>CM057003.1:41024596-43498346 GCA_029891345.1 Dryococelus australis
AGCGGTGGAGCGAATGCAGAATGAAAACTGAGAAACCTCCACACAATGGTATTAAAAGCCATCCTCACAAAAGGAGCATTTTCGTCCAAAAAAATAAACTCCCTTGGCGTAAACACTGTGTAAACCGAGGGTAAAGCTACATTGTAATTACAAGAAAATCTTTGGAAACTTAGTTGCCAAGAAACTACTTTGCGGATCTGCAGACAGTTTCCTTGCGAATTCTGCAAAACAAATATTTGTAATTGTACATATTATAGGTTTGTATTACACTTACGTTATTGAGAAGTGCATATAAAATTATGTTCTCTTCTTCTAGGAATTAAATGTGATGAATTAATAACAGGCAGTAGGAAAAGGTATATTTTTAAATATATTTCACTTAAAAATAAATGACGCCTTCCAAGTACATACACAAAAAAACCCACGTCCTATGTGTTATTAACCCAAACCTTTAGACGCAACACCAACTTAATATACAATCGTACGCTTATTTTTATACCTAATAAATAAGAAAATATTAACAAAATAATAGTGAACTTATTAGTTTAAGAAGAACGAATTTACTTCTTTCCAAGCATTATGTGTAGATATGAAACATTTACATTAACAGTTAATGATTAATTGCGTCACGTGTCGTTTCTTACGATTGAGTTATTTAAAGTGTTTTACGTTATTCTAATTTGGAATACATTTCTTTTTGCACTCAACTACACTTCACATCACCCCTAGTTTTATTCACAAACTGCTAGATAAGGTTTTACGGTGTCCAGTTTCTGTCATTTCGCTTGAGCTCGTGGATACGGGGCAATCCGGTGTGAACATTTCTTGAAGTCTATTTCAAACACGGCTCTCGTAGTTCGACAACATACGTGTTTTTTTTTACTGTTACGAACATTTGTAAAACCACGAACAATTTCTCAGCAATAATTACACAATTTTGTCGTGAAAACGTCTTACAACTCAGTACCTTATATTTCAGAAAGTGAGCGTCACAAAAATTTTGCCCTCGGGTCCGTGGCTATTACTCGTTGAGAATGAGCAGTACGTTAAATGTAAATGTACGATAGTATACCTCGATCATTTGGCTTCATGCTTCACACACAAACATATCGTTCTGACGTCATCAGGCCGCAGTGGGAGCCGCGCTGCGATCCTCTGATTTCTGGACAATCATCATTTTCTTTGCAGAATACCAAACGAAAATAGTTAAAAATTACGTGTCACGAGAAAAGGACACTAATCGTATTAACAACAAGAATAGTGCTCCACGAGACAAATATAATACTGAAAGGATGACTCAGCTACCTCAGTCCATTCTGGAGTTATATGAAGAAGAAGTTTACAATTATATGCAGCAGCGAAATGCGGACGTGGCGATTGCGTCATCACCACATGTCGCATCACGTGACGAGACGCGTGCTAATTACAAATAAATTGATTTAAACAAAACCCACTGAGTCTACTATTATTTTTTCCTCTCACCACCAATAGACGTGTCACGTAAAAATACCTACGGCCGTGTAGACGATACAGCCCGTTATGTTTTTTCCGAGTACCTCACTTAAGTGTCAAAATGCTGTGAATTCAGATGCAAACAGTTCAAATAAAAGTATACACTTATTTCGGATGGAGTGGTAGCATTTTAGTCTATTTCTTGATGTTTTGGAAAACTACCAATCCTGAACTAAATAACACTGAAGTAGTAATTGAACAGGAGACCAAAAATTTTACAATTGTAATTACTAGTAGCATTGCGTTAAGGTTTTTGAAACTTTCCATGTTAGAATGTTTTTCAATCAACCTTAGAAAAAATTCATTGCTCCTACCTGTATATATTTTAACAGGCGCGCTGAGTGACATGCGCCCAGTGAAGTTGGTATCGTTGGAGGAAAAATAGTTCCATAACTTAACGTAGAATAAAAAGTGTTAGGTAAAACCATTTGTGATAACTTATTATTTCTTCCACTTTTCGTTCTGTTTTATTCATCGAAGTGTAAAAATGAGCATATTTGTAAAATATTTACTTTTGTAATAATTCAAACATTTCACTTGACCTACGCATGAATAAAGTGATTAGGTCCACGGTAATGTTAAATTCATATGGGACGGATGAATACACAGATTGCATAAAAGTAGATCTTAAGTAGGACTTTCAAAAAAAAAACAATTAGATAGCTTATCTCTTGCTTCATCAAATTCACAGTTTAAGTGTTTTTGGAGGTGCGCAAAATAAAATTAACGATAAAATTTAAAACAAAAATTTTACAAGGGTGAGTGAAGGTTAATTAGCGTAATCATCTTCAAGCCGGGAATAAGTTTCCAACGTAGCTAATATGATTCCGTTCGCCTTCGTGATATGGAACTTATTGTGCACACGGAGTACGTGTATAGCCTATAAGCGGGTGCTTCACACTTTTTGAATCAAACATTTAAAAACATTTCATATGTGTTTGGTTGTTTCCCATATATCTCGCGTATCACAGGCGTTTTATACTCGTGTTAACATAAAAGTACGTTATTTTTCGTTTGACATCATCTTTTAATCATATATTGTTTACAAATTATAGTATTCCAAATGTAATTAATGTGAACTAAAACGGAGAAAATATTTTTGTTGGTAATGACCTGTGAAAAATAGTTTTTATGCAAAACTTTACTCAGACTGAGTGCGCACGAATGCGGTGAATTGTCCTTTCGGTGTAATTTCTTAGACATGGATAAGATTTGTTTGCACGGGTCGGAGGAATATCCTAGAAGTAGAACTTAGCAGGGTCTCGGAAAAGCGTGAAGTTGCCATGAACGGACTATAGCCTGCGAACTCCCGACGTCGTTGTGCCTAAATTTCATAGAAAATAAGTAAATACATAGGCCTATGAATATTCCTAGTGTTTAGCTGCGCGTATTTTTTTTGTTTATATTAGTCCATAGATGTGCGGACTGAGTCTAAATAAGTTATTCGGGGACATTCAGTATATAATTTTACACGTGTCGGATACTCACGCAGCTTGAGAGCGGCCTGCATGGAGCTCGCCACCAGCGCCGCCAACACCGCAACATAACACCGCGCACTTCATGTTCTCGGGGTCGACTGCTCTGCTACCTCAACACTTTGTTAGCAGTCCGTGATGCACTTCCGGAACGCCTACCCAGCCTTTATATAAAACCGTCCGCGCGAGATTCCCAACTGGAAATTTTCCTTGATGCTCGGTGGGTAGCAACCGCGTGTGTCATTGGCGCACAGCTGACCTCGAAGTCGCGGGAGATCTATTCCGGTACAGCATCGCATCCGACGATCGCTGGATGCGTCC
The DNA here is from genome assembly GCA_029891345.1 of Dryococelus australis. Taxonomy (NCBI): domain Eukaryota; kingdom Metazoa; phylum Arthropoda; class Insecta; order Phasmatodea; family Phasmatidae; genus Dryococelus; species Dryococelus australis. The sequence goes on from CM057003.1 coordinate 41,027,905, forward strand.
GCCAACTGCTGCGGCTTCTTCAGTTCTCCAGAGGCTACTCTATTATCTTATCCCGCCGGGCCACTAACGAATATAATCCCTTCACGTTACTTCAGCCTTATCTGAAGCCCTGCTAAAATTCTGCTTCTAGATATTCCTCCGCCTCGTACGAACTAAGCTTGGAAAATTACACCAGAGGACGACGGACCTCACTCGTACGCAATCAGTTGTAACAGTATTTTGTATAAGAATTATTTCTCACTAGGTGCTACCAAAAATGCATATTTCCTCCCTGTTTTGTATTCAAATTATTTATAAATAAAGCATTATAATTTATATATAAAAAATTAATAACATCAATTTAACAGAAAAAAAAGAACTTTTTATGAACACAAGTACAAAACGCTTGTGATACATGGTATATGTTGGAAATAACTAAACACGTCATACATTGGAGATTTTTCAAAGGTTTGATTCAAAAAGGGTGAAGAAACCGCGAATAGACTATAATTACAACGCTCTTTACGGGACCACGTGCACTTATTACAAATTCGTGGGTTAATATGCTAATTACAAAGTCGTGGCGTGTATGCAGATTGCGTATTTCTTCCGCTATATGTAAAACAAGCGACCAGCCCCGGCTTCGCACGGGTGCAATTAAGATAAAAAAAACCGCTTAACCCGGCGTTAATTAGGTTGGTTAAATACTCCTAAAGTATTAAAAAAAGCACATTACAATTTAATAATTAATTAAATAATTTATAATTTAAAGTTTTTTTGCTATTTTTATTTGATATTTTTTTGACTTTATTATAATTTTTCATATTAATATACATTATATTACAATGCAATTTATCTGAGATAGAAGTATTTAATATGTTATTGGCTAAGGCATTCTCTGTAGACAATGTTTGAGTCCTATTATTGTTTGGTAGCAAAATGTACTGTTTCTCGGGACTTCCAACTCGTGATAAATCAACATATAGTTGGCCATGGGAAAAACACTCTTTTTCGTAGGTCGATTCCAACCAAAGAGAAAGTTTGACCCTGGGACTTATTAATAGTAACCGCGATCTTTTTTTTTTACGGGAAATTGCAACCGTTTGAAATATATTGGCAATCCGTGGTAATCATGAGAATCCTCGTGATGTTTGCCAGCTGGACAGCTGCTGGACCGGTGAGGATGGTCGCGCGAAATAAAATTATCTTTCAAGTCTTTAATGAGCAATCTTGTGCCATTGCACATGTTAGGAGGGCTTATATTCCTTAAAAGCATGATAGGAGTACCGACTTTTAATGATAGTTTCGTGAGGTGGCAAGCCAGAAGGATTAAGCGAATTTAGAAAATCTTGAAGAAAGTGGACGACATCGTCAACATTGGTGACTGTGTCAATCGACTTATAGGTTTTGACTTGGCCGGGAACTCTTTGTATAATGAGATTGTTGATTTCATTGACAGTGTCGTTTCTAGGCGATACTATTGCCCTGGAACACAACCAGTGAAAGTCTCTTTCTAGTAAATTTTCGAGGCCCGGATATACTGCTTCTATAAGATGCTGCAGACTGTGGACTTTCTGACCTAATGTCTCATTTAAAATGATTTCAGCAGAATTAGTGCCCAAATTTAGAGAAGGAAAAACTCCTTCTCCAAGTCTGAGCAATTTTTGTGGGAAATCTTTATGCGTGTCTCCCACCAAGATAGGCTCTCATATTCGTTCGCAAATTTACGTATGAATAGTACTCCATAAGGGAGATGATTTAAGACATGCTTTGATGATATCTGCACGCGTCCCTTTTGTAACTACAGGGAGTGTTTGCCGAAAATCCCCAGCAAACACAAAAGTAACTCCCCCCATAATGGCAGTAGAGCTTCTAAGGTTGGCGCCGTACGCAGCACACAGCACGTTTTATTTTTCCGAATCTGTCCGTCCTGCAAAGCCGTAGTACTTATTTTGTTCTATCATTATTAGTTTTCGCAGCGCACGCAATGTAATTAATTTTATAGGTCATTTATTTACACTTTGGGTTACATTATTGGAGTTTTAGTAGGGATCCCTATTGATTTTTAAAATAAAATATAGCCTATGACACTCAGTGATAACGTAGCATTCTACTGGTGAAAGAATTTTTAAAATTCGGATGAGTAGTTTCGGAGATTACCTCCTACATACAAACACACAAACACACAAAGTTACAAACACTACATCTTTATATATTAGTTTAGATTAGGATTGCGATGGACATTGTCACTTTATTCGTGCGTCGGTGGAAAAAAAAAAGTATATTTTACAAATTTCCTAGTTCTTGCTCACGGGCATTAGAAACCAGAAAGCCAAATTAATTATCTGAGTATTCACAGATATTAACCTAAGATTTTTAATTCAACGTTAAGACATGGAACAACTTTCTCTCCAACGTTACCAACTTTCCTGGGCGCTGGTCAAGCAGTGTTCCTGTGAAAATACATACTGGTAGTGGCAGTGACATTTTTAAAGGTTGATTTCAAAAGTTCTCACGTTACTGTGAATAGCGTATACCTATACATACAATGTCTATATATTATATAATACAGTTGGGAATATGTTATTTACTATATTAGCACAGTAATTCTCCTGTCCATTCGCATAGTTTGAAGGAAACGAAGTCCTCATCTGGCCTGATTAAGGTTTCTTAAGAGACAAATATATTTTTTGGTATTTTGAGGGGAAAAAAAAAAAAAAAAATAAAAAAAATAAAAAAAAAAAATTCGTGTCATTATATCGATGTTAATATGATAGAAACTACAACTCGTTTAGATAATTATGTAACACTTCAATATGTCTGACTTTATAATGATTATTCTATGTTTTAAATTTTACTTAACTGATAAAATTTAATGCAATGTATAAGATGTTTAGCGTATGTTCAATTTTATATGTGTAAACTTATTTATTTTGACAGTTGTGTTTTATAAGCTATGTAAGTCTAATGATTATCTATGGTTTCTTTGCATGAGTATTTGTCTTTGTAACAAAGCACTACCTTTTGTTTTCTCAAAAGAATCAGGACACACCAGTCGGCCTATCATATTTGATTGATTTTTCGAACAATAGCCCGATAGAACAAAATACTTATTCATTTCTAATTTGGAATCAGTGAGAGGCCAGCTCAGAATAGAAGTCAGTCCTGAGTATGAAAGATAATCTATAATATTTGATTGGCGAAATTCGATATTTGCGACGGAGATATAGAATTATTCACCCACTATTGAAATGCTGAGCCTATATATGTTTAAAAGAAGAAGTAATTCGACATAAGCTGTATGATGAGTCCGGACGCAAGGACGGCCCAGTGAGGTAGGACTTCTTGGTTGGGACTTCGCACCAAGGAAGACGCGGTGTCTGGTGTTCGGAGAGCCAATTCTGCGAGAGTAGTTCTACTGGCTGCGGATTCTGGCGAGGTTCCGATTCTGCACCCACTTCCGCTGTTCCGTCCCGCAGAGGACGAGTTCGCTGAGCACCACCCGGAGATGTGCTGTCCGTGGTGAAATGGAGAGCTGTTCCTGGGTTCTACACCAGTGAAGGATGACTCCAAGACATCAGCAGAGTTGTGGTTATTTTCCGCTATCGACACAGCTAAGTCGTGTTTTTCCTCAAGCAAATGTAAATGTATTTATGACACCAGAACTAGTGAAGTCAAATGTTGGTAAATCGGTTGATGTGCAATGTGCAGGCTGGTGTTGCTTGTAATTTTGAGAATTAGTATAGTATAATATTTCGTTACTAAAGTTCTGCAAAAGTACCATATAACTTGAAATTGGTTTATTTCAGTTAGCTCTTGTTAAAACCACTGTTCAGTGTTAAAATCAAAGTCATTTTATTAGTTTCTAATGATTTACTTGAATTAAGACTTCTCTGTTCGTTTATTAGAATTAATGACACAATTGTTTCAAACTACAGAGGTAATGGAAATTTGGATGAATACGCCGATTTTTTACCGTGGCAGCATAGAGTTCAGCCTAGGTATATCATTAATACAACCTATCAGACTCACTCACATATACAAAGATATTTTATCAGTACATTAAACATTCATATCGTATATTACATATCTCAGAAATAATATTTTATAGCCAATGAGATTGGCTGTAATATTGTAACACATATCAATAGAGCTACAATAACATTGCCATTTTAAACGTGAACATGAGACTTTCGACTTAAAATATTGATTCGGTCAAGTTTGGATATGTTTCAACACAACGCTTGGGTGCAGCTAGTATGTTTATTGAATTCATATGAGTGGTATGTAACAACTCCGTTGAAATCTTACTCTTGATTAAGCTGTGGTTAATGTTTAGCTGCAGGTTATTTTCATTTTAAATATTATATGGAAATTTAAAATAGAAATACAGTGGAAACCCATTACAAATTCCCAACAAATCATTTGTATACAATTCCAGTATCACGTGCAATTATTTTCAGCTGTAGCCCAATGTATTTGTTTTGCCCAGTTATGAGATGTGTACGGCAAATTCATAAATTAAAATGTATATAACACATTACATTTGTTTCTTGAACAGTCAACTTCTTTCATTACCATACTTTTTTTCAAACTGCCCTTTCATATAAGAGATTTAAAAAATGCGCCAAAACAGTAAGAAATAATTTTTGATTCTCGAACGACTTCAAAGCCCTGATTTGAACCCAACATAAACATCTTTTGGCCAAACTGTAACATCGTTTACGTACTAGGTCTGCTCGATTTACAGACAAACGTCTACTTTTCACCATGCTGCAGGACGATTGGAAACACATTTTCCTAAAACCGTGTACCAGAACAACCACTAAACGTGCTCCCATTATACCAAAGTACGGAAAGAAAACGCACTTCAGATGAGGCACGTGTCATATAGAATATTGTCTGTTTCTTCATACTTTTTGAATCAAACCTTTGAAAACTTACCCCACCTATGACGTGTTTAGTTATTTCCTAAATATCCCGGGTATTACAAGCATTTGACGCCTCTGTTAACATAAAATTTATCATATTTTTTCGTTAAATTGAAGTTTGACCAATATTAATATTTTATTTATAAATTATAATGTTTCAGGTTTAAAATAAATGTGTATAAAAACAGCGAGAAAACATGAGTGTTGGTATCGCCTAGTAAGAAATATTTCAAAAGAAAAATTTAATTACAAGTGAGTGCATACGCATTCGGTGCGGCGTCCTTTGGTATAATGTTCTAGACTTATTTTAATATTAGTTTGTACGAGGTGAAGTAATAATCTGGAAGTAGAACGTTATGATGGTTTCAGAAAAGTGTGAATTAACCGCGAATGGATTGAAATTCCCAATACATTATTGACATTATAAATGTTATCTCCGAGCTCTCAGACATAGCTAGAAACGGCTTTTCCACAGTCCTCTATCTCGTTAGATACTGGTCGGAAACATGGAACCTGCACTAAAGTTTGCTGCAGACTTTCTGCCGATAAAGTAATAGTGTCGTTGCTCGAAGTCCCACAGGAAAACGCAGCACAACAGAAACACTGCACGCCAGTTCAACGCCTTGCACGTAGGGGCGAAGTGGCATCAGGCGCGCGTGTCGACATAGTCCTTAATGCTCCCACATTTCCCTGCCTCGTAAGCGCTAAACCAACCACCCCCCCCCCCCCCCAACAATGATGACGGTGCCTTTACGCTGGATTTTCAGTGCCACGACGAGGTCGTCCAGGCAGTCCGACACGACTTCTCAGTCCTACTTTTTCCGCCACCAAAATTAGTTCAGTGTTTACAACACCCCGACATTTTTCTATCCGGCAAGTGTTGCGTGGCTTACGGTAAATCTTAGATTGGCCAGTATCTTTCTATATAATGCAAGGAAATCACAACTAATTGTACGCAATTTTATTTTGACAATTATGTAAACGAAGTATTTTTGGATTTTGAAGCAGTTATTACTGCACGAATATTTATTTCCGTCAATTCAAAAGAGTTCAGTTTGAGGACAACCAGGATGCACACATAAATAACATATTCTTTAGTGCGAAATCAACCAACAGCAATGAAATCCGGAAGATTATTTGTTTTGTAAATATATACTTATGTGTATTTTTCTACTCCCAAGCAAGGCCGACCGGTCCGACGTCCGACAAAAGTAGAAATAAAATTTACTTTTGTCTGACTGTCGGGCTGTGATTTTGTCGGGGTGACCTTGCTCCTGATTGGCTGATGAAAAATTTTCGTCGTTGTCAAGGCTGTTTTGTCGGATTGCAGGGTCATTGTAAATCCATCTTTAATGGACAGTCTACTCAGAAGGTTTGACGTTGTTGTAATAGCAGGAAAGGAGAGTTCAGATATCACTTCTGATGAAAAGCGTGGCGACTTCGGAAACAACAGTGTTGCACGGCAAGCGACCTTTGTATGCAGAGCGCCAGAGCGCATTTAAATTTAGACACTTTCTACCTATCTTACAATCATATCTGAAGACCAAGAAAGATAATCGTTTACGTGGAGAGTTGAGAGAATTTGGGCGGCCCTTAACTTCGGCGTCTTTGAGGTCGAACGAGGTTGAGCAGCGCCAGAATGCTAGAGCGGGGAAAACGGGCCAGTGGCATCGTCCGGCATGATTCCCACGTGCGAATATCCGGGAGCGGCCCTACAGGTAATCGAGCCCGTCTCTCCCTTGTACGAGAGCTCTATCCGCTACGCCACGCACTTTCCGCGACCCAACACTGAACTTCTTATCTGCCAATACGACTAGAAAAATCGGCGTGGGTTGGATTCGAGGTTAGAATACTGTTTGGTAAACAAATGCATTGAGGTGTTTGTATGCTTACTCTAACCAATTTAGAATTCAGGTATATTTAATTGAAATCGGCGAAAGGTATTATATTCTTATACAAGTGATTGGCTTATAAAAATTAAGAAATAAACAAACGCGTTCATCACAGTTGACCTTGTGACTTGGCAGTCGTGTTCCTTTGGTGTATATGCGGATGTTGGGTACATGCGCAGAAGACGAATAAGCGGTCTACCTCATATTTAGTCTATGTATTAAACCCTAACAGCAGCTACGGAAAGATGGTATTTTAGTCACACGTCCATCAAGACTCGTGTTCTTCTACTTTGCGTTCCTCCCGTTCCTGTATAAATATAGAACTCGTCGGAATTAAACATGATGAATGATTGCAATGGAACCTACAAAAAATAAGTGTCTTGTCTACATATCACTTTAACGACTTCTCTAGAGATAAACGGACACGAGATTGGCGATAAAGACGGCGTGTATGTCCCAAGGCCATTCATGTTATATAGTTGTGGTCTTGACAAACATCTGGGTGCGGCTAGGGGACATGCGTCAATACGTTTTCCTTAGCGGACAATATTTTATTTGGGATATGGGAATGAGATGAATATAACGAAATGGAATACGACACTGTAATACATTTTGTATTTTTTTTAAAACAGTACTTTCGAAACAAGTTGCCAAGATAATTTTGGTAGCACTAGAAGAAAATTAGAGTGTATTTTACAAAACGTTACTGTAAGCGAATAACACTGAGTTTGAACTTTAAAAGAACGTACTGTAGTAATAGAATTTGTTAAAAAGAAAACCAGCCCTCCAGTGGCATGGTCCGGCACGATTCCCACATGCGAAAATCCGGGAGCGAGCACTGCCAAGAATCGAACCCGGTTCTCAAGCAGTCTAACCACTACAACACTGCGGCTCCTAGAACAGCGTTGTAGCTCCCGGATTTTCTCGCGAGGGTACCGTGACAGACAATGCAACTTGTTGGCTGGTTCCCTCGGGATCTCCCTTTTCTCCCGCGCTTGCATTCCGTCGCTGTTCCATACTAACCTCGCTTCACCCTCATCAGGAGTCTTGGTGTTTCAATTCGTGACAAGTTTTCGCCGGTATCATTAAATTTGCAGTTTACAAGGATATCAATGTTTACAACTAGGTAAGTCCCAAAATTATTTTTTATCTCCAAATATACGTTCATGTTTCAAAATAAGGCCAATTAAACTTGAGAATATTTCACGTTAAGTATGGTACATTTAACTGTCTCATGCACTTATTTTTCCTTCCAGCACTAGTAACATAAGAGTTTTGTTGTATGTGGTAGGCTGTTGTCTTCCAACATCGGTTTGATGCAAATAAAAAACGTGTGCACTATTAGTACCACAGAATGGAGCCAATATAGCCACCTCAATAAAAACCGCACTACAATTTATGCAAGTCCCATCCCAGTTTTATGAATTCATGTAGTTAAAATGGATTTCCTGTAGGCATAACAACAGTACAAAATATCGGCATGTTAAGCAAGTTATTAGCTTTGTCTTGGCCAGAATGTAATACGGAATAAAAATACAAGCTGCTGTGAAACGTAACAGCTCTTTGATAAACTGTGTGTAGTAGAGTAATTCTCCGGTAATTTTCAAAACAGACCAAATTTAATACTTTTAAATCCTACGTAATTTTTGGGTAGATAATTAAACGTTTATCAAGGACGTTTGTCGTTGTGTTTGCGTAAGACGAGTTAAATTTTCGAATAGTCAGAAAAGTAATTATATTAAATGTATTACTATATACCGTTCACCAAACCCTAAGAAACCGATTTAGTTTTCCACTATTTTGCACATTGATTCACTAAGGCATTGAGTATATAGAATGGGAAAGATAATGAATGTTTAGAACTAACGTAAGGTATACTATAGGGATCAGTGTTGGGACTAATACATTTAAATATCCATAAATGATTTTGGAGTATTGCCATTAAAGGGACTGTTGGCCTTATTTGCAGATGATGCACGGCTCTTTTGTTATCAAATTTGCTTGGAAGAAGGCGATATCTAGATGGCAATACAAGTCGGTTCTACAGTATGCACGATATTCTTAGTAGAAGTCATGCGAGAGTTTTTTTCTCTCGTTTATCATGAAATATGTGATGTTATGATCATACAATCGGGCCTTCCCTGCCTGATCACATTCTCAAACATATCGCCGGTAATTGAGGCACGAGCCGTGCAGACCCACGACAGAAGATGTCGCTGTTTCTGACTCAACACTCGCTCCGTATCAGGGCAAGAAGTTGCTGCAGTTGGTGTCTTCGTCGCCTAGACGCTGAAACAATGAAGACGTCAAGAGATGGGGTGTGTCAACTATCGTCATACGTCTGCTGACATCCGCCTTCAGAGCCATGTCTAAGGCGAAGGAATTTCTTACATATAGCTTCATGGCGTATAGTCCATTCACGGTTTCTTCATCCTTTTTGTATCAAACCTTTGAAAAATCTCCCCATGTATGACGTGTTTAGTTATTTCCTAAATTCATCCTGTATCACAACCGTTTCATACTTGTGGTCATAAAAGTTACTTTTTTTTTCTGTTAAATTGAAATGTTATTAATATTTTATCTATAAATTATAACGCTTCATTTATAAATAATCTGAATAATTATCAGGGAGAAAATAGATATGTTGGTAGCGCTTAGTGAGAAGTAGTCCTTATATAAAATACTGTTACACTGAGAGCGCACGAATCTGGTACGTCCCCCCCCCCCCCCCAAGGGTAAAATCTTCAGGATTAGTTAAGCTTAGTCTGCATGAGGCGGAGGAATATCGTGGAAGTAGAACTGTAGCAGGTCTTCAGAAAAGGCTGAAGTAACCGTGAATGGACTATAATACCTCATTAATATTATCTTGACATACATTCTATAAGATTAATAGTTATAGTAACATTTTAATCTTTTAATATCTCTCTAAGCTCAATCCGATTGAACTGAATTATTATCGTAACAATACTTACATAACTTGTTAGTTTATTAATACACATAATACGCCGTAAATAATTTTAATGTGTAATTTAAACCAAAATTACAACTGTAAGAACAACGGAAGCTGCAAATCCCCTGGTGAGTTCAGAAGTAAGTAATCTCTCCACTCAGGGCGAGGAATAAACGATTTATCACACTAAGAGAGACAATCTCAGTTGCGGATAGTCGGATCTTTTTCCAGCCGAATACATTGAAAAGGGCTATCGTCACTTACCATGAGAATTCCAGCATGTAATTCAGACTGGGTAAAGGATTCAATTGATTACTGTTAAGTGATTGAACCGGCGGACAGCGTAACTACTCAGTGTGACATTTCCGAAATTATTATTATTATTATTATTTTTTTTTTTTTTTAATTATACTGAAGATTCCCATCTGGCCCAAACGTAAAAGGGACAATAGTTGAAAAAAGAGTGAGCAATTCGATGATTTTAGAAGCAGTGGTCTTACCAAGGTACCACGAAGATCTGCACCAAAGTAATATGAAGGTAGAACTTCACATTATACGGCTTTTTGCCGAAGGAAAATGTATGGACTCTTAACTTAAGAGAACACAGTAAACCGCAAACTTTGTCTTTTTTTATGTGTACGGGTGAGGTCAATTTTCTGCCGGATACAATTTCTCGCACGGTTAATTACAAGTTATTTGAGACACACGTTATTTTTGCAGAGTTTGAATTTTAGTCATGTTCCCGAAACACCACTTTCGAATAAATTCCAGATAACATTGCGCATAGCAGCTACGTACAAGCCGTACCATAGGATACAAGGTCACACAGACCACCATCACAAGCATCAGAATTTAAATATATGAACGAGAAAGGTTTTACTACAATGTTTGGAAAAACTACGCAGTCCTACATTTTATTTCTACAATCAAGGATAATGAGGTAAGGGTAACTTTGGCCCAATTTAATTTGGTGATTTTCCAAAAGTATATGTTCTTTGGGTACTGTTGTGTGGTTTAGATCATAGAGAGCAACATAACTATAGGCTGTAAAACACATTCATATAATGTTCTGAATTTTTTGATAAGGATTATTCTCTGTTATTTGAGCTGCAGGAGTCTGCCGAACACCGAACCAATTGGGGCCGCGGTGGCTGAGTGGTTAGTACGCTCTCCTCCCGCTTAGACGAACCGGGTTCAATCCCCAGTTTGATCATTTTCGCAAGTGGAAGTCGTGCCGGACGGTGCCGTGTTCAGCGGTTTTTCTCGGGGATCTCCCATTTTCCCCACCCCTTCAATACGGTGCCGCTCCATATTCACTTCAATCACCCTCATCGGCTCTCAAGACCTCGAACTGGCTAACACAAAAATACTTCGTTGGCAATTTTTTTGTGGTGCACACAATATTATTTAGTTGTCAATACTAAATTTTTGTGGCCGCTAAAAAAACTTATTTTGTGGTGCACACAAAATTAGGCAGGGTGAAAACAAACAAAATATTTTAGTGGCCGCCACAACTTATTATTTTTTTCAGTCTACAGATAAGAAACGCCCAAATCTCTTCACTCACTTATCAAGCCACTTAACACGACAGATGCTACTCGCGGTGTTAATTGCAGGAGACGGAAACATGCAATAAAGTCACACAAGAGTGCGGGAGTGTCCTTCCGCTTGTTTCCCGAACTTGCCAGCTCACAATCGAGGTCGGCCTACACAATGTCACTGCCAGCAGCGGTTCCCACCCAACAAGAGGGAAGCACCCTGCTTCCCGACGAACCGGGGGATCGCTTGTGTATATATAGCGCGGGAGGACTGTCGGTCGTCACCTCTGGTCCGCCCGGCAAGTGTTGAGGCAGCAGAGCAGACAACCCCGAGAACATGAAGTGCGCGATGTATATTGCGGTACTGGTAACGCTAGTGGCTAGCCCCCTGCAAGCTGCTCTCAAGCTGCGTGAGTATCTTACGGACTTCACCACTCTGACTTGTAGAACTGTTCATATAACTATGGAGCTAATAGTTTATATTTAATTATACACACAAGTTATAAAATACTCGAGAATATTAAAAAAGCTACCTATACGTGCCGTTCACTGTAAAGTGACCACTTTTGTGTCCATAGTTATCATTTATCGTTTATCATTTAACTACCTTTTTTATAAATTAATATTGTCATATAATTAATAACACAGTATGTATCTACCATGGAACTCGGAAGTTTACGTATAAATCTAAAACAAAATATATTTATTGACTATTAATCGAAATGATGGGGCTTTCAAAAGTGCTCACTTTACCGCGAATAGCCTATAACAATCTGTAATTCCCATTTCATTTCAAACATGTCAGTCGTTATGTAGCTTAAACTGAACTTGTTTCTAAGTAAAGAGCTTTTCTACTTACAGTTAATTGCTCCTGTCAACGTTACCCCTTGATGCCGCGTAGTTTATTCCATGGAGACTTGGTTGTGGAGTCAGTGCCGTCGGCAGCTGGGCCATGTTAGGTTAGGGGGAGTTGAGGTCATGTAGAGAATATGGTACCGCGGGTGTTTGATAAAGCGTCGCTTCGTCAAAACCAATGTTCAATATTTTTACACCTCTGCTTACACACACATGCTGCATCGTGCCCACACATTTCACATACAAAAAATAGAACCGTAAAAAATGTTGCATGTTGTTTCAAAGATCTGCAGCATTACTTAATACAAGATACATATATATGAAAATCTACGCACGCCCCATTAAATGTTTAACGCCCGAAGTTTGATTGAAATTGGGCAAATTCTTCGCTCGTTACGGCTTTTTCAATGTTCCTTTTAGGGAGTATTTGTGTTGATTTGATCATAAACTAATAAACACTTACATGCTTTCTTCTGTTAAAGGCAAAAATATTCATAACCGACCCCGTATTCCAACTCACAAGTTATGATCGTCTGTGTTATTACACCATGTAAATGTCGCCATGGTTGTTGTTTTTTGGACAAGAAAAATTTTACGCATTTGCTACTGTAAAAGAATTATTAGGAAATATTAATTAATTTGAGCAGAATACCAGAAAACTAAGAGTTTTGTTATTTCACTGCGAGTAGTTTTATGTAATTATCTTTTATTTTTGAGCTAAAATATTTCTCTCCAAGCGAATGATATTGAACTTTACATTATTTCTTTAAACATTGTAAATGTAATATTTTGACTGGATATTTAATACAACATTCTAATGTACATAATTTTTTATCGCACATCGTAAAAGTTGAAGGAAATAAATTATAATATTTGTAGTTGTTAATACGAAACACTTGATTGTCATTACAAAAGAACATCTAAACTTTATTGTCATCCCTCCTAAAAATTTGTGTAAAAGCAGGAAGTGAAATGATTTTGAAACTCTCAGGTATCATACCGTTGCGGTTAATTGTACCATTTACGCCAAGGGTATGCATTGAATTGCAAACGGCTTTTTAACTTCCCCCGGTTTTATGCTTGAGGGCTTGGCAGGTAGCGACTTTCAGACTAACTTATAACCTAACTTAAAGTAGCGCCCATGCCTTGCCCGGGATCCGTACCGGGAGCCTCCCGCACTCTTGATCGGTGGCGCACCCAAGCGACTAGGCCACGGGAGGTCGGCTCTAACAGAAAGCACATTACTGTATACCTAAATCAAAATTTTAATTATGCTGATCAACGGAATGACATCCCGCTTTCAACAATAGTAATTTACTGTTTCTCTTTACAGCACCGTACCTCAAATCTTGCTCCAAGAGTGATCCGAACTTCAGCGTTTGTGCACTAAAGAACGGAATCGCTGCTATTCCGTTTTTGGTGAAAGGTGAGTAAAATTGCCCTCTTTGGTTCGCTGTCAATCTATTCGGACATACCAATTTGAACTATAAAATATACTATTATTGGTAATAGAACATTTCTTACACAATATTTTGTGACGTAGGAAATTATTTCATCTTTCAATACAGATACTTTAATTCTAAATACTTTCAATGGACCTGAATTATCAAATATGTCAAAGTGCATTTGAATCCTTCAAGATTGTTTCTGAAGTTTTTCTTGTGTCAGAATGAACGTGTCTGAGATAATCCAGAAAAGCAATTAATCCTAAAACAACAGTTATATTTACGCTATTTATAAACAGTCCCTCATGTGTTTACCGAAATAAATTAGATTAGTCATATTATCGTATTTTCGATCACATTTGATATATTCATAATAGATACAGACCCTCCTAGTAATGTTTCGTAATTATGCTTATGTAATTTATATAAATGCACATGAATTTTTATTCATACTGCATTATTTATATATTAATGGATATTTTAATTTTAAAATAATAAATATTATATTTAATGTGGCTGTATGCAATAATTTATTTCACCGATCCTGTAAGACCATAAAGTGTGCTGTAGTAGAAGTATAAGGCTTAAATATTCTGTTGATCGAAATTAACTTTTAGAAATCTCACGTTTCTGTACAGGCTGGGGTTGATGTTAGGCTAATTTTAATAAAACATATTCTTAAGCTACTAAATTCAAACATTATTCCCTTGACGGTGCCAATTTCCAATAACTAAACTTTTGTTTCATGTATGCTAATGTTGAAGCTTCATATATTTCTATAATTAATAAGTTGCGTTACTAGAAATAAATAAAAAGGTCTTGATAGAACATTTTATACCCAACTAGAAAAATACACACCCCAACTGTAAAGTGCTTATAATTTTTAAATTATCCAAGATTGCTAAAGTTTCAGTTAGTTAACAGTTCCAGGTAAAATAGGAACTCTTTGCTTTTTGTGGATATCAGAGAATAAGTTTTACTCTTAAAGACTTTGCTGATGATTTCCCCGGATACCACATCATTTTTCTAAACCGACTGATATTCAATAAATATTAAAGTAGTGAAGAAAATAAATACTGAAATTCAATAGCTTATATGAGTAAATAAGGATAGTGTGGGATACAGAAAACACATAAATTGACACTCCTCTTCGGTGTAAGTTAGCCTAAGAGTAATACTGAAATGTACGTTGCAGGAGATGCGAAGTATCACATCCCAGTACTTGACCCTCTGCACCTGGAACACGTAGACATTGCCCAGGGAACAGGGCCAGTGAAGATCAACCTGATCCTTGATGACGTCAACGTTAGAGGGCTGAAAGAGGCAGAATTGAAAGCCGTAAGGTGAGTTAACACGAGAGAGTATTATTATTATTTTTTGCACACTGAAAATTGTTTCAAATGAAGACATCTGGAGACAATTCTCCCATGGTTACATGCAGTAGTATACAAACTAATCCTCTGTAATAACTTGTTGTGTGTTTCTGTGTTTTACAGCTTTGACGAACAGAAGAAGGAGATCAGCATTGAGTTGTTCGTGAAGGGACAAGCGTTGAGTGTCGACTCCAAGTACAAGATAGACGGACAAGTGCTCGTTCTGCCCATCAAGGGAAATGGAGATGTGAACCTGAAAGTCGGTAAGTCAGTAACCTAAGATATTTACACACGTTTTACACTATTTGATGAGATACGAGAGAGTTTTATTCATTATCCTGACGGTTGGCAATATTTTATTTCATATAGCTCTATAACTCTAGCTGCGGATGCAATAAATATTTAACTGTTTATGTGTGATCTTCATTAACAACAAAGTGAAATTACTGAACAAAATTACTCAAATTTCAACATACGTTGGTGGTTCTATTAAATTCCTAGTTTGTGATTTAAAAATTTTCTGCAGATCTGGAAAGTTTCCCATGAAATCCCCATGTGTGAACTAATTATATTTTCCCTTTTCCTTGAACAGATAACGTGGGCGCCACATTCAAGTGCGGCTATAACTTGGTCAACGGGGAGGACGGCAAAGAGTACATTAAGATCAAAGACAGTTCACTCGACTTTACCCTGACCAAGGCCGTGTTCGACTTCAGGAACCTCTTCAACGGCAACAAGGCTTTGGGTAAGATTAACATAACATGTCAAAATTAATCCAAATTAACATCATTTTCTGTTCAGTGAGATCCACAAATTGGTATATTGGTGTTAATAGTTAATGCATTTTTATAAAAATCGAATAACGTTTGCTGAATAGATTTTTAAAAGCAGCGCATTTGACAAATAGAAGAACAAGAATCTTCTTTAAAATAAATAGTTGTGCTATCCAATGTCTAAAACGCCAAACGTCTATTCTTACTACGAAATAGTATGTCTATCTTGGACATAATAGTTGTAATACAGTTCTACCATAACAGCCTCGAAGCACCTGAAAGTTATACTTCGTATTAAAATATATAATGTAAAGAGCATTTGTTTGGTCTTTAAACCAAAGCATATGTGAGAGCAATCATAAAAATTAATACATTGACTCTTCATATAAAATCGCTAATAAACAGTATCATAACTTTATTCTGAAATCACTTCATACACTCTCCCTTCAAAGATTATTAAAAAAACCCGAAGCGACCGCTGAACAGTGCTGAAGTTTTGCCGTGGTTATCATTGATAAGATTATAGTGAGAAGAATTTGAGTAACACGGACATTAAAGTTTAGGTTTAATAAGTTCTGTACTGTATATTTATTTATCCTCAATGTATATACATACGATGCAACTGTAGTAAGTAACTCAAATGCAACTGGCTTAGTATTCTCTTATTTTATGAATAGCTGCTGATATATTACGGGACCGCAGAACGACTGGATCGCTTCATACTGCAGCGTTAGTCGAAAATGAATTTTTTTTTTTGTTTTCGGAAGTAAACTGTGTTCTTTTATTTCCTCCAGTAGCTACGATTGCTTCTTTGTAAAACATACCACTTATTTGGAGGGATTCTCAATAAGCATACCTTGTAAAATATTGAGATGGACATATCTTCCCAGTGTTGGATGTTCAGTCGGTATCACAATGTGTGCGTAAAGAAAAACGGCAGAAAACAGCTATCTCAAATTTGGTAGCATCTCACCAGCTGTTAGTACTTAATGCTTAATTAGCACTGAGTTTTAACACCCTTCAAGAAAAGGCTCGCAGTATTGATATAAAAACATAAACAAAGGAAAAATACTAATACATACTGGTCTACGTATTCTGAATGTGTCTAATGCACGAACTTATGAATTTACATGTGAAATGCCAACACCACAGGATCAAGAAGTGATATGTAATTTGGTTAACTTCCAGCATTATCACAGACCAATGCTTTAACTAACCGATAATTAACATAACTTGAATGTATCGTGTTAATTAAATAACACTCATATGAAATGTAAAACATAAAATTACAGATCATGTTGACACGTATGTTGGCTCTAAGTTTTTCTATGGTTTTCCAAATACGATTTTCACTCTGTAACACCCTCAAAATGCACGTCGTGTGCTCATGTAATTAGCATATATTATTTTATTTATTTTTCACACTTCCCATCTTGCATAATATTTTATGTATGATGTTATGGAAATTTTGGCTACACATGTCTCTACTGTAAATTCATTTTGTTTTTATTTTCTAAAATATTTTTTTTATTTTTTTTTCACACGTAAGGTACTTTAATTTAGTTGTACGATGGCAATCTTATATGTGTTTAACTAGAGTAGGTTAGTTAGTTTGCATGTATGTATTTCTTATATGTAAATGATTTAATTTTTATTTTTCGATCTCTTTTGAATGTTTCTAATTATATTTAATTTTTGTATGCCATTTGAGACCAAGTATTTTACGATTTTTGAGTAGATAGATCTTTAGAAGTGGATAGTGAGGGGTTTTTGAAAGGTTTTAGCTTCTCATTGGCTCACAGGTTCAAATCCCTACTTGTGATTGGCTGGAATGGTAGTCCTCTTAAGCTAGTTACAGTCAGACGAGTTAAACGCTCTCTCATACAGCAGCATACATTGTGAACAGACGTAGGCTAGGACCCTCGCCTGATAGTAGGATGAGCGTGGAGTTTTAATTAGATAATTAGAGTGTTTTATATATTTCCCTTGACTACGTCTTCAGTAATAGTGTTCCCAGCATTGAGCGAGTGCACGGCGTCAACGTGTAGAAGAGCTGAGACTACACGTATTAAGCACCGCCCCCTTAGCTTACACGCTACGAGAGCAGCCTACAGGTACTTGTTTGCACAATAAAGATTATTCATACATCGAGAGCATCAAAACAACACAACAGGTGAGATTTTTCAAGTATGGTTCACACATGGCACTGGTTAGCATCGACCATTTGTTCTAGAAAATTTTAACCGACTCCATTTTGTAATCCTCAACTACTTAGCATCCCGGCTAAGCGTTTCTTATGGCAAACCAGAGAAGATTATACTTGCGTTTCCCTGTGCCAGGCATTACAGAAACTTTAATTTGATATTTAGAATATTTTTAATCTTTAGGCAGCACTAACATTCATTAATTGATTAATACTGATGGTTAAGACTGACACTGGCAAGTAGTATATATTAAGTAAGTATAGGGATCAGGCAAGCTAGGTACGACCACTTTCAGCTGTAGCAGGATTTTTGTTGTTGTAACTTAGCATTTGCTAATTGCCATCAAGGTCTTAAAGTACATTATTCTTAAAGATTGCAGAATAATAAATTGAAAAAACTGAATATAAGTACTAGTTCCAAAATTAACTATGTCAGGTGTAGGGTGCTTCTATATTGAGTTGAACTACCTTGTGTCCTATCTTCCAGTGAATTTCTGCTGATTTTTAATTATTCTGATATTTGTGCTGAGTGATCATGTGCACAAAAGTTGTGCATAAAATTTGGTCTACTGTACGAAGTATGCAGTATGGTTATATGTTCTGTCTAGGCGTGGACTGGGCAATTATTGACTTCCTCCTGTGTCTATCATACACTGGCACATATATAATTCCTATTGAATATTCTACCTTTTGGTTACACCTCCTACTACATGAGTTTATTTATTGCGGTAGACATCAGAAGGTTTCACTTAAACGAAGGTTCTCGTAAAAGTCAACTCTTAGCCAGACATACACTTAACCCACGTGAAAGTGAGTACCATAGGTAGCTCGGTCCGGGTTGGTGTTAATGAAGCGAGCCAGCATATTCGTGTGTTTACAGAGATTGCTATTGCGTACTGCTAAGAGCGAAAACTGGCAACAGGTTGTTTCAATCTGTGATCCTATTTATAGGGAAAAACCGTCTCGCAGCAGCTAGGAAAACGGCATAATTTAATAACACAGAAGTGTCATGTCTGTATGTGCACAGTAATAAGTACCTACCAGGTTAACCACAGCCCTACATTTAACTTATGTATGATGTGTGTACCGTAGATCATTGTACATTTGAACTCCTGGGATAAGTGACGTCCTACAGAAGAAGCAAACGACCGGCAAGTGTAAACAATATGGTGGTCTACAAAAACAATCGACAGACTTAATTAAACTAAAGGAGAAGGTAAGACGGTGTCCGGAAACGAAACACGGACGTAAACTAACGACAAATTTAAACAAGACGGCAGAAGACAGACAAAAAAAAAATGACGGACGGAAATTAGATTCCTTTATCAAAGGGCAAGTTAGCGTTACGTCATCCAATATGGAGGCGGTGATGTCATCCAAGATGGCGAGCACCGGCTTTTTGGCTCCATTCGTGAATCGCGTTGCTGTTTCGGTTTGTCGGCTCGGGAGATTTTTGTCATACTACTGTTTGCGCTGCCTTTGTTTTCCATCGTTGCTCCATCTCCAGCTCACTTCATCCCCACGTCCTCCGTTTCAACTCGTTTGTAATAAGTGGTTTACACAAATGCATGCATGACGGACAGGAAAGTTTTTCTTGACTACTGCTGTACACAGCGAGTGCTGCAAACAGTGCCTAATCATCTTTCCGGTGTTTCGCAATCCGTGCAACTATGCTAGACACGAAAGTTTCTTATTACTAAATGCTGTTCACGACAAAGTGAGCACTTTTGTAAACGACCTTCGAAAATAGTCACTATCCCTCCCTGCATATATTTTAACGGGTGCACTGAGTGACATGAGTCCAGTTAAAACTATGGTAAAGCTGTTCACTGTAAAGTGAGCACTTTTTAAAGACCTTTCAAAAGGCTTTAACCACATATAAATAGATTTTATTGCTGCGTCAGATGTCAACTTTTGTTAGTGGTGAAATGTATGCACTGTGTTTATTAGTCTGATGGCAATGTTAATATTAATAAGTGACCAGAATATAGAGATCTAATGAAAAGAACAATTCAGCAGAGCCTTAAAAAGTGCTCACTTTATCGTGAATAGCCTATAACGATGGAGGAAAAGTAGTTCCATATCTTAAAGTTGAATAAAAAGTGTTAGGTTACCATTTGTGACAACTTAAATTATTTCTTTCGCTTCTTGTTTTTTATGCGCCGAAGTGTAAAAATGAGCATATTTGTAAATGATTTAAACTTACTTTTCTAATAATTCCACATTTTCACTTTACGGACGCATGAATAAAGTGAAAATGCCCGTGGCAATGTTAATTTTAAGTAAAGCAGAAGGATACACAACATGCATACAAGTAGATCTCATGCAGGGCTTTCAAAGATGCTCATTTTACCGTGAACAGTCTATACAACCAGATACACAGCCTATACATCATTGGTTGTGATAACGAAACAAGTGATATAGTCCAATCGCATTATCTCCAACATATATGTCATATATAACAAGCATTCTATACTTATGTTAACGTAGAACTATTTTATCTCTGAAAAAATTGTACTTTTGACTCATATGCATTGCGTTCTTGCTTTGGTTTAATTTTTTTGACTCGGTTAAGCTTTGTTTGCATGAAACGGGGGAATAACCCGAAAGCATAACTTTAGCAGCACTTCAGTAAAGTTTAAAGACATCATGAATCGACTATATGTACAGAATTCATCCAAAATTTTCGTATTTTCAACATCTGCAAACATAAGTCAATGTAGATGTGAAAGGGTTAAACACGATTCAAATCCCACAACTCAAAAATCTATATTTGTAACTATTTTTAAATATGCCTTTATGCATTAGGTTTGGAAAATGGTACAACACTTTAAACTCTTTAAGGTAATCAGAATATAGTAAGATTCAGCAGCACACCATGCCATGATTCATACCAGTTTCCCGTGAGGGGCACCTCAGAACACACATTCACAGGCGATTGGCAAGAGACCGGCTGTAGTCCTCCTCCAAAACTCATGTCTTGTCTGAAACCTTGTCGAAACCTCCGCGATATCCATGCTCCGATAAATTAAGTAAGTTATAGCTATTTAACCACACAGTAACTAACTTATACCAAAACATCGATTAGGAGGGACTGCGAACATTTCATAAACGAACACTTTTCTTTAACGCCATACTCTAACCTTGAATATGCAAATAAAGAAGCGCACTTCAATGGCCGTTATTAAAAATTATACTCATATGAATACGCTTTGGACGAGAAATACTATTCGGTTTCCTGTATTGATATTAATGCTGTTTTTTTATGACATAATTTGCTTAGTTACGGGAAAGAATTATTATTCCAACCTTCACCTGAGAAAATTAATTAAACATACACGGACAAGCGATAACAATCTATGCAATCCAATCTCGGATTATAGCTTTGTCCATATTTTAGCGAGCGATGACGTATATGGCGGCACGACCTTGTAAGTCGCGCGTTTCTTCCTTTCCTTTATTTGCCTCTATTAATCTTGCACATTTAATTTTATTCGTACATATGGCTTCCACGAACTTCGCCGGTTACTCCTCCAACAACTACGCTGATGATGACGTCACTATCGACCACCTCACGCTTGATGCGAAATCTTTTGGTGGTCACTTGAAACATTTTCTGAAACCCTGCTGAAGTTCTTCTGTCAGGCTACTCACTACGTACTCTTCTGCCAAATTAAAAAAAAACCCTTAAGAAATCAGGGGGAAAATGCTAATGTAGAACCAACGTATTTTATTTGTGGGGTGGACAAACTATCAAATACAAATACGTTTATATATAACAATTAAATTTATTTCCGAAATTGCTTTACTGGAAGCATGACTACGAGAGTAACATAATTTTCTGTAAAACCTACGGACTGTATTTATTAATGCTTGACACAATGTATGTAACATAAGAACTTGCTAGACATTATCAACATACTCATTTTCCCTATGATATTTAATTGTTTCCTGCTTCTCTTAGCACCTTACTCCGTCTCTAATGACCTGGCTGTTTACGAGGCGTTTAAGCCGTTGTTACTTTCGTATTGCTACGATATTATTTATGGTTCATTATCATACCCAATGGGATATGATAATATTAGTAGCAATGCAAGTTATTGATAAGAGTTATGAAATTAACGCTATATAAAAGGGGTTTATTTAACAGTAAGGTTGTACAATATTATGTCAATAAAAATATTATGAAGTATGCGGAAGGGGAGCTATATAACTATAGGCTGTTCACGTTAAAATTAGCACTTTTGAAAGCCCTGCTTGAGATCGACGTGAATGCACACTATGTCTTCTTCCGCCTTATGTAAAATTAACACCATTTTGAGCCTCTTCACTTTATGCATGCGTCGGTCACGTAAAATGATGATATTGTTAGAAAAGTTGATATTTTACAAATTTGCTCATCTTCGCACTTTGATGCATTAAAAAACAGAAAACGAAAGAAATAATTTTAGTTGTCACAAATGGTTAGTAGTGGTTTTTATTCGACGTTATGATATGTAACTACTTTCCATCCATCGTTACCAACTTTACTGGGCGCTAGTCACTCAGTGAGCCTGTTAATATATAAGCAGGCAGGGGCGGTGGCATTTTTCTAAGGTTGATTTCAAAAGTGCTCACTTTATCGTGAAAAGCCTTTATATTGAAGTATTAATGTATAATAAATTATAAAGTCAGTGAGTGACGAGATTTGGGCTGCTCTTAACAGCGAGGTCCTGAGATCCGATGAGGGAGATTGAGGTGTGGAGCAGCGCCGGAATGAAAGGGCGGGGAAAATGGGAGATCCCCGAGAAAACCCGGTGACCAACGGCATCGTCTGGCACGATTCCCACATGCCAAAGGTGACCCGGTTCGTCTAGGTGGGAGGCGAGCAGGCTAAAGGCCCCCCAAATTATAAATATTTAACCTGCTACATTTTGAGTAAAGTTTAATTGGAGAGTCCCTACCTTGTTCATGATTCCGGAGGGTGATTAAGATGGCGGAAGTCGACGCCCGGACATACCCATCTTCAGTGCGTCTTCTCGTTCCAATGGTCCAAAGACAAAAGACACCGCTTACTGGCTACACTGGCCTATAGCGGCTGCGTTGTCCCCGTTTATTGGCCGGTGGAGAGGGTTTCTGTGGTATGCGATTTCAAAACTAATGTCAGCAATCAAGGCCCCTATCCTGGATAAATATGTAAAGGTGAGATCAGGCAGGCCGCTCAGCTAATGCCTAATCAGTATGTTTTTAAGCCATACAAACTATTATTACAAGTCGTAGATAAAATATAGGTGAGATTTACATTTTGCCAGAAATGAAGGCACGTTTGTGCCAACGGAAGTATAAAATGCTTGTATAGGCTGTTCACGGTAATGTGAGCACTTTTTAAGGCCCTCACAACAGGCTTTAACCACTAATAAATATATCTTACTGCATCATAAGGCATTACATTTTGAAGGGGGTGAAATCTATACACTGTGTTTATTCGCCACAAAGCAATATTTATATTAAAAAGCAGCAGGAAGATGGAAATAGGACGAAAGAAAAAATTGAGAAGGGCCTTAAAAAGTGCTCACTTTACCGTGAACAGCCTATAAATGGTTTCTGTAGAAACGAACCAGGCGTGTAACACACATAATGATGTGAAGGTTTATAACAGAAGGCGTGAAATGTCGCGACTAGATTATATAGTGCATTCATGGTTACTTCACACTTTTCTGAAGCCGTGCTGAAGTTCTACCCCCAGGATATTGTTCCGCCTCGTTAAAACTACCAAGCTTAAATAAGTCTAGAAAATTGCACCATAGGATAACGCACCGAATTCGTGCGCACTCAGTTGTAATGACATTTTCATGAGAACTTTTTCCTACTAGGCGCTACCAACACACGTGATTTCTTAGTGGTTTTGTACAGATTTCCTAAAAATGAAACATCATAATTTGTAAATGAAATATTTGTCAAACTGCAGTTTATCGAAAAATAAGATAATTCGGGTATAAAACGCTTTTGATACCTACATGAGAAAATTGAGAAAGTAACTAAACACGACATACATAAGGTGATTTATTCGAAGGTTTAGTTCAAAAAGTGTGACGACACCGCGAACAGACCCTACCCGCGTATCTCCACTCTCGCTGGTATTCCGAGTGTCCGCTATTTCCACTCGTTTACGTGGAGTAAATATGAGGTGGAGCGATATCGCTGGCTGTGCAGAACAAATCTCCGTGTGTCAGCATTGAGCTAGCTGCCTTTCTGCCAACACGACCAGCAAAATACGGTGTGGATTGGATCTGATGTTAGAACACAGTTTAGCAAGTAAGTGCTTTCATATGTCTGTAAACTTAAGCTTTGCTCACAACTATCAGTCGCTTCAGTCAGTCAGGCGTCCGTCGATTGAAAGCTGCTTACAACAATCCGTCGGGCCAGAAAATGTTCAGTATTACCACCCAACAACACGAACTTTCTCCCGCAGAGGCAGATATTTTTAAAGAATCTAATAAATATACTCTCTTTCCATAACATAATTTGTTTGCATTTCCTCCGAAAATCAATCTCTTTCTTCATTTCAATTCAGAGGTTAAACGGAAAAATATAGTAAACAACTTCACTGCCTCGTGTATTTAAAAATAAAAATATCCAGACATATAAACAAATGATTGTTTTCTGACCGCCATGTTCAAGGAATGATATCACAAGGCGGTGGACCATGCGTAGATCCGTCGACGGATTGGCGGATAGAAAAGAAATTGCCCTGCGATTGGTTGAAGATCACGTGACCGACGGACGGACGGGCGATTGATGGATGAAACGGATGGTTGTGAGTCCAGCTTTACTCTAACCAGTTTGTAATGCAGCATGGTTAAATTCATAATGGTTAAAAGCATTCTGTTCATAAAAAAGTACCTAGTTGTATTTTAAAAATTAAGATAAGAACAAGCGCGTTCGTCATTGCTGACCATGTGACATTAAGAGTTTGGGATTTGAATTGTTTTGGGGTAAGTCAATGTTGCGTACATGCGCAAAAGACGAATGATCGGTCTACCTCATCTTTAGTACATGCTCTTTTTTGCCAACCGGAGCGTGACTGTCACGAGGTAGCCTTCATACGCGCTGACGTAAGAGTCATCATTCTGCGTTTTGCATCGTCACTAAACGCGGCCCCTAAAGCGAGTCATGTAAAATAAAGGTTGAATATAAACTCTCTAAACTGTACTCGTGTTAGAGCAACACGCGCGGAACGTTCCGTATAGCCTAAGGCCACACGTGCGTGAATTCAAGCTGTCACGCAGCGTGAAGTGTAAACGTAGAAACATTATTGTGTGCCGAGTGTAGTTATATACAAAATGAAATTAGATATTGAAGTGATCATTTTGGAGGTCCAAAAGCACCCGTGATACAAGAATCAAGGAATATAAAATCATAGATAAGAGGGATTCTTGAATGTCGGTAACTGCGGCTGTAGTGTGGAAACGTGGACCGAGTTACACTCAGGACACTAATCCACATGCGCGGTTAAGTACTAGCAGTACAAATTTAAGTATTGTATCATTTGTGCGTAAATAAGGTATATTATGCATTCCTATTCACCATCTACAACAAAAACACCTTCTCCTTAGCCTAGCACTCTACTTCTATCAGCAATCTGGATCCTTCGTCAGAGAAACCTACCTCCACCTTCTACCCATCAAATCATGGAATCATCTCCCATTGAAAGTAACGGCGGATCCTACAACGAACTCTTTCATTTAATTGTTTACTTTAGAGATTTCTTTATAATACGTTTTTATTGTTCTTTCATGTCTGTTTTGTTTGATGTCGTTACATATCGGCAATGTTAATTAACACTTGGCACAATAAATCATATCTTAATGTTACTGCGAGTTTTTCTTCTGCAATAACACATTTCCTCATTGCTGTGTTGTTTTTTTATATCACGTCCTTCACAATAGACAATATCATTTAAAATGAGCTGATGGACATTCTGGACAATTCGAAATCCTTCTCTGCATTTCCTTTCAGTTCGTATTTAGGAGCACATAGTTCTCCTTTGCTGACCTTTCACTTAATATGGGATGGATCCAGTGTTTCATCTGATGTCAACAACGATGCCACTTATGAATAACAAACGCTGCACGTAATACAACAACTGCATTTTAAATTATGTTCTATTTGTAATTAACGAGACTCGCATCGGCACACATTGTCGCAGGTCCACGCTGCGCAAAAGCACGCAGGTGTGGCCTTAGTCTTAAAGTATCAAGCTGTTCTGTGACGTTAAGGTGGACGCCTGGTTGAAGAAATTTCGTACGTCTAATTCCTAAAAGCGTGGGAGCTCTAGAGGCGTCCGAGACATGCTCATCAACTCTCTCATCGCCTCTACGCGCAAAGTACTGAATTGGCGTGCAATCTTGCCGTCTTTTAATGATGTAATAATCAAAATAAAGTTTTGATGCAAGCCCTTTTCCTTTTGTAATGTTTTGTACCAGAATGTTTATACATAAAAATGACCGTGAAAACATCCGTTGGAGCCATTTTCACTATTATAAAACATGATTTAGAGAGAAATGTAGGAAATGAAAAACATACACAGACTCGTAACGGCTGATTGGCAGTGGGAGTTTTCGCTTACCAGCGTTTGGCGAGGCACTTGTCGTTTGCAGAAACCGTCTTCTTGGTTTGTACTAAATGATAGGGCGGTTTCACGCGAAGATGTAACTGACGGTCAAATAGCCTGCGGTTAACGAGCAGCTGGTGCGATCTACGCGAAAAGACAAACACTCTACAGGACTGCAACGAAATTTTAGTCGACTTCTATAGTTCAACGTTTGTCTTACCAAACCGTTGATAGTAAGTTACTGATTAAATTCGTGTGTAATGCACGTGTCCATATCTAAGCCAATTTGCTATCATCTCCTGATTGCTTATCACATTTAAAAAATCGCGGAGTTATTAATCATGAAGGAAGCGTCATATATAGCGAAAATTAGTGCAAAGTAAAATCTCGTAATAAAAACGTTTAAAATTTTTACTCCAGATTATATTTCATTTTTATAGTTGTGTGATTTGTTTATAGTACGTACGTGTTTATTTATCATAGTATTCAGAAATTATATCAATTGTGTTCGGCTGATTCTAAATTCTTAATTTAAGAAGTAAAGCCTCGTGTAAACAACTTTTATTTTATATGCTAGGATATTATATAATTCTGGTTGGTTTCCACGTACTTTACATGTTTTTTGTTATCCTGTTCAACGTTTCCCATTATTGTTAGTTTGCTGACTCCTAGACTTCGTCTCGCTTCCTTTTACTTTGTATAGTTCACGGTTTTAGTTGGTCTGTGGTGCCCTACTTCCATTATTTGGTTTTGTTTTATGTTTGGTAATTGTTACGGTCAATTTAAACAACCACATTAAACAAGTATATTTTTAAATTAAATAGTAACTAACTTTTGTTACTTAAGGTTAGTCCTTTCTTCGCAACGTCGCTTATTCAGATTGGTGAAAACTCTGATATCGTTTCCATACCCTTTACATTGCAACATTTGTCTCTTAACAGATTTCCGTTCTACGACGTGATTATTGCAGTTAAACTGTGTTTGGAATTTTTGTTTGTAGTAAAGGGAATATTTTATACGCTTTGTGGATATCCGCAGGTAGAATTCTGCCTGGATGTCAACGATGCGTGGGACTACCTCAAAAGGTCATCCAATGAGGAAATATACACAAAGAACCCCTGGCCCAAGGATTACTATTTTAATTAGCTCTCTGCTCTACCGCAAGCCCACGCCAATGCAATTGTGTAAGAAGCTCCAATGAAAACGCTAGAGAAGTTACTCGGTGTTTGAATGTAGTATCTATGCTTCAGGTCCCGGCATACTCATCACAATGACAATCGTATTTTTCATTAGCACTCGTCAGATTAAGGAACCGCTATTCTGTTGTGACTTGCTCACGTTCGTTTAACTGTGTTTCGTGATACACGACTCCTGGGCGTGTAAAATTTTTAGCTAATCTCCGACTACACATAAAATCAAATAAATTTGAATCAGTTAACATTTGACTACGAAAGTGTTATTTTTTTAAATTTAATTCCCGTGTGTTTAGAGGATGGCAGTACGCTTCCCCAAATCCAAATGGAATGCAATTTAATTCACAGGATAATTATGTAAACATTATGGAACACAATACTTAATATAAATTATGAATGCTACGTACAATCATATGAAATAAAAAAAAATGTTGTTTTTAAGTTTAACTTTGTGTATTCGACGACTATTAATACGTGACTGACTGAAATTTACGCCAGTGTTGCTTGGGTTGTACTCAAGTATAGGCTGTTCACGGTAAGGTGTGCACTATTTAAGATCCTCCCAACAGGCATTAACAATGAATAAATATGTCTTATTGCACTCTTAGGTACTAAATTTTGATAGTGGTGGAATGTTAACAACATGTTTATTTATCATATTGCAACGTTTATATTAAAAAGCAGCAGGAAGATAGAAATTGGGCGAAAAAAAAAATCTAGAAGGGCTAAAGTCCTCACTTTGCCGTGAACAGCCTACATACTTGAATACAGTGGACAATAATACCGTATTTTACCCCATTTCGCATCACGCAAAGTAACATTTTCAAAACGCCGCGATTTCCCGCAAAAAAAAATAGCCGAAAGTCAGTAACTATTGGTTAAAACTCTACAACTTGAAGCAATTCATATAGTAAAATAAACTCCACCAACATACACTTCCTGTAGTAGCCAGTATGAGGAAACATGTCGCGCACAACACACAACTAATATAATTTTTGGTGAAATTACGAAAAATACACTGGTAAAATTTTAAAAGGAATCAGGGTATAATTATCGACACTAAATTTCTTTCCGCAAGAAAAGTCCACTAAGTGACATGAATATTATTGTTAACCGGTGGAACTTTACATTCACTTTATAATACAAATATTGCGTTTGACTTTTTATAAAGTTAGTATTACGAAAATTTAAAGTCCTGTTAAGGCGTGTGAGGTAAATCGTATTACAAGAAAAAAGCCACAAATCGAAACTGGTTTCCCTGGAGCAAAACCTAATTACACAATAAAAGTAAATCTCATATCCGTACCTCGTTGTGACCTGGAACAAATTGCATCCTCATATTGATACAGTGATATGGCCACGTACGTCGGAACGTAACTTTCGGTATTTAATCTATGATGGACTAATAAAGAGTTAACATCGCCACTTTTTTTGACGAAAGAGCATTTATATTCTCTCATATCGTTAAGTGGATCGTGAGTGGACGAGGGGAGAGATTTGGGAGGCTCCTAACACCGGGGTCTTGAGAGCCGATGAGGGTGAAGTGAGGTGAGTACGTAGTAGTGCCAGAATGAAGCTGCAGGGGAAACGGGAGATATACGAGAAAACCAGCCGACCATCGGCATCGCCGGGCACTATTCCCACTTGCAAAAATCCGGAATGAACCGGCTGGGGTTTGAACCCGGTTCGCCTTGGTGGGAGGCGAGCAGTCTCACCGGCCATCCACCCGTGGCTGGTGGATCGTGCAAGCTTTTGTAAATCGCAGCAACGGGTTTTAGTGGCGTGTACAGTAAATCCCAAGTCTCCGCGGAACGATCATTTTTGGTTAACTGAGGCATGCTGTCATCATTGATCGTCTCCAGCAACCTGATATATGGGAAATACGGAGACATCCTCTCTTTAGAAGCACTCATATCAGTAGCGTTTTAAGGTTTTAGTGAAGGGTTAACTCGTAACTCAGTAAAGACCACAGAACACAAACGTATTCAGACTTTGGGTTTGATGTTTGGATGAAGATAGTTAGTCGTGGTGGGCGGGGGATTAGACGGGGAATTTTCCCCTTATGAATGTGTGAATGCGTAGTTATAGACTTTCCATCCATGGCTTGGGAGAGAGGCAAACTCTCCTCATCATTTAAGACAATGTTAAATTAATCGAATAAAACCAATATTTAAAACAATTCTCATATTATTAAATATTAGTTTTAAAACATTCATAGGACATTTTTATGTCAATGTAAGAGTTATGAAAGGGGGCTATATTCCCTATGACACCCCGTTCCCATTATAGATCGGTCCATACCACAAAAGGGGTTGTCTAATTCGAAGACATTGTCTGTTATCATCCAACGTTTAGATGTCCACGTCGAGATAAATATGCCGTCTTGGAATAGCATCTAATCTTTCCCCGTCATCGTGACTTCCACGCATAACCTACTCCTTGCTATTGGCAAATGAGTATGGCACAAGCAAATAGAATGCTAACCCACTAATGTTGGCTAAAATTCGAAATTCCATCGTAGCAGTTACAGAAGAACTATTGTCATGTGTTTATTACGTAGTTGGTCTATAAATGTGACATTTACGAAAATTACGATTTAGTGCTCTTTTTGCGTTGTGAGAAAATTCCCTCATTTTTATAACACGAATTTTAGGGAACAGTAAAATAGGTCTTCTCCTGTGTATTCCATTGAATGTGGTATTTACAATGTCATAATTACTGGCAAGCATTTGGAAAACATGCTATTGTTCTCAAATCATATATACTCATAAATCTAAAGAAAACAGTTTACGACCAGTGCATTTTTCCAGTTCTGACTTACGGCTGTGAGAAATGGACATCCAATGAATTTGCAAAAAGAAAACTTAGAACAGTCCAAAGCGCTATGGGAAGGTCAATGCTGGGTTTTACTTGAAAAGACAAGAAAAAAAAAAGCAAAAGACATCAAATCAGTTACTAAAGTCAAAGACATCTTGGAGAAGACAGCCACCTTAAAGTGGCAATGCGCCAGCCCTGTTGCTCGGACAAAAGATGAAAGATGGGCAAAAACGGCGTTGGAATGGAGTCCAAGAAATCATCGGAGATGAAGAGGAAGACGACCAGACAGTTGGGACAAAGACATACGCAGGGTTGCTGGAGTTAACTGGCATAGAATTGCCCAAGACCGTTCTACCTGGAAAAGACTATTGAAATTCTACCTTACTCTAATAGGACACATCATTTCATGATTGAACTAGGTGATGATGATGATGATGATGAATAACCGAAGAAATGTTGTCACAAATGTGTTTGTCCACAACTGTACGTATAATTATATAGCGGGTCAAAATGATAAACTTATTAAGCAACCCGGGATACAATAACAATATTATATTCTGTGTAAAAGATATTTCTCCCTAATTGGAAATCATTTAATTAATGTATTATTTTTGCTCATTAAACAATGTACCGAGGTTTCTTTATAGTAGATGGGTACAGATACACACTTCGTATTTAATTGTTCAGCCGAACTCAACGGTTGACGGTTTCTCGAACTTGATTTTTTTGCAGTTTTAATATTATGCACTTCAACTACATTTCCCTTTCACCTTCAAAAATAGTTTCTGTTTGACATTTAAAGAGAGTGTATACTGAAACGCTTATGAGTATTGCAGTTAATGTTTCGGTACACATTTTTACTAAGAAAGACCTTTAAGGAGGGGTACCTACTTAGATGCTAATATTGAAACATTTCATAAAAGATCATTTAATGATATTTGTAAGAACTTCATAGGCAAATACACCCACACAAACTTTACTTAGAAAACGTGGTTACCTTTTGGTGCTCAAAGTCACATTTATTCGAGTTGTTTATCGTAAGGAAAACTACCTACAATAAGAAAATAGCAGACATAGGACACTTTTGAGGAGTTTTCTGTACATCATTCGTTTATATGACATAGAAATTTAAAAGAAAGTGGAGGCTCTAAGCCTATGTAGATAAAACATTAATGTGAACATAAATAGCAATAGGGAATGTTCGGTTGCATAATTTCGAAGAATGACTATAAAAAGTAACTTCTTCTCACGGCTACGCGTTCCTGTTGGGACATAAGAAGAATGTACCTGAGAATGAAAATACTTAATCGAAATCGTTAACCTTGTCTGCTATTAGCCTGCTTTCCGAACGAAAGAAAGGCTTGTGAAGTCACTTTCCTTTCTGTGTGTCTGTTTGTGTATGTATAGGTGACTGCGTGTTTATTTCCCCCCCCCCCCCCCTTTTTTCAATTTTCAAACGCATGGACCGAATTTCACCAAACTTGTTGCACGTATAGTTCTTATTAAGGACACCTGATTTTAATAGTTTTCTACCACGTCGGGCACTTACTTTAAAATGGTGGCCTTTTAAAAATTTGTGGTGATATGCCGTATCTCGGGAACCATTAAATCGATTTAAACCAAATTTTGTATGCTGACAGAACTTCGTGTGGGCAATAAATTTTGGTAGATTGATATTAATGTTGGTAAGCCATTTTGTAATATAGCACCAAATAAACAAATAAATAAAGATTTTACATTAGGAAACTATTAAACCAATTCTAACCCAATTTGGCAGGTAAGTAATGCCATGATAGTCCAAGCAAACGTAAATGATTGAACGTTATTTGGTATTTACTTTCAAATTGGTGGCCATACTTTTTTTTAGGTATATCTGCCATACCATTTAAATACTTTCGAGCAATTTTTGTATATTGAAAGATGTGTTAGGAGCATCGTGTATACCAACACAGAACCACTTCGGTCGGCCTTTTTGTAAGATAGCGCAATGCGAATAAATAATATATTTTGGAAATAATTGATCAATTTCTATAAAATTTTGTAATCAAGTAGTTCTGCGGCAGATAATGTAAAATTGCATGTTTTAAGTACGCCAGACATTAATTTTAATAATGGCGGACATTTAGTTATTTTAGCTTTAAACTCTATATCGTGGAAACCATGTAATCAATTCGACTTAAATTTGTATGATGGCATTAGGTATAACAACAACTATCAACTGTATCTACACGAAAAATCTTTAGTCCTCCATGTTTTAAGATAGCGACATGCGAATAAATAACGTTTTTTGTCATATCTCGGGAAACAAGTGACGAATTTCTAGCAAATTTGGCGAGCAAGTGGTACTCTAGCATGTGGTGTGAACTGATTATGTCTTAAGTAGGTCAGGCATTTTTTTTAAAAAGGGTGGCTATATAAATATTTTAGGTCAGTAGATATTTCCAACGAAACAAATTCCAGCATAATTTTATATCAGTGCCTATTATAACCATCCAATATGTCTATGCAGAGCCTTAATTCGCTGTCATTCTGTACGATTCTGTACGCCCCACCAATAAAAAATAAAATTTGATCTAATATCTCGGGAAATAATCAACCCGTTCTCACACAATTTTGCGATAATGCACTGTGATACGCCATATTAAAGCATGAATTTTTTAAAATATGAGACACTTATTTTCAGAATGGCGGCTACAAAATCTGTGCTACTACAGTACTTTTTTGTCCTACATATATGAAGCTCACCATATGGAAATTATGGAGGTTTCATGCCATATCTCGACGACCAATCAACGGATTCCCACCGAATGTTACACTGGAACATTTAAACTACTTTGTACCAATTGTGCACACTATAAATGGTTACAGAAGTCCATGTAAGTTTTGTAATTTAAATAGGTCAGACAAAATGTTCAAAATGGAGGCTTCATTAATCATTGAGGTAATTTTACCACATATATTAAACTATTTAACCGAATTCAACCATATTGCGTATGTAGACATTATACATTAAAACCATCATATATAGAACCTTTTTTTTTTTTTTGGATATTTTGTACGATAAAATCAAATAAGAAAGTGAATTGTTTTAAGTTATATCTCAGGGCCAAACAACTGACTTACACCAAATTCTTCACATAAGTAGCACGACGGTAGACCAATTAAACTTACATGTTTTAAGTGGCTCTGGCTTTTATTTTCGAAATGACGGGACTCAAAAAATATTTTGGTTTAGTAAAGCCTATAATTCGAATCTTTAGAATGATTAAATTCCTAACTGGATGCTCCGAATTCGACTTTCAAAATGCAGTGTATTGCTCGCTAGGTTATTGTACGAGATTTTCCGAGTTTGAGTCCCGGGTAATACACGTGTGTAATTATAATTTTCACACTAATGTTGCATATGTTTCTGGTTTCATTTCTAATGTTATTGCTTACAAAGAGAAGTCAAGTCCTACCTACCAACTGAGCATTTAATAACTTATTTAAAAATTAATTACACCCAAGTTGAGGAAAGTGGGCTCGTTAATTATATCAGTAAACTTCTTGTGTTTTCTTTGTCACGGAATTACAAGAATTTATTGAACAAGTGTTGTTTGTAAGCAGTAATTATTATTTACCCCCACATTATATTTGTCCTTTATTCGATTTTAATTAACTGCTAATAGTACAGATCCTTTGAGAAAAATATTTTCTATTATAGGCTGTTCTCGGTGAAGTGAGTACTTTTTAAGGCCCTTATAAATTTTCCCTTTCATCCAATTTCCATCTTCCTGCTACTTTTTAGTATAAACACTGCAATGTGTCCAATAAACACAGTGTATACATTCCACCACCATCAAAATTTAATGCCTGAGGCTGCCATAAGATATATTTATTAGTGGCGAATGCCTGTTGGGAGGGCCTTAAAAAGTGCAACTTTTTCTGTTTACTGATATAATCACTAGAGGTAAGTTTGAAGTGTGCCTTGTTTGTTTTCATGCTGTGAATTTTCATCCTTATTTTCAACAAATAAAGCTAAACAAGCACGTTGTTGTATAGGCATGTATTAACGTCTCGTCAACAGCGAAACAATGACAGACGGAGCAAGATGTTCGCAGAAACTGAAACCGGAAGGGAATCTTCTCAGAATTCGCCCGGAGAGATTTCGTGAAACCACGGGAAATAGGAAACAAGACCGTCGGACAGCGGTTATAACCAAGGTCCTCCCGAAATTGAGTCCGGGACAGCATCGCAGGAGATTTCTGAGCCGTTGCATTCACGCAAGAAACAACACGCGACCTCGTTAAATTTTTCTTGCTCGCTGGGATAGGAAGTAGAAACTGGCGGGACAGGTACGTGACTGCTCCCACGCGGTGGTCCTTCGAAAAATCTGTAGCTACGGAGCCACGCAAACTTGAAACGAATGAGTTCAAGGAGAGGCGACGGACGGCCTTCTAGTGTCGGGCAGGTTCTGCAGGCGAGACAAGCCGACAACCCGGTCGTCCTCTTTAGCCAACGTCAGCAGTGGTTACCACCCGGCAGGAAGGAATGGGCCATGTTCCTGACACATTAGGACCCGTATGTGTATATATAGGCAGGGCGGTCTGTCAGTCGGCACCACTCGTCGGCCAGCAAGTGTTGAGGTAGCAGTGCAGCCAACCCCGAGAACATGAAGTCCGCTTTGTATGTTGCGGTGTTGGCGACATTGGTGGCCAGCTCCCTGCAAGCTGTTCTCAAGCTGCGTGAGTATCTTCCTAGCTACTGTCGTTAATCTCTTGGTAATATTCGTGTTATTCTCTATAGTTGGGAGATAGCACTGTGACCTGAGAATAATCCGTGTAAAGCAAGGAGTGTATTAAATTAACTAAAAGAGTTGAAGCACTTCGTTTCGGTAAGCAAATATTGGTCCACACTTCGCAATCTCCGTTCCCATTTAAACAACTCGAGCAAAGTCTTTCACATTTAAGACTCTCTTTCTGGGACTGTAGACTGGCGGCAAGTATGCGAGTATAGTTTCTTTTGGTGTAATTTATAGACAGTTTCTGGTGGATCTATTGAGGCGCAATATTTCGGGAAGGTGGCTTGTTAGGTTAACGTACATGATTTGATATCGAAAAATGAGTAACTTTACATGCAGTGTTCATCCTCAAATAAGACATTTTCGACAACTATTTGATGTCCTATACAGTTTTGCTTTTAAACGTTACAGTTGAAGTTGATATTAAAAAAAAATTAATGTCTTACTTCGTATCTGACACAATATACAACTGTGTTATACCTCTCAGAACCGATCCTTCACAAGGGGTAATATTACAAAAAGAAATAGATAACGTGAAATAAGCTTACAAAGTTATAAAACCATTAAGGTATGCCAAATTATAATTAGTACTTCAAAGGCAGCATTTACGATTCATCTAAGTATCTAATGCATTTACTTTCAAGAATGCAGGTTATTCAAAGACAACCAACATACGCTAAATACCTAAGCAACTGTATTTTAGAACACATAACCGTATTTTAATATGTC
Organism: Dryococelus australis; assembly: GCA_029891345.1. Taxonomy (NCBI): domain Eukaryota; kingdom Metazoa; phylum Arthropoda; class Insecta; order Phasmatodea; family Phasmatidae; genus Dryococelus; species Dryococelus australis. Next base: position 41,063,956 of record CM057003.1, read on the forward strand.
TCACTTACAATTTCTCGTACTGACTGTTTTTTAGGAGGCAAAAAATATAAACCCTTTTCCACAAATCAATGAATAATTTTATATGCGAGTAGCATCTATTTTTCTTTACAAAAGTAATGATTTTTTGTAGGTATGAGAACGTCAATGCTGAAGTAAATACATGAATTATCTGCCATCGTAACGCAAATTATTACGATATAGGACACACTGTTGAGGCAACGGTGCTCAAAAATACATTGATTCGACGTTCTTTAAAAAAAAATAACCATGGCACAGAGATAAATCAACAATTATTTTCGTTTCACTGCGAGATTTGATTAGTATCTCGTTCTTCAGAAATTCAATTGTATTATTTAAAAGTCGAGAGCAATGCAAAAACTGTAAATATCGTTTTTAAGGAAATTAGATTAGTGCAGGCTTGTGTGAAGAATCATTGAATTTTTAACACCATTTTGTTAACACTCTTTATTGCAGCACCTTACCTCGAACCTTGCTCCAAGAGTGATCCCAACTTCAAAGCTTGCGCTCTGAAGAACGGAATCGCTGCTATTCCTTCCCTGGTGAAAGGTGAGTCACGTTACTGCCGTAATACACGAATAATGTAAGCAGCACGTACGCAGTACATATGTTAAGTCAAGTATAAATATTAATTATGAATTATTATTAAAATTATTCGCAAGTGCAAAAAAGATTATATTGGACTACAACAGTTAACGATATCAATATTACCACTGCTGAAATTGTGTAAGTAACTGTACAATATTTTATGGTTACGCAAAGCTAGAATTCACTGAATAATTTTATGGCAGCCCTTTTATTTACCTAAATATACGTGAGTGAGTAAATGTTTATAATGGGCATACGCACAATCACTTGTTGAGATATAAATATATATGAGCACTAATGTAACGAGCTTTTCTACACACACACACACACACACACACACACACACACACACCACACACACACACACACACATATATATATATATATATATATATATATATATATATATATATATATATATATATATATATGAAATTGTTTCACTTGTTACCTACAAAATTTATTAATTCTTTTACAACAATCCACGGAAGGATGAGACTTAACTGGTTTTACTCTAAATGCATGAAACAAACATCCACTTCTTGTAATATTAATAAATTTGTGTTTATCATTCCCAATATACAATATAATATTAAAAACAAATGCACAAGAATTATTAAAAAATTATGAAAATACAGGAAGAACTCATTTACTCGTCCGAGCAGGGACTTACATTTTGAAGTAACGTCGCTAATAAGCCATTTATTATTACAAAAATCATATTTCACATTTTACACAAAAAAATAATACAGTTTCCAGGGGAGGGTAAATTCCCCCCCCCCCCCCCCCCCCCTTTTCGCGCTTGTCATCTCCTGCTGACGTCCATGTCAATATTTATCTCTGTTAATTTCGGTTGGAGAATCTATGGTTTATATGTAAAAATTGGTAAGAGTTTTGTATTAATGATATTACAAAATCCATCGAATGTGATAATATTACACATGTTTTGTTGTACATCTTGAATAAATGCCCCCAGTGTTCATTCTAGTCTAGTTAATGCAATTGTAAGATCGGGAATATCGTGAAACTATTGGCTCCAGATTTTGGATCTTTCTTGAACTTAATAAAAGTAACATTAAAGTTCGTACTCATAAAATAAACATAATTAGGTGCATTTAGTAACTGTTCGAAGCTTGTAATTATCTTAATGAGTTGAGCTGAGAGATATGGGTAGCTCTAACAACGAAATACAAAATCGTTTTTATTCCACTTTAGGTAATATACGATAATATATCTATTAAGTGAGTAATATTTCACAACTTAGCTGTAATAAAATGCATTACTGAGATAAGAAAACTCACAGAACTTTGCACTTCTTTTCGGGAAAAATTTCTATGAGTAATACTGAGATATGCGTTTCAGGAGATGCGAAGTACCACATCCCGGCGCTGGATCCCCTGCATCTTCAACATGTCGATATCGACCAGGGAACAGGACCAGTGAAGATCAGCCTGGATCTTGATAACGTCGATATCAGAGGGCTGAAGGATGCTGAACTGAAAGCCTTCAGGTGAGTTGACGCGAGATTGCTTCTCGTCGCAGTAGAGAACGATCTGTTTCAAAGCAAGTCTTCTGGAATAAAATCGCCCACGTTTACGTGCGGCAGTGTAAAGCTGCATATTTGGAAATATTTTGTAGAAGGTTTCTTTGTTCTCCAGCTTCGACGAGAAGAAGAAGGAGATCGGTGTCGAGTTGTTCGTGAAGGGACAACCGTTGAGTGTCAACTCCAAGTACAAGATTGACGGACAGGTGCTTATTCTGCCCATCAAAGGAAATGGAGACATGAGTCTGAAGATGGGTAAGTGTGTTAACCACGGGAAAAATTTGTCAGAAAAAAAAAAAAAAAAATATTGTTAGAGATTGTTCGGAACATTGCACATCAGTGTATACGCATATTTAAAATGTAAGGTTCGTAATGCTATTTTCCACACGTCCACGGAAACTTTGCTTTGTTTGTTCAGCAAAGAGCCAAGTTCGCACAGAATTGTATAACTCTGATAAGTGGCGACGCTCAGTATTTCTATACCTTTGTAGCCTTAATATTTACGATTACATATTACATATTATCCGTATAATGTATAGGGTAAAAACTTCCACTACATGTTAGGGGAACCAACTGAATTTTTATCATGTATTTTTAAAACTGCAATTTTTTTTCTAATCTCTCTAATGGTTAATTAATTTTTACTATTTTTAAAAGCAAAATATTAGTGCAAGGAATCAACCAAGATTTATTTCCGCATGAAAAAAATCAATACATATAAAATCTAATAAATAAATATGCTGATCTATTAATCACGGACTTTAGAAACTATTAACATTAGATAGCTGTTATAGAAGAAAAAAAGTGGAAGCAAAAGTTATTTATATTTATTTAATTACTGACCAGTTATTTTCTATTCCTTGAACAGAAAACGTGGGCGGCATATTCAAGTGCGGCTATGACTTGGTCATGGGGGAGGACGGCAAAGAGTACATTAAGATAAAAGATAGTTCTCTCGAATTTACCCTGACCAAGGCCGTCTTCGACTTCAAGAACCTCTTCAACGGCGACAAGACTTTGGGTGAGTTTAGCAGGTAGTCACAAATAACTTTTATAGCGAATGACAATAAGTTTGTTTATATATTGTGGCTTCATATGTCATTGGACTGATCTATGTATCGATTAGTTTAAGCCTTAAAGAGGGACTTCCTCACTAAATTGTCTTTGGTAGAGAGCTGAAATGTTATTGTTGTTGTCCACGTGTGTGGCATTTAGCGCAATGTCAACTAAACATTATTTGACCAGTTGTTGCAACTTGATTGTGCATCGCGTCTCCACAATATCATTAACATATCAGCAAGTAGTTTCTGTTTCAGTAATGCCATTTTACCACCGGACATCACTTTTTCACATGAAACAATACACTGCTAGGGTTTTCAATAAGAGTTTATAATTGTGTTAAGTACCATACGAGAAGAAATTGCCACGATCTTTATAAATGAATTATTGCTTCAATACAAACTTAAAATCAAAATAAGACACGTTTCACATGACAAAAAATGTCCCCGTTTTACGTTACTTCAGAATATAAAATTACGTACTTTATCACATGTTGTATAACATTCGTTGTACATTTTTAACAATGTTAAACACTTTTTTTGAGAACTAACCCAGTTAATTAATAAATGTTATTAACTTGTATAAATATGTCACAGAAAAAAATAATATCAATGCCTGTTTGGAAAATCACGTATGGAATTTGGTGTGCGTATATCAGTTATTAGAGTAAACAATTTGTTCAAATAGAGAGCAATAAAAATTGTTATTGTTCAAATTAATATTTTTAATGGTGTTTCTCAATAATACGTACTCTATCTCAGTGTCAACCATTGATTTAGCTCAGATAAAATTAAATGTTATAAGACTGCACATTCCTTGTCAAAGTCTCAAGTACTTAGTATATCTTTTATCAGGACCAATTTTGACATCTTTTACTTTCCTAGCTGAAAATTGAATGGATCTTTAAATTCTGAGTTTCATATCAACGAAGAACAGTCAAAATACTTATGTAAACTGTCAAGTTATACTTCCAATGATAGTTACAAACATTCTAATTCCTCTCTACTCATCATCCAGTTAGTGACTTCAGATCAATTAGATAATCCATATTCCTAATGAAGTGTAAATGGTTGACTTGGAAGAGGAGTAATAAGTGGGATGTCAGAAGCCACTATATTGTAATATTGACGCTCATAAGTAATCGCAGTAGTTAAAGGTTGTCTGTCAAGGCATTTTACTTTCATATTTGTTATCTTCATTATCTTCGATTTGGAGGAATTAACATATGTTTAACTTCAGCGTATGGAATTAGGAAGTGCATTACTGGTGCTATAGTAAAACCGGGCCAGTGTTGAATGTTCAGTCGGTATCACAGCGTGTGCGTGTTTCAGGAGACAACATGAACGTGTTCCTGAACGAGAACTGGCAGGACGTGTTCTCGGAGGTGAAGCCAGTGCTGGCGGAGACCATAAGGATCGTCATCGCCAACATCCTCGACGAAGTAGTCACCACTGTTCCTTACGAGGACATCTTCCCAGCTTGACCACCTCCGCCATTCAAGCTTCACCTCTCACGTCCTATAGTTCCTATTTATTCCCATTCACATGATTCCATCTGAAAACAATAAAAACGTGTTTACCTATTACTTGGTAATTTAATCTTGTCCTGCTGTTTTCCTAAGCAATACTTCTTGAAGGATATATATATATTTTTTTTTCAGTAAATTTCCCAAACGGTATAGGAATTCACCATACACCAGGCTGTTAATAATGAACCGCTACTTAAAAAGTTGGGAACTTCACTAAAATTTTGACTTTTTCCTTAAGAACTGTAGGAAAACTGTCATGAGTGTATGGAAAAACTTCACATTCGTGGATCGCAATATGCCTGTGCACTGATGATGTGTGTTTGCAATATCAATAGAGTGAATTTCAGAAAACAGCTTCAATGACGACTTAATTTTTTAAAAACGTTAAAAGTTTGGCGCATCAAATATTTAGAGGGAAAATATTTTACTTCTCACACTTGTGCCATTATATTCCAAGCCAAGCTACGGTAACGTAACCCAAAGAAGGTGTATAGACACTTGCAGCCTACTGTGCAAGCATGTAACAAGGGTAAGTTGAAGTGCCGTTAGTCTCCGTAGGACACAAGTGCTGCCAGATCTGTACATTTCGTCGCGAGTGACTTCTTTCAGTAATTCGTCGATGATAGAGCTCGAAATGGAGAGCACCATAAAACAGGATGCAGTGCACAGCAAATTAAACGTCAGAAAATATAAAGTGGCAAGAGTTAATAGGAATGAGGAATCACTTGTCACTTCTATGGAAGGAAATGTGTAATATCGAAGAAGCGAATTTAATCATTTGTGTTTGGTGACATGAAATTTAATGTTTAAAAACTTAATAAATAGCAGGCTATTTATCAGTAATAATGGCTTTTGAAAAAATAAAACAAATATCTGGGGTTTTGCTGACAACACTAGGAGTCCTTTTGAGCCTGTACGAGATGAAAAAATTATTTTTAAACGACGTGATAGGTTCACTTTTGCGATACAGCAGCGAATGTGCTGCAATCTGTTAGCCAGCGCGCGCAGCTGGCTTCGGATGTCACGCTTACATGAAATAACCGGTTTTTCATGCGTAAAATGAAAATATACGATCAAATTCCCAGAGTTCTACACACAAGGTTATTTGATAGCCTTTAAAAATGAATGGAAAGAAAAATAACAAAGTGAAAGATAGTGAGATATGAAAACCTGATTAAAACTGGGAAAACTAGAAACACGAACTGGGGGGGTGGTAAGAAAAATATACAATTAACTTTGATATTGCGTAAAACGTTTACAGCTCAGTACGATAGATGAAAAGGAACAAGGAAAAATAGTATTTGTTATCTCTTAACCTTTTTTGTTCAGCAGATCACAGAAGAAGACATTCATTAGAGAGCTATTGTCCATTTCACATAAGTGGGATAAAACCTGACAGACAATGTGAACAACCTACACACTATGTAAACAGTAAATGCTCTAGCTCGTACAGTATTGTATCAGCTGATGAACTGCTGCGGGATCCGTGTTGTTAGGTTGGCTATTTTGATGACGGCTTTAGAAGAAAATAGTACTCAGAACTAAACGTTATAATATAAAATCTTAGTTATACTTACAACATTTATGGTTTAAATAATGTTTTTAAAGCAATATTACATTTTATTGGCTATTACTGACTGGACTTTAAAAACATGTTCAGCATTTATGACAGAGTATGTCGACACGTACGAACAGTAAATGTTTCCAGCCAATGGCTAGACATGTTTATGTTTCCAGTTTCGAGACCGATGAACGGTCGTTGTCCGGGTGCTTTTTCCTCATCGTGTTTATTACACGAATACGTAACTTGTTGGTATTGTCGGAATAATTAATTGGTAGTTAATAATTTTTTTAGTTGCGTTATTCAAACATAATTTTTTGTATTTACCGTTGTGCATTTTCTTGAATGAAGTTAATTTTAATCGTCATGTTTTTACCGCGTCCCTTCCTCCATTTTCCTTACGACCTTCCACAGACACGAATATAATTTACGTATATAAATTTAAGTTTGTTTGTATCAGGAAAATTGCGCAGTGTTGATTTTTCTGAATGATTATGCAAATAAATTATTTAATGCTAGTGACGAACAAACGTGATTTTAGTGAAGTAAACTTGGCAAGCATTGCCACAAAAAAAAAAAAAACACGTGTTCAAGAGGCTACAAATTTTACAAACAGTAAGATTTGCGTGTTTTTAAAATGTATTTGTAAATTGTTAACACAATTACTTAAACTCACGTGACCTTAAAAACCCGAACTTCGCTCACTTTTGTAGAGAGCGAATACCATTTGTTTATTGGTCTATATCGTAAATTCATCGAGTGTAAGTTTAACTTCGGTCGTAGTGCGCGCGTGTATATATTGCTGCATCTGCACGAATACGAAAAGTGGCGTATGTATCACGTTTTGATTTTTCACTAAAGTTAAAATTTCCGAAGACAAATTATTTAAATGTTATTTCCATACGAGCAAAATTTCCCATTGCTCCATCAAAACAATATGCAACTCAAAATGCTACGTACTCGTCAGAACATCAAAACATTGTCGTCTCACGAGAATACGTTAAACTAAAGCCCCCCCCCCCTCCCCCCCTTCCCAACACACACACACACACACACAAAACTCACACTTCCGAGCTAAACACGGTTTTCTTTTTCACTCGAAATAAACAGAACCCCAGCAAATTTAACTCGATAATTACAAAAATAAAACAAGTTGGAATGCCAACCTAGATATAATATCCTACATTAATTACTGGACGGAAGTTAGCTACCGTCAGATTTTCAGTGCCTGCCATGACATGGAGCACGAGGAAGGAGCAAAATGCAAGTGTGCATTGGACTCAAAACATTTGTTTACGAACGTCTTTTCCTTCAGTGACAAAACAGCTGCGGTGAAAGGATACATTGTGGCCGGCGCTGCTTTTCTAGAACTGTCCAAATTTACACCACTTACGTGAAATGGACAATATGTATTTCTCGTCGAACTCTCTTGACACATTCCATTCAACACGTTTGAGGTCAGCTGTATTTGACACTGACCCTCGCAACATAGTAGCCCGCATGTAAGGTCATATGGAGGTGCAATGTTGAAACACACGTCATCAAGAGTGTTCTGAGACCAGTCTTCTTGTCAATAGATCTCTACGATTCATGGCCGTCCTCTGTATCATGACACGGCAAAATGAAACACCCAACAGGTAAGCAGTGCTCGCTCTTGAAGGCCGCGTGGCAAGTTTCTGTCGCGTAAGTGCACTCGAGTTGTTGAGAGATTTGGGTGACTCTTAACGACGAGGTCTGGAGAGCCGATGAGGGTGAAATGATGTGAGAATGGAGATGGCGCCGGAAAGCAAGGGCTGGGGAAGCGGGAGATCCACGAGAAAAACCCCCCGCCGACCAGCGGCATCGTCCTGCACGATTCCCACTTGAGAAGATCCGGGCGACCCGGCCGGGGACTGAAACGGTTCGCCCTGGTGGGAGGCGAGCAGTCTAACCGCTCAGTTACCGCGGCGCCAAGTGAATTTCAGTCATGTTGTCTTGTACTCTGCTGTTCAGCAAGTAGCATGAATACCATTCGTGTAGTTTAGTTGATGTGTACGGTAAACATATCTGGTTAAATTCGAGGTTTATTACCATTAATAATCGACAAGTAAAAGTCCCAGAGACAATAATATAGGAACGGTAGTTCTAATTTAAAAACCAGGAGATCACAAACCTGCATTGTGTGATTTTACCTGGAATCTTTGTAATACATATATAAAATAAAATAAATCTAAATAAATAGCATATGTCGTATCAGCGGCAAGTAGCTTAAAACAATGGAATCTTATTAGAAGTAAGCAAAATTGCTGCTCTGATATATGTCTGAAAACTTATTATTAATTGAGAGAGGCAAGTTCACTTAAATGTTATATCACCTTACGACATTCCGTGAGTTGTTCGTTTCCGAACAACTTACTTGGTGTTTCTTTTATGATCTGCCAAGGAGAACAACAAGAATTAACTCACTTAACCCAATCTCGCAACGAATTATCTCACTTAACCCAATCTCGCAACGAATTAACTCACTTAACCCAATCTCGCAACGAATTAACTCACTTAACCCAATCTCGCAACGAATTTATTTTGCTTCATCGATTTACCATTGACACTTAAAAGAATATCTCATGGATAATTCTAATAAGGAAAAAAACCGAATTTGCGTATACAAAATAACTTTCACCATTTTGCAAGGCAGGAGTCAAACTCGCGTCATTCCGACTGGAACGTTAGCATTCTGACGTCACATGCAATGAGGCCAAAGACTGTAAGCAGGAAGCTGGATACTTTCTAATCAAGTGAAATTTAGATATAGCCTTCCTTGATTGTTATCTCTCCCTCCCCCCTACCTTCTAAAGCGCGTGTTTCAAGTATTCACATTGAAAATCGTATGTATGTAGCATTTAAAAATCATGAACGTCCCAAGAAGTACGCTCCGATAACTCTATCACTCTCGCCGAAAATGTTTTATCCTTTTTACACGAAAATGGAGAGTCTTGGAAATTTTTGTCAATTCGGCCATGCTGCTCAATAAACCAGCATGAAACATTAATTATTTTTGACGGTGAAATTGTTGCTGGCAAAAAAAAAGGTTTACCATCCGTGTTACGTTCAATACGAGGGGATGTATTAACCCTTTCAGTCACAATGTCCTGTAAACGGGATGTTGCACATAAAGTGGCTATAATGGTCTGCACTGTACACGGGAGAACATACCATCCAATAAGCAAAGTTCCCTACATGTGGGAGACATCATTCGCTGTTTAAACTACATTCCGTAGCCTTATAAACCGCTGCTGCCAGTAAGGGTGAATCACGGAGAGATGTTTTATTGTTTCCGACGTACGACAAAACGTCGTAGCGATATCAGTACAGGTACGAACAAAAACAATTTGTTTGTTGCAACACCTAAAATTATAGATTTGTCTGTGACAGAAAGGTTTAAGGCGAGCTTGCTCGTAGTTTGAAGTACCCGATAACATAAAAAAATGCTCGCAGTTTTGTAATTTAATTTCACTTCGTTTCCGATATATTGCAAGTATACAGTTTAAACTCTCTATTTTCGAGTGCTATTGTCACCATGAAAATTCAGTTTAGGTATAAAGTGTTTCTTAAATTTCCCACACCATATTTTGTGTAACAAATCGCCTCGCGAAGTTTTCCGGTCGAATTACGTGTCATTCTGCATAACTACTATATTATCCCAAAGAAATCAATGCGTATAATATATTGATAAATGAAAATACAACCTAAGGGTTATACAAAGTGATTTTCTGAGATTTAATAATTTTATTCTCAAGGTATTGCTCAGTCAGAATTAATATAAAACTTTAGCAACATATTACAGTTTTTCCAACAGCTAGTATTCAATACTCAAACCAAATTGGTTCATCCATATAAATCAGTTCTTGGTAAATAAGAAATTCAAGGGCGATGTAATGCTAGGCCAAAATTATTGTTCAGAACTTTTACATATTTTTAACATTAGCAAAAATGACAAAGGGACAGGTCTGTAGACATTTTCAAATTACGTGCTTGCATATTAATTGCGACTATTCGCTACTTATAGTTTTCACGTTTGTATCCTGTAAATGTGTTTTTAGCACTCGATGGCCCCTTACCTTAAAATAAATTAATCAATCTTTGATTAAAATTTACTCTCAGGATTCGCTTGAGTTAGAAATCAAAACTATTAAAACATGTATTCAAAAAATAATTGGAGGCGACGAGAGTAAAATATTTTCCCTGTGCCAGTGTGTCTCGCAAAAAAATGGCCTGTTTCGAAAGAAAATGATTTATGCAAGGGTTTCGAAGTCGTCATCACTTAAAATCAAGTTCTTAATAATCTCACCGTCAAAATGGGGAAAACAATTCCCGAGTTTAAACAAAAGCAGTTTACACGAACACGTAAATATCATAAACTAATTAAAATTATTGACTACATGTTTTTAATGTTTTTATTATCGTAAATAATAAGAGCACTGAAAAATTTATGAGAATGAAGATAAAAGTCTGCACTGAGCATAAAATATGTCGTTATTGTTCTTGTTTACCCATGTTCGATAGCCAGCCATTTTATAGGAGGAACACAATACATATATAATTTTGTGAATACTATCTCTTGGTAGTAAAATGTACGGCCACTGTACGACAAAAATTGGAATCGTGATGGACGTTGCCGCTGGTCGGCGGGTTTTCTCGGGGATATCGCTTTCCCCCCACCCTTCCATTTCAGCGCTGCTCCATACTCACCTCGCTTCACACTCATTTGCTATCAAGACCTATATGTTAAAAGCTATTCACATCCCACCACACAGATCATGGTACCTAGGTCCCTAATATGATCCCATCCGTAATTGGCAGGTAGTAAGTACAGGCCTGCAACTCAGTCGAAAAATATTTGAAGGATATCCTCAAATGAGAGTTTAGAAAAGCATATGTGAAGTCTCAGTTGAGTACGTTACTAGTATGAATTTTACAAATTAACATATGATTTTTGAAAACAGTGGTGGAGATCCAGCTTGACAACATCTCCACAGATTCGGTTGGTTTGGGGGGGGGGGGGGGAACATAAACCAATAGATATTTTTTTAATAAGGCTCAAAAAATAAAAGTCTGTGTTAAATAAAATTTTAGATACTGACGATGGAAGAGAAATTTTCCTTATACATATTATAGCCTAAATGCAAGTCTGATGCACCTACTCCAAACAACATTGTTTGACAAAAGGCAGAACTGCGAGAAAAAGTTTATCAATTATAGCAGACTAAGAGTATTCAAATAAACTTAGCAATATTCGCAAGTAACCTTGTTCAAAGTATGGTTAAAATAGTTATTCTTGGTAACGTGTTTAATACTATGACATACTTGGTTGAGTTAAAGTTCTTTCCTTCTTTTGTCTTCATTGTAATAGGCTACGACAACTGAAAGTTATACCAAAGTTCCAACATATAAATATATTTCCTAAGAAGAATGTTATAACTTATTCTTAACCATATTCTTGTCCTAATTAGTGAAATAGTTGCCAAATTTTATCTGCAGTACCCTTCTGTTGAACCTTTCTAATAACGAATTAATTAACAGCTTCAAAAAGTGCTACATTGGTTTAATTATTTTAATCATTATACTTAATATAATTGTTGACTACCTTCTGGACACAGCACATTTTTATTATATGTGTAACTTATTAGTTTGCAGTTCTATATTTCACATCTTAATTTCCACAGTTTGGACCATTGGGTCGAGATATCTCGCAGATTGCGACTCTCAAAACAAATATATTTGGAGTCGTCCTGTGACCTATTGAGAAAGTAGCAGCTTCAGCATCGTCTGCAGTTATTGATTTAAACTAATATCGGCAGCAAATTAAAAACCTGTTGATAAAACTGAATGTCAAATACATGTTTATTAAATATAAGTAATGTTCTGGCTCCATTAATTAATTAATTAGGCAATGCGCGCCAGCAAACAGCAGTAAATCCATAATAATATATCAAACAATAACATAATTTAAAGATATACACAAACCTAAGGACAACCACGAACCTGAAGATCTGTGAAATTAATTTAATATTATCAGGCGTATTATAACAAATGAGAGCATAGGATATATTTATCTGCAATTAGACACCTTCAATAATATTACAAGGTGAGAAAATCCTTTTGCCTTACCCCAACTTTTTCATTCATATCAAATTATTAAAACGCAGTCCTCATTAAACTCTTTGTACGATGAAAATACCCACTGAACCTGCTTGAATGAAATTAATTTTACATTCAGAACTGTTCGATAAATATTCTTGTTGTTATTAACGGAATATACATACATTCAATTTTTCCATCTTAAGTTGGAATTTTTAAGAAATTCTTTTGTACGGTGGTACGAAAAGTATTGCTAATAACAATCTAAGGACTAGCGAGTTATTTGAAACATTATTGCAATAGCGGTGAATGATTAGGTGAAATATTTTGAACATACGCTATTGCTTCACTACGTCTTCACAGAAAACAAAGTCAGAGAAAAAAAAAAAAACGGAACGCAAATAACGAGCCGAGAGTAGCTGTAATCAAAATCTATACTTCTAAATAAAATAGAAGTATCTCTGTCTGTGATTTTGGAATTTTTTTTAACCTTGAATTTTTTTCATATAGTATACCTGATAATTAAGCCATATCTAATGTCAATTACTTTTCGTGTCTGTCTGTTTGTCCGAACGGATTTAACTCAAAAACCACTTAACATCAAATTTACACAGTATATAGATATTATACCCAGGGAAAAACTTAGTCTTTGTTTCATTGAGATATCTCAAACGGTCACGGAAAAAATTATGATCAGGGATGTAAATACCTACTGGATTAAGTTTTATTAGGATTACTGCATAAAAAAAAGCATTGATAAAAAAAAATTCCGTAATTTCTCCTCTTTTTTGTCTATGGGCAGTCCTCCTTTCCTTCCAAAAATCCGCAGTGGTCCAGCGGCTAGAGTTATTCAAAGTGAGGCCGCAGTGACCCAGTGGATATATATATATATATATATATATATAATTTGGGGCCGCAATAACTCAGTGGCTAGAACACCCAATAGTGGGGCCGCAGTAGCTCAGGGGCCAGATAACCTAATAGTGGGGCCGCAGCTGGTCAGGAGCTAGAGCACCCAATTGTTATATCTTTATTTCAACATCTGTGTTACTAATCATACAAAGGATCTACATATATGGCGCCATGATGCTTCTTACTGTCTCTAACATGGGTGCCAACCACTGCACCTCTAACACCTCCTTTTTCCACTGTACATCCTACCCTCCTACGCTGGCTCATACAATTCTTTCATTTTACTCTACGACCACTTCTGGTCACATAATGTCCTTTACTTTCACCACCTGCAGCTGCGTTGGTAGCTGTAGTCCCACAGTCTGGAAAGACCTTGAAATTGAAGTCTTCTGTGTCGGTATCCACACTACCTTCACTGCCTTCACTGTTCACCTTGTCCTCCGAGTCTGTAGAGGCATCCTTGGCACTTTCAACACTAACTTGTGTGCTTGATACTGTAGATTCTTATGGACCATCAGTTTCCTCTTGGACTGGTACAGTGCTTGTCTAGCCAGTTGCCTTAAAATGTGAGTGTCGTAGATGACTTGTATTACGTCGGATCACCCCTCCACCGGTGTCTTTCCTCACCCCATAGGACCTTGGTTCACTGTGTTTTACCACGATTACACCTGGTTCCCATATCTTCTCATGTCCTATTTTGGTGACCATCCTGTCACCAACCTGAAATTGAGCTTTAGTCTTCTTGGCAGACCTATCATGAAAGTGTTTGAACTTATCTTGCCTGGCTTTCAAGGCATCATAGACCCCCTCCTGGATTACAGGTTGCATCATAGTAGTGGTTTTAGGCAGTCTAGCTCTAATGCATCCACTGAATAAAATTTGTGCCGGAGATGTTTGAAGTCCTGTTATGGAAGTGCTATTATATTCTCTTAGTAAATCTCTGTGGTCAGTGCCCTCCGAGTTACTTTTGCGTAGGATGTTTTTGCTGATTTCCACAGCTTTTTCAGCCATGCCATTGCTTCTGTGGTGATGGGGACTGCATGTACTCAGTGCAATTCCATATTTACTGTAATACTGTTGGCATTCATATGATTTGAATGGTATGTTGTCCGCGATAAGTTCTTTAGGGAATCCATGGATGTTGAAGACGTCCTGCATAGCATTTATGACACAAGTAGAGGATTTTGCATTTAGTGGTCTTATGTATATCCAGTAAGAATAATAATCAATCAGGACTAAATAGGCATTCCCAGCCTCTTCAAGTATGTCAGCTCCTATTTTAAGATATGGTAATCTAGTAATGGTATTAAGTATGAATGGCTCCCTCCAATTCGCCCTTTGGAATTTCTCACAAGTCCAGCATCTTGAGACATATTGTTAAATGTCAGTTAACATTAGAGGCCGTTAGAGCCTTGTCTCGGACACCATGAACAATACGATCGCGCAGCATCTTATCCTCCGCGGTCTCAGTATCTTTCTAGTTGTAATTACAATTTTTGGCCAGCTGGCGTAGTGAAGTAAGAACATGGTCAAACATTTCCCCTTCTTCTTGTCACCGCTGAGTAAAGACATACCCTTCGAAGACCTCATTAACTCTAGGGCGGACATGCCTTTCAATTGCTCCCTTGACCTTGATGTAGTTGTTTAGATTTCTCTTCATGAATGGTAAGAGTCGCCAGGATGCGAGACGACGTGCTTCCCATAATTTTTCTTAAAAGGGAAATCTTAACCATGTCCGCAGCATTGTCCTGACCTGCGCTTACTAGGTAGTCTTCAAACTCAGACTCCCAAAACTTCCAGTCCGCGTAAGCATTTTTGCTTTGTAAATCCAAGTCAGGTGGCAACTTAACACCTCCACCCATAGCCACTGTGAACAACGACGATCGACGATCACGTTCCCCGCCGTTTCGCAACTTCGCCGTTAGTGTCACTGTACCTAAGTGTGTGTCACACTTTAACCGCTGAGTTCTGACGTTTATTTATAATCTTATCTTTGCCGACCAACTAATTTCGTCGGCTGCGCCATGTTACGTCTTTATTTCAACATCTGCGTTACTAATCATACAACAGATCTACATATAAGGCGCCATGATGCTTCTTACTGTCTCTAACATGGGTGCCAACCACTGCATCTATAATACCAGTAAGGGGGACGCAGCTGGTCAGTGGCTAGAGAACCCAATAGTGGGGCCGCAGCTGGTTAGAGGCTAGAGTACCCAATAAGGGGGCCTCAGTAGCTCAATGAGTACAGAATCCAATAAAAAAGTGGGTAGATTAATTCAAAGACCTAAATAACATGCTGAAATAGAACATGTGCATAGCGATGACAGGGTGTAATTTAATAACTCCATTAAACCTGAAAGAAGAAATACTAGTATTTTAAACATGAAAACTTTATTAAACTATGGTGGACCTAATTTTAATACCTTTACAAAAATATCATGCGAACGAAGCCGCACGGGTCAGCTAATATATAAATAAATCATGTAATAAATCCCACAAAGAAGTTTGTCAGATAAATCAAATCGTAGGAAACAAAAACAACAAAATTACAAAACGAATTATCAGACGGAAATAAAAAAAAAGAAAGTCAATTCAAGTTAACATCGTATAGACGAGTACAGATACAAAGAACAAAAATTGTTCGCACAGGGCAGGATGACACAAGGATGGAGAAACACCCGCAAGGCTATATGGCATAACGATGACGACACAGAAGAACACAGTAAGTGTGACGACATATGGAGGCAATGGCGTATGTTCAAAATATTTCACCTAATATAGACTGGTGATTATCCGCAAATCCGTGATTCAACATAAAAAAAACTCTGTGATCGCATAACCAATTTCCTAAATGGACCGATCCAATGTAGACATACAGAAGTGGTTCAACTTTAGCATATTTACAGGTTAGTTCGCTGAAAACAGTCTATCAATGGTTCAGCCATGTATTTAATTTAAAAAATGAGTATTTGATAAAAAAAAATGTTTGCTTGTCAAGTTCATATCTTACATTAATTGAGAGATTTTTTCTAACAGAAAACTAAGAATTTTTCATCCATTGCGTAGAAAGTGTATTTTAACAGCACTCTTAATAAAACGCTTGAGATATATGAAGTATTTAGGAAACAGAAAAATACGTCATACATGGGTGATTTTTCAAAAGTTTGATTCAATAAGTGTGGTGACGCCTTTAACAGACCATAAAATGTGCATGATAGCAAGAATATTATTTATTTAATTGATCGAAGTAATTACATATTCAGGAGTAGTTTATTAGTTTCACAGTGGATTGTAATTGGGTGAACTATAGCACATAGAGAAAAAATAGCTGCATAGGGATTTATTTTCAGCTCTGTACAACACTTAAAGCTGAAGAAACACGTTTATTTTCAAGCTCTAAGGGCCACTTCTGTTTCTACATTCACAAAGGAACTGAGGGATCATTTTGGTTGGTTGTTAAAAAGATTTTTCGGTGGAATGAACTCACCAAACACAGCTGTGATCCAAATTAGGTGCCTGCCCAATACAGGCGACTTTCCCTTGCGTGTACGTGTGTAAGAACGTACATGTTTATAGGTACATTTGAAAACTGCCGAGCTGTTAACGAAGTGTGTGTTTATGTGTAACACATAACCCATATGCTACAATGTCGAGCGTAAGATCCTAAATGCTGATTAAATTTGGGTTTGCAAAATTTTTAACCTATAAATTTGATAAAACTTCGCACGTAAACCTCCCCTTGCACGGCCTGAGTGCCTTCATACTCGCACGACATGATTGTGTGCACACAAACTTACCTCAGCTGGTTAAGTACTCTTCTCGCAATTTGACGACCAAGATGAAACTTTCATTGCGTACATATCTATCAGTTTAGATTTATAATTATTTCTTAAATCTGTTTTATGCTGGTATACAGTTTTTGTATATTTCAGAATTTTTACACAAAGGTTTTTATATACATTTTTTTTAAATTTCATTTTTGTAATAGGTTTTAAGGAGTTTTGTTTTATTTAGACAGCGAAACGTTTAAATTTTGTTGATATTTTGTAATAAAGTTTGTTAGCTAGTTAGTGTAAAATTGTTTTTGAGCCGAATTTATTTCCCCGTGGTTGAAGTTTCCATTGATTTGGTTTTACAAAGTCCTAGCAATCGTGGGTTTCGGATACATACATGCAATTCAGTTTCAATTTAAAGTAGAGTGGTAGTCGTTCGGCCAAGAGCATCACTACATTTTAAGTTTAAGAAGTTCCGATGAATGCTCAAGTCTCATTATTTTAGTTGCCTGCAATGGAAAGTAAAATTCTTTTGAGCCACACGGACGAGTTAATTGTGTTTAAATGTTTCTTTAAATGGCGAGAGCAATCGGAGCGCGTGTTGAGCTCAGTTGATAATTCGATTCACAAAACCATTAGTTCAGTCCCGTTAATGATGTAGAGAGCTTTGATGGACCTGGGGTAAAGTAAAAAAGGAGAGAAAATAAATAAAAATTATTTAATAATTTGAAGAACGGTGGTTGGTTTGTAAATTATCAATGCAGATTCCTTCATTAAATTAACCCCATCATAATAAATTCCAAATTTTCGGACTTTTACATGTAAAACCAATTCTCTTGTTAAATGAAAGTGTAAAAAATTGTTTTTTATTGTTTGTTATTTAATTTCGTTTTGAAAATATAAAGTGCAATGATAAACATTTCAGTCTTGTGTTATTATTTCGTTATGTTACAGGCAGTAGTTCCATAATTTGGAGTTATTTTTCATTTCAGTCAGATAACTTTAAAAGTGCAGTTATAGAGTTTGATGTTACAGCTTGGGAACATATAATATTTTTTGTATTGTTACTATCAATCGCCTGAAGTCATTTAAATAATTTTGAAGTTTATATTAGCCACTGAAATGAAGCTAAGTGTTCTTTCATACGTATATCCCTGTCCTCTTGTAAGGATTATTCTCCTCTCGCTAGTATTTTGAACACATTTTCTTCTCACAAACGTTGTTTAATGTTTTTTTTATCATCGGATGTTCGCTAAACTAGTCTGGTGGTGGAACAATAGGGTTTCCCTCCATTACACGTCTCTTTTATACTTTTTCTCCTCCAGAACCTTCTTTCCTCATTATTTTCCCTTTCCTTTCCCTTTACTCCTCCCACTTTACCCGATTACTTATATGGCGCAGGTCCTGGATACAATATATTAAACAGTTTTATACACATACATATGCTAAGTGCTCTTTTAGCCAGTTATTTTTGTGTCGATTGTAGAGTGAAAATTTTAATATATGGGTGTTTGTACAAAGTAGTTAACTTAAAATTAGCTCCAGTAACAGAATTGAAATATTCGCCACTAACATGTATTTCTGCACAAACATCTGACTAAGTATAAATCTGGCTTAAAACCAAATAAAATATAATGTACTTTTAAAAATACATTCTTTGGAAGGTAGATATCAAGATTAATTTCGTAGTGCCATAAGTAAATTAAAGAATTTTTTTTACAACGCGTTATTGTAAAATGTGTAAAACAAGAACTTAATTTTAATAAGCACGTAGCGTATACTTAACGGTGGCCGTACACATTTGTATTCATTAAATATTTGGATAATCCGTGAAGCAAGGCATTGTAAAGACAGAGTTCTTTTTACTTTCAGTGTTACAAGAAATTTTTTGCGAATAGTTACCAAGGTTTGAAAAATATACACTAAAGTTTGCAGTGTATGACTTATTTCCTAAGGATAATGGTAGGACAAGATTGAAACTCTAATAAGTATCAAACACGTTTATTGACTGCAGATGCGAGCAGCGTACAGAAGGAAAAAATAGGATCTTGGTGACGGCGTAAAGGAGAGGGGGGCCATCACGGCAAGAATATTTCTTGGAATGGGACAGTGGTAACGACTTTGTCTACGATGTTGGCGAGGGCCTTATTCATGGCCTCAACTACCACAGGCTTCACCTCCGTGAACACGTCCTGCCAGTTCTCGTTCAGGAACACGTTCATGTTGTCTCCTGTAACACGTACACGACGTTTTATTAGTTACCACACTATTTCCGACAGGAACCTACATCTGATAACTGTTACATTTGATACCTACAACTGATACCTGCTACATTTTACACCTACAACTGATACCTGTTACATTTGATACCTATCACTATTGGGTTTCAGTTGATTGTCATTCTCCGATAAACTCCTTTCCAGCGCATTCAGCTAGTACACAAGCCAGGAGAGAAAATTTGAATAGATTATCAATAATATTTCTTTGGCAGAGATAGCCAGTCTCCGCTACTATATACAAAACAGGGGTAGTATGAACTCCTTAGATAATCAAACTGTGTATATCAAATATTGTGGAATATTGCTTGTGTTCTATATATATATATATATATATATATATATATATATATATATATATATATATAATGTATATATATAACTTATTTAATGCTTAATGAACATACAAGAAATTATGTGCAATGGGAGAAATATGAAATAAATTTTTAATGATGATGCAAACATTCCGTGTCGTTTCTGACGTACCAGTTAGAACTTAAGGGAGATTTTAGTATAAAATACATGGAAATATATGACGTTATATGTCACATTCGGCGTCGCTATAAATTAGCTGAGGTGTTTGTTCCATAGGAAGACGTCCGAAATGTCCTCATTCTGAATGTGAAAATTTATCATTAAAGCTTTAATTTTTAATCAACAAAACAACATCATACAATTTTTTTACCAGGGAAACTACAAAAATTATTTCAAAAAGGCTTTATCAAAAATATTTTCCGTTTCCTAAATTTGTTGATTTTTTATTTGTGTTTTTATTATTGTCATTAGTAATGTGAACTCAAATTGTCAGAGAAGTTCGATTTTAGAAGTGGAAATGTGCTAAACCTCTGTTACTATAAGAGTTCGCACATCTAATGTAAGTAAAATGTATGTATAATTTTTATAGGAAATATGTAATACATGGGCGTTTAAGGTAAAATAATAATTCTTATGTTTGCAAAAACACACACAAATGAAACAACTCAGAAGTTACAGATCTAAAATTACCACAGCTATAAACTTACAGTGTATACAAGTGTTATTATTTCACGTGGAATGTGATTTCTCAGAAATTTGTAAAATTTTTGTAAATAATAAGTTGCGCCTTAACCCATTTTTAACGATCGCTGTGTTCCGTTCAACAGCAGTCTCTTTCCAGTTACAATTATTTCTACTTCTGAGAAAGTTGTTGATGTTTCTGCACATGATGTGCTAAACTCACCCAAAGCCTTGTTGCCGTTGAAGAGGTTCCTGAAGTCGAAGACGGCCTTGGTCAGGGTAAAGTCGAGAGAACTGTCTTTGATCCTAATGTACTCTTTACCGTCCTCCCCCTTGACCAAGTTATAGCCGCACTTGAATGTGGCGCCCACATTTTCTGTTAAAGGAGAATCAAATAATTAGTTACAGATAAAAATAATTGTATTAAGTTCATTTTAAGTGCATTTGCTGTAACAGTTCATTGATCTCACTTTCATTTGACAACTTCGTGGTATTAAATTGTGTCTTTAGGTGCCCTCATCCAGTAATCAATATTGATTTTAAAAATCAATAGTAACACACACAGTAATGCTTAAGTTGATTAATCTTTATAATTATAATATTGCAAATGACTGCTACCGTATGGTAGTGGTACAGACACGCGTCTGGACATACTAGTTCCCCCACGTTCGCTAATCTATAGCCCATCACGGACCGGTCTGCAGTAGAGCAATAACAGAACTGCCCGGCGACGTATGCGCCGTCCCACAAACATCTGGCCTTCAGTCTTCGGCAACAGCAGTAGGGACGCGCCACCTGATGTTTGTGAGACAGCTGATTGCTTGAATAACGCTGCGCGTGCATCTCTTCTCCCCTGCGATTTTCGCCCCCACCTCTTCCTCCCCGAGGCTTGCCCTAGTACCTGCCGGCCGCAAGTTCGTCTCACACTACGGAAGGCAATTGCGAGCCATCGCAGGATCACACTTCAAGACACTGGGACTTTCCCTCAAACTTTCGAGAGATACGCCACCTTGGGGCTGAAGAAGACACTGCAAGGTGAACAAGCCTCAAGTTCTCGCGCAACACACTGCAGTCGCACTATGTATGGTCCAATGCAGCGCCTATTATTGCCACTACTGTACTCTTTGGTGCACCGCTAAGCACCTACACCCGAGGCAGGCTATCCACCTGGGGAGCCTACACGACCTCCTCCTTTTCTCTTCCTCTTTATTGTTTCATGTTTCGACTGGTGGCATGTGAAGAGAAATGCCCAATTGCGCGTTCTTCCCTCCACCAGGGGGCTGGTACCTCCCACTCCGTGGTTAAAATTAAATTCAGCGTGATCACCAAAATGAAAGATACACCCCCTCCCCCTTCAAATATTTATCTTCTAGTGTTTCAAACACCCTGTCAATAAAGACAATCCTTTCCCATCCTCTGTAGTAGTAGAAATCTTTTTCTACTTCATAAATTTCATGCAATCCTGCAATTATTTTCTGTCGAGGTGTTTTTACGAGGCCTATACCAGTTTTACCCCCTCCCCTCCTGTAGTTCAGATTAAGTTAGTATAGGAGATAAACTTGGCCCCAATTGCAGCCAAGTTTGCCCAATCCCATTAAAGCCGCGAGCATGTATCCTTGTAGTTAGAAACTTTCCTGCATGCCTAGGCGTATGGGGCTCAACCCTGCCTGAGATGCACTTAGGTCCTATCCCTACCCTGGACCTCTGACTCTCCTCTTAGTTTTAAGGTGGGTTAGAAAACAAACTATCCTAGTTGTACTTCCTGCCCCGCAGTATCTACTGCTTCGTCATATCCGTCCGTCATACCCGTATCGTTCGGTCCGATTCAGCTCAATACACTATATAGGATTATCCCGAATACCAGCTACAAACTTTCTGCAATGACTCGTTATGGAAAGAGAGACAGAATAGATAGTACATCCATTATCGAACGTGTTTATTAAGGTAAAGGAACATCCTTGAAAATTGAAAAATATAATTAGTTAAATGCAAGATAGCAGAAACCATTATTTCCTTTTCTCTCCATAGCCGTTCGTCTGAGCCACAGTTGGCGTTACTTTAACGTACACGTGATTACTACGTCATAAAAATCGATAAACTCCCTCGGGTAACATACTCTTGCTGGTTGATAACGTGGAATCCCCATATTTCCTAATAACACACGAAGTTATTCCCCATAAAATGTTCAGAAATGGCAGATATCAATGGACGCAAAAAATCCATCTTACGTGGTTATTGACACTTTGCATATAAACCATTTTAAATCCAATTTTTTAAACGACGCATCTCTGCCTTAACAATCATGTCAGGTCATAAGTCGTATTGTTTCTTCTACTTCATTTTCTATAAGGAATCATCTCACAAAGATCGTTCATGGGGTTCAGGATTATCCTGTTTAACTCATCGTGTCCATACAGCCATCTGCTTAGACATCACGCCTCGAATATTTCAGGAACCCTCGAACGTAACATGACGTTAAGTGCCCGTGCGAACGCTGTATTTCACCTTTGGACAGCCTTTGACTATTATATGTATTTTTTCTCACATGAGATAGTTTACCACAAGAATGGTACGAGACACGTTAGCATGACTGATTCATAGTTGTAAAAAAATTTGGGAGCTATCACAAATGATTAACAGCCTTACCGATCTTCAGGTTCACATCTCCGTTTCCCTTGATGGGCAGAACGAGCACTTGTCCGTCTATCTTGTACTTTGAGTCGACACTCAAAGCTTGTCCCTTAACGAACAACTCTACGCCGATCTCCTTCTTCTTCTCGTTGAAGCTGGAAAACACAAAACCCGTCATCGAGTAACCATAAAGAAACAGTGTACTACAGCAGACAACCAATGAGAGATTTAAATCTGCTTGACTGTGCATACGCCTATCCTACACTTCAATGAACTTGCTAATTCACGCAGCCATTTAAAGAAAATGCTATATTGTTAGAAAACTAACATTACTATTATTATAGTCGATTTATGGTTACTTAAAACTTTTCAGAAGCCCTGTTAAATTTCTACTATCAGGCTATTCCCCCGCCTCAAGTAAACAAAGTTCAACCGAGTCCACGTAACAAAAAACATAACACATTCGATGCACACTTGGTTTAATAATAGTTTGCAGTGGGTAGCTAATCAAACAATTTTATATTTATACACTACTATAAAATTTGACAGTTTTTCGTACGTATTTGTGTACGTCATATATTGATCAATTTTTCAAAAGTTTGGTTCAAAGGACGCGAAGACACCGCGACTAGATTATAATTTTCACTCGCCACGGCCTCCTGGCGGCTATGAAGGGGTACATCCGAAATTCGTCTTTAAAACCAAAACAACCTTTTAATATGTAACTCACCTGACGGCTTTCAGTTCAGCATTTTTCAACCCCTTAATGTAGACGCCATCAAGGGCCAGGTTAATCTTCACTGGTCCTGTTCCCTGGGTTATGTCAACGTGCTCTACACGGAGAGGGTCCAACACTGGGATCTGGTACTTCGCATCCCCTGCAAATCAGAATTCGCTTACTTTAAAGCAATGTCTTTCGAAAAAATACCGAGTATTCTGTCTGAATAGATTACTCGACTTAGTGATGCACAGGTTGGGTCTAAACTTGTATGGTGAGTCATCAGAAATAGGCACATATATATATATATATCTTATACAACCTAAGTGTAGCCCTGAAAGGGGTGCACGTGAAGTACGGATTGTCACTAAAGGCTGTTCACGATAAAGTGAGCACTTCAGAAATGAACCTTAGAAAAAAGTCACTGCCCCTGGATGCATACATTTTAATGGGCGCACTATGTGACATTAGCCCAGTAAAGTTGGTAACGATGGATGGAAAGTAGTTCCGTATCGTAAAGTCGAATAAAAAGTGTTAGGTAACTATTTGTGATAAATTAAAATTACTTCATTCGCTTTCTGTTTTTAAATGCACAGATGTGTATAAATTAGCAGATTTGTAAAGTATTTCCTTTTCTAATAATTTTACTGTTTCACTCGACCAACGCACGAAGCAAGTGACGCAGCCCATGGAAATGTTAATTTTACTTAAGGAGGAGGAATACACAACGTGCATTCAAATATATCTTAAGCAGGGCTTTCAAAAATGCTCACTTTGCCGTGAATAGCCTAAAGTAACATAGCCAGTATGAAAGATGAATATCTGAGTTTCTGTGTAATGCATTACTGACCGATGAAGTGCTAACCATAAAACACTGTGTGCCGATATCAGTCCGCTTATGTTACGTTGGCAGTCCGTTTGTGCATTTAAAACTGTAATTTTACTACATTTGTAGGTTGTTCTCTGTGGATGAGCAATTTATTGCACATGGTAAACAAAAAGGTTGCATTTATTTTTACTCTGCACTCCACTGTTTTTGAGAAATTAGTGCAAAATATTCAAACACTGAGTCGCAAAGTTTGCAGAGTTTGAATACTATGCGTTAATTTCTCTAAAACGGTGGTGCGTAGGGTAAAAACAAGTTAACTGCCCAAAAACAGTTAGACAGTTACCATTTGCAGTGCAGAAATGTGGCTCCAACCCTCCCTCCTTTACTTTTATAACTGCATTTCGTTGTTTAATAATGCATCAATAGAAACCGACAGAGTTTTATTCAATTCTGACTGTGTTACTAGAAATAAACATCTGCTTCAGCTACACTTTCGAGAATAGATTTACACTATAGGTCGTAAATATATTTTCTTCATATATATACACATTAATGAGGAAGCACCTGCCGAAATCCGTTGGTGGAATTCACTTCCATCCTGTATATTTACCGATGTAAGTCATTCAATTAGATTCTCTTTTCAAGTCACCAAAAAACTTTGCTGTCTGAAATACAACTGATCTGAATCTAAGTGTTCTAACATCCAATGAAGGCGCTAGTAACACATAGAAGCTAAAAATTGCATGTTTTGTTCACTATGAACATTGGATACAACAACGATACAATGAAAAATGCTGGTGTTAGTTAAGTCTCTTCTTTAATGTTCCAGATAAATGACGAATGCTGTCTTTCTATGCAGAATCTATAACTCAGAAAATTTCACCTTTACTGATAATATTGCTGAGGCTTTAAACCTGTTTTGTTGATTTATTAATCAAGTTCATTTACAACTTGTATGAACTAGATCTACAGATACTACATGTTAGAGGAAATGTGCTTAAAAATCGTTAGTAAATGCACGTTCAACAGTATGTTAGAGAGCTCAGTACATTCTTTCCACTTATTGACAATTTAAAAAATTCAATTCAGTTATGAGTCAACACAACAAAGCATTTGTAATGAATTTGTTAAATAATTTAAAAATTATCAGCGCGGTAGTGGAATATTTTTTTCTGAAATTTCTTTTGTTATACAGTAGATATTTCGCTTTAAATACCATCATAGAGCTTTATTAATATTCAGTTGCAGCTTGAGTTAACAAAATTTATCTACTTCATACACAATAACATAGGTGTCCTGCATATGTAATCCGACTCACCCTTCACCAGGGTGGGAATAGCAGCGATTCCGTTCTTCAGAGCGCAAGCGTTGAAGTTGGGGTCACTCTTGGAGCAAGGTTTGAGGTAAGGTGCTGAAAAAAGAAACACAAGTGTGCCATTGTTGAAAACAGAACCACGCCCGTTGAAAGACTGACTTTGAAACCTAAAACATAATAATTTACGATACACAGTGGAGTTGAACGCCAACTTGGAATTATATATTTTTTTGCAATTTCCTATGTTTAAGATTAATTTTGGAAAATCCGAGTTTTTAATATTAGAGATAATTATCTACACTAATATAATAAAGAGGTAAAGTTCGTGAGTTCGTTAGAGGTAACCTATGGAACTATATATTCGATTTAAATAGTTCTTACACTCGTAAGTAGCCTGTACCTTCTGGATGAACATAGTCTATATTATATATATATATATATATATATATATATAGAGAGAGAGAGAGAGAGATAATGGTTTATCGCGGGAAAAGTAGACTGTTTGCTAGGATTCAGCATACTGTTCACAAGTCCGACAGTTTTCTTTCCTTATTGGCTACCATGCGTGTATGAAGATACTAAGTCTTCTCACTGACCCAACAAGGTTTCTGGTACTATAAGGCAGAACGTTCGTGATTGATCTGCAAACAACTAAGCCGAGTCAAAACATCGTCCATCCAATCAAGAAAGAATAAACTAGTTAGAGTGTTGTAAAAGATATGTTGGTTCAAAAATTTTCCGCGATTTGCCACCATCTCTAGCTATATATCATGACGTTATGACACCAGTGGAAATTTTAAATACAGAACATGTGGAAAAAACATTAAACCATTAAATTACTATTTTTGTATGTACACATACTCGAAACTATGGATTTACGAAATAAAAGTTCAAATCGATTCATAAAAATGATGTTAAAATTTATTATCTTTCTTTATCTTACAATTACGGCGAAATTATTCTATGTAAGTAAATTTCTTGTAAAGAATGGAATTAGCTACTAAATTATTTTTGCCGTAGCTGTATTAGTTGAGCAAGAATTTTAAATTTTCTACACTTAATTTTAAATGTAAATTTTTAAGTGTATAATAAAAAACAATGTTTTCAAAACAATAAATCGATGCCCAGAGAATGGTTTTGTTAATGATTTTGTTATTATTAGGAGTTTACAAGAGATTTTCTACTGTTTGTTTGAGCATCAACTTAACAATTAACTGTTATTAACACATACTAAATAATATTGGATATCGTTTTTTTGAAAATGCTAAATGAATTTACAAATAATTCTCTTAAAATTGTCTAGATAACAAATTAATTATTTTACTTTTTATTTGATTGTTTACCATAGATAATGCCAATAATAGATAATACGCTCCAAGATCTCAGAAACTCAAATGTACTCATGGGTGGCGTTACTTTTGTTTTTGCTGGTGATTTTCGCCAAACACTTACTCTAATAGCAAAAGGAACACGTGCAGACATTGTAAAAAGAGTGTCTAAAATCATCTCCGTTATGGGGTTCAGTTTAAACACTTAATTTGCACACTAACATGAGAGCCCATTTAAGCGAAAACAATGATAGCTGTTTTCCACAACAACTGCTAAAGCTTGGAGAAGGAAAATTTACTTTTCCAAGCGCAAATGGCGGTAGCGTTGAAATAACTCTTGATGCTGGATTGGGTCGTAAAGTCCATAAATTAGGACATCTTATGGAGGCAATATTTCCTGATCTAGGAAATTTATTGCAAAGAGACTATCATAGGCTCCGTTCAAGGACAATAGTAGCACCCAGCAAACGATGCAGCTAATTAAATAAATACAATGATATTAAGAGAAGTTAAACATTACAAACCCACTGATACCGTCACCGACATTGAGGACAGTTTGCACTACCTCAATAATTTTTAAATTCATAAAATCCTTCTGGCCTGCCTCCACATGACCTCAAATTAAAGATTGGTATCCCAATAATGTTACTACCCAACTTAAACCTACCTAATATGTCTAATGGCACGAGACTATTGATCAAATATTTGCGGGGCGTTTACTTTTTTCCTTGAAACAGTACTATGCATAAAATCAACATTTCATTGAAAATAGTCCTATTAAATGATAGGGATTTCTTAGCTATAAAGGTACACACTTTTGGATAGCAAATCGTACACGTTAACCTAAACAACCATCCTCCCCAAAATATCTCACCAACAGTAACTGTGTTTTAATTTGATCGAATTCAGAAACTAAATTTGCTACGATCTATAAACTCATAATCGGAGTTTTGAATCTGAAATACACTGCACGAGTTATTTAAATGGGAAATGTATAATATGAGATGTGGAGTAATATCTACTTGAAGAAATTAACTGATTTATTCTTATTAGTCAATTTATTATACTCCTAGCTTTATGAATATTATATTCATGTCTGCGTGCTACCCCTTTACTAGTGAATACCGGGAGTATTAGTAAGAGATAAACGATGGTAACACCTGCATTCGTTTCCAGGTCCGGCTATCCTGATCGCGGTTTCCCATGGTTTCCCGAAATCACTCCAGACGAATGCTGTGATGGGTCCTTTACAAGAAATTCCATGGCCGATTCCTTCCCGTTCCTTCCCCAATTCCTCTTCCTGAGCCATTTGCTCAGTCTCAAATTGACATCGTCGTCGACGAGACGTATAGCCCAACTACCCACCCACGTACCAACGACGGTAACTTGCAAGATACTCACGCAGCTTGAGAGCAGCTTGTATGGAGCTGCCCACTAGTGCCGCCAACACCGCAACATACAACGTGCACTTCATGTTCTCGGGGTTGGCTGCACTGCTACCTCAACACTTTCCAGCGGACCAGTGGTGCCGACTGACAGACCGCCCTGCCTATATATATGCACACACACGAGTCCTGATTTGTCAGGAAGCAGGGTCCTTCTTTCCTGCCTGGTGGGTACCAATTGCTGGAACTGGCCAACTGGTTTAGTACGACCGGTGAAGGCCACCCGTCGTCTCGCCGTTCAAATTTCCGTCTCGATTGCTACAGCGGATTCCACGTAGTATCCGCGGACTTGCTCACTTTTATTTTGTGTCCTACCTCGTGCAGCTAAGGGCCCTTAAACATGACTCCGTGCCCTGGAAAAGTGCAACGACGTAGTGACGTCACTTTGCCGCTGTCCATATTTACAGCTAAGGCACGAATACACCCGAGAAACTCCATTTCAACCTAGGGGCTCTTCTAGAATCCTCGGTTCGTTTTCGATGCTCTGCTGTTTGAACTCTTCACTCGTCGGTGTTTGCAACTTTTCACGGCCGCGGATAACACCTCGTTCTCTCACAAAGACAATTGAATGTCTCATAGAGCAAAATTCGACACCACATATATCGAAGTTGCCACGAAAAATAAGTGTTCTCATTCACAAATGAACACAACGTCAGTAAGGGAGCAAAGGGTCATTACACACGAAGGGATCACGGGCAAGTCAACGAGGGTAAATGGTACTGAATTTGGACACAACCCTCAAGAAATTTCAAAGATTGTCAGGTAATGACGTCGTCGCTGATTCGACACCTCAGGTGTCAATCATCCAACATTCGCCATTCTTCAGCAGAATCCCCGGGCATGTTGAAACCGCTGTTACAGTAGTAGTCAAGAGTTCTCACCTCCCATCGAGGAGAACCGGGCTCGATTCCCAGCGAGGTAGCTTCCACGTTTTCGCGCGTGGAAATCTTTGCTGGTCGATGCCGGCGGGTTTTCACAGGGATCTCCCGTTTTCCGAGACCTTACATTCTGGCGTTGCTCCATACTCATCTCGCTTCAACCTCATCTGCTCGCAAGACCTCGATAAGGATTCCACCCGCCTGGCGCTTGAAGTACGTTATAAGAGTGTTTGAAATCCTGGTTTTTTGACGAAACTATCAAACATGCTCCTAGTATGTTTACCTATGAAAAGACCTCTTAACCCTGACAAGGTCGGAATTTAATGTTACCACGCATGCAGTAAGTATGATATTGGAGTTAAAAAGGCCTTTTCAGGTTGCCTTATCTTAAAATATATTACCCGGGCACGATAGGAGCCTGTATTGAATTTTGGTACACTCTCTTCATCAATAAAATGATAGAGCCATCGCTGAAAGTTCCATAGGTGGACGCAGCACTACGAGAACACTGCACGCCAGTTCAGAACCCTGCACCTATCGGCGATTGCGCTCTTGTAACGTGTGTCAGTGTAGCCTTTATAGCCCCCCGCACTTCCCGGTCGAAAAACTCTTAAAGGTCTCTAGATCCAGTCCACTCCACTCAAAGAAGCACACGTGGTACAAATACAGTGCACATTACAATATCATATGGTCGCTATACTTGAGCTCGTTAATGAAAGCGTGTCTAAGCATGTTTAACTCTATCAGTATTTCTGGTACTAATTATTTCAACACATATAAGTAGGGATAGGAAAATTTCGCGAGTTCATTGACTTGTGTGCTAGACTCCACAATCCTTCTATAATCGAACCTCAAATGTTTATTAATTGGCTGTATTCCCAGTGTTACCCCACATTTGAGAGTGCGGTATTTGCTTCTTGTTCCCTTACAAGTCGGTTATTGGCGCGGAGTCGTCCAGGGCGTGTCTAATAAACTCTGATCCAATTACATATGTGACATCAGTGTACACGAGTTTGAAATCTATCTTGCCCTGAAATGAATTCGGGAATTTTTCCTATCCCCGCATATAAGAGATGTTAAATGCTGGAGTTATCTTTCACGCGATATTGACAAAAAACAAAATACAAATATGTTTACTCTACTCACTTTGTAATCAAGGCCACGTGAGTTCTTTCGCCACGTGTATTACATATTAAGATTGCCAATTTCATGTAAGTGGGGTAAATTTTGACAGTTATAGAAAAGTAGCGCAGCCGCAATGTATCCTTCCAACACAGCTGTTTTGTCAGTGAATAAAAAGACGTTTGTAAACAAATGTTCGAATCCAATGCACACTTGCATTTTCCTCTTTCCTCGCGTTTCCTGTCATAATAATCACTGAAAGTCTGACGTTAGCTAACTTACGTCCAGTTCTCAATGTAGGATATTATAGCTAAGTAAGGAATCCAACCTGTTTTATTTTTGTAATTGCCAAATTAATTTCATTGGGATTCTGTTTACTTTATTTCCAGGATAAAAAGTAAAAAGAGGTGATGGGGGAGAGAGGTTTATAGTTTAACGTCTTTTGTGAGACGGCATTGTTTTGCGATTCTTACGAGTATGTAGCATTCTGAGTTGCATATTGTTTTGATGGAGCAGTGGAAAATATTGCTCGTATGGAAATAACATTCAAATTAATATAACTTCGAATTTTAACTGCAGTGAAAAAATTAAACGTGATACATGCGTCGCTGTTCATATTCATACATATGCAACAATACACACACACGCACGCGCACACACACACATACTTTGACCGAAGTTAACCCAAGACTCGTTGAATTTACGATAAAGGCAAATAAATATTATTCAAACACTGCGAAAAATTTTGAAAGTGGAGCTTTATCAGGCCACGTACATTTCAATAATTACAGTAACGGTATACAAATACGTTATTTAAAAAACATTGAAACTTAGTGTTTGTAAATTTCAAAAACCTCTTGAACACGTTTTTCTATGGAAATCCTTGCCACATGTAAAGTCAGTTCACTAAAAGCCAAATAAACAAATAATATTGGTTTAAAACGTAATTTAAACCACGAATGTTGTAATTGTAATTAAAATGTTAATTACAACTTTTAGTTCAGAGTACTATTTTCTTCCAAAGCCATCGTCAGAATCGCCAAATTAACAGCATTCATTCCGCAGCAATTCATCAGCTGATACAATACTTTACATACGAGATCATTTGCTGTTTACATAGTCAGATTTTACCCCACTTAAATGAAATGGACAATAACTATTTATGTAAGCAGAACGTTTTTAGGCAGCCGTTAAAGCAGTCTACTTGAGGAAGGAAAATGCAATAATATTACTACTCTCCGCCTTGTATGCCCTCAACCCATGGTTTTAAGATCTCTGTTTTCTATCTCTATAAGCTGAATTCGAACTGGTAACGTACGAACCTGTATTAGTGTGAGCCAATGCTAGTGCGGCCTATATCACAAGTAAAAGTCTTTCTTCACAATGCACACTATCTGAAGAAAATCGCATTTGTTTCCAACTGTCATTTGGTTTCCTTGTGTGTTACAGTTTTTTTGAGGTCTGCATTTCGTATCTTTTCCTTCTTGTTGGCTTCGCCTTATTTCGTGTTCCACGATAGTTTAGTGGTCTGCCTTGAGAGCTCAAATTACAAGGTCGCCAATGCGGGTGTGACGAGGAAAATATACTGAGTTATAAAGCTAGGAAAACTATTTACTGTAGTACTGAGAATTGTGTTATCAATACGTTGCAGGAAAAAGCTTTAGTCCCAGAAATTCCTTTCAAGTAAGTTTTTCATTGACTCGCACAAAATGTTTAGCACTATAAACGACAGTAGGCGTTTGTAATGAATCTGTAGTTATGAACGTGTTTCAACTTATCAGTTGTACGGTTTGTTAATTTATTATAATTGAATGATAAAAATAATACTTTGTAAAGGAGATTTGTTAGCAAATGGGAATAACAGACGGAAACACACATAACAACTGCTTCACTTCAGGTTTACGGCCTTCCAAAAATTAGTAAACTGGATATGCCTTTGTGAACAGCTGCACATACAGGAGTTCTCTACTGATTTATTCTGAGCCACTAACTGGACATACAACATAATTCATCAAAAACATTCTGGTCATTTTCATCTCCATAGAGAAAACATTATAATGAGCACCATCTGGCACATTAGTTAACTTTGATTTACAAAAACGTTTGGCTAATAGACCAACAGCAGACATATCCAATCTAACAGACCAAATCGGAAAATTGGATCATTTTAGAGGACATTGTTACCTTATGTGCTTACACAACGTATATCCAGTTTAAAAATTGCTTCTATAAGCTATATTATGGCATAGCAATTGGCTCTTAAAAATCGTCTATCATGGCCAACATTCTCGTTGGAATTTTCGAGGAAGAAGCAATGTACAAAACCAACACATCCACTAAAGTCTGGCTGCAATATGTTTACACTTCTCTTGTTTGGTAACACGGATCTGAAAAACTGAACGAATTTTCAAATTACCAAAACGTATTCAGATGATCAATACAATTTATATATGAAACTGTAAAAACAAAGATTGTAGCCTATTACTAATAAAGTGTGCAGGAAACCTATTAATCATGTACAATAACACCATTCCAGATCTCTTCACTCAAAAAGCTTTAAAATAGACATTACAATAAGTTTTATCTAACGGGTATGAGATAATCTGCAGTGACCGAAAACCAATATCAAATCAGTAAATTCAATAGAAAAAAATAACCCTTGGTGATTGGCACCATAATTCAGCACTTGAAAAACATTAAATTCCTTATGTATTCACAGGAGTCAACCGAAAAACCAAAGCAAAAATTGGTCATTCCATATGTACAAAGTCTATCTTAAAAAAATTACACAACTGTGTAAGATGTATGGACATAAATTTTCGTTAACATTGTATAATAGATCTACGGTTACCAAAGTAAAACCAACCACATAAAACACTGAAAACTCTGAACTACGTGTATCGATTTCCCTGCGAATGTGGATGTTAGGTATACTTGAAAAAACTATAAGATCTCACTCTATCGGCATCAAGAGCAGGAGGTAATATCAAGAGGTGTGAAACTGGAAATATTTAGATTTGACGGACATGCTTGGGCAACTATTTATAGAATACGATTAAAAAATTGTATTACAACTACTTCAGAAGCAAATTTAGTTGAAATTAAATTAAAAGAATCCCAATTTATTGTTAGCAGTACAAAATGTAATCAGAGAACTGAACATGGGATCAAAGAGCATAGTGGACATCTTGAATTCAATGAAAACTATTCTGAGTTATCAAAAAATTTTTGCTTGCACGTTTATGGATATATGTTGTGATAGGTTACTTTTCTTTTCGCATTAAAATTACCTGACAACACACCGCTGCGTTATAGCAAAGTTTTGCAACTTCCCACTGGCATTTTAGTTAAATAAAATGTTTTAATGGAAAATTCCTCGTTAAATTTTTTACCATTTGTCTAGTATTACTCTGCTAACGTTATCCTAATACCAGATAGATCAGTACTAAAGGCTGTTCGCGGTACACTGAGAGCTTATGAAAGCCCTGCTTAAGATCTACTTGTACAAACATTATTCTTCCACCACACGTAAAATTTACGTGGACTTGGACCTGATCAATTCGTTCACCCGTAGTTCAAGTGAAACTGTAGAATTATAATCAAAGTATACATTTCACAAATTTGCTAATTCTTACACTCGTACGCATTAAAAGACAGAAGGGAAAATAAATTATTTCATTAATCACAAATGTCAACATAGCAGTTTTAATTCTGCTTTAAGATACTCCGAATAGTCAGTGTACCCGTTAAAATATATGCACGTAAAGTGTTGTGAAATTTTTCGGCGGTTGCTTTTAGAAGTGCTCAAATAACTGAGTGAAGAGCCTACAACAAGCCCTCAAGTTTGACCATAACCTGCCACAACTAGCCTAACAGTCCGAACCCAGGCTTTGGGGGGGGGGACCTCGGTGGTTGAGCGGTTAGACTGCTCGCCTCCCACCATGGCGAAACAGGTTCAATACCCGGCTGGTTCACTCGGAATTTTCGCGAGTGGGAATCGTGCTGTACGATGCCGTTGGTCGGCGGGTTTTCTCGGGGACCTCCCGTTTTCTCCCCGCACTTGCATTCCGGAGCTGCTCCATTCTCAACTCATTTCGTCCTCATCTGCTTTCAGGACCTCGCTGTTAAGAGCCACCCAAACGTCACAACTCAATTCTACCCATGCTTTGGGCGCGCGGAAATATTTATAACTGAGGTTCTCATGTGTAGACCGTGGCGGGCGTTGCCTTAATGTGCGAGTTTTCTCGGGGCTCTCCATTTCCGCTCCCCGCACACGTTATGTGGCTACTTCATCCCCAGCTCATCTCTCACCACTTTCTATTCTTCAGGCAGGCAATAACGATAAGATGCAATTTGCGGGTATAGGAAATAACTTCACCTAGCACCAGACTCCTCTATTACACGTTAGCCTCCCCCGCAAAAGGGAACAACTATCACACTAACATTCATTTACGACGCTGACATTACGGAAAGCATTGTTTCCTGCTTAACCGTCGCAGTGACAGTGCCATATACCGGCTGTTCACAAAATTCACCGACAAACTCCGCCAGGTAATTCCTCACATAAACACAGACGAACATTATATAAACCGTAAACCGTAAATATACTATATATATATATATAGTATATTTACGGTTACTCCCAATTATTCTGAAGCCCTGCTAAAGTTCTACTTGCGGGATATTCTTCCGCCTCATGTATCAAAGATTACAAAATTACACCAGATGGCCAAAGCACTGCATTCGCACACACTCAGTGTAATTATATTTTGCATAATTATTTCTTACTAGGTGTTACCAACACACCGATTTTCTCACTACTTTTATTCATATTCATTATAAATTAAATATTATAAATTTGGTATAAAATTTAAGTAAATGTTCAATTCAACCAAAAATAAGGTGATCGTATGTCAACAAGTATAAAACGCTTGTCATACGTGACGTATTTAGGGAACAACCAAACACAGAGTACATAGGGTGGTTTTTCAAAGGTTTGATTTTAACAGTGTGAAGTTACTGCGAATAGACTATACAATATATTTTGCCTAACTCGCTTCCTGAGAATGGTAGACGCCCGTAAAGGTGGACATAAGCGACAGGTCTATTGCGAATTGCGTGAGACCAAATATACTTAGAACTATGAAAGTACATCTAGTGTACCAGTAAACGAACGTACACATCTACAGGAAATAATGCGGGTGTACACGAGTGATGGGGTATGGGGAAAAATAATGTTTGCCAACCAGGTGTATTTAGTCGTATTGGAGGCGAGTGTGGCGAGTCCGTTCTGTGTGTGTATGAGTATACTCCATTCACAGTTACGTCAAACTTTTCTGAAGCCCTGCTTGAGTTCTACTTCCAGGATATTCCTCCGGCTCATACAAACAAAAATTAAAAGATTACACCAGAAGTGGCCAGGCGACTTTGTTTTATATGATAGACTATATATTCGAGACTAATAATACGATTGAAATTAATGTGGTCTCATTAGATCGGGTATATGACTACCACGCGAGCATGACGTTAAGTTGGCATCGCGCATGCGCGAGGGATGGGTGGGGATCCACATCGACGGGTGGTAACTTTTGGGCGGGGGTGAGAATTTCTGGGTAGGATATCTCGCATATAAACATATCACATATAAACAATGGATACAAGTATATCATGAACATTATCGATGTTTTTACAAAATATGCATTTGCATTACCAATTAAAGATAAAACAGTCAAGAATGTGGCAAATGCTTTAGAATCTATATTGGTTAAAAGGAAACCACGCAATATTCAAAGCGATAATGGCTTAGAATTTTATAATAACACTTTAAAGAAATTACTGCAATTTCTTCTACTTCCTTTTCATACAACGAATAAATGTTTTATGTGCATCTGGGTCTCGATGTACAACTGGAGACTTATAATCACCATAATCAGATACAGTATAATAGCAAAAACCAGAAGCTTCGTGTAATTGATATTTCATAGTATATGACTTATTTTTCAGCTTTAAATCAATGCTATTTAATTGTTCATTCGTAAGATTATATTGTTCTTTAAGTATGTCCTTATAAATACCATCATTGATATCCTCTGTTAAAATGGGATATTTTTTGATTAGGTTAAATTTACTCAATTCTCTTGGATTTGGTATAACTGTTGATATTTTCTTTAATATTGATTCAAAATCTGCATATATTCTGAAAGGAACATTAATTGTATGTTTGTAATATTTTAATTTCATTTGCTTTCCTTTCAAGGGTAAAGTGAGTTTTACTGCTTCATTTTTAGAGCAGTCTTCTGCGTGTTTGTTTAATTTATCTAAAGAATAAAAGAATTGAAGACACATATCACATATATAAGTTTTATCATACTTTTTATTTTTCTGAATCGAAAGCAGCCTCGATAAATATTTAATCCAACTATAATGTGAGTTATCGCCTAGTTTGAAATAAAGTAATTTATATGCTTATAGTTTGTAAGTTTTGTAAGCTTAAGTGGATATACTGTGGATGTCTCGCCTTCATCTTCAATAGAGTATACATTTATAGATACATCAATTTGAATTTATATTTGGTATATCATCAATTTTAATTGGATATTCAAATTTATCTATTACTTTATAAATATTAAGCACCACATTTTTATATTTGGTTACTCTGTCCAAATTTTTGTCTGCTGGAAATAATGCAGATTTTACAGCCAAAAGAAAGTATTTTTGATCATTATTTTTAACATTTATGCATGCTTTCTTATTCTTAACATCTCCTGGTAATACTATATATATGTATATATATATAATGAGCCATTTAATGGATTATACTTATTTATAGCTAATTGTATTCCCATTATTATATATAATGCACATTCTGAGCCTCTTCTTTGTAATTCAGATAATTGTGTAGTTATTTCTTGTATTATAAATTTATAAATCCTTTTATTATCTCCTTCATTCAATATTGTATAATTGGGTGATTGAAATGCAAATCGTTCAACTTAATTATCATCTTGCTTACAAAACAGGCATATAATTTAATACTGGTTTTCAGCCCTCTAAGGTTCCTAAGATTAGTGCTTATTATCTCAAACACCTTATTTTTTACTGAAGTAAAAAAATTAATAGGCAGTACTAAATTAAAGGTATTTTAAATGTTATATGTTGATATCCTACATTTAAAAGCTTTATTAAGTAAGCAAATTTTGTTGGTTCTTGTTTTCTTCTGTCAACAAATAAATTATTATAGATTGGAAATATTTCTTCTAATTTTTTTCTATCTTTGGGATATAATTAATTGATATTGATATCAGTTAAAGGTAATTTTGTAAAGTTTCTCTTTCTCAGCGTTCTTTTTTCCCGCTCGTCTATAAGCCTTGCCTTTGCATAAAACATGGTATAATAGTTCTAATTATATTGTTTTTCCTTAGGCTGCTTATATATGTTATTTTAAAATATCTAGCAATATCTCTCAACTTCCGCACTCCCACATTGTTCAATTTAGCTGTTATATAAGCCTCCATTTTTTATAGTTGTATTTATAATAGAAAAAATTTATAAATAAAATGTAAAACAGATATATGGGGTAAATCGAAAGTGTTAAATTTACTGGGAAACAGTATTTAACTTCTTGTTATAACGTTAATTCTTCATATAATCACTAAAACATTTTGTACGTGTTTTGAATATTTGTCCTTACTATTTTTACTAAGAGAAAACAATTTTATAGATTTATTCTCATTACATACTTTACATGTCTTTGTTGAGTGACTATCATGTTGATTTTCGTTTAGAATATCTAATGCTATATTGTGTAATTTACTATTTTTTTGCTTTTTGAGAGATGTACTATAAACATATTGTCCACAATCGCACATTACTCTCGCTTTTTTTAATTCATAACGAATACTAGCATATTCACTATAAAATTTTTTACAGATGTTAAAATGTTCATCTTTTGCACTTTTATGTGGTGCAAAACTTTCTATGTTTAATACTTCACCACATTTTTAACTTTGCTTAGATACGGTGTTATTATCCATTTCGAGCATCGTTTCTTTTTTATTTATTAAGAAAATAAATTTATTAAGATAAAGAAAAAAATGTTCTTTATATATATTTTTTTTCTTTATGTATTACACAAAGCAAAAAATGGAATCTCTCCTCAAGAAGTTGAACAATTCGTATGAATTGACTAAACTACAAGATCTAGGAAAATATTGATGGTTTACTGCTACAGATTTTGACATTTATGAGTCTAAGTTTGGTAAAAAAAAAAAATTAATTGGATTCTAGATGATAAAAATAAAATTACTTTACCAGAGCTCTGTTTGAAGATACTTGATAAAAATGCTTTGATATTAATAAATAAGGAGGAAGTTTTTATAGCATATAGAGGCTTAAAATAACTGAAAATGGAAAGTCTGTGCATCAAATTGAATTTAATATTTAAATTCCATCAACTCTCTTTTTGATATTTCATTTGATTTAGCTTGATTTTGTCGTAAATTTACTTGATTTAGATTGCTAGCTCGCTAAATTATAGTTTCTCGAAAACCATAAATTTGCAAGTTTTTTGCATCATTTTACATGTTTTATCCTGTGTAACATCCTGCACGCTCACTTTTGAAAAACTGGTAAAATTTTCTTGTTTTCTTTCTTTAACATTACTTGTTTTTGAGAGTTCCTTAAAAAAAATCTTTTAGAGCTTAAATTTAACCGTCAAATACCTTGATTTTGACTTCAATTTGCTTCATTTTCATCGTTTTTTCATCGAATTTCAGATTTTGAGTTTTTAATTTTTTCCTGCACATTTAGACGAAATAACTCTATTTAGTGCACTGCGATTTTTGTTGTAATTTTAGAAGAAATAACCCTAAAAATTGTGGTGAGCTAGAACTCCCCTATTACATCTACTGTCCTTTGCACGGAACGTATTGATAAACAATCGATAAAACCTCAAGATGAAGCGACGGTGGAACGCAAGCAAGGGTTCGGGAAACTGAAGAAAACACAGCCGACGGCAACGTCCGTTATATTTCGATCATGACCATAACCTCGCGAATGCTCTGGCCACTACACCGATGAGGCCACGTAACAGCGAAATGGGGAAAAAAAAAATTTTTATTTAAAGAAACTGCTGATGAAATTAGCCGACATTATGGGCATATTTCTTCCCATTATGGGTGTTCAAGCGTGAAATGTTTTTCTAGGTTTTGAAGGAATTAAAATTTTTCTGAACATAATGCCAACAGCGTTGCAATAAAAGTACAAAAACTGTGGAACAGCATCGCATGCATTTATATACAATGAAAACAATTGCTTGATTTGGCAAAAAAATGTTTCTCTGAATTCTTCGAAAAGTGATACTTTGTTTCTCTAAGATTAGGGCCATTATTCTAGCTTTTCAGATTAGAATGACATTGATGCCTTGCTTAAAATCTGTGGCAGCAGGTTTGGTAGTCAGCGCCGTTAAAATGACGTACTATTTGGGTTTCACTGGTAAACCAGAGTAGGTTCATGTGAACTAAAGGGTAGAATTCACAAGCCAGTTTTTCGCAGTTGCCAATTTATGGTAGTATGATACCAAATTTTCCTAAGCGCTACAAACGTTCTCGTTATGATCTTATTTAGAGTAAGGCTATCGATGCCTCTAGCAATCATTCCCCGTATGTGGAGCCCGAACGTCAAGAAACGGCATAGTCGTGTTGCCTCTGGCAAAAGCTTTGTATTTATCAAATTTTGTCTTCAGCCCCTGTCTCACTGTGAAATTTTTCCGTCAAACTGCTTCCAGTAAGTTTGGTCAAATAAAGTTGGACAGTTATGACGTCATTGAAACGTCATATATGCCGCCAGATTTGTCTGAGAAAGTTGGATGGCTTGAGTTCCCATAAAACTTTTGAAGATTGGACCGGTTCTAAAATTTATTCGACGATTGACGGTCTCATCCAATCGGAATCGTGCACGACAAAAATGGACGTCAAGGAACTTAAAGTAACGACCAATTGCTGAAAACGAAGTAAGTAATGAAGATGATTAATTTATGTAGAAGCTGTCTGGGCGTGAATGTTATTTTAAG
This sequence comes from Dryococelus australis, assembly GCA_029891345.1. NCBI lineage: Eukaryota > Metazoa > Arthropoda > Insecta > Phasmatodea > Phasmatidae > Dryococelus > Dryococelus australis. Next base: position 41,104,665 of record CM057003.1, read on the forward strand.
TGAATATTGAACATAATATTACGAACTCAGAAGCATTAAATTTTCCTTGTGCAGGTAACATAATAACTTATAAATAAATCTTTAATTTAGTAAAGAAAAGGAAAATAAATTACAATATTATTTACATTTCTTCCTGTAATGGACCGCACGGAAAAACAAAATCAATATCTCGCAATGAAAATAATATTTAAATAAAATTTCAAATTAGATTCTCATAATAAAAAAATTTGAAGCGTGACGCATTTTCAAACACATTCAATACTACTTGGTAAAATTTTTTGGAAGGGAAAATTTGATGGCCGTATTTCATTCTCAAATTTTATTGCCAAGTATAGCGTGACGGCAAAAAGGACGAATTGTTTCAAGAGCGAGTGAAATACCTTAGTCAGGATTTGGAACCTCAGATGTGGGATTTTGTGATTCAGTAAATTCGTTTTATCAGAAATCCTGAGGGCACAATCTCCTTGCCACTGTCGGGTTTGCACGCCGGAAACCAATGCCACAGCACGTCTAAACCACTCTTTAAATAAAATTGTTTTCAGTAGCGATTTAATATATATATATATATATATATATATATATATATATATATATATATAACTACCACGATAATCATATCAAAATGTTAATTATTTTAATTTTAGGTGGGTGCAACTGTTTACTTTAAAATGTGCTTTGAAAATTTATTGAATTTCCTTAGACCAAGTTTTTATGCTACGAAGATACATTTAGTTTTTATATATAAAATCACGTAACTGTTAGAAGACGAAAAGTAAACATTTATTGCTCAGTATCTGTTTCGGCACATAAATGTGACAGTAATTACAGCAAATCGTGAGTCGGATTCTGAGAGACGCACAGAATACGAAAACTTAGTCTATCTCACATTTAGTCTACACTTATAGCAACGTAGGAATATCAGACACACACGGATATGAGAGACGACATTTATTTACACTAACGGGTCTACATTTAATAAAAGTAATGAACATATCTTCTAAATTCTTATTCAAATTCGTTGAGATCATAGGTGATATCTGCATGAAAGTAAATTTTGCTGGCACAATTAGGTATCAAAATAATAATTTTACGGTTCATTTTATGCAACCTTTAGAAAGGCAGCTATGTATCTAAATGACGACACTAAGGCATTTTCAAATTGAATTTACATATTGCATTTCTTAAAAAACTGGTTTCGTGGAAAAAATTAAGTTCGCAATTTTATGCATAACAATAGCTTAAAAATCTATGTTTTAATAGAAATAGTATCTTTAAGGGGGTTGACTCCCATACTTTTAGCGTTCGGTGAACATATGAAGTTACATTATCAAAGAAATTTTGGAAACTAGCGAAATTGTGTAATGTTTATCTTCATGGTACCCAAAAAGAAAAGAAAACATAAAAAAAAACTAACTAAAATAACTTAGTTGATATTTTCATAATCTTTTCGTTTCATGTACAAATTTAAGCATATTAATGTAAAATTTAAATTGTAAATATTACAACCGACACAGTCACTATTTCGTCTCACCATCCATATACAAGTCCACAGTTGCTTCCTTTGCACGATCACAAACACCGCGGTCATGAAATAAATCTTTGCGCAGGTCAAATCTCAACTGACATTCGAGAGGAGCTGTATCTGTACTTTCATTAGCAACGAAAAAAAAAAAAAAAAAAAAAAACGAATTAAATATTAACAATCTGAATTTTGGGACACTGGGCTTGTAAGTGCGTCAGAATATTCACATTGCGACGTGTGTTCGATTCCAGTTGAATACGAGTGCTAACTTTTTGATGTGCGTAATGTGGCGGATGTTACCGGATGGGATTTTTCGTCGGAGTAATTTCTCTTCCCGTGCCACTCAGATCCCGCCGTTTCTTCGACTTTTCGAGGGTTTCGCAGCCGCCTCTGGGATCGACGAGACCTTGCTACGATCATTGTGCCCCTTGGCGTCTCTTTGTCCTGTTCTCTTAGACGGCACCTAGACGTATAGGCTATTCACGGTAAAGTGTTTAATAATTAAATATTTTGGTAGTAATTATTTATATTTCATTAAAATTGTATTGTATACTATCTAATATCCATATATTTATCACATAAACTATTATTATGTGTACTGCGGCTTAAACTTTAATGTAAAGATGTTGTTGAAAAAATTAGTTTAATTTAATTTGTTGTTGTTGTTGCCGTCTAATTATAGTGTTGTAATTATAATTAGTTTCCTTAATGTACTAGGCAGGAACTACTAAATTCTATCCACAATAGGAGATATAACTTAGCCTCAATTAGATTTCTTTTTTTTTATTCTAATTGAGGCTAGGCATTAATATTTATTACAGTATTAATACAAAATTGCAGTAATTGTCAAGCGGATTTTAAACCTTTCCTTTTGAACTTTTCTTTAGCGGCATTTCATTTGTCTATTATTGCGGCGTCTGAACGACAGTTTGGAATATGACGTTCAATTGTTACTTAACGATTCGTTTGCTAGTTAAATTACATACTTGAATTCGCTAGGCAAAATTAAAGTTCTTTTATAAATTGTTTTATTTTAAATCATATGAATATAAATGCCAGTAATGTAGTTTAAAAGCCGACTGTTCATCAATATTGATATCAATAACGGCTTCGGATCGTCAAAAACCCTGTGTTTCTTTTTATGTTTTCCGCTTTCATGTTCTCTAGAAATAATATTCGAATTCTGCTACGCGACAACTCACGAAGGGACAAAATTACAACAGTTCGCAAAATCTACGGGACGCGAAAGAACACGGCGCAATGGGATTTCATTGAACAAGATACGCAACGTCACACAGTCACGTGCACCAATCAGGGGGTGCAGCTTGGTATAAGGCAATTGTAGCAGGACCCTCACCCCACATAAGGTTTTTTTTTTTTTCTTTTTTTTTTTTTCCCCCGAGTGCTTCCCCCCTAGCAAGCGTGTGAAAGAGACTGTCTAGAAGAGACGCAAACGCGCGTCATGTATTGCCCTGAAGGCGATGCTTATTGGCCTTGAGCTCATGGCTGGTTTCACCTTGTCGGTTGGTCGGATCGCGATCACCGGTTATACAGGTTGGAGAGAGTGGCTACAAACCTGACACACGACATTACAAAAGGAATATTCTTTTTTAAAACATCTACAATAGCGAAGGCCTAAAATATTTTCCAACGACACATGCTGGTGTAGAACGAAAAAACCAAATGAGGAGTAGGTCACTTAAAACCCCCATTTAAATAAAAATAAGATGTGAGGGAAAGCAATTATCAAGAAAAATTAAAAATACGAAATCGCGAAGGGTCATTCAGGAATCTGAATAATGACACTTGGTAGTATTACTAGGGATAGGAGAATTTCGTGAGTTCAGAGACCTGTGTGCTAGACTCCGCAGTTCTTTTCATAGTCGAACCTCAAATGTTTGTTCAGAGACCTGTGTGCTAGACTCCACAGTCCTTTTCATAGTCGAACTTCAAATGTTTGTTCAGAGACCTGTGTGCTAGACTCCACAGTCCTTTTCATAGTCGAACCTCAAATGTTTGTTCAGAGACCTGTGTGCTAGACTCCACAGTCCTTTTCATAGTCGAACTTCAAATGTTTGTTCAGAGACCTGTGTGCTAGACTCCACAGTCCTTTTCATAGTCGAACCTCAAATGTTTGTTCAGAGACCTGTGTGCTAGACTCCACAGTCCTTTTCATAGTCGAATCTCAAATGTTTGTTCAGAGACATGTGTGCTAGACTCCACAGTCCTTTTCATAGTCGAACCTCAAATGTTTGTTCAGAGACCTGTGTGCTAGACTCCACAGTCCTTTTCATAGTCGAACCTCAAATGTTTGTTCAGAGACCTGTGTGCTAGACTCCACAGTCCTTTTCATAGTCGAATCTCAAATGTTTGTTCAGAGACATGTGTGCTAGACTCCACAGTCCTTTTCATAGTCGAACCTCAAACGTTTGTTCAGAGACCTGTGTGCTAGACTCCATAGTCCTTTTCATAGTCGAACCTCAAACGTTTGTTCGTTGGCTGTTGCCCAGTGTTACCCCACATTTTAGAGCGCGATATTTGCTTCTTGTTCCCTTGCAAGTCTGTTATTGGAGCGGAGTCGTCCAGGGCGTGTCTATTAAACTCTGATCCAATTGCATTCCAGTTTGTGCAAAAGCACAAAAATAAAAAAAAAAACATCAAAGGAAACTGGAAATCCATTGTTTTTACCACGAATAATCGTAGGCCTACCTTTGGTTTATGCTTTAAAAAACACATGTGGACAAATTTGGTATGATTCAGATGCGTGCAGTGATATTCTCCTAACACATAAATGACAAAGTAAGAGGAAAACAAAAAATATAAATGATGTACAAGTATCAAAACGTGCCAAATAAATCGAATAATTTATAATTTTACTATACCTATACGAAATATTTGGTTTGAATATCACCAAATGTATTTTCTGACATCCAGAAATTTTTATCGGATGATTGCGTTAACAGTAACTTTGATAAATGGAAAATGCCTCATATTTGTTTCCTAGCTGCAACATAAAACATGTGTATGCAAGGGAAAATGCAAATAAAAAACAAATTATCACTAACAAAAATACGAAGACAAGCTAACAATGCGACTGACTATACCACATATGATTATAAATGGAAGCAGGCCCGGAAAATACTCAGGAACACATACAGCGACAAAAGTTAATTAAAGCCAATATAAAAGATTTGAAATATTTTGGGAAATACTATTAAAGTGAAAACGACACTGACCTAAAAATTTTGCATTAATAATTTTTAAAGCACGATGAAGCGTCCTGGATGTATCTCGCAGTCTTTGTTTCTTCCAGTTAAGACGTAAATGTATGTTTAAAATATTAAATATGTAAACGGGTTCCCTTCTAGGTTACCTTTATATAAAACTGCTACCGCGTCACTCATTAGGCCTACTATGGCTATTGAGTTACGGTTCTGCGTGAGCACTTTTTAAGAACAGAAGTATAAGTAGGTCAGGTAAAGGCTGTTCACGATAAAGTGAGCACTTTTGAAATTAATCTTAGAAAAATGTCACTGGCCCAGCATGCGTATATTTTAATGGGCGCACTTAGTTACATGTTCCCGGTAAAGTTGGTAACGATGGATAGAAAGTAATTCAATATCTTAACGTCGAATTGAAAGAGTTTGGTAACCAGTTGTGATAACTTAAAATTATTTCTTTCGCTCTCTGTTTTTTTTAATGCATCGAAGTGTAAAAATGAGCAGATTTGTAAAGTATTTACTTTCAAATAATTTCAGATTTTCATTTGACTGACGCATGAATAAAGTGATGAGACCCGTGGCAATGTTAATTTCACATAAGGCGGAGGAATACACAACGTGAATACAAGTATATCTTAAGTAGGGCTTTCAAAAGTGCTCACTTTACCGTGAATACCTTATGTCCGTGATACTTTAGGAGTAAACAGCAGCCAGCCTGTCTCTCCGTGCAGTTTAGTTTATCGCCGTGCTCCAGTGAAAGTGAAATCTGTTCCGAGATCATAAATGGCGTCAAAAATCTAGCACCACGTGAACCTGAAATCACAAAAACTACCTACTTTGAGCCGGGGACCGCCGTGTTGTAGTTGTCAGACAACTTGCCTCCCAGCTAGGCGAACTGGGCTCGATTACAGGTAGAGTCGCTCCTGTATTTTCGCATGTGCCGGACGATGCCGCTGATCAGTGGGCTTTCTCGGGGATATCCCGTTTCCCCTAACCCTTGCATTCTGGCGCTGATCCATACTCACCCGCACAGGCGAATTCTGCATAAGGACAATGGACCTACCCAAAAACGCAATGTCCGTTTGGCATTTTGGCAGACGTCATGTACAGGATCACAATTGAGCTTCAACGCTGCTGAGAACACTGTTAAGCACGTGTGTTTTTGGAGGAATAACTTCGTACTATGTGTTTTCTGGACTATTAATTCCGCGCTAAAAATGTTATAAATTTTTTGTAAGCCAGTGTTTGCACCTAGAAGGCAGACCTAATCGGACCTTTCCCTATTTTTATTATACGTATTCTCTTTCAAAATTCCCCAAGTGTTTTTCCCGATGGTCGTGCAATACGTTATCTTTAATTTTATGTATAGCTACTATAAGGTGTTCATTTTTTGGCTTGTTTTAAAAAATATATACGTTTAGCGTGATTGAAGATTTTTTCAGTATTACGTTCTTTCGGACTGGACATCTCTAAGTCAATACATAATGTTTTTCATTCCGCCCATTCGATGTACTTGCGACTGTTTTGTGAACACAGTCTACATAGCAATTAATGTTTAGCATAATTAAAACTTTCCAAATAATAGGTGTCCTTATTAAAATATCAAGACACCATAGCGATTCGAGTTAATGCTTTCATTTCCAACAAGAGTTAGAAATAAAATTAATTATTTATTTGAACTTTTTTTATTTCACTGCATTGTATATTTGCAGGGTGGTGTTTGCATGTAAAAAAAAACGTATAATCACAATGTATGCAGTGGTTCATAGATAAAAATGGGATAATATTGAAGGAGATTAAAAATACTTTGTGTTATTTTGACACTAAGCGATATTTTCCTCACCAGCCCTGTTTCTTAATATATACACTTCGTACGTGCTGGTTCAGAAACAACATATTGCAAACTCTGATAACTTTCCTAATTAGTAAGTTCTAAGAAATCATTAAAAAAAATACAGAAATTCAAATTGTGATGTAATTTTATATTTACAACTATTTGATGTATCAATTTTACCCTTGAATTTATCGTGGCGTAATATCTTCGTCAACAATGCAGTTGTTATGATCATATATTCACGTAGAGTCCACTGAGTTCTCTTCTCATACTTGTGCTGCTCCTAATTAATTAGTAAGATAAATGGAGACCAGCAGCTTTGTTGTATAAATTACGTATTTATTTACAAAAACCACAAGGCACTGAAACTAAGTTTTAAATACCCACACACACTACCTATCTAAACACACCCCTGCAATCAGTTCTACCCGTGCTTATTTTAAATTTCTTCGCTTTGATATTCGGAAGCACTGGGCAGACAAAAGTCCCCCGAATGATGAAATAATCTCTTGAGCCGAATATCAGTTTAATTGTTCCGACATAATCTACATTTAATAAGTAATTACATTCTTTCCACGAGTACTTTTATCTTATTAGTTTGGCTGCCGTGAAGTTATTAACATCATGGTAGAGACAAATAAATTGTTTGCTTGGAGAGAGTAAATATAAATTTATCTCGAATTTATCTCATATTCATACGGAATTTCTAGTGGTAATGAAATCGGCTTGATCTCGTACTAGGATTCATTTTCTTGTGTCTAGAGCGATCGGGTCATTTACCTTGGCTCGAATATACAGTCCAAGAGTTTGTTTATAATTTCACGGACATTTATGATAACCACAGTGTGGTGAGTCGTAATAATGGCACGAACTATCAAAGTAAAACGATTTCTCAAAAAAAAATTGAAAAAGTGAGATAATGTTTTACCGTAATATTCAAGTATCCGACTTCTTATACAACTGCAAACATCTTTAACACGCAAAGAATAACTTTGGAATATATGGTTGAGGCGCAAACTTGGGAACTAAGGTATCGTGTTTGGAACTCGAAAAAGTTATTTCCGAAAAAGTTAGAAGAAGCTCTACTATGCGTATAGCCGTAATTTCTGCTATGGGCTATTCACGGAAAAGTGAACACTTTTGAAAAACCCCCTCCTTTAGAATAAAAGTCAATGCTTTACTCTTCTCTGCTTAGCTGCTGCCCCACGCGTCTGCATAATAGAATTAGAAATTACCATGCACCTCATGCATTATGCCAAGATCTCTCACGCACATCGCCTCTTATGCTTAGTTGTGAATCAATTGGTTCGAAATTGTAGCACTCATTTCTGATGCACACGATTTATGTTTTATGGTTAATGCTATGCTTTCATTTGTGAATCCATCTTTAAAGTGCAAACGGTTATAGGCAGCGAATTTGTTCAGAAGTTGATTTTAGAAAATTCTAATTAACCGTGAACACTCTATAGGTCCATGGCACTGTAGGTTTGTGTGTGTGGCGAAAGAAAAAAACAAAGGCCATGAATAACAAAGTTTAGTTGACTGTGAAAGGAGAATAGTAATGCTGTGTCATTTATTATTCAAGTGCGTCATGTAAGAGTGTCGTTCATCCTGGGCCGCCAAGTGAGTTTATTTCCTACGTCTGTTATTGACGTCATCCAGATGACCTCCGTGTGTGAAGTTGCAAAAGATTTACATAGCGATCTGGTAAATTAATTTTGAACTTTGAATCAAGAATACAACTCTTTTTTTTTTTCTTCCAAACTTAGAATCATATAATTGAAAATCTGTAACAACAAACTTTTTATTTTTTTCTAGGTCCTGTAGTTTTGTCAACTCAAAACAGTTGTTAACTTGGCGCATAGCGATTCCATTTTTGTGCTTATTTAAAAGGAAACAAATTTTAAAAATAAAAAATATATATTTTACTATTTTAATATTATTATTTAAATTTTATTATTTTGATTATTATTAATTTAGTATTTCATAATTTTATTATTAAAATACATTTTTTTTTGCTTTTAAATAAACATTAAAATGGAATCGCTGCGCGCCAACGAAACGGAAAGTAATACCACATATAAGCAAAGTAGAAAGTGTGGTGAGGTATTAAACACAGAAAATTTTACTTTAATGAATATGCAAAGATAAGCTTTATAACATCTGTAAAAAATGCTGCATTGAAAAGGGTACAAAGCATTATGAAAGAGAAGGTATTATGCGAATATGGAAAATATGTTAATAATTCATATCTCAAAATACATAAAAATTCTAAATTTCACAGTACAGCACTAGATAATTTTAATGAAAATCAACACGATAATTATCAAACAAAAACATATAAAAAATGTAATGAGAATAAATCTACAAAACTATTTTATCTTCATAAAAATACTAAGAACAAAATATAACTAAATGTAAAGCTTGTTATAATGAATATATGAAGAAATACATGAAGAAATATAATCACAGTAAGAAATTTAATAATTATTAATATTGCTTTTGATATTATTAAATTTTGTGTGATTTGATAAAAAAAAGCAAGGTACCAAACAGCCTATAAAAATTAAAATATAATTAAATTTGTTTTCTTCTAAATATAACTATCAAAAAATGGAGACCAACAATCTTGCAGTTGAGTTAGGTGAGAAAACAGTGCGGAAGCTAAGAATTATAGATAGAGATTTAAAAAATAAATATAGCTTTAATCTAAGGAGCGATGAATTAATTAGACATTGGTATGCTCTAAGGAAAAAAATGAGATAATAACAGCTATTATACCATTTAGTATATAAGAACAAAGAGAAAGAAAATTTGCAAATTTACCATTTTTGTGCTTATATCAATCAATTATATTCAAAGAGATAGAAAGACATTGAAAATAAATCCATTCTCTAATAATGTATTTGTAAAACAAGAGAAAAAGGATTTAAGCGAAACATTCCCATTTTCTAATAATCTAATTGTAAAAACTAGAAATAAAAGCCAGCGGATAAAAGAAGGGATAACAATTAATATTTTTATAAATTAACCTTTAGCTGACACAAATATCAATGAATTATATCCCAAATATAAAAAAGAATTACCAGAAATATTTCAATTTTATAATAATTTATATGTTAACAAAAGAAGTAAAAGAACCAATAAAAACTACAGAGTTAATAAAGCTTTTAACGGTAGGTTATCAACATATAACACTGAAAATAACATTAATTTAGGAGAGCCTAATCACTTTTAAGATCAGTTAAAAATAAGATATTTGAGATAATACACAATAATCTCAAAACATTTATAGAATTGAAAACCAGCATTTAATTAATACGAATTTTCGCAAGCAGGAAAATAATCAAATAGATTAATTACATTTCAATAATTTAATCATAGAATATTAAACGAAGGAGAATTTACAAAGATTTATAAAATCATAACAGAGGAATTACTAACACAACTATCTGAATTTCAAAAAAGAGGTTCTGGATGGGCTTTAGATAGAATAATTGGAATACAATTAGCAATAAATAAGTATAATCCACTAAATGGAGAATCATACATTGATCTACCAGAATTTACTAAAAATAAAAAAGCATGCATTAATGTGCAGAATGATGATAAAAATGTTTTCTTTGGGCTATATAATCTGCATTGTTTCCAGTAGAAAAAGACCCACAAAGAGTATCTAATTATAAAATTGTGTAGCTTAATATTGATGAAGTAATAGATAAATATGAATATCTTATTAAAATTGATGATATACCAAAAATTGAAAATCAAATTGGTACATCTATAAATGTATTGAAGATGAGTCTACAGTATATCGACTAAAACTTACAAAAATATAAAGAAAAACATATAAATTTACTTTATTTCAAAGGTGATAAAAATTCCCATTATTCTCGGATAAAACATGTATCGATACTGCTTTCTGTACAAAAAGTAATGACATTAGTAACACTTATAACAATATATACAGCTGAACAAAGCAGTACTCGAACTATCCCAGTCTTCAAATACACCATATATATTTATTAATTTTATTAAATGTTTTGTGCGCGCTAAATCACTACATGTTTTACTGTATAACAGAGGGTGTGGAACGCCACAGCACTACCATAAAACAAGCTCGGTTGACGTAACACGCTAGATTTGTTTATATATACATGAACTGTCCTCGTTTTACATTCATTTGATTTCTCGTTGTGGTATTTCTAGACTCGTTTACTTTCTGATTACTGCCCACCAATTTTGCTGGGGTCGTCCGTGAGATCTCTTGATTTATTCTGGGTTTTGTATAAGTGCTTCATGTAACAAAGCTACGGAATGGCATATATCGGGAGGGCGTATATCCTACTGCAAGTACCGTTCAAGTAATACGTCAAATGCGTTACAATTTCGGTATAAAAATAATTTTATGTGAATAAAACTAAAGAATAACAGTCGTTTACATAATAACAACACGTCCAGCATGAATGTGAAAAAAGTGACATTTTCCCTTGATGCTGTAAATATTTCGGTCAGTTTTTAGGTTTTCATATGTATAGTTAGGAAATGAAAATTTATTTTCAGACTGTGGAATTAAAATTGGTCTACTATAAGAGCGGTCTGGCTACGAGCTTGTAATCTTCCACGAGAAGACTGCGAAACTACTACAGGAGTGAGTGAAGAGATTTGGGCGGCTCTTAACAGCGAGGTCTTGAGAGCCGTTGAGGGTGATTGAAGTGAATATGGAGCGGCACCGGAATTAATGGGCGGGGGAAACGGGAGATCCCCGGGAAAACCCGCCGACCAACGGCGTCGTCCGGCACGATTCCCACTTACGAAAACCCGGTGACCCGGCCGGGGATTGAACCAGGTTTGCCTTTGCGGGAGGTGAGTGCGCTAACCGCTCGGCCACCGCGGCCCCAGCAACTGCAAGACAGCGATCTTGACCTCGGAGGTGCGTCACGCAGGTAAACATTTGCCTTAACACCCGACGGCTCCTTCCGTCAGATGTGCAAACAAGGCGAATGCCACGAGCGTTTAGCAAGGACTCCCTGGCCCCGGAGCCGAGCGAAGGTACCCGCCTATATAACCGCGAAACTCGTCAGTCGATCCCAAGTCCAGGCAGGGTTGAGGGTGGACCAGCGCAGCCAACCGCCGAGAACAATGAAGAGCGTGGTGTTTGTTGCGGCGATGTCGGCGGCCCTGGTGGGCAGCTCCCACGGAGCGGCGCTCAAATTGCGTAAGTGTGCTTCGCGTGAAACAATATTGAAGTAGGATTTACACTCTCTTAAGGTTGAAGTAAAGGATCTGCCAATGGAGCACTTCACCCGACTATTCAACGCGAAGAACTCATTTAAAAAAGTAGTACAGACACCATAAAAATAGTCAGAAAAGTGCGATTTGTGCTATATATGAAAGAAGAATGTATATATTTTTCAACACTATAAAATATGTTATTAAAATATACTTTGTAAATGTAAAAAAACATCGATTAAAGTAGTCTGTATTTTTAACAACATTTAAGCGCATTTCCATTCTGGATGCTTCGGAAAGCAGAATTTGCAAGGAAATCTTCTTCAAGAAAGATCGTCATAATATTTACTGTGCTTATGTGTAGTAAAATGGCAGTAATAATGTACCATATCAATTTTACAATAAACTTTATTTACGTCAGTTTCAGCCATAAATGTTTGTGACAAAAACGCACATAAAATATTCACAAAAATTATCATAGTAAACATTATGACGATATTCCACGACAAAGATTTTCTTGCAAATTCTGCTTTCTGAAGCATCCAGAAAGGAAATACATTTAAATTTGATTAAAAATACAGACTATTATATTCGTTTTTTTTTATTTAAAAGGAAATATTTTAGTATAATTTTTATAATGTTGTTATATATATATATATATATATATATATATATATATATATATATATATATATATATATTCTTCTTTCATATATAGCATAAATCGCACTTTTCTGGTAATTTTTATGGTGGCTGTACTATTTTTTTATGAGTTCTTCACATTATACAGTCGAGTGCAGTGCTACATAGGCAGTTGCATTACTTCAACTTTAAGCCCCTGTTAACTGCCAAATTTTCGCCTTCAACCATCGTTGACAGTAAAATTTGAAGACACAAACACGGCCATCAAATTTTTACTTCCAACAAATTTTATCAAATAATTTTGAGCGTGTTTGAAAATGTGTCACACTGTAAATTTTTTTTTGTGTGAGAATATTATTTGAATTATTATTTAAAATTTATTTTTATAATGAGATATTGCTGTTGTTTTACATGCATTCCATTACAATAAGAAATGTAAGGAATGTTGTAAGTTATTTTCGCTTCGTTACTAGATTAAAATTTTATTTATCAGAGATTTTTCCTGCACAATGAAATGTAATGCCCCTGAGTTCCTAATATTATGTGAAATATACTTAAAATAGCATTTATGCACAGACGGCTTCTGCATAAATTAATTGTCTCCTCAACTTACTTCTGTTTCCAGCAATCGTTCGTTATTTTAGTTTCTTGGCGTCCATTTTTGTTGTGCACGATTCTGATTTGCTGACACAGTCGAATGTTAAGAAAGCGTTGGAACCGGTCCAATCTTCAAACGTTGATGGAAACTGAAGCCATCCAACTTTCTCAGACAGAAATGGCGGCGTTTATGACGTTTCGATGAAGTCATAACCATCCATCTTTATTTGACCAAAGTTTTTGGAAGCAATTCGACGGAAATATTTGACAGTGGGCCAGGGGTTTTAGTAACATACGTCAAGGCTTACCCTACTCAGGTTGGGAAGCTGAATGCTTTTAGTTTGGCAAGTAAAATTTCTCGCCACTAGATTAGCGCTAGTGTCGCAGGTGTACCTGATTTTCACTATTTCCTACGTTAAAAAACAGGATAATAGCAATAATCGTAAATCAAATATAAAATAACTAAGTAAAACCTTTCTCTGGTATTATTCGCGTAGATTAAAACTCTAGTTAAAAGTGACCTCTTTGGAACACTGCGCACCTAGCGGTGGAAGTTTCCCCTATGCCAAACTCTCCCATAAGAATACTTGTTTCGTTCCTAACCTGAGTAGAAAGAACATTATCGACGTACGTATATTTTCTGCTGGCACGCATTCAAATAAAAACGTAATTTTGTGAAACGATATTGTTATTTAGCGTTTCGTTTGCGAGGGATTTGTGCAAAACATGGTTCAATTTTGAATCATTGGCCAAAGAAAACCAAATTTCGTTTAGTGATCGCTTTTAAATTAATAATTTTAGTTAAGAGAATAAATTTATTACTAAATCGGACATTCTGATTGGTTGAGAGTTGAGCCGTATGCACGTAGAAGTTGAATGTTGAGCTATTCAGATACTCTTTTCTATAGGCTCTTCACGGTAAAGTGAGCATTTCTGAAGTACTAATTATTTTTTTCCTATCCACCGTTTTTATTCTTCCACCTCTTTTTTAAAATAAACATTGCCATGTAAGTAATAAACACAGTGTATATAGATCACCGGACTTGAAAGTTAATGTGCAAGGCTACACTACAATGCATTTATTGACTATTATTACAAATGAGAAGGCTTCAAAAAGTGCTATATTTACCGTGAATATCCTATATGCATGTGAATGGGTGCATTTATATATGCGCTGTACAATTTTTTCATTTGTACATACGTAGGTACGCCACTCAAAGGTCTTGAACCAATCTCCATTCTCACTGAGAATTAGATGCTTATGTAGTGTCACGTGACTTTCAAGAATACAAGCAGTGCTAAGATATTCTTTGAACACAGTTGTGCATTGTTACTTTCGTGATCGGGCCACTCGATTCCCGACTCGCCCTACACGATCGCGAACCATTGATACACGGATAGAAAGATACGTGGCGAATCACCAACGACACAGAATAAACTGCTCATCATGAAGGAGCCAGCAAATAATAAACCTGACCGTGCCTGGGATGTATACATAAACTGTCGAGTTTAACTTCGCTGTAAAATAACCTCTTGAAATTTTCGGATCCCTACTCGCCGGGTAGATTTGATTGGTAGAGAATTATAACTCAGGCCACGTTCAGAGAACGTTCAGGCGCGTTGCAATGTCCTTTACGTTGAGCCATCACTAACATTTTAATACCAACTCCTGTGAGTATGAATTTGAACTATAATCGTGGTCAGACATCGTCCATTTAAATGACGAAAACAAAACGCGAAACACGTAATGAAAACTGTCTGGAAATTTGCCATAAAGAAACTGGTGGGCAGTTGAATACCATTTTCCAGAATGACGAAATTTACAATATACAGTGTAAGTGCTCAAAATTGAAAACTCGACTTGTCATCTGTGCTGGTTAAATATTAATGTATTTTATACTGGCGGCTACAGGTGTCAAAATAAAATTTAATGCCGAATGGAGTTTTCTTAAAATTTGAAATTTGCCATTATTTAGCCGAAAGTACTGATTTGTGAAACAATTAATGGGTAAATTTTATTGATAACATACAGGTACTCCATGACCTAATGAACACAGGAAACATCCTACCCTTGCTTGACCTTTGTCAAAGACATGATCATGCAGATTATGTACTTGCAATTGCCTCTGTTCTTACGAAGCATATGCTAGTGCTGTCGTAACTTCGATCAGTAAATGCTTCCACCTTGAGAATTCCTGGCGAAGTAAAGACATGTTCTACCGCTAATAAGCGAAAGAAGATTCTCACTTGTTGAACAACCCACTAATGGCCATTGCTGTTGCTGAACACTCTGTATTTTATGCTGGGTTTCAAACTCCCAATATAATATTAAAACTTATTTTTAGTGTATGTTTCATGTGAATTCAAATGTTTTAATGTAGTCTAAATCACACTTAATATTTTCTTCTTAATTATCTGGTATATAGTTTTTATTTCGAGGCTGCGATGGACGAAGTAACAAGAGATAAACGCGAAATGCCGTATTAGAATCGTCATGTCTGTTAAAATAAGGGAAATGATGATACATTATATTTCCACAAGTGTTAACTGAATTTCTGTTAGGAATTAGCAAGAGCATCTGCGACAGTGGGTGAGACATACTCTCCAGTGAGTTCATACTGTGTCATATTATTTACTGTATTTACAACTATCTATTCGCGGTTTATTTGCCCTTTTTTAATCGAACCTATGAAAAACACTCCAGGAATTACATATTTGGTTGTTTGCCTAAATATGTGATAGTCACAAGCGTTGTGTTAACGCAAAAGTACTTTATTATTGGATTAGTTACAATTTTGCTTATGCTATATATTATAATAACTTACTTATAATTAATACGAATAAAAACGGAGAGAAAATAACTGTGTTGGTGATGTCGGGTATTAATAGTTCTTATGCAAAATATTATTATACTGTGCACGAATGCGGTGCGTTGTCCCTCTGGTGTAATTTTCTAGACTTAGTTAAGCTTTGCTCGTATAAGGCGGAGGAACATCCTGGAAGTATATCTTTATTAGGGTTTCAGAATAGTTGGACCAACTGCGAATAGATTATTAAATTGTACTTGCTTATTCTTGATGAAGTTTCTCACTCTTACGTCTTCCTTCCAGCTGCATACCTGAAACCTTGCTCGAGGACTGACCCCAACTTCAACACCTGCGCGCTGAAGAGTGGTATTGCAGCCTTGCCTACACTCTTGAAAGGTAAGACTCTCTAATCGCTAAACGAAGGCTCTAAATTTACTTACTCATCGTGCAAAGTGTTGGAAACTCTGTTCCAGAAATACGCTTATTTTCCCCTGTTATTATCTTTTAAATGGATTATTTCATTAGAGAGACATGAATTGCTATAAACCAGCTTTTTTAAATTCTGGTGTTAGCATAAAGGTTAAGAACTTAACCACGGTCCAGTTTTAATGTTACACAAATCGAAATGATATATGTTAATTATCAACGCGTAGCCTACTTTAACATGCGTAATCAGTTTTAAAGCTATTTCGAAACATTTTATTAAAAAATAAAATTGTTTAGAGTGCTTATATAGAAAACATTATTAATATATAGCAACGAACGTGAGCTCTATTTCCTCAAACTTCAGTGTTGCCCTGCATTTATGGTTATTTTTCTCATTGTTTAAAAACAAATTTTTTCCCTTTTAACCGACACCTCTGACAAACATTTATGTATGAATGCTTACATCTTCTACTAATTTTTATCATCAACAAGGTATAATAATGTGAGTATAATTTCGCTTAAAACTTAGTTCATGTACACTTGTTAATTATTGCTTGCACGTTATGTTATATACTGAAAGACGCGAGGAGCATAAACTAACATTCTAAGCAACGTTACTTTTTTAATTTTAATTTTGTATGCATTCACTTGAAGTTAAACCGTGTGCCATTAATCACAGATCTTCTTGTAAAATTGGCTGCTTACAGATGCTCGACGTTTATAGGTACGAGTTTCTTCTCGTTAAATGATAAGAGGATAAATTTTATAGACCACTATTTTATTAATACGTTTTCATGACTACTTTAATGTGCCGGACGATGTTGCTGGTCAGAGCGTTTTACGGGGATCTCACGTTTCCCCCGCCCTTGCATTCTGGCCCTGCTCCATCTTCACCCCATTTCCCCCTCATCGGCTCTCAAGACCTCGTTGTTCAGAGCCGCTCAGATCTCTAAAATCAACAACTAACTTTTATACAAAAATGTATTAAATTTCTCCATTTACCGCAAATTTAAAAGCGACCTCTTTGGAACACCAGCTCCTTATGCCAAACTCTCCCGTTATTATTTTGTTCCCAACCTGCAGAATAAAGCTTACCTTAAGCGACGACCATAGACTAAAGATGAGGTACACCGCTTATTCGTCTTCTACGCATGTACCCAACATTGACCTACCCCAAAGGAACATAACTGTCAAAACCACGTGGCCAAGAACAATGGAAGTGTTTTTATTTATATCTTATTTTTTTAAATGACAAGCACATTATATGAATAAAATACTTTTACCGATTTCAATTAAATAAAACTGCGTTACAAATTTGGTAGAGGAAGTATATAAACATCTCAAAAGTATTTGTTTACCAATCAGGTTTCTAACCTACAATCCATACCATGCTGTTTTCGCTAGACGTGTTGAATTGAGTTGAGAGATTTGGGAGGCGCTTAACAACGAGGTCTTGAGAGCCAATGAGGGTGAAATGAGGTGAGAATGGCGAAGCGCCGGATGGCAAGGGCGGGGGGAAACGGGAGACACCCGAGAAAACCCGCCGACCAGCGGCCATCGTCCGGCACGATTCTCACTTGCCAAAATCCGGGAATGACCCGGCCCTGGGTTTGAACCCGGTTCTGCATGGTGGGAGGCGAGCAGTCTAACCGATCGGCTACCGCGGCTCCACTTGAGGTGTTGGCAGATAAGCAGTTAAATGTTGGGGCTCGGAGATTTATTGCGCGCAGCCAGTGGGATCTTCAGTCTACACGGCGACTACCACGACTTGCCGACCCTCGCCACTTGGAGATGCACAATCTGCACGTGGCAACTGCAAGGTTGTGTTGTCGTGTCCGCAGGAGACCCAAGCCTGCGCATACCAGTGCTCGACCCACTCCGCCTGGACCACATCGACTTGAGGCAAGGTTCCGGACCCGTCAAGCTCAACCTGGCGCTCTCCGAGGTCTCCGTCAAGGGCCTGAAGTACGCCGACCTCAAGGCTGTCAAGTGAGTCTCTCTTCCCGGCCACCAACACGTCTCCCTTTACCACCCAAAAAAATAAAATACTCAAGTCATCTCCAAGTATTTTATAATTTTAATATGATAATTTTACTTGTAGATGAAGCTTTAATCAAACAGAATCTGACAGGGCTTTTGGAGTATTCAGTCATAGAAAATATAAATACGATTTCCTCTGGCAAGATTTCATGTAGGCAGAACAAACCTGGTACATTTAAGTCTATTGCCTTACTAGAACTCTGGTTATGCTAACGATTACGATAACTATAGGCTATACACGATAAAATGAGCACTTTTGAAAGCCCTACTTAAGACCTCTTTGTATGCACGTTGTGTATTCTTCCGCCTTGACATGGGCGTCATCACTTTATTCATGCTTCGGTCAAGTGAAACTGTGAAATTATTAGAAAAGTAAATATTTTATCAATCTGTTCATTTTTACATTTTGATGCATTAAAAAGAAAGAAAGCGAAATAAATAAATTAAGTTAGCAGAAATGGTTACCTAATACTTTTTATTTGACGTTAAGATACGGAACTACTTTCCCATCCATCGTTACCAACTTCACTGAGAGCATGTCGCTCAGGGCGACCGTTATAATATATGCAGGTAGGGGCAGTGACTTTTTCTAAGGTTTATTTTAAAAGTGTTCACTTTATCTTGAACAGCCTTTACGTGTGTTGTGATACAAAACACGTAACTGGTAAAACAAATTAGTACAGTAGTTTCTACTGGTATGTACACTAAATTTTTTTTTTTTTTACATATTTCCCATTCTTCAGTTACTGAATTGCATAGCTTTCCTGTGACAGTGGTGTGGAACAGTACATCTTACTACTAACCTTCCACCACGGCGAACTGGGTTCGAGCTCCGGCGGATTGTCGCGTTTGGGAAACGTAACGGATGTGTCGTTGGCCGCGGGTTTTCTCTGGGTTATCCCGTTTCTCCCATTATTTTATTCCTGCTCTGCTCCATCTCCACCTCACTATTACTACTGCAGACAAAATAAGGAAGATAATGTTCAAGCAGTAGACTATTTTACTATTCCATTTTTTTTCTCAACTGTCATCGACAGTTTTAGACTTGGTGTATAAATTAAAAAACAATTAATTTAATGAATTGAAACATTAGAGATAATAATGCGACTACAAGGCACTTAAAGATATGTTTTGATATGTTTAATAAAATCCAGTTACTTATTTAATAATTTAAAATTTATTAAAAATTTAGCATAGTTAGCTTACCTGATAGCGCTTTTTGTCTGAAAATATGAAGCTCGTCAGTAATGGCCTTAAATTTTACAAAGAAATATTTTCTTCAATGTTATTGTTTCCTTCAAAATAATTTATATTCCTCTTAGCTCCTAAAAGAAAATGGAAATTGTGACTTTGAAAATTTTTTAGTTTCGACCTGAACAAGAAGACTCTGGAAGTGAACTTTGTTCTGAAGAAGCAAGCGGTAATTGACTCCAAGTACAAGATAGACGGCAATGTTCTGATCTTGCCAATCAAAGGAGATGGAGACTTCAACCTGAAGCTGGGTAAACCACATAATTATATCCAGTAGCCTTTTAAGTTATTAGTAACGTGCAGCAAAGAATGGCTGATAACGTGGTATATGTTCCACAGTAGGGCAAACAAACTAAAGAGAAGCTAATAACAGGATGGTTCTACATACTATTAATCAAGAACAAAAGTTAGCGGTTGATTGGGCCTAGGGGGATCGATAGTGCCCCATGTGGAGAGGGGTGAGTTACCCCCTCCCTCCACTTCAGGGTGGGAGGGGTTTTTATGCCCCAGGATTAAGGTTCGTGAATACCATAAAAGTTGGGGTAGGATGTACCATAACTATCGTACACAAGTTCATATACCCATTTGTCGCGTACCCTTAAGGCTTAAAACAAGTATTAATTCTTCATTCTTACGTTATACGTCTTAAGTCTTACAGCTTACGTCTTAATTTTTAAGTCTTAATATTCCCATTGCAATTGCAGGGCAGTATATTTATATTGAAAAAACCGATATTCTGGAATACGCAAAAAAATATACCTACACTCCGAAAAGAGATTACCAATGTAATTTTAGCAAGTCAGGTATGTAGTCAGGTATGTCAGGTATGGATGTATTCATCCATACAATCTTCCGTTTCAAGCGAAGTTCGAGTATCAGTGCCCAGATATTCAGTCAAAGCAATTTCGCATCGTCACAACATATGAGATGTACTGGAAAATAATGGATGTATGCGCCTGCCCCTAGCACCTGTTGACGAATCTATCTGCGCACGCCGAGCGAAGTGGCTCAGTGGTCAGTTGTCGGACTCTCATTCGGGAGTACCTGGGTTCGAATCCTGGCCACGGCGAGCTTGTTTTCCGTTGACCAAGGTTTTCTCGAAATCACTCCAGGCGAATGCCGGGATGGAATACTGCAGGCTACAGTTGATTACGTCCCCGTTCCTGCTACTGTGAACAACTTACTCCATAGACTAAATATGAGGTAGACCGCTTATTCGTCTTCTGCGCATGTACCCAACATCGACCTACCACAAACCTACACAACTGTCAAAGGAACATGGTCCAACAGTGATTAACGCGTTTGTTTACATCTTAATTTTTAAATGAAAATTAAGATGTAAACAAACACGTTCATTGCTGTTGACCATGCGACTTTGACAGTTGTGTAGGATTGGGGTTGGTCAATGTTGGGTACATGAGTAGAAGACGAATAAGCGGTCTACCTCATCTTTTGTCTGGCTGTACTGCACAGCCTTGACATCCTGTATGGCCTAAAATCACCGAGTTGCTAATTATGTAGTTCCGAACCCGACAAACAAGTACATCAAGTTTTCGTAGCCGTCTTAATCGTTCCAAAGAAGAAAAAAAAGCGTGATTTAAAATACCATATATCAGATTTATGCTTTCCGTGCTCCTCAGAAATAAGGACAATCCTGACCGATCTGTTTTAGAAAATTACTAGGAACTCTCGATAATATTCGGCCATGAGGAAAATTATTAGCAGATCCCTTCAGCGGTTACTGGTCTACAACTACCGGAGTGTAAATATTTAATAACAATAACAGTAGACACAGGACACTTCCTTTTGTGCACAGAATCTGAAAGGGATATAAAGATGCTGGTTAATAACACGTAATAATTTCATTTCTTCTTGTTTTAATATCTAATTCTGCGTAATATCGTCTATTTCCCGCTATGCTACAAACACATAGCTTATAAGAAACGATAAAATGCAAGCTTCTACTGTTCATGCATTGTAAACATTTTTGTTCAAAGTGGAATTAAATATAAAAAGGAATATTTCAGAAGCAGGAGTATTACGGGGCTTAATCTACACAGAAAAAAAGACTGCTGTTGCGGCAACAAAAAAGTACTACATTTCTTTAGAATTATTTATATTGTAGTAAAATTAATAATGTTGTGAAAAAGTTACGCAATGTTAACCATTTGCAAAGTCTTATACTTATTCCTGTATTGCAAACATACGGTTCAAGTGTTAATTTTAACGAAGCCTCTAAGTAATGTTGCCGCAAACAAATGTTATATTACGTTAAAAGTAGTAGGAAGGACAAAATCTTTTGTCTTACTGCGACATTAAAGAAATATCCAACAAGGTTACACAGACTTTTTGTTGAATCGCGGATGGAAGCGAACACCAATAAACTCGTAAAATGAAACCACTATATTTAAATTGTAAAGCAGTTTGAAAACTATACGTAGCTTAGACCATCTCTCAAGCCTTGCAAAGCAGCTACGTGTGCCAATTATGAATGTATTTATAGAACATAAAGTATTTCCCCGTAACGAGAGCGAACTATAGTTGGTCATTATGTTGTATTCATACATTTATTACAAGACAAAAACTTGACGGTCAAGTTAAGATAGCGTAGTTCGTAGGACATCGGTTTCTGTGAACTGGAGAATGATGAACGTTAACGGCGCGGGTTCGATCCCGTCTGTATTTATTTTTCGAGGGTAATATTTATTTTTGTAGCCAAATAATTGTACCTTTTTGATTTGACGATAAGATGTTTATGTATAGCAAAAATTAAGTATAAGTACAATTTTTAACACAGATGTCAACATCAATGTAACTCTTTTTTTTTTTTTTGCCGCAGCACAAAATTTATTTTGCCGCGACATTAGCACCACCTTAATGCTGCCAGTGCGGTACGTGGTCAATAGCGCCACAAAAGGACTTAATGTCACAGTAAAACAAATAGCTTAACTTTATATTATATTAACAGCAATATTAGTCACAGACGGCACACAGATAACCAAAAAGTTAAAGTTGTGACATTAATACTGTTGCCCCAACATTAGGATTTTTTTCTGTGTGAAAGACTAGAAAAGTTGAGAGGCCCATAATACAAATTGCACAAATATTCACTTGGAATAATAACAGGGAAAATTGGAAACCCCAACACATTTCATTGTATCGGGGCACAACGTCCAAAATTTTTGGATGCGAGTCAAGCATCGTAGCTGTATCGTTTTGTTTACAAGGCCAACATACATTATCATTTTCGATGTAAGTGTACTTCAGTACAAGTACATTGTACATAATCTTTAAATAGACAATCTCGTATGAAGTGTCACTTCTACTATGTTGTAAATAGATTTCGTAATAAATGTTTACATTATTTTATGTTCAGTTTCGTGCAATTTTCTGTTTATGTTTAGCAGTGTTCATGTTAAGCCGTTTACGGTGCTTTTAATTGATTGATTTCTAATCTCAGTAATTGTTTTATTGTTTCTCGAATGTTTTAAGCAGAAAATCAAGTTGCTATCTCACGAGTGCAAAGAAAAAAAATAATACTGTATTCTTAAAATAGCTTCGCTTGGTGTAGTCTATAGATATAACTATGTGAAGAAAATACGTGTATTGGTATTTCTAACAGATGATTTGGAAGGCTCATTCAAAGGGAAGTACGACCTCATCAGGAAAGAGGACGGGAAGGAATATGTAAGGATCCGTGACAACAGCTTCGACTTCGAGATCTCTAAAGCAGCATTCGACTTCAAGAACCTCTTTAACGGCGACAAAGTTCTAGGTGAGTGTAGCAGATACTTCAGTTAAAGTGTGGATTCGACTGGAGTTTTTACAAAAAAATTGGGTTTTTGTGGGGACATAATAATCCTACAGGCCTAATTTTTTTTAGATAGTAGTATGTTTCTTTCAAAAATCTTATTGTGTTTATTGACAATGACCTCTGTTCGTAAGTAGCCACGTTAAGATAAAAAGATGCATGGGAATCACAGGCGGAAATATTCGAACAATTTAATAAATGCACTAAGCGAAATTTCATGTTGCTTATATCTCCATGGGGTAACCATTAAAAATGATTGAAATTACGTGTTTGCGAAAAAGTTTTCCCCGGCAGAGTTTTGGTATTTCTCGTTGCAGAAGCTAGGAGTTCAGCTGATTAGGTTTTCATTTGTATGACATTAAAATAAAAGGCAAGTATTTCGAATGTCGCGTTCTCTGTGAGTACTTATTCGAATTAAACGAGATTCGTTAATAGCACGTAAATGTGTGTCGTCTATTGAGCTTTCTTTGATTCATCTTAAACAAAAAACATCAGAAACAGCGGGGTTTGGGGCATCATTCTCTGCGTGAGCATGAAATGTAAATTCGTATGTAATTACCGCCTCTTGGCAAGTTCAAGATCATGTATTTAATAGACATGTCCGACCAGCGTGAAGAATATAAGTGAGCTGGTAATGGAGTAGTGGTTAAATAACGACGAAGCAGAAAACTGGATAACGCCGGGAAAACTCGAATATCTGCCATGCCCCCCCCCCCCCCGCCCTTAAAATTCCACTTCTAAATAATGCCCGCCTACCAGGGTCTCTGGAATCGAACCTGGCACTGGGATAACAGTGAAGCCTATTTGAGCAGTGACGATTGGTAAATGTTCAGCTGCCTTTTTAAGAGCCCGCATGCTTGCTCCCCTCTGCCAAAATGGCGGGGCCGCGGTGGCTGAGCGGTTAGTCTGCTCGCCTCCCACCAAGGTGCCGGGGTTCGATCCCCGGCCAGGTGAACCGGGTTCAATCCCCGGCCGGGTCACTCTCGGATTTTTGTACGTGGGAATCGTGCCGGACGATGCCGTTGGTCAGCGGGTGTTTCTCGGGGATCTCCCGTTTCCCCCGCCCTTACATTCCAGCGCTGCTCTATGCCAAATCTCCTCACTCACTCACTCTGCCAAATGGATTAACACCAGCTCAGTCCTTAAATATTTAACGGTATTTCGCTTTCCGGGCGATGTGGATCGGAAATAATTCTGTGGACTGATTAGCTACCTGAAGCACATGCTCACATTTCTGGAGTACCTTAAGTTCCCAACCGTAAATACCAAATTAATAGGTTCAAAACAGTAGCATTTTAGCGGTCCGCCATACTATAGTAATTTTTTTTCTCCGTCGAGGTTATGTTGACACCAGGAAAATCTTGATAATTGTGCCTCTTACTTTCTTTGGTCGTTATATTTATTCCCAGACCACAGCCATCCGTGATAAAACTCCTCGGTACGAGAAACACGCCATGAACATCTGGTCGGGAGATAAACTTAAAATTATGCTCTTAAGACACTTAAATAAGGGTCCTGTGTAATAGCATAATTATGTCATTTCAGTTTTGACTGCTCGGGAAAAAATTTTTTAAATGCGCAAAATTACTGCATTTTCGTACGTGTAGCATTGACTTTTAAAAGTGGAATGAAGGTCTTGGGTGATCTAAAATGATAAGTATTATGCACGTTAAACTTAAATCGTGTTCTTAAGACCACTGTCACATTAATAACCTTTTGTAATTAACGTTATGGACGTGGTGTCTAAATTATTTTAAGTGTTTAATTTGTCCCCACTGGCTAGAGCGAATTGCATCCACAACATCACGCTGTAAGAACATAAAAACACTTTTCATAACCAACGCCCATTATCACTTTACTGATTATGATGCATTTATCAGTTAGTCCAAAACCCGGTTTCATGAACTCTTTACACGACTATATCTTCAATTTTAATTATTACCTTTGACTGTCTCTGAGGGACAAGCGCAGAATTTGTGGAGGTACCGCTGAAGCCAATGGCAATTTTCATGTACTAATACAGCCTAACAAAGTAGTTAACTATAAACAATACGTAACTTATTATTTGTCTGTATCCACCGTATTCTACACTCTAAACCGGAACAGTTAAAACGGCTCGAAATCAACGAGCCTGACTTCAGTTCTGTTGAAACTGATTCACTTGAAACACTAAAATTCAACTGATCATTTTAGTGGCTGGGATGCACTGATTATACAGTGATTTCTACTGATTCCTAGTGAATTATAACAGGCGTGGCATTGAAACCTCAGTGCATCCCACTAATTCGCCAGTAGATGAACGCTCATTAACTGAAGATGAAGTAAACTCTATTCCACTGAGTGAAATACTGATTCAGATACAGAGCGCAATCAGACATTTTTCAGTGTAATCTGTCGGTCCTTCTAACTGCCTTAAAGGCGTTGGGCACGAAAATGTTTGTTATTAAAGGCTGTTCACGATAATGTGAGCACTTTTGAAAGCCCTGCTTATGATCTACTTGTATGCACGATATGTATTCTTCCACCGTATGTAAAATTAACATTGCTATAGGCCTCACCTCTTTATCCATGCGTCAGTCAAGTGAAACTGTGAAATTATTAGAACAGTAAACATTTTATAAATCTGATGATTTTTAAACACTGAGGGGATAAAAAAAACCCAGAAAGCGAAAGATATAATTTAAATCATCACAAATGTTTATCTAAGCCCTTTTCATTTGACGTTAGCATTTTCTATCCATCGTTACCAAATTTACCGGGCGAATGTCACTCAGGGCGCCCGTTAAAATATTTGCAAGCAGGGACACTGACATTTTTTCAAGGTTGATTTCAAAAGCGCTCACTTTACCGTGAACAGCCTTTATATTTTTGTAATACGTCCTCTTTAACCTGCAGACATTATCTGCGAGCACTTTTTTTTTCTCGGGTCGATTTTTTTTTTATCCCATGGATTTTGCATAAAATAACATGTCAAATTCCAATTTTTACTGTTTCCTCTAATGTTAAATAAAATAAACCAAACCATTTACAGAAAACTTAACAAGAACAACTGACATATCATGCCTTAATCCTTTTTCAAAACTGGCATAGCAAAAGTTATTTTACAAACATTTAGGGGCAACTACAAATAAAATGCAAGAATTTCCTTGTATTAAGATATTTTTTAAAAGGTTAAAAACATTTTCTGTTACTATTATGTAGGCACCTTGAATTAGCTTATGACATCTTCTTTCAGTGTTTATAAGTTAGTTGTCATTACTTGTAGAATTCTATAAGGGATACAAATAAAAATTTTTTTTGTTGCCAGCGCCCTTAATATTAGTTGTGTTGTTATGTTTTGTTTAATTGTAGCGTCTGCCGGTTAAGGCCACGATCTCCCATTCCTACAGCTTTCGCGAGAATTTTATTTTTGAACCCAAACGTTAGCCGGTATTGTAAAATCCTCTTACAATTTTGTTACAAATTGTTTTATTTGTAGTCTAATTTTTTCCAACGCACAAAAGTGCATAGCATTGACTGATTATTAAATAAACAAAATTTTCGATGGTTAATTAATTGTATAAAAGTATAGAGTTTTTTTTTTGTGTTGAAAAAAGTAGACTTAGGTAGCAAACACATTTGTAACAAGATTGTAAGGTGATTTTACAATACCGGCTCCCGTTTGGGTCCAAAAACTAAATTCTCGCAAAAGCTGTAGAAATGGGAGATCGTGTCCGTAATGCCGCATTGTTGCCACTACACCGCTGACTGTCTGCTCGCAGGGACCACGATGAACACGTTCCTGAACGAGAACTGGAGGGTCGTGTACACCGAGATCAAGCCCATCGTGTCGGAGGTCGTGAGGTCGGTCGTCGCGAGGATACTGGACGAGGTCGTAGACGCCGTTCCCTACGACGAACTGCTCGCCTCGTGAAGACCCCCTCACCGCCATCGCTTAAGAGGCTGTTCACGATCAAGTCTGCACTTTAGAAATGAACCTTAGAAAAAAAAAAAAGTCGCTGTCGCCCAGTAAAGTTGGTAGCGATAGATAGAAAGTAGTTCCATATCTTAACGGTCGAATGAAAAGTGCTAGGTAACCATTTGCGATATCTTCAAAATATTTCTTTCGCTTTCTGTTTTATTTTTTAATGCATCGAAGTGTTAAAATGAGCAGATTTGTGAAGTATTATTTTCTTAATAATTTCAAATACACAAGACACATACAAGTATATCTTAAGCAGGGCTTTCAAAAGTGCTCATTTTACCGTGAACAGCCTGTACTCATATTTATTGTCGCGCAAATAAATTACGAAAAGCTACGCCACTTGTGTTCTCAGTCAACAACCAGCGACTCCCACTTCCTTGCGTCTCGGCATCTACGCCCCTCAACACCATTGTTATCATAAATCGCCACGAATAATCGTCGTTCCACAATCTGAACTAAAGAATGTTAACATTTGCATGGCAAGCAGTGGCCCGAGGTAAACAGTGGTAATTCAGAGTTGCCCTAACTCTTTCAAGCAGGTCTCTAGCATGTGTTGTTTTCTATGTGTTATCTTCTGGTCATGTTTATGTACATAACTTTGTCGTAATTAGTATTATTCCCTCCTGGGATCATCCAATGTTGTATATACGTATATTTATTTTCTCGTCCATAGGTTAATTGTCTTATTTAAGTGTGTGTGTGTGTGTGTGTGTGTGTGTGTGTGTGTGTATATATATATATATATATATATATATATATATATATATATATATATATATTAGTGCTCTGTCCTGTTTTTCCATGACAGACTTCTGCGTCGAAATGGCGAATGTCCAAAAAAATCTTAATCTAGTCATTCACCCCCATTGCACTATTGGGGCAGCTGTGGCGCAGTGGCTAGCGCACCCGCCTCCCACCGGGTTTCGATCCCCGGCTGGCTCACTGCCAGATTTTCGCATGTGGGAATCGTGCTTGACGATGCCGCTTGCCGGTAGGTTTTCTCGGGGAACTCCCGTTTCCTACGCCCTTGCATTTCAGCGCCGCTCCATGTCACGTTCAGGGCTTTCCCAGCTGGACAGCCCGTCGGAGAGTGTTGCCTCGTCCTGGGATCGCATGTGACCCTAAAAATGGGAAAACCATCCTGGATCGCCGTGGATGAAGTAAGTAAGGATGGCGCTACGACGCTTACTGACGTACTTGATATAGTACAAGATTCTGAGAGGCTCCCCGCCTGCCTGGAGCCTGAACTGTATTGCAGTTTGTTTGATTAAAATAGCCAAAATGGCTAAAAGCGCTGTATCTCAAAATATATGCTTCAGATAAAATCGAAACTATACAGGAATCCTGCGCTGAACTTCCCTACAGAAAGCCCCTGTCACTGTGTGACATTCGCCCAGTAAAGTTGGTAACGATGGATACAAAGTAGTTCCTTATCTTAACGTCGAATAAAAAGTGTTAGGTAACCATTTGCGATAACTCAAAATCATTTCTTTCGCTTTCAAAGTGTAAAAATGAGCAGTTTTGTAATATATATTTACTTTTCTAATAGATTCACAATTTCACTTGACCGACGCACGAATGAAGTGATGTGGCCCATGGCAATGTTAATTTTACATAAGGCGGAAGAATACAAACGTGTATACAAATAGATCTTCAGCAGGGCTTACAAAAGTGCTCATTTTACCGTGAACAGCCTATAGACTACACGCAGCACAAGAACTGCTGCACGCTAGTTGAGAGCCTTGCGGTTAGCGACGATGGCGCACTTGATGCGCATGGCAATGTCGCCCTAATCGGCCCCCGTGCTTATCGACTTTAAAAGCATAAAAAAATCTCCAGGCAGGCGGGAACCTTAAGGCCTGGTGCACGAGCCGGGATATCAGCCATTTTTGCGAACCACCGTGGAAGCATTCTATTAAAGGCTGTTCACGGAAAAGTGAGCACTTTTGAAATCAACCTTACAAAAAAGACACTGCCTTTACCAGCACATATTTTAAAGGGCAGCAATGAGTGATATGGCCCCAGTAAAGTTGGTAACGATGGAGGGGGAAGTAGTTCCATATTTTAACGTCGAATAAAAAGTGTCAGGTAACAATTTGTGATAACTTAAAATTATTTCTTTCGCGTTCGGTTTTTTTAATACATCGAAATGTAAAAATGAGCAGGTTTGTAAGGTATTTACTTTCTTAATAATTTCGCTCTTTTGATTTGACTGACGCATGAAGAAAGCGATGAGGCCCCTGGCAATAATAATTTTTCATAAGGTGAATGAACAAACCTCGTGAATACAAACAGATCTTAAGCAGGGCTTTCAAAAGTGCTCATTTTTCTGTGAATAGCTTATACTCAGCAGGATCTGGCACGCTAAGTTTTGGTGCGGACGTGGGCTTATGGTCCATAGAAACCGCGGAGCCCATTCGTAGGGCTCTTAGCGAGTAATCTGTGTGGGCAAATAAAAAATTAACAAATGTTAATTTTGATATATTGTTATTGGCTATTACAAAAGTTTAATTCTTACTATTGTATTTTGAATACTCGAAATTTTGCGGTTTCGTTTGAACAGATTATTAGCACTTTCCAGCCCGATTTAATTTACAGTTCAAGGTGTTGCAAACGGAAAAAAATTATGATGCGTGCTTTTTTTTAATCGGCACAGTACTTGTTTCGTTGCCATAGCCAATGAGGTGTAGGCTATGTGTTAGGCTAAAGTTACATGAACCAATTATGAGCTAAACCAGTAAGACGGTGTGCGAATCATTTACCAACAGGTAAGATCATTGGCTATTGGGCTTGGCAGTGTGTAGTTCAGAGCGAAAATTACCTGCACGTGTGTGATATGGGGCTACACAATAAATGTACGCTGGATCTGAGTGGGTTAAATCGCCCTGCGTTATTCTGGCCTGCGGTTGACGCCGTTAGTAATGAAGAAACAGCTATACTTCTATCCAATTAATTAATTAACGATTTTTTATTTAATAAAAAATTAAAATTTTACTGTTTTTTTTTTTGTGTTCAAAAAATTAGACTACATAATAATAACAATATGTAACAAAATTGTAAGAGGATTTTACAATATCGTCTCCCGTTTGGATTCATAAATCAATTCTCGTAAAAGCTGTAGAAAATGGGAGATCGTGGCCTCAAGGAGGGTTCACACGTTCGCGCTTCACTCGAAACAGAGCAGATAGCACCAACAGACAGCAAGAGATCTCCTCGCCTCTTCTGCGTGTTCCACGTTGCCTGCGCTAAAGGCTAAAAACCGGATACGTATAAGAGTCCGCCTAAATGGTTAAATACAGTAAACGGGGAAAAAAATATACGTGGTCCGGCTAAAGCCATAGGCTAAAATAAATGCATGAGGAACAATAAAATTAAAGGGCGACTTACGGCCTAACATTGCCCAGAAAGGACAGTGTTGTGGGGTTGGAAAATCACGCTTGCTCCAACATACGTATGGCCATGTTTTTAATTATATCTTCCTTGTGTAGACGTCTCAGCTAGCCGGCATAGGCCACATACCGGCAGGGGATTTTGTAAGTTTGAAATGTGACGCATGTTTCCCCCATTTCTCCTCTCGCTCCCGCTGCCGCTAAACAGGTAGTTTTTTTTAAAACACTCACCAAGTATATCAGCTCAACTGAATGCTCAAAAGACGTCCACCATCAATTGAGCACTTTTTAAATCGGCTTGCGAAAAAAATTGCTTGCCCTTACCATGCAGATGATTGCCATGCTGCCAGTAAAGTTCGTAGCGACGAAGGAAAATGTGTTTCCTGCCTTAACCGTGGACTAAAGACGAGGTAAACCCATTTTAGTTTCGCGCGCATGCCCCCAGCATTGACTCAACCATTGCCAACTGTCGAAATCGCATGCTAAACAGTGATGAATGCGTTTGTTTACATTCAACAGACCCACCCGTTTCTGATTACACAATTATTTGTCTAACTTAAATGATTTTCTGTTTGCATTGAAACTAGTTTAGAGTAAGTTCAAAATATTCTCAAAGCACTTATTTACGTAAACAATCTTCTGAACACATATCATACTAACATTGTTTCTGAATTGCCACTCGCGAACTAGCAGTCTCGGAAACTGAGTACTGAACTTTCGGCAAACGCATCCCAATCAGTCTTCTTTCTTCGGACTTATAAACGCATTACATATTTTACGTATGAACTTGTGAATACCAAAACAATTTCTTTTAATTTCGATTTGTTTTACGGACAGAACAGCTTCACGTGAACGACGCATCACTGGAACTGGTCACCCAGCATCTCATTATTTTATATATGAACGAAACATTGTCAATCTTATAGATATTACCTAGGCATGGCTGCTTTCTACTCGAATAGACTTTTCCCAGGTCTCACAGGTTAGCATCATGGCGTGTCAACTTCACAATTTGGCTGTTTTTTTTTTAGATGTAGGCCTAGACATAAAATAAACGGTAATATTTACAGAAAATTGAACAAGGCTGACAGAAAAGTCATGTATTAATTCTTTTTTCAATGCGTTTACCAAAATTTAATTCGTAAAAAAAATAATTTACTGGAAATATAAAATATACCTAAGCCAAAAATCCTTATTTTCAGCAATTTCTAAAAATTATTAAAACTTTTCACAGAGCGATTTTAAATATTCTTGAAGCAACTCATTGTATCTTATTGCAACGCGAATTGTCTCGTTTCGGTAGGTAAGTTGTGTTTTTATGATTTGGGCATCCCAAAAACACAAAAATTTTGATTTTGACATGCCAGTATGCTAAAATCATGCTGTTTAAAATTATTCATGTGAGAAAATATCACTCGTAAGTAATGTCTATAAGTTGAACAAAATTCCGCATGAATATGAAATAATGAATTTTTTGACGGCCAGCATTCTTAATAGTGATGGGATAATGGCTTGTATAATAATCGATTATTCGATTGTATTAATATAATTGATTCATCGATCACTTAAGAAAATTAGTTTTTTTTTTTTTTTTTTTTTTTTTTTTTTTTTTTTTTTTTTTTTTTTAAAGACTTTCAGCTATTTATACCTATAAAAAAAACGAAACATTTCAGACACCCACATTTTCCATATTTATCAAAAATATAAAATATAGTTTTGAAACTACAAATTTTTAAACTAACCGAAATTACAAACAATAAACCGAAATACTTTTTGCGCTAAAAGTTTTAAACAAAATTTATATAAATATACAGTATTTGTGGTCAATTTTTATATATGGGTTAGAACAAGACCACCGATTATTTATTCGATAAAATAATAATCGTAATCGATTCATTCGAATCACAGACATATGTGACTACCCCATCATTAATTCTTAAGCTGACTAGTCCATTGCAAATTTAATTTTACTTAATTTTGACTTGAAGCGAATGATGACAAAATAGGGAGGGAAGTAGAGCCTAATCGTATAAATTAACAGCGAATAGTCTATAATGATGAAGAAGCTGTTAATTTTTTAATATAACTATTTTATGCCTCTCATTTCCAATATGCAATAACCTCTATATGTGCAAGAAATTCTGATTTGCTAGCTCCCAAAAAAAGTACGCGAAAAAAAAGTTTTATAACTAAATTTATTAAATATTATTTGTATTCGCCCACGAGGAAGTAATTGTATTAGTGCATCAAATGCACCAGTGTTAACAAATGCACGTTTAAAGTTAGAGTGAAGACGAATATTTTGGGCAGATTTGGAGCAAATGAATCAGGAGTAGCTATCTTTGTCGCGCCTCATTTTGCATTACAACTTGTGAGACGGAAGCATATTTTCCGCACTTCGCTCTTCAGCGGAATGGCAAAGGAGAGATGAGCTCGCAGACCCATTAACTCAAATGCAGAATCAACGTGAACGACGTCTCCGGCATATTCGGATCCGGAAACCGAGTCAGAAGCTGTCTCGGCGGCCTTCCGAACTTACGCCCGAACGCCGATTTCGGTGCTCGTAACAGCTGACGCCGAGGGTGTCTGCTCGAATCGTCACGTGTTTCCGCCTCTCCAGGACACGCGAGCGCCACGCCCTAGCGATCAAGGGCACTTGTAACACCGCGGCCAGATCAACTGGTTACTCGCTAGGCGCTGAAATCTTTCATTGACTTCTCGCTGATGTTTCAGCTCGGCTCAAACCACGAAAAGCTTCGACGCCCCGCGGGCTTGATTGTCCGCTGTCTAAAGGCTGTTCACGATAAAGTGAACACTTTTGAGCTCAAACATTGAAGAAAAAAAAAGTCACTGCTCGACTGTTCACGGTGATGTGAGCACTGTTGAAGGCCTTCTCAACAGACAATCACCACTAAAAAAAAGTATTTGATTTCGACCTCAGGCGTTTACTTTTGATAGTGATATAGTGAACATAATATGTTGATTCGTAACAGGACAGTGTTTATATCAAAACGTGCCTGAAAGATATAAATTGGCTAAAAGTAAAAATCTAGCCGGGCCTTAAAAAGTGCTCACTTTACCGTGAATAGCCTATACCTACATATATTTTAACGGGCGCAATGAGTGAAATACGCCTAGTAATGTTGGTAATGATGGAAGGAAAGTAGTTCCATATCTAAATGTCGAATAAAAAAAGTGGTAGGTGACCATTTGTGATAACTTGAGTTATTTCTTTCGCTTAATGCACCTAAGTGTAAAAATGAGCAGATTTGTTAAATATTTACCTTTCTAATAATTTCACAGTTTCACTTGACCGACGCATGAATAAAGTGACGAGGACCACGGCAATGTTAATTTTACACACGACTGAAGCATATACGACGTGCACACAAGTAGATCTCAAGCAGGGCTTTCAAGAATGCTAATTTCCCCGTGAACCGCCTATACCAGTTTTGGCCTCTATAACACCATCTGTGTCACGTGGTTCCCCTCCTTCCAGCTCCCTCAAGCTGCTTCCCCTACTTCCCCTCCGTCAGGTCTGCGCCGAGATGATTTTCTCATTGGAACTTTGCACTTAGTCTACTCGCCTCCCGTCGAGGAGGACCAGATTCGATTCGAGTGCGGGGTCACCAAGAACCAAGATTTTCGCATGTGGTAAACAATGCGGACGTTGCTATCAATCGGTGGGCTTACTCGAGGCACTCCCGTATCCCCACCCCCTTACATTCCACCACCGGTTCGTTTTCATCTCGTTTCACCCTTGCCAGCGGTCAAGATCTCGCTATTGTGGGGGTTGCCTACGAAAAAATCTTGTTATTTTCTGTTTGTACCACGTTCTGTCTGTACAATGTATAAATTAATATGCATCGTATACATTACATGTAACTACTTTTTCTTCAGGTTATTTTTTGTTATATCTTATGGTTTCTGCTAAATGACTTGCCAAAGTAAAAATTGTTACTGTTTTTGTAACGCGCAAGTATAGTAAACCAAATTATTTGCAGCAAATTTAAGAAGAGAAATTGACTGGATAGATACTTAATTCATTT
The DNA here is from genome assembly GCA_029891345.1 of Dryococelus australis. Classification (NCBI taxonomy): domain Eukaryota; kingdom Metazoa; phylum Arthropoda; class Insecta; order Phasmatodea; family Phasmatidae; genus Dryococelus; species Dryococelus australis. The sequence continues at coordinate 41,139,450 of CM057003.1, forward strand.
TAATGTGCGTTTAGCTAAAGTTACTGAAAATTCATATATCAAACACATGTAAAAAAAATTCTTATCTTCAGCAATTTTTTTTAAATAGAAAAAAAAACATTTCCTTGTACGATTTCATAGACGTCGTAAAGTTAGCTATCGGCTTCTTTTGGTGTGAATTGTCGTAATTCTTTCCATAAGTTAGTTTTATCACTTTACTAAAACAGTAATATTTTGACGTGTATTTAGGCAAAAAATATGTGCTCCAAAATATATATATATATATTTTTTTTTTCCGAGGAAAGGGTAATTACTCACAATACCTGCAAGTTGAATAATTTATGGTACAAATATAAAATAAGTTATTTGGCGTGCAAAGCGTTTTAGCGTCGATATAAACCTCTTCACTGTCCGCTGTGACAAAGATACAAATGCGTACACTCATAACTCAAAGCATTGATAACTTCTGTTATCGGACTATCTAGAAGCGAGCTTACGTTCAATTATATGTCACGTGTGTCAAAAGGATGCTGAGATTTCCCGTGAAAATTTTTTTTTTGTGACCCTTTGTATTTCTGTCGAGTATTCCCGATGCGTTTTGCGAAGAACATCTTCCCTTGCTTTTGTGACAAAGCTCATTAAACACACGTGTATTTTAGTTACTGTTACGCAGATGGATTGCATTTTATTCACATTTCCCCAATATAATAATCAGTATCGAGAACTGGAGCCAAAAACTTTACTGAACCACTCGCAGACGTGTCAAAAAAACAGAATGACGTCTTACAGCGAACGCATGGTAGTAAATCGACAAATGATTTGAAACTCAACAGAGCATTAGAGAGGTAAGATTACAGGCTTCCGGGACCGGGAGTTTTTTCACCCGCCATCTGTAATACGAGAGTATTACGATTAGTATTGACTTAGGTGGTATTTGAAACTCAACAGAGGATTAGAGAGGTAAGATTACAGGCTTCCGGGACCGGGAGTTTTTTCACCCGCCATCTGTAATACGAGAGTATTACGATTAGTATTGACTTAGGTGGTATTTGAAACTCAACAGAGGATTAGAGAGGTAAGATTACAGGCTTCCGGGACCGGGAGTTTTTTCACCCGCCATCTGTAATACGAGAGTATTACGATTAGTATTGACTTAGGTGGTATTTGAAACTCAACAGAGGATTAGAGAGGTAAGATTACAGGCTTCCGGGACCGGGAGTTTTTTCACCCGCCATCTGTAATACGAGAGTATTACGATTAGTATTGACTTAGGTGGTATTTGAAACTCAACAGAGGATTAGAGAGGTAAGATTACAGGCTTCCGGGACCGGGAGTTTTTTCACCCGCCATCTGTAATACGAGAGTATTACGATTAGTATTGACTTAGGTGGTATTTGAAACTCAACAGAGGATTAGAGAGGTAAGATTACAGGCTTCCGGGACCGGGAGTTTTTTCACCCGCCATCTGTAATACGAGAGTATTACGATTAGTATTGACTTAGGTGGTATTTGAAACTCAACAGAGGATTAGAGAGGTAAGATTACAGGCTTCCGGGACCGGGAGTTTTTTCACCCGCCATCTGTAATACGAGAGTATTACGATTAGTATTGACTTAGGTGGTATTTTAAAGTACACGTGTAAATTTTAAGTCTAATCGCTCTCGTCATAAAAAGCCTCGCGTTCACGAAGGGAAATGCGTAAAAGTACTTGATAAAACTGTCCGCGTATTCGACTATAATTCCGGATGTTTCATCAGTAGCGGTAATAATAGCCTCGTCAATTATTGCTTAGTTTCAAATTTCATATAAACTTAAACAACAACTTCCGTAAATGCTCGGAATTTTAGATAAATTTGTGGGTGAATTTTCTTGTTGTTTCTTGTTAGCTCTAGAGATTTTATAAAGATATTAATGTATGGTAATGAGAAAATTTTATTAAGCGTTAAATCTCATTATAAAAAAATAACTTACTTTACTCTGCATAGTTTTACATGGAAGTAATGAATTTTCCTATTTAGCTGTGGCATCCTGATGTTATAGACATTGAAAAAAAAATGCATTTACTCACGGGAAGTAACACAAACTTTCATTTTCAGGTTTTCTTGTTGATTTAGAAGTGATGTAGCCTGTTATAGGAAGTCAGTAGTGACCTCTCATTTTTATAAGTAATTAAGGAGCATGATTATTTAAACTGTTGCAAGAAACGTGATATTATTGTAGTGATGGAGAATGTTTCATGTTGTCTAGCAAAGTTCGTGGCTAAACGAAGAAGACCTCGTGTTTTTTTTTTGCTAGGCGTACGAATACCATTCATGTGTTCTGTTTTTACGGACTCTGTTTCTGTGTATCGCTAGAAAGTTTCCATATAAGATACTGAGTTGCATAGAAAATTTTTAAAAAGTGCAGTTGAACTTCTGGCTTGACTCTCAATTTGTGAGCATTGAGTAAGTGACCGAATTGTTATTAGCCCTTCACGAACAGGGAGTGTAACTGTTTTTCCCCTTCCTAACAAAAAAGTGGGCAGTGCAAAATATTAACACTTTGAAGTTTTATTATAACCCATTCATCATGGACGAAAAGCTTGTCAGGTTAGTTCCAATATTTTAAACTTACTTGAACAAAATGGAGAATAATTCATCTTCGCAGTCATATTCAACGTGTTAGTACTGCTTTGTGATATGGGTTTGCTACACATTCATAACTTATTATATCAATCAATAACACTGCGTTTTCTATATGATCTTTATCTGGTATATCAAAATTCGTAAAGTTGCTGCGATGCGTAACACAATTCTAGGTTCATCCCATGAGATAAAAGTACTAGCCAGTTTCATGAAACACCATTTACCGAAGATAAACATATAGTGTAATTTTAGAGGGAAGGAATTCTGTTTGTAGGAATAAATCAAGCATAAAAAATTAATCCCTTTATTGTTAACATCGCTTCTAACCACACACTTTGAATGTCGCCAGTGTCGTTACAGATTCGTTAAAAATTGATTTCGATGCGATTCCGCCCTTTAGGTTGGTATGTGTAATCAGTGTTATATTATCTAGATGAAGTCATCAACGAGAAATGCTTAACACACCTTAGAAGTTTATTACTGCTCTATAGACAGTAAACAATATGGCCTTACAAGACGTGTTAGATAACGCAAATTATAAACTGGCTGAAGGTATCTGCCGGTTCTTCAATTATAAAAAATGAATTTCCCAACAATCTCAGTGTAACAAGAATATTCATATCACGCTGCGAAACACATGTCGAACGCCTACACTTGTAAAGCACCTTAGGGGCTGTAAAGTTGGAGCAGAATCATCAACTTCCAAAGACGTACTTACACGTGATAAGCTCTTGAACTAGCCAGCATTACGATATTAAAAATATACTATTATATTCCAAATTTACTAACAACATTTACAGTTATAGGTTTTAACATGTTACAGGTTACGCCTATAGTGTTTCATGTGTAGCAGCTTAGAGATGTAATATGAATTTTCTTCAGGAAGGAAAAGGAGTTTATTTTTGTTTTCTCCTATTTTTTCGCACTGAAAGCCCCTGTTGTAGACGACATCTACGGGTGTCTCCGTTCTTGCAGTAATCTCGTACAAAATTTTTCCATCGTTCTAGTGCCGTAAAAATATATCTTGTTCATACGAATGTAGAACTATTCCCCATGTGGTAAGTCGTGGAATAACTGAAGACAATATATATTTGTCTCAATAAATAGTTAGAAATTAAGGCCTATTTTTTTTTTACCCCTGGATATGGCAATACATCTATAATAAAGAGTGTTTTATTCCATACTAACAAAATGCCAGAATTATTTTCGCAATATAATCGCCACATTTAATTGTAAGGGCTTTGTGCTTTTCTATGAGATTACGAGTGAAGGTAGGATTTTCTGCATAAAGCAGTCCACTCGTGTATTCAACTATTCGCACTTTGTAATAACACGCAAGTCTTCACGTGATATTTTTATCTATAAAATTATGAAATGACGTTTGTATATATACACAGACTTCTCGGAAAAGCAGTTGGACTAGTATGAAATAAGTGTTTTGCGCTTCTTTGTTATGGATCTAGATCACGTGGTACTATAATTACACATAATTATGACGAAAGGAGAGATTTTAATGTACTATAAAAATATTCCCATTTCAATGGGTATTAAAGAAAGCGTACAGAAATGTGTTATATAAAATTACAGTAAAAACATTACAAAATATCTTTGGTTTCTCCTTCCAAACCAATCCTGGCATTTAAGCATGCCGTACAAAACTGAAATACTTCGAAGGACGAGAGTAGTAAGGCAATGTATGTTCATGACAAGGATTCTAGTATTCGGATTGAAGGATTTTGGTCGCCATATTGGATTCCACCATTTTGGAATTTATCTTACAATATCTGGTGTTTCTACCCAAAAATCGATCATTTTCCTTAAAATTTACCTCAAATTTCCTTTTTTACTCAGCCCATTCAGGGTTTTTTGTCCGCCATCTCGAATTTCCCTTTTTTCCTTAAAAATTTCCCTTTTTCCTTAAAATGGTAGAAACCCTTCAAATACAAAAACAAGACCCGAAATCCAATTTCAGCCAATTTATAGGACTTCCTTAATGCGTATAGACCAAACCTTTGCCATTGACCTTTAACCTCTGACCTAAAAAATTAAATAAAATTTGAAAAATAACGAAATTCCAAACAAAATACTTAAAAATACTAAAGATTGCAAAAAAATGTAAAAAAAAAATAATAAATCTAATAACATATCATGGTACCCTCACACTCATCCCACCACTATAAACATAACCCCCCCCCCCCCCTTTTTGAACCCAACTTCTAATGCTACAAAAAGAGGAAAATCACAAAAAATGAATTTTAAAAATTCTAATAACATATCGCGTTAACCTCACACTCATCCCACTACCCTAATCATTATCCTCCTACCCTTACCAAACCACCTTCTAATAATACAAAATCAAGAAAAATCACAAAAATGGAGGAAAAATATATAAAAAATCATAACTCCAGGATGTATGTCATGTCACCATTGCCATCAGAACCACCCCTTTTTCTTGTTCTGCCAACCAAAACCTCTTATACCTACCAACCATACCACCCACTATAAAACTAGCATACCTCAAACATTCGTCCACGCAGACCATACGAAGCAAACATACAGCCGCATACCAGTGACACAATCAACTTCTTCCCATACCATCCACCATAGCTCCATAGCTCTATCGCTACATCCTCTTCATCTGATCCATCTGCTCCATGTGCTCAATGTGCTCCATGTGCTCCATAATTACCCCAGGGCGAATGAGCATTTGGGCTTTTTCAGAGTGTTACCATACCACAAAGATGAATTGCAAGATGAAGGGCTGCCTTTTGACCTCAACAACCATGAAGCTGTGACCTGCATCATCGCTGACTGCTTGTCGCCAGCGTTGATTCTGCGATCGAGTTTTCACCTATGTTCAAAAAAATGCATGTCGGTATGAGGGGATGGTCCGTACGAAGAGTCTTTTTCATACGACGACCATTCGAGAAGCATGGTGTTGGGCTGTCATGGTGCTGCAATGTTAAGTACAAAATCCAATTTGCTCCTCGACCAATGGGCCGGGGTCATTTTGCTTCACAAATGGGTAATTATGGGCCATTTTACTTCACAAATGGATCATTATGGGTCATTTAAGGGCTGATTTGGTGTAATTAGAGGTCAGCACCGCAATCAGGGGTCATTATGGGTCATGGGTTATTATGGGTCGATGTGGTCGATGGGGTCGACGGGTCAATTGGGTCGAAGGGATCTATGGGGTCTGTGTGGTCGATGGGGCCAATGGGGTCAATGAGATCGATGGCGTCAACGAGGTAAATGGGATCATGGGGTCGATGGGGTCAATGGGGTGATGGGGTGATATGTCAATGGGTAATTATGGGGTCATTGTGGGACCATTATGGGGTCATTATTGAACACATGGAGTGCATGGAGCACATGGAGCATATAGAGCAGATGGATCATATGTAGCGATAGAGCTATGGAGCTATGGTGGATGGTATGAAAATAAGTTGATTGTGTCACTGGTATGAGGCTGTATATTCGCTTCATATGGTCTGTGGGAACGAATGTTTGAGGTATGCGACTTTTATAGTGGGTGGTATGGTTGGTAGGTATAAGATGTTTTGGTTCGTAGAACAAGTGAAATGGGTGGTGTCTGATGGCAATGGGGACATGGCAGACATCATGGAGTTATGATTTTTGGTATATTTTTCTCAATTTTTAAAATTTTTCTTTGTATTGTATTATTGGTATATGGGTAGGTAAGGGTAGGGGATGATGTTTAGGGTGCTGAGTTGAGTGTGAGGTTAACGTGATATGTTTTTAGATTTTTAATTTTTTTGAACATGTTATCATCATGGGCGATTTGAATGTTGACATCCTTAAGGAAACTAACGAGTCAAAGAACCTTAGACATATGTTTTTGCTGTATAATTTGGACACACTGCCATTAAAAGCCACCCACCACAGTCATTGAGTAGATACATTGTTGGATCTCATTGTTACTTCTAAACCAGACATGGCCAAACTTCAGTTCCCGGACTATTACACCACAATCTAGTGCATGTATCGTTATTTAAGAGTAAATAATTCATACAGAAAATTTTAACATACAGAAATTAAAAAAAATCTAGACGTAAATGTACTACTGAGAGATGCTACCGATACCAAATGAAATGAAATTTTCACTCTCCAAAATTTAGACGATAACCTAAATTTATTTAATGATAAGTCAATCAGTCTATATGACAAACACATTCCTGTAGTAAAGAACGTATTACCCATCCACCTGCCCCCTAGACGACACCAGAAATACGTAACTTGATGCAACTTCGTGATTCAGCCATGGCCAAGCTTCACAAAGCCAGGAAACTAAATGCCCGTGCAGCTGGTGTTGATATAAGCATTACACATTACAAGCAAATAAGAAATAGGTGTAAACAAAATGAAATGCTAAAATCAAGTATTTTGTTCTGCAGAGCACTCTAATAATGCGAATGCAAACCTATGGAAAAACTTCGTAAATCAGGAGCAGTAGTGGATAAAGTTAAGCAAATGAGTTAAAACATTCAGCCAAACGACTTAAATCGCCACTTTACGCAGGTAAGTTGTACAAACAAACAAAGCATAATAAGGAAAAAAAACCCTCAGAACATTCTATTTTAACAGTAACACAAAGAAACTGTATCTAACCGAAATCACTCCCGCGAGATGTACAGTGCTATAGAGTGTATTAAGTCTGAAGCACAAGGCACAGGCAAAATTTCAATAAAAATGGTAAAGTTAATTTTGCCAGCAATTTTTCCGACATCTACACATATTTGCAATGCGTAAATCACAGCTAGTTATTTCCCACCAAGCTGGAAGTATGCTCTTGTGCGTCCTGTTCCTAAAATCACTTCACCTAAAACTGCAGCAGATTATCGCCCAATCAGCATCCTGCCTGCGCTGTTGAAAGCTCTAGAATACCTTGTACATACTCAAGTGCTAAAATTCATCACAGAAAATAATCTCCTCGATCCATTTCAGTCAGGCTTAGGAGCATCTCATAGCACTTGCACTGCCCTCCTTAATGTGACAGATGACCTAAGATTATCAATGGATGATAGAGAACTCTCTTTAGTAGCGCTTTTAGATTTCAGTAAAGCGTTCGATTCGTTCCACCATGACTTATTACTAGTTAAACTTAGTTCTTTTTATAATTTTTGGCGTGAAGCTTATCTGTCAGTGGTTCAGGTCGTACCCAACTAACCGACATTAGAGTTGTAGTGGGAGAATTTCTGTCAACATGGTTACCTGTGAACAAAGGTGTGCCTCAAGGATCAGTTCTAGGACCTCTTCTCTTCTCTATTTTCATTAAGAACCTCCCGAAGTGCCTGAAGAACTGTCAATTCCACATGTATGCTGACGACGTTCAGCTATATACTGCCATTAGTCTAAGTAACGTGAGTGAAATCTTTAACAATGTAACTGCAGACTTGAAAGCGGTTTCAAGATGGGCTTCAGAAAACAGACTGATATTAAATATATTAAAAACAAAGTGTATATTGATAGGTTCTCCTGCTCTAGTTACGACAGTCAAAGCCACTCCTATGCCGGACATCTGGCTAGATGACACAAGGATAAATCTCTCCTCGACTGTTAGGAACTTAGTAAAAACCATGGACGAACATTTCAACTGTGTAGAGCATGTCTCCAATATATGTAAAAGAGTTTACTACACAATTCACCCCATACGGCGCCTTCAAAAGTTTCTACCACAAAAAATTAAGAGTGTACTTGTAAACACATTAATAATGCCTGTTTTTTTTATTATTGTGATATTGTGTATAGTGATTTATCGGAGCTCTCAGCTAGAAGATTACTACGAATGCAAAATGCCTGTGTACTATTAATATTTAATCTAAAATTGCGAGACCATCATCAGCTACTTCTTTACAGAAAAATCTTTACTCAAACTAGAAAATCGACGGACTCTTCATGCCCTTGTTGCACTACACAAAATAATCAACACTGGCACACCGACCTACCTCTACGACTGTTTCACGTTTTTGCGCATATCGCAGGAACGAAATACTCGTTCAAAGGACGATAGTCAGCTAGTGAGTGATCCATAATCACAAAATAAATTTTTTCGCAAAATCTTTCAGTGTTAATGCTGTGCGAGAATGGAACCAGTTGCCGAAATGTATGAGAGACCTAACGAGCAGCTACTCTTTCGAGAAACACCTGAAAGCCTACTTGTTTTCTGTTGCAGGACGTTCTTAGGATTAAAATTCTGAAGAGCACACGAACCAACTTAATTTATGTTTTTATTAACCGTTTTACTCACTCCAAACACAAAGCTCTTAAGAAAGTTAATTTGAGTTGATCCCTCCTATTCTGTTACCTTAAATTATTGTAATAGGTGAAATATATTTTCATACCACTATTCACCTTTTGAAAATTATGTAAATTCATGAACGAAAGCAGCATCTAAGTCATTAATATGTCAAATACCTATTTGTTAGCTTCACTAATAAAACACTGTATTGTTAAAATCTGTATTTTATACCACTCATGTTCTTATACTGTGTCTGTAAATAGTGTCTCTATTTTATATATTTACATATACATATGTATATCTATGTGTAGTGGAGCTTATAAACATAATTTTGTATAAGCTTGAGGGATTAATTGTGTAAATACTATTTTGTGTAACTTAGTATTTGTCAACTTAATGAGAGAATGTGATCTATCAAAGTGTCTTGCTTTGTATGTTACATAAAAACTTTAGTACCTATATTTATTATTATTATTATTACTAGTCTACCTTTTCTTGATACTTGATTCGTGAATACCATCATAGCATTCTTAATACTGTACAGTAATACCCGTTAATTACATGGAATTGTTGGAATATGTATAGATAAGTATAATGGATTGTTATATTGGTATAGTGTCATAACAGCTAGATATATTGATTTATATAATTTTCTTTTTAATTTAATTATTGCTTTTATATATGGAATGTATGCATGAGTACAATGGGTTCAGTGGTAGAAGAGGTAAACTATGCCTTAACTGCGCCCACAAAAAAAGGCGAAATAAATACAGTATTTGCCCTGACTTCGTGTCTAGTATCGAATAATTTGACGAATGTAATATTTTTTTCAGGAACGACTGCATATAATTAAAATGAGAAATTTACAAATAAGTATAACCTAGCTTGCATATATTCTATTGTATGTAAACTAGCTTGCAGTATTCCAGTAATTGCCGCACATAACTTATACATATTGCCGGCGAAAGTATGGTTAGGACATTTAATGGCTGTGAAGTGGTACATCGATGAAGCATTACTGGCGTTATTATGAATTATTATGGGAGTTTTTATGGCCTTCATTTAAAGCAGGTAGCGACTTCAATACAATAATAGCCTAATTTGCAATATTTGTCCAATATAAGAAATATATAGGATGAGTTGCCCGCGCCTATTTGCCCGCATAGTTTTCCACTGTTACAGAACTTTTTAATGCATTTCAGAACTATCTTCAGTAACCAAATTAATGGTGAAGCCCAGAAAAATTTTAATAGTCTGGAGTATTTGAATCATCTGATAGTCATGTAGTAAAATTTCCCAAAAAATATTGCTTTACTTGTAATAATAGATGCAGTGATGTATGTAACACACTCTTCTGTAGAGCGAAGTCACTGGAAGAGTGAAGTGGCCTCTGGGTACCCCCCCCCCCCCCCCGATGGCATTCAAAGAGTTTTAATGTTCATGATAACTGGTTGCCAAGTGCACCATTACAATCCAGGCTTTCTTCTTTAGTTTTTTAGTCGCTGACCACCTGAAAAGTTGTATTTACTTTCACATATGACTTATCGTATTTCGTTTTAGTAATTTTCAAACAAAAGTTCTGCCAATTATGTTTCCATGTAATAGTTTATTGTAGACATTTTGGTAGACGGTATAATTTGTGAAATTCAAATATGATGACATTATTATAATCACACCAGTTATGATTCGCTATCGCTTAAAGTATTCCGAATAACTTTTGTAATGTACAAAGATTTACCATTCTTATTTTTCTTTTTTTCACAAAAAATCCTTTAAAACAACTTTCATTTATCAATGCAGGCATGTAAAAAACCCACTTACATGCCAGCATAATGATAGCATGGAGCAAATAGTACAGCAGTAACTGGAAGTGTTTAGGACCTACAACAGAAGATGAAATGCATGTGCAATCGCAGATGCCAATCCATTCCACATGATTGCTATAGACAAATGTTTTATATTGTGTAGTTGCATTATCTTTTGGAAACCGGAAGAAAGACACTGGCGAGGTGCACTTACAAGCCACGTTTCCACAGCCAGGAAAACAACACGAAGTTCGGTTCACCATTATCTTGCAAACAATACAATTCGCGGCTATTAAATTCCTTATGAACACGTTCTTGCTACCAGCCTACAAACAAAATGTTGCTATAATATTCAATGTCACACACTACAAAAAATTAAGAAGTAATCAATATTTACGTCGCAGAACAACAAATCGTATGCAGTCTAGCGGTAACCACAATGATCTTACTTTGAAATAATTTATTTCCTAAAAATACAACCAATTAGCACACTAAAATAAAAAATGTGCTATGAGAATATCCAAATGATCGTTGGAAAAACGTAAACAATATCACATAGATGACTCGCATGAATAGGAACACACGGAGCACATAGAGATGGAAGCTGTTTGCAGTGCTACCTAGCGGCTGGAAGTACCAAACTCTAATCCAGACAGAACTTCCCATTGACATTGACAGGGGCTGCATCTAACTAACCATCTCTTCTGCTGTGAAATAATTGTCTCTCGTGTAGCAGAGTCCCGTGCCGTGTACGTAATCGTCACGGCGCGGAAATAGAGAATCGCTACAAAAAAGCGCGTGCGCGTTGAATTCTTTTCGAGAGCACAGAAAGCGGCGACTGCAATGTCACGCGAAGAAACAGAATTGCTCGTGTCCGCGTTGTCTGCTGTCCCGTCGCCGACTGTGTCTTACCTGGCCCTTGTGGCTCCGTCCACACGTTTCACCCCACCACGTGTGTGTTCGTTGTCGCAATGGATTCTGATTGGTCCCCGCCGTGCCCTGCGGGCGGAGTCTTGTCGAGGGGATGTCACGCTTACCGGTGAAATCACTGAGTCAGCTGGACCCACGCATTCTCTTATACTCGGCGCGTTTCTTCGACTGTTTACAGGTTGCCCTTTTGGCTCTATGTTTGGGTTCCATGTGCACAAGCCGTCTGTGGCCTCGATGCTGCTGCTTCGCTTAGGCGAAACTTTGCGTAACAGGTGCATGACAGGGCCTTCATAATAAGAAGTTCAACATTATCTGCGAGATGACAACTTATCTACCAATAGAAAAAAAAAACTAATTGCTTATCTCCTACCTGCCGGTAGGAAATAAAAAATATTACTGCATTTTTCAAGGTCAGTTGCGAAACCTTTGCGTAACTTCCTTAATTGACGCTTATCTGAGCCTATCAGTTGATATACTGTCACATCTACGACGGTAATGATACGGACAGTACTCATGATAAATAGGCAAATTATATTTTTCTTTCTCTTGTTTTTACAGTGAACTTGCGTTTCTACCCACTCCCAAGTAAATAAGCACTTTATTTTTTAACTTTAAGCAGGGAATGGTAATTCATACATTTTGAAATTTAAGTTGAGTTCCCATATTCGACTGTGCAGTTATTAAGACGCCCTGGATCAGTTATTTACTATATTATTAGTAAGCCCCTTCTCTTCACAAATATGCAAACGTTATCTCATTATTGGTAAATTCATGATCTTTCTTCCTAATTCATCAGAAACAAAATGTATCATCGGGAATCAAAAAACCTACAATGCGAGCTTGTAATAATAGATGCAGTTTACATATTTGCTTTGAATTACTGAAAATTGAACGCCAATTTTGAACACAACTCTGTATAACAAAGTGAAAAAACTACAACACTAATATTACTGCATTTCATTCTACGTAGTTTGTACTTTTTTCCACAAAAGTGTATGTATATAAACGCATTTAAATTCTATTCATGACAAAGTGAGCACTTTTGAAATCAACCTTAGAAAAAAGTCACTGCCCATGTCTGCATATACTTCGACGGGCGCACTGAGTGACATGCGCCCGGTAAAATTGGTAACAATAGATGGCAAGTAGTTCCTTACCTTAACGTGTAATAAAAAGTGTTAGTTAACCATTTATGATAATTTAAATAGTTTATTTCGCTTTCGATTTTTTTATGTGCATCAGTGTGTGAAAATTAGTAAATCTATAAAATGTTTACTTTTCTAATAATTTCACAGTTTCACCTAACCGAAGCATGAATAAAGTAATGAGGCCGGTGGCAACGTTAATTTTACATAAGGCGGAAGAACACACAACGTGCATACAAGTAAATCTTCTTCAGGGCTTTCAAAAGTTCTCATTTTACGGTGAACAGCTTATAACGTATTTTAATAAGTGTTATAGCATGACACAAAATAAAAATACAGCACATCTCTAGTGCGAAAATACATTGACGTTAATGGGAAAATATTTGTGCTGCATTTTGTGTAAAGATGTTACATTTTCAATAGACACAACAGAAAAATAAGCATGTTTTGAAATTACATTCTGAAATGGCCCATGCGCGATTCAATCACTTTTTGTTCAGAGTTTCCTACCGGCTTTTTGGTCTTCAAGTTCTACCCAATTTAAAAGCATTCCTATCTCAGTGGTAAATGAAAGCAAGTTCATTTCTAGAATAGCTTGCTTTCGTATTAATCACCAAATTCGCCTCCACCGGTCAGTAAATCACTACGAAACAAATCCATTATCTTAAAGAATATTCTCGAAATTCACTTTCATCATACATTGGAATGTCTGAAGTGTGAGCGAAATAGGCACCTGAAATTTTTCTTGTAGTAAAATTAATATCAGGTTCGAAGTAATTAACGTTATAATACGCATTTGACAGATTCGGCAAGAGAAAAATAATGCGTTAAAATTAAAATGCTGTATTATAAGGAGTGAATTAATCTTAGAAGTAGTCAATCATCCTACAACAGTTCATTCGTTGTCGTGTATTTAGATATTGTCGCTTTTGAGGAATAGTATTCCGCCATTTTGAATTTGAGATCATCCATGTCAGATTATTTCAAGAATTCATGAAAAATTATATTGTCATACTCTTTTAGTCCTAGAGATGTACTCTATTTTGTGAATAATTCCCCTTTAAACGGGCTTTCCAAAAGTGTTATAGAAATACGAAATTTAAATTTTAAATTTTAAATTTAAGAGATTTTAAATTGAATGATACTCTGATATCCCGGAAAAAAACTGCTATAGCCTATTTTTACGAAATGTGCCTCAGCCATGCATTATTTTAAAAAAAATTTCCAAACAAAAGTTTTAGAGCATATAAAATACTTACAATGCCAATCATTAAAGTGGCCAATCAGAAAAATACCAGCCGCCGATACAAACGGTTGTTTTTAGGAGCTGGCACGCACGGCTGGGTGAACTGCAATGTAACAATGAGGAGACCACATTTATAAATTTTCAGTCACAAGGCCATTGTTTGTTTTTTAATATAAAATTTAACAGTTATTTAGCTTTTAAATAAATATAAAATAAATATTCAAGAGGAAATCTGGAGTATAGAAAGATTTACGTCTTAATAATGTAGTTTAAAACATTGCAGCTCTTGTGATCTTTGAATGAATAGTGAAATGGGGGTGAATGACAAGATGGAGATTTTCGGACATTCGCCATAGCAGTGCAGATGTGTTATGGGAATACAGGACTGAGAACTAAAAATACTTAAAAAAGACAAGCAACAGATGAACAAGAAAATTAATAAATGAATACAACACAGGAAAATTCCAGGAGGGAGTAGAGTCAAAAAACAGAACAGGAACTAATTACGAAAAATATATGTATATATACATGACCAACAGATAACACATAGAAACCAACGCAGGCAAGAAACCTGCTGACAAAGTTAGGGCAACACTGACAAAATAAGTAATAACAAAATAGGACAACATAACAAAGAAACGCACTAAAACACAGCAGTTTAACCAGACACGACAGAACACAGTGTTGCCCTGACTTTGTCAGCAGGTTTCTTTCCTGTGTTGGTTTCCTTGTGTTATCTGTTGGTCACGTATATTTTTCGTAATTAGTTGCTGTTCTGTTCTTTTACTCTATTCCCTCTTGGGATTTTCCAGTGTTGTATACGCATATTTATAATCTCGTCAATAGATTGTTTGTCTTTTTTAAGTATTTTTTCGTGCTCAGTCCTGTTTTTCCATGATAGACATCTGCATCGCAAAGGGGAATGTCCAAAAATCTCCATATTGTCATTGTAGCTCTCATCTGCAACTAGATGTTGAAGAATAAAATTCTGGTGCTCCCTGGGTGGTTTGTAGCACCAATTTATCCGCACATAGACAGCCGATTGTTTTTAAGTAATACATGTTTTTATGCAATAAACATTTACAAAAATAACTGGACAAATTAAAAGTTGTCTCCCCCGCACTAACTTATTATTTGTTTTGTGACGAAATCTGCGTGCAGGTGATGGCCCCCATCATATCCTTATTGGTCGTCGCTTTCACAATTTTCGATGTCACCTTCAAGATCGCCATATATGTACTCATCCTCCTGTGTTGGTTCACTGTTGCTGCAACCACAGCTACTGCAATAACCACACTTTTTGGAGAACGGCGAACCGCCCCTGCAACGCTCGCAACCCTGTTCACATCCTGACTTGCAGTTGCATGGGATTAGATGAAAATGTGTTTGAGGGCTGCCTCCTTAAATGTTGGAGCAGGCCTAAGGCAACCATTCTCGACCATGCAGCCCCATTCGGTAGGTGTAAGATCATCACCTCGCCCCTGCTGCACTAAGTGGGCGTTGCTTGGCTACTGCAAATGTTGGTGGAAGGGCAGCTGAGTTCAAGTTTGCATTGGCAGGTTGCTCCGGAACTGTTTTTTTAAGTACACTCTAAGAAATTATTTGTGAATTTACCATACCAGTGTATACGTACTGTGACAAAGCTCGAATAGTGAAATATTTTCCGATACATGCATTGTAGCATTCCTACAGTTGCTCGGGAAAGAGTCTAATGCATAGGAAAGTTCCCAACTTTGAACAGTTGCGATACTAAACATTCCCAAAGTTTCACCCTGGTACGAAGTACTATTACCATACACTGTATGGGTTAAAATCTTCCTTTACAGTTTAGGATGTTTACCAGAAGAAAAAAAAAACTTTTACAGTGTATGTTTGGCACCTGGCCATATCCAAATTGCTGTCTGGCTTCTCTCCATGCATAGCTAAGAGAAAGTCTTCTCCTGCCATTGAAACCTCTTTCACTGATGACGCCGAGGTGTTGAAGACTTCCATTCTTTCACCAAGAGCAGGACTGCTCTTGAGTTTCTGAAATGCTATTTATTTTTTTCTCAATGGATCAGAAGTCGTATCACAACCTGCAGCTGCACGAAGAAAGAGAATACGCCTTGACATGTCCCCCAAGACGTTTTGCAATCCACTGCTGCTGTATACGTGGTCTGAACGATTCTTTGTGCCGGGTTTAAGAATCTAAAAGTCATCGTGATTATTAGGTAGGGTAACGGAGAGTACGAGAAAATCTGTATCGTCGCCTATTATCACAGACTGAAAGCCCCGAGTGTATCAGTGAAGCTGCTGTAGCAATGTCAAGACATCGGTATCTGCAGGTGATTGGCATTGTTTCTTAAAATGTGACACGCGTAGCTCTCTTATAATTGTAATATTTGAGTTGTTTCCCGTGTTGATGTTGCAGGTGCCTTGTGCTACGTTTGGTTATTTGAAGAAACATTTTTTAAATAGCGTGGATATCGTGACTTCTGGAGAAACTGCGACTCTCTTGTTACAGTAGTAAAAACCGCTGTGTGTAGAATCGACATTGTTTTTTTTTTTTTTTTTTTTTCCTCCGAGACCTGAAATATGTAGGAAATATGGAGACATTCTACAATTCGTATTTACGGAGCTCGTTTAATACATATCACGTTTCGACGTGTAAACTTTGCATTTCCGTAGATATTGGTGTCCATTTACTTAAAAAAAAAAATTTTAAGTGCACTTGATTCCTACTATGAAAAATCTTAGTTTTATCCCCCCTCCAATGGGCCGCGGTGGCTGAGCGGTTAGCCTGCTCGTCAATCACCAAGGCGAAGCTGGTTCAATCCCCGGCCGGGCCGGGCCGGGCCACTCCCGGATTTTCGCATGTGGGAATCGTGGCGGACGATGCCGCTCGTCGACGGGTTTTTTTCTCTGGAGATCTCCCCTTTCCCCCACCCTTTAATTCCGGCTCTGCTCCATGCTCACCCCAATCACCCTCATCGGCTCTTAAGACGTCGCTGTTAAGGGGAGCATGTAGCTGCGCGTCCAAGGTCAAGAAGCGAGGGAGCCATACGGGCGACACTAACACGCACGCCTAGCGCCTCATCACTGCCACGCGCAAGGCGTGCAGTGTTTCCATAGTGACACTGTACTATGCAAATTAGATCTGTAACAGTGGAGCACGCGATGAAAGATTGCAGATTACACTACGTTCGTAGCTTTGCACTTTTTTCTTGTCGGTGGATCAGTTCCCGTCATCTTGGATTTTATTAATTTTGGTTCTAAATTGCATCACAGATTTTGAATTTTATTTTGGGCTTCGACAAAGTGTAGGGCATTACATTGCAAATGTTCTAAAACATGTACTGCTAGACTATTGTTGCCAGATCCATTTCTGTAACCGAAAGCAAAAAATAAATTATTAATTTAGTGCCGTTAATCACTAGTGAAAAAATAATAAATTCTATAGAAATGTAATACGTCGATTAAGCTCAAAGAGCTATTATTTACGTCATGTCGTGCGAAAATTTTCATTAAATGTTTTTAAATGGAACTTATGACTGATCCACCTCAAGGAAACTGCATAGGCAAGCTTTAAAATTGCGATATTTAACCATTTTCAAAAAAATTTTCTCCAACAATACACTTAATATGACAAAAGTAAAAAAGTAGGACCATAGATAACGGTTTTTAAAATCTTTTCTGGCAAAAAGTAATATTTCTATAACTTTTATTTACCGTGATAAGCGTTTACGAGCGAACAACGATTTCACGGAAAACTTTTCAGTACATAGGACCCTCAAGGCGGCCAAAATCTCTTCACTCACTCACTCCCCCTCCAAAGACGTGAAATATAGCCAGTATGTGTGAGCAGTATACCAAGATCAGGTAGCAGGAGCAATCTATTTTCAATACACTGTTGTGTCGATTTTGTGGTCGGAACCAATCGCCGCGCGGGTAGGGTTCTGTCTTTGAACTCGAAGGACCTCCATCTTGTATGTAGTTCACCCACGCCTCAAATTAACCTAGACATTGAAAGCAACATAGAAAAACTTACGCACTAAATAAGTATGAATAATTATATCGAGTCGTTTGCTCCATTCGAGGCCCTCGGCTGAAAATAGAAATAAGATAAAAATATGGAAATTAAAAAAAATGCATCGTTACCAAAAAATGTGTATTTTTAGATTTTGCCAGTTCCCCTCCAAAAAAAACAGTAACAAAACGTATAAACGATAACTGATCCACAGTGATTTATTAAAGAAGTATTTCCTTACGAATTTGAAGCTGAAATACAAGTATTTTGTGAGTGTTTTAGAAAAAAGTGTACAGAATTGAACATTAAGTATCTCGAAAGAACTTTGAGTTATTTGAAAGAAAAAAAAATATCCACCGGTTATTTCGACTGGGTTTTCAACCTTACTTTGCATCAAATTTCGTAATACAGGGATGAAATTGGTTTTATCCACAGACTCTTTATCAGCTTGTTAATATTAAAGCAAAAATATCCTATTCTGTAATTTTCTTAAACATCAAAGTATTCACCAAAATTATGTATACTTTTAAAGAATAAATGCAATTCCTTTAATAAGCAAACCGCATTTCCATTGAAGTTCCATGTGGGTGAGTATTTGATATGGTTCTTTTTGAAGTTGCTATATCAACACGAATATAATGAATTATGTTTACCTGCAGGCTTTCTATCGTATCTTCGAAAGTAAATAAATTTCGGGGTTTATAAAAAATAGAACTGTGGTGTTTAAGATTTAAAAAAAACTTCTTATCTGTTAATGCTAACATACTTATAAATATCTTACTTTTTTCATAAATAAGTTTACAGTTAATTTCGTTAGTAAAGCACTCTATCATTAGCCCTTCAGCATAAATAATAAACATTATTAATCCAAAACCACTTCACAAATGGCAATGCAAAATAAAGATGGCAATTCGAGTTGGCTAAATTTCGATTGAACTTTCTGTTAACTGTGACATAAATTACATATTATATAGACTTCATCTTCCTTCCTTTGTAATATTTTTTAAATTTAATATGTGCAATAACTCATATTTCAGCTATTCTCTAACTTCTAGTGCACATCACGGCCTTGATCACGGCCGAGTGTTGCACAGGAATATTATATTAGGCTCATATTTCACACTATGTGATCAGTGTCCAATTATATTTTCTGTGGATAAATGATCCATGCATTGTGCTAATGTCAATAATTTACGACTGTTTCGTATCTTATCACCGAACACGAACTCCGAATCATATTGTTAGTGATAACGAAACAAGTAGTTTTCCATCTGAAGTAGAGAACGTATCAAAACAAATCTTATTTGCAACTCCTGAAAAAAATTAATTACGGTGGTTATGAAAGTTTTAAGTGATGAGCCTGGTATTTAGCAACGAACCTATATCCATAGGTTTTCTCTGTTAGTTTAACCTGGAGACCGAAATATTATACGTGCTCATTTGACAGAAAGGCTAAAGTTGACAGTTGTGTATACGCCCAGTGCCCTTTCATTTGTTCTTTGCCTGGTGCTTCCATGGTTATCACTTCATGCTGTGTACGTGGTCACTCGGACTATTTTCACATACAGAGTGTACCTAAATTAGATTTATTTCCAAGAAATACATGATATTTTCAGTTGTTCCTATCGGGGTTGTGATATTCACAACCAATGGCGGTTGATGTCGCCAAATAAGGCGAACCGACGCAGCGGATACCTATTTCCGTTAGGGGGTCTACATAATAGAAAAATAAACCACCAATAATATTGAGATACGAAAACATACTTCCGGCATGTTGATGAAGTTACCGGCACTGGCGTAACCAGACGTCACAGTTTGGGACTGCGCGCGAACAGGTGCGAGTAATTCTCAGCGCCTGCCACCGAAGATCTTACTCCCCGGTGGCGAACATCCGAAACCCCTTCCGCTGCACAGTTGTCTGCCAAGGCTGGTCGCTGCTGCACGTGGAGAAATAGCACGTACATTAATACACATTTTCCTGTCACCCCAGGTTTTCCAATATCTTTTAAAGGTAACGTGAACATGGCGAGACCATTGCAGGTTAATATTTTTATAATTTCAAGCCATATCAGAGGTTTTTATCACCAAAACTAGCGTGTTTATATGTCTGTGTGGTCGGGCATTTCGTCGAAACAAAATGTCAGGTAACCAAACACAGTTTTTAATCGAATGGGTGATTGACGACGTGGTCCAGCCCGCTGATTAAATAGTTTATTATTATTTATTCGAGGGCGTTTGGCGACGTGGTCCAGCCCGTCACACCTATAACAGAACAGGTTCAACTTTACCACTTCTTCTCTAGACAGCCTCAGCTTTACTGCCCGGCGAAGACGATAACATCGACATTTCCAGAAAGCGAACCCTTCCCAAAATAACATAATAAGGTCAAACCAAGCCTGTAAGACTGAAGCAAGCTTGTTGTGTGCGAGCCAGCAAGCTTGAATCAAGATAACAAATCTTCTACATGTTGAGCTTTAACAATTCTGATTATAGTCCATTCAAGGTTACTTCAAACAATTCTAAACTTCTGCTTAGTTTATACCCCCAGGAGATTCTTCTGCCTCATTCGAACAAAGCTTAACTAAGTCTAGACACTTGCACCAAAGGAACAGCGCACCGTATTCGTGCGTGCTCAGTATAATAATATTTTACATAAGAACTATTTCATGCTAGACATTAAAAACACACCTATTTCCTCTCTGTTCTTATTCATATTAATTAAAAATAAAATATAAAAATTTATAGATGGACAGACTACAAGTAAAAATTCAGTTTAACCATAAATGAAATGAATTAATTTTAAAAGAAACATAAAACGCTTGTGACAAACGAGATATTTAAGAAACCACCAAAGAAGGAAAAAACAGGGGGAAATATTTCGAAGGTTTGATTCAAAAAGTGCGAAGAAACCGCGAACATACTATGGTTACACTTGTAAGATTACCTTTGCAAGCTTAAAGTACAATTTAAGCCACCTCCAAGCTGGCCATCATAAAGAATGTGCAAATGGTGAGGAATTATGCTTGAATCAATCTTCAATCACACATGATGAGACAAAGGTTGCTCGACAACAAATTCAAGACAGTTGGCAAGTTTGCTGCTGGATGACATGATATCTATTTTGCTGAAAAAAGTCCTTCGCAGAATTGATAACTTTATGTCGTTATGTAAATCATGTATAATCCAGAAATTATTTTATGTACATACTTTTTTTATCAAATTGTGTTCTTCAGATTAGAGTTCCGATTCAAACAAAACAAACTCCCTTTAATTTCTTAGTTTATTTATATCCATTCATATATTATTTGTCTTCATATAAGAATTTTTCACCATTTATTTTGTGTGTTAACAAAACTATTACTACGAGCATGGTTAAGTATACGGTAATGAAAGCCGCCTTACGGTACGTAACTACTTATAGTCATTCCACTTTACCTCTAACTAATTCTCTACAAAATGGCCATTTGATTTTAAAAAAATTGTAACTTTGTGAAATCGTTAAGTCAAAAGTGACTGACTTTAAGCTTGATTGGGGCATTACGTAATGGTCCGCAGGTAACAACTTGATGAGAAACAAACGTAAAGTGGAAGCTAAAGTTTTAAACTGTGTAATTGCCATAAGTTGGTGCGAATATGCCCAAGACAGTTTCCTTCGGCTGACAACGTCCACAATTCTGGCTCATAAACTACATTTCGGAGTGGTTGAAACCCATGTTTTGGGAACAAATTACTTGTACATGCTCGAAACTTTTCCCCCCCCCCCCCCCGAAAATAAACCACAATACCTCCTAGTCCTGAAAATAGACTAAACTTTAACACGTACCGCAAATTATGAAAAAGTCTCTGAAAATCGTAAAAGTAACTGAAAACATTTTTTTTTTCTGATCCCACACAAAGTGAATATGTTTTATAGTTATATTACAGTGAAGCGAGTTGAATTTTGATGCAAACTATCCACCAATAAAATGGTAGGTTTCGCCTCTCAAAGTCCCACAATATCACGCAGCACGTAGGGAAATGTCAGCAATTTCAGTTTCAGCGCGAAGAGGCGTTCGAGTTATCGATACGCGAGTGTCGATCTGTGCTTCGAAAGCGAAAAAGAACCCAAAGTAAAGAGGCGTCTTCATTCGTATTCCTTCCTCGTCATTTCATCTCATTTCTTGCGTTAGGTTTCGTTTCTTGTCTTAATAGGCAGATCGTGTATCATAATGATGTTATACGAGCATCTCAAGACATGCCTTTCTTCAGAGATTTTCATTTAGAAGGCCATCTAAGTCAACATTGTGAACAATATATTTTAACGGTTTATGACACTGTGTTGGTAGCACTTCTCGAAAGAAGCTAATGTTTTCCTTTCAGGCTTCGTTAGCATTTCATCTGGATAAACTATAATTACAGGTAACCTTGAGAGTACAGACCTAAAATTTAAATCACTTTTACGAGCAGCAATAATTCATACCAATTGAGCAACTTTATTGTCTTGAGAGCTGTTGAGGGCGGGGGAAACGGGAGATCCCCGAGAAAACCCGCCGACCAATGGCATCGTCCGGCACGATTCCCACTTGCGAATGGTTTTTAAAATAACTAACATGTTTTGTTGCAGTAAATTTCAATTAATTGTGCTCCCACGACCAAGAAAATAGAAATAAAACCTACAAAATTGAAGTAATTAGTAAATAATAGCTTAAAAGGGGATTATCTAACACATTTTTCCTGTCTGTCGTGAAAAAACCGACAGAAAATATTTTATATACTTGTGCATTTCCATTACATCATCATATCGGTACAGACGTGAAAATGAAGGAATATATTTATGTATGTATGTCTGTATTGAGGAAGTGATCCACTGGAAACACTCATCCATATACAAGATTGTGCAAACCAAGTTTCTAGCACAATGTTTGTAGAGAGAATGTAATAAAGTACTTAAATTTATTTAATTTCATGACGTATTAGACATTTCGATTTATTCATCTTAATATTAAAATTTAAGTTCATGTCAACTTCTGGTGGTTTGTGTGGAAATGTCTTACGCGTGGTTTAATCCAAGATCGTAGTAACTCCCTTTACTTGGCAAAATGGTTTAATGTAGCCAACGTAATATCATTGGAGATATAAGACCACGCATTAAATGAACTTAAGATTTATTGAACTGCAAGTAAACAGTTCATTTTAACTCGAATATGGACAAAGTAACTGCTAGTTTCTAATTAAATAAGTAAACTTTAAAAATGTTCATTTCAACAAATATGCTAATTTATAAAGTTGCTCCAGCTAGCTACTTATTTCTACCATCAGCTGCCACACAGTTTATGTTAAATATTCTTTTTCTTAAACATCTCAGTTTAACTCCGATTTAAGAAAGAAAAAAACTGGAGTTCTGAATGATCAGGAAATATTATAAACAAAAGTCTTGAATTAAATAGTCTTGTAAGATGTGTTTTTCCTTTAACAAAATTATTAACTTCACAAGATATGCACTATTTATAAATTAAATGCTCCTCTGATGAATATTTAAAAAAAATCGAAATTTCGAATTACAACAAAATACATTGTCAATGCTTATGATGAAAAATTCTGCATCAAACAATTCTAGCTTTCATCCCTAAATGATTAGTAATGGAGCGAATGACACTATTATAAGTATTACTTCAATAATATTAGCTCAACTTCGTCGCTGATCCAGTTTTAGTGTTAATAAGGCAGCATAGGACTTATTTGACGCTGCAAGTTCAGGAATGGCAAACGACTCGTAGACTTTCTCTCTCCAACTTGACGGAACTTCGGTTGTCTGGGCGTCGAGCTTCGTCGTTTATCTGCCGCGGAATGATCCCGGCTGTACAATAGCTCACCCCTGTTGACTCTGAGATGGGACTTCCTGCCGTCATGAATCTCTTCTTTACAGCCTTGCATATCGTTAGATATTGTGCAACATCTTCTTCCAAATATAACTGAAAGCAAACATTATCTTGCGAATTTCACGTATTTATAATCAACATTTGTTAATACGTGATAGTGATTAATTATTGTCTTCGTTTCCAAAATAATTCAACTTTTATACAACGAAACGTCACTTCAATATTCCTGCAGAACTTTCCTTTGAGGGACCTTATTTGTCCTGTTATTCACTAACTTGTAATATTTAATTACCATTCTCTTATGCAGCTAAAGTTGTGATAAAAGGTATTGATATTGTGCATTATTGTAATGCATTGCTCAGAATTTCTCACGTGAAATGCAATAATGCTGTCTTCCACAAACACCGAAACAAATCTCCCGCACCTATGCTGCTGTCCTTATTGCCAAAAAGTACAGGCAAGGGCAGAATTCTTCGCGACATACAAATATTATTTTTCGAAAATATGTACGCAGAGTTAATTGTACGATTTTTTTACCCTAGTAGCATGGCTTAGGACTTAATACCATAACATCTTGCCGATGCAAATATTAAAGCGTTCAGATTGTTTAATTACTAACTGTAAGGCTGATATGAATATTTAGATTTTCAAAACGTATTGGAACACCAAATGTTTGTTATATTTGTATTTATGATTTCCCTGCAGTATTTCTTAGTAATTAGGAGGCGATAACAGATTAAAAAGTATGAAGTTCGGTGATACGCATTGCAGTATTTCTCTCAGGGATTAGTTATACATATGGACCATATGTGCTGCGTTACTTTAGTTTCATATTCTTGAAGTCACTTTTTTTTGGACGTGGCGCCAGCCTCGTTATTCTGTAAGTAAAGCAATTAAATCGCAGAAAATGTCTGGGTGAATTTCTGGCTTCGTTCTTTTTCCACCAGGATACAAATCAAACGTATGTTATTTTTCATCCTTAGTCCAATGCGCCTTCCGCCATTTAGCATCGCGGCCAACAGCTGACAAGCCGAGCTGAATACCAAACGAGATCCACTGACATGTAGGTAGGAGCAGTGACTTTTTTCGAAGGCTGATTTCAAAAGTACCCACTTTACCTTGAACAGAGTATAGCTATAAATGTACGTGTTTAGTTTCTATATACGTTTGACTACTTTACGTTTAGTAGAGTAAATTTCACACAACCTTTCAAAATACCTTCAATATGTAGATAAAATTCAATAACAGATGAATTAGCTATTTCCGCAATTATTTGTTTTTGTGGTGACATTTTAAATAATTTTGGCATAATGCTGGATCAGTCTTGCAAGCATCGTTTATAAATGATTGTAAAAATCTCACAAAGTCATAAACAGCGTCAAAATGTATGTTGAATTATTATATATGTATAACAATGGCTACATAAAAAATAAATCCAGCCCATTAAGAACTTGTAAAAAAAATACAATTTCGTAAGAATGTTTGACTCTGAATGTTATTTTTGTTGCAGCGGCGACGTTGCGAGTAAGAAGGGCGGCTTGAAGCTGGAAGTGAAGGGAACCTACCTGCAGCTGATCTCTCCGTACAGCATCCAAGGACAAATTCTGGTTCTTCCCATCAAGGGCCAAGGCGACATGAATATCACTCTGGGTGAGTAGTTAACGGCTTGACTATAGCCTTAACCTCACAAGTATTAAGACTATTTTCTTCCGCCATGTTGCACTTTGTAATTCACGTTCAGAGGCTATGTAAATGTCTTTACTGATAGTTCGTAGATGTAATTATGTGTAGGAATATTTTTACAAATCTCAACACGATGTATTTTTGACAAAAACTTAAGGCTTCTTCGGCTTCTGTTGACGAAATACCATTTTTGCGCAGACTATTATAATTGCAACTCTTCTATGGAAATACAAATATAAATATGTGCTCAAGACAGTTTATGTCAAATACACATTCCATACATGGAAAAGAGGCGTGATTGGATGAAATAAGATAATGATATTTACTACATAATATTATATAAATACTTCATTTATTTTGTCTTTATAATATTGCATTATTATCTTCTCATTTGTTTAAGTATTTTCAGCTTCTGTATACTTTGACTATAGTTTCGTTCCAAAATAGTAAAACTCTAATGTTATGATAGGTTTGTGTGAATTGATGACTTAGGCCTGTTTAAAATTAATTAGTATAAATAATATCATTTTTTAAGTTAGTTTGATTAAAACACATATATCATATACGAACGTACGTGTAAAAATAAGTGCAATGAAAAACAAACATTTTTTTATGTTCCTGGAATATTGGTCCTTGTCGAAATTTTTGAAGATACCAGACCTGTGTATGCTTAAATTGCACTGAACTATGTTTGTATTAGGCAGACAGAAAATATTTTGTTGTTGCACAATCCTGAAATTCTAGAATGAATGTAAAACCAGTAGTTCGCCAAAAATGGATCTTCATAAAACAACGGCTGTGAAGGAAGGAGATTCTAATTAGTGCTTGAAGTTTCTTTAGTTTCCAAAATTAAAAATTAATTTAATTCTTTTTTGTATCCCCGGAAATTATAAAATACTATTTCGTTTTTTCGAATACCCTGAAAATGTTAAGTAAACAAAAACAATTGTGCTTATATAATGTAAGTTACTTTGAAAGACCCGACAAATCTTATGCCATTACAAGAAAAAAATTAATACAATACGCTAGAAGGCAAGAAAACATTTAATTTTGATATTTCCTATCTACTTTTAAAAAAAAGTTTCCGTATAACATACCAACATTCAATTTGTTTAATTATCTGGAGAAGAATCAGTAAAAAAAAGGTGTCTACAACATTTATGGCGTAAGGAAATACCGAGTGTCTTATTTTTATTGTAGATATTCTCAATGGTATTCCGTCTTAAAACATCCTGTAAGAAATATGACCACGATTCTTTAAATATAATTTTAACTTCACTTGATGTACAGAAACTGCCATTTCCATTTCATGATGTCCAGATCTTTAACCACATTCACTTTACATACACAGCCAAAAA
Organism: Dryococelus australis; assembly: GCA_029891345.1. Taxonomy (NCBI): domain Eukaryota; kingdom Metazoa; phylum Arthropoda; class Insecta; order Phasmatodea; family Phasmatidae; genus Dryococelus; species Dryococelus australis. The sequence continues at coordinate 41,166,346 of CM057003.1, forward strand.
ACTTATAAGACACCGTCCGAAACGGTGGGTTAACACATTCTGTGAAATAATTACATTCAAGTTCAATTGAAACGCTTGAAGGTGTAAAAAAAATATCATTTGTTTAGACTGAAAATAATCTGTAAACAAATTAAATTCGTAATTTCAAATCGCAGTCTAAAAAACATTCACTTAATATTTAATACTTGCAGACAGTATAATAAGCATATGTAGAAGGTTAAGTGCTTGCCAAACTTTGATTTGAACTTCATCGCAGAGTGTTAAAATAATGCATGGTTTTTCAATAACGCTGCTAAATATTTTCTCTTCGCGTTTGGCTAACAAAAGCACATGCATTCTAACTAGCTTAGAAAGTTACATTTCAGACACCACATATGTAAGGAAAAATATTTTCTATTCCTATGCGATCGTCTATAATACCGTTTTCAGACCGTTGCACCTGAAAAGGTACTTATAGAATACATCGAAGATAATGAAAGTCGTGAGACTAGATTGGGCTTTGTTAAATATTTTCAAGAAAAGAATATTAATGTAATGGATGCATAATGCACGACGAACGTAATACTCACTCGTCCAGTGCTATGGGCGGACTATACAGGCGCAACTTACTACGAGACACACGAAATTTCAATGATATTAATTTCATATAAACTTAATTAATTAAATTATTTGTAGCATGATGGGTAATACTTCACATATTTATAATGTGAGAAAAGAACAAAATAAAAAATTATAATTGACAAGTTTCATAATATTGTTTTAAATATCCGTAAGGCCGTTAATTCATTAGACACTCATCCATTACCATAAATCAACTAAACTTGCTTGTAAGTAGAATATGAGAGTGATGGGCTACTAAGAATAACTTGAAACAATCCAGCATAAATACATTAAAATATAGTTTATCCTTTCAGCAACATTTTTAACATAAACTCTTATGAATTCCACTGAAATTCTTTTCATGAGACAGTAAAATCATCTGAAACTCACGAAGATTATGGTAACTGGTAAAATTACTCGACTATGAAAATGCTTAAATTGCACGACTTGCATCAGATTCGTGGATGACAATACCAGACTAGGAATAATAAAGCTGGAACCAATATGATAAGTAATTAGGTATTAACAAAAATTTTCAGGAACTAAGTTGGTTTGAGAAACATGCTTTGCAGAAAGTAGCCACCAAATAAAATCCAGAATAACCTACAAGCTCTCATAGAAGACATCTTGTATTCAATGCAAACAACAGCTTTTAAATTCAAATAAAAAGACAAAATATTAATTTAATCTTCATGTAAATAGCTGCTTCAGTTATAATAAATAATAGTCAATCAACTAGCTCATATATAACCAACACGTATATTATTATATCCTTCGTTACATTGAACATTAATTAAAAACATAGAACAATCATTAGTGTGCATTCCATATCTGTCGAATATTGTATCTAATCAAGAACACTACTTATCACTTCTTACAGAAGGCTACACGAGACAATTCACACGAACACTATCAGACACGGTGGTATTTCACATTAACTAATTCATTTACAATTTTACAATAAGAACATCAGTAGATATAAAATGCATTCGGTCTCCTCGAGAATAGCTCTTTTTGGAGACCTATTACAACTCTTCTAGTGTGGAACTTTTTCACATAGGTAAATAGGGCTTTTTCCGAATGTATTCACACTTCATTTCTAAGCTAATATTTCAAAAATATTAAATTTTTCATTTTTGATATATAGGCAAGGATTAACATATCAAATAGTGTATGACAATGTTCATGAAAATTATATTAAGTACTAATACATAGAGTATAAGATATTGTAAAAAAACAATTACAATTTAATTTTAGTGAAATGGATAAAATATTAAAAACAAATTTGAAAACAGTCAGTGTTATGTTTTAAAGGTTAGGTGAGCTGAACATAGTAAACAACTATTTAAACATTAAAGTGAAGTAAAACAAATGGAACCATAAACTAGTTGAACCATCACAGTGCTTTAAGTGGAGACGCAATACCGCGTTAGATACGCCAAACAGTGAGACACTCACCAGTCTAGTGATTGTGTTCTTCGCTCACACAAACTATCCCTCCAAGTTTATAAAGATCTCAAACAACGCTGTATATAAACTGAAGGGCAATGAATTAAAGTTACACTGAGTAGACCAATCTCATTATATAAATTGGCAGCCACGCACATATTTTCTTTGCAGGATTGAGTTAACCAATACACCAAGAATGACATTTATAGCAAATTATATGTCCCAAGTGCATCCAGCACTAACAGTTCTAAGAACGAAATGTGGGTAAAAACATATTTTGGCCTTGTGTCTGCTTATAGACAAGAGGTTCTTAAACTTTGTGATTTCGAGGATCCCTTATATATGATGCACATTTGGCCGGGCCCCCAACCATTTCCAAGCTCATTTTATATCAAAATTTCCAAAAATCAGATTTATCAGTAACAAAAAATTTAACAGAGTTGAAAGATAAGTACAAAACTTTTATGAAAAGTAAACTAAGTATGACTTCCTCTTGAGAACCCCTGACTCTAAGCTCAAGGACAACTACCCTAGACTAAAGTATGTGTATAGTGGATTAGAATGGAGAGATCTAGGAGGTACATGCCATCGAGGTCTTGAGAGCCGATGGTGGTGAAACGAGGTGAATATGAAACCAGCGCCGGAACGAAGGGGTGTAAGAAAAGGGAAATCCCTGAGAGAACCCGCCGACCAGAGCCATCGTCCAACACGATTCCCACGCGCGAAATTCTGGGCATCATCTCCGCCGGGAATCGAGCCCAGCTCGCCGGGGATTGATGTGGTGAGGGGGTTAGTCTGACCACCACACCACCGCGGGCGCGAAAGTGCACGTGGTTTATGGTTGTAGAAAACGCGAAAGCCAGTTTCATCTAAAGCTACGACCTCGTGAAGCACGACGACGGCTTGGAGTACGTTAAACTGAAGGACAGCAATCTGGAATTCGACATCGACCGGGCGTACTTCCATTTTGAGAACCTGTTCATCGGCGACAAGGCCCTGGGTAAGTTAATTTCTTGTTTCATGTTCGAGCACAGAGTAGACAAGCTCGCAGAGGCGAGATGGCGTTGTACGCTTGTACGCTCCCTAAACTGTAATGAAAGTTTTTAACCTATGCAATGTATGGAAACTGTCCGTTCGCACTGATAAAGGCTGTTAACGATAAAGTGAGCACTTTTGAAATCAACCTAAGGAAAAAAGTCACTGCTACTAACGTCATATATTTTAACGGGCACACTGAATGACATGGCCCCAGTAAAGTTGATATCGATTGATGGAAAGTAGTTCCACGTCTTTACGTTGAATTAAAAGTGTTTGGACAAACATATATGGATAATAAAAAAATATTTTTTTACTTATTGTTTATTTTTAATTTATTTTTCTTATTGTTTACTTTTAATGCACATGTAGAATAATTAACAGATTAATAAAAGATAAACTTTTATGATAATTGAACCATAGTATGAATAAAGGGAGCAGGCCCACGGAAATGCTAATTTTACGTATGGTGGAATAAATACACACCACGCATACAAGTAGATCTTAAGCAGGGTTTCAAAAATACTCAGTTCATCGTGAACAGTCTATAAGTACTTGCTTGAAGAACAACCCGCGTCCGTTATCTTTACTTTTAAAGCTTTTTTCTGCTTACGTAATGAACCCTAGTAAATAATTATTATATGGCGGACATAGTTGATGCCCAGTAGGGTTCCGCCGTGGTACTCCCAGTTCCCTCACAATACCTCACAATTATATTTCTCCACATATTCACCACCTAGTCACAACGTGGCCATTTTCAAAGCGAACGTGGAATTACAGCAGGGTTCCTCCGAAAAGTTGATCGGCTGTTCGGGAACCCAAATTATTTTTCTTGACTTAAATTTATTTTGGATTTCCATGATCCCATATCAACAATAACTTCATTGATGTGCAATACTGTATCTAAAGTAAAACTAGCGAAGTAATATTAAAGGGTTTAAAGGGCTGAAATACTAGAGGTGCTGAATATTTAAACCCCCACGCAGTCGGCGCATATGTGCGCTATTTATTGTAAAATGAGCAATTGATATAAAATTTGCTATAAGTAGAACCTAAAAAAGGCTATCAAAATTACTCCATTAATCGAGAACAATCTTTTGCGAAGTTTTCGAACTCGTATAGTAGCATTTCTGTATTTGCAGCCTGATGAATAGGAAATGTTTCGTACTCTGTTCATGCTAATTTTATATGTATATATATCTAGTTTAGGAATTTTACTGACAAAGGTAAATATACGTAGTCAATTCTCGGTTACTTTCAACTTTTCTGAAGTCGTGCTAAAGATCTACTTTCAGGATGTCCCTCCACCTAGAGTAAACAAAGCTTAACCGAGTCTAGGACATTACACCAAAGGGACAACCCACCGCTTTCATGCGCACTTAGTGTAATAATATTCTGCGTAAGAACTACTTCTTACTAGGCATTACCAACAAACATATATTTCCCTATGTTTACTGGCATTAATATTCAATGAAATATAATACTTAATAAATAAAATATATGTAAAATTCAAGTTTAAAACAAAAAATTGATAGCTTGATTTTAATAGAAGTATAAAAATTTTGTTATACATGAGATAATTAGGAAAAAACCAATGATATTATAAATGTTGTGATTCTTCAAAGGTTATCAAAAAGTGTGAATTTATTTTTATTTTATTTATTTATTGCATCCATTTGGTCTTTTTCGAGTACAAGTTTGTACAAAGACATCGGACAAGTCAGAACATGAACACATTACGTACAGAACATGAACACATTATTTACAGAACAGTATCAAAACATCGAAATATTATAATATTATCGAATTCTAAAACAGATATAAAATAAATTTACAAATAGTCTTGAATTTTTCAATATTTAATCTTCATTCTTCAATTTCTTGAGCACAGCTGCACACCGTGAATACACTGCACACAGTTGAGTGGAAATTGCATGTTTCTTCGCATGAGACAACATGAACACAGTCCTGAACGATAACTGGCAGGATGTGTACAAGGAGGTGAAACCCGCTGTATCGGAAGTCCTGAAGACACTCATCGTGGACATCATCTCGAAGGTGACGGACAAGGTCGCCTTTGAGAATATCTTCGACCCGTGAAGACACCTCGGCAGCACAGCATTCCCCGCCGTGGCATCTCTCTGTACCTCATAAATATCCATTAAATAAAGCAAAAAATTCACACACAAATATTTATTACTTACCAATCTGAGAGACTGCTTTTATGAATGACTTCTATCTTATGCTACAAACCTGAATAAGGGAGAACTAAAGTGAATAAGTAAGATATTAAAACATATTCGATGGAAACGGACAACTGACGTAAAGGAGTGTATGCTGATTTCATAAAGGACTCTATTTCACAGGTGTAGTGAATTCACCTGAGACACTGATTATTGCATTTAATTGTCTCGCCAATCAAAACTCTTAAAATGACCAATTTCCGACAGTTTAGATGTTATTGAAAGAATTATTTTAATAAAATTTTAAATCTATAATCTATGCCAGACATCTCTCATGTTGGTCAGTATTCTTAAAACCCATGGGACTTGTCTTTTGATAGTTTGATGGACGTCAATAAATAAAAACGAAGTTTTTTTCTAAGCTGTATTAAAAAATGTTGTTTTTAATATAATCAGTGGTTTCGCATAGCAAAACGAGTCACATATCTGTATTGATATCTACTGCGAACAGCTTTTATATTTTCACGCGCCATAGCATTTTATTACTTACGACTGTGGAGAAGAGAGTTAAATTAGTAAAGTAAATCAAAATCAACTTAATCTGGAATTATATTTCACTATATGGATGTATTGTCTCCTAGTTGAACGTCAAAGTGGTTGCATATATGAAGCTGATAAGATTTCATTAAAATTACTTATATACTATTTTTATTTTTATGCAATAGTTTTTGTTCAATTGGAGGACGTGGACAAAATATTTTATGTAAATGTAACAAACGAATTTATGTCATGTGTGTTTAATACATGTGTTTATCGCCTCTTAGCTTCTTTATAGCGTAGCATGTAACAACTGAATAAGTGGATTACATTTTTATAATATATGTGTATATATATATATAAATAAATTGTCACTCGTATACTTTGTAGAGTCGTAGGAGCGTTTGTTGATGCATTATTTTTGCGAAGATAGAATTTAGCACTTATCATTCACACATATATTTGACAATTGTTTACATGGTCACCAAAGAAGTGCGTCTGTTAGTGGCAAGTTCACTTCAACTCGAATTTATAAAATCTAAATACCTCTTAGCAACAGTGTTAATGAATAATAAAATTAAATAATTTGCTCTCGTTAGTCTTTCTAGGAAACTGCTTCATTGTAATATATTATTGCAGCAAATAAAAAGTGTTATAAATTACCCAGAAATACTTACAAAGCATTACGTTTGTGTGAATTCAATTTCTTTGCCTTTGAACTGTCTATAGACTGACAATATAGGAAAAAACCTAAAATTAGTTATAAATGTCAGTACTAATATCAACGGAACTGTGAGCTGTGATTTTCCTTGTTACTCTATCTGAAACTCTTCCCTCTCTACCACTTGCCCTTTGTGGCTCTCTCTCTCTCTCTCTCTCTGTCTCTATCTCACTCTCTCTCTCATACACTTATTCGACTGCAAAAATTTAATTACCTAAGAATTTCGGACATGTAATGAAACCGCGCGAGTTAAAAGGTCATGCGAGTTTTTTTACAGTAATTACAATACAATATCACACGTGCAAAGTACAGTGTTAAAAGTACTAGCCTAATGCTGGTCTCGTGCCTGTAGGATGTAGCACATATCCAAGCTTGGCTATATACAAGAGGTAGATGTACACAAAACAAAAATCTATTGCAAGTATTTTATACGGGAAAGAAAACCATGTCTTCAGGCAGTTTTGTTTACCATATACAAAAATCATTTGAATTAAGGGAAAGGTTAGAGAAACATAGATTTACTGTTAATGAATTTGTCCTTTTTATGGTTTTATTCCATAACTATACTACCTCTACAAAAAAAAAATTTTTGAGATGCTTTTGTACAGAGTAAAGAAAAGTTACTTCGTACGTAAGGTAATATAGTTTGGCGATATTCAAGGTTTTGTGTCGCACATTGTATTTTTCGGGGCAGAACTGTTTTACCGACGCAGACATACATAGACCAACAAATTGTACAGTGACGTAATATAAAACCTAGCCTCGGATATCATATACAAAAATTACTTTAAAGCTAGCACACAACTGACGTACTCATGCCAGTTAGTGTACAGCGATGAACTACAGACGCATTACATGATATGACAGAAATAGTTTTCCAACAGAAAAGAAACACTCCATGCAGTCATCTATGCTTACTGGGCCCAACAGACACCAGAGTCTGCTAATAATAAAATAATGTTCGGGTGTTAGGGATGGATAATGACAACAAGCTCTTTAAACAAGCGATGACTTATTACAGGAATTTAAACATTTACGCCTTTGTGGTAGAGAACAACGTCATAGAGTTGTACGACTCCTGTAGATCACACCTAAGTGTAAATGAAGAAAGCAAATATGGAAGATAAAATATCTGAATACGTTGTCAACAAATCGAACATCTTGGCTTGATTCCGACTATGGGAAATGTCAATACCACGAACACGAACCTGACGTGAAATGAATTCAAAACTAAGAACCTGTCTATTTTACGAAAGAAAATAAACATTTGTAGAAACTGATTACAGTATTGTCACAAAATACGTCAGTAGAAGGGAAATGTTCCTTCAAACAAAACGACATCAGGTCCAGGAGCCGGACGCAGGGGGGCCGCCATGTTGTTACGTCACCATCCGCCATCCTGAAAGTCATTAACCTTTGACTCCGGACCTTTATCCTTTCATCTTGACCTTGTCCTTAGACTCCGAAAACCCCCGAAAAAATCCAAAACATTCCAAAATTAATATTTTAAACTTACGAGAAAAGTGTAATAAAAAATTATTAAAAGATTTATAAAAAAAATTAATACTAAAATGTTATTAAAAATTTTGTTACAAATCTTTCCACGAACAATCCGTCGCGTTCGCTCCACCGACGTCTTGCCGCCATTTTGGTGAGCTGTCTCCTTCGTTCGACGTCATCTTAGTTGCTGCATGCGCTCCACCGCCATAATGATAAGCTCTCACTTAAGTTCGTCCGATTAGTTATGATCGCACCACCGCCATATTGGTAAGCATAATTTGTTTCAAAGGCCACCATAATCTCTCCAATTGGCTAAATACTTATGTTTGTCCGTCCCCTTACACTCTGGTCTTGCAATATATTTAAGTGTCCAATTGTACTGCCAATGTTTTTCATTGGCTATTTAGTCGTGTTCTGTTCATCCCCTCCAAAACCTCCAATATATTTAAATGGCTATTTTTACCGAAGATCTTTGGAAACCTTCGTTCTACCAATCAGATACGTCAATTCTAACTCTACCAATGCTTCTCATTGGCTAATTACTCACGTGACAATCTACCCGACCAAGCTACCCGACCAATTAGTCACGTTCGTTCCACCAATTACTCACATCCATTTAATTCCGCCAATGTTTCACACTAGCTAATTAGTCGGCAAGCCTATACCAACTTCGTTCGACCAATCGGCGACCTACTACTATCGTCGCGGAGACTATGTCACCCCCTTACACTCTTTATAAGAAACAACCCGTGACCCTGTCGGGAAAGTTGTACCTCGCTCTTAGAAATGTAGGCATGTTGTGCAAGCAGTCATAAAATCCTTTCGGTCATTTTGGAATTCGGAAGGGTGCGTTCCCTTAGTTCTCTAGACAGATGGAGCAAGCTGCAATGCCTGCCGAAAGAATTTCTCCTGGTCTACACACGGTATGAAATTTCGACCGTATTCAAGTATTTACCGACGTACCTACAGCTGGACGCAGACATACGGGACTGCCTCCCGTGCAAGGAGTGTACGAGGGCTGCACCGCCTCTGTTCCCGACACGCCACACCTCAGGGGCTGGTGCAAGACCCGCCGAGCAGCCCTAGCAGCGCTCGCCGCTGGGCAAGGTTTCTACACACAAGCTGTACCTACAGAAGAAGCTCTCCTCGAGCTAGTTTTCTACTGGCAAGCGCTACCCGGTGACGAGGAACCCAACCCAGAACACGAGTGAACACAGTGTGCTACAAAGAGATGTTGGACGAGCGATACTGATGCGGCGAATGCTGGTGGATGCACGTAAATAGGAAGAACTGATCGAGCGAAAGGAAATTAAATGCTGGTCTTCCCTCGCATTCCGGAGTTTCCCGTATTGCTCTTGCCGTCGCCTAAGTTCAAAATTCAACAAGGTTTCAGCCAGAATGCCTGAACAGCGGCAGCTACATGGTCGTGGGCAAACCTTACCATTATAAGCCCCAAGCAATAAGAAAGGGAAAGTGTACATTCCAAATGTAACTGTGACTGTAACAAATATCAACTCGCTTGACGCAACACCAGAAACTACAAAAGTGTTTTGAGACTTTGCATTGGTATTGATTAATACAGAAAAACTAAGTGAAAAATTACAGAAAAGCAAAATAACATTTTCAAATAACAATTTTTTCACAACTATTTAATTTTTAAGGAAAATTGTTATAAACACTTTTTAACTGATCATGTCATACTTGGAGCTGCTCACCAACAAAAATTAAAATTACAACTTAATGGAAATATGTAAACATTTCTGGATAAATTCACAGAATTGCCAAAAAGATGACCATGGCATTAATTAAGTGTGATCGGAAATGGCACTACATAAATAAATTAACTAGTAGGTGTTTAAAAAATAACGGCGTTGCCATAAAAGTTATTAGTTCTCAGAAAGAGAAAACAGCAACAAAGAAACACTTAGCGAGTGCTTTAACCTACAACCAAGTACTAGAAAAATATTCCCTTGTGTAATAGGTTAGGTATTTTCACTGGAATTATGCTTGTGTTCCCCTATATATGGTCCCACATTAAAATATTTAAATATAAGTGTAGCGTGTACTCGAGTGGCAGACAAATAATTATAACACAGAACAATGATTACCCTTCAAATTCAAATGCAGTTAAGTGTAGACCTACCAGTCTGATGTACAATTTTGCCCGGTCCGAATCTTGGCTGGCAGAAGATACATTCTTCCATATGAAAACCTTTCGTAGGATTGGATCACTGCTTAGTACACAATTTGTGTACATGAACAACTCAACATAGCTTAATTTATATTTAGTAACAACTGACACATAACTAATAAACATAGGTAACACAGGAATAGCAACGGAATAATGTAGACGACCACTACGCCACTTTAGTTTTAGCCTAGTATTTATTCACTATCCTTGTACATAGTTAAATTGCCACAGTACAATCTAATTTCAAAATTTTTTTAGCATGGTAAAATGTAATGAAAAATGGGAAAAATATTAAAATAAAAACAAATGCAAATTAAATAAAAATAATTCATGTGTCGTATGTGTAGTAAAACAATATTGCATAGCGAGAAAAATACGTAGAATGTAGCATAAAAAGTTATAAATATTAACATAAATTATGTAGATTAACTGTGTAGAAAAATGTACACTTTACATGTGGTACAGTATCTAAAAAAGCACACAACATACCACGAATTCGTAAGGCAAAATAGGGCTAGCTTCATTTTTGTTTCCTATCCTAATATATCTATCGTTATACATAATATAAAAAAGAATAGTTATTTATGTTTATTTACATTCTACCCACATGTTCTCATGTATCCTGACTGCGTAGTTCTGAATATTCAGAACACTCAATAACACTATCTTCACTTTTAAATTATAATCTCTTTCATTGTACATGTTATTGTATTTTTTTTGTATGTTACTTAAGTATTTATACATTACAAACTGCCACTTTTTTTTGTTATACCATCTCACTTGCTAATTTTCTTATTGTAATTAATAAGAGTACCATTAAAAAAAAGTTTTTTGAATAATGTCTCCCCTATTATCAAACGATTTTGTTTTATTTGAAATTGTAATCAATCTTTCTCTTTGTACTGAAGAAAAATGTTATGAAACTGTATTACTGAAATGCCTACTTTAACTCCTTCATCGTGTTTAACTGTGTATTTTTGTATTTGTATTGCATTAAATCACATGTGTATCTGTGAAGAGTATATTATACCATTCCATGATATTTATAATATTTCGATGCAAGTTTCAAGTTGTGGAACTAATTAAGTAAAAAAAGCTGTTTCAATATTTTTACGCCCTGTAGCTGTCGCTGGAAGGATGTCCGGTGTTGTTGGAGGGGTGGGGGAACGGTGACTTACCTGGAACCTCCCCCGACCCTGGAACGGCGAGCTCGCGGCTGGTTACCCTGCGTCTGGGAAGCCCGTGAATACTGACAGCGGCGAGAGACTTGCTGACACCACAAGACCTCCTCTCGCCTGCTAAAGATTCCGATACATTTAGCAGTGACGCAAAAATATTCTGGTGAGACTGGCCGGCGCCACAGCCCTCCTTGGAACAGCGTACGAGTTGGGGAAGATTCTGGGTGACGGCGTGCGACACTATATATACCGCCGGCAGTCTTTGGCGGAGGCGATCCGGCAGTGCGCGAGCGAAGATAGGGGCGGGTCGGCAGCGGCAGACGAGTGTTCTTGGTGTGAATGGACGAGAGGGCGTGAAACCCAGCAAGTGAAGCCTACTGTGCGTGAGGACGCTAGGAGAACTCTATTGAACATTGCGGAGTGGCGGGACAAAGCCTGAACTGAGGTGGGACTGAATGGACATGTACTACGGGTGTAAATATTGGGACTGTCAATTATGGACGCATAATTTATATAATAATTCAATAGGTTGATACACTGTCAATTGGGACTGATTCTTAATTCTTTAATTTCATTGATTTCCTTGATGTAATTATAAACTGTATTCATTGAATTCATTAATTATAAACAGTAAGTAATATCAATTAACTGTAAGATGTTGAGTCGAATTTAGGTTGTAGTTAATGTAAATAAAATTAAAAATAATAATGAAACCCTTTTATTTAATTAAGGCCTCCATCCCTTAATGAACTTGGTTTTAGCCCACATAATTTCTAGAGAGAGAAATGGTAATAATACATTCAATTATTCAACTTAATCCATGTCAAAGTAAAAGAAAGCTCTGGATCACGTGACTTATTGACATCCAAACACGAGACAAGATAAGGAAAAAAATAAACATATCCTCTGCATGGTAGCAGCAGTTCATGGGTTTGTGTGTGTGTGTGTGTGTATGATAGACTTTGTATGTGAGTGCAGGTTGGATACTGAATGTAATTATTAACACTGTTGTAGACATTATGTCGGCTTTTATGTCGACTTCTATTACCACTCTATGAGAATCGAACCTGCGATATATCTAGGTTGGTTCAGGGCCCATGCATTGTTTCCTTTCAATAGTACACCACTATGTACATTGACAAGGGAAGGTGGTGGTGGTGGAGATGTAGTAATTCGTCGGTATCTACCGTGCACGGAAAGGTGGTACCGGTCATTGCAGTGTCCGCATCCAGCGAGGTCACTTCGACGATGGGATGTGCACACAGTCTATGAGTATTCATTGCTACCCCAGGTAAGGTAGGGGTTAATTCGTTTCGTAATAATAATAAGCTTTTCATTCTAGCATGTGTTGATGTTGTGCATGTGCGAGGACCCTGCTCTCTAGCGATGACTGTGTGTATTAATTGTGAGTGACATCGCATTACATACAACGAAGTCTCGGTACACGACTCACAAGTGCGAGGTCGGTCCTCCCTAGTGGGGTGGTACTATACGAACTGTCTGTCCGGAAGAACGTACACACATTGAAGGTTCAGTGGGGGGCTGTCTGGAAGTAAGTTCGATTTCGTGGCCTATGAGTATTAACTGCTACACCAGTTAAGGTAGGGATAATTCATGGTGTAGTAGGAAGTTAATAATTCTAGCATGTTTTGTATGTGTTGGGTGACAACTCATGTATTCAGGTAGGTGTGCATGTGTGTGTGCGGGCATGCATGCGCATTGTGTATACCAGTTTAATCAGTTACATTTATAATGCTTTCTTCTGAGCTGGTGGTCGTATTGTTTCCTTACCAATATGGTTGGGCTATGAATTTGACAACTATGGAAGTCGCACTGTCTGACCAATTGTGGGGCTGGTGGTGCGGCAGGCAGTGCACCTACGATGGCCATTCGTACAATGATGGTCGCTGGTTGTGGTGGGTGTCCATGATGGCGGCCAGTAGGCCAACGAATAGGAAGTGCTGCCAGAGTAACCCTACACGCACCTACAATTGATGCCTAGGTTATCTGGTTCAGAAATTACATCTACCTATGATTCTATGTCGACATAAGGAAGGCTTGGCCCTGCACACCTTCTCCTAGTTGTGGTTGATGTCTATGTAATGAATTTGGTAACTATAACTCAAACGGTTCGGTGATTACAGTCAACGATGCTTATATGTTGGCATAGGGCATACTTGACCCTGTGATCTTTCTCCTAGTAGTGGTTGATGTCTATAATATGAATTTTGGGAACTATAACTTGAACGGTTCGGAAATTACAGTCATTCATGCTTATATGTTGTCATAGGGCATACTTGATCCACGACCCTTCTCCTAGTCATGTTGCATGCCTATGTTATGATCTGAGTGCGAGGGTCGGAAAGGATGATTGCTCTCTGTTACATGTATGCTTGGGGTCGGCGTGTAGTGATGTAGCTGGGATTTAGCCAGGTGGTGGCGAGCGCATGAGAAAGTATGACCAGGGGTGATGGGTTCAGGCAATGGGGAGGAGGAAGTGTGGCTGGTGGAGGTGCCGAGGAGCAGTGAGTGCGTGAGGAAGTTTGTGTGTGGCCTTGCCGAGGGAACACAAGAGAGGGGTTTCTATCATGTACGGAAAGGCAGGGCCGGTCATTCTGGTCTCTGCTTCCAGCAAGGTCACATTGTCGATGAAGACGACGACGACAATGACGACGATGGCGAAGTTGATATTCGCATGTGGCCTATGTGTATTCACTGCTACACCAGTTAAGGTAGGGGATAATTCGTTTTCGTAATATGATGCTTATCGTTCTAGCATGTGTTGTTGTATGTGCGGGGGTTTGGGTGTACAGCGATTACTGTGTATTCATTGAGAGTGACATCTCATTACCTACTCAAATATTGACGTCTCGGTACATGGCTCACGGGTGCAAGGCCTGTGGTACTGACCGACTGTCTGGAAGAAAGTACGCTGTTACACGATTAATGTGCAGGGAGGAGTCGGTGCGCAGAAAGTCGCTGGCCAGGCGGTGGCGAATGCTCGAGGATGTGTGGTCAAGGGTGGTATATGCAGGTGTTGAGGGAGGATAAGGGATAGAAAGAGGGAGAGAGAGTATGCACAAGGACAAGTGGAAGGATGCTGGTCTAGGTGCCGAGAGAGGGAATGCACAAAGAAGTTTGCGCTTGTGTGTGTGTTCAAGCAGTTTGCTCCGAGGGGGCAGGAGAGACACAGGTGAGTTAGAATGGGGATACATGCAGGCGGACATATGTCCACACATCCCTTCTTATCGTCGGGTATTTATGCATATATTATGATTTTTTGTAGTTGTATCTCAAATTCTTTGTAACTTACAGACATCTATCATATCCATGGTTGATGCCTATATTATGGATTTGGCGACTATGACAAACAGTTTCTGCAATTACAGTCAACTATGCTTATACGATGGCATGGAGCATACTTGTCCCTGTAACCCCTCTCCTTGTTGAGAAGGGTCTATGTTATGAATTTGCCAACTATAACTCAAATGGTTCTGAGATTACACCCAGCTATTCTTGTGCACTGACATGTGGCATACTGGACCCCACGACCCTTCTCCTAGTCGTGGATGATGTCTATGCTATGAATTTGCCAACTCTAATTCATATGGTTCAGAAATTACACCCGGCTATGCATATGACATATTTGACCCTGCGACTCTTATCCTAGTTGTCTCCTAGTCTTCTCTATGTTATGAATTTGACGACTATAACTTAAACGGTTTGGAAATTACAGCCACCTATGCTTATTAGTTGACATGTGACATATTTGACCTCGCGACCCTACTCCAAGTTGGGGTGAATGCCTCTGTTAGAATTTGACTACTATAACTTAAATGGTTCGGAAATTACAGCTAACTATGCTTATAAGTTAGCATGAGGCATATTTTACTCGGCGACCCTTCTCCTAGGCAGGGCGGATGCCTATGTTATGAATTCGACAACTATAACTTGAATGGTTCGGAAATTATAGCCAATTATGCTTATAAGTTAACTTCGAGCATAATTGACCCCGCGACCCTTCCCCTAGGCATGGTTGATGCCTATGGTGTGAATTTGACAACTTTTAACTATTACTTAATCGGTTCGGAAATTACGGACAACTGTGCTTATACGTTAGCATGTGCCATATTTGACCCCGGGGGCGGCAGTGTTACACGAGATCCGATCTTTCGGGACACCTCGATGCCCCACCGCCACCACCGGTGCTGGCCACCATAATGGTCGACATCCTCTGCTTGTCGACAACTGTCCTCCATATTGTTAGTCAGTTGTGCTCGTGATCCAAGAGGGCGGTCCTGTGTGCTGTAATGAAATATCTCCTCCCCCTCCACAATGAGTCAAATGCCACAATATGGAATCGGCCCTGGATTATCCACATCAGGACACAAAAGATGGCGACCGGCTCTGTCTGCCAACATGTGCGCCGGCATTGGGAGGGAAATTAGGGAAATTTTGAGGGGAAAAAGGTACCCGAAATCAGCTGTTTTGGAAGGGAAAAGGGGGGGAAAAGTGAAATTCGGCGGTAACCAGTCCTCAGTCTACAGCCTGAATTTATGCAAATTAGGGACTTCCAGTCTCAGCCTGCAGCCTGGTGTCCCAGAACCGGTATTTTTATACTACTGATGCTGACAGCCAACGAGGTGAAATGAGATTGAAATGGAAGGTGGCCAGAATGCAAGGGCGAGGGAAATGGGATTTAACCAAGGAAACCTGCTAGTCAGCAGCAGGAACGCCCTGGCATGGTTCCCAGGTGCTAAAATCCGCTGGTGCAACAGCCTAGGATGGATCTGGCTCACCATTTCGAGGGGTTAACTTTACCAAAATAAGTCTAAGTGTGAAAAAAACGAATATCTTTTATATCGAGAATATATGGCATGTTTTTTTTTAGCTGTAAGGAAAAGATTTGCAGCCGAGGGCGAGTATTGCTAGGGAGCACCCCGAAATAACTTACCCTGCCCGGAATCGTACCTGGTGCAAGAATTTGAGGACAAGGTGATCTGGATTTCTTCGAGAAAACCTTCCAGCCAAAAGTAGTATTGTTCGGGAAGATTGCCACGGGGGGAATGGAAGATCCCCGAGAATACTCGCCGACCAGTGACACTGTCCGGCACGAATCCCACTTCCGAAGATTCGGGCATTACCCGGCCTGGGTTGAACCTGGTTCGCCTAGGTGGGAGGCGAACTGTCTAACCGCTCAGCCACCATGATCCCTTACACTTTTTGACCCAAGGAACATAATACCAAGAATGTTTATGTCCAATTTAAATTTATAACAAACTTTCTATAATAATGATTAAATAAAAAGTCTTAGTTTTTTATTTCATCTCTTAAGACCTGGTTGTTAAGAGCCGCCCAAATCTGTTCACTCATTAAATTTTTTATTACTACGTACTTACTCTCCTGTCTCTGGTCATGTTGCTGGCGGTGGATAGCTGAATATTGAAGTAACAAACTTACATCTAAGAATGGCAGGAACAATCATGGCTTACCCAGGAATATGGGGCATATTTCCACTGGCTTACTATGCTAGCAAGATCACGACTTGCATAGTAATTATGCAGGCAATACTCTAAATTCAATTAAAATAAAAAAAACATGGCATACAATTATAATGGGTTAAGTATATTCGTTGTTTCTTTACACTTATTGAATAAAAATATTTGGAAAACCACCCCATACATGTTGTGTTAGGGTGTTTTCGAATAATGCCATGTGTCACATACATATTATACTTGTACATATGTGAACGTACCTTATGGTAGTGGACGTGTGGTGGTACTACGATCAAATCTATTTTTGCTCATACTCGTCTGGTGTACATGCACATTGAATGCCCTTTGAGTGCACATTGAATGTATTTTGAATTAATTTCTATTGCACTTTGTATGCACTTCGCACAACGACCAAAATGCAAGAATGGCACAAGTGACATTACAGTTGCACATGCTCTCCACCACCTCCCCTATCACACACCCTGTCCAGAGATATGAGGAGTTGTTTTGGCGTGCGTCATGGGCTGGGGAGCCTCTGGAGTGGGCAACTCTGATGGTTAATGGGTGGATTGGTACTGGGTTCGATTCCCGTACAAGGTATTTAGTAATTATTTAAATGCGCAATTAGTATATTCATAACAAGACTAATTAAATTTCACATCCTCTCAATAGGACTGTCATATCTCAACTGACCTGAGTTAAATAATATCAAGAGATTTCACCATCGTCGCCATATTGGATTGCAGAGAGGCACTAGGGTGTAAAGGTTTAAGGATTCGGACGTCGGTTCGAGCCCCTCAGGGCAAAAAAAAGTATTATTCGGTTATCAACTAAGACGTATGGGTAAGGGGTCTAAGTTTAAGGATTTCGGCCTTGGTTCGAACCCCTCTGAGGGCAAAATTTTTATTTTATTTTATTCATATAACTATTAAATATGGGCAAGAGGTTTAGGTTTAAGAATTCGGACTTCAGTTAGAACCCTCCTCAGGACAAAGAAATTTGTTTTTATTTAATTCATGTGCAAATGCAGTGTCACTTGTGCCACTCTTGAATTTTGGTTTGTTTTGCAAAGTGCATACAAACCACATTCAAAGTGCATTCGAAGTGTATTCATAGTGCATTCAAAGTGCATGTGTGCTGGAATGGAAGTGTATGTGCAAAAATTACATTTGATCATAAAGCACTGCTTTTCATTGAAGGGCTATTCAGAAAGAATAGAGGACTCAAAATATTGACGTCTTGCTACCACTATTATTTACAAAAAATGCTTCTACAATTGTCTCATGAAAGGCAATCCAAGTTCAGTACACGGTTAACTTTTTAGCTGATAATCTGACTGACTGACGATGATGCAGAAGGGTTTGCAACTAAGTTACTATTAAAACCCCATCACACACACTCGACGAACTCTCCCCTTACTACTGTAGTCTTTATGCAAACTTGTAGGTGGTACTCGATAGAGGGCTCTCGCTAGGTGCTGGTGCAGTCTGCCTGCCTGGTACGGGCTCCCACGGCACGGCATAAGCTTAAGATCTTTCCCCAGTCTCGTGCATGACTTATATACGAGGCGTCGTCCTCATTTCTCATTGCGGCACCTCTGTTTTCCCATGTCTTGCGAAACATGCATACCCCTTCAGCATCTGCACCTCTCTACTGGCTCCGTTGTGCTCGCAACAAATTTCTAACACCATGGAGTCTCAAACACTGGACTAGTTTACCAATGTGTTTTATGAACTGTGGACCCCCCCCCCCCCCAGGTATTGTCTTGCGTCGCTTTTCAGAAACTGACAAATAAATTTACCATATCGTTTTTACATACTTTGATGTTATTTGAATATACAGTAGTACTTTTGAGAAACACTTTATTCATCTAAGGTTAGCACTGACTGCTCTGAAGGAGGCCAGACTTACTATAAACCAGGGCAAAATTTAATATGCAGAGACTCATGTGTATTACTTGGGATACATTATTTTGAGTGGGAAATTACAAACTAATCCCTATATAATCAAACCAGTGGCAGTGTTTCCACCTCCTAAAACTGTTAAGAGTGTGCATCTTTTTTTGGCATGGTTTCTCTTATGCAAATATTTTTCAAGGGGTAGTATAGGAATGGGTCTTCAGGGACATGGCATCTGGCATGAGGAGGTAGGAGATGCCTTACGTCTTGGATGATGTCACAGGTGTGGCCGATGGCACTGTTCATCTCCCAACTCGCCGCTCCCAACCCACGACCATCAGTTCCAGTGACCCATAACCCTACAAACTATTTTTATAAAATAACTAATTTAATTAAAATATTTTTAGGTTGGAGAATCAGATTTGATGATGCTTCAGCATTCGAGCGAAAGTAACAGTTTCTAGGGAACGGGGGAGAGGGTAAATAACTAAGGTCAGTTCAAAATCAGCTGGCCCTAGGGATGGAGGATTCCCAACATGATGCATAAAAGACATGCTTTGGCCTTGAGGCAAACTTCCATTCCTGGCCAAGGCAGCTATAATCACTCTGGGGTGGGCCAGGGCTGCGTGGACGGGGCATTTCTCGAAATATCCGAAAAATGCATTCTGGGGTGGTGGTGAATAGAGGAGGTGTGTGGCCTTGGAAAGGGCAGTCCTCCAGAAACGCGCTCTGGGCTGGTTTAGGCGGAGGGAGTGGTTGGTGCTAAACAAATTTTTGCAGTGTTGGATCAATAGCAGGGTGCGTGACATTGGAAAGGGCAGTCCTCCGGGAAAGCAATCTGGGTTGGTGTAGGGGGAGGGAGACGCATTGCCGAAAAACGCGATCTGGGGTGTTGTTACATGACCTTGGACAAGAAGTCTCTTTTTGCACAAAGACACTGTCTTGACAATTGGGGGTGGGAGGAGAATGGCAGCATTATCATGAACAGTTTTAGCTGTCCGGCACCATCTTAGTTCTTTGCAAACACTTGTCTTGAATAGACGTATACACCAGCTCTACTGACTTCATCGGGCAGGTCGACCATTTGCGGGGCTTCGTGTCACGAGTTTCGGGGTTCGGCTGTCAGCGGGCTTCGGAGAGTGTAGGCATATCATATGCCTGAGTGCTAGCCGCGATTCTCGTTTTAACTTAAAAAAAATTTATAAGATTTTTTTAATTTATCGGGAAAAAATAATTTTGGTGTGTTAAACCTATATAGAGCGTTTATCGTGTAAACCCATTTTTTTCTGAGCCGGTTGACGAAACTTGGTAGCATTTTCAACAATCATTTCGCTAGCTAGTGCCATGAATTTCACAGACTTAACGGAAAAATTTGTAGTATGTCTGTTATTTTAAATAGTTAAAAATAATATGTATTACTTTTCTATAAAGAGTTGCAGGATTAAGCCATCCGAGTCTCGTTGTGTTTCGACGGAAAAAATTTGTGTTAAAAGTGAATTCTTCTTCTTCCAATAGTGAAACTGTCGTTAAAAATCAGGGTGTTTTTTTTTAATTATCATCTCGTTGTCTGTTGTAGAACTAATAGTGTATTTAGAGTTTTAATCCTAAATTTCAGGTAAGCCACGCTCCACGTTTATAACAGCTTATAAGCTGGCACAAGTAATACCCTCCAGTCATTCATTCACCAGCTTCCTAAGCAGACGGATGTGTTTTGGGGTAGCTCCTGGTGCTATTTCATTTATTTATTTATTTTAAAAAACAGGATAGCTGGATTCCGTAATTAATTTAGTGATTGCCATGTACTTGTTTTCATTATCCATTTAATTTATTTGAAAACATTCGTTTTGTATTTTCATTAAAATTCCCGAGTTTTTCACCTCAGTCTATATTCAAATGTAGGCCAATAAAGGTTATATTTGCTCTCAACACAGCTTATAAGTTGGCGTAAGTGTTATACCGAAGTCAGTGCTGCAGCGACCTCCCGAGCGAATAGACGTATATTTTAATCACTGACTGTTAACCGTGATACTCTTTACGGGTTTTTTAAAAATTCAATTAGTGTTATTTATATATTAGTACATGCATCGTAAACATAATTTTTATCCATTTGTCACTTATTCACATCTATTTCCGATTAGCTATATCCTTAGTCGCCTGTCAGATGCACTCCACGTATGTAACTGCTTATAAGTTAGAGCATGTCATACACTGCAGTCATTGCTTCAGCCATCTCCCGACCAAATGGACGTGTTTTAAAATCATGTAAGGCATGTGTGAGAGGCATCAAGTAGTGTCACTTTCTTTTTACATGTTTTCAAATACCTTGCTATTGTGATTAGGAAGACTGCAGTTTAATTTATAGCAAAATTTTTGATTCGTTAATTAATTTCATACCGGAGACTCACATAATTGTGATCGTTTAGCAATTGTCGACACCAGGTTATTCATACATAGAAATATATTTTGTTTAAAGATTCAGAAATTGCTCTCGTATGTTAACTATACGTCATTTTCTCTTTCCGTTTGATTACCAGAAAATCGCCTATCTCCCACCACCGTCTATGAGCAATATTACTGCCAACCCAAAAAATTAACTTTTACGCCACTCTTGCACAAAACTCAACACATATACCCTGCCCCAAACACGTCACGCCTCATCGAGTGCCAGTGCTCCAAGGGTAACGACGTACCACAGCTGCTCCTCAACCCACCAAAAGAAAGAAAGAAACTAATAAATTTGACCCATAGTACACTCTTGCACCAAACACACAAATAAATTTTAGCTGATAAAAAAAGTTTGTTTTTTATTGGATTAAAAATTAACCCTTTCGCTATACATGACCATTTAAATACATTTAACTATTTTAATCGATTTTATTAACCCTTTAAATAAATTTAATTAACCCTTCCAATCAATCTAACCCTTTGATATCAATAAAAGCGGTATCCCTTTGTATCTAGAACCGGCGCGCCCCTACTACTATCATCCAGCTCGATTCCCATATGCGAAAATCCGGGAGTGACCCCGCCGTGAAACGACTCCGGTTCACCTAGAGGGAGGCGAGTAATCTGACGACTGAACCACCGCGGCCCCATCCTGTCTTAATGATCCCGATGTTGGCTACTCCCTATATATAAAAATTATGCGGTTTTATAAAACTTAGCAAAAAAATATGATATTTTCCATAGATGCAGCATGTAAAACTTTATGTTACGCCAAGCCATTTATCAAGAGCTATGCAGAAACGCTCAGATTCTTGCGTGTACACTGAAATTGATACACAAATGCCTACTTTTAGATATTTGCTACTGTTTAGAGCAGTTGCACAATTTCTTAAATATAGGTATTCAACAACGTGATAACTTACCTTCCAGTTCATAAATTACATAGTTGTACTTTTTATGCAGCAATGAAAACAATTCCATAATCTGAAAAGAAGCCATAATTTACCACTGTCCGCTTAAATACTAGTGACGATATCAGTGAATAAATTTGTAAAACTGCATCACACATTATGAAACAAAGTTAATAGAATGTTCAGAATATCTGTCTCAAGCAATAGTTCTATAAATACTGTAGTTGTCGAAAGTAGCCACTGGTTGATGCTTAAACATGACAAAATTGCTATCGTCATTAATATTATGCACTTCGGAGAATATGGCTGAATGGTTCTTCTGAACTTTTAGAAAACCGTTGGGAAGTTTTCGCAATAAATGCCTCGTGTGATGTAAAAATATAGAAGTCATAACTGCAATAATACTGTAGACTGGCCTCCGTAAATTTTCACAATTTAAAATGTATTATTTTAGCGAGTTATTTAAAACCCAGATTTAACTATAGCTACGCTTTCCAGGACGGCATTCCTGTTTACAGGCGTCTTTCTATAACACGCATTAAAAATTAACAACATCATTAGGTATTTTAGATATACAGCATATGCCCTAGAGAAATATCAACACTTCGGCAAATTAGATATACAGCATATGCCCTAGAGAAATATCAACACTTCGGCAAATTTCTTCCGAACTTTACAGCCACGTACATCACCAAAAATGATATTAAACTCAAAAGTAAAAATTAATTTAAAAGTGAAGAAAAAATTATTGGTAAAAAATTTATTATAACACAGTATTACTTCAACTTGCCAAATTCCTCCCTAAAATGTATACGATTCTAAAGTACACTTCGTTAAAAGTGGTAACATATGAATGCAATACTTATTTAATGATAACGTTACTTACGTTACATAAAAATTATTTTGTTTTTCAAAAACATTTCATACTGTTCATAGTATATTAACTTACGGAAGGCAGATAATTTTCCTTATGGATTACAAATAGTTTCTCATGTCCAAGAAAAATCTGTCCAACAGTGTACTAAAACCTGCCAGCATTCGTGTATACATTTTCTACAAATGAACTGCAACGTAAATTCGCCCTCTTATGTCCCAAACGTACCTGCATCGCCTACAAAATATCTGGTCCAAAATGAAACAGTGTTTATCTCGGGTAGTCAAGGCTTGCTATTGAAGAGCTGTGGCCCTGTTAGCTAATTTTTTTTTTTTTTCAGGAGGAAAAGTGCGTCATTGTTTAACCTTACAAATCTTTTTACGCAGTCACCGATCATTTTAATTGTTGATATCTAGAGGAACACTCATTAACTAAAGGAAGCGCCGTGTCATTTAAGTATGCTGACACTTGCATTGGTTTCCATTAAAATTATCATCCCATATTCACTAGCATCACGAGCCTGGATAATTTATACAGAGTTGTTTATTCTTTGTAGTCTGATAATATTCGCTACACAAAAAAAATACGTTATTGGTAGTTGACTTTGATGAAGTACCATTGTCGCCTGCTACATACATGTAAATATATTATGACAGCGAATCACAAAATTTGGTATGAAATATTTACTGAAAATGTAAAAAAAAAAAATCTTCTGTATTAAGAGTTAGGTAATTGGAAAGAAAATTAAAATCACACATCGTTGTGATCTGAAATTTTGATGTGGATATTAGTGAAGACCCTTAAGGTAAGTAAGGAATGATTTTCCTTATTCGTTGAAATTTTTGTATGTGATATATATTTTTTTTTATATCTAAGTTTAAAGATACAGTAAGTCTGCAGCCCCTCCCCCATCAAATGTATATATGTTACCTTTGGATTATGATTTGTACCAAAAGGAACAATAATAGGGTAACCAAAGAGAAAGTTTAACTTACCAACGATTTTGAAATTTCCTATGGAGTTTAACACTGTTTCACAACTATCACGCTACTATAAGGCAACTATGAAGCTTGGCCCTCTCTGTTCTATGATTCCGGGAATGTTTATTATTATTATTATTATTTCATTCGCTCCCTCACATATATGTTAACCACATTAAATTACCAAAATATTATTTTTTTCAAGAGTGTAATTTTATCAATGGAATAAAACGGAATTGTATCTCGAATTTTATAGAGGTGGAAAATTCTGTAACGTTGCTGTCGTCTCAAGATTTAGGCCTGTAACTTCAAAAAATTAAACTATTTAAGAAGCTCAGTATTCCATGCTGTGCGTCCTCGGTGTGATAGCCACCTCAGCATTTTTGTCAGTAAAATGCCTAAGCCATCGAATTTTCTTACGGGTGGTATCATGAGACATAAAATGAGCGAAAGTATGAAAGGTTTTAATGCTTTGGTTCGCAGGTGATGATTTAAAACCTCGCGGTTCAGGAAAGGAAGTGGGAAATTACAAGATCTCTACTTTCGGCTTACAGTAGCGACTCGATGCCCATACTATGTGAGATGTGCGTCCTTAGTGACCACGAACCTTATAGCTCATGTGATGGCGAACACTGTAACGATGTTTTTTTTAGTTAACTTCCTAAACTGTTATGCAATTTACTAACCTATAAACAGTATGGAAAATTTACAACACCTCATCCCCGAAAATATGGAAATATTGAGCATCACTGCTATACAACTATGTAAATTTTGACTATATGCTTTTCGCGGTAAAGTGAGCACATGTGAAAACCCTGCTAATGATCTCCTTTTATTCTCATTTTGTATTATTCCGCTGGTTGAAAATCTGATATTGCCGTAGACCGTCTCACTTCACCCACGCGCCATCCAGGGAGAAAACATTAATGTATATTTTTTAGGCAAAAATATACATTAATAATTCACAGATTAGTACTTTTATTTGTATAAAACCAACTCAGACTTCAGTACCTATAAATAAATATATGGAACTCCTTATACGACAAACCTTGGAACTAGTTTTTTTTATTAATTCGCTGCAACTTAACTGAGATCTTGCATGGCAGTCTGTACTGCAGCTTATATGCGGTTATGGCCAGTGGTATTTATTAGAAGTTTATTTCAAAGGTGCTCGCATTACTGTGAACAACCTTCACACACTTGACTGATTACTTAGTTACTGTAACAAGGCTACCGTGGATGTCTATCGCGTTTCCTCAATGCACGTATGTGCTAGAAAGGGACATTTAGAACTATTACTCAAAGTGAAACAGGTCGATGATAGCTAAGCCGAGACCTCGTAGAAATTCCCGTTGAGCACACAGGTAATAAAGGTTCGCGTTTCTGGCGCCTGAGTGTTGCAGAGTTTATGAAATGCAAATAGTTTTAACGAAATGATTACATTTGATCTTAATTTACTGACCTACGAAAAGGGCACACGCACCTCAGACTATGCCTGTCGATTACTTCCGAAGGCATTACGCACCTTGCAAACACAATTCTGGCTGACTCCGAGCGAGAGCTAAAAAAGGCATTTTCGAAGGGCATGTTTGGGTCAGATGCCTACAGAATTGTCCGAGGGCCCTTGCGTTGTATCTTGCTATGAACGTTCCACCAATAAAACGAGAGGGTCGACATTTTAAGTCGCACAGATGCACACAGCATGACGAGAGCGCCGAACTCCGGTTCAAAGCCTTGCGATATCGTGCGTGGCAAGTGTAACATTTATCGCTAACCACTTTCCGGGTTTCAGCGCGGACACGAACTCAGGGTAGGCGGGCAAAATAAGTGGTTCGGAATCCACTGTGATCAAAGCCACCCACACCGAGAGGAAGGTCTGTTCCACCCAACAAGATATATGCTTGCTTGTATAGAGCTGGAAATATATTTAATAGCACAACTAAATATTTCGTCGAATATAAACAAAACTTGGAAAGTGATTTTGTCATCTAACGAAATACAGGCTTTAATTGACAAAACCTCTGTGTTGGGCTACAAAATGATTAAATTACCAACAAAATATTTAATTGCATCAACTATATACGATGCTTGGCCACTCATTTAACTGCCTTTGTTTGAATATTATAGAGCTCAAGTGTTTGTTTATCTGATATTTTGTTGCAATTACGATAGTAACAGTGATTGTTAGTGAATTTACTGATGTTTAAAAGTTGAGTGAAAATCCTAACAAAACAAGTTAACCAGGAAACTATAAAGTAAATCTGTTCTAGTGAGCACAGTGTTTCTTTTGTGGCCCCACGATTGGGTTGCCAAAGTTCTCTGTACGGGAACCACCTCACTAGCTCTACCCATGGAATGCCAAAATATCTGTAAGAGGATGATGTAATTATTACAAGTTAGCCCGTCAAGGATTTCTGAATACAGTATGTATTCAAATTATATGTCACCACGTTGGACAACCCCAAAGGTTTCAATGAATATAAATTTAAATCCACACATATTATATGCACAATTGCGACTTTAAACCATATTAGTAACTCGAATATCTGAACCAACTTCTAAAATTAAAATATGTATTATTGTCTCCTTATCATCCAGTAGACTATGACCCTACTTCACAAAGTCGACACTATAGAGAAACTAACATTTTAGACTCTTAAGGAATCAAGAATATTTCATTTCTTTGGTATAATACATGCACAAACAATTGACAGGAGTGATTAAAATCTAAGCACTACTTTGACACATGAACGAATGAAAACATAGTAAATCAGTAATTCCATCAAATAAAACGGTATTTCTATCAATCGTAGTAATTTTAATATTTGCCCAAACTTGTAGTTTGGTAATTAGCTTCGATAATTTCTACAATTAAGGTTCACGGCTCTTTTAGACCCTTTAACGTTCTCAGTTTCCACTTGGAATCTAACTTCAGTGCAGATCAAATTATATTTGAATTACCATTTCTTTTGATGGCAGATTCTCCGTTCATGAATAAAGTAACATTTTACATTATCATTGTGTTATTCATATTGCATATATCTTGTGTTTCAATGTAATTTATAATGTATGTTTAAATATCATATATGGCTTCGTGATACAGCCTAATAATAGTTACATATGCTATTTGTTCCATAAGATGAAATCAACTCTTCCAGAAATTGTTAAAACATATGAGATATTCAATATAAAACTTCTGATTTGCTAATTAAGCATTTCACCAACACACACAATGGATAATAATTATTTTTGTTCCACTGAAAAATTATATTCTTACATAACAACAACATTGTTTCCAAAGAGTATCACAAAAATTAAAAGCATAACAATAATTTGCTCTTAGCACCTTCATAGACCAGAGAAAGTAATCATTAACAGGCGTGATTTTAAAGTGTAGCGACGCTTTTCTCTTTACTTCGTTAGGTGAAATTAAAACTGTACACTAATACATCCACTCTTTTTCCATATGTGACTAATAAATCTAAATAATAAATAGTTCAGATTAATTGACATCCAGGTATACAAATAAATTTCAATCTGGGTAGGGGTCTGGAGGAAATAATTTATGTTCAATCCAACTTCTATACATAAACTGTGAAACTTGAAATATTTTTTTTTTTACGTGCGTTGGCCAATATTTAAATTGCATGTATTTAAAAACGAGCTCGGGTGAAAGCTTCTACGAGTCCTGCTACCCAAGCCTATACGCTAGTAGTTATGGGAGGGTTCTTTCGAACTATCTATCAACTGATACTTGTTGCAGCACGAGTGCCTTTTTTTATCATTTTGCTTCTGCAGCTGTGGTTCGAGAACAATCCTCACTCAAGACTTCCTCACTAGGTGTAAATGCACAGAGTTTTTTTTTTTTTTTGTTATTACTGGAATTTTTATGTTACATAAACACGAATGTTTACCTTAATTTTCGCGCAGTAGAATGAGTAGACATTGTCGTGGTTTTTTTTATTCACTATCTATTCGTGTTTAGTGGTTTTGCGCTCTTTCTCAAAATAAAACAAAATTAATCTACCACCGTTTCTCTGATTGAGTAAAATTTCAACCTTGTGACAAACCTTCCATCGAATCTTTCACACGACTAAATACGAAAACGTCCGCGAGAACAGCCAGCAGTCGGCCATATTTCCATAGAACCATCCATACAAGCGGCCATTGAGGTTTGCGTGGAATTCTACAAAGAATTTTCCATTGCGACATGCACGCTTAAAATGAGTAGAATTAACCTTAAGAGTGGGATGCACCCCCGCGTCCAATGTCAAGAAGTGAGGGAGCGATACGGGCGACACTAACACGCACGCCCAGTGCCTCATCGCTCCTACGCGCAAGGCGTGCAGTGTTTCCGCCGAAACGCTGTACTGTGCAAATTACATTTGTAACAGTGGGGTTTTATTACACTTGAGGAAAGTCCACAGATTAAACTACGCCCGTATCTTTGTGCTTTTCACTTGCCGCGTAAGGAAACTGCATAGGCAAGCTTTAAAAATGAGATATTTTGCATTTTCACGATATTTTTTTCTCCGAGAATATACTTAATATGATCAAAGTAAAAAAAAAAACAGGGGCATAGATAATTGTTTCTTATTTTTTCCGACTGATGATGGAAGCCCTTCAGGTATTTCATGCCCGTTGGCTTAGCCTATAGCCGCTGCAACCTTAACAAAGGAAATTTAAGAAAGAACGTTAGAAGCCAATTGTGAATGCATTAGTATTCAGATATTAAAGCTTGGCCTTCTAGTAGACTTTCCGGAGTTAGTTGCAAGACACAGTAGTTGTATTGTTTACACTGAGGAGGTGGCTAAAAGGGAGAGAGGACAAAAATTGTCATTGTGTTTAATATTAATATGAGAAATAACATTAATGAATATTATCCGTGTGAAAATATTGAATTGTGTGTGAAATGTGTTTATTGACATATTTTATGATATTTTGGTGCTGAATAAAAATGTTTCATTTAATTGAAATTGGTGTGTACGGATTATTTATCAGCTATTAGCGCCCACCTCCATTGTTGAAAATGAGTGTTGTGTGTTACGATTTCAGGTAAAGGCTATTCACGATGAAGTGAGCACTTTGAAATGAACCTTAGAAAAATGTCACTGCCTCTGCATGCACATATTTTAACGGGCGCACTGAGTGGCATGCACCCGATAAAGTTGGTAAAGATGGATGGAACGTAGTTCCATATATTAATGTCGAATAAAAAGTGACCATTTGTAATAATTTTAATTATTTCTTACTTTTCTAATAATTTCACAGTTTCACTCGACCGACGCATGAATAAAGTGATGAGGTTAATGGCAATGTTAATTTTCCATAAGGTGGAAGAATCCACAGCGTGACTACAAGTAGATTTTAAGCAGGGCTTTCAAAAATGCTCATTTTATCGTGAACAGCCTATAACACAATTTAACATAGAATAACCTAACCTATCCTAACCTGACCTAATCTAAGGTTTCGTTTTCCCTGCTGGGAGTACATGGCTAACGTGCGTTCTGCGCGCTGTTGAAAGTGGTCGAGCGGGAAATACCACCCGCGGGTCTCGGACAGCGAGAGTGACTCGCCTCGCAGCAAGTGAAGGGATTTAGCCCGGGGAACTTGCTGCAAATCGTTCGTTCTTGACCCAGTGACGCGCTGTGCAGGCGAAGGCTGACCGCCCGTCGGCGAACGGGTAGACCCTGCCCGTACCATGAATACAAGGTATAGTCCATTCCCAGTTACTTCAGCCTTTTATGAAGCCCTGCCAATGTTATACTTCCAGGATATTCCTCCGCCTCGTGCAAACTATAACTTAACTAAGTCTGGACAGTTTCACCAGAGGGACAACGCACCAAATTCGTGCGCACTCAGTTGTAATGATATTTTACATAACTCTTTCTCACTAGGCTCTACCAACACACATGTTTTCCCACTGTTTATTATTCAAATTATTTGTAAATGAAGCATTATAATTTATAGATAAGACATAAATAACATTTCAATTTAACAGAAGAAAAAAAAGTAACATTTTTGAACACAAGTATAAAACGCTTGTGATACAGGGCGTATTTAGGAAATTACTAAACACGTCATACATGTGGAAATTTTTCAAAGGTTTGGTTGAAAAATGCCGAAGAAACCGTGAATGGACGATAAATGCTGTTCACGATAAAGCGAGCACTTTTTAAATCAACCTTAGAAAAAAGTCACTGCCCGTACCTGCATATATTTTACGGGCGCACTGAGTGACACGCGCCTAGTAAATTTGATATCTTAACGTCGAATAAAAAGTGTTAGGTAACCATTTGTGATGACTGAAATTATTTCTTTCGGTTCCAATTTTTCAATACTGCATCGGAGTATAAAAATTAACAGATTTGTAAAATATTTACTTTTATAATAATTGCATTGTTTCACTTGACCAACACATGAATAAAAGGGCGAGGCCCCGTGACAATGTAAATTTCTCATAAGGCGTAGGACTACACAACCGTGCATATAAGCAGATCTTGAGCAGGGCTTTCAAAAGGGCTCATTTTACCGTGAATAGCCTACAGCGATAATCTCTCGCTGGCTGTGCACAAACGGTCGTCGAACTGCTTATCTGCCAACACAACTAGCAGAAACAGGCGTGGATTGGATTTGAGGTCAGGAAACCATTTGTAGTCCATTCGCGGTTACTTCAGGCTTTCTCTGAAGTTCCTTCTAAACTTCTTCTGCCAGGATATTTTCCAGCCCCATGTAGCTTAAGTTCAGAAAACTTCACAGGAGGGTCGACGTGCCGCATTAGTGCGCGCGCGGTGTAATAATATTCCGCACAAAGAACTATTTCTTACTAGGCATTGCCAATACACGCATTTTTCTCCGTGTCCTTGATGTATATTAGCTATAAATGAAATTTTTTAATTTATAAATTAAATTTAAATTACAGCTTAAGTTAACCAAAAAAAGTAGGGTACTTTTATTTTAACACGCGTTTAAAACGCTTGTAATACGTGACACATTAAAAAAGCAACCAAACACGTCTTACACGAGATTTTTTTTTCCAAAAGTTTGATTCAGAAAGTGTGAATAAATCGCGAATAGATAAAAGTAAACAAATGTTTTGAGGTGTTCCTCTAACGGATTGGTAATACAGCTTGATTAAATCGTAATTGTTAAAAGTATTTGTTTCGTATCGTATTTGTGATCGCTATTTAAAAATTAACATACAGACATGTTCATCGCTGTTGATCATGTGACTTTGGCAGTTGTGTTGCTGTGGGGTAGGTCCACGCTGGGTACATGCGCAGAAGACGAACAATCGTTATATATTATGTTCTCGGTAAAATGAGCACTTTTGAGACCCTAATTACTTTTTCCTTTCAGCCATTTTTTATCCATTAACCACCTTTTAAAATCAAGTTTGGCATACAAGAAATAAACACAGTGTGTATATTCCACCGCACTCGGAAGTTAAAGTCCAAGGCTAAAATAAGAAATATTTATCGACTATTATTCCAAATGAGAGGGCTTTCAAAAGTGCTCACTTTGCCGTGAATAGCATATACCTATAGACCTGAAGAATTTGCGGATTTATTTAACGACAATATAGATTTAAATACGTTTGTTTTACATCTGCGGTTGCTCTGTGACACATAAGACACTTCGTAGAGGACTCTGAGCCAATAACAAGGAGGCAGCAAGGAACCAATGAGCAGTTGATGTCCGCTCGAGTGTACAAACTAATGTGGAGTCTATCATACAAGTCACTGAATCCGCGAATTGTTCCGGTCTCAAACTATACCTCATCTTTAGTCTATGTGAGAACCCCGAGTGCTGATACGACAGTCATGGGCCTGCCGTCGAACTCCATACGAAGGAACGCGGGGGTGTTCTTGTGTTTCAGTTACATACCTTGCACTCGTCCAGGAGGTCGCCGTGGTGTGGTGGCTAGACCGCATGCCTCCCGCCAAGGCGAAGCGGGTTCGATTCCGGACTCGGTGTAATAACTTGGGGATAGCGCCTGGTGGGCGGGTTTTCTCGGGTATCTCCCGTTTCCCCCGCCCTTGCATTCCGGGGCCGCTCCATACCTCGCTTGAACCTCATCGGCTCTCAAGAACTCATTGTTAAGAGTTGTCTATATCTATTCATTCCATTTTTGCGCTGCTCGGTGGAGGTTTGAAGTTGCGTCGCCTCTTCGTAGCCGACACTTTTATTAACCTTAAGGACAAGCTATTGGTCTATAATTTCATGTACCGCCATGTTATTGATCCTCGCCGCGCCAGACTTCCATCATTGGCCGGCTCTCAAACAATATAGACTGTACAGTACCACAGAGTACAGGATGTTCACTGTAAAGTGAGCACTTTTGAGGCTCTAGTTACTTTTTCCTTCCAGCTTCCTTCCTTTAACCACCTTTTCAAAATAAATATTGCTATTTAAGTAATAAACACAGTGTGTAAATTCCACCGCATTCGAAACTTAACGTCTAAGACTTAAATAGAATATATTTATGGACTACTATTCCAAATGAGAGGTCTTTCAAAAGTGCTCACTTTACCGTGAAGTCACTATAGATAAGACCGCGAAGGCGAAAGGACGTGGCGGTCTATTTTATGTGGGCGTGCGCATTCGTCGAGGCTCTGGAAGTGGGCATTGTTTCTTATTGGCTACCGCGTTCTGCGAAAGTTCCCTATTGGCTGGGCTGCCAGGGATACCAGGCACTGTTTCACCACCGTTTGCATAAGTACTCTGCGGCAATACATGCAAAAATTCTCGTTTACTTACGAAAGTTGTCACTAGTGATATGTTGATTTATGGTACAATCCCGATGGAATTAGGTACACAACGGGACAACATCCGGCCCAATTCTGTTGACAAACGGCAGGAAAATATTCACACGAGTATTGCCCAACGTACACTCGGGCAGAGTCCACAAGTGATAGGGCCGTGTCCCCAAAATTAACAAAAAAAAAAAAGTAAATAAAATTTATTGGCGAGGGGAGTTGCAACATACTAGGCATGTGCCAAACAAAAATTTAATGTCAAAGTATGCAGAAGAGCGATTTCCTTATTTTTATTATTTACGTTGGACGAGGACGTTAACTCACGTTTATTATGCCTCGGGGTTGAATTTGGCACCTGGCGAATCGTTTTCTTAAAAGAAAAAAGAAAAAAAAGGATACGATTACAGCCTGAGAAATCTTAATCGGGAAAGCTTGCGTGGGACAGAATTCCGCTCGAAAAATTTTGGTCAGTCGAGTTGTATCGTAAAAAATAAATAAGTTCATTACGGTTTTAGGGGGGGGGGTAGGAGGAGGTGTGTATCTCAGGCGTATATATGAGACGCGGGGTCAAGTACGATGGACCATTCATTCGCCGACAACCCACACGGGAGCAACTGTGAAGGGCAGTCGCTTTCTCGTGGGCGGCCGTCATGAAGCTCACGTTCATCGTCTGCACGGTGTTCGCGCTGCTGTACCTAGTGACCTCGGCTACCCTCTCCAAGCTAAGTGTGTCAAGCAATAGCACATACTTTTTTTTTTTTTTTTTTTTACGTTGGCTTTTGATGGCTAGGTGATCTGTCTTTAGTATAATTACACTATCTGTTTACCTGCAATTCGGGGAAATATTGATTTCGCACGGCTACGATTATTTTGATGGTCTTTCACTTTCTCGGATCATTATGTAACGTGCTTGACTGACTCAGTTTGTTTTCAATACGCCCGCTACTCATCAAATTTTATCTGTAATCCCTTTGCCCGTTTTACGCCTTCAATTTACCACCACTGATGTTTGCGCGCGGCCGTACTACTCAATCGTTTTGGAATAAGGGTTGCACGCGAACGAACTTTTACTAACTTGCTGTACACCACAAGAAACTGTCAGTAACCACGCGCTCTGATTCATCTTGTATGTCTGTGTAGAATAAAAACAATTAACTGGTTTCTGCTGGATTAATTTCTTGGATCAGGAAACAATCTTTTAGAATAATTTTCCTGCGCCAAACTAAAATATACAGCACATGAACTATAAAACGTGTTTTGCATCATTCCTCTGCATTATTTTTATTTTGCGAGCGTAGAGAATACAGCTACATTACATGCTGTTTTATATATATATATATATATATAATTATATATATGTATGTATGTATGTATAACGCACTCGTGGAACTGTTCAAGAAGGAATTTTTTTTCTCTATATTTTGAGAATATTTTATGGTTTCGCGACATATAAATTATAACTTGGTAAAAATACCAAACCATTTTAAGAATAATATTTATGAGAAACCTTTAGCACAAATACAATACTTTTAACTTAAAAAGCTATAACATATTTGGAACGTTATTTTTGCGCGAAGATTTATTCAAGTGACATAATTAAAATTCTTTGAAATCCAACACTTGGCTCATCTGTGGAAAATATTTAACATTTAACTAATATATGTATAAAATATTCTTCATGGCATTGTGATTACATATACCAATATTTTTAGTTTTATCCTACGGTATTTAATTTATCCAATTTTGAGATTTTAACGAGAAAAAATTGTATAAGTTTAAATTCTTGTAGCTCTTGTCATTCGGATTTAAAAAGTATTCTTTTTTTTTTTTTCAGACTTCGTATCACAACGAAAAAAATTAAATGCCCAAAAACGTAGAAAATAACGCCTTTAAGTAGCTAAGGTGGTCGCCAAATGAGGGATATGTTTGTGTGTGGCAAAAATCGATGGAGTGCTAGGGGTGACGCCAGCCGGCACATGTAAAGCGGTATCGCCTCTAAGAGCAAGGCGGGGCCACGGTGGCTGAGCAGTTCGACTGCTCGCGCCCACCAAGGCGAACCGGGTTCAATCCCCGGCTGGGTCATTCTCGTATTTTAGCCAGTGGGATTCGTACCGGACAGTACCGCTGATCGGCGGGGTTTTCTCGGGGATCTCCTGTTTCTCCTGGCCTTGCATTCCAGTGTTGCTCCATTCTCACCTCATTTAACTCTCATCGGCTCTCGAGACCTCGAAGACCAGTCTTCCCGTCGGCAAATGGACTCCAAGTGGTGACCCTACAATTTCATTGGACGCCACTCTGTAGAAAAGCCAAGTGCACGCTTCTATAGGCTGTTCACGGTAAAGTGAACACTTTTGAAAGCCCTCTAATAATCATCTATAAATGCGTTTTGTTTCAGCCTTAGACGTTAACTTCTGAGTGCGGTGGAATATACACAGTTACATATCAATATTAATTTAAAAAGGTAGTTAAGGGATAAAAAAAATAGCCTAAAGGAAAAAGTAACAAGAGCCTCAAGAGTGCTCATTTTACCGTGGAAAGCCTATATCATAGTTTCCCATGTGTGCATCCTTTTCGTATATTCTGAGAAAGCCATTTTTTGCTACGTTTGAGGACATCAAATAATTTTTTCAAATGTGCTTAGTTTTTTCAATGTACCATTGCGTCAGCACCTGTGATGCACTTTCTTTGCGTAGATAAACGTATTTGGGGCATGTTTAATAATTTCGCGAAAAATGCAGTCACCAGTTATGATTATTTTATTGATGTGAAACAAGAAAAACCCATCAATGTTAATTTTCTAAAGGTGGTAATATAGTGTTTTTTTCTTCTCGTTTTAATTATATGCAGTCATACATGGAAAACATTACATGTGTCAAATTATTCAATACCAGAACCAGTTAATTTAATTACAGCATTTTGCCATAGACATTTTCATCGCTATATATTTACAAATAATACATAATTATATTAGACACACATGTATACACATACGCGTGTATGTAGTTTGAAGAAGCTATCTGTAGTAGGACGACTGTCTCTTGCTACGTAGGTATTAAGCATTTGTGCCCCAGATCCAGAAGTTAAGTTTGAAGAAATTCAGATAAACGGTAGAGGAGAAGGCGCAGTGCTTGTTAGGCCGCTCCCCGCAGGCAGTCCGTTGGTTAACTCCTTGAGCGTTGTAATTCTTTCACTGACCAGCGGCGGTGGAGCAGCTGTTATCTGCCGTTCTCGTTTAAATGAGCACCCACGGATTCAACCTTTGAAAAATGTCACCGCCCCTACCTGCATACATTTGAACTGGCACACAGACTGCCACGCGTCCAGTTTAGTTGGTAACAATGGAGGCAAAGTAGTTCCGTGTCGCAACGTTGCATTAAATGGGTTAGGTAAACATTTGTGAATACTAAAATAATTAAATTTTCTTTAGGTTTTCTTATTCACGTAAGTGTAAGAAATAGCATAAATGTAAGTATTACAATTCTTTCATAATTTCACATTTTTACTTGACCGGCGCATGAATAAAGCTATCAGGCCCATGTCATGTTAATTTAAATATGGTGGAAGAATACATGAAGTGCATACAAGTAGATCTTAATCAGGGCTTTCGTAAGTGGTCAGCTTACCGTGAACAGCCTACACGATTGGCGATCGGTCGGCCCCACAGGATATTGTCTTCTGTGGACGATCTTTGGATCGGACTCGTGGTGGCAGTGGTTAGCTCCAAGGCGGAGCAGACTCGGAGGGTTTCCAGTCTCCCTGAGAAGGGTCCATGCAGTGAGCGGCAACACTGCACCAGCGCTGAACGGGACAGTCAATACGAGTGGGGACAAAAATCATAAGGAGGGTTTCGCCCTGGCCGAACCAAGGTGCTCTGACTACAAGGGTCTCACCGACCCAGTCTGAAAATAAAACTGGGTATACAGGACTTGTATATTTATAGTCAAAAATTCACTCTTACGTAAACCAACTCCAAGAAACCAATCACTGTGATGTATACCGACCAGAAATAAACTTAAGGAGGAAGCGAAATAGTTTTTCTAAACAAAAATACGGTGTTGGGAGACATGTGTAAATAGTTTGAGATTCTCTGGGCCAGATATAGGTTTTTCATGTTAAACTGAGCTCTTTTTAAAGACCTGCTCAGGATCAACTGGTCTGATAATGTATGCATCCACCATATGTAAATTTAACATGGTCGTGTGCCTGATTAATTACATTCATGCGTAGGTCACGCGAAACTCTGAAATTATAAAAGTAATTGTTTCGCCAATTTGATAATTTTTACACTTAAAACCATTTAAAAAAAAAACAGTAAAAGAGTGGAATAATTTGAGTATCCACAAATGTTTACCCAACACTTTTTATTCAACGTTAAGAAATTGAACTACTTTCTCTCCATCGTTACCAAATTTACTTGGCTCATGCCAGACATCGTGCCCGTTAAAATATATGCTGGTATGGGCAGTGACATTTTTCAAAGGTTTACTTCAAAAGTGTTCGCTTTACCGTGAACAGTCTTTGATCGCTTTATTACTTCTGCAGCTGTTAGCTTACATTTCTTATTACGCATTGAGGAATAACTATGGCTCTTATCACGTTATTGTTATAGTCTATTCGCAGTTTCTTCGCACTTTTGAACCAAACCTTGGAAAAATCACCCCATGTATGACATGTTTAGTTATTTCCTAAATATGCCATGTATACCAAGCGTTTCATACCT
Source organism: Dryococelus australis (assembly GCA_029891345.1). Classification (NCBI taxonomy): domain Eukaryota; kingdom Metazoa; phylum Arthropoda; class Insecta; order Phasmatodea; family Phasmatidae; genus Dryococelus; species Dryococelus australis. The sequence goes on from CM057003.1 coordinate 41,203,822, forward strand.
TTATCGACGTAAAAGATCACATCTTACTTTTCATTAAATTTAAGGTTTACCTATATTTTATTTATAAATAATTATATTTCATTTATAATACGTACGGATTAAAACTGTGAGAAAAAGTGCGCGTTGGTAGCGTCTAGTAAGAACTAATTCGCATATGGAAAATTTTTTTACAACAGAGTGCGCACTAATTCGGTGCGTTGTCTTTTGGGGTAATTTTCTAGACTTAGATCCGCTTAGTTTGCACGAGGCGGAGGAATATCCTGGAAGTACAACTTTAGCAAGGCCTCAGAAAAGCGTGAAGTAACCGTAAATGGAATATATCTATAATGTCACACAAGTGAGATGTTATCGCATCTTCATAAAAAAAAAAAAAAAACCTTGAAATTATTTTACTATGGCTAGACAGTGCCTCAGTTCTCGGAAAGCGACGAGTCTTCATCGTTGCTGTCTGTGTGCTTGTTTCAGCTCCTTACTTGAAAGCCTGTTCGAGGAACGACCCAAACTTGAAGGCGTGTTCTCTTAAGAGTGCCAACGATGCGATACCATCATTGGCAAAAGGTAAGGAGCGTGTAGCAAATTTCCCTTAGATTTATTTTCTCTATGTGAATGTAACTTTATTAAGAAATTATGGTCCTTTCTCCATTTCCGAAGCTAATCACGAGTATAAACAACTAAGGTAAAATAATTTGTATACAAAAACATTTAAATAAAAACAAATAACTTTTAAGTTCAAAAGTAAAATTGCAATATTTATGCAGAAATCAGACCTAATTTTCAAACAATCTTGCATAGTTAAATTCGACTGTAAATTTGTTAAATTTTTTTTGGACAGATATTGCAAGTTTATCTTTCATTTTTGAATTGATTCTCTTTAATTTTCTTGTTTACAGAAATTTTAATATTTTATTTCATTTTGGGACAGAGCAAACAATAAATTAGTTAGCCAACCGTAAATGTATTCATTTGGATAGTTTAATGGGAAAATTGTATGTTTCTAAGAAATTCCTACTATTATATGCAAAACTAGAACTATTCTTTTTACATGATAGAGCATCACTCCAAATTCTGCGCAAATACGACTAGAACAGACTTAAGTGTGTGTGCTTGTAATACAGATTTCATAAGCGTTAGTGAGTTTACATATTCGCGTATACGACAAAAGCGCTCTGTCTTAGCCAGGGCCATAAAGATTGGTAGGGTCTCAAGACGTAATTTCCTCTCCGTCGCATCCACTTATTGACCACCCTTCGTAAAATTCGTCAACCACTGGCTCGAATAATTCACGAGAGGAGAGACAACTGTGCAGAATACCTCAGAATACAGAAGCGAAACAGCCAAAGTAAGGGTCCCTAAACGTTACGTTCGTAACATCTGTTCTATTGGACTGAATATCAGAACTCGTACGAAAACCACCAGGACTGAGCGAAAAAAAAAAAAAACGTACAGTTAAAATAATATCTGTCATTTAACTCTGCTTAGAACATGTTTATTCGCCGCAAACTTAAGAGGGCGCGGGACATAAATTAATGCCATTGGGGTTTATCGTATTTTACAAAGTTTATGGAAGCCGATAGAGAAAACAAAGCAAGGGCGACCATGCAGAATAGTTTTTACCAACTACGAGAGACAATATTTTACCTGAATGACGTTATTCTGCTGAGATATTTCTGACGCCGTCAATTTTTGTGTGTTTTCGTGGCGCAAGACACTATGAGAAATTGATACACTAATACTGCAAAATACTTGGTCGTTAAGTTGGCATAACTTATTATCTGGCTTGCCATTTTTACTTTTTTTCTATGTTGGCTTTCAAAAACCAGTGAACATCAATTTGCGTATTTGGTGTTAATTTATGTCCCATGCCCCCCTTAATACGAAGTTTTGCAATAGGAAAAGCACTGTCTTTAAGCGGTGATTCAAGGAGTCATCGACATAAATGCTTGCGAAACTTTTGTACAAATGTTTTCCATGGGAATGAATCGGTAGTCTTTTTAGTGTAGTTAATGTATGGCGTGTGGCGTCACATCCGCTCAAGTGAACATACTTGGCGTTTTCTTCCGGGAATATCGTCAGTAACAGAAACTACTAGTTACTTCAGTTTGACTATTACTTAGAGTAGGTTATCTGTAACTATTCTAACTCAAGGGCGTAATTCTCTATCTTTGTAGAGAATAAGAAATGTACAGGCCTACCGGGAGGTAGAAAGTCAGCGTGCTCAAACGTAAGCCCACACGTTACGCTATCAAATCGACGTCATGCTGTGTAGATGGAGGCCTAGACTTCTCAGTCATTTAAATATTATGGCCACAATAGTTTATTCATTGGCTTCTGTCATATAACAAATATTTTTTTCTATTCGATCTGATTGCAGCCAGTCCCCAAAAAAAATAATTTTCGAAATTCACGCACTTATACGCTGAGGAAATTTTCGTTGACTCAAACAAACTTTGTTTGGTACAGCTAAATCCCAGCGCTTCTCCATTCCCACCTCATTTCACCATATTCGGCTCTCAAGACCTCGTTGTTAAGAGCCGCCCAAAAATATCTCAACTCAACTCGAGCAGTAGAGAGTACCAGACTTTATCCGAGAATGTGGCCTCAGAGAAGAATCCTTCCCGAGAAGTTGATCCGCGGGACGCCGGACTGTGTTGTCGCAGGTGATCCGTCACTGCACATCCCGGTCATGGATCCGCTGCTGGTGGAACAGTTGTCGGTGAAAAAGGGCTCTGGACCTGTGCAGATCCAGCTCACCCTCACAGATCTCTACCTCCACGGCCTCAAGACAGCTCAGTTTCAGTCTGTCGAGTAAGTTCTCAACGCTTCATTTGCTCGTTCACACGAGTTATGCAATGGCGGGTCGGCCTTTTGTTCCCCCCGTCCGCGCGGTAAGTTATTTCTGAATTACGTTGCTGTTTCCGGAAGGGTATTAAATATTTTCAGTGTTATAACCGTAGTGTTATGTTTTGCGTCTAAGTGATAGTGTATTATTTAGTGTGTAGGTGTAAGATGGTAATATTCAGGGTGTGAGGATCGCAGAATACCGATGTGAGGTTGTGCCAATGTGAGTATGTGAGACTGTTAGGACGTGAATGTGTAAGGGTGTTAGGGTGTGAGTGTAAGGGTGTAAATAGCTATATTTGGTTGTGGGACTGTGCAAGGGCATTGAGTATGATAATGTAAGGATGTGAGAAGTGAGAGTGGGAAAGTGTGAAATTTTTTTGGAGGGTGGGGAGCGAGAATGTTAGGGCAGTATGAGTGATCAGTGTGAAGGGATGAGAGTTACAGAACATAACATTGCGGCAGTATAAGGGTGTGAGAAAATGTGTGAATGAGGGCATGAGTTTGTGAGAGTAATCGAAAGTGAAAATCATAGTGTAATGGCACGCAGTAGAATGAAAATGAGTAAATGAGTGGGAGTATTTTTCTCTCGGTCTAAGCATCATTTAATTATTTTTCAATCTACTTTAATAAAAGCTGTGATGCCTTCAAATTTAATCATATTTTACAGGGGAAATATAAATTAAATATCTCTAGGACATAATATTTGTGAATTTATCAGCAGAGTGGTTACAAAATGTAGTTGCTATGAGGGTCGCGAAGTTAAGCATATTGTACAGGGCAATTAATTGACACATCTAATCTTTAATATGCTATACACGCCTAGTTAACTGATTATTGAACACATAAACGTAATTCTTTCAACCCTAAATAATTTTTGGTAATGTGCCATCCACTTATAGGTAATAGTAGATTGATATAGCTGATTCTAGTAGACGGGAATGGGGAAGGAGGAGGCAGGAGCCAGCTGGCTGCCATGATGTGACAACACCCAACCATCATCTTGGATCCAGGTGAACTTTACCTCGATCCATGACCTTGACCTTGACTCTTGGCCCATGACCTTGAATGACTTCGAATCCAAAAAAAAAATCGGAAAAACCTCAATAATGTATTAAACTTCAAAAAATCTTATAAATAATTTTTAAAAAATGTTTGAAATTTTATTTCAAAAATTAATAAAAATATTATTTTAATAATTATTAAAAGAAGATTTATGTAAAAAACTAACATTTCAGGAGATTCCTTAACCACAACCTCTGACAATTATTTTTAATCGGTTATTTAATCGGTCAAATACTCGCATCCGTTAATTAGTCGGCAGGCCCCCACCGCCTTCCAGCCTCTTTCCTCGTCATACATCGACTGACCATTTATTTTTAAACGAGGGCTCGCATATGTAAGATGCATCGTTTTAGCGGCAGCAGTGACGGCCGGTGTGGGTTGGTACCACGTGCAGTATTCACGAGTTGGCAGCCATGCATAAGTTGTACTTTGCTCTTCCTGCAATGCAAACTGTGGACTGTACGTGGCCGCCTCGTGCCTGGGTAAGAGCGAGCATCCTGTATACAGCAGTGACTTCACGTTAGCTAAGACTTGAAATATTTCACACTTGAAATATGAATTCTAGCATAAATATTTGTTCCAGCAGACAAAATATTTAATACTTTGTCTGGTGGAACAAATATTTCTCTTAGTATATGTCGACAGGAACGCAGCACTATGAGAAACAATCTGTTCACAAAATTGGCAAAAGACTAGCCTGTGAATACCTTTTTTGGGATTTTCGATACTGACTGCCAGAAACCTGAAAATTTGTATTGCCATGTTTATTATTATATATTCCCCATTCCCTCATATCTATTTTCCCTGATGCAATTAATTCACCTTGCTTGCAAACAGTACAGTTACACCCAGATTTTCACGTCAGTTGTGTACATATTTTATTAATATATAAAACGTTTATTAAATATTATTACACACTATAATGTATATTTGTTTGGAAAGCCGTATCTATGTCAAGAGTTTTTCTTATTTTCTTTTTCCATCAATATTATGTTTTCTTTCTCATACTAAGAAGTTGTACATAGAATGTATTGTGGCAATTTAAAATTGTTTAAGGTTAGGATTTTAATTAATTAGAACTTTTCATTAATTTTTGTGATTGTAACTTAATTTGATTTATTTTGCTCTCATTGTGTGATTAATTCCGTTTATTCAATGTTTACAGTCTTCAGCCAGTAGAGCGTCCTTTGAATAGTCACTATTCATAGTAGATATAGTTTAAATTCCTATGAGATAGAAGCCAAAGATATAGTTTAAATATCTATGAGATAGAAGCCAAAGATATAGTTTAAATTTCTATGAGATAGAAGCTAAAGATATAGTTTAAATTTCTATGAGATAGAAGCTAAAGATATAGTTTAAATTTCTATGATATAGAAGTCAAAGATATAGTTTAAATTTCTATGAGATAGAAGCCAACGTCCGCTTCACGAATGTATGTATGTTGTCTATGGTTGAAAACAAGCTAAACTGTTTTGATTAAAAATACTTATTTGCAGAAATGAATGGAATTGCGTGTTTTTAGTTTCGAGAGGTCTACATTTGCAAGGACGTCTGGATCTTTGCGCCTCATTGTATCAGATAAGCACTATCCATGCATGGTATACACATACAAAGTGAGATGTCCAGCTTATTTAGTCTAAAATATGAAGACTTTACGACCCAGCGTTTCAATTTGGAGTCACGCACACTGAGCTAGGCACACGTGGAACTTTAACTCTTTTAGTTTGAACAATATTTCAATGTCAATATTTTTAAGATAATTCTTATTATTATTCGAACTGAGATTAGGTTGTTGTTCATGTCATCTGCAGTTTTGCCAAATTGCCACTAGGGTTTCAATATTATCGATTCAGAAAGTAATTACGTTGATAAAATAATTGAATAAGCTGTATTTGAGAATAAACTTGCTATGACGTGGCATACATTATTCTATCATGATCCCATTGTTTTCTATGTGTTTACTTGTATGCTAGTTGTTCTCCTGCCCAGACTGGGCACAAATATTTAAAAGGTAAACAGACTGGTATTACCTGTTTCTTATGACTATGCTGGTGAACTGTTTAGGTTATTGGTGGTTTATTTTGAAAAGTTGAATGTGTGTCCCTATTTCAGGCTATTACAGTTACTGTTCTAAGTGTGCACGTGCAAATAAGATAAACTTAAGGTAGTAGAACATATACACACTGGATAGTTACATCGTTTATGAATGAGTTATTCAGATCGCACACATATCCTTATTAACATGCATTAATTATTCATAATTTAACAGAAGAGACACTCTTGCAGTGGTTAAACGTATATGGGTCTTAACGATTTAAGGTATAACACAATTTTAAACAGTATTCAACAGAATGGCGACCATCCGTGGGGCAATTACCACGAGGTTTTAGACATATATGCATAATTTTTCAGTACTCTCTGGTAACAGTAGGGAACAATTTCAAGAAAAAAATAAAAACGTAAAGAAACTAATTCCGTACACACCTATAAGGAGAGAGTTGGGGTTGGAGATGAGGAGATGATTGTCTCATCATCAGTGATAAGCTCATTACACTTGACAAAAAGTACCTAGGAAACGGAGCTTCCTTAAATATTTACATGTGCCGAACATCAACGAAATTTTTTTTTTTATTGTATTCCGAAGAATTGTTGCAAAGTTTTGTGTCATTCATAACCAGAGACCTGAATAATTCAAGGAATAAATTTGGGACAAGCTAGAACTCAATACACGTGCGTTTATATTACTTTAGCCATTTGTCCGCATGGTACTTGACATCTCCTGGAGAACGGTGTCCAATTGTCGCCTTTTACTGCAAGAGCGGACAACCAATGTGCAGTTGATTTTGGTATATTTGTTTACAGGTCATTTAACTTGCGAATTATTCAGGTCTCTATTCTTAACGCAAATAATAATCGTGCTGATCCTTGAGGCTCTTAAAATTGTATGCGTCTTGTAACGCATGATATCGTTTGATCTGGTATTCCCCGCATTACAAATAGGTGAAGGTGGTTTAAAAAAAACACTACATAATTGCTAAACATGTCTTTATAAACATTGTGCTTTCTCATGTAGATTTATAGAAAACATCGAGTTTCTTTATACAGTAATGTTAGGCCTGCCAGACAGAGTCAAGTGAATTTTTTACGAGTCCGCAAAGCGGCATCCTGTGCTTTCACTAAAGTTATTGTATGTTATACGCTGTTCACGGTAAAGTGAGCACTTTTTATGGCCCTTCTAAATTTTTCCTTTCATCCAATTTACATCTTCCGGCTGCTTTTTAATATAAGCATTACAATGTGCCCAATAAACAAAGTGTATACATCTCACCACCCTCAAAATTTAATGTCTGAGACTGCAATAATATATATTTATCAGTGGTTAAAGCCTGTTGGGAGAGCCTTAAAAAGTGCTCACTTTAACATGAACAGCCTATAATAGTTTTAATGACTTCTCGGCTGCCTAGTTCCTAAGCTTAATCATATCAATAATTCCTTATTTCAGTTTTGACTTGGAAAAGAAGCTTATCGACGGACGATTTATCGTCCATGGCCAAAACTTGGTCCTTAAGTCAAAATACAGCATTGACGGCAAAATACTTATTCTTCCAATCAAAGGAGATGGCAATCTCACTCTGAAATTGGGTGAGTACGTCAATGCAATATGTGATGTTGAATTGAGAGGTTTCGACAGTTCTTAAGCGGACTATGTAGATGCGCGTCCAAGGTCAAGAAGCGAGGGAGCGATACGGGCGACACTAACACGCACGCCTAGTGCATCATCGCTCCTACGCGCAAGGCGTGCAGTGTTTCCGTCGTGACGCTGTACTGTGCAAATTATATTTGTAACAATGGGGTTTTATTACACTCGACGAAAGACCACAGATTAAACTACGCCCGTATCTTTGTGCCTTTCACTTGCCGCTTAAGGAAACTTCATAGGCAAGCTTTAAAAATGCGATATTTGACCACTTTCACGATTTTTTTTTCTCCAAGAATACACTTAATATGACAAAAGTAAAAATAATAGGGGCGTAGATAATTGCTTCTTATCCTTTCTGGCAAAATTTCGCAATTCCAAAACTTTTATTTGCCGAGATACGCTCTTACACGTAAACAACGATTTCACAAAAAACGTTTCAGTACATAGGACCCTTAATAGCATGGTCTTGATAGCCAATGGCGATTATGCGGCGTAAATATGGAGCAGCGCGCCGGAATGCAAGGTCGGAGTAAACTGAAGATCCCCGAGAAAACCCCGCCGACTAGCGGTATCATCCGCCACGATTCCCACGTACGAGCTACCCTGACGGTAATCAAACCCGGTTCACCTTGGTGAAAGGCGAGTAGTCTAACCACCACACCACCTCGGGCCCATCAATGCAGTATACAAATTAATGTTAACAAATATTTTAACGGTGAGACAATAAATTCTCAGCTGCAAAAACTCTTGTGTTTTCAGGGAAACTCCTTTCCTGAAAAATTTATCGATTTAAAGAAATTTTTCACATCCTCTTACGCGCTTAATTGTCTGTATGCTTTATTTATGAATAGTTGAAAAGACTAAAATCTTTCAACTTAATACAAATCATACATAAATAAATAACGTAATTCTCATTCCTAATAACTTAAATTGGATTGCTTCAAGCATGTAATTCAGTTGATTTCTATAATATAGAGTTACATAACAAGGTAGACCTATTTCGTATTTTATAAATGTCAATGTCAGTATGAGAAATCACAGTTGCCTTACTTTTGTCATTAAAAGGAAAATTTATTTCTTGGGAAAAATTTCGTAGCTCCCATAAATTCAAAAGCATGGTTCGGTGTCTGAGTTTAATTTGCTATGTTGGGCGCATTTTTCAATTCAAAGAATTAGAATAATTCTTGACGTTTAGAAGACAAAGCTGTAACATGAAACTTAGAAAGATTGCCTATAATATACTGGAAGGCGCTTGCACATTTTTATAACGCATGTTTATAAAATAACATTTATTTTATTTTAGAGTTCTTGGTGTAATTTATAAGCGTAAGTAACATGGTGGAAACGCCATGGTGTATAAATTCCAGACTGACAACCAAAAGGAAAATTGCCTATTTCAGTAATTTATCTATAAAGATAATAGTGATCTATTATAAGCTACTATCAAATGCAATGGAGTTTGCTGTGTAAATTATTATCTAAATAATTAAAACATTTGAGGTACTAATTAAAAGGCTGGTTTTGAAATCTTCAAAGGATTTCTTTGGGATGAATTTTAAATCAATTGGACATCATGGTAACTATTTTCAAAAAATCTTACTATTTGTTTTGGGTTTTGCTGAAAGGCATTCTTTGATCAACTTCTAAACTGCATGATATTTATTTCACATGCTACATCCGAATAATCTAACAAAGTGCTTATCGTTGTTTCAAGACACACTTAATGGAATTTTCAAAAGTGCTTACGACTTGGTGGAAATGAGCAACGGGTTGCTTCATATAAAGCTACGAGACAGCAGCTTCGATTTCGACATCAAGAGCGCGTCCTTCGACTTCAAGAAGCGTCCTTCGACTTCAAGAATCTCTTCAACGGCGACAAGACTTTGGGTGAGTACAGTAAGCGACGCAGCTAAATCGGTGTTCCCAATGGATGGCGTGATTAATGGCGTCGACCGTGAAAAATGTTATTTCATATTTTCTCCGCATTCTTTTCAACGAGTAGACATTATCGGTGATTATTTTTGCCTCCCGAGAAAAAAAAAAAATGGCGCACAGTTTGCACGTAAATACACGTCGAAAATCACACTTTTACTGTTTTAGTAATTTAAATAGTTAAAATTAACCAAAGTACAGAAATGAGATGGTTCACGCTGAAGGGACTTCAATGCATTAACAAAATTGCACAAGGAAATGAGTTTGCTATTTAAAAATATTGCTGAAAATAAGAACATTTTTGCATATTTGTTTTATTTTTGTTTCTGCCCGTGAATTATAAAATAACTTTTGTTAATCACGCCTTAAAATGAATCGAGACAAGCCCTTTCGATCGCTCTGACTACATTTTCTGCGTATAGTTTTTTTTTTATTTGCCAATTACAGACACGGTAAAATTTTGACTTTGACATGTCATTTTTCATCAACTGTGTGACCTAAAAAAAAAACTTTATCTGAGGAAAAAGTAGGCACAAAAATTGCCTACAACATGAAAAATGTGTGGCACAAATACAATACAACAAGTTACTTCGTAGCCAAAGCGCTTCAGCAAAATATATTTGTATAGAGGGTTGCAAAATCTATAGAGATTGCACTATGATTTTTCACTGATCCATGTTCTCTCAAACAATTCTAAAATCTTTAGCGGAGGGAAGTAGGACGTATTACCGCCTCCCCTCCCCCCTCCCCCCTCCACGCCTTAAACACGCCCGTGGGGTTACTTATTTCTTTTCTGAAATATCAAATTCTGGCAACATATGCATTATAAAATACGAAATAATTTTATTGAGCGAGTTGGGTGATCTGATGTCTGAAATGAATATTAAAACGTTACATTGACGTGGCTTCCCGCGCACTTATATATATATATATATATATATATATATATATATATATATATATATATATATATATATATATATATATATATATAAAAAAGCAGCATTCACGAATCTACGTATGTGAAGGAGTAAATTGCATCGCAAACACAATTATAGTGTTCGTGACATTATTTCGTTCACAAAATAATAATTATCTTTCTTATTTAACCTATTTTGGAGAACGGCATATGCATTTTACAACACTTGAAAATAATACGAATTTTCTAACGTGAAATTGCCAAAATAACTCTAAAACAGTTTTTGAAACGATCATGTTCTCGAACACGTGACAAAAGTTATTCACGGGAAGTATGTCGTGAATTTTATTAAAATTTCTGACTTCGCATACACTTGATAGTTGGTTACTTCCTTTTAATCGATTGTGAAACTGGTTCACGCATTTTATAATAAGTATATGTTAAATGAAATGGGTTTTGTGACGAAAAAATAAAATACTTAAACCAACTTAGAACATGTCTTGGGCAAACCAATTTTTTTTCAATACTAGCAAGTGTTTCATTCCTAGCACGAGAATTTCTTTCAAGAAAAAAAATTCAGTATATGGTTTATTAGTGGAATACCTATTATTTCGCGTGGTATGATAGCACCTGCGTAGACTCCACAGTCCTACAAATACTCGGGCAGACGTCACTTGTTCATTGGCTGCAGCCACAGGAAGAGGTCATTCTCCTGTTTCACACGGCAACACACGGAATGAATCGCGAGGGTGCTGGGTCCTGCAGGACATTTTATTACACTTTTAAAATTAAAATAATTTTGTAACGTGAAACTGCCGTTATAGTTATAGAACCATTGCACTCCTATGCCATCTACCTTGCTATATGATGTTTGAGGTAAACTGAGCACTTTTGAAAGACCTGCTCAAAATATACTTTTATACATATTGTGTATTCTTTCACCTTATCCCAAATTAACATTGCCATTGGCCTCGTCGCTTTATTCAGCGTCGGTGAAGTGAAAATGTGGAATTATTAGATAGTTATATATTTTACAATTTGGTTTATTATTGCACTTATGGTCATTAAAAAAAACAGGAAGTAAAGTAAATATTATCGTTTTTCTCATGTGCTTACCCAACACTTTTAATTCAACGCAGAGACGTGGCACTATTTGCTCTCCGGCACTGCCATCTTAACTGGGCTCACATACTGGTAAAGTGTGCCTGTCAAACTATATGCAGGTAGGTGCAGCGACATTTTTCAAAATGTCGATTTAAGAAGTGCTCATTTATATAGCACGGGATTGTAGGGTCTCTGGTTATAGGTATTTCTCACTCTTATGGTCCGCAGTAAAAAGTGTGTTCGGGCTGTGTCCTCCAGGTGACACCACGAACAAGTTCCTGAACGAGAACTGGAAGGACATTTACCAGGAGATCAAGCCAGCCATAGCTGAAGTAACGAGACGGGCTATGATGAAAATGCTTACGAACGTCGCTTCTGTGCTGCCCTACGACGTAATGTTTCCAGAGTAAAATGTTAGAGTACCTTATATATATACATAATATTTATTACAAATAATCATTTAAAATTAAAGTAACTTTACTGAATGTTGATTAATTAATTTTATTCACCTTTCCTGCAATTCCTTGTAGTTGTAACGCCAACTGGGTTTGTATTTCATGGGCTTTCATTGCTTTTTGTAACAATTATTAATAACAGTATTAATCTCAAATTAATGTCATCATACAAATCCCTTTCATAAATATTTTGGTATACAAATGAATTGTGTTATTTCACTAAAAAAAAGTTTGCATTTAGACATAATTATGCAATAAAAGACACAACCCACAACGTTGATATTTGTATGTTGTTTGTGCTATTAATTTTGTAAAAGAGCTAATTTACAGTCATTTACAAATTTTCTGAAGATCTGCTAGATTTCTACTTTCATTCTATTCCTCAACCTCATTCAAACAAAGCTTAAGTAAGTCTAGAAAATTCCACCAAGAGGCTATGCATTTCTGCGCACTAAGTTTAGCAATATTTTTAATGAGAACTATATATCTTATTGGGTATTACCAACACACCTATTTTCTCCGTTTTCATTCACATTAACTGGAAATGAAATGTAGCAATTTTCGGATAATATATAAGTAAAATTCTTATGTAACCAAAAATAACACAATTTTATGTTCACACAAGAATAAAACGCTTGTGATATTATGCCATATTTAGGTAACAACCGAATATGCTATACATGAGATGATTTTTTTAATGTTTGAGTCAAGGAGTGTAAAGATACTGTGCATAGACTATAGTTAAGAATTTTACAAAAGAGAACCAAGCCACTTTCAAGATTTCAAGATGAAATATGACCCGCGAACAAGTCCAAACCCAATTTATTATTACAAAATAATATTGTTAAGAAGTTCAAAGTTGTGTGGTTCTCATTTACAAACCGAATGAGCTATTAAAATATAATTAGTAGATAATACCAGGAAACATAACAATATAATAATCTTGGTTAAAATAATTATAATACAGAGAAATGTGGGCTGGTTCTGTTTCGCATAGCTACGTCACTAATATTTGGAAGATATACTGAGCAATGCAATGTATTTAAGTTAACACTGACAACCTTTGTAAACAAGTTTTAAGAAAACACAGCTTTAATGCTTCCTTTTATAAAATCCCCATGCCGGCGAAATTTTTTGGAAATTATTTCTTGTATCGTCATTGAAGTTTAATAGTAATGGTACTCCCACGGTTTAATAGTAATGGTACTCCCGCGGTTTAATAGTAATGGTACTCCCACGGTTTAATAGTAATGGCACTCCCACGGTTTAATAGTAATGGTACTCCCACGGTTTAATAGTAATGGTACTCCCACGGTTTAATAGTAATGGTACTCCCACGGTTTAATAGTAATGGTACTCCCACGGTTTAATAGTAATGGTACTCCCACTGTTTAAACTGACTCTAACCATTGCCAAACAGAAGCTTTCGTTTTGGTTATGTCCTGTTCAATACAGTTATTAAATTATTAAAATTTCCATTTTTCTAATGATTGATAGGGATCTCCATTGGTTGCTAATTCTGTGCTATTCTGTCATGCGACTATTATTTGTTCGTGGTGTTCTTTTCTGTTTATTCCTTACGTTTGCCAGATGACACAGACCTGAAGCAGAGATTCTCATGTAACTGTTGCGTTGTGTCTACATTTCCCTTATATGATTCCAGTTCCCCCCCCCCCTCGGTTATGTATTTAATACCAGCAATTTTTCAGGCTGACAGTAAACGCCAAAACTGCCCCAAGAAAGCACTTTCGTTGGAAGTTTGTTCATTCATGCAGGACACTAATGGAAAAATTCACTTTTATTTATTATCTCGGTGTCTTAAATCAAAAACATTATTTATGACTGACTAAACATTTTTCGTTGTCAATTTGAATATTGAAAAACATATTCAGACAACACACTGATAAAACTGTATCAAAAAATCTTAAAGTAAATATTCACAAATATTGTCAAAAAATACTGGGGGAGGTGATAAATATTGTTGTAGTACAGTATCTAGTAATTTAACCAAGGATGTGAAGAATTTACACTGGACGAAAATATGTGATTCCGCTGTAGCACTTGGTTTGGTCACTAATTAGAAAGATTGTGCACATATCAGAGCTAGCGCTTGGCTAAATCTAAGAAACAGAACAGTGAAAAGTACATAGAAGTTTTTTTGCCTTAACCTTTATTATAACACTGACAGTAATTCGAATGAATATAAAATTATTAAAATACGCAATTAATAATGAGGCATATAGGTTTAGGTATATGTTAGTACACATAATCACAGAAAAGTAAATACCGACAAAAACAAACAATAAATAAAATTGTTCTCCAACCTAATAACATTATTTAACAAATGTGTATCACACCTAGAGATATATCACTGTATTACAACATCAAATACAGTTTAATCTTAAACTGATTTATCATGTTTTTGAGACTGATAGTGTAAATAATCAGTGTCAAATATTAGCATCTGTCTTTTATGACGTACTCTTGCATATACACTCATAATATCAAATGTTAAGAATCCTGCTAGCTAATTTTTACACTATTTGTTTTATGAAACAAAACTTATAAATGGTAAATAATTGTATTAGATTTCACTTCTAACTATGATACTCCTATGTTTTATAAAAAAAAAAAAAAAAAAAGAGCCGTGCATTACAATAAAAATGGGACAGAATAATGGAGGTAATCGAGCCGGACATTAGTCTCAATGTGCATGTCACTGGGGAACATGCCGAAACCGAGCATGAATCACGCAATGGTGCCCTGTAGCCTAGTAGCATACTATCAGATTCATAAAAAAAATTAATTCAGCTAATAACTAGGTTTTGGATTTCACGCTACTAAATAGCCAACACAAGGCATTACATGTTTACGCCTGTAACAGATGTTTTAACTTGAACATTACAACAGCGGTCATTCTAGTGTTTGGTAGTTATCACAAGATAACTTTTCATTCATTTCAAAAGTGTTTTGGTGGGTGTTGAACAAGTAATATTTCTGTAATTACTAACCACAGTACTGCACCTGCAACAAAAAACACAAAACTAATAGCAGAGTTTATTTTAATAGAACATTTCGCACTAACGACATTTTATTTTAGTGCAGTATTGCGAAAAAGCGAAAAATGGAAATATGTTTTAGCGAATTCCACTTGGTGCTTTTTCTGTAATACCTAAACATATTTCAGTAGAATATTTACCAAAGTGTATGTGTGTATATATATATATATATATAATCAGTTATTTAGAGTCACGAGTATAGTTACACGAAATATCGAGTTTTATTTCAAGCAATAGATTACATATCAAATATGTGGTAAAAAGTCCGCTTCTTGTTTTCTATTTTAACTAATTCTGAAACTTTCAACTCATATTCATGCATTATTAAAATTCTGTTCAGAAACTGAGACAAAGATATTACTGTATATAAATTGGGACTGTCGCATAGATGCTAGTTAACCTTCGCAAGATGGGAATCTTGTTTTTGAAGGCACGAATGGACGGTTCTCTGACAACAGAAGATCTCCACTTAATTGAACGCGAAGCAGCTTAGTTTGAAGAAAAAATTGCACAAAGAAGTTTGGTATCTGTTGTTGGATTTCCACACGATTAAGTACTGCTTCGGCCCGCAAGGACTCCGCGGTGAATCTAAAATTGCAATTATTAACGCGAGTTGCATTTGAGTTGTTGATAGCTGGCTTTGGGCTTGTATAACGTTGGGCAACTCTTTGTCTCTTTATCATGGCTTCAAAGGAGTTGCATAGCGAAGAAAATCCGCGTATTGCCTCGGAATCCACCGTCTTGGAGTCTTTGCGGACAAAACACTGGTTTTGCGTACTTCTGCTTGCCAAACCGAATGTAAACGAAACCTGGAGAACACATTTTCACTTTATGCGGAAGGTTGGTAGTTTGACAAAAATGATATGAGATAGGGAACACAAAGAACGGAAGGACCTTCCATGTCTGTCACACTGCGAACCATTTGCTAATTAAGTTGGTACTGAAATTCGTACAGAGAAACATCGTAGTTATTATTTGAAAATTGGGTTTATAATTTAATACAAGGAATGCGCCTACATTTATTTACTCAAACGTATTCAGTATGTAATGATAATTACTGAATTTGGAAAAGCCAAAAGGCGGATTATTTTAAATAGCTATGGAATAAATGCATGCTGTCCTAACCTAATTTAACGAAATGCACGCTTGAACCATCACTCCTATCTGGCCTCCTCGCCAAATAGGTGTGACGAGGCACCGAGGATTTTTGGGTGACAACTTCTGAGGAAGACCTGTAGACCAGCATGAAAGACAAGCGAGAAATACCTAGGCCCTTGGTCCTACAGTCGTTTCGCTGTTTACTCGTTAGCTCCCAGATTCAGAGGTCCTCGGCCTGACGAAATATCTTAGATAAGTATTCTCACTTCGGGGTTTTCTCGGGACAATCCTTCCCCCCCCCCCCCTGTTTTTGTTCCGCTGCTATTCCATTTACACCTCGGGTTCGTCGTTCGGATAGGGCAGCAAGCAACCTCTCATAATTTTACGATGTGTCCATTTGTATGTACAACCAGCCTGAAACGACGGTGTATCGGGCGGATGTGCGGCTGGAATATCAACCTACTAATTTTCGAGCACAGCCTCGCATACGCATTTGTAAATAAAGAATTAGTAAACGGGAAAGTAGAATAAATGCCAATAACAGAGTTTAATTGCAACGAAAATATCTTGTTCTAGGAACTGTGGGGAAACCCCGCAAGAAAGTGTGAAACTTGATTTGTATTTTGAAAAGATAAAGCCCCACTTTCAACACTTTTATAGTTTGTAAATAATATTTGTCTATTTGCCTATATCGTAAATTAGAGTGCATGGTGTAACATAAACTTTTGCAATTTCTGCAACCATTATTATAATCTATGTATATTTTTACACATTCTACACTGGCAATATCAAACACTGTAATTTGCACACGTTTTTCACATATGTTTAATTG
Source organism: Dryococelus australis (assembly GCA_029891345.1). NCBI lineage: Eukaryota > Metazoa > Arthropoda > Insecta > Phasmatodea > Phasmatidae > Dryococelus > Dryococelus australis. Next base: position 41,220,827 of record CM057003.1, read on the forward strand.
TTATTAATTTTCGTATGTTTAGGATTTTGAATAATTAGATGTTAGGATGGCAATAATTAGTTAGCTAGATTTTATTTTTGTTTGTATTTTAATTAATAATTCTATATTTTCATTTATTTTCTTGGTCTCACATCATTGTAATTGTTTCAGGGAATTTATGGTGCTATTTTCATTACCTTCTACGAGACCCCTAACTCTTTGACATAGGGAATTAGGCCATTAGGAGTGTGTCAGATTAGCTGTTTGAGTAGGAAGCCTTTCGGTTGGCTGGCAGGTTTGAATCCTGCGTCCCCATTGGCTAGCATGATAGCGTAGGGCTAGGCGGGTGATTTCAGTTAGGAGATCGCTCTCTGCCACCATATTTTAACAGGTTAAGACCTAAGTCAGGACGCACGTCCATAAGTTGGACGTAGCATAGGTATTTTAAGTAGTATATTAGGGTGTTTTAGTTTCTACAGTTTGCTTAATTAATATTGTTTTTTTTTCTACGTAGAGAAGTGTGCTGTAAGCTCCTCCGTATTGCAAGCAGCTGTTTAGGAGCTTAGGTCAGTTAGTTAGACACTGTGATGTTTCGTGAGCTGTAAGTCATGTTAAGAAACACCTCTTCTACGAAGTTTGAATACTACTCTACATTTTCTTGAGATCCCGTCCTGCTTTCTACTATAAATTGTATCATCCTACAACTAAACTATTTTTCTACACTACTAGTTTTTCTACGAGTTTAGTCTACACGTCGTATAGGCCTAAGAGAACGGCCATTTGTAATAGAACATTCTACACAACGCCATGTTGGCACAGCGTTTTTAACAGCTAAGAACCACCATATTTTAACTATAATTTAACCTGAGAGGCAGAGTTTTTATTGTTCTGCCACTAAGGTGAGCTAAGTTTAATTTTCAAGTAATAATTTCAGATGTTTTCATTCAGTGATTATTTTTGAAGTGACAAACTGACACGTCAGGCTAATTTACGTTTTTGAATTAAGGTATTGTTAACGACCGTTATGTCTGACCACTTCCTATCGCAGTGCTAGTTTTAATGATTTTCATAAACCCTTTGCTATTGCCATTCAGGATTTTCAATTAGTTTCATTTACAGCCATAATACATACCAATTAAATTAAAGAAACTGAATTTGAAATAAAACAATTTGGTTGGGAACTTTATGTAGTCTGACGTCTTTCCTATTTGCATGAATAATTGTTTTCACTTCCTCGCCTTCACTGATAACCCAGTTCTGCATCATTTCTGCATGTCCTTGTGGAAAGTAAGTTGCATAATTTTCAAAGTGTGACAAATGGTCACTGGTCTCAAGTAAGTGTGGTAAACTAAGGTGAGTGTTCTTCGCATCGAACGTCTGGTTCCAGAGCCTGCGAGGGGCAGGCAGACGTTTTCCTCAGAGGAGAAATATTCCACTATCACACTGCTCAGTTGTAATAAATTTTGCCAACAATATACCTAACCTAAAACACGATATAAACACATGCTTTTATTCCACACAGTTTTACAAGCCTATGGGAGAGTATGGTTATGCAAACAGTTAAAACAGTGCACTACCGTTATTCCACACGTTGGCACGTATTTTCTATTCAGTGCCACGTGGTAATATCCCGTCTGCTCACATTTTATGTTGATACTACTTGGAATAGGCCTACAGGACGAGCAGCAGATACATATGGCAGGGCACTCTGCATGTGGGACACATGTACTGCAGGCAAGCTACGAGTACGTTTTTTTCAGTAAGCTGGTGTGCATAAACTATAGTAATATTCTGGCTATATTGACACAGGGAAATAAGACGACTTCGTGTTAATTTACTATGTGAATGTATGTACACACTTCAAAGGTCGACTTCGGTAAAAGAGTTCGTGTGTATTACTGCATCTGTATCAATACGAACGACGACGTATGTATTTATTGCGTTTTTTTTAAATTGAAGATAGATCTTTTGAAGATATAATAATTTGAATGTTATTTCAATATGAGCAAAATTTTCCGCTGCTCCATCAAAACAATATGCAACTCAAAATGCCACACACTCGTAAGAACCTCAAAACAATGCCTTCTCAGGTAAGACGTTAAACTAAAGACCCCTTCGTCCTCACCGTTTCCTTTTTTTTTTTTTTCCTCTCGAAATAAAATAAACAAAAACTCCTAATCTAATCGAATCTGATTCGGCGCAAATGCGCCCGGCCTTAGGAACGAAGCCTGTGCAGCCAATATCACAAGGAACCTCGAAAAACTGCAAAAAAGCGCGATCAAGAACGACAACAGAATCTCCAAAACTCGAAAAGGCCATCACTCGAAAGTCCGTTAAACTCGCCAAACAGTTAAAACGGCACACATGCAAAGCCACGTCGCGACTCCGACGCCGAGGTTCAAAAATTCGAACCGTCTCCAACGGCGGCTACAGAAGAACTTGAACAGAACCCCGACAAAATTTAATTGGTTATTACAAAAATTACAACCTAGCTATAATATCCTACATTGATTGCTAACGCCAGTCTTTGAGTGCCTGCCGTGGCAGGAAACACGAGGAAAGAGGAAAATGGAAAATACAAGCGTGCATTGGACTCCAACATTTGTTTGCAGACATCACTGAAAAAACAGCTATGGTAGAAAGATACATTGCGGCAGTGCTACTTTTCTACAACTGTGGAAATTTACCCCATTTACATCGAATGGACAATATGTGTTGTGTATATTTCCAGCGGTTTCTATTTTTTTTCACGGTAAAGTAAAACTCCTTTATATATATATATATAAGATAAGCGAGGCAGAGCAGCAACATGCAAAAATATTCAAGAATAATTTTTTAGATTAAAAGAGGAATTATTTCGATAATTTCACGCTTTAATGGCCACCATTTGGAAACATTAAAACCATATGTTTTTTGTAAAAGGGCTTATACGGTACAGAGACAATTTAAGTTATCTATCGCAGGTTTGAAACCGATGGAATATTTAAGACAAATTTAAATGGGAACATACCGGGTAAGACACATGTGCCTATTTGTCCGTGTCTATTAAACCCGTTCACAATATTAGCCATCTAACAAACATCTCCTCTGTAAAATAACTGACTCTTGTGTAGCGGAGTGCCGTGCCGTGTGCGTGCTGCGGAGTCTCGTCTGTTAGCCGTTGTCAGCCTCTGCACCAATCACCGGCGCGGAAACGATGAATCGCTAGAAGACAGCGCGTGCGCGTCGATACAGTAAGCGGCGACCGTATTTCTGTGTCGCGCGAAGGAACACAAAGGGTCGAAGCGAGGCGGGTGTGTCATACTAAGGACGCGATCGTCACGTGCCGACGCATTCGGTTAACGTCGCAATAACCCGTTACAGCACAAGAAACGGATGCGCTCTCTGTGAGATGTGGCTGCTTCCCAACGCACACTTCTGACATAACACCATCCGTTCATCGCCTACTGTACCCACAACGACGAATCAACCACGACGGATGTGTTGTTAGGTAGGTTGTTCACGAGATGAAGTGAGCATTTTTTAAGGCCCTCCCAAGAGGCACCAACCAATAATAAATACATCTCATTGCAGCCTCGGGCATTAAATTTTGAGGTTGGGGAAATGTATACGCTGTGCTTATTGGTCACGTTACAATGTTAATATTAAAAATCAGCAGGAAGATGGAGATTGAATGAAAGGAAAAATATAGAAGGGCCTTAAAAAGTGCTCACTTTACCGTGAACAGCCTAGATGAAAAGTATAATGCGTGTTGCATACATACGGAAAAATAGGTGCGGGCGACTCACCCAGGATATCCGTGGTCCAGACTACACTTTCGTAAGGATGTGAGTTATCTTCTGTGATTGCCGAAATTACATAGCCTATGGAATATGTCATGCTATGACAATTTCTGTTAAAATATCTCAACTCTATTTTTTTTTTAATTAAGGATATATCCATGCAGAAATTTAATCTGGATATTTCCACGTGCGATTATAAAGGATATTGGTACTGGGATATTTCCAGGGCAAAAGTGGGCTATATTTTTTAAGAAGTTAGAGAGGACGATTTTTGGAAGTAGATAAGTTGATGTACATTTGGAAACTGAGGTGTAAATAAATTAAACCTGTCGTAAAGTTGTCATTTTGATACGTTTTCGATTACGTTTAGGCGCCTATTATAAAAATAATCCTCTCAATAGCTTCCGTTAAAATCTATCAAAACAATTTTTTATTTTTATTAAATACGAAGAGAGACAACCGTTTCGCGATTAAAGATGGCAGCAAGCTAGACTCCTCAGTTTTCTACATACTTGAGTTGAGGTCAAATGTTAATTGATTGCCGCGACATGTTTTTCCGGAACACGCCAGGCTCTTCGCACCAACACTCCTCCTGTACCTGACGACAACCCAAATTCTCCTATTCTACCCGGCCACATGGAATGAAGCCACCAGAGTGCTGTAAATTTGCTGTTGGTACAAAGTCCAGCAGAGTGTGTTACATGAATGTGTGTTATTTGGGGACACATTGAACTACAAACACATGTACCTTTGCAATACGTTTGCCATTGGACGATACTTTATTTGACACGCCCTGAGTAACTCTGCACCAATAAACGAGCACTTCACAACTGTGGAGTCCAATCACGTGCAGTCCAGTCAGAAAGGGAGTGACGTCACATATATGCAGGAGCCAGTGGTGAAACGACGACGGCTTGAGTATAGACAGCATTGTGAAGTTTATCCTGATGTCAAATGATAACGCGAATTTTGCAGGTCTCTGCCAATGATACATGCGAAGGTTAGCATTCACTTGTATCCCGTCTACCTTGGTATCAAAGCACAAAGCAAACTGATAGGGTATCTACGAATACGTTGTACGGAGACCTATCCCCTATCACGTAATGTCCACCCTCTACCACCCTATCGTTTTTCTCCCACTCCCGCCTTCCACACTTGTCTGTACACGTCGGTACAAATGAGTATGTATCACACGTGACCTTGAATGCTAATTATGCATCTCCAAGGTAAGAAGGACCTGGTTTCAGTTCTGTTACTGTGCCAATCTACAGAGGAAATGCCCAATAACTGCAGAGTGGTTTTAAGTTTATTTTGCATCTTATTTTTTTTCACAAAGGCTATCTCCGTTGCTAAAGTAGATAGCAAATGCCCATTGGAGTCGATAATAGTGTTGTAAGGGGGGCGGTTGCCCCACGACTTTTCATCCAGGGAGGACGTCGCTCCCCTGGATTGATAGACGATGGCCGGCAACTGCTTTAGTTTGTAATAATAATTTATATAGTCCATTCGTAGTTACTTCCAACTTTCCAGAAGTCCTGCTAAAGTTATATTTTCAGGATATTCCTCCGCCTCATGCAAACAAAGCTTAACCAAGTGTAGAAAATTACACTCAAGGTAATAATATTTTGCCCAAGTACTATTTATTACTAGGCGTTACCAACATACCCATTAGCTCCCAGCTTTTATTCATATATATTTACATATATTATATACTAAATAATTATAATTCATAGACAGAATTCAAGTAAAAGTTCAATATAACCAAAAAATACGTACTTTTATATTAACACAGGTATCTAACGGATATGATACATGTCATGTTTAGGAATCGAGACACGTCATATATGGGATAATTTTTTTTAAGGTTAGTTTCAAAAAGTACTAAGAAACCCTGAATAGACTATAGCTCATGTTAAACCACTTACTCATTATTTGAAATATATATTTTACTACCAGGTAGTGGCGTATTTACATCACCAAAACAGAAATATTCAGCAGATGTATTAAAAGCTTTGAAAGTAGGATGTTTACAATAATGGGAGTGTGGGAGAGAGAGAGGGTGGTAATATTAAAATGAACGTAATAATGGTTAGAGAGAGTATGAGGTTTATGGAAATAAGAAGCACGTAAGTGCCTTAACTTAGCATCACGTTGTTATAGGCTGTTCACGATAAAGTGAGCACTTTTTAAGGCCCTTTCAAAGAGCATTAACCACTAATAAATATGACTTATTAGAGTCTCGGGCGTTAACTTTTTGGGGAGGCGAAATGGATACGCCGTGTTTATTAGTCAAATAGCAATGTCCATATTAAAAACTGGCGGGAAGAGAGAAATTGGCTGAACCGAAAAATTTTGCAGGGCCTTGAAAAGTGCTCACTTTACCATGATGAATAGCCTATAGGTACTAATTAATAATCCAGTTGAGCCACGTTGTGCATGCAATGATTATTCGGTCTGCTGATTGCTTTTCGGCATAGTAAAGAGGCGTTAATAAGCTCAATAAAATCAAAATTAAATAACTGTGTCATAACTTCATAAGCATAAACCACCGATGAAACATCATTCAGTCACTTCTTTCCCCCAGCAATTAACAAAATTAGTGGGGCACCGGAAACTAAAAACATCAAATTGCTGACTACTTCCTATTCTTTCTAACCTACGTCTTTTTTTTTCACTCGATTAAAAAATAATTCGCTATTTTAAAAAAATCGGCCACGAAAAATGAGCATACTGCCTACACAAAAAAAAAAAAGATTAAATGGAAATGTGCCCTCAAAGTCTGACGGCGCGCATTAGCTTTCTAGCGATGCGAGCGCTATCTACACTGAAGTAGTTCAACTTGCTGAATTTTCCGGTGTTCTGAGCGCCATCATACGGGGATTGAAGCAACTATGTAGAACAGAGATTATAATTTATCCCGTACGATGTCAGCACAACTGCTTAGCAACTGTTAATGTTTGTCTCAGAGGGATGGCTAAGTCACATACGTGACCAACAGAAGTAAAAAACATTACGTTTTTGACCTAAACCATAATATACATAAAGCGTGAGTGTGTTTGCAGACAACTAGATATAAATTTCGCCGTTAAATATGTAAAGTTATCAATTATTTGCATTTAAATGGAAGTGTTGTATACGGTGTTTTTGTTGATTTGCTTCCCATTCTTTATATATTTGCCTTGATAATTTTCCAGGAAATAATTTTCTGACGACTATAGGAGCTTTTCAAAGTTATGATAAAACTTTAACCGTACTAAAATCGAATATAATACGCTATTGAAGTAATCTGCGAGTGCGTTACAAGTGAAGCAGCTATGCGGGAGAGAGACAAATCTTTGTTTTCATTGAAAAACTGAACAGCCTTGCGAGTGCTACATGAACTCACTAGTTGTTCTGAATATTCTCCAAATTTGTGTTATTCTTGCGTTGTGAAATGTAAATTCGGCATGTAAGCACGCCTTAAAACTAATCTATTTTTTTTTTATTTATTCGGCGACCAACGAAAACTAATATTAATGTATGAAAATGCTTACGAGCCGGGCCATGCGATTACAATGTTTAGTGTAATCGTATATACCGTGGATACATTCAAGAAAGATATCGCACAATTATTGTCTATAAGGATATGTTATCTGCGTAAGTTTGTAAATTAACAATTGCAGTGTGTTTCATTTTCGCAAGTGCGGTTGCGATTACTAACGTGCAGTGAATTTAAGGTCTAACCTGTAAGTTGCGGACTCGTCCACTTTTATAAAACTGCAGATGCGTATTTTCTAAATGCCGATTTGCTCTTTCAGCGTGGGAGTTTATGGAATTCATTTGTTAATAATGGCAAATCATCTCGTAAACCAATACAAGGCTACGCCTTAATAAAAACTCCACTCTTACAATTTTGTTCTCCCCAAGTTAGCAGAGTTGCAGTGACAAACAAGAAATCAGCTATTTATCAATACAAGAATACAGGCCTACAACCAAATCAGTTCTCATATTTTCAATAGCCACTGATTGTAGCCTTCATGATTTTCAATTTCCATGGTTTCTCAAACTCACTCCATACTATTTCTGGGGTGACTCAATAAAGACAATTTGACCAATTCCTTCCTTGTATTACCTTTATTGTATTCTTGGTTTATCATTCTCTAATGAACCTGCTGTCGACAAGATGTTAAGTTAAATAAATAATGTTTACTTGTGCATTTAGATGGTAATGTATTTAACGGTAGGCTGTAATCATTACAGTAAATTACATGTTTATACATTTTAACATTTTCCGAAGGTAGTCAAAATAAAGAAAACTTATGAAGCCATTCTTTTCCCATAACTACACCATCTGCAAAACAGAAAAACATCCGTGATTTTCTTTAAACTCTATTTCGCCCTTCTTAATGATTTTTTTTTTCATTCTAAGTTTGAGAGCACCTAATTAGACATAAGCTTATTCTAATATTGATGAATCATGGACATTAAGATGAAAATGTTAAACTTTTTAAAAGCCTACTAGTAAATGAAAAATGGGGTGATGTTTACAGAACAACCACGGACACTTCAAAACAAAAATTTTCTACAACCACCACGAACAACATTTCCGGAACAACCACGAACAACCTCTCCAGAACAAACATCATTTATATATTAACTGGACCAAACATTGCCTGGAACAGTTTTATTAATACATTTCTTTGTCATTTTAATCATGCCTTTCCACTCAAATCTGTAAAATGTAGCAGTAGCTCGAAAATAAAATGGATTAGTAAATATGTGGCAGTCTCGGGACAGAGGTAAAAACAATGCGTCAAATGCTAAGAACCCATGGGGAAAACAGAAATTATAACGTAAGCAATAAGAAAAATTATATAACAAGTTACTTGGCGTAGCAAAGCAGAAACACAATGGGGAAAAATAGCCTCCTCCTCAAATAAAACAAAAGCAATGTGGAAGATTATTAATAATGAATTGAAGCTTTATGTTAGCCTTTCCTTGAAAGTTGTGGTGTCAAAATCGAAAATAGCAAGGAAATATCTAATAGTTTTAATGACTATTTCGCAAACATTCCACTGAAACTGCAAAATCAACACAGAGCTACAAATATTAGTCCTGCACACATACCCCAAAGATCTAACACTTGGAATGCTAACACGCTGTTTTTCACACCTATCTCTGTAGAAGGTATCATAATTGTAATTAAAAATTTCAAAAGTAAAAGTTCCTGTGGAATAGATGAGGTACCTATGACTCTGCCAAAAAAGTGTTCTTATTTAATAAAACTGCCTTTGACATTTTCATTCAATGAATGTCTTGCCCACGGAATTTTTCCTGACAGACTTAAATATGCAAAAGTAGTACCAAAAAAAAAAAAGATTATAAGGCATTGACTGATAACTATAGGCCTATTGCTCTTCTTACGTACTTTTCAAAAATGTAAGAGAAATTGATAGCAAATAAACTAACACAATTCTTAATAAGAAACAAATTTATTTCATTGCATAAGTATGACTTTATAGAGGGCAGATCTGCAGAACAAGGTATTTACAGTTTTACTGAAAAAATATTAACATCTTTTGATAAAAGACAATTCTTAACAGGTATATTCGAAGATTTTTCAAAAGCTTTTGATTGGGTCGACCACAATATTTTATTGCAAAAACTTGAACAGTGTGGAATAAGAGGCGTAACCAATAATCTGTTTAGATCATGACTTGAAGACAGAAAACAGATCACCTCCATAAGATATTATGACAAAAATCACATTACAGATGTTATCTCCAATACCAGAACTACTCGAGTAGAAGTGCCACAGGGATCAATACTGGGAGCAATTTTATTCTTAATATTTATTAATGATTTTCCAGAACAAATAACCAACGGCTCAGCTATAATGTTTGCGGATGACACAAAAATTTTGGTAACTAGTTCAAATAACTCTGTTCTTGAAGAAAATATAAAACAAACTGTGACTGAGATGTCCAGTTGGTTTCAGTATAATAAATTAACACCTATTAAATGTAAACAAATATGTGCTCATGAGTTTCATGCAAATAAATAAACATACACTGCAGGATGAAAGATACACAACAATAGAAGAAGACGAGTCACAGACAGAAAATAATACTAAATTTCTAGGGCTCATTGTAGACAGTAATTTAACATGAACTGAGCATGTTGATAGTGTCTGTAAAAAACTGAGTTCACTGTGTTTTGCGGTACATACCCTAAAAAATATTTGTAATAATAATACAATACTTGAATACTATTTCTCAAATATTCAGTCCGTAATAAATTATGGAATCATATTTTGGGGTAAATCGACTAAATGGAAAAAGGCTTTTAGATTTCAAAAGAAAATAGTGAGCTTAATAAGTAATACGGAAAAAGAAGCCGTTGTAGGCCGATATTTATAAATAACAAAATTCTCACTCTTCCATGCATGTATATGTTCCGTAATATTCTTTTCTTACATGGAAAACATTAAAATCGTGATATACACCATTACTACACCAGACAAGCTAATCATCTACACCTATTCTCCTACAGAACCTCACAATTTACATCAATCCATACTCTGCTGGGACAAAACTAATAAATAATCTACCCAGTCATTTGAAGTAAATCGATAGTTTACAGAGATTAGAAATATATTTTAAATTGTACTTTTTAAATAAGGCCTTTTATTCCATGGAAGAATACTTACATAAAGATTAATTCCCGTAATGCAGAACAAGACTGATATAAGGAGACTTCATGTAATATCTCGTTTCAATCGAATGTAGATTTTACATATTTATACTTAAATATCTATCTATACATGAATTGTAACAAAATGTACTGTAACCACATGTAGTCTTCTTAACATGTTTGTAGAGCTGCTAGAATTAATAAGTGTGTAAATTATACTATTTATCTGTTATGTATTTTATGTTAATGTAATAGTGTGCAAAAAAATAATAATTGACAAGTCCTTTCCAAAGTGTATTGAATGCATATGGGATACAAAATAACTGTGCTTTGTGAAACAGCGAATTATCTAGCCGCTATACCACTATGGCCTACATCATCTTAAGACGGGAGGAGTTGAGAAATGTTTGGTGGTTTGTAACAACCAAGGTATTGAGAGCCGATGAGGGTGAAATATGGCATATATGGAGCAGCATTGAAATGCAAGGGTGGGGAAAACTGGAAAACCTTGAGAAAACATTCCAGCCAGCATCATCAGTCAGCACAACTCCTATATGGCAAACCAACATGGATCACATTGGTTGAAGGCAAATGTCCTATCACTATGCCCACCGCAGCTACCACCCCCCCCCCCCTCCTCCTCGCCACTTGGGAACGGAGAGGAACCTAATTTCTTCAGCTATAATGTTTTTTCTTTGAGGAGTGTTTGTTTGTCAAGTTTATGCAGCGTGGTTCTGAGATATTGAAACTGAATAGTTGTTAATGTATTCAGAGGAAAATGTCACACTAAAAATAATAATTGCACAAGTTGGTAGGTAACATAAAGAAATGCTGTCACAAGGGTGTTTGTGTACCACTTTGGCAGTGGTTAGTACATGTGCACTTGTTATCGATATCATTGCGGTGCATGTGTCTTTCACCCAATGTAGTTCAACAATGTATCCTAATCTAATTAAACTACCCAAAGTAATCTAAAATGCTGGCGAATAAGTTTTCATACATTTTAAACATAACCATAGAGTGGTTCCTTTATTATCCCTAAAAGTGCATTTATAGAAATAATATCCTATTGCAGTTTTCTCTCCCAATGTGAAATTTTTTATCGTGTTGGGGTAAATTAAAATTGTGGCTACTGACTGACTAAAGCCTACACTACAATCACTGTTGCGTTCCCATAACAAAATTACAGTGGCGTTACCGTGGAAGTATGAAAATGAACTGGCTACAATCACAGTAAGAAAATTGTTACACGACCAAAAAGACAGACTGTACATGTATCGAGGATATTTTCAAACAGTGTGTTGGCTAACCTGATATTTATTTATTGTTAATCTAATTGTGATGAAAATTTTTTCGCGGGATTCGAGTTTAGGGATATTTAAAGTGTGGTATGCATGTTAATAATTGCGTTGACTATTTATATAAACGGAAATCAGAACTTTACCGCAAAATTAATTTAAGCTTGCATTGCACTGTCACTCGTGGTTGGAAATGCTGTCTCGTGATTGGCCGACGTAGAACTTCTGAAATATTTCTAAAATTGATTGTCCAGTGCAGACAATTCAGTAAAAATTCTAATTTCTGTGATTCAATTACGTATCAAGGGTAACTTAACCCTGTCCAATATTGTAGATGCAAGAAGAAAAATTGTACGCTACAGTAAGGGATAAATAAGTATAAAACTGTATCATAACAGAGAACTAATATAATGTAAGGAGAGGGTATAACTGAAACGGGATTTGAGTTTATTTACCAGAAACCATTTACTATACTGACATTAAATATGTATAAAGGAGATGAAGTCATATTGGAAAAAAACTCTCTAGTCATTACCAGTGTTAAGAATTTAAATATAAATGCCAGCAAATAATTATTTATTCGTGTCTCAGGAACATGTGAACTTCGCCTTTCAGAAATTCAGCTAGGCTGCTGGTCGCCGTTTTGTTGCACTCATTACTGATACGCAACCTGCAATATATTACACGACAATGATATCACGCTTGTTATACTTTATTTAATAATTTATTCAAAAAAATAGTTTTCCACAAATCCTGATATATGAGCACTATATCTAAAACACGTGCTTATTGTCGCACACAACCCAATACTGGTCCGCAGTACACACACACACAAGCACGATCGGTAGTTTTATGAGGAAATTGTTTGATTGTACAACTGACACGAGCTAATAATAAACTAGTAAAACTTCCCACGTGAATTGTAATATATATTTATTTATTCATTGGCTTCTTTGTTCAACACGAAATGCTTCGAATGTATTCTTTCTCTCAACGTCATTCTGATGTAAACACAATGTTTTGGGTTACTGTCAAGATGGCGGCTAGAGTCCATAGTAAAAACCACATATCTCCAGCATCTTCACCTACGCCACATCACGCCATCTCCTGTATATTCCTAACTCCATGGAGAAAACGACATTCATATCTCTATGGTGTTATCCACGGCCTTAGAAGACAAGTCTGGACCATAGACTACAGGATGAGGTAGACCGCTTATTTGTCTTCTGCGCATGTAGCCAACATTGACCTACCCCAATCATACACAACAGGCAAAACATCGTGGTCAACAGTGATGAACGTGTTTGTTTACTTCTTAATTTTTGAAATGACAAGCACTATTATATTACTAAAATACCACTACCATATTGAATTTGCTCAGAAAGCATTACAAACTAGTTAGACGAAGTATAAAAACATCTCTTAAGCACTTGTTTACAAATCAGTTTCCTAACCTAAAATCCAAACCATGCCGTTTTCGCTAGACGTGTTGGCAGAAAAACAGTTCAATGTTGGGACACGGAGATTGGTTGTGCGCAGCCAGCGAGATCGGTCTACCTCATCTTTAGTCTATGGTCTGCACACTCGCCTATCTAACAATGATAACGAAATGACCCCCTTATTGACTGCTTTAGTTAATGCAGTAGCCGCAGATCGCTGCAAGCAAACTAGTGTTGTCAGCGTTGCTGGTATAGGGATAACACCATAGAGATATGAATGTCATTTTCTCAATTTAAGAAGAAATTGAAATTCGCCTCTCCTATGCTAGCCATGTCAAACAGCACTACTTCGGTAGCAGCGCTCTGCGGCTGGGTTCATGAACTAAATGGGACAATAAGGGCGTCAACTTTTCAAGCTAGAGTCCAGGCCTGTTTTCTACGGCCGTGCTGTTGTCCCTATACCAGCAATGCTAACAACACTAGTTTGCTTGCAGCGCTCTGTGACTACTGTTTGAACTGAATCAGTCAATAAGGCTGTCAATTCGCTGATATACTTAGATAGGCGAGTGTCCAAACCTGAGTCATACGGCCGTGGTCATAATCGTATATTTTAATTCACGAAAACAGACATCCATTCGACTCGTGATCGTGTTTTCCCGTACGGATTCTTTTCTGTGCATTATCAAAACACTTTAAAAAAAATAGCGAAAAGTTGGAAGTAACTGAGAGAATATTCATAGCGAAATGTTTATATAAAAAATAAATATCTCGTCGGGGACCTAGTTAGTTAACTTAAAATAACTCTTTAAAAAATGATGTTTAATTCGATGGAAAAAAATTATAACATTCATCTTGATGTGTCAATTGTGGCAAGGAGTTTTAATTATGGCTGTGATAGTAGTTTTGGGTATGGCTGTTGTTACTGCAATGGTAGTACGGTCTCAAGTTCACTAATCATGAATGAAATTCTGTTTTTAAAAAACCTTTACTTCTCTATTTTTTTTTTTTTTGTCTTTTTAGGGCATTTATCCAAAAAGGACATTTCACATTGCTAGATGCTGCTGAGTTTCTGTAATAACATTTACGTCTTTCAAAATAATCTGCGTGCCCATTATTCCTCGCTACAATATACATAAAAAATAATAAAATTATGTTCAATAAGAAAAAAAAATTCAGTTATTTTCAAGTATATTAACACGGCACGGTGTATCATCGTTCTTGTTTACTTTTGTAATATAAATACCATTTCACGTGTTTTAATTTGTAACAGATTCACTGTTACAGCTTTCGTGAAAGGGGTCCGTTTTGCCTGCGACAAAAGGCACGCTGCTTCTTAAATTTCACTGAAAGGTGTTTGTCAACAAAACACTGCAGCACACGATTAATTCGACTGTTCGAAGGCAACTGCATCTGCTGTGTTGCCCTTGTCCATAAATGTAGCATTTCCATTCAAACACAGGGGAGCAGCTCACATTATGTCTCGCGTATATGAAATAGTCATATTATATATGTAGGTTGCTCTGATACAAACCATGAAAGAGCACGATGTGGAACTGACACAAAATATTCACGCTTGTTTCTGAATGCCGCTAACTGTTGCAAATATTCTTTTATTATTCTTTCGCGTGTGTATACGTCTGATTACACCGAGAGCAACTCGAAAATAAACGTGCCGATTCACGGGTGGAAAACCTCGTCAGTAAACTACCTGAATTAATAGGGCCGTGGAAAATATAAATATGCTCGAGGAGAAACGAGAAAGGCTTTCTGAGATTACGTTCTGGCAGTAATTTTACATATATAACAACAGCACTGATAAACATCAAAGCGGGTTTAGGAAGCTGAGAGCTTATCTTAATTTGCGTTCCTATTTAACCTTTTCAGTGACACTGAAATTACTTAAAGTAAATATACAAATAAAACCACATTAATTGGGTTGATTTTAGTTTCGTAATACCTGTATATTTATATACTTTTTATTATTATTATTTTTCAGAATCCATCCAACTTGATAGCTTACCAGAGTTGTAAAGGATCATTTTCGTAAGTTAATAAAGGAAACAATCAGAAACATATCAGCAAGACGAACTATGTGTGTAGCGCGATAAATATTGATCATACCGGTTTCAATCTCTATAGACTTGTCAGGATAAACGGAACACTTTTGAGAAAGTCCTGCATAATGTCTACTTGCGCGCACTTTGTATATTATTCCGCCATTTGTAAAACTAATGTTGCCATGAGCCTCATCACTTTATTCATGCGTCGGTCATATGAAACTGAAATTATCAAGAAAGTTAATACTTTTTCAAATCTGTTAATTTTTACACTTCCGTGAGTTAAATAAAACAGAAAGTGAAATAAATAATTTTAAGTTATCGCAAATTGTTACATAACACTTTTTATTCGACGTTAAGATATGGAACTACTTTCCATGTCGTTACCAACTTTACTGGGCGTTTAAATATATACAGGCAGGCGCTGTGACTTTTTTCAAAGGTTCATTTCTAAGTGCTCACTTTTTCGTGAACAGCCTTTATCAAAAGTATCCATTCAACCGTGAACAGCCTATAATAATGTCTTGTTCTTGGTGACTTTTGATTTCCTTCCAAATAACGTATAATAATGTTAGCATTTAAATGCTTGTTTGTAAAATGATAGGCCTATTATTATCATATAAATAACTAGCGACCCATCCTGGACTCGCTCGGGTGCGATTTACAAATATGGCGTTGTTTAGGTTTACAACAAATATATACACTAAATGCTTAAGGTACCTACCACAGGATTAATACTGTGTTGTTGATAAAGTCTACGTAAGTGGACCTCTAAAAGACAAAAATAGCTACCGTAGGTCATCCTTAAAAAATAAACATAAGCATATGCTGTCATGGATTTTTTTTAAAAATTAATATAGCGTACATCTTGTGGTTTAGTCAGCATAAGCCATGTAAGCACCCGAAAAGCGAATTTTTCCGACTTCATTAGAAAACGTCGACATTTCTCTAGTATCCTTAAAGTAAATATTAATGTATTATATACTTAAACCTTCCTCGAGAAATTCTTTAAATCGCGGTAAAAACTGCATCAAAATCCATCAAATAGTTTAGAAGCCTTAGCCGAATACACAGTAACACGCTGCAGGGCGACTTTGTTTTGTATGTATAGATAACACTACTTTACTACATTTCAGTACCAGGACCTTCCCAATACGAAGTATTAAACTGTTCCTAACACATGTAAATCGCATGGGAATTCATTGTTTAAAAGACTCATTACCACCTAAGTTAGTTGATCTTAAAATATATTTCTTGCACAAGAACAAACTCAATCATCTAATTTTTGTTATAGTGCCCCCGCGAATGTTACGAGCATAAATCTGTACTAATAAAAAGTGAAAATTAGGTGGTTTTCTCGTATTAAAACTGTATGATATTAGTTTTTAAAAAATGTTATAAAAATCAAGCCATCCTTAAGTTTGAATGCTGAAGCAAGCCAAACCTAATACGCATATTCTAAGTCACATGACAAAGTTTAAATTACTGGGGAAATATTTTCTCCATAAACTGAAGACGCTTAGAAGATCCTTGCTGGATAAACGACGTACTTATGTAGTTTTTGGTGGTACATTTTGAAATTTGGTTGGAAGTGTTTAGGTGTATTATTCAGTACATGAAAGAACAATGTCCTCCTTAGATATAGCTTCCACTTACAGTTTCGTACACGGCAGAATCCACACGTGCACGGTAGCCATTCGCAGAGACCAGCGAAATTAGCGTTATTAATTGGGGGCACGTTAAACTTGAAACTCGTGTGCCTTTGTATTGCGTTTGTTTTTGGACCATACTTTAGGTGACACGCCCTGAGTAGCTGTGCGCCAATAAATGAACACTTCACAATTGTGTGCCCCAGCCAGGTGTAGTACAGTCAAAGAGGGAGTGACTTCGCGTCTAATGAGCAGAGAATAGAGAAACGACGCCGGCTCGAGTGCATGCAGTACTGTGATGCTTAGCCGATGGCGAATAACAACGCGAATGTTATAGAGTCTTGGGACAGGTGGCAACATGGAAGGTTGGTACAGTCCAGTCACATTTACTTCCAAACTTTTCTGAAGCCGTACATAAGTTCTACTTTCAAGATATTCCTCCGCACCACGCAAACAAAGCTTAGAAAATTATACCAGAGGGCCAACGCACCTCATTCGTGCGCGCTCAGTGCAATAATATGTTGCGTAAGAGCTATTTCTTAGGTTTGTTCGTGTGGTATGTTCGTGTGGTTTTCTGTGGTTCGTGTGGCATGTTTTTTCTACTATCTCAGAGTAAAGTAGCAATAACAGCAGTTACTCTCGACAGGACAGCGACATGAACGACAAACAACAGAAAACTAGCACGTAAAAAATTAATAACTCCCATTATATTTTTAAAATGTTGATAATCATTATTGTCTTTGTGTAATTTGAGTGTATTAAAAATGTTGGCTACTCAAGGTAACTTACTTCCGAGGATAAATATGTCTTAGTTATTTTTAATTTCCCTCTGCACTTCTTACAGGATACTCAGACATATTATCTTCGTCAATCAGCGTAAAAGCAAATTACTATTCACAATCGTCGTTCTCAAGACACTTAGAAGTTTGTAATTTTATTTTTTAATTTTTTTTATTTTTATTTTTTTTTTTCTCACCCTGCTCCTGCTCGTTTTGATATTTCAGCTGTACCTCGTCGAGCAAGAGCAGAAATGGCTGGTTTTCATAGCACACGCAGCAACTGCTACCGCCACCCGAACAGCGTACAAAAAAAAAAAAAACGTGTTTCCGTTAACACGAACGGCAACTAGTAGAAATAGCACTAAACTAGCAGAATAGCAAACCACGCGAACACAACTATTACTAGCCATTACAAACACACGTATATTTTCTCTGTGCCTTTAATCATATTAATTACAAATTAAGTTTGGTAATTTGTCTTTAAATGTTAGCAAAAGTTTAATTTAATTTAAGAAGCAGCTATACAAGTCATACATGTGGTGTTTTTTCAAAGGCTTGATTCAAAAAGTGTGAAGAAACCGTGAATAGACTATAGATTGGCCTAGTTAATATTGAGAAACAGCTTATTGATATTGTGCTGGTACACTAAACGGTCAATGATTACTGGCGCCATTCCCGTATCGGCATAATGAAAAAGAAAGAAGTCAGCTGGAAGTCTAGGCTTTGACAATGAGAATAAAATATGTATGTTTCCAACAAGTACGGTACCCATTCGTACCGTATATATGTAGTGACTGGCAACGAAAACAGAAAGAAGAATTTTAATTAACATTTCTGGCATTCGGCAAAGTTTGTGAACCCCCTTTTTTTTTTTTGTTCATTTTAATTATGAAAACAAACATAAATCCCCGCACCAACCCATTTTCATTATACAACTTATATTCTTGCGGGGGGGGGGGGGTCATGGTGGCCACCAAGTCGAATCGGGGTGCAATCCCCGGCCGGGTCGCCGGATTTTTGCAAGTGGGAATTGTGCCCGGACGATGCCGTTGGTCGAGGGTTTTCTCGGGGATCTCCCGTCCCCCCACCCCCAAATTCCGGCGCTCCTCCACATTCACTTTAATCACCCTCATCGGCTCTCAATGCCTCGTTGTTAAGAGCCGCCCAAATCTCTTTACTCTCTTGCTATTCCTGCGCCTACAAAATATAATTCTACAAGCTCCCATTTTATGCAAGTCGACTAACTGCACTCATAAGTTGTTTACATTACTACGGTACGAAAGGATTTATCTGAAAGAACTGTCAAGATATATATGTGATGTCTGCTTGCCAACAGCGTTTAAGAAATATTTCAAATATTTCTCATCAGAAGATTAGTTTCAAATTTATTTCTCCGCCTCCAATGTTACTTCGTCTCAGGGGAAAAAAAATAGTTACAGAGGGTGTTATAGCAACCGATTTCAGTTACGAAAATTGCAGTTCAAAGAACTAAAAACAGTATAGAGACGCATTTTTAAGAGCATGCATCACACGTCAATCAACTCCGTGATGCAGTTGCTTTTAAAATTAATTGCGAATATTAATTCAAACATAATTTTTGTAGCAAAATTTCTCAAGAAATATTTGCTTACAAATATACGTATACGTAAGTACATATCCTTCTAGTTACAGAGCTTACTATTTGTGAAACTTGGAAATGACCAATCGTTTCATATTAGAATAAACGAAATGTTGAAATCTTGGGAAATATATAAAATTATTTATCGCAAAAATATAACGCTGTAAAGGAAGATATTTGTTAGTATATTAATCCATTGTACTGTTTAAAAGAACCTACAAATTTAGATGTAAACGACTAAAAATTACAAACAAGTAGACACATACTTCTGTTTGAAAGCACTAATAATTTCAACATTTAGATGTAAACGACTGAAAATTACAAACAAGTAGACACATACTTCTGTTTGAAAGCACTAATAATTTCAACATTTAGATGTAAACGACTGAAAATTACAAACAAGTAGACACATACTTCTGTTTGAAAGTACTAATAATTTCAACATTTAGATGTAAACGACTGAAAATTACAAACAAGTAGACACATACTTCTGTTTGAAAGTACTAATAATTTCAACATTTAGATGTAAACGACTGAAAATTACAAACAAGTAGACACATACTTCTGTTTGAAAGCACTAATAATTTCAACATTTGGAAAAGACACAAACGTAAGAAGTAAATATTCATCCGAAAATCACGGAAAAGCATGTTTGGCTCACATGCAGAGTTTGGGAAGTCAACGCTGTAAAATAATACATTTTGGTCTATTATGTGATTGCTTTTTCGACCAGTTCAGTAACACCATTACTTTGCATAATTAGTGACAACAGTAAATTCCGGTGATGTGAATTACTGCTATTTCGCTATATGCAATTTGCTATTGGTTGGTGTGGTTTCCTTAATGTCATGTTAATAAAGCGAGAATTTAAGAGCGCGATAAATAGCTACAGGAATTTCCCAATACTTGTCGAAAAGCTCGTGTGCCTGGTATTGTACGTTAGACCGATATTACGGGGAGCCAGCCGCGGCAGCATACTTTTTGCAGTTTTGCTCGTCCACAGTTCTAGGAAAAGGAGATTGTTGTTGTCTTTACCGGGTGAGATGGGAGAGGGGGGGGGGGGGCGCAGCGAGGTAGTCCGGATTAGTTTCCTTGCGATAACGTCTCATGCAGTAACTTGGGCACTTAAAGGTATGTTTTATTTCATGCTAGCGAAATTGTTAATGTAAAACCAATTGTTACTTTCCTTCCAAAATAACGAACGTGTCATTTGTGTTAAGTCACCTGTAGTTTAACAAGCATACGGGAAAAAAATACAACTTCCCCAAGTTACCTCGCAAGTGACGCCTTCTGAGGTCTTCAGAGCTGACGAATGAAATTAGAAATGAAATGGCTATATTGAGCAGCGCCAGGAATGCAATTTTTTTTTTTTTTGGGTGGGAAGGAGATGAGGGAGTTTCCCGAGGGAACCCGTACACCAACAGAATCGTCCATGCACAGTTCCCACATGCAACATTCTGACAGTGACCCCGCCAGGGATCGAACCCGGGACGATTTGGTTGTAGGCGAACGCTCCAGCAGTCGCTAGACAACTGCGGCTCTCATATAACGTGAATTTCTCTTGTGACATCAGTTTCTATAGGGCATATTCATATTCACGAACTGCAGCAACTTATATTATCAATAAGGTGTCCCCCTATAATCCATCCCAGGATAGATACTCCACTTTGCCCGGATTTCCCTCTTGCGCAATTCAATTTGCCGTACACTTATAAGATTTACTAAGGACTCCAAATGTAGCTACCGCACGTAATGAATGTTAAAATACCACACAAGAAAACAATTTGCAGTACGCAATAGTTTAATTTATATGCATCTTGTTATCATAGAATGGTAGCTATGTGTGCTGTGAAATCTCTGGGGAGAGAGTTCTGAAGGCCTACTTCTCATTGGCGAAAAAAAATTTACTCAGAGGATTGATTCTCTGCATGAACCCATTACCGGTATTGTGTTTCTTACAATGAAAAAGTACACAGCTTTTAAAATAATTCTTTTGGCAACGAAAATTCTAAACATTATTTTTTGTAAATATAAGTTTTTATAGCGTACATTTAACAAGCTCTAAAAACTATTACCACCACATAAGTAAGAGAATTTTTTTATTCACGGATCGATGGGAATGAGAACACTGTTGTGCCAGAACAGTCTATGGAATTTTGCTTCAGCATACAGTTTAAATTCCCACTCACATGAAATGCTACATTTAACCAAAAAGAAAAAAAATTCATTTAATTGCTCACAAAAATTATTCGTATCTTTTCAAGTACGTTTTATATATGTCCGGATAATTAGAAACCATAAACTAGAAACACGTTACGACATGTATTTTTTAATTCGAAATTCGCTTAGTGTTTGTACATATTTTCACAAACCTAACCAGAATATAAATGGCAGGATCTAATATGCTATCCACAGTATTCAGAAATAGGTTTTTTAAAAATACTTCGGTGGTGTCACCCGGATTTGCATATGTTGGAATCGTACCTGCACGATGCCATTATTTGGCGGCTTTTCTCGGGTTAAGTTGAGAGGTTTTGGCGGTTCTCTATGGTCTTGAGAGCCGATGAGGGGTGAATGATGTGGATATGGAGCAGCGCCGGGAATGGAGGGTGGGGGAAACGGGAGATCCCCGAGAAAATTCGCTGACATGCGACATCGTCCTGGCACGATTCCCACATGCGAAATTCCGTGGAACGACCCCGCCAGGAATCTAACTCGGATCGCAGTGGTGGGAGGCGGGCGCTCTAGCCACTTGACCACCATGGACCCGCTTTTCTCAGGGTTCTTCCGTTTTCCCATCCTTCATTCAAGGGACGCTGTTCACCTCCTAATGCCATCCTTCGTCGGATCGCGAGACAATACATTTTTAAGAGCCGTCCAAAAATCTCAGCTCAACTTAAAAAATACTTCCAGTTGTAAATAATATTTTGACATAAGTCGTCACAATTCAAGGAAGTAAATTTCTAAATAATTGAGTGCTGTTAATTTTTTGCGACGCAATAATACACAAATGTACACATTCATTCTGCCTCAGATCATTCACAATTAACAACAGTTCGGAATGTTTCAAACATTCATGTACTCAGTAACTGAGCGAAGGTTTTGCTACAGTTATATTTAGCACTGTAAATATTCTTAAAATAGAATATGCTGCTTTTCATGTTTATCGTTTTATTACATGTCAAAACTGCTCTTGCATAATTTAGAAGTTCGTTCAACGAATCAAACCTGCAGTTAATTTGTTCCGACATGTCTTTGAAATACGAAATGGCATTTGCAAGACGTATTAGTTGGGGAGGGGGGTAATTGCGTTTGTCAACTCACCTGCTCCCCCCTGAGGAACCGGACCTTCCTATCCACCCCTCCCCTCCCCCCTCATGAACTGTCACCAAAGCCATTAACAATGGCGAAGGTACACAGCAGGAAACAGGACCTCTCAAATGGTCAGCATTATCTACTCCGCTCGTTTCGTGCTGATGGGATAGGATAAAATTGTCCTGTCTCCAAGCAGTGAGGTGGGATATCTTTGGCTCAAACATGTTGCAGTGGATTACGTGTATGCATATAAATCGCCTTTGTGTAAAAATAATTCTTTCTATAAGCCATCTACTATGAACGAAGGTGACATGTAACTCTTTTAGTTTTTACTTTTTCGATATTCCGATTACTTTATTTTCTGCAACTTATGAAATTTGCTCTAATATAGCCCTTTTTATCATTTAAAATTGTATACTAATAAGAATTTTAACGAAATTTTTAAAACAGGTATTTCTAATTTTAGCTTTCCTTAATGGCATATAAAAATCTCATTCTTCTGTATAAACTTGTTTTATCTCTATTTGCTGTCGCATTGACCTCTAAAACCTCTCTAAATGATGCCCTTCGTCACCCTCTTAATGATTTAGTACTCTAAATTCGTGAAATATTTTTTTGGTAAGAGAAGCGATATGGAGAAAAAAAATAGAGCTCTGTGATCGTACAATTTTAATGCTGTGACTTAGGGGATTTTATCTGTAAAACCAAAATTATGTTAAATTATTACACTATCTATCCACACTGCCCAAAATCATAAAGTGGGACCTTATATCCACGATTTGTTGGTTTGAGTTGTGGGTTACCCAAAGATATCTATGCAGTATTTATACAAAAGTTAATGTTTGGTTAAGCATAAAAAGTTCAGTGGATGGGGTGAAAAATGCTAATTATAAAATTTAACAAGTTTTGGTGCCCGACTTAACTCCTTTTTAAAAGTTTTAAATTAATTTCTATGCAGTGTAGATGCTCTTGTGATTGTGATTTCTCCTGGCGAAAAATTAAGCTAACGAGAATGAGCAAACCGAGAAAAATAATAGTTGAACATTGGTTTTTATCAGGCACTGACACATAAACTATACCCACGGACACTGGCGATGTGCATGTCACGAGAACATATAGACTAAAAGACTTGTGTTGTCAATTTCACAATAATAATGCAATACTTATAAGGTTTGAATGATCGCACACGGAGCAGATTCGATAGCTGAAGGACGGTGTATTGTCAGCTATAGGCTGTTCACGGTAAAGTAAGCACTTTTAAAAGCCTTGCTTAAGATCTACTTGTATGCACGTTGTGTATTCTTCCGCCTTATGTAAAGTTATCATTGCAATGGGCCTCATCACTTTATTCGTGCGTCGGTCAAGTGAAACTGTAAAATTATTAGAAAAGTAAATATTTTAACATCTGCTAATTTGTACGCTTCGATAAATATAGAAAGAAACAGAAAGCGAAATAAATAATTTAAATCGTCACAAATGGTTACCTAACACTTTTTATTTTTGCTAAGATATGTAGGCCTAACTACCTTCCAGCCATCGTTGCCAACTTTACTGGACACATGCCGCTCATTGCATACGTTTAAATATATGCAGGCAGGATTAGTGACTTTTTTCCAAGGTTGATTTCAAAAGTGCTCTCTTTATTGTGACGTGTACAGATACTGGCAAGCGGCGATTGAAGTTGGTAATGACGGAGGAAATATGTTCCATGTATTAAAGTTGAATTAAATGTTTTAGGTTAACATTTGTGAATACTGAAACGATATGTTTGACTTTCTGTATTTTTAACCCATATAAGTGTAAGACTCAGCTAATTTGTAAAGTATTTAATTTTCTTGTGATTTTATGGTCTCTCATGGACATCGCGTATGAATAAAGTTATAGGCCAGCGGGAATGTTAATTTTAATACACAATACACAATGTGCATACAAGTAGATCTTAAACAGGATTTCCAAAGATTCTCAGTTTATCGTGAAGAGCCTATATAAAAATATTTCTAGAAACTAGTGCCAGTATTCTCTTACGTATGATAGAAATTGTTATAATTGAACTTCTTGAAGAAAATTCTCTAGCAAAATGTGCTTCCCAGAATTCAAGTACCCTAAATAATCTCATAGATTACATTAATGAATAGCTTTTAACACTAAAATGCACATTCTAGCAAAATATTTCAGGATGCTATAAACTACACAGTTACACATTCTTCTCGCATATACGACATAAATAAGGATTTTCTGGGTATTTTGGTAGTGTCTTTACTATAGGCTGTTCACCGTAAAATGAGCATTTTTGGCAGTTCTGCTTAAGAACTACTTGTATGTACGTTGAGTATTCTTCCACCTGATGTAAAATTAACACTGGCAAGGGCCGCATCACTTTATCCATGCGTCGGTTCAATGAAACTGTAAAATAATAAGAGCAGTAAATATTTTACAAATATGCACATTTTTACACTTCGATAAATAAGAAAAAGAATAGAAACCAAAAGAAATAATTTAAGTTATCACAAATGGTCGCCTAATTCTTTTTATTCGACGTTAAGATATGGCACTATTTTCCATCCACTGTTACCAACTTCACTGTGCACATGTTACTCAGTGCGCCCGTCATAATGTATGCAGGCAGGAGCAGTGAGTTATTTCTAAGATTGATTTAAAAGTGCTTACTTTATCGTGAACAGCCTTTACTTTTCAATGATCTCTGCAGTTTGTAAGGTCGGTTTAAGTGCTGAAAAGCCGCTTTCCAGACGATGCTAAAAGCTGGCGACGTTACGATTAACTTGTGTCATTTTTCTTGCAAAAAATTAACTCTCACCTGTTCGGGGTGTAACCGGGTATCTCATCCCATGCTCTCAAATTTTCCGCATTTCATTCTAAAACCGGTCGCCTGCCCCCACTTTTCCTAACCAGTTTTTTTCTCAATCTAACGTGTTTATTATACTCATACGAGACCAGTAATTTAGGCCGCATAATTTACTTAATTGAACAGTACGGGAGCAATTGCGTTCAGGAATGCGATAGCAAACGGGACTTCCTGATAAAGGCTGTTCACGACAAAGAGAGCACTTTTGAAATCAACCTTATATAAAAAATAAAAAAAACCTGCTCCTACCTGCAAATATTTTAACGGACGCGCTGAGTGACATGCTCCCAGTGAAGTTGGTAACGATGGATGGGAAAGTAGTTCTGTATCTAAACGTAGAATAAAAGATGTTAGGTAAACATTGTGTGATAACTTAAATTATTTCTTCCGCGTTCGGTTATTTTTTTATGCATCGAAGTGTCAAAATGAGCAGATTTTTAAATTATTTACTTATCTAATAATTTCACTAGACCGACTCATGAATAAAGTGATCAGGTCCATGACATTGTTAAATTTACATAAGACGGATTAATACACAACTTGTATACAAGTAGATTTTATGCAGGGCTTTCAAAAGTGATCATTTTACTGTGAACAGCCTATAACAGGACACAAAAATTATGGCTCTTTAACTAATTCTATACATGCAAGTACTAGAATTATATCACGTCATAGCCTAGGCCTATAAGCGCAGTTAGTTAAATTTATAGGTTACAGACATATTTCTTACTGCTATAAAATTTTATTTCAGGGATTTTTGTGTTTTTATAACATTTCTATGTTTTAAATTCACATTTTTTTTTATTAAACTTATTAATTTGTTTAATCATTCTTCGCCACGATTTTTACACTGTTTATTTATATTTCATCCTCGTTTGTTTCCGTGTTTATTTTAATTTACATTCAATAATTTTAAATATTTAAATCTCATAATGATATTTAGTATAACTCCGACTTTAACTGACAGGCGACCTTCATCTTTTGGTCAGCAACTGTTTATTGTAATGTTATTCGTAAGCATGAGATATGTTAAAATGCTTTTTGATGGTGTCCGCCCTACCTGTATAGATACAATTTACGTTGTATGAAATAGAGAGCCACGCACGCAAGAAATTTCGAGTAACTAATACGGTAGTAAGAAAACAAACGAATTAAAAACCACACACAATTAAACTGTCTGGTGGTAAGGGACCTAACGACGTGGATAATATTCTTCACAGTTTTCACTGAAACTTAGAATGACTTCCACGGAAAAAAAAAACAAACTAGGAGGAGTGTGTGGAATAACAAGAAAATGCATCATCGAATGTGGTGGTGCGAGCAAGATAGTTTATGTTTGCAATATGCGTAATTGGCTAATGTGGCATTTTTGGCTCTTTTAATAGATCAGATAACCAGACGTCAGCAAGCATTTCAATGGGCATAGGAGAGAAGTGTTAATGGGGTTGTAATTTGCGCATATTGCTGTAACGGGGTAGGAACAATGCGTACGTTTGTGCTTGTATTAATGATGGGGACAGGGCCGAGGTGGCACAGCCACTACTAAGGCGGACCTGGGGCCCTGCTCTCTAACTCGAGCACACTTGACGACAGTCAACGTGATCGCCTTTATCATGAAGAGTGCCACAGCGATGGTTATTCGTAGGAGTCTTTATGTGGTATTCTGTAAACCATATCGTCATTGATATCTTTGTGCAAATATGTACGTTTGGCGAAGCAGCGGGCTGTGTTCTGAAATCAACGATCTACTTGTCGAATATCATATTTCCGCTATTACAGAATGCATTGTAACAAATTTTGTTAGTGTAGTGAATTTTTAACTGTAAGTTAAATTTATTTCTTAATACATTCAGGAATAATAATTCTAAAATAAATCCACATCTTTCTATGGATACAAGATTTCACATAGTACTGGTTAATTCTGAGCATTACGAGATAGCAGCACTGACCCGTTAAAGCGATAGTATCATTACCGAATTATTTAATTTGCTCCTTAAATGTATTACAGACACCGTTTATTTGTGACGAAATGTAACAGAATATATTACTTCACATGTTTAGGGCATTTAGAAACATTTTATGTTCTGTAAGACGTATTTGTTAAAATAAACCACAATACGTCGGCCATTTTGGTTCCACTTTCATTCATAGACACCTTGTTGACCGGTCTTTATATAGACAGTCACGAAGTATTCGAAAGACCACCATGGAGACATATTAAGTTACATAATGTAATTTCGCCTTGTAAAGATAGTTAAGGGGTGATTGTCTTTATATAACGACAGTAAAAAGTGAGGGAATACGGCCCTTGGTTCGATTCCGGATTTTCGCACTTGAGAATTGTGCCGGATGCAGCCTCTAATGGGTTTCTTGAGGAGGGGAGGGGGGAGAAGGATCTCCCCCCTCCCCCCGCCGTACTGCATTCCAGCGCTGCTACAGACTCGCCTCGCTTGACCTTCATCGGTTCTCAAGACCCTGGAAGTTAAGAGCCATCCAAATCCAAATCATTCCCCTCACCACCTCTAATGGTGGCTCACACATTGCAAGTAACAATATACATACGGGTCAATACAAGTCAATACAATATGCAACCTCGGGACCGATCGAGTTTCCCCTGCGTCTTTCAACTCCTCCTGAGAACAACTTGCTAGTTTTCCGTTAAAAACAAAAAAAAAAAACAAAAAACCTTTGAAGAGGTCACCAGAGGTCAATGTACTCAAGACATGTTTCGGCGTTGGCCCTGAATTTTTGACCCGGCAAGGAAAACTGATATGCAAAATAATTCTTGATGCTAGCACTCCGATCATTGAGCATGCAGAACAATTTTGGTGGTTATTAAAGTTCAATGAATCGAGAGATTGTACTGCGCAGTTTTTGATATCGCCTATTAAAACTCAGATCTCCCACGCCATGTCGAATTACTAGCCTATTTCAGTTCTTTAGGGACTGAAACTACAACTATACCTCTCTGGCAGTATATATTACGATGTCGAACGAACATAAATTCTGAAATTTTGTCTAATAATTATAACGTAATTAGTGTAGAATCATTTTAAAATTATCAATGGATTCTTACCGTTTCCCAATTACCAGATAACGCCTGGCTAAAATATTACGAGTACATTAGAAAGCATTTGTAAAATGTAAACGGGCCATAATATAAATATTTAATTATTTCGTTGTAAAGAATGTTATGGCCTATAAATCGAAAATGCAGCATGGCGGATAATACCGAGCCTTAGCCCGTTTGTATTTCAAGAGATTATGAGTTCAGTAAAACGTCACCTGCTTCCGACCGGAAACTGTACTCACGATGGCTAATATTGACAGACTAAGCTCGAGAAACGAGGAAGAAACTACAGCATTTTCTACGTTTAGCTTCTCTAACTGAGTTCTGAACTAATGTCTGAACTTCTATCAACATTTTTATCCCGAAATTCAGGAAAAAATCTGTTACATTATGTACTGTATTAAGTCGCCGAACCGTTAATTTAATTTAAAGTTATTATTTTTTAATCCTTGCATTAATAGTTACTGCCAACGATAAGACACTTGTTCTATGCCCATAAAATTATAGTTATACGTGTAGAATTTGGGTAACTGTCAAAACCTGATAACTAGCGATAGGAAAATTTCGCGAATTCGTTTCGGGACAAGATGGACGTCAAACACGCATACAGTTAAGTCACGTTTGCAACTGTATCACTGTTTATTGAACAAGCCCTGGACGTCTCTGATCCGATGGCAGACTTACGAGGAAACACGTATCGAGTCCCATACTGCCAGGGGTGGAGTAACACTGGCTACTCTCTGGAGCCGCAGCCAATGGACACACAGCTGAGACTCGAGTTTTACGCAGGACTACGGAGTCTAGCGTACAGGTCATTGGACTAGCGAAATTTTCCTATCCCTATAATAGCATACAAATTCGCGCGCCAGGAAACAAGGTTCTTCCAAACCACTATTCTTATTTAAATGAAATGCGTGGATTCAAGAAGGCATTCAACGGACATCAAAGTGAGCTCGTTTGAAATCATCCTTTGAGAAAAAGCAGTGCCCCTAACTACATGTATAATTCATTCACGGTTAATTCACACATTTCTAAGGCCTTGCTAAGAATATTCTTCCAGGATATTCCTCCACCTCGTGCTAATTAAGCTTAAATATTTTTATTCGTATTATTTTTAATGAAGCATTATAATTTATAAATAAAATACAAATAACATTTCAATTTAACCAAAAATAAAACTTTATGCTAACACATATCAAATGCTTATGATGCATGTAATATTTAGGAATTAACTAAACACGTCATACCTGGTGTGACTTTTCGAAGGTTTGATTCAAAAACTGTGAAGAAACCTCGAATAGAGTATATGTGACAGTGCAGATTGGTTTGCGCCATCCCAGCTAAGTTGCGAGCGAAAATAGTCCTAAGACTAATCGTTCTATTGCGATCGTAATTTTTCATTTATGTCCGGTGAGGTTAGTGTTTATTATTTTATTCACCTTATCGAAATAATTTCCATATAAGTACCACAATAACATGTTTAACAATTGCATTATTTTGCTTGGATGGCGTATGAATAAAATGGTCAGCTCAGAGAAGTAGATCCTTAGCGGGACTTTCATAGTTACTCATTTTACCGTCAACAGTCTACAGTTAAAAAAATGCCGTATTTGAGGAAATTTATACATTTTAACAAAGACAATGTTACGGGATACAATGAAAAAAAAAAAAAAAAAAAAACATATGCAATTAACATATATAAAAAACATTTCGAACTGTTAAAATTAGTATGGGTTTTTTACAGTAAAGTGAGCACTTTTGAAATCAACTTTTGAAAAATGTCACTACCCTTACCTGCGTATATTTTAATGGGCACGCTGAATTGCATGCACTAAGTTAGGTTGGTAACGACCGAGGGAAATTAGTCCCGTGTTTCAACGTCAAATCAAATGTGTTAGATAAACATTTGTGAATACTGAAATGATTAATTTTACTCGCTTCTTTTTTATAACGCATATAAGTGTAAGAAATAGGACATGTGTAATATATAAAATTTTCTCATAGTTTCAGATTTTCACTTGAGCGACGCATGGGTAAAGTAATGAGGGTCACAGGCAACGTTAAATTTGCGTACGGTAAAGTAACGCAAAGTGCATACAAGTAGATCTTAAGCAGGGCTTTCAAAAGTGCGCAGTTTGCCGTGAACAGCCTTTACAAAAGTACTTAACAGCGTGGTAAGGATTTCCGGGAGGATTTGCTTCTTCCTGGCGCCTAAAAGGGCGTCTTAAGGTGTAGTTACTCTTAGGAAATAGATAATGAGCCTTAGCAACAATACAAACTTCAATCGTTTGCCTACATAAATGTTTCTCCTGTATGTAAACAAGTACCAAATGCGCATTTACAAGCAGTCGTACTGTGAATATATATATATATATATATATATATATATATATATATATATATATATATATATATATATATATATATATATATATATATATATATATATATATAATATATATATATATATATATATAAAATTTCTACGAGAACACATCAATTTAAGTAAAGAGAAATTTGTAATGTGTACTATCACAAAAGAGGGCAACCTTATCACCTCCATCGGATAAAATAATCTTTTCTTCGGGTAATACACTGATGTGTTGAGTGCAACACTGGAAATGTCCACCGAAAGATGTTACTTTTCAGTTATGCATGAGTCTTATAATCTAGCATTTTTATGTACGTCGATAATATGTACGAAAGTTGCCCCTTACGCGTTTGTTAGTGCAGTTATAGAAACTGTACGTTGTGGTACTTCCGTTAAAAATTCGTGGACGAGCAAGTCGAGGTCTAGAGATGAAAATGTTCATTCGGTCACGTCGGTATTCTCGGGAACATAACTTAATTTTGGTTTTAAGTTATGAGCGAAAAGATGGGTCTTTGCAAGATGAAACTAAGATAAGAACCAAACCGCCCAAGGACCAGAGTTAACCACTCGTATTCCAGCAGTTCTGGAATTGGGATGTGGTCATGCGTGTTTACACGTCGTGCTTGTAGACTCATTTCCTTGGATGGATGTTCAAACGAAAAATCACTACTAAATATCAGAGTAACTTTTTTTTTCGTACAGCCAAGAGTATTTTTTCATTTTTTATCTACGTATGAATAATTATTGTAATCAACAGGAATACGAGTATTCAATATTTCGTTACTTCCCAAGCATGAAGTTAAAGAAAACTCGAAAATTAAAACAATGAAAATACATTTTCATTTTTTTTTTAACACAAGGAGTAATTTGGTAAAAAAAAAAAAACATTTTTTTCAATAATTTGCAATATAAAACATCACTATTCTACAATACTTCCCAAAATGGCGATGCAGTCGTAACTATTAAATGTCAACCGGCTGGACAGGTTGGATGGAAAAGTTTTTACGCAGCCCCACAATGTATATATATATATGTATATAGTATATAGTATATGTATATATACATATATATACTAGCCTGTTATTTTCGTGAACTGTCAACAAGTAGGTATTTCAGTGATCTTGGAACACTAAATGGATGGAACTAAAAAGACGTTCAAGTGCTATTTCCTTGCCTAGGTATCAGGATACTACATGTTATTGTATTATTACACTTATAAGAATTTAATAAAAATGCGTAATGAAAAATAATAACTTTGTTTACCTTTATACGACCTATAGGCATACAAATTATAAAATTTTAAAATCGAAAGTTTGTAAAAAAATTTTTATAAAATCACATAAAAATAAATGTTGACTTAATCTAAGTATTTAAATCAAACAAACGCCATGAAGGAATCTCATTGAAATTTGCTCCAGAAGTTAGAGTTTAACAATGCTATTTTTAATGTGAACTATATTGTGGGACTTAAAATTAAACAACATGTAAGCCAAAAAATTATAGAGCAAAAATTTATTGAAGTTGTTGTGATTTCTTAAATTAATTTGAGCCGCAACCACAAATATTGGCCGCATTTTTTCTTTTTCTTCAATTTGTTTGGTACAGGACGTTCATCTTCAATTAGTGTTCGTTGAAAGATAATTACCATTTTTTGCACTTTTATCTGGCAAGCATTTGAAAACTTACTGCAAAAAATACAAAATATGTTAGGCTAAAACATTAAAAATATTTTTTAGTCTTACAGCTTTAAGGGCAACACTGACACGGCTATGCGTAAAAGTTCATGATGGAAATAAAAATACATTTCTAATTTCCCCTTTGTCAGAACTCTCCAGTGCTTTCCAATGCAAAAAATAATAATACTAATATTAATTTTGTCACTGTCATAAAAATTCTATAAAGTTATTTCCAAATTTATTATTTGAAAAATAACTAAAAACTATTGAGGCAGTGAAAGGATTCATGGATGGGAAAACTTACTCGAGGATGTAGCGTACTGAACATGAAATATGCACTGTATTTACAACGTGTCTGTGACAATGGGAAGATTTCATAATAATGAATAGATTTAATTTCACCCCGTCAGAGCCTTAACCGATAAATTGATACATTAAAAAGCGTTACGTAATTAAATACTATACGCGAAAATAACTTACAAGTAGTTGCCAATATAAACTTACGTTTCCGATCTTTTTCATAACAGATTTTTGCATAACAGGATTTTGTTTACTGTCGTCGGAAAAATTTCCGGTCGTTTTGTGGAGCACGGCTGGTTTCCGAAGAAAAGCGGCATATAGACCAAAGACCTTTAATAGAGGTCTTTGAGTTTCTGATGCCGTGTGTGAGGCCGTTGCACCGCTGGTTTCCATAGTAGGATTCTCAGCGAAGGCGTGTCGTTCATCGACCGCCATTAATGATAAGGTTTCCTCATTTCGAAGATAGGACTGTAGTTTCTCTGATGTGCTCGAAGTCGCACATGTGTTCGAGGCGAGCGGATGATGGCGTTCGCCAGTTGTTCCGCGGCCGACCGTACACCGAAGTGAGGCTAGGTCAGCTGCCCTCCCTGTCTCGAGCCGGTCCAATCAGGGAATCCCCTGGAGAGAGGTTGCCGACTTAATCCACTATAAAGGCAAGGGCGATGGTGGGGAGGTCTCGAGGCAAATTACTGACGTTTCCTCAGGCGACTGTAGCGAGAGGCAAGGGAGGTAGGGTAGAAATTGGCGATCGTAATCGCTACCGTCCGAGACCAAAACACGGGGATTTTCTCTCGCCCCCCTCTCCCCCGGGTTCCCCTCCCGAGCGGGAATTGAACCCAGGAATGGAGTCCACAAGAAGGAAGAGGATGAAGGGGGCAGGATACATCTGCGTGGTTCTGCAGGCGCGTATACGAGTTTTCTGAAGACACGTTGGGGGGTTGTCGGACTTCGACGGCTCCGCCCCCTTGGAAGATTGTTTCTGGGCCGGGGTCAACACTCCGCGGTATAAAAGGCTCCATCGTTGCACCCGGGGTTGACATCGCCCAGCAACCTCCGTCGAGATGCAGTCGGCTCTTTCCCTCGTCGTTTTCAGCTTCGCTCTGCAGCAGCTCTTGGTACCTGCGGAGTCATCTCTGCCGTTGCGTGAGTAAAAACTTCCGCTGGCTTGTGCGGACTTTGAAAGCTGTTCACGATCAAAAAGCACTTTTGAAATCAACTTTAGAGAAAAAACCATTGCCCCTGCCAGCATATATTTTAACGGGCGCACTGAGTGACATTCGCCCGGTAAAGTTGGTAACGATAGATGCAAAGTAGTTCCATATCTTAACGTCAAATAAAAAGTGTTAAGTAACCATTTCTGATCATTTAAATAATTTCTTACGCTTTGTGTTTTCTTTTAACGCCTCAATGTGTAAAACTTGCAGATTTACAAAGGGTTCACTTTTCTAATAATTCCACAGTTTCGCTTGACCGACGCATTAATACAGAGATGAGGCCCATGGCAATGTTAATTGTACATAAGGCGGAAGGATACACAACGTGCATACAAGAAGATCTTAACCAGGGCTTTCAAAAGTTTTCATATTACCGTGAACAACTTATAGCAGCTCGCACCGTTAAGGCTGCTCTGCTGGAATAATTTTTTACTCTAAGATATTTCATGATTTTGAGCTACTATACAAATAACAATTCGATAAAAATACCAAATCAGTTCAAAAATATCTTTCGCATATTTTCCCAGGAGAATTGTCAGCATTTTGACCTTAAATATCGTGCCAAACAATTTTTTAAAAATGTTATACGAGCACAACGTTTGATTTCGGTTGAAGTATTAGTTGAAGTCCTAGGAACACCTCGAAGAAATTCCTTTGAAATCTGGCATTATTGTTTAACGGCGATTAGGGTTTGACTTCTGGCTATTTTGAAGTTTTTTTTTTTTTTTGTAAAACTTAAAGTAAAATTACTTCCGAGCCAATTGAAGAATTCCCTTGAAATTGGTTTATCTTATTCTAATGACATTAGAAATTATTTTGAACTGTACCAAAATAGTATACTTATGCAAAATTCTAAAATTTGTGCACTGGAATATATTAATTATAAATTCCTTTGACTCCTATAGTTAAAATTTGTAAATTAATGTTTTTATATATCTATCAGATTACGATTCGACGTAACAAAACAGATTTATAAAATTCCCTTGGAATGGAAAGTCAATTTGGGCCCTCGACTGCCCGTGAAAATATCCGCACATTCACGGAAACTTTTTTTTGTGGATGTGTACAGTTAATAAACGGAAGAGCTGAGGATCCTTGAATACGAATTACGGGACGTATCCGTATTTCCTCCTGTAGCTTCGGGTTTCTTGAACGAACAACACCGACTGCACGAAGCTTCCTCCGCCCCCCGTTGGTAGGACGTCATTGATTCTGCGACTCTTACGTACATCCACGCCATTTAGGGCGGGTTTACGATCGACTTAACAGGCTCAGTGTGCCGTGCGCTTAGCATATGAATCAATGTGTTCAAGGGCATTGGTTTACGACTGCCGTGTGCGGGTCGTGACGGGTCATGTGCGTTCTCGACTTGACTTAAGACATCGCTATGTTGTATATTTTAAGTACAAGTCAAGATCAAGTAGCCAATCAGCCCAGTGACATTTGTTGTTGGCGGGGAACTGTATTTACAGCATGGATTTTGGTTACGTCGTACCGCGAAATCGTAAGCAATGAATTATTTTAATCGAGAGAATACGTCTTTTTTTAAAGAACTGTTCAAGGTTATGTTTTACTTTTTATAATAACTTATTGAATTGGCTTTATTAAACCTTATACAGATTCATTATCGTGTATGCCCAATGTTGGCATCGCCATCCCCTTCTATAAGTTACCACGATTTTTTTTCTCCAAAACTATTACACAAGCAGCAATCACAAATAAGTAAATATATAATAATCTTCACTCTTGCCAATTTTTCCAGGTTACGTCGGCTCCGTTGGTATCCTACGATTCTGATTGGCTATACTTAACAGTCGCTAAATAAATCATAAAGTGCAAAACTTATTTTCCGTCTACTTAACGCGTCATAATTACAATTCTTAATTCTTCAGTATTTAATCGTAAACCCCACCCTTAGGACTATTCCTTCAAACACCAGAAAATAGCGTCAGGCATCTGTAACAATTAACAGCACGAAAAATACTCGAAGATTAAGTTTAACCGAAAAATGCCACTTAAGAATAATTTACGTACAGCGTTTACGCAAATGAAGCAGTTATAAGAGAGTGATAAAAGCCATCGAATTTGAAACTCGTGATTAGTGTCCAAACCTCGTTGTAAAATACGTCATATGATATTTTAAAATTTTCTGATTTTGTACACAGTGAAACACCCGCACAACGAAGATATGAGAGTTTTTCGCAATACGTTTTAAAGCTCGAAAGTGGCAAATTTGCCGAGAGGTAGGTACTGTGAATACGCCGAAAGTTCTGTGAAATTTACGGAAAGTACAGTATCGAGAAATCAACGTGCCAGTGATTTTAAGAAGAGATCTGGAGAACTTTAACCATCACTTGTATAAAACGAAGGTCATTTTAAAAATAAACAATGATTCTTTATTACAACTGGTCAATCGAGTTCTCTACATTTTACAGGCTGGATTTCTAAGATTGATTATATTTTACAATAACAACGTATATAAAATGCCATCAAAGTGCAAACTTTTAAATATAAATTTTGAAGAAAAATTCTACGTACCTGAACAGCAGGTAGTAATGGTTAGGATTACAAACTAACTGTTATAATTTAATAATACAAGTACGGTAGCAACACACAGAGGTTGGCAGCCCGTTGTGGTGTGTCACACGCTGTAAAAAAGTTCATATTTTTTTCAAATACCTTTTTTGAAATTAGTTGCGAAGATAATTTTTGTAACACTACGCGTATTTATGGCTTATTTTACAACACATGTGAAATGTGTAAAATTAAAGATGAATTTTAACAAGCAAATACTGTCCGTTTATATCTTAATTTTGAAAGGCAAGGTCTTTTATATGAATAAAATATTTTACACTTTGGTGGATTAAAAAAAAAAAAAAATTAAAAAATAATAATAATAATAATAATTTCAGTTTCACGAATAGTAACCTAACACTTTTCTTTGACGTTTATATGTGGAACTACTTCCGATCCATCGTTACAACAACTTTACTGGGCGCATGTCACTCAGTGCGCCCGTTAAAATATATACAGGTTGGAGCAGTGATATTTTTCTAAGGGTGATTTCAAAAGTGCTCACTTTATCGTGAACAGCCTTTAGTAAGATATAGGCTAATCACAGAGCGAACAAGTACACAGAAACAAAATGGCGTGGTGGTTACTTTGATGTGAGCGTACCCATTTCCTGATTGACTGCGAAAGCCTCTGGCAAAAATCCTTGTGTCTGATTGTCTTCTTTGTGATGTGGAAGGTTCCCATTGGCTGGACTGCCGGCTGGCGAGTAGGTTGTCTGATGCTGGTTGGCGAACAGAATTAAAACTTGTCTGCGGCATAGACTAAAGATGAGATAGACCGATCTTGCTGGCTTCGGACAACCAACCTCCGTGTCCCATCATCGAACTGCTTTTATGCCAATACGACTAACAAAAATGGCCTGGGTTGTATTTGAGGTTAGAATATTGTTTTGTGAACAGGTGCTTCCTGATGTTTTCAAAATTCTTTGGGCCAACTTATAATGCAGTTCTATCAAAATTAAAATCGGTAAAAGTATTTTATTAATATAATAGCATGAGTCATTTAAAAACTGAGATATAAACAAACGCGCTCATCACTGATGACTATGTGATTTTGACTGTTGTGTTCCTTTGGGGTAGGTCAATGTCGGGTACATGCGCAGAAGACGAATAAGCGGTCTACCTCATATGTAGTCTATGAGCTGTGGCAAGTGACGCCATTTTGTTGGCGTGTGCTATTGGAATTCGCGTTACGAGCGTCTGTTTCGTCTCTGTATTGTTAAATACTCAAAGTGTTGTGTTGAATAAAACGAATTTTGTTTGGCGCAATCAAATTAATGGTTTGTACAGTTGCAATGAAATATTTTGTTGTTGAAACTGAACGATTTGGTTGTTCTTATTTGGTTTGGTTGCCCCAAGCAAAGATTTGGATGGTGCAACTGAATATTTGTTTGGCTGTACGTAAATTAAAGATCTTCGGTTAATATATAAGAATTCGAAACCCAACCGAGATTCAAACCTGGTCAGTTATGCCCGTGCGCTACGTTCTTGCCAGCTCAGCTAAAGAGACCACTATATATATATATATATATATATATATATATATATATATATATATATATATATATATAGTGGTCCTGAAATATTATATATATATATATATATATATATATATATATAATATTTCAGGTTTTACAGCTTTACTTTTAGATTCCTGTTGAACTTGTTTTATTAGGATGTTTATACTATTGTTAACCATCTATAAATGTACTGACATTCACTGCTACAATTCTAATCGTCAAATAAAACACAAATAAACACTCAAGCTATATTTTCAAACGAATGCAAGCAAATGAGTGGCCAACCATAATATGTATTGTTGATTCAACAAAATATTTCGATGAGAATCTTATTTATTTTGGCCCAACACATAGGTATTGTTAATTCAAGCGTATTGTTTGTTGAATTGACAAATTTAATTTTGTTGCTATTAAAGTTTTGCTTACTAAGCAAAATATTTTGTTAGGAACTAAATATTGATTTGGCCGTAAACAAACAACAATTTTGTTGTCTTTTCTCTTAGTGTGCATCACGTATTTTAAACAAATATTTACTAATAAATATATATGAAGAATAATTATAATAGCGGCTGCGTATCTTATAATATTTTTAACGACTAACCACAATAAAGCTTAATTCAATTTCAAGGTAATATTTTTCGAGCTCTGAATGTTCAGTATTCAATAAACATTCCTAACATCGTGTTTGGCCTTATACACAGATATATTCATAACACAATAAAAAATCATGTTTTCATGTTTGGAAGCTAGCCATAAATGAGTACACAAACATGTATTGTGAAACCCAATTTTCTTGCGTTAGCAGGTTGTTTCGTTTCAGGTATTGATATAAGAATAAAAAGAGCCATAAAATGACCTGAAATAGCTGTATTTTTTTTCACTTAATTGGTAAGTAGAGATATTTAATAATCGCATATTACATTTACGTTGTTTGAATTTTTCAGCTCCTTACATAAAGCCATGTTCAAGAAACGACCCGAATCTAAGCGAGTGTGCCACGAAGAATGGGAACGAAGCTATTCCTCATATAATAAAAGGTAAGTCTTACATCGACGATCATTCACGAAAAGGGTATTCATATTTTAAAGTTCCATCCTTAGGGGGGAAACTGTGGTAAACAACATTAAGCGCTTCAAGGACACCTCCGGCCATAAGGTTTGCATTCCGACGGCGATGGGAAATAATACGAACAAACTTCACGTGTGCTCTGTTTTCTCAGAACATTAAGCTGTGGCTATAATCGGTTCGCGGTTAGTTCGCAAATTTCTGAAGCCCTGCTAAAGTTCTACTTCCAAGGATATTCCTCCGCCTCGTGCAAACCAAAGCTTATTCAAGTCTAGAAAATTCGTGGGCGCTCAGAAGTAATGATATTTTCCATGAGAACTATTTCTTACCAGCCGCTACCAACACCCATGTTTTCTCACGGTTTTTATTCATACTTATTATAATTTATAAATGAAATAGAGCTAAAACTTCAATTTAACGAAAAATAATATACTTTCACGTGGTATAAAACGTTTGTGATACATGGCATATGTAGGGAATAATTAAAACACGTCATACGTGGGGTGATTTTTCAAAGGTTCGATTCAAAAAGTGTGAAGAAATCGCGAATAGACTATATAGGGTTTTAATAGAGCAAGCTGTTCAGAAAAGGCAAATCTTTATCGTTATAGTTTAAAAGGCTGTTTTTTTTTAGAAGAATAAACATTGTAAACTTAGCGGTATTTACAGCGATATTTGTTGAATTGGACACTTTTCAATGACGACATGTATGTTTCAATAACAAAATGTATGAACGGTCAAGAGAATTAGGACTTCAGTTGTCATGAAAAAAAAAAATTGCATTGAAATATTTCATTTTTTTTTTAAACTAGAATAGTCACATCTGTTTACAATAAGACCCGTATGGAATCTATTGAGCCCCTTAACAGAGCTCTTATTTACACATACTGTCTGGGGACATAGTATGCTGACGGTAGGTTCAGACTACAGAAAGGATTATCATAATTTCTGAAGGTTTTCGTATATGTGTCAGGGCAGTTTAGAAAGAGCTCAATCAAAGAGCTTAGCCTTATGGTTTGCGTTCTCATTCGGCTTTTATTTAAACATCAACTGCTGTTTTTTTTTTCCCATGGTATGAATGGGATACATTAAACGTTGCAGCACACCGTCTTATCATTTTTATTCCAAGTTGTACGTTATGTGATTGAAAGCTCTTGGAAACAATTGCACACTAAAAATTAGACGAAATTGTGTAACGCAATATAGTGAAAACATTACAATGGCCTTTGGTTTCCCTCTGAGCACAGTCGAAATGATAGGTACCGCAGTTGGAAACGTGTTAGGTTAGTGTCCGAGTCCTATTTAGGGACATTGACATTTCAAATTATGCCATCGGTATTGTCAGATGTTATTCCCTTTAATGTACAAATGCTACATGGAAAAAGAGGAACATGTTTGACGTACAGCATGTGAAGTTCTTCGAGTTTTCTTTTCACGTGATGTTTTCCACAAGGTTCAAATTTAAACGATTTTGTGAATATGTTGTTCGCATAACTGAACCACTGTATGACAACCTATGGATAGAGCCCCGAGCACTTCACGGATTGAGTTGGCAGCGAGCTAGACGGCCTTCGATACACTCGAGAAATTTTTGTTTGCTAATTGGTTACTGCGATCATGTGATGCCTATGTACAGAACTGTTAAATACCCACTCACACTACTGCTTCTTGTTTATTACTGGCTCACGGTTGAACGGGGCGTGTCTAAAGAACGGACGTCCAATCACGACAGTGA
This sequence comes from Dryococelus australis, assembly GCA_029891345.1. Classification (NCBI taxonomy): domain Eukaryota; kingdom Metazoa; phylum Arthropoda; class Insecta; order Phasmatodea; family Phasmatidae; genus Dryococelus; species Dryococelus australis. Next base: position 41,261,802 of record CM057003.1, read on the forward strand.
AAGAAAAGAACATGTGTTTGGAGTCTAACTTGTCTCCGAATGAATGAATTCGCAGAATCCTCGTGGCTCTACCTATGGACAACTCTAAGCATGTCACTTGTTTTGGATTAACCGTATAATGTGTGTTCGTTTATATTGATAATCATTTCCTATGTACTTTAATGACTGCGATATTTAAACATATCTAAATAAAATGTGACACATTGGGGCTTTTCAACATCCGATCAAGGGGAAACCTTGTATGTCATAAAAACCTTGTCTTCTTCCATATGACAAGCTTTTTATTTGCAGCTGTCAATAATTTAAATACAGCATATTAAATCTCTACTAAATAAAATTTGATTTTAACCAAACATTTATAAAAATAGGCAAGGTGAATCTATCAACGACAATATATCACTTAAACGTGATTAATAAACATAGTTTCTTATTCATTACAAAATTAATACATTTTTGCTGACGATTCGAAAGTTTTGTAGATAGCTAAAAAATAATTATGTTACTGCAAAGAAAATTTTGTAAGGATAAACTCTAAACCCGTTTTATAGTAGATACAGTTTTTTTCTTTATAGTCGTTGGAATAATGAACAATATTACTATGTTAGTTATATAACGTGAAGTTATCATTAGAGACCAGGAAATTTCACCGATTTGTCCGACAACAAGCTAGACTCCACAATCCTTTGTATATTCGAGCATCAGTTAGCAGTTCATTGGCTGTTAATCCAGTTTAACACCAGACCAGGTAGTACAGGATTCGGTTCTTATTTTCCTTGCTGGTTCGTTATTGGTTGAAAGTAGTCCGGAGCGTGTCTAACGAATTAGGGTCCAACGAACGCGCAAAACAGATATGTACACGCGATTGCAGTTTAACTTGCACTCAGTTGAACCTGCGGAATTTCTGGGTCCGTAGCGGAGGGACGGCTAACCTCACCCGCCTCGAAAAGTTTTGATCACATGTGCCACACAGTGTACTCGGGCCTGCTCCACTCCGTTAGCACACCTTCAGTCATCGTGCACGTTATCTTGTATACGTTGCACATGGATTATTTTTATGACCAGAAGCGTACAAACCAAGGCATCTCTACCTACTCTTCCTTGTGACTAGTATTTTTTGCGGAATTTTCTACATCTCTTTGGCATGCACGCTGATTGCCAACATCGTATAGCCCGCAGCTCTCTTTCCATTGCTTGCATGAACTCAAGCACAGCACAAGATAAAATTTTACCTTAATGCAACACTTGAACTCAAGAATTAAAGTGCGGTCGTACGGGTTTTTAACATCCAGTCACATCAGCAGGACCCGCGCACGTCGCCTGGGTTCTTCGATTTCATCTGTGTTTATTGAACTTTGGAAGTGTGATGTGGAGGCGTACAACACAGCCTGTGACCACACTCGAAGAAATTATTTGTAAATTTACCATATCAGTGTACATTTGCAGTGACAAAACACGAATGGTAAATTATTTTCCCATTCATGCATGGAAACGTTCCTCCAATTGCTCAGAAAAGAGTCAAAGGCATATGTAAGTTCCCAACTTTGTATAGTAGTAATGCTAAACATTATCATATTTTCGGCCTGACACATGGTATTATTTCCATACACTGTATAGGATAAAAACTTCCATTACAGTTTACTAAGTTTAAAACAGAAATTTTTTTACAGTGCATATTCTATGTTGTTTTCAAGGTGACCGCGACTACAGGGTCCCTCAGCTCGACCCTTTGTTCGTCGAAACCCTGAGAGTGGAAGAAGGAACGAGCGCAATTAAGATGGACCTCAATGCCACTAACATGTACATCAAGGGGTTGAAAAACACTGTCCTTGAGGAGTTCAGGTAAGAGGCACCCATATTTACCTACTATTTGTGTTAAGGCAGTGGCATTTTACTCTCTTATTTGCAAGGAATACTCGGGTACTCATTATTTGCCTCCCTAAAAATGCCCATGCACTGGCACAGTTATCCAACAAATAACGTCTTGGGGGCTCCAATTCGAGCAACTGGTAAAAGTCGGGATTCCTGAATTATGACGTTAACGAACACAACCCAACTCCAAAAGTCCACTTCCAGCTTTAGCAGTTATGCCTTGCAAACCAAATCTGTACAAATAACTCAGAAGAATATAACACTCTTCTACACTAACTACTTTACCACACCACGTGTCATCATTCTTATCTACATCTTAATCTACACTTAAGATATTTCGATACACTTTTCGAGGATAATACCTTCTGGTGCGGTATCGTCTTCGTAATATTTTGGGCCCGAATACGAGCCACGTATGTTATTGCTTGACTGGACATACCTGGTAGTGGCGTAACTACGGGTGGTGGTCAGAACAGAAGTTATAGGTACATAATTGGGTTACCAAACTTCCTCCATGAGATTACTGTTGCTGGAAAGGAATAGCTGAGTTATTTAGAGCTTATTTAAAGACTATTCGATTTTTAGAGATAACTGAGATGCTATTTTCTGAAGAAATCATTTTCCAGGTGACTGCCGTAATGTTTAAGGTTATGTGGCAGCCGTGTATTTGTTTCAAACTAAAGGGAGCAAGTCAAAAAGAAAAATCTGTCTTATTTTCTCAGCTAAGTTAGTTTACATGTTTTTGAGCTATAAATAAATGCTTATAAAATAAAAAAGGTATTCGATATATGACGTGCTAAAATATTTTACGACATATGTATAAAATCTCGATTTATGTGGAAGTGAAAATATGTTAAACAAGTAAGTTTTTATGAGTGTTCCTTGAATTTAACCATTGTATTGTTTTCCAGTGGATTTTTTTTTATTTATAAACTTAATTTACTGTTTTATGTCTCGTCATATACAGGGACAGGTGTTTTTTTTTCGCGAAAACGTTTATGGCCATGCTAGACTTCAATATCCTACGATCACGACCACAATTTCCTTTGGTTATCGGCCGCGTGTGTACGTGAGAAGACATAGCCAATCGCAACAAAGTACTCCGATACTGAACGTCCGTGATTTGTGGACAGAAACTTACGAAACGTGACATTTAAAATCATCCAACCACGAAAGCGCATATAAACAAAGGTGTCTTGGTGTACAAATGGTCTCGAAATATTTTCGCAAAAATCACCTGCCAATGGTCACATAGAATCTGCTGTTTAGAAAAATATATAGTGAATCAACGTCATCGAATTTGGATAGCATAAAATTAACTTCCGTTAATTCTATTACTATGGGCTACTCACGGTAAAGTGAGCACTTTGGAAATTAACCTTAGAAAAAGTTACTGCTCCTACCTGCATATATTTTAACGGACGCACTGAGCGACGTGCGCCCAGTAAATTTGGTAACTATGGAGGAGAAAGTAGTTCCATATCTTAACATAGAATAAAAAGTGTTAGGTAACCATTTGGGATAAATGAAATTATTTCTATCGCTTTTTTTTTTTTTTTTTTTTTTTACGTGTCGAAATGTAAAAATTATCAGGTTTTAAAATACTTACTTTTCTAATCATTTTACAGTTTCACTTGACCGACGCGCGACGCAAGCGACAAGGCTCGTTGCAACGTTAATTTTACATAAGGCGGAAGAACACACAACGTGCATACAAATAGATCTTAAGCAGGGCTTTCGAAAGTGCTCATTTTACCGTGAACAGCCTATAGTGAATAATGCTTCCTTGTGTAATGTAATAGTTAATTCTTTTTTTTTTTTTTTTCTCTTGCAGCCCGAACCTGAAGGAAGGAACTGCGAAAGTAACTATCAAGATACCTTCCATGGTTTTGGACTCGAAATACACCATCGATGGACAAGTACACGGTCTCCCCATCAAGGGCGATGGTGACCTTCACATCACCCTATGTGAGTCCGCTAGTTTTAGGAGAAATCCCCTATCAAAAAATTATAACTCCTCAAGGTGACATCTGTTCAGTAATGATTAGATAATCGCTTGAAAAATAATAGATAATTAGATCACTTAATTATAATCTACTCGTAAATTATTTATAAACGATTGCATTATTCGCAATTTCCAGCTGTTTATACCTAAACAAAACATTGCAGATACCTACGCGTTTTACATTTATGAAAAATATAAATAAAAAAAAATTCTAACAAATTTTTAAATTTGCAAGTACGTAATGTAAATACAATATATATTTTCTGTATATATTACCTGAATAACATGTAATTACTTTTTCAATTATGCCATTTAAATAATAGGTTATCACAAATAAACACAAGTCTTTAAAACTACAAGTTAAGTGTTTGAAACAGCATTTTGGGTCCATTTTATTTGCGAAACCCCTCACTCACTTTTAGAAATTGCATAAATTTTTTTTTTTTTTTTTTTGCTGAGAATAGTTTTAAACAAAATTATAGAAATATACCGTATTTGCCGTCTATTTTTATGTATCGAATTATACAAGACAATAGATTATTTTTACTGATTATCCATTCGATTAAAAAATAATCGTAATAGATTCATAAGAATTAAAAAATTATTGGATTCTCCCATCACTACTGGTCAGTAGGGAGCACTGTGACAATATTTCCAGCACTGCAATATACTTTCTCGTGCAGCTGAATTTCTTGCAGATCATATCTGTAAAACTAGGATATTAAAACACGCCATGCAAGCCAGCGAATCAAACTGCGGCTTTGTACTTTTATTTTCCCCCTTAAAAAAATTGCACAGTAGAAAATGAAAAAATGCTATTTTCAACCATTTTCACGAGTTTTTCTCTCTTTGCTTATTATATTTACTAGCAAGGGTGAGAGTAAAATGATGAGGCTGAAGATAATGTTTTTTGATTTTCCTGGAAACAAGTCCTATTTCCAGAACGTCTGTTTACCGAGAGATGCGTGTACGCTGAAACCCTGAGTTTACACACAGTAATTTTACTAGGGAATCCCCTTGACCTGGCATCACAGAATTTATCTTTGGGTTTGAATTAAATGTAAGTCATTCTAGTTACTGAACAATTCCTATAATTAGTCTCTAGTGCAATAAGTATATTATATTATTTCTAAATGTAATTTATATCTAGATAAACTTGTATGGGAAACGCTTGAAATGAATTACTAGCCTTAGCAGATGTTTATAGAAATACAACATGAGGATATAAAACTGTTAAAAAATATGTTCATTTATTTTCAACAGAATATATTAACTTACGTGTCACGTGCCATTTTCTTGCCGTAATCAAAGGTAAAGCAAATCTGTGATTTGATTGTTGAGGTTGTTGAGGTGTCGTGTACAATTATTTGCCTGACATTGATATCATGTTATTGTTCATTAGATATCAATAGGGATAGGAAAATTTCGCGAGTTCAAGGACCTGTAAGCTAGACCCCACAATCCTTTGTATAGTCGAAGCTCAGATGTTTGTTCATTGGCTGCTGCCCCAGTGTTACTTCACATTTGACAGTGCGGGATTAGCATCTTGTTCCCTTGCAAGTCGGCTATTGGCGCGGAGTCGTCCAGGTCGTGTCTAATAAACTCTGATCCTATTGCAAAGGTGACTTCAGTGTACACACATTTGAAATACAGGCTTTCAAAACAATCTTAGCTTTATGCTTGGATGATAGATAGCATAAAGAGCGGCCGTTTTATTAGGGACTGAATCTTTTAAGAGCGTAATTATAAATTTCATATATCGGTAAGTATTTAAGGATTTCTTTGATGGTATGATGAATAATGTAAAAAGACAGGAGGATAAAAATGCTCCAAGAAACTCCAATTAAAGACAAATGTGAGCAGAAGTTTTTCCAGCTGTCCTTTATCATACAGATGCTCGCTGTGAGTATCTTTGAGCAAGCTAAAGTTACAGAATAATAACCCAGGACTGTGTCACAGCCTTGACCCATCGCCAGACGGGATATCATCTCATCTCTCACAGACGGCAAAATTTATACCAAGACCTCGGGCTGTTAAATTCAGCGGGTATTTTGGTTTTATATTCCATTTGTATCACTCGAAGTCTGGATCGCCGTGGGTTTTCTAAAATCTCGACCAGGCTTCTATAAAACCACGCGTATTAAAAATGACCGTAAAACCATGCGTATTAAAAATTGCCGTAAAAACCATGCGTATTAAAAATTCCCTGCTGAAGTTCCACTCCCGGCATATTCCTGCCCCCCCCCCCCCATGCTTCAAACATGTAACGAGTCTAGAATTCTACACCAAAAGGGACGACGCTCTGCATTTGTGAGCACTCAGTGCAGTGCAATTAACAATCTTGTTTTCTCTCTTATATTCATATTATAAAAATAAGGAAAAAGTAAACAGTACTAAAGAATATGGGTGATCTGGGACAGGGGGTTGGGGGTTCGGACGATCGGATGGACCTTTACCTGAGGGCACCCCCTTGCTACTTCAATATATTTTTGAGAGCCTACATTGTAGTTTACAAAATACTCAATAGGTATCACATGAGTTTCTACTGTGTATTCCTGGGAGCGCTAAAGTCGCTGAGTACTGTTTCTTGAAAACTAAGTAATTTTAATTTATTGACAAATTTGATAAATGAAGTATTATAACTTATCGGTAAAGTGTAAGTAAAATTTCAATTTAACCGAAAATTGGGAACTTTTAGATTAACGCAAGTACAAAACACTTGTGATACGTGATGTATTTAGTAAACAACCAAACATGCCAAGCATGGGGTGATTTATCAAAGGTTTAATAGAAAAAAAAAGTGAGACTAAACAACGAATAGACTATACCGGGAAACTTTAGGCTACTCCTGGAACAACTGGGGCGCCTGCGCTCGCAAATTACAATTGTTGTGGGTGTAGTGGGCGGAGAGCACTAGCCTCTATTAACCCACTGCTTTAAAATGACATACAATTGAGTTGACAACAGCCAATCTACGCCCCTCCCCCTTTTCTCATTCCTAAGCGCTGAGGAGAAGGGTTGTGTGGATGTGACTTTTTTCCTCGTGAAACGAAAACGAAAAAAAATATGTTGTGAAATTTCACGGAACTAAAAACGAAAATAAACAATAATTTCTTAAATTCTTACTCTTAACGAACTTTTAAAGAATTTCATAAAATTTCAACGACTTATTCATTGTGGCAAATTCGTTGCAAAAGTTAACCAAACAAATTAGGAAGTATTTACCACATAGGTTCTTGCCAACATTAAAATATAGGTTTTATTTAGTTATTTTAGTTATGAAATTTCGAAAACAAAAAAGATTCGTTTCGTTACAACTTTCGCCAACAAAATTTCTTACCAAAACGAAAATGAAAATTGTTATTTTTTTTTTTTTTGTTTCGGTATATCAAAAATTTGCTCAACCCTTTTGAGGAGCCTAGCTCCAGTGATGAGAAACGACGTCCAAAATCATAACAGAATTATGTAATTGTGCAACAACAGCTCGTAACACGGTCCTAAAATAAAATTCCTAGTTTCATGACAACGCCGAGGTAAAATATTCTTGTCGCGCCGCGCTGCCATGGTACAGTTGCCAACGGGTGTTACCACACTGGTATAGGCTGTTCACCTTAAAGTGAGCACTTTTGAAAGCCCTCTCATTGGGAATAATAATCAATAAATATATCGTATTTTCGCCCTGGACGTAAAGTTCCGAGTCCGATGGAATATACACACTGCGTTCATTACTGACATGGCATTACTTATTTAAAAAGGTTGTTTAAGGATAAACAATGGATGAAATAAAAAAGTAACTAGGGCCTTAAAGTGCTCACTTTACCGTGAACGGCCTATAAACCTTCTACGGTGCAAACTTTGGTTGGGACTCTCCCAGGACGGTTTTCTCGGAAATGTTATTAGATCCCACAATTTAGCGAGTACACTTCTAATTCGCGAGATGTTGGCAGAATTTCGTATTGTCCGCAACTTACCATAGCATTTCAGCTAATATTCTCGGAAACCACGAAGTCTCTCAACACGTTCAAATGACGTAGGAGCAAACAGCTAACGTTGTTAACGAGGTAGAAGGGTCAGATTTCTCATTCTCTTGTTGTACTAACAAAAATAAACATTACTTGCGTACACTTCAATGCGTACACTGGGTGTGCGGATGCAGTGTTCTTGCAACGTGTAAGCAATCTTCAGGTGCGGTGGCAGGAATATAGGCATATTATTGCGATTATTTCTGCTTTTCTCACGTGTATTTGCTCTAAAGCAATAGTTGAATCCATATGTACTTAAGCGAATAGTTCATAGTTGCTTATGGTATGGAAAGTACCTTAGAGTTTAAAATAAATATGCATATCACTGTAACCCTTGCTTTAAGTGCGGTACAAACTCGTTGCCATAATGATATTTTAGATATATATTGCCAGGAATTTTATATTTGTATAGTTTTCGGACTTCAAAAAATTATTAAAATCAGCTTCGGATTTGATTTGTTGGAGGGTGAATTTTTACCACAAATTCCGAGAACACTTCCATATTCTAAAAAAAAAAAAAAAAGTAAATATAAAATTTTTACACACATTACAGTGTATGTTTGATAAGCGGAGTGGTGTGTTTACACACCAACCGTATGTTGTTGCCATTCCTGCCGATATTATAATATATTTTAATAATTTTTGCATTTTTTTGCTATACATAATTATATAGCATTACAGAAGAAAACTTTAACATACTGTATATATTTTTTTGTTAAGGGACTTTATATCACATAAGCGCCATCGACATCTTGATATGAAATATTTCAATAGAATTTGTGTAGTTTAGTATTTTTCATTAAGAGTCCATGGAATGAATAATACAGAACATCTGGTAATCCCACTTAAACTGGAAAACATGGAAACTTTTTCTAATGCTTTTTTAACATAACGTGTCCGCAGTCATATACTATATGAAGAATTTAAACATCACAAATATTGTTTGACGCTGGTAAAATATCTACGGGATTATTGTAAATAGTAAGAGGGAATTTTGTTTTGTTCCGAGTAACATAAGATATTTTCTACACAGATCGCATTGTATAGATTTATCTTACCGTACCGGGTCAGTTTGGAGAAGTTCTGACCTATTTGGTATGGATGTAGACCATCCTCCGAATCGCTGGAAATGGCAGAGTTATGCGTTATTCTCAACACACGCAGATTCCTTGGAAACTTCTCGATCCCGTGCATTCATAATTCAACACATGTACATACAACATCCTTCCAGGAAGCTTCCGCAAGGTTACCTGGGAGTATCTTCTACGTTATTTCCATGGATTTCTGATCCCGACAGGGAGGATGTTAATTTGATAGTTCTTGAGGTACGTTCCAGTGCATAAAGCGTGTACCTATTGATTGTAGCAAGCTTGTCAAAAAGGTGTTAAGTTCTAAAGGCTGCTCACGATAAAGTGAGCACTTTTCAAATCAACCTTTGAAAAATGTCACTGCCCTTGCCTGCATATATTTTAACTAGCGCACTGCGTGACTTACGCCCAGTAAAGTTGGTAATGGATGGAAAGTAGCTCCATATCAAAACGCCGAATACAAAGTGTTGCGTATCCATTTGTGGCAACTTACATCATTTCCCTTCGTTTTCTGTTAGTTTTTTTTTATGTATTGAAGTATAACAATCAGCAGATTTGTAAATCACATTCTTTTCTAATAATTTCCCAATTTCACTTCATAGATGCACGAATAAAGTGATGAGGCGCGTGGAAATGTTAATTTTGCATAAGGTGGAAGAATACACGACGTGCATGCAAGTAGAGCCAAAGCAGGGCTTTCAAAAGTGCTCATTTTACCGTGAACAGCCTTTAGCGAAAGATAATTGTAAACTCACGCCGTCCCATTAAATATTTTATTCCATCGCATCTAAAAGTACAATTCTACGGGATAAAATGGCAATACAGAGAAATTCACCACACTCATTAAATATTACACTCTAAACCCGAATCAGTGACATAATATTCACTAAAAGTCAGCTGATAAAGATACAGCCGACTGGCGAATCTAGCAAATTACCTGGGAACAAGTGATTTGTAGTAGTGGAATTCTTGACATCCAGTGGATATCACAAATAAATCACTGAAATTCACCTACTACATCAATTATTTTTCTGGCACTGATTATCAGTTGCTCAGCTTTCGCTTTTTTCACAGATTTTGCCAATTCTCATTGTTTCAAGTTTAGAGTGTAATTACTAATATGGCAAAACAGGTTTTCAGGATTTCTTTCTTGGTATTATCAGATTGTCCTCCAAAAAGTAAAGTGAGTTGGCATATACGTATTTTTTGACACAGTTTGTGATCACATAAAATATTTTAAGTGCGAATGCAAAATTACTTTATCGTCCTCATAAAACATTTGTAAGGTCAGGATTGAAAAGTACTCTTGTAAACGAAAAGATTTTACTCTTTCATAGTTACTCTTTCATAAACTTTTCCAAATCCTACTTTTATCGACAGATGGACACGCATTTTATCTGAATACACAATACAACAAGCCTCGACACTGTTCCCATACATGCGTTCGCCCTTAATGCACATAGGCTCTGAGCTCTCGGGAAAATTCGTAGCAAAAATTTCTCTCTGAACGACGTTTCTCCAAATTTCACAAGCACTACTCTACGGCTCTACTGCGAAATAATTGGCACTGGAAACGCGAATCATTAAACGTGATTTTTTTGTTTCTGTCCGTGCCAGTACACTTCACTGACGAACGCAATTTCCCATTCGACCGCCGTGCGATAGGACAGGTTTTCATCGAACTGAAAACTCCAGTAATTGCTATGTTCGCTATGAAGACTGTCGGGATGTATGCTACGGTTGAGTGGAAACATTAAATACCAGTTTCTACGTTAACCGTGACAATTATATGCAAATTGGAAGAGCGACTATAGTGGCGTACTGCCAGAGATTCACTCCGCGTACTTTGATTTTAGGGCAGGGTTGCTAGACGTATGACCAAAGATATTTCCACCCCCTCCTCCCCCCCGGAATTCCAAACACACCACACAAGCGTTTTTCTTATGACATAATAAATACGCGAACGTACGTAAATTTTTTTTAACGGTCGAACGATACGCTGTGTTTCTTCATCTGTCGAGCTGTTTGTTTCAGCCGGCACCACAGTAAAGTGGACATAATATAGTTTTCCAGAAATGTATCATTATATTTGTCATTGTACACAGTTATTGTGTTAATATTTATATCGAAATTCTCTGAGAATTAATTTAAATGTTAAAAAATCTTACCAAGACCACCAGCCGTACATATGTTTTGGAAATTGAAATGTTCTCTGTTCCCCATAAAGAAAAAGTTAACTTTGTGGCCTCTGTTTGAAATCTTATGCAAGAATGTCTTGAATTTTAACCGCACAGCTAGTGCTAAAAGTAAAATTATGATTTGTCACTATAAATAATTTTAAAGGTCGAAATTTCGAAAACTGTTTCGCAAAAGAAAATAAATTATTAGCTCAGTTATCCTTTAATCTGCTTCCTGTTTCTTCGTTGTTTTAAAAACCTCCTTCCACTTGATGACTTACATATATTGTGATTGAATACATCAAGCACCCAGCCTTGACACTGTAAATACATATATTGTGATTGAATACATCAAGCACCCAGCCTTGACACTGTAAATACATATATTGTGATTGAATACATCAAGCACCCAGCCTTGACACTGTAAATACATATATTGTGATTGAATACATCAAGCACCCAGCCTTGACACTGTAAATAAATATATTTTACTTTCTCTTGTTAAAAATATGCTTTTAGTTTTTACTTTACGGTTACTGTGTTTCAACAATATAAAATTTTTACTCCAAATCTTTTAACATTATTTTCAACAGAAATCAGATATCATCCATCGGATTGTACAATGTGACTCTCTCTTTATAAGATCAACATTTTTTTCAAAGGTTGATATAGTTCTGATTTTCTTTCTATTCAAAATAAATATTAAATGCATTTCACTAAGCTAAATAATTCATAATGTTTTATCCGTAGTGTATTAAGCTTGCCCAACCAGTTGATTTCCATTCGCAGGAAATTCCTTGTGTTAAAAATTGTTTTTTGTTGTGATATTTCTCAATCCATTTATCCATGAAGCATTGTGAACCAGCCACTCCTAAAATCTTTATTATGCACGTTATTCCATCTTAACATAAGTTTAAATTATTTATCAGTTCAGGATTTTTTGTCTTTTAAAGAAAGCATTTGCATTTATTATTGCGGCTGCTTTAACGCTGTGAGATACTGAACCTAGTTTTTATATTTAATGAACTCTGTAATTCTGCAAGTTTTACTAACGAGAAAAATATTTAAGTCATTGCTTTCTCCTCATATTTATTTTCATGTATTCGCATCTCTACATATCATCACTACATGACTCTAACACGATAATACTCAAACATATTATATTTTAAGTTCCAGAATTTATAATCCGTTATTGCAATTCCCGTTGTTGCTCGTGTCAGCACGTGTGCTATGTAATCTTTTTTTCTGAAATAAATTCCAATCTTTATGAGTGTAAAGTGTGCATTTTCGTCCACTGTCACATGCACATAATAAACCGGTCCCATAGTTACAAATCGATAATAATCAAGCCGAATAACAAAGACAATCAAATATAATTCTCCCATTTGAATATGGATTAGAAAAATAATTGGACGTCTTCTTGTGAGCATGTATAAGGCTATAAAATTTATTCCGCTAGCCTATTTTCACACTTTCACCTCACTACAAGATACCTCAAATTTGTAAAGATTTCACGTACCTTTTACACACTTAACTCGAAACAGTTTAAATTGCTACAAATCAGAGTATTTGAGTGGCAGATCTGTTGAAACTGCTCCATTTGAATCAGTACAATTCTACGGATTATTTCAGTTATTGATATTCACTAATGAAACAGCGATTCTTACTGATTCATAGTGGATTTCACTCACAGACTAAAGATGAGGTAGACCGATCTCGTTGGTTGAGCACAACCAATCTCCGTGTCCCAACATTGAACTGCTTTCCTGCCTACACGTCTAGCATAATGGTGTGGATTGGGTTTGAGGTTAGAACACTGTTTAGTAAACAAGTGCTTTGTGATATTTGTATACTTGCTCTAGCCAATTCGTAATGAAGTTTCATTAAATTTCAACTGGTAAATGTGTTTTCTTAATATAATAGTGGCTGTCACTTAGAAATTAAGATATAAACAAACACGTTCATCTCTGTTGACTATGTGACTTTGGAAGTTGTGTAGGATTGGGGTAGGTCAATGTTGGGACATTCGCAGAAGACGAATAAGCGGTCTACCTCATCTTTAGTCTATGAATGTACTAGTCTGGTAGTAAAATAACAGTGAACTTCACTGGTTCGCCAGTAGATAACAGCTCATTAAACAAAGATTCGGTGAAATAATTTTCTGATTGACATCACTGATTCAGGTTCGGAGTGCTCGAACTTAAGGCCTTGAAAGCCGAAGTGGATAGTTCACTTTCTCCGCAGTGCTGATTGCCACATACCGCAAAGCTCGCTCGAGGCTCTACACTTGACCGATAACACGCGGCAGTCAAGTTCGTCCGTTTCAGGGCCGTCTGCGGACATGAGATTTCCAGCTGCGCAGTCGCCCGACACTGCCAAGCACATCCGGAAACATTACGGAATCTCGGAGAATGTTTCAGCTCCGTGACGTGTCAGCTCTGACAGGAAACTAAACACTGAGTTCTTCCTGCTGCGAGAAAAACCTTAAGTGGGTGGTTCACTTTAAAGTCAACAAAGCCGTCCCTTCGCGATACCCATTTTCCTCTACCTTCTGTTATACCCACGGGGACAACAGAAGGCATAAAAGTTTCTATAGCAGAAGAGAAGAAAGAATGCTTCAGTTCATAACCACACTTTACCTAAAGTGCTAATAGAAAACTGTAAATGGCAGGCGAAACCACTTACAAATAGCATACATTCCGCAGTTGTAAGGGGCACAAATGCAATCAAATATTATATGTAGGCGCTTTGTGGTACATCCAAAAATTACGAGGATTTTTTTTTTTCGATGACTGCATTAATTTAAGTAACGGCACTGCTTATGCGTATAAAAAAGTTACCGAATTCACATCTATATACAGCGGACGTTTATACGACTAATCAAAACATTATTAAATTATTTAAATATTTATCTTTAACAAGCATAATAATCAATCTTGTGCTTTACGTAATTAAACAGGCTTTCATGGTTGGAAGGCTACAAGAATACAAAAATATCATAATACTAAAAATAAGACTTTTATGTGTATCTGTTACATTACTTATGCTACACAGCTCAAATTATCTACTTTAGAAGATAATCGATTTGATTAGCAAACAATCACAATCAGCTGATTGCATTGCGCAGTTACTCGCGTATCACTGCTATTATACAAAGTCATTATACAAATAATCGTTTTCTAGCAATAACATAAATTATAAACATCAATAATGTATCACATAAAAAAAACTAAAAAATGTCAATACACGAAGGAGATTTGAACTGGGACTCTGAGACGCGGATCCGCGTAACAACCCACATACAATTTACGAAATGACTGTGTAAAAATCCCTTGTCATTGTGTAATTTCTGAAGTTGTGTGCATTAGGTTTGTACATAGATACGTTTTACAGAACCCGTAATCTTTTCGTAAACGGACATATTCTGTTTGAGATAGTTACTCGGGCGTCCGCCATCTTGTCTGTCGCAGCTCCGTGGGTGTGGCATACGTTCAGAACACGTTCTGTTAGCGTTTCGGGCATGCCCATGCATGGGTAGGAAAGCGGCTATGCCCGGGGCCAGGCCCCTCCGGTGGGGGCTGGATTGTAACCTAAACGGTTATACCCGGGGCCAGGCCCCTCCGGTGGGGGCTAGATTGTAACCTAAACGGTTATACCTGGGGCCAGGCCCCTCCGGTGGGGGCTGGATTGTAACCTAAACGGGAGCAGAAACGCCAGCAGAAAATGGGTAGGAAAAACTGCTACGGAAATGGGTATCGTTTGGGGCCGGCTTAAGTAGCTTTAGGACTCTCGCCTGCCTAAGAGCTGTATCCCGCGTTCGAGACCGAGAAGCGCGGAAGCGATAGGGGCGACACTGCCACGCCCATCAAGTGCGCCATCGCCGCTAACCGCAAGCCACTGAACTAGCGCGCAGTGTTCTATTCGCACTGCGTGTACCTACGAGACGTTTAGCGGTGACACTATTATTTTATTGGTTCTGTATGCGTCTGAAGCATGCATTTTGAGATGCAGTGCTTTGAAAAGTGCTTTGAAACTGTTTTTATCATATGCGTGACGTCTTGAGAACACTCGACAGCTCTCGCCTGAAGTGCGTGTCCTTTTCGTAGATCGCGTAGATTCGTCCATTGGACGAACGCTTAATATTTTCGTTGAAAAAAAGAGTATTTTATATATCAACACAGTTCAAACGCCAGGTAGGTGGGAACCTTAAGTATCACAGCCGTCAATATTCTCAAGTTAGATACTCGTATTGATGTCTCTGAAAAGACATCAGGCGCTTTCGGAAAATATTAATTTGTGCTTGTGCTTCCTTATAATTTTTGTCCTATTCTTGTTACTATCCTAATCGTCACAAAAAAAATTCTAATCAACTCCCGAGCTGTATTTTTGAACGAAGGCAATCAAAAGAGTGGCCAAACAAATATAGGCTGTTCACGATAAAGTGAGCACTTTTTAAAGCTTTCTCAAAAAAAGGCATCAACCCCTAATACATATTCTTTATTGCAGTCTCAGAAGTTAACTTTTGAGAGTGACGAAATGTATACACTATGTTTATTAGTCATATTGCAATGTTTACATTAAAAAGGGGTGGTAAGGTAGAAATTAATTGAAAATAAAAAATTTTGCAGCGCCTTAAAAAGTGCGTACTTTACCGTTATATATATGTGTGTGTGTGTGTGTGTGTGTGTAGTGTGTGTAGTGTGTGTATACACACACTACACTACTATTTAGTTGGACCAGCACAGAGATGTTTATTCAAACATATATTTTGCTACTCGAACAAAAGTAATTTTGTTTGATAAAGAATGTATTTTGTTGGGGCAGCTCAATATATTTTTGGCCCTACACAAACAGATATTCTGCTCGAGTTTCTCCGAGCGTAGACGCCATCTGGAGTGGGAAACGGTCTGACATGTGTTCTCTGGCGTGTGTGTGTGTTGTTCGCAGTGGGGTACAGGCCGACGATCAGCTACCGCATGCAGTCGGTGGTGAAGAAGGGAGAGAAGTTCCTCGACATGCACCCCGTCAGCTTCCACGCCACCGCCGAGAACGGCACGATCAACATGGGCAACCTTTTCAACGGCGACAAAGTCCTGAGTGAGTGATACCGCGAGGGCGTGAAGCCTCTCGCCCGCTGATCCAGTTTCTTCGCGGTCCGTCGAGCACTTTCGAAAGCCTTGTTCGAGCTACTGTGGTGCACTCGCGGTTTTTTCGAACTTTTTTCAATCAACCCTCTGAAAAAAAATGTGTTTGGTTGTTTCCAGAATATCTCATATATCACAATTTTTTTTTATAAAACATTAATGTGTATCTAAAAACATAAGTACGTGGTAAGAAAGGATATAAATAAATAAATCTTTACAATAATATAAAATCAAACTTGCCTTCCCTGAGAACATTCTATATAAAATTCACATCGGTGCGGTTTTTGGAACGCACAAATAAATATAATACGGTTTCAATATGGTTTTACGAGGAATTCTAGAAAAGATTGCTTAATTAATTCCAGTACGTGCATAGAAATAGTTATGCGGCAAAAACAAGAGAGAAATACACATCAATACCCATTATAAATATGCATCATATATAATAGTTTGAAAGACGGAAAACTTTTCTTTGTGTTATTTCATAGTCTTCTCGAGGTCGCTCATGACATAGTTTTAATTGTGAATTAGTGAAGAAATTTGGGTGGCACTTAAAATCGAGGTCTTGAGAGCCGATGAGGGTGAAGCGAGGTGAAGATGGGTGAGCGGTGGAATGAAAGGACAGGGGAAACGGGTTCGCTTAGGTGAGAGGCAAGTAGTCTAGTCACTACACTACCGCGGCCCCTGTTTAGTTGTGCATACCTAATTTTGTTGGACGTTTTGTATTAAAAATAATTTTCAAAAATATAAAAATCAATTTTTATATGCTATTATAAAAAACCTTTTAAACGTGTTTACTTTTTTTCCACTTTACTGAAATTACATAGAATATGATGTATATAAGTCAAACAAAAAACGCCAAAAATAAATAGTAAAGTAATAGAATTTTTGTCATCTAACGTCTTTAAAGAACTGTCCTAGCCTACATACAATGAATAAAACAAAGTTATTGGTTGTTCACGGTAAAGTGAGCACTTTTAAGGCCCTAGCTACATCTTTCTTTCAGTCACTTGTTTATCCTTTAACAACCTTTGTAAATAGATGTTACCATGTAAGCAATAAACACACTGTGTGTATTCCGCCACAATCTAAAGTTAACGTCTAAGTCTAAAATAAGATATATTTGTCGAATATTATTCAAAATGAAATTGCTTTCAAAAGTGCTCACTTTACCGTGAACGGCCTAGTAATCGGCATAATTTTCAAAATGGCGTATCGACGCGTTATCTGACCTTGTTTTTTGATTAAATCACAGATACGCACATACCAATGCAGGACAGCGCTTGGTGGTTAAAGCTCAGTAGACGACTTCGAAAAAGGGCAACAGGATGCAGATGTTTGGTTCTGACAGTCACGTTAAAGCACGTGGTTACTGTCGGATACCAGTGCACATTTTCAAAATGCCGCACTTTAAATGGCAGCGTGTTAAACGGATCGACGGGTCTGATGAAAGACGGTGGTAGATATTCTTTAAAGTGCTACGTACAGCCTTCCGGTATTATATATAGATTATTTTTCTTTGAAGAGATAATTTATAAGGAACGCTCCACGGAGCGGAAATATCTTCGTGTGTGAAAATTAATACTTAATTTGACGCCAAGGCACTTAAGTCGAAACACTTACAAGTCAACTCAGTGCTCAGAAATTTTTCTATCTCAGTAAAAGTTTTTCCTAAACGATCATCAGCCTGGCCTATTGCCATACGAGAGTGACGTGGTATATATCCCGACCATCAATGATTCTATCAGCATCTGTTCTTTTAACAAGTAAATATTATAGCAAATTGCCTGTAATTCTTCCGGGAATTCTGTTTGCTGCTGCAATCTATACATACAAAAGTGGAAGTTCTTATGATTGCATGTAAGTTTGTTCTGTATACAATTCTACACCGTTCGACGGATCTGTACTCAATTTGTCAGGAATACTCTTTAGTACGTACTCGACCTGAAATACAGTGTAGGCGAAAATTGATTCATGTCTCTCATTGGGGCTCGAAACCACCCAAAAAAAAAAAGGTGTCTTGTAGCTCTCGTTCTAGAATTTCATCGATTCCCGACGCTAAATTCAATGATATATTAACTTGCCCCCCCCCCCCCCCCCGGTGGATGGACTATATGAACTGTTTCTGTTTCTTTCTCAACTCATTTTACTCGTTGGAATATTTCTTGATTCTGAGAGTATAAAATCGTTACGTACTTTTTTGTGCGCCGACAAATTTCTTCGAACGTAATTACGCATACGGAATCCAATAAACGTAGGCTACTGCCACTACAAACTTAAGTGTAATGTAGCACTTAAATTTTAAATCACGACAGATTAAGTTTCCTTATGCAATGCTTAAACCCAGTGTTAGTTCTTAGGGGATGTCATGAATTCTAGGTATGCAGGTATGTAAAATAATCGTCACTTAAAATATTGCGAATATAATATTTTACAACAGGACACATTAGGAGTCGTGCGATACATTGCTACAAAAACCCTGTTGAGTTGACATTAAAGAAATTCGCCTCTTTCCGACATGTATTATGGTTTGCAGCTTGGGTGATATTCAGTAAGGTGTTACTAGAGATACGTACGTTTAGCAAATTTTTCCTGTGGCAGGCTAAACGTCAAACCAGTATACTCCAGTGTTCCTTTTATGATTGGATAGCTGTGGTTTTTACACACACACACCCTGTTCATCTCTTCACCCAGTAAGGAGCAGGAAGAAATAAGTTATTTCATCACATGCAGGCAAGCTGAGTAAAGAATTGCCTCAGTAGCCAATAAATATACAATCGGTCAGTACCTCGTTGATAAAAGTCATCCAAATCTCTTAAATAAACAATATAACTCTTAAAATATTCATATTGTGTGTGTTCTTGCAGCAATATTTACAGTAACAGTAAGCTTTAAGGTAGTATGTAAATTTAGTTTTGTGGTTAAAGGTGTCGACTTATAATATGTGAGCGTACTAGTCCCAGTGCTGGCAATGTGGATTTTTTTTTTTTTCGTAAATTATATTTCGAAATAGTTTTTCTTTAGTTATTCTCAGTTATTAATTTATCACATTTGTTTCTAGACGAAGAAATAATAATTTTGTGTACACTTCTCAATAATGTCAGTTGTAATACAAGGCTACCATTAGATATATAACAAATAAATGTTTTGTAGATTTTACAAGAGAATTCTTTGTGGTTTCACAAAGGATTTTATTGGCCACTGGGTTTCCAAAGATTCTTCTTGTAAAAGTACAAAACAATTTCATAATGTAGATTTGTAGATTATTGAAAGACAAAACGACATCCCGGTATACGCCCGGCAGTCTAGCTGGTTGTCGATAAAGCTTGGGCGTCTCAAGAGGGAGGTTACTTGTTGTGTCTCGCAGGTGAGGAGATGAACTTATTGTTGAACAAGGAGTGGCCGACCCTGTACGAGGAGCTGTCCCCAGCCATCGACGAAGTGGTCAAGAAGATAATGGACAGCATCATGACCAACGCCATGGAGGTGGTGCCCTACGACCAGATCTTCCCCGAGAAGGTGTGATCGTGGTTCGATCACTCCAACCCTCGAAACAGTTTGCTTCGCGTTTGGGACTCGGCCTGGCAGGTGGAGTGCTTCCAACCTAACGGCTTCATCACATCGCACACCCTTTATTATTTTTACCGCCTGTACGTTTGTTATTAAAATTTAGATTGCGGACAGTTTCGCAAGAAAAAAAAATGAAACTTGCGTTGTTATTTGTTTGTTTGGTCTCCCCGTGCCCATTCCACCTGCAGAAACAGGATGTCTCATGCAATGAGTTGTCGTTAATATAGTCACGGCTGTATGTTTTAATGGTGCTTAGGTGTCATTAGATCGTAAACATAGTTCACTGTTTTTAATAAGTGAAATCAAATACAAGGTAAATTTAATTATTTGTCATCGCATGTTCAGCAAGCCATCGACGTGCAGAAATCAGCAGAAATCGCAGATAAAACCTTTGAAAATAAGTCAGTGAATTAATTCGAAGTGAATTGGTTTTCCGTAATGTACTTCAATGTTTATCGTTTCATATTAAGAGTATAAGAAGTGCTGCATACGAAACACGCTTGTTTGTGTACGTTATTTCTCATTATGAGGCTCTGTGATGGTATTACAAAAACACAAGCAACGTAACCATAAAGACGCCGTTAAATGCAATCCTTAAAAAAACAGGATGTGATGAAATAATTAGGATCTCAATGATTTTACTATATGTTGGCAACAAAATTATTTACAGCGCTAATAGAACTATCGTCCTATTATTACAAACACAAAAAAAAATTAGCTTAACCACCTACCACATAACAGAGCAGCAACAAGAAAACCAATACGTTATGACAGTAATTTTTCTAAGATGTACACGTGAGTGCGACAGAAGGACCGTGTGTAATTTAATAAGTAATCCATCCTGGAATTTGCTTCTTTAGGTATATCCAGCTCGAATGCTGAATTTAATCCGTGGAGACCAAAAGAATTAAAAGCATTCTGCTCATGTCCGCTAAAACTGAGCATGGCATTAATGCAAAACTACCATTAACAAACATTTATTATTTAAAATACTTAAATTCTTTTGCGTAGTTTCTAAAATAAGGATAAATAGAGAAAACCTGGTTAAGAATTTTTTACGGATTTTTAACATTGTGCTATAACATGACAGAACTTTTAAGTCATAGGAATATCATGAAGCTTTTTATTTGGTACCCGGCACTTGGTTCACTTGCTTTAAATATGAAGTCCTACTATTCAACTTTAAATTAAACGACGAGAAAATCACACAGAGAATTTCCAGAATTTATTCTTAATGACATTTTGGTGAGAAATAAAGCGACTCTGTGCTTAACTCAACAATAGAATTTAAATAGAATAAAAAAATAGTAACAAATATAAAATAAAAATATTTTTAATTATGTTAAAATTAAAAAAATAATACTAGCCATTTTTTACTTGTATTGAGCTGCAGATTGATATTATGACACATAAAAATTCAATTTCTTAAAATTAACACTTGAACAACATACAGGCATAATGCGTCACGACCGCGTCATGAACGTCAGAGAAAGTTTGTGGGAAACATGTGTTACTGTTGATTGTTGTAGGAACAATCTACAATTATTATTGCTACGGGCTTCATTACATTATTCAGTGTCGGCCAATAAAGTGAAATTATTATAAAAGTAGATATTTTAAAAATTCGCTAATTCTTACACTCATATGCATAAAATAACCAATAGAAAAATTAATTATTTCAGTATTCACAAATGTTTACCTAGCAATTCTATTCAATTTTAAGAAATGGAACTAGTTCCCCGTTCGTCGTTACCAACTTCACTGGGCGCATGTCAAATAAGCGTACGTGTTAAAATATGCGCAGGTAAGGTACAGTGGTATTTTTCAAAGGTTGATTTCAAAAGTGCTCGCTTTACCGTAAACAGCATAATATATCGAAGCTGTGTCGCCATTCTCTACGTCAACAGTCCATTAAGGCGAATGCTGCACTAAAGTTTTGTATTTGTCGACTAGTCATCGCAACCAGCTTTTAAAAGTAAGTATTGGCATTTCCAGCACGTGAAGTTATAGGTAACAGTCATCTACCCTCTTTTACACTATTGGATATTGACTTACTTTTATTATTCACTGGTTACTGACAGCAGTTCATAAAAATATACCTACTATTTCTTATATTCCGTCAATTGTCAGGTATCTATAGAATCAGTGAATATCTTAGAATGTGAAAAGTCGTGAGGGGCTACATCAAGGTCCTTACATGTAAACGTTTTCGATAGTCACTTTAAAAGAAACTAATTGCAACGACGAGTTGGTATTTATAAGATGTTAGTGCAGCAAAGCATTCTTTTAAGGGAGAGTCTTCCCCCCCCCCCTCTTAATTTTCTGGATATTTCATATTTTAAAAAAGTTCTTAAATTACCCTTATACACA
Source organism: Dryococelus australis (assembly GCA_029891345.1). Lineage (NCBI taxonomy): Eukaryota > Metazoa > Arthropoda > Insecta > Phasmatodea > Phasmatidae > Dryococelus > Dryococelus australis. Next base: position 41,284,047 of record CM057003.1, read on the forward strand.
ATATATTTTGTCAGATTTTTCCAGAACGCATATTATGACGTAATTATGGGTACGTTTATACGTGTCGCAAATTTTCAGATGCATGAACTTTAATTAATAAACTTCATTTAATAATTAAAATGTGTACGTCAGTGATATTAATACTAAATAATTTTTTAATATTATTTTATTACTATACAACAGTGGTTCGTGTTGAAATAACATACAAGCACCAAAAATTATTTTATTTGTTTACACAGGGTAGCATTTATCTAACAGAAATAAAGCGGTTTTAAAAAAACGACTTCATAAAACCCAATTGCAAAAATCAACATTATTAACAAATATGTGAACCGTTCCATTAACCACTGAAAGCTCTGTGAAAAGTACGGAAACGTAGTTATTAAAAAAAAGCAAAGAATATTTCCAGATAATCTTTACCAATGCTTTCCTTTAAAATAGTGAACATATAGGGTGTATTTAACGATACAGACTGTTCACCGTAAATGAGCACTTTTGAAAGTCCTGCTTAAGATCTACTTGTATACACGTTGTGTATTCCTCCGCCTTATATAAAATTACCATTGCTATGGGCCTCATCACTTTATTCATCCGTCGGTCAAAGGAAACTGTGAAATTATTAGGAATGTAAATACTTTACAAACCTGATCAATTTTACTCTTCGATGCATTAAAAAAACAGAATGCGAAAGAAATGATTTTAAATTATCACAAATAGTTACCTAATACATTTTTTTCGACGTTAAGATGTGGCACTACTTTCCATCCATTGTTACCAACTTTACTGGACGAATGTCACTCATTGCGCCTATAAAAATATATGCTTGCAGGGGTAGTGATTTTTTTCTAAGGTTCATTTCTTAAGTGCTCGCTTTATCGTGAACAGATTTTATATGATTTGGCCAGCTCTTAGGAGGAGGACGTGAGGTGAGTATGGAGCCGCGCCGGAACGAAAGGGTGGTGGAAACGGACATCCCCGAGAAAACCCGCTGACCAGCGACAACGAAAAATCCGGGAATCAAACCCGGTTCTCCTAGGTGGGAGGCGAGTAGTCTAACCACTACACCGCCAAGAGTCCAAGGCGATTGAGTACTGGAGCCGTCTTGTGGAGGGGGGGGGGGGGATGGCTATTTTATATTCATGGCCGCGTCGTCGTATAACAACAGAAGACATCCCATATAGCAACAGACGACAGCCCGTATAACAACAGACAACAGCCCCTTCTCTGAAAACAACAGACAACAGCCCCTTTAGAGAATAGAAAAATTTTCTTCGTCTTCAGGCAAATCTGTGGTTTCAAAACTGATCACTTCTAATCAAATGGATAGAAATAATAAAGGAACACGTATTTCAAGTAATATTTCTTGTATCATGTCTCAAAAAATTTACACTTTGTATTTCACCGTAATGGCTCTTACAACACTAATTTACACTTTGTATTTCACCGTAATGGCTCTTACAACACTAATTTACACTTTGTATTTCACCGTAATGGCTCTTACAACACTGATTTACACTTTGTATTTCACCGTAATGGCTCTTACAGTACTAATTTACACTTTGTATTTCACCGTAATGGCTCTTACAACACTGATTTACACTTTGTATTTCACCGTAATGACTCTTACAACACTAATTTACACTTTGTATTTCAATGTAATGGCTCTTACAACACTGATTTACACTTTTTATTTCACCGTAATGGCTCTTACATCACTAATTTACACTTTGTATTTCACCGTAATGGCTCTTACAACACTAATTACATTAAATTATGGAGTTGTTAGGTGGAATTAGGAATGCGACTTTACTTAGAAATGTACTTCAGAAAGCGTGCTGTTTTGATCATTTTTGGAAAGTCACTGTTTCAACTTGTGGATTGCTGACGTGCCCACATCCTGTCAGTGCATGCACCTAAGGAACGTATATTGCAAATTGAAACGGTGTATACATCCGTAATTTCCCAGAATTTCAACATGGAATCTCAAAGAGTCAAAGTAGCTCATTAGGGACCACAGCTGCAGATATTGTCGTAGAAAGTCAGATAAAGCTTTTTCTTTTTTTTCGAAGGGTGATTATTTTCTACTTTGGAGGGCAAAAAAAAAAAAAAGTGTTTCTACAGTGCTGACAATTCTTGTTTGTCAGAATTGCATATTATTTTGGTTGAGAAATGCTTTGAGAACTCATTTGTTGATGTAAAGCCCTAATCTAAGAAGTTATATTGTAAGGACGAGTCTATTATTCGCACTCTGGCTGTAGAATTCATTTAAATAAACATTTATAAATGATTAACATCGTTATTTGACATGACCACCTTACTTTTTAATACACTGACTTTAAAAAATGTATAATGTGAACCGCTAAACGTATTATGGTACGTCGACCATATACAGGGATTGCTGAAGTAAATACTCTCCTTGGTAGGGCGTGCTGTAAATTTTAACCGCATGTAATATAAATAGAATAACTACATGTAGTAAAGTGCCAAGCACCAACACTTACAGTAAATGTACGTACGTTCATTGATTATTTTTTTTATTTAATACGCACTCCTGCAAATCCTGCATTTTTCAGACAAACTGAAGAGTTACTTCCTCATACTGCGTGCACTGATAACATTTCCCTTGCGTTTCACTTGAGTGGTCTGCTTCATCCAGCTAACCTCGCTGGCGAGCAAGTTCATGTAGTGAAAGTTCATACCAACATTATCACGTTTCCAACGAGGTAATCATTTCTGGCTGGCTAAGTTTCTGAAACGACGGGTGGAAGGAGGGGAGAGAGATAGGAAAGGAGGTAAAAAAAAAAAAAAAAAAAAAAAACAAAGGGCGTAAGAATTACGTGGGAAAGGAGAACGCAAGGGGAGTATGAAAAAGAACGAATATATATATATATAATATATATATATATATACAGAGAAAGAAAGATGAACTTCGGAAATAAGAGAGACGGGTAAAATTAAGACAGGGGGGGAAAAAAAAGAGAGAGGAGTGGGTAATTATATGGAAAAGAGAGAGTGCTGTGGACGATAACCAACCTAGAAAAGATGCGCTGTAAAGATTACAATCTCGTATCTCCGGGGAGTTTGTTTTCAATATTCAGAAGGTAGTAGGTAAGTCATGTTCAGATATAGGCCTACATTTCCTCGAAAAGCATAGCAAACTTTTGTAAGCACAAGCAAACGCTAAGGGTGGGTTTACGATTAAAGACTGAAAAATCTATAATTATACTGAATGACTCTATAAGCACACGGAAGATTAACAGTAAGACGATTTGAAGTTTATGATAGAATTAGCAACTGTCAAGTCTAGCCAATCAGAATCGCAGAAGACGAAAGTAGCCGACATAACCTGGAAATATGGACAAGAGTGAAGATTATTTACATATATTTAATTATTTGTAGTTACTACTTGTGTAAAAGTTTTGAAAAACTCGTGATATCTTATAGGCGGGAAAGCCGATGCCAAAATTTGGCATTTGCATCAATACATCTGAAAAAGTAAATTTAAGCAAATTCAATGACATATTCTAAGAAATAAAACATGAGCATGAACTGTTCTTTAAATTAAGAGGATACCGTCTCTTGATTAAAATAAAATTATTTGCATACGATATCACAAAACGACATAACCTAAATCCAAGATGTAAATACAGTTACCCGCCAACAACAAATGTCACTGGTGTCTGATTGGCTACTTCGTCTTGACTTGTACTTAAGATATAAAATATAACTATATCTTAAGTAACGCCAAGAACACACACGACCCTTCAAGACCCGCACACGACAGTCATAAACTAATACCCTTGAAAACATTGATTCCTATAATAAGCACATGGTACACCTATTCTGTTAAGTCAATCGTAAACCTACCTTAAGGAAAGGAACGAGTGGATGGCCTCACAAAGTGAGTTTTCAAAGTTTCTCCGAAGTCAGCCAGGAAATAATTTTGGTCGGCGGGTTTCCAAGTTGGAATCCAAGGAACAACGAATGTACGTAGCGTTTTTAGAAGTATGTTTAGGTTACTATTGTATGTAAACCTCCTCCAGATTATACCCTCCTTACATAAAAGCGGGAACATTACAATGTAACAATTCTAAAAATAAAATCATGCAGCTTATTTATCACATTTCACAAAAATCTTCTGAAACCATGGAATCACTCATGGCTGAAATTGTAATCAGTCACTAATGTACTTAGATTTTTAAACGTCGCCATTAATAGCTACCGTAATGCGTAATGTGTAGCAGTTACTTACTAATAAGGGATGAATATTCATGACCGTCTCTGCCATGGATGTTGCGCAGATTAAGTGTAAAATCGTAAAATTATAAGGACGTAATGTATATATTAATGTACTGTTTTAATTACTTTGAAATACTTTACTAATAGTCTATTCACGGTTTCTTCACAAGTTTTGAAACAAAACTTTCCAAATCAACCTATGTATGACGTGTTTGGTTGTTTCCCAAATATACTATGTTTCACAACCGTATTATACTCATGTTAACATAAAAGTGCCGTATTATTTGTAAAATTTTACTTTTAATTATAAAAAAATTATTGATTATAATATCTCACCTATAATTTATGTGAATGAAAAAAGGTAGAAATTATGTACCATGATAATGCCTTGTAAGTAATAGTTTATATGCAAAATGTAATTACACTGAATGCGCACGAATACGGTGCGTTGTCCATGTGGTGTGATTTTCTAGACTTGGTTAAGCTTTGTGTGCACGGGGCGGAGAAAAATTCTGAAAGCAGATTTTCAGCAGGTCTACAGAAATGTTGGAAGTGGCCGTGAATTGACTATACATAAAAAATGTCCGTTTAAAGGTTTATTTTCCTTACGTGCAGCTGTAGAAATTATAGCACATGTATGATGACTGCCGCTTAAGGAAAGACTGATTTTAGAAGTTTGGGGGGGGGGGGGGGGGGTTGGAGTAAAACATGGTCCTGCAATATCTTCGAGATTATTGTTTCCTTAAAACTTCTTTCAGATAACAAGAAAGTTATCAACACATACTTTTTTTCTTGCTTATTAATGTCTCCGACATGTTTTGTATTGCTGATTAGGAAGTGCTTTATACATAAAATTCCTTAAGTATCACTCACAACTAATATATGTCTTTCATTTTAATCCAGAATCTCTTGTTCGTGCACTGCAACAAACTCTTCCATGAAAGACGGAAGTTGATTAAAAGTAAAATAAGTAAAGCAGCAACATACTCACTGATTTGTGTTATGCATTATTTAGTCATTACAGTCACATTACAGATCACTTATCCAGCTATAACAGTACAAGCATACTTAACAAATCAGTGCCTACCTATAACACAATTTTAATGTGTCAAACCAAAATAATGTATAAATAATATAGAAACTTTGGTTGCCATTTGGATTCGGCCTGTATGTAGGGACACCCGAATTTCGCGAAAAGATTTTCGCACTTCCTAGATTTCAATACCTTGTGGACATACCAGCAGTTCGATGTTCTTTATTGGTGGCGTGTATTTGACTGGCCAATGAGACATTCCGTTATTTGACTGGCCAATGAGAATTAGTTAACTCCGACAGTGTACATGTACGTCTGTGATTCGCGGGCGTACACCTAAGACGCGTAGCACGAAGATCATCCAATCACGAAAGTGCATCTGAGCTGAAGTGTTATGAAATACAACTGGTCATGAAATCTTTTCGCGAAATTCGGGTGTTTCCACCTATATGGCATACATGCATACATGCACTCTGGCGTGCCAAATGTCATGTTGTAGCAGTATGTAAAGGTAATTGTCGGTGGCGCCATGCTCCCGTTACGTATTGGCGTTGCACAGGACTTGTATCATTGTGCTCCGACAACGCGTGAGTATCCGCGTCTTGGTCATGACATTCCACTGCAGGCCTTCTTGGACTTCGCGTTTCGCGTACCATCGACCCCCCCCCCCCCCCCCACGACGGGACATTCAAGCGGGATAACGCACCGGGTCATCGGGTCCAAGATGTCCAAAATCGGTCCAAGGAGCATTCTGTGCAGTTTTAGAGACTTCTGTGGTCACATCGTTCACCCGATATGAACGCCCTCGTGTAATTATGAGACATGGCGGGGGGATCCTGCACCTACAGATAGAATGGAGATATGGGTATATAGGCCTTTCACAATAAAGTGAGCACTTTAGAAGCCCTAATACTTTTTCCTTTCAACCAATTTATATCCTCCCGCCACTTGTTAAGGTAAACCGTGCCATGTGAGCAATAAACACAGTGTATACATTGACCGCACCCGAAACCAAAAGTCAGAGGCCACGATGAAACAGCTTCAAAAAGTGCTCACTTTATCGTGAACGGCCTATAACTATCCAGGCGGCATGGGCTGAATACTCTCCTCGACGCCACGACTAGTTGCTGCAGTTTACCTGGCCACTTGAGGCCCTAAACGATACTCGACACCTATACCATGACTTTTGGCATGTCATTGTATACATACAAATACAAAGTCTCACGCATGGTGAAAATACCCCCCCCCCCCCCCCCCGGAATATTTCTTATTGGAATTATACGCTTCTGCTTCCGTGAAGTCACAAAGGCGTTAACTTGACTCCCGCGGATTTCTGGTTTGCGTAACATACATTTTAGAAGTATGTTTAAGGTACTTTAGTACCTATATCGCCTCCAGACTATCCTCCCTACAGAAAGGTGGGTGTGTTAAATAGTACAAATTGTATGAAATTAAACTAATGAAGCTCTTTTATCATATTTAACAAACTCCTAGAAAACCACGGGATGAAAATGTGAGGGAACTCAAGGGCTACTACGTTATGCAGAAGTCGTGAATAGTGCGAGAAGAGATCTTACACGATATTCAAGATATGGGGAGTTACAATGGTAAATGTAAAATGAGAGGGAACTCAAGGGCTACTACATTATGAAGAAGTCGTGAACAGTGAGAGAAGAGATCTTACACGATATTCAAGATATGGGGAGTTACAATGGTAAATGTAAAATGAGAGGGAACTCAAGGGCTACTACATTATGAAGAAGTCGTGAACAGTGAGAGAAGAGATCTTACACGATATTCAAGATATGGGGAGTTACAATGGTAAATGTAAAATGAGAGGGAACTCAAGGGCTACTACATTATGAAGAAGTCGTGAACAGTGAGAGAAGAGATCTTACACGATATTCAAGACCATGGGGAGTTACAATGGTAAATGTAAAATGAGAAAATATTTTTTATGTTACTTATTTAGTGTAAATCGACAGCGCTCACCTAACGTAATAACGTTTAGCCTGCAAACGCATGAGTCATTACTAAACCAGGAGGATGAACATTTTCAAAATAAACGTTCTCTGTATGACATCATCCGAGAAAATTTCCTGGCTGGGTCGCTGTTGATAAGGGCAGGGTGTTAGCCAAGAATAATGGCGCTGTTCGTATTCTGTGATCACTCTCGCTTCTTCTCTTACGAACGTGATGATCGTGTAAATCGGCGTTAAGCGGTTCTACCCACGTTGGCAATCTAATGGCGCGTAAAGATTTAGTAAACCGACAATTACTTTGAAGAAAACTATTCAGAAGTTTCCTCATCCACATTTTTCTATCTTCTTTCTATTTTCTACCTCGATATTTCAACCTTCGTACTTTTCGCAGGAACCTTTAAAAATTGTTCTTGAATCAGTTGATAATACTGTGAAACATATTTTTCATATGAAACCTCCATGACGATTTAGAATTATGAGAAAACTTTTTATGATAGAATCACGTGCTTTGCTACAGTATGCAGAGGAACTCATCAAAGTTTTATGGGCTATATGTGCACTTTGAAATAAACTTTGTTTTGCAACGCTCAGGGTATTTAAGCGATGTTCTATCACAGTCTGCAGCGAGTCTTGGCATCCACATCGAGTTTACTGCGGAATTTGCACACTTTTATTGTTCACTGGATAATGTGGGTACACACCATACTCGACACTTTACCCTTGTCGTTTCTAAACCTTTTAAACAATAAACATCTGAAGAGGAGATATTCGTCTGAAAGAAATAAACATTAACAACTCACATCGGCAACACTGGAGCAGCCATAAAACTGTTTTTTTTTTCCAGCACATCTGTCTGGCACACGTGGGGGAAAAAAACCGAACGCAGTCGAGAGCGAAATGCTGTGTGACATAGTCGCATATACTCCTTGCACAGAAATAGGTCATCATTCACTGTAGTAATTTTGTTTTCGTATATGTGCATGGTTTATATATATATATAACAACTTTAACCTAAGATCTTTGAATGAACTATCCTGGGGGTGAATGGTGAATGAATAGATGGAGTGAGTCGCACGCACTTTTATTCTCGGCCCCGCGTGTGTCGCTCCCTGAAGACGGAAAAAATAGCAGTTCCCGAAACGTCGCATTCTGTCCGCTTTGGAAAAACTACTGTGTTTGTGCGAGTTTCTTCGTCGAGTTTGTTTTATTTGTGTAAATAGATAACTAGCGTGTGTCGCGTTCGGTGAGTTGTCTGTTGGTCGTATATATTTTTTTCGTATACATATATAGTAGCCTATATTGGTTTTCCGCTTTTATCTTGTTGTCCGGTTTTATTAACACGGTTCCTTCATGGAATTTTCTGGCTTTGTGCATATATATTCTTGAGTACAGCAAACCTGGCTTGTATTCTGACGTCTCTGGTAAGACTGCTGTGTTCTATCATGGAAAAACCGGACGGAGCACGAAAAAATACTTAAATATTTCAAGTAACCTATGGATGAGATAGTAAATTTGTGCATACACCACCGGAAAAATTCCAAGAGGGAATAGAGACAAGAAAGAGAACAGCAACTAAATACGAAAAATATATGTATTTACACTTGACCAACAGATAAACACGTAGAAAACCACACAGGCTAGAAAACATTGAAACTTAGTGAAACCAGCGGCATCGTTGGACACGATTCCTAATTGCGAAAATCCGGGAGTGACCCGGTTCGCCTTGATGGGAGGCGAGCAGGCTAACTGCTCAACCACCGCGGCCCCTAAGCGTGAAGAACAAATCGAGTATGGCCCGTGTCCATCCCCGCATTTCCTTCAAGTGATTTCAGAAAACAATAAAGAACTGATTGCTGAAGTGGTAGTCGAACCCGGGTCCTCCGGAAGAGAGCCTGGCTTGTCCTCTCAAGACCCAGACGTTAAGAGCAGCATTATTCTCTTCTTCAGTGTGTTATATCTGAGCGTCCTCTCTCGTTAATAACGGACTAGGTAATTCAGTGACGGAAGGTTGTGCGGCAAACCGAAGTTTTCTATCATTTTGCAGTAAACTAGAACTCCTTCAAGTTATTTATTTTTCTTCCCTTTTAGAATATATTTTTGAGAGAGATTCGGATCTCTGATATCAACCTTGGCAAATAGGCCCAATTGTAAGGGTACCCAGTTAAGAATGCGGAACGTTTTGCCCAGTATTAGATTTTAAAACAAAACTTTTAATTACTACCACAATATTCTCCATGAGAATAGATGGATACTGTTAGGAACCCAATGTCCCAACATGATTTCTCAGAAAATAAATATTACACAAAAATTGTTTTAATTCTAGCTCCAGAACATCAAAATTATTACATATTTTTGCCTAATAAAAATAGACTTTATGTAGCCTAAAGTATGATTCTTGTTGGGGCATGGTTCTTTTTTCGGACTGTACCTTACTAACGTGGGTCCATTTGCAACTATCCTTATTTACTGAAGCTCGACCTTGTTAGTGCGAATTCCCTTTTGTGCTTTCGTTGGTGAGAACAAACACGTCTGTTGACCGAGCCTTGTGCAATGACTTCATCGCGGGAAAACCCCACACTGAAGTCCTAAGCTGCTAAAAATCAGCTATACGTAGCTGCGTTGGCAAGCAAGTTGCTGATAACCACACTTTTTTCTACACTCATCCCTAGTACTGAATTTCATTATCAGAACATTAATAATTAAATCGGTAATGCTCAGGGGCATTAAGACCAATTACCTTTGATTATACATATTTGCAATGCTCTGTAATGTTTTCCGTTAAGAAAAATTAATCCGCATTTGAAATGCATGAAAACTAGCACATTATTCTATTGCATGAACTGTTTAGGAGTAGTGTGAACCTACGCGTCCAAGGTCAAATACGGGAGACACTAACACGCATATGCCTAGTGCCTCATCGCTCCTACGCGCAGGCGTGTAGTGTTTCCGTCGTGGTCCTGTACTGTGCAAATTATATCTGTAACACTGGGGTTTTCGTCCACACGCGATAAAAGACCACATATTAAACTACGCCTGTATCTTTGTACGTTTCTCTTGACGCTTAAGGAAACTGCATAGGTAAGCATTATAAATTCGATATTTGACCATTTTCGCGAATTTTTTTCTCCGGGAATAGACTTAATATGTTAAAACTGAAAACATAGAGGAATAGATAATTGTTGTTTACCTTTTCCAGCAAAACGTAACGTAATATTTACAGAACATATATTCACTGAGACACGTGAATACATGCAAACAAATATGTCACAAAAAGTGTTCCAGTTCACAATCCTCGTAAGTCTTGGAGTCGGTTCTATTTTATGTTTGGGCTTGCTCGTAAATGACTGCATTTGTCAATGAAGCGTTGTCTTTCATTTGACACTGCATTTCTCACTAGGACTATAAAGATGTTAGACATCTGTACAAAGATGGCTGTGTTGCACAGAACTAAACTCATTCAGTGGTCCGCGTATGTTTAAGTTTGGCTCAAAATTAGATGTACAAAAACACTGTGTATGGGTATCCTATATAAGGACATTTATTCCTTCCTTGCAAAACGGTTTAAAATTATTTTTTAAAAAGTCATAGAACTTACACCTCGAAAGAATTTATAAATTGCTAATGCTTGAGTAAATCCAAATTCGTGGTTAGTACGGATTAGATTTCAAAGCATTATGGTCCATTTTGCTTAAGAATATGAGTTTGTTTATATGATGTGTGGGAAATAAAAACCTACTGCTGTACAATGGAATTCAATTTTATCATAAATTTTAGGGTGTTAATATAATAGTCAACAGAGTGGTTAGTAGCATTGAGGCCACTTCCATTTCTTGAGAGCATAGTGTAACACTCTCCTTCCTCCTAAATACTAATTAACTCCAATCTGTGCAATTCCTTCCTAGCTCTGGCTTCCAATACTCAACTAGGCTTGACATAAACTCTGCTTTACTGTAAAGGAGGTTAGGGGTGCACTGGGAGGTATCCACGATGGTGGCTAAGTAAGAAGTAACCTTTATGAAAAATATATATCTTTACTATAACAACTCTAGGTAACAGAACACAATTCATTTATGTTACTGGACAACAATAGAATTACAATTACGTTTACAGAACAATCAGGATACTATTACGTTAATGAAATATACTGAACAGAAGATATAAAAGACTCAGAATATATTCGCAGCTATTTCATTAACCTTGCCGCAATTACTTTACAAATGGGAAGGGGGCGATGGCTCGTAATAGGAATCGCTCCCTACCACAACGCGATTGTGGTAACCCGAAATATTAGAAGTTCCGGTAGGCCTCAGAGCTCACTGGGCCTAAGGTCGTCTGCTTCATCATCAGCATTCAATCTCACTCACAAGTATATAGCTTCAAGTCATGGTGCCGTCTATTTGGAGGGGGGGTGAGCGGAAGCACCGTGTGACCATCTGACAGGCGAAATGAAGAGGTCGCTCACATAATAAGTGCAACTTAATTTTCAGACTGTCCAAAAGACAACTTGCCACTGTTTCTCATAACCTGCATAATCATGATGCTCACTTTCTTATAAAGCCATTAGCTGAACGCCATGTATCACAACCTGACGGAACCGTGGGAATCGAAAACCCGGGTAAAATCCAAGTGATTGGAATGACCATTAGAAAATACAAATGTATTACAAAACAAATTCCCAACGGGATTGATTTCAATGGAAAGGCGCAATATTCCAAGTTACGTTTTATTAACTCATTCCATTTCATGAGCACCTCTCTGGAAACTTCAGCAGGTAATTTACTACCTGTGAAATTGAGTAGCATTCGGTCGATGTTTCCAGACAAGACCCAATTCGAATTGGCAAAATGGAAGGAAGTTTTTCCTTAGGACTTTGTTAAGTCACCAGACATTCTGATGTGGAAGTCACTCCCACCAAAGGACGCATTTCATAACATGATGAGAGGCGAAGGCATTAGCGATGAGGATTACGCTCACGCCCAAGCTGCATAGGATCCGCTCAACTGCATAAACATGTTGCAGTAGGCCATTCATTACTTACCTGTGGCCACTTGTTTCCTGGCTGATGTGTTTGAGAATTTCAGGACCGTACTTTTGACTCATTGCGGTCTTGACCCCGCCATGTGCATCACAGCTCCATCTCTTTCATGGGGCGCTTTATTGTCAATGACACGTGCGCAGCTAGAGCTGCTTACTGACCCAGACGTGTATCTTTTTGTAGAATGTGGGGTTAGGGAATGCATTACCCAAATTTCAAAAAGACATGAGGAAGCCAACAATGTTTACATGGGTAAGGACAACGACCCCAGTGTGGCATCGAAATATATATGCAATTTCGACGTCAATGGGCTGTACAGCCATACGATGCTGTTCGAACTCACGATCGGCAATTTTGAGTGGGTTGTGGGTGATGTGTTTTCAACAAAGGATTTTTCAAACACAGTGAATGACGGTGATACTTGTTTTTTTTTTTCGCAGAAGTTGATCTGTCTTTTCCGTAGGAGTGTCATGATAAACTACGTGATCTGCCTTTGGCCCCATAAAATGGCATACTCCCGAGCGGCTCGCATGAGAAAATTCTTTTAACACTTGCGCCTTGGAAGAAATATGCTATACGCTGGGAAATACTGAGGCAGTACTTGATGTATGAGACCAAACTTAACTCTGTTCATCGCGTTTTGCGCTTTGAGCAGAAATCTTGGATGGCTCCATACACCGAGTTTAACACTGAGAAACGTGCCCAGGCTGTGAACGAATTCAAAAAATCGTTTTCAAGTTAATGAATAATTCAGTTTATGGAAAAACCTTGCAGAATGTCCAACGGAAAAGGGGCATCATAGTCGTTTCGAGGTATGATACGATCTACGGGGCTGCAGAGCTGATAGAACGCCCGACATTCCAGGGAAGACAGATTATCGATGAAAACTTGGTTCTTATCAAAATGTCAAAGAGTTATGTTGCATTCAACAAACCTTTGTACATTGGTGTTCCCATTCTTGATTTTTCTAAATTAACACTCTACGAATTTTATTATCAGTACATGCGTACAAAATTCCTTCCGCCATCCTTACACCTCCTCTATTGTGACACAGATTCCTTGGAATATTCTGTTGCTTGTGATGACATTTATAAAGTAATTACCCCAGATATAAAGGCGCAGTTTGATACATCTAACTATGCGCTCAATAACCAGCAAGGATTCCCTAACAAGAACAAAGTCTATACCGGGGTAATGAAAGATGAATGTAGAGGGTGTATCTTCACACACTTTGTGGGTTTACGCATACGTTGTTGGTAATGAACAATTTGTACGTAAGGCGAAGGGTGTTAAACTTAATGTGTTACAGTTACTCAGGTATGAGGATTATCGAAATTGTCTCGAAAATTGCATAAGAGTTTTGGGGAACCTAATATCAGTTCTGTTCGCATGCTCATCAAGTCTACGCCGAACATGTAACCAAGGTAGTGTTATCAGGTATGGATGATAAGCGGTGCATTGAGGCAGATTGAATATCAACCTTACCTTGGGGGCACTACAGAATATATAAATAATTTTATTTATATTTTTCTCCCTACAATAGTTTTAACACCACAAACAATTCCGCCCCACCCACGACAACACAGCTGTCACCAGCACCACACCGTCGATGACGTGCATCTGCTGCCATCACACACATCTCCTATTCCACGACCAACTTCACAGCTAATTACAGATGTCTATAGCATATCCTGCATTTCCATCAATGCTGCTGCTCCCTGTTTGCCTGTCTGTAAGGCCTGTCAAACTATAACAGCAAGAATACACCTGTCTTCGATACATTTGACAAAATAATTAGAAGAAAGTCATATTGTGACAAATCATTTACTGGAAACTGCGTGTGCGTGAATGGGTGTTACACCCTGTCGTCGACGTGTGTGGGTGATTGGAAAAACCCGTGCATTTGACAAATGAACGCCCCTCTGTGCATGCCAACGAATACACCACCCGAATGTATCGTAAATGTAAATAGTAGCTGTAAATAGATAGGAAATAGATGTCAACCACAACGATATATTATATTTGTAAATATTTTGTCAATCCTCTTTGTAATTTTTTTGATCTTGTAATCTGTGTCAGACAATTTTGTAATAGTAGTAGAAGTAGTAGTAATAGTAGTAGTAGTAGGTTCCAGATGTAAATAACTATGTTGGGAAATTTAAATTCTAAAATGTCATTGATAAAATGTCTTGTTGTTGTTAATAATGTTTGGTACTTAAGTTATAATGTGATCGTTTTAAAGTATGTCAAAAATGGGTATGTATATATTTGTTAATTGGTAAAACATAGTGTGATTGAAAATGTCTATTAGCGTGTGTGAATGTTTGTTGTAAACTAGTTGTAAATATTTTAGCTTTCAAGGATGATTCTGAAAGAAAAGAATTTGAAATAAAATTTCTATGTGTAAAAATTGAATACTCTGACTAAAAATAAACATCTCCCGGAGCGGGACTCGATCCCTGGCCCTCTCACAGGCGAGCTCAGTGTGTTACCGTTGCCGCACCTTGCTCGATGTCAATGCACGTTGTCTGCAGTATGTAGATAATAAACGCCTAATAAGTGCCACACACGACAAGGCCTGCACACTTCACCTCAGGGAAAGGTAATTTGCTGGAATCGTTTAAGTGAAATATTTACTTATTTAGAAGAAACGAAATATTTAAACGATGCTGCTAAGAATATCCCTCGTGCATTTGTTCGTAACCCGATGCAAAGAAACGAACACGGATAAATATGGCTTCGTGGCCAGACAGAAGGCGGCAGAATATAATGAATGTAGTTTTGCAGTCACGGCAAAATTTTACTGCTGTGGATGACATTAATGCTATTGCTGCCAACTAAAGGTTTTGGTGGTAGTCAATAAATTTATTGTTAATAAACAAATATGTTAGTGAGCCCTAAATAGCGTTGGTACTCGTTAATATACGTGTTATGGGGCACAATTTTTTTTTTTTTTTTTTTTTTTTTTTTACCGCCAACAAAATTTCGCCTTGGAAAACATCACCCAAATGGTTTCTGTAGCCACTAACAAATACTTTCTTTCAGTGATCCAACATAGTTTTAATGCAACTAGAATCTATTTAATTCAGCCAAATTATTTTATTCTTATAAAAGGGTAGCGCTGTTAAAACTTCAGATGTAAACAACTACCTTAATCACTTCTGAACATGTGACTTTGACAGTCGTACCGGCGAAGAGTGAGTAAGTGTTACGGATATGCGCGAAGACGAAAGTCTGGCCACCTCATATTGTAGCGTCATATGGCGGCGCTGCACACTTTAGGTAGAGCACAGTATGGATTATAGCCGGCCGGGTTGTTTTATAAACTTGCCCCAGATAGCCCGGCTATATACGAGGCCGGGAGGGCCAATCTCCCCCCTCCCCTCAGCCGACCGCAAGACATCGACGTGTGAACAGTGTGTGATCGAGGCTGAAGAGGCGAGTATCCACTTACCCCTGGCCAGAGGGGTTACTGAGGCCAACCAAGCAGAAGTTAAAGGGTGAGCATATTACGCGTAGCTGTAGGGACCAATGCCTGCAACGCGACATCGTCCCCAACCCCTATTGTAATTAATATTACTGGTAAGGATAGGGATTAGCTGCGACGTGGTAATTGGACCTAACATATTGCGACTGAGTCTAAACGTAACTTGCTATTTGTATTACTGATACGACGTGCGAGTAGAAGTAACTTGTTATCTCTTGTATTCTTGTTGTAATTGTTGTTCATGAGATTAGTGTTGTTATTAATTATATATATTTATTTTATAATCCTATCTAATATGCAGCTCTCCCTGAGTAAACCCCCGAACACCCTTACCTCCATTTAAGGCGAAGCGAGTAACTGGAAGGAAGGAGAAATAGCAAATTATAAATAGGAGGTAGGGAGTTGTTTCAATATGCGTACACTCCTTTATAGGCTGTTCACTGTAAAGTGAGCACTTTTTAAGGCCCCCCCCCCCAACAGGCATTAACCGCTAATAAATATATCTTATTGCAGCCTCAGGCATTACATTTTGATGGTGGTGAAATGTATACACTGTATTTCTTGGTTACATTGCAATGTTTATATTAAAAAGCAGCAGGAAGATGGAAATTAGATGAAAGGAAAATGTAATATGCCCCTTAAAAAGTGCTCACTTTACCGTGAACAGCCCATATCTGTATAAACCGTGGTGGTGTACTGGACAGACTACTCGCCTGCCATCAAAGAGAGGCGGGACCGATTCCCAGCGGGTTTCGCTCCCCGGATTTTCGCGCGTGGGAATCGTGCCGGACGGTCCCTCTGGTCGGCGGGTTTTCTCTGGGGTCTCTCGTTTCTGGCGACACTCCATACTCACCGCACTTTACCTTCACCGGCTTCTAAGACCTATCAAAATGCCACTATTTAGGAACGCCAGTTGCCAATCGGTGGTCTCAGTGCTGGAACACACGTCAGCAAGGCCAACGGTATAAATAATGGTATCTGCTACGTCCTGCTAGTTTGTTGTCCATGCCAATAGCAATGGATGCGTTTTTCGATGATAAGGAAATTAATTTATAAATATTATAATATGGGCAATTAATTCAGTTGAAAATAATGGTATACTATCTCATCTTTAGTCTCTTCGCATCGTCGGCAGATAACAGCAATATTGCAGTTTTCGAACTATCATCTGCCATTTTCGACAGTCTGATAATGCTGATATAGACTGTTTACGGTAAAGCGAGCACTTTTTAAGGCCCTTCTAAATTTTTCCCTTCTCCCCATTTCTATCTTCCTGCAGCTTTTTAATAAAAACCTTGCAGATTGACCGATAGGCAAAGCGTATACACTGTAAAACATTTTCTGGTAAACTTCCTAAACTTTAATGGGAGTTTTTAACCTATACAGTGTATGGTAATGTTACTATAGGCTATCCACGGTAAAGTGAGCGCTTTTGAAAGCCCTCTCATTAAAATAATTGTCAATAAATATATTTTATTTTAGTCCTAGACGTTAACTTCCGAGTGCGGTGGAATATGCACACTGTGTTTAGACTTGCATAGGAATATTTATTTTAAAAAGTGGCTAAAGAATAAAACATGACTGAAATGAAAAAAAAGTAGTTTGGGCCTCAAAAGTGCTCACTTTACCGTGAACAGCCTATGTATGAAACTAAAGATATGGGAATGTATAGTATCGCTACTATACAAAGTTGGGAACTTTCCTAAGCTCTTGGCTGCTTTCCAGAGCAACTTTAAGAAAATTACCATCCATGTGTGGGAACATATTTTACTATTCGCGCTTTGTCAGTGTACAGATACACTGATATGGCAAATTAACAAATAATTTCTTCGAATGTACATTTCACAACTCTCAGAATGTAAAACCTAAGGCTGCAATAAGATATATTTGTTAGTGGTATATACCTGTTTGGAGGGCCTTAAAGAGTGCTCACTTTATCGCGAATAACCTATACCGCCTGCCCTGCGCATCAGGAAGTGTAGTCTTCAACACAGACGCCCAAAACATTTCTCGTCACCAATATCAGCTGCGGACATAAAAAAAAAAAAAAAAATGAATTTAGCTCTTTAAGCTGGACTCACAACCATTCGTTGCATCTGCCAATCGCACGTCCGTCTGCGGTCACGTGACCTTCAACCAATCGCAGGGCAACATTTTTTGATATCCGTCAAACCGTAAAGCATTTTTCGAACTTTAACTTTCGAAGGATGGACGGATGGGCCACACCCTTCTGACGATATTCCGTAGACGCGAATACGCACTTTCAAGTAAAATGCAATGCGGTGGACATGTGTTTATTTATCTTTGGTGGTGAATCCCGGAATTTAAAATGTAAACAATAGTTCAGGATAAATTCTTGTCGCGTGAAAAAAAAATTATTTCCCCAAAATGTTTCTTCCCTGAAGATTTTTTTCCAATCAAAATATACATCTAGCTATAGGCTGTTCACGTTAAAATGAGCATTTTTGAAAGCCCTGCTTAAGATCTACTTGTATGCACGTTGTGTATTCTTCCGTATTATGTAAAATAAACATAGTCATGGGCCTCATCGCTTTATTTCAAAAGTGATCACGTTATCGTGCATAGCCTTTAAAAAAATGTCACAATGTAAGATTTTCTTACAAATCTTCGTATTGAAAATGCATGACCACGAATAAAAAATCAAAGCTAGACTTGACATTGACGACTACTTAACGAATGTATATTTTTTTAATTTGTAGGCTTTCAAATATACCTGTATTTTCCCACGTGGGACTGAAATTATTAAATAATTAGGCAATGTTTGATTGCGGTTACAGATGTGATACTAATCACGTAAGAAACATAAGTGGGATTTCGAAATAACTGTTAAAATGTTCCCTATGTCCGGACAAGCTTGGTTTTTAAATATTGACTCCAGAAATTAAGTTAATGAGGAAAATACGTAAATTCAGGATTGCAAGGATACTTCGCCCTTAAGTTTCCACACTGAAATTTTGCCGTACAGAAGGACTGATGGACGACGGACGACGGATTGTTGAGAATCGCTTTCAACCGAAAGACGGAAACACAAACGGATGACTGACGGATGCGGCGGATGGACGTGAATCCGCTTGTCTTTGCATCAAGCAGTCCTTAGAAATATGTCACATCGATAACAGTATCACTGTTGGACCACGTCGCCATTTCGTTATTTCAGAAATATCGTTTGGTGATCGATATATCGCCATATCGCACAGACATAGTGAAGAGACGAGAGAAAATAGAGGTGAGGCATGCCGGCTCGTTCTGGAGTCGGGCCAGCAACCACTCTCTCGATGACGTCACGCGACGGTGGAAGAAGCCGCTGTCGGTCCTTCCTTTCTCCCCCACTCCCCATTTCTCCGTCAACGTGTGTGTTTTTTTTTCTCTCGCTCGCCGTGTGGGAGACGTGACGAAAATGGTCAGCGCGGCTTGTGGACCGGTCGCGGCGCGAGAGAGAAAGAGAGAGAGAGAGAGAGAGTGGAAGGCTGCTTGCGTGCCATGGCCTCGTGACGCGACGCGAACAGCAGTGAGCAGCTCCAGTTTCCAGTGCAAGCTGCGAACGAACACGGGCCCCGCCTGGCAGAAGAATATCAGCGGCAAGATGTCGGCGCTGCTGGAGTGCTTCTTCTTCTTCTGCGCGTGCGCGACCATCCTGACTGCGTCGACAGCCGGGGCAGTCGCCATACGTGAGTACAGTGGCCTGTTTCTGGAGTTGTGGAGACTGCGTTCCCCACTGTCCCGAATACACGGCGTTCCGCTCTCTGTGTTGTCTTACGAAACAAAGCACGTATCTCAGGTAGCTCGTTCGATAGGAGGGGCAAAGTCTCAAACTTTCTTTAACCATACCCCACGTAGCTCTTTTCACCTTTCTCTATCTCTTGCCGTTTTGTAATTTTCAAATAAAATAAAATAATATCTACTGAAACACTGTTGCTTTTGTTTACACACATATGCATAAATAAGGTAAAGCTTATTTCGAATGAGACAAGCAGCAGTTCATTGTACAATTTTACGTAGTAACTGGTCACACTATCAGAAGGTGAGGGGGGGGGGGATGGGGCAAAGCCCCACCTGACTAATAAGTAGTGGGGCGACCACCCCCTTACCTCTCCAAACCACCCACCAGAACCTCGACACTTATGTCGTGTGCATTTCGGACTGCTTGCATTGGTGTAATCGAGGAAACGTAACGAGATTAAGCTCGTTGCCGGCCCCTCCAGCTCCCCTTCTCCCGTTTTTTTTTTCATTCAAAATAAAGTGTTACAATGATGTTAGACTTACAGTCCAATTACAATGGGAATTTTTATCAATATTTTTGCTTGTGTCAATATCAGTACTGGAACAGAATTCCTAAAAAAGAAAAAAAAAAAAAAAGCTTCGTATGCTTAAAAAATATATACATGCAAAGAATATTTGATAAAGCAATTGTGTCAGTATTCGTGTTCAACATGTGGTCCCATTACCCCTGAAATATTTATGGATGTGTCCTTAATCCCTTCGGCGTAAAACGTATTTTTTTTTTTAACTACGCAATTCCTTCTGCGACATTTCAAATAATTTGCGAATTTTTATTCCCATGTTCAAAACAAAAATTAAAGTAATAAATAAACAGTACCTAAACGTTTGATAACAGCTAATATAATGTAATGTCGTGTTTCCCTTACTTTTTCTCTACAACGGATACACAAGTCGGTATTTGTGTCAACTTATTGCAAGAATATTTTCAACAAGTGGGCCACCGAAAAAAAACCGGAGACATCACCTCAGCGTGCGAATTTTTTGTTCGATTTGCGTTCTATGTATGCGACGAAAGCACTACATGCCAGTTGCGTGCTACACTGTAAAAAAATGTCCTGGTTAACTTATTAATCTGTAATGCATAGAGACCTGCAAAATTCGTGTTATTATTTGGGGACACGTTAAACTTCAAATATATGTACCTCTGCATTAAGTTTCTCATTCGACAGTACTTTATTTGACACGCCCTGTGTAACACTGCGCCAACAAATGAATGCTTTACATTTGTGTAGTCCAATCACGTGTAGTCAAGTCAGAAAGGGCGTGACTTGACATCCACGCAGCAGCCAATAGAGAACCGACGCCGGCTCGAGTGTATACAGTACTGTGAAGTTTAGCCTGATGCCATACTAATAACGCGGATTTTGCAAGTCCCTAGTAATGAAAGGTTTTAACCTGTACACTGTATGGAAATAATACCACACATCAAGCTGCAGATATAGGAATGCTTAGCGTCGGTAGTATACGAAGCTGGGAACTTCCTTACGCGTTCAACTGTTTCCTGAGCAAATGCACAAACGCTACAATGAATGTATTGGGAAACTTACCATTCAAGCTTACTTACGAATCGTATACACTGGTATGGTACATTTCCTAATAATTTCTTAGAGTGGTAGCACGCTGAAGGGCGATTACAGTCAGCGGGGTAGCCAGGAAATTTATAAGTGAGAGGGTTACAGTGACCGAAGGGAAGAGATTATAGCTACAACCGCATTAGCGATAGTAAAAAAAAAAAACGTGTTAGTTAGGGAAATTTTCAGCGGAAAAAAATTACTTCCCTATATAATAAATTGCGCAGCAGTTACATATTTTCATCACAATTAAAGGCTTGTTAATAACCAGAGACCCGAGAAACTCGCGAGTGCAATAACCTGTAGGCTAGACTTCGCAGTCTTGTATACTCTCATACAGATATCAACTGTTTATTGGTTGATTGTTGTGGTTGTAAAAGTCGGTGGTTGGCCGCACAATTTATTGCATGTTTGTTTTTGGCTCATTTATCTCCAGTAGGTGTCAAACAACACGACGACCAATTACAAAAAGTAACATGAACGTACAGTGCGGGAATTGCAACTTCTCTAGAAATGAACCCGCGAAATTCTCGGCTCTCTATTAATAACTTTGATACTAATTGATGACAACCGTAAGGGGAAAATCCCCATCCGGACTATGCTCCTAATAGCAGTGTCGTCTACGGTGCTAGGCCACGTCAAACAGTAGATACGCTCTAAGAAATTTACCGTACCAATATATACGATTCGTACGAAAGTTTGAATGGTAAATTTCCCTATACATTCATTGTAGCGTTCCTACATTTGCTCAGGAAACAGTCAACTGCGTAGGGTTGTTCCCATCTTTGTATAGCGGCGATGCTAAACATGCATATATCTGCAGCTTGATGTGTGGTATTATTTCCATACAGTGTGAAGGTTAATAACTTCCATTAGAGTTTAGGAAGATATCCTGAATTTGTTTTGCAGTGTAAGTACACTGGAGACGAAGTTGCGTGGCGGTTCTTTTGATGTTTGCGTACCCATGCTCTCATTGGCTGCGCGAGCCTCTCGGTAATGTCCTTGTGTCTCATTGACTCCTGAATGCCGCCAACGGTTCCTTATTGGCTGGGCTGCCAGTTGGCGAGTAGGTTACCAGAAGCTGATTGGCGAACTGCGTCTCTGCACGTCGCTGGTTCTATCGACGCAATTTTTTTTTCTGGCGCGTTCAGCTGAAATCCGCCGAAAAAGGCGACTGATTAACCTCTGTAATTGTAAGTACTATGCGGTCTTGTTATGTGACTAGAGAATGCAGTTTATAATCCACCCGTGCGTTACTTCACACTTTTCTGAAGCCATGTTAAAGTTATTCCTCCGCCTCGTGCAAACTAAGCTGAACTAAGTCTAGATAATTACTCCCAAGGACAACGCACCGAATTCGTGCGCACTCACTCGTAATAATATTTTGCAGGTGAACTATTTCTTACTAGGCGCTACCAACACACATGTTTTCTCGCCGTTTTTATTAATATTTATTACAAATGAGATATTATAATTAATCAATACAATATAGGCAAATCTTCACCTCAACGAAATATAACGTTTTTATGTAAACAGATTTATAAAAATGCTTGAGATACATTGCAAGTTTAGTAAATAACTGAACACGTTATACATGGGGAAATTTTTCTGAAGTTTGGTTCAAAAAGTGTGAAGAAACCGCGAATAGACTATAGCTATGGATAGGATCATTTCGCGAGTTCATTTCAAGACAAGATAGACGTCAAACACGTGTACACTGATGTTGACTTTGCAATTGGATCGCAGTTTATTAGACACGTCCTGGATGACTCTGGGCCAATAGCAGACTTGCAAAGAAACAAGTAGTGAGTGCCATACTGCCAGGTATGAAGTAACGCTGGCTACTCTACGAGGCAGCAGCCAATGAACAAACATCCGAGGCTCGAGTATAAACATGACTGTGGAGTATAGCCTACCAGTCATTGAACTCACGAATTTTTTCCTATCCCTAACTATAGTTCCGTGTGGGCGTGGCTATGTGGGCGTGGCTATAGCTGGGCGCATTACAAGGCGCGAGAGTAGAGACCCGAAAATTTACCTGAAGACGACCTACATTTAGCGCCGGACTTGCGATCCTAGGCGTGCTCCGCTACCTGGATCCTCACATGTGCCGGTTGAACGCGAGGATCTAGGGAGTTGTTTCATACAGTGGTTCTCTCTCCAGCTGTGAGCGTGGCACCGGAAAGACGAGAGAGAGAGAGTGAAATATTTGTTTGAGGTTTGTTAAAGGTCGTTCACGATAAAGTGCGGACTTTTGAATGAACCTTTGAGAACTGTCACTGAACCTACCTGTGTTATTTAATAGGAGCACTGAGTGGCATTCGTCCTATAAAGTTGGTAACGCCAGACGGAAAGTAGTTCCATTTCTTAATGTTGAATTAAAAGTGTTAGGTAAAATATTTGTGAAAACTGAACTGATTTCTCTTGCTTTGTGTCTTTTTTTTTTTTTTTAATGCATCTAAAGTGTAAGAATTAGAAAATTTGTTAATTATTTACTTTTCTAATAAGTTCACAGTTTCATTTGACCGACGCAGGATCAAAGTGACCAGACCCTTGGCAGTGTTAAGGCCTGTCTACAATCGGCCTTTCCTGTGGAAGTATACGTGTCTGAAACTCGGCCTCGAGTGACGTCACATTGACGCAGTCCGAATATTGTCAACAAATGCGTTGCCCGAAGTGAGCTTTCAGAATCTGACACTATGTCGCAGTAAATTCGGCATGTTATTTGTTGATATGTAGTGATACTTATATAAATGCATGATTTGAATATTTATTTTTATTGAATACCTTGACGGTTTTATTTTTAAAAAATTTCCCCAACTTACATCCAAATTTTATTTTTCAAACTTACGTTTTAAAAGTTTTAACCTTCAAATAAAATTGTCAGACCGAGCAAAGACATCTCTAATTATTTAGCAGCATTAAATTATATTTGTTTTGAGAAAACCCACCTTGTACTGTCCAGTACATCCATTGTTTACATTATTAAAAGTAAACATTTCACGAATGCGCGCGAAAGTATTTAAAGTCTTCTTCTTTCTCTATCAGTTTAGGACACAACTTCGGACAAAAGTTCAGTATTCCGAATTCTTCAACGTGGGACACAAGTTGACTTGGGACACGGCAGCTTGGGACAGCGCCATGACGTCAGAGGGTCACGTGCACCAATCAGCGCGTCATTGTCCTAAGACACATGTTGGGATAGCGCAATTGTAGACAGGCTTTTAATATTGCGTATAGCGGGAGGACACGCGTTGTGCATGCAAGCTGATCTCAAGCAGGGCTTTCAATAGTGCTCAGTTTACCGTGAACAGCCTATAGCTTTTCATTAGCACGTAAATTAGCCCAGGAAATAAAATTACGTAGAGCGATAATGAATATATTGCTGTACACCACATAATTTGCAGTAAACATTTTTTAGTTGTATCAGACAAACTCTTCGAAAGTATTTATTTAACAGACTAATCGTAATAATGTATTTAGTTTGGTTAGTATACATTAACCAAATGACATAATTAACTGCAGTTTTTGCCTCATTTCTTACTGTATTGTTCATGATTGCCTTGATTAGGCCGTAAGTGGGCATGTGAATTACCTACTTAATGGAGTGTTTAGACTACTCGCCTCTCACCTAGGCGAACCGGATTCGATTCCCGGCGGGTTCACCCCCCAGATTTTCGCTTGTGGGGATCGTGCCGGACGATGCCGCTGGTCGGCGGGTTTTCTCGGGGGTCTCCCGTTTCCCCAACCCCTTCATTACGGTGCTGCTCCATACTCATTTCAATCACCCTCATCGGCTCTCAAGACCTCGATGTTAAGAGTCAAATCTCTTCACTTCCCTTACACCATTGAAAAAAAAACTGAAGACAGGCGCACGAATAAATCGTTGCACCACTTCATGTCATAGGGTGAAAAACAACACCATACAGTAAAATAAATAGTATTTACTAATTTTTTTTTCATGAGTTTGCGGCAAACATTCAAGGGAAGTGTGTGATTTTCTGTGTTTATGTGGTACGTGTGACTTCATCTTGTAGCTTCCAATTTTCATCATGTTATTTATTCCACAATTTTTGGTCCCATTTCTTAGTTTGTGAAGGTACGGGGCTCAGAGAAATATTACTTTCTGGTACATTTAAAAACTGACTCTGGTTGAATTTTTCTAACTTCTATCCAAATGAGTATTTATAACTACCTTATAAATTGTGATAGGAACACCGGAAAAATAATAACCACTTTTTAATTTATTCGAAATTGGGTCAAAAATTTTAAGAAAAAAATTTAAGTGTAAGTAATGGTGAATAATGACTTATATACCCAGTTGCACCATCGTGGTTCGAAAGCGATCCTAGATCGGATCTAAGATCGATTTCGACCCACGATGTTGCAACTGGTCATAAGTCTTCAGTGAGAATTATTGCAACCATAGCATGGGACAAATTACAGTTCCATACAACATATGAAAGTAGATATGAAGGAAGTCGCTTGTGTTTCATTACACCGACGTGCAGCTGTTTTCTCTGGGCGAACGCTGGTGCAGAGAAACAAAAAATAGAGACGTCGAAACGTTTTTATTTCTTTTGCTACGGCACACACCTCGAGGCAAAATATGAACACAACTGGCGACGAATAAGCTCCCTGTGGGTTATAGTCAGAACTCGTAACTTAATTATAAAAAAAAACTTCATAGGTAAACATTGATGTGAAAATCATTTCTTCTCTACAAGTTTTCACGACTATTAACCTTAAGGCCGTATCAAATACATTATTGTGGGCGGTATGAAATAATTTTCATTTAATTTGTTGTGAACTCTTAATATTTATTCCCTAGAATATAATATAATATAATTGAAAAAAGTAAAAAGAAAATATATTATCTATGGGTGGCTTTTAAATAATTTTTCTGCAATACTTACAGGTAATTTTGCTTAAATTTTGACACCCGGATTTCTGATAGCTGAAAAAAATTATGTAGTTAAATCGTTGCTTTAACATCGTTTCGTTTCTGTGTTGATATTATAGTGTTCTACATAATCACTTTTGTACACATTAAAACAGTTACTTTCATGCACGTGTGCTGATGGTTTTTTTACGTTATTTGTCAAAAAATGAGTCAAAAAATATTTTTATTCGAAAAATATACCGTATATAACCCATTGCTGTATGTTATGATTTTGCTTATTAAATTAAACTAATGTAAATGTACTGAAAAACACCCCGTAGGAATACACGTATCTGTCTCAAAGTTGGTACGGTACACAAGAAGAATGAGGTAATATGTGTGACTGACTATAACATAAAAACATTGGGACATCCAGAACATTAAATACAACACATATAGCAGACACCATAATAAGAAGCGTAACCACTAGGGCTGTTCGATATCATAAAAATTTGATATCAATATTTTTCCAAACAGTTACTCGGTATTTTAAATATGTCGATAATATCGAAATTATCGATAGTATCTAAAATCTCGATAATATAAAGAATTCCAGATAATATTGAAATTATCGATAGTACTTAAATAACTGATAATATCGAAATCGTCGATGATAACGAAATCACTTATATTATCGTTAATATCGTTCAAAATATTATCTTTTGACTTCTGAAATTACTGAAAACATTTATGTGATTATCTATCAATACTAGCAACAATTATAAGCTACCAGTGACATCGGCATCACATAATGTAACACAAAATTATGCCGAAAACTTCGATAGTACCGAAAATCTCGATATACCGAAATAATAGATAGTAAAGAAAACTTCAATACTGAAAGCTTCGATAATATCGAAACATCGATATACCGATATTTTTCAAAGTTACATATCGATTGATAAGTTATTTTTCATATCAATGATTATCGATATATAGATATATCGAACAGTCCTAGTAACTACACCGAAGGGCCAAACATACAGCAATTCTGGCAACAGTCGTAACTTACAAATTCTGAATGTCTCTCTAGGGTACGGTATCACATGCTCGCCGTACTTCTTAGCGTAGCAGAGCGATTGTCTTTGCCGGGGCTGAACTGGATGTCAGGCGCCGTCCCATCATGTCCCACACATGCTCGATGGAGCTGAGGTCTGGAGACCTAACGGACCAGGGTAGCATGCCTAACCCCGTGTAGAGCACGCTGTGTTGCCCTAGCGACAGAGACGCACGTCATCGTGCTGGAAGACGGATTCATGTAACTGTGTTAAGTTGAAAGATTTTGGCGGCTCTTAACAACGAGGTTTTGAGAGCCGATCACGGTGAAATGAAATGAGAATGGAGCAGCGCCTGAATGAAAGAGTGGGAGAAATGGAAGATCCCCGAGGAAACTCGCCGACCAGCGGCATCACCCGGCATGATTCCCACATGCGAAAATTCGGAAGTGACTCCGCTGGGAATCGAATCTATTTCGACTTGGTGGGAGGCGAGCAGTCTAACCGCTCAGCCACCGCCACCTCATGAGTCCGTGTAGGGTGTCGAGATATGGCGGGAGGATAGGATTGACAGAGTCACGAATGTGCGATACACTCGTCATGTTTATCTGGTTGAATGCTAGGGGCGACGGGATATGTAGCTTATTGCCCCTCGTACCACAGACCAAGGTGTGGGGTCCGGTATGGAGACTGCGAATACAAGATGAATTGTTCCGCCCAACCGCACGTCTAAAACGAACGCGAAAACGGCCACCGCTTGTCCAAGACAGAAACGACTGTCATTATTGAACACCACTGCTCGCCATTCGCTTCTCAAACATACTCACCCGACATTACCGGAGACGCTCCCAACGACGAGCAGGTGTCAGGGGTAAACGTACCAGAGGAACACGAGGACGTCGTAAACCTACCTTCAACTATAAATCGTTCGTTGTTCGTGCATACGCGATGGTGGAAGGAGGGGGGAGGGGGTACAGTGGCTCTGATTACACGTGTGGATTCTGTTCTGTCAGTCAAGTCGGCCCGAATAATCCTTCTGTCCAGGCACTCATTAGTGCAGAGAGTTGACCCTAGTGGGGGCTAGGTGGCTGTGGTAACCCTCTGTGATACATCTTTTTCACCACTGATGGACCACTGACACGTCACGTCCCAATTGAGTGTCTATTCTGCGGAACGCCCCCAGTCTCCCTTCCGGAGTCCCGCTACACGGCGGGCGGCTCTTAACATCGAGGCCTTGAGAGACGATGAGGGCATGGAGCAGCACGGAATGAAAGGGTCGGGGGGAAACGAAAGATCCCCGAGAAAACCCGCCGACCAGCGGAATTCGCCCGGCACGATTCCCACATGCGAAGATCCGGGAGTGACCCGGCTTGTGATTGAACCCGGTTCGCCTCGGTGGGGGGCGAGTA
The DNA here is from genome assembly GCA_029891345.1 of Dryococelus australis. NCBI lineage: Eukaryota > Metazoa > Arthropoda > Insecta > Phasmatodea > Phasmatidae > Dryococelus > Dryococelus australis. The sequence continues at coordinate 41,312,541 of CM057003.1, forward strand.
GTCGTCCAGCCACTACAACACCGCGGCCCCTGGACACGCTCGAAGTCACTTATCTGGTCGATGGGTGCTAGTCGCCGTCTTACGGGCATTGCAGACACACGCAAAGGAATCGCACAGTCGATGGAACTTGTGATTTGCGATAAGACACTTGCTCTAATGTCTGCAGACCAGCGCAGACGAGTGGTGTCCTTACACTTAAGGCCAGAGTGTCCTGTACACACGAACATTTTGTACTGTTAAACCCGTTTGGATGGGACGGTGTTTAACAAGTTTTACAATTTAAATAAAAAAGATTATTTCTAGATTTAATTTTTTATATCACATCGAATTCAAGATGACTCCTGACTCTTCTGACTCCTCTCACACCTCGGCCAAAAAATGGACCCAATGAGGCAAATTGAGAAGCACTTTTAACTTTAACTATTAATGTAGCACCTCAACATCACAGGGATGTTTTTTTTAGGAGCTGTCAATATGGCGGATATGCAACTGTAGTGACGGGAAAGCGAAAAATTAATTTACGAGAAACTTCTACTAGTATAGAGAATAAATTCTAGACGTTTCGGTGGAAAAAAAACGAGAAATTCGACGGAAAAAACAATACATTTTAAAGGGAAAATATGGACGTAATGACAGAGTAGGAAAAATGACATACTGGCTACCAAGATTGTTGCCTAAGATGGCGGCATACTGGCTACGAAGATGGCTGTCGGAAACAAGATGGCCTACAGCTCATTTGCATAAACATCACGAAACCGGTCACCATATTGGATCCTCGATCATCAGTCCCCTAGCCCTTGCACCAGGTTCCCCTATTTTCTACTACAGATATAAATGTATCGTGCGACATGTCTACGAACTCGTATTTTCAAGAAGAATTGTAGTATGACGTCTCAACAATCGATTCGGCAAATCATAATTTTATAAAATAAAAGTTATGTATTCCATTTTATATATTTTTATTCAACTTCAATGCATTTCCACTTGTGTACATAGTCAATAAATCAAACCGCATATAAATATTTTTAATAGTTCAAACTCAGTTCTTAAGACCTGAGTAGAGGGAATAACGTCAATTTGAATAAAGAACATTAAAATTGCATGAAGGGCAGTTCAAGTATTTACTTACATGATGAGAAGCCGTTCCGGAAATGAACGAATTACGGTCCCCAATTTTGCTTCCTGTTCGGAATTACCTCGTGCAATACTGCGAGTACGGATTATGCTGTCTCGTTTGAGGCCACGCGTGAGTTAGCGTGTAGTACGGCCGCATTTCGTATAGGCTGGTCACGGTGAACTGAGCACTTTTGAAAGCCCTGCTTGAGATCTGTGTGCATGAACACTGTGCATTCTTCCGCCGTATGTAAAATTTACATTTTCATGGCCCTGATTAATTTATTCATGCGTCGATCAAGTTAAACTGTAAAATTATTATAAAGAAAATATTTTACCAAATTGCCGATTCTTTCTCTTAGACGTATTAAAATAACTGATAGCAAAAGGTATCATTTCAGTTGTCACGGATGTTTACCTGATACGTTTAATTAAACGTCAAGATACGGAACTACTTTCACTCCATCGTTACCAACATTACTGGGCGCATACAGCTTTGTGGGGCTGTCAGAATATGCGCAAGTAGGAGGAGCGATACGCTTCAAAGGTTGGTTTAAAAAGTGCTCATTTTATCGTGAACAGTCTTTACATGCTTTAAGTAAGCCTGTGACATGGTGATGTTACAGATCACTTAGACACATGGCGATGTTTATATTAAATCTTTGACCATAGCACTTCGAGAACGTGAAAGGGAGGAATACTAGTAATTTTTCGTGATTAAAGTGAATAAAATTAAATAATAAGGAAATATATAGCAAAACTTTTAACTTCCGCAAATAGATTTACATTATTAGCATACAAATTATGTATTTAATTTTAATAACTTAGCAACTGGATTGAATCACAAACGAACAAATATATCTCGTGCTTGTTCTTTGTAGACAGCCAGGAGCCGAAACAGAGAACAGGATGTGGTTACGAGTTCGGAGGGGTGGGCTGCAAAAAGGCCAACTGCAATTATACAGGAAGATAAGTTTTAATTGTATTGTAAATTATGCCATAATGTTAGCTTATCATCCTAGCGTTTTAATTCAACAATTCTTCCCTCCCATTTAAAAACAAAACTTAAAAAAGAAAGCTTGCACGATATCAAAACTTCGCGCATTGTCGGTCGTTGTCATTGTGTTTATATTAATTCATTAAGAAAGCTATAATTATCGACTTGAAATACATTATAATAGGGAAACATAAATAAATGATCAAAAATCAGTGCCTGAAAAGTGTTCTGGCGCCTTCCGTGCAATGAATAGAATCAAAATGTTATACTGACCTTTATGAATCCGTAGACACATGAAGAATTCGCTGTTTAAATTTGGGACAAGCTGGAATTCAAAACACGCGCTTTTATATAACTTTAGCCATTGGTCCGCATGGTTTTTGACACCTCCTGGAGAATGACACCTCCTAGAGAACGGTGTCCAATTGTCGCCTTCTACTGTGAGAGCGGACAACCAAAATGTGCAGTTGATATCGGCATATTTGTACATAAGACTCTACAGTCTAGCCTGCAGGTCATTGAACTCGCGAATTTTCCATGTCTGTATGAATACGTATTTGAACATGCCATAGTAATCAAATGTTTGTCTGCAAGTGCCTTTTTACCTTTATATTTTGTTAGGTTAAGCAGTTAATCTTCAAAAAAACTTAACATTTAGAATACTGTAACTAGAGACCCCGAGAATTTCGCGGGTTCATTTCTAGACAAGTTGGAATTCACATACCTGTACGTTCATGTTACTTTTTGTAATTGGTCGACGTGTTGTTTAACATCTTCTGGAGATAAAAAAAACCAATATCAAACATGCAATAAATTGTGCGCCCAACCACCACCTTTTACTATCACAACAATCAACGAACAAACAGTATATAAGACTGTGAAGTCTAGCCTACAGGTCATTGAACTTGCGAATTTCTCGGGTCTCTTACTTTTGCATACAGGAACAGCGCGCGGAACATCATGCGCGGAAACTGATTTCTTCCTGCACAGGAGTGGCTCGAGCTAGGAGTTTCTAGGTAACTGTTACTCTCATTTCAAAGAACGAAGTGCGAACGCCTTAAGAGTCTGCTTCACAGCAGGCCTAACTCAACTCATCTGCACTCCTACGATATGCTAGAAAAGTGCTCGCGATGTTTTAGTTTAACAATAATTCGAAATTTCACACAGTGTCTACGGAGGAAAAAGCGACGAAGTTTGTCGTCAATAATGAAAGGTTGGCCCTGTTATGATATAATGGAAACATTTGCACAAACCCTAGCTATAAATCCATATCAAAATGGTCACAAAGTGGCCTAATGGATGCAGGTTCAATACAGTATTGTCGATAGATATTCCAGCCGTGTTAAATATTACGACCTTCTATTAACACTTCATTACATTAACTGTTTAATCAGAAACGATACACGAGAAATATTGTTTGTTTAATTTTTCCTAATCCTACCCGACTGCATCATCGAGTTGACTGGAGTGTGATGCACGTTTTTAATATAACTGGCCAAAGCTAGCACAGATGTATCTACGATGTTCATTTGGACGGCACACGAACCCATTTTCCTCAAGGAACCACGAAAACCCTATTGTAATCTTCGCTCAAATTATCGCGTGCACAGGTATCGTAAGCCACACGAGGACATTGTTTTAATAGTTTAGCAAGGGTGGTCCTTTCAATTCCCGGACCACCTTGGATCACGCCTATGCCTCCCGGCTGAAATAATTCATCTAGCAGCCCCAAGCACCATTAGGCTAGATGATTTATCAGCACCTCTCACTTGTAGGGCCCTGTTACATGGGGCGGATGGCGTGCAGTGCAGTGCAGTGCAGTGCCGACCCGTTTCTGAAATGAAATTGGCTCACATGACCTGGGACGTCAGTGTAGATGTGGCGAGCACTGCTGTGGAGTGCAGTGGTGACTAAGTTAACCAACTTTTACCTCGGGGTCGACAGCGGATCAGCAGCCGATAGGCAGGGTGTGAACGCGATTTGCTATCAATGAATACGTCACCATGAACGGGTCAATGAAATCCGAGGACGAGCTGCACAGGCGCAAATAAGGGCGGGAAAATGAGTACTTTATTTATAAAAGGTAAGTATTTAAATAATATACCGGATATTCACGAACAAATGCTAACAAACACTAGAGTGGGGTAGATAAGTAAAAGTGGAGCATATTTAATCAAGGAACCAATATTCTAACGTCCATAGTTAACCTGCTAATGACAGTGTTAACATGTAAATAAAGTGTAATTTCATTACACTACCTGTAGCCTAGTTAATGTGATTGCCTAATCGCCCCTGCACATTGCCACTGCCATTGGCGGGTTAATATGGACGTCAGACTATTGGTTACTGGATGAAATATGCTCCATTTGTACTTATATACCCCACTGTGGTGTTATCAGCCAAATATTCTAAGTCCATAACCTTGAAAACTAAAAACTCAAACATGCCAAAACCAATTAACCCAATTCGGCCAAACAAACTGCTATAGCATTCATGCAAATTAGACATCACCATAATAACAAGAATGCAAATTTGCACAAAAACATTGTTATAACAACCACAAATAAAAACCGAATACAGTATGGCACAATCTGTATATTGGGTCTGAAATCAGAAGTAGGATTTCATTCGTAACACACCACAAGGTTGTATTCCTCGTATTTAGTTCCCTCCACGAACTGTAATATCACTGTCAACTGTAGCACACGTGTATACGAATCACTGTTTTCCACCATTTGGTGCAAGGCGATTGACAGGTGGGTATTGGTGAGGCTTTTTGTTATTTATATAAGCAATATCATATTATAACAACTTATTAATACTTACCTCTTTCGTAATACCATGTACTGTAGTTATTTTGCCAACAATAACTACACACATAAAATAATAAAAATACTGCCACAACATAAAATAAATAAAAACCATAACCGATTATTATGACACAACGCCTTCATGACCAGGAAGAGTGTTCCAACAAATTGTCACGAGCATCAATGCAATAATGTATCGTTTACTTAAACTGCAAAAACGTCATTCATAGATATAACGTGCGCGAAGAAAAAACAACCAAACGTAAATAAGGCGAGTGTCCCGCCACCTATAGCACGTCAATGGAACTATGCTCGTCAACAGATGATCAGCATTCATTGTAGCACAAAGAGAGCGACAATCGGCATTACAGTCGGCATCAGCAACGCATCAGCAGTTACAATCAGCCCATTGTAGCAGAAGCCTTGTTCTGAAGCTAGATATTATTTTTCTCACCGTAAACATAAAACACGTGTAGCCTATTCGGGGTTTATTCACACTGTTTGAATCTAACCTTTGAAAATCACCTCATGAATGACGTGTTTGGTTATTTACTAATTATGGCGTGCATCACATTCGTTTTATACGTCTGTTAACACAAAAGTACCTTGTTATTGTTTAAACAGAGATTTAATTGTATTTTATCTATTAAGCATAGTGTTCAATTTTTTATTAATGCAAATAAAAATTACTGGGAAACATGTGCGTTGGTAATACCTATTAAGAAACAGTTCTTATGCAAAATATTACGCTGAGTGTGCACGAATTTAGTGTGTTGTCTCTTTGGTGCAATATTCAAGACTCGGTTAAGCATAGCGGCCACGGTGGCTGTGCATTTAGACTGCTCGCCCTCCACCAAGGCGAAGCGGGTTCGATCCCCGACCAGTTCACTCCAGATTTTCGCAAGTGGGAATCGTGCACGGACGATACCGATGGTCGGCGGGTTTTCTCGGGGATCTCCCGTCCCCCCACCCCCTTTCATTCCGGTGCTGCTTCATACCCCCCTCGCCTCTCACTTCGGCTCTCAAGACCTTGATGTTAAGGGCCGCCCAAATCGCTCCACTCACTCACTCGGTTCAGCTTTGTTCGCACGAGGCGGAAGGATATAATGGAAGTAGGATTTTAGCAGGGCTTCGTTGTTAGGACCGGGAGCACACACAGGCCACAGGTGGCTAACCTATTGCGTCCCGCGGCGGGACCGAGTGGCCGGTGACTCACCGGCCTCGTTACGTCAGAGAAACCGCCGCCTTACACGGAGGAGGGCGACCGACTTTCTCAGTCGGGCCGTATGGGCGTCGCCAGGGACGTCCTGCGGCGGCGTAGTGGGCGCTACGACGACTGTCCCTGGGACGAGGTGTTAATTCAAACCCACGGCAGGCACCACGCCGACTACGGCCGGCGTGCCCACGGACTATCCGAAGGACACGCTGCGCCGCCGTATCGTTTTACAGTAGTCCTGCACCCAGGCCCACTAATACAGGTGCACAACCAGTGGAACGGAATGGATTGGAAAAGGTTTTATGCCTGAAGGCTTATCAGTAGGGATAGGAAAATTTCGCGAGCTCAATGACCTGTATGATAGACTCCACAATCCTTTGTATAGTCGAAACTCAGGTGTTTGTTCATTGGCTGTTGCCGCAGTGTTACCCCACATTTGACAGTACGGGATTCGCTTCTTCTTACCTTGCAAGTTTGCTATTGGCACAGAGTCGTCCAAGGCGTGTCTGATAAACTCTGATCCAATCGCAAAGGTCATCTCAGTGTACACGCGTTTGAAATCTACCTTGTCCTGAAATTAAGTCGCGAATTTTTCCTATCCCTGCTTATCAGTAGGGACTGGAAAATTTCGCTAATTTATTTTAGGACAAGCTAGACTTCAAAAGCGTTTACACTTATGTTCTGTTTGCAATTGGATCACAGTTTATTAGAAACGCCCAAGTTGAACTCTGAGCCAATAACAGATATGCAAGGAAATAAGTATTGAATCCCGTGCCACCTGGTCTGAGATAAAACTGGCCACACACTGGGACAGCAGCCAACAGACACAAATCTGAGACTCGAAAATACACAGGACCGTACAGTCTAGCCCACAGGTCCTTCAAGATGCGAAATTTTCCTATCTCAGGGGACGACTTATAACTAGAGACGGTCAAAATTTGCGTTCTATTTCAGTGACAGGATAGTCTCCACTGCCTTACGAACAAGCAAGCACAGTACGTAGTTTCATTGGCCGATGCACTTCAATCGACGTCACCTACCTGCTTGATCTCCTTAAAAGAGATTGACCACTTCATCGCTGATACTATCTTACTGGCTCAAGAGTTCTCCGAGGCGGGACAGACAAATTTCCAGACAATGGATGTTGTCGGTCAGACGCACAGTAACATTGGAGTTCAGTCTGTCCTTAACTAATAACGCGAATTCTGCAGGTCTGTAATTATAACCTAACTTAAACTAACCCCCAATGCCTTACCTAGGATTTGAACCCAGAACATCCCGCGCGCTGGACCGACGACGCACCAGCCGACTGCGCCACGGAAGGTCGACTGGAGCCAGTGGATATTCACCGAAATAACGAACCATAAAGAAGGTTTATATGTAGCCTATTCGCAGTAACTTCACACTTTTTGAATCAAACATTTGAAAAAACACCCCATGTATGATATGCTTTGTTGTTTCCTAAATATTCCATCTATCACAAGCGTTTTATACTTGCGTTAACATTACAGTTACTTATGTTTGGTTAAATCGAACTTTTATTTAATGGTTATCTGTAAATTATAATACTGATATGATTGAAAACAGGTAGAAAGTAGGTGTGTTGGTAATGCCTCGTAAGGAATAGTTTTATGCAAAATGTTATTACACTAAGTGTGCATGATTTCTGTGTGTTGTCCCTTCGGAGTACTTTTCTAGACTCGGTTAAGGTTCATTTGCGTGAGGCGGAGGAACATCTTGGAAGCAGAACTCAAGCAAAGCTTCAGAAAAGATGCAATTAACCGTGAATGAACTATATGCCGAGTTTATCACCCTCGAAGATGTTCCCGTGTCTCTTTCCACATGCATTACAATTTGCGTATTCGGATATTCAATTATGAATCCGCCAGTGGTGTGTGAATGCTTCGCTGTACACCGGTTGACGAATTCTTGACCATCGGATGGAAAGTTAGGCTTATATTACTTAGCAATGAGAACACGAAGGCATGGAGTTGTTATAAAATACTATGAATAATGCATCTTTACTATTTGGACGTGGTCATTCGTATATAAACAACATGATTTTTTTAAAAGCTAATATAATATTCTGCGTCTTTCATACATTAATATTATTTAGAATATAACAAGTTAAAAAGAACCGGGCTTAAGACTTGCAGTAATATTTGCTTCTATGTACATAGCAAATTAACGAAATTAGACACAAATTCCACAGTTTTCTTCACCCGTTTATAAAATTTGACGTTACACTGCAACATTGTCAGTTTTGGCTTGCCTGAAAGTTACGGGAAATGGGTGTGTTTGTATTTCTTTTTCAAAAGAAAAAGGTGGAAATGTCATGGTTTATGTTTTGGTGCATACCCACCAAATCCGCCGAATTATCAGGCCGATTGAACTGATGGATCAATCGGTTTAACCAGTCTCAACCGAAACAGTAGTTCACCATCACTAACGTTGGTGTACATCGGTGGATGCACCGGTGGATTTCCAAATACAAGGTAAACACCCCCCCCCCCTCCTTTTTTATAGTAGAAACATGTTACTTTGCAAAACAGCGTACAACAGTAAACGGGAATCTGAAAGTAAAGGTATTAACTATAACGATTGAAAATACTACAGCAGCGAAAAGATAGACCTGTGGTTACAAAGAAGGTTTAGGCGCAATGAAAAAGAAAATGAGAGAAAAATATGGCAACAAGACTACCGCAAAATAACATACATGAACAAAACTGGATAGTCACAAACGGTGGTAAATAGTATGTAAATCGGGTGATAAAACCATGAAGTCACAAAATAACTCGACCACTTGTTTTGTTAAAGATAAACAACATCCACATGTGAAAAAGGTGTTTTCTATCCAAGTGAGTAGTATAAAAATTCCCCTTCGGAGACAGGATACTAGGTCGAGGATTTTAGAAATGTGTCGGCTCGTAGTTCATGCTTTTTAATTCCTGTTGGAAGTCAACACGTGTATAACAGCAGCCATGTTGGTGGTTCTGGTCTTGACATTAACCTCTTGATGACCTTCAACCCCGGAAATGCGAGTAAAACATTAAAAAAAAAAAAATTAGAACTTACAAAAATCGTGGCAGATTCCATAGAAGTTAAAGAAATTCTATTAACATTTTAAAATTCTGTTGATTAGTCGCCTATAAATATTTATCCTATAGACATATGGTAAATAAATTCGGAAATCCTTAATACTCGCACTGTTCGAAAAGACTTTTTTCCCTGTTATAAATTATTTTCTAATAATTTCGATACTTTTTTTTAATTTTCGGGATTCAAGACCATGTGAGGTCAAGGTCAAGGTCAAAAATACAACAACCATATTAAACATTGCCGATATTCAATTGCAATGACAGAATGTTCACTACTGGCCAACATAATCCTCACTCCTCGGCGTTATATCCTGTCCCAGAAGGAACACTTTTATACTATCGAGGTAACCACTGTATTATGAGAATTAAAAAGCAATGACATTAGTTGGCTTTCTCTTACAAAACGCGACGTTGTGTAACGATGCGAGGAAACTCGGACAACATCGCCGAAGTCACTCGTGTGAAATTTCCGATCTGCAGCCATCTTGAGATCAAGCAGTGAATGCAGCTTATAGGAAAAGCTAAGCACATGTATTAGCAGTGTGAAAGCTATCCCCGAAACATAAGGGGAGAAGGAAAAACTTTTGTCTGAATTTCTCTGATCCAGAGCAATGGATTAATATCACACTCATCTCAAGTAATGCGACTAATCGGCTGAATTATTGCTCGCGGGGCGATTCGGTCATGTACATACTTATTCTGACTACCGATTGTTTATCGTTTCATTTTCCTGGCAAGTGAACAGTTGAGTGAAATTAATAAGTGTTCATTTTATTGGTGCTGAATACTTACATTGCTGAGTAGCAGTGTCTGTTGCCCACGTGGTAACAGAATTGCACTGTATGATTACTTCAGGAACATGTGTGTCTGCACACACTGCAAATTGTCAAAAGACATTTATGATTATAAAACTAATAATTTTATAATACATTCGTACGTCCTGAATTCATTGAAGACACGTATAGCTTTAACTTTCTGAGGAATTGTTTGCTTACTTGCAAGGTATTTTATGCTTGTGCACTGAGTTTTTTAATTTTATTTTCAGCATTTTGCATCAAGCCATGTGTGCAGACTGAGCCAAGTTTCTACACCTGCGCCAAGAATCATGCCAATGATGCGATTTACTACATAGTCAGAGGTAAGCAATGCCAATATATTGTGTCTTGAATCGAGTAATCTTACACCAATCATATGATCCATATTAGCAAGAAATTATCAAATAAATTGTTCATGTTACTGCACTACAGTGGTAAAGGCTGTTGGCGATAAAGTGAGTACTTTTGAAATCAACCTTAGAAAAAAGTCGCTGCCCATGCCTCCATATATTTTAACGAGTGAACTGAGTTGCATGCGCCCAGTAAAGTTGGTAACGAGGAATGGAAAATAGTTCAATTTCTTAACGTTGAACAAAAAGTGTCACGTAACCATTTTTAACATCTTAAACTATTTCTTTCACTTTTCTTTTTAATTTTGATGCATCGAAGTGTAACAATGAGCAGATTTGTAAGTATTTACTTTCTTAATAATTTCATAGTTTCATTTGACCGACGTATGAATAAAGTGACGGGGCCTATGGCAATGTTAATTTTACATAGGGTGGAAGAAGACACGATGTGCATACAAGTAGATCTTAAGCAGGCTTTCAAAAGTGCTCATTTTACCGTGAATAGTCTGTAGTATTTGGAATGCTGCGGGTGAAAATACCTGCACGCTAAATTAACGTGAGAAGTAGGAAATAGATGACTTTGGCGCAACGGCATCTGGCATCGGATTTTAATTCGCCATCTTGGATGTTATTGAGCCGTGACCTTGACCCCGGTGACTCCAAAAACAAAAACAAGTGGTGAAAAAATTCTAAAAAAAAATGATATTGGTAACGATAGAATTTATTTTTATAGCTACTCAAAGGTACATGATTGATTGTAAGTTCTTTTATACGATAAAGGACATTTCATTGGGTCAATATCAGATCTCCATTGGTTGATGACCGGCCAATAATGAACGCTGTAAAGTGCAGGGAAGTGTCCGGTGTGGTATGGACCAATAGGACGATGGTGAGTTCTAACACAGACACCAACAGAACCGGTGTTCTTGCAGTAGTGGGTATAGGTGACTCGCTTTTAGTTTGTCGTAAGTGCCAGTAAATGTGTGCAGACCTCAATGTGTTAAGGTTAATGAGAGCCAGCACAAAACGCAACGATATCGCAGGACAATACTGCCGCCATTATGAAATGTACAGGGAAGTTGTTCCAAACAAATTAATACGTGGCTATGCTGCACCGAGTTGCAAAACTCCACCGAACTGCCCCACATCTGTTGATTGAAATCATCGTTTCACAACACGTCTCGATAAAAAGTAGCCAAACGCTGCCTGGAAAGTGGGTATAATCGTGTACACCGAAGTCCTTGGCCCGGTCGATCCAAGTGACGAGTGACCAGGTACGAAGGGTTACGGCGTGTGGGCTCCACTTGTGTCGATCCCCGGCTTGTACCTGCGACAATGAAGGCGAGGTATGCGCGCGCACGACAATGGAATTAGCATAGTTACGCCAGTACACATGTCGCATGCAGATGAATGCGTTGTTGGCAAGCGGGGTCGCCTTGTCTCATTTGGCTCTCGGCTGAATTATAGATATGGGTGGTGTATTGGTAGCTCGAATCAGTGGGAAATACCGTCAATTCAGATATTTCTCCTCTTCTGATTGGCGAATCAGTAAAAACGTTGGGGCAGTTGAGGACTGCGTGACTAGATAGAAGAAAAAAAAAACATCTTCCAGAGACCCTTGATAATTTTCTCCACCATTACTACCGCGTATCATTTGTTTCAGAACATGGCTGTTATTCCCATTAGCATGCTTTTAATTTTAGTGAATTTATATGATCCAAAAGTAATGATGAAGAATTCATTTTCTGCAAATTTCTCCGTCGAGATACCATTCGTAACGATGTGCACTTTCGTAGAAGTCCTGCAGTTTTGCTTATACAGGTTGCACTGATAGAAAATAAATTCCCTTCATCTTGCGGAAAAGTGATGGTAAAACTTTATCCAGAAGTGTCCCTAAACTCTTCGTAAAATTACGGACACATTGATTTTCAGAAACGGACTTTCCCTAAATTTCACGGAACCTCTCAGTTCATTTTCAAGTTAGTTTTCTGTACTTTCCGTTTAAAATAGAAAGAGATAATGAAAATGTCTTGATTTTCGTTATGTTGGTTTTCTACCGTGTATAAAAAATAATATTAAAAAATTAAAATATTTTGTACTTAAGCGAGGTTTGAGCCCGAGTCAAGAAATTACCAGTCCACCACTCTAGCGCCTCTATCTCTCAGGCCGTTATCTTGCCATTTTTGCCGTTGTTTTTATAGCTGTCATTGTTGGTGTAATTGTCGTTGTTGAGCTCAAGTGAGACCTACTTGTTGACAAATTCCCAGTGCGACAGGCGAACTGAGGATCTGCCGCGTCGGAGGCACCGGGACGCGAACCAGCGACACTCCGACTACAAGCAGACCACCCTACCCCTGAGCTATGAGGGCAGGGCAGACATTACCAGTCCATGACTCTAACAATTCATCTAGAACTCTCACTGGAACATTGTGGTATAACTTTTATATTTGAATTTAAAAGACAAAAGCAAAAATTCAGTTTCTATTAAATTTGGTGTATTGTTAGTATTGCTGAATGTCACAGACGCCTGGTGCTTTTTTTTTTTATGTTTTAAAGAATAGGTCATAGTCACGTGGATATCCTTAACTGCCGCAGAAACGATAATTTTTGTGTTACAGTGGCGAAGAAAGCTCCATGTAGAATCGGCATTGTTCGTCCGCGTAACTCGAAACCAAAGGGAATACGGAGACCTTCCGTATTTTGTATTTACGGACTTAACTCCGCTTTTCATCATTACGGATTGCCTTTCCAGTATACGCACTGTACATTTGTGTAAAACGTTCCGTAAATATACGGAAATTTTTAACAGTGTGGTTGCCTGTATATTTGTCGAATTCCTGCTTTGGTATGTAAAATAATGTACTTGGTGTCAGTTTTTAGTAAACTTTCAAAAATTTTTTTTTAAGGTATTAATAATCTTCAACTTTTTATCTGTGAGAATTTATTTTTAGGATCCGTATTCACTAGTTCTGTTATTGTAATACTGAAATTGCCATTTGTCACTTCAAAGCCTCAATCTCACAGAGGTGGGAACAGATCTATAGAAACTACCAGTCAATTGCATGTTCCGAGACCCGAATTCCAAGCCTGTCGATTTGCCAAACAATAGGAATAAAGTGGTTTTTATCGACTGAAAGAATGATTGAATTGTGGGTAATGCGCTGTACGAAAACCGAACAGCACTATTCGTATCTGCGGGAATTTAATGCAGACAAAGTAATATTCCCATGTTTAAATCGCAAAACGATGGCAAACATGAGAAAATTATGTTGCCTTAAACTGCAGATTCGGTGGCAAAAAAAAAAAAACGTACAGAAAGTTACGAACTAAACGTTCTACAAATGGGCTAAAATAATTTCCGTTTCGCTGTTGAAAATTTCCTAATAAATCTGGGTAGAGTATAAGAGCCATTTTGTGGTGCAATGAGGTTTACCAAAATTTTTAATACAATTTATAGGAAGCCAGACTCAAGAATTAGACGTTTGTTATTTGGCTTCACACCTCCTTCAATCCCATCTTGTTCAGGTGGTCATACAAACTATGCCACTTGACTTTACCATTTGCTCAAGGACTACCAGAGAACGTCGATCTAATGGAGACTGAATGGCTCAAGAAAATAAATCAGAAAATATTTAAGTGTTTTAGACTTTTAATGTTAAATAATCTATAGTTTTCAAGGATAGGCTGGTGAAACTGAGCTTCAAATCAATTTCGTGAATCCGTATTACTCTATTCCTTCCACAGGTACGGGACATGTATGAACATTGTCACCAACAACCTGCGGCTATACATTTTTCACGAAAACTCAAAACATGTAGGTGACGTAAGAACTTAATTAATACCTTGGAGAAAAATGTGTTTTTGAAGTGAAAAGATAATATGTTCTAGTGGCCGTGTACTACAACCTTGACTGTTTTTCGCCACAGCATCACTTCTGTTGTAATACATGTATCCAACATAGAAGCATTATACTTCCTAGTGAATTTTTACATGAATTCCTCCTAAACGCTAAGGCTTACGAAAGTAACCAAATGAAACATTTTCATTAGTTTTGGAGTGCTGGTTGGTAATCTGTACGGATAAGAAAAATTCGCGAATTCATTCAATGACAAGATAGATTTCAAACGCGCGTAGGCTGCCGTCATTTTTGCCATTTAATCAGAGATGATTAGACACGCCCTGGATGACTCCGCGACAACAGCCGACTTGCAAGTGAACAAGAAGCGAATCTCGCACTGTCAAATGTGAGATGACACTGGAGAAACAGCCAATGAAAAAGCATTCGAGGTTCGACTATACGCAGGATTGTGGAGTCTAACATGCAGGCCATTGAACTCGCAAAATTTTCCAATCCCTAGTAATTGGAAACCGATTACATTCAAACATTTTTCTAAAATTAAAATGGAACTTAAATTATTTCCGTAACATAATTTAATGAAAACTTTATGCAATTACTGAAGATTTTTCTCTCAATAGCCAAATGCCAATATACTCAGCGTTATATCTAAAATACGTTTTGTATTACTGACAAAAATCATGTTACTATTCAGCTCCAAATTCGAAGACGCATAACGCCTTTAGGAAACAATTTAGACCTATAGTGTTTTAATATATTCACGTTTGCATTAATAAAAATCTACGGACTCAATTTATCCTTTAAGTTAAATCCTACCACAAGTACAATTTACGCAAGCATTAATCACATGTGTTTGATAAATATGGAAGCAGTAGTATGTGAATCCCATGCATCTCCTCGGTACATATATTTTCTGCAACCCTGTAATAGATACACCTTATAAATTTTCTGCCTTTGTCTTTAATCGCCTAAATTCTTTGGAGGGTGTAATTATAATCCGTACGAAGATTTCAAGTTAATCTCCTGACGGTCAGGCATAGTCTATTCGGAGTATCTTAACACTTTTTGAATCGATCATTTGAAAAATAACCCCATGTAAGACGTCTTTGCTTGTTTCTTAAATGACTAATGTATCACGAGCGTTTTATACTTCTGTTAACACAAATGTATGAGATTTTTGGTTAAATTTAACTTCTACTTATATTTTATTCACAAATTGTAATATTTTGCTTATAATAAATACCAATAAAAACAGCGAAGAAATTGGTGTGCCTAGCAAGAAATAATTCTCATGCTAAAAGATTTATAAACCGGGTACGCACGAATGCGGTACGTTGTCCCTTTCGTGTAATATTCTAGACTTGGTTAGCCTTTGTTAGCATGAGGCGGAAGATTATCCTGAAAGAAATACTAACAGGGCTTCAGAAATTCGGGGGGTAACTTTTAAGGGATTATATATGAAACACCCTTCAATTATTGGTTGCAGTATATTTGCTGACCAATACAAGACAGTTATATGTAGAGGCCTGCAACATTCGCGATATTATTTGGGGACACGTTAAACTTCAAACATATGTACCTCTGCAATAAGTTTCTCATTCGACAGTACTTTATTTGACATGCCCTGTGTAACACTGCGCCAATAAATGAATACTTCACATTTGTGTAGTCCAATCACGTGTAGTCAAGTCAGAAAGGGCGTGACTTCACATCTACGCAGCAGCCAATGGACAAACCACGCCATCTCGAGTATATACAGTACTGTGAAGTTTAGCCTGATGCCAAAAAAAAATAACGCGAATTTTGCAGGCCTCTAGTTATATGCTATTGACGCCTTGCTGACATTGTCTATGTGGGTATATAATTATCCGTAACTCTAGCCGAAAAGCAATAGAGTCCCGCCACTTTTCACAAAGCGCAGAAAATTAAACATGAAGATAGGTTCTTTT
Source organism: Dryococelus australis (assembly GCA_029891345.1). Classification (NCBI taxonomy): domain Eukaryota; kingdom Metazoa; phylum Arthropoda; class Insecta; order Phasmatodea; family Phasmatidae; genus Dryococelus; species Dryococelus australis. Next base: position 41,328,745 of record CM057003.1, read on the forward strand.
GTGAGCCGCTTTTTACATAATTGCAAAGAGTAATTTTTTTTAACAGGGTTCTGAAAAATATCGCTGTAATTAACTTTTCCTTGCATGTTTACAAAACATTTTCATGAGTAACATTTTTTTTCACTTTATAATAACATCCCTGGAAGGGGATAGTTGATATGTTCATTTCAAATTTTCGATATACAGTTCATTTTAAAAAAATTTCGTTTAACACGGTTTGTTAAAAATAAATAACTAGAAATAGTTTACAAAACACAATACAGAAGGCAAACGGCACAAACGTTCATACTCATCATCGTTTCTGAAGGAGACACCAAGTTTTAATAACATAGAAAATCGAAAAAATTAAACATGTTTGTGACTAGAATGCAAAACAAGAAAAAATTGCCCAATATGATGAAGTACTTTCTGACTAGGATAGATCTATGAAAGGGGACAGGAAAACGCACATAATATTACAATGTTTGTATACGGGATGTGCTATAAGAGTATCCTATTCAAGGTTTCTTCACACAATTTTTTAATCAAACCTATGAAAACTCATCCCATGTGTGACGTTTTTTTAATTTTTTCCAAGCGTTTTACATGTTGTATTAACAAAACATTGCCTTATTTAAAGTTAAATTGAACATTTGCTCATAGTCACTTAAATTTTAATACTTCGTTTAATACTATTATGAATTAAAACAGAGATAACATAGCTGTGCTTGTAACGTCCAGTAAGATATAGGTTCTTATGCAAAATAATATTCCATTGAGTGGGCACGAATCTGGTACGTTGTATATTTGGTGTCATTCTTTATACTTGGTAAACCTCTGCTTGAGCGAGATGCAGGAATATTCGGGAAGTTGAAAACATTAATAGAGCTCCAGAAAAGCTGGAAGTAACCTTGAATAGTCTATATATGAGATCGCTTAAGCCTGAAGCTGGAGTCAGAATATACCGACGAACCCGACACGACAATCCCCGACACGACTAAACCTGAGTAGCAGCCAATGAAAAGAAACGTCACTATAACGTCAGTCCGAAAAAATCTCAGCCCCGACAGCCCTAGAAAAGTAGATTTTATTTCTCATTTCCATCGTGTCGGACTCGTCAGGCCGCTCAAAAAATGTAAACACAACACTAGAAATCATAATTTCGTTCGTATTTTCCTACTACAGTGAATAATAAACTTACTTGCCGCCAATATAAGATCCCGGTTTGTTTCTAAATACTTTTTATCCCTTGTAAAAATCCAAATATTTTCAAAAGAAAAATAATTTTTCTCATTACTGCGAGTTTTAAAAAAGTAAATATTGGATATTATAAGGATAGCTTGCCGATTTAGAATTTTCCAACAGCCAACTAACGCACTTGTCGCACAGATTACGTCAGGGTATTGTGAACACTGAATAAAATTGAATATGAGATTCCGGTCACGTCTCAAGGTTTATGAGGACTGAGCGCCCGGCCAAGTGTTTTATTTAAAGCTTCCGCTGACGTAGGCGGCGGATGAGGTGTAGGAATATACCACGCAGGCCATTTTCTTATTCGCAGTTAATATAACGCTTGCAACAGCAGCCTGTAAAATTTATAAATAGTTAGTCCACGGTACGTGTAGGGAAATTCTTATGGTAGGTGCGGGAATTTCAACGTTTGTGTAGGGAAATTGTATAGAAACATGTTGGCAGCCCTTGGTGGAACGCTGCTACCCGTGAACCCATGTGATCGTGTTGTCTTGCATCCGTGTCTTCCTGCTTTTTTCTGTCGGGTAGTCGCAGAATTGCCTTTACTCTTTGATGAACCCATACGCAGACAAGTGATAGATGACTTACTTAAGAAACAACAGAGGTAGTCGAACCTCATCGAGTAATCAGGCGAGGTATGGCAACTGCTTGGTGGGGGTGGAGGGAATCGACCAATCAGTCTATTCATATTGAATAATTCGAGTGGTGTACGATGGCGTGTAGTGATTTTTATTTACAGGGTAAGCTAAATAATTGCCCCACATATTTGAGTGTTTTAGATAACATTTGCTAGCACCGGGCTCTGATTCCTTTTTCAATTTCTACTAACAAACGTAACTTCCAACTTTGCTTACCCTCAACATGCATTTGCCGTTTTATAATACATACCATTAGTTATAAAAACGGAAACTAAGTGAAGGTAATAATAATTAAACTTAATATTATTTAGAGAGGATATTTCGAATTATAAGAAAACTTCTGTTTCCCCGAACACTTTCATCCACTTTCCAAGGAATTATAACTGGAAGACACAAACAGAACGACTGCTTACCCTGCCGAAGAAACGCGGCAGGGTAACTCGCTTGCGAGTTCGATTCATCGCTAGTCACTCCCGTTTGTGGAAATAAACACTAGATAGCAGCACTATGCGTGTACAGTACGGGAGTCACGAAAACTCTGTCGAATCGGAAACGGGAAACTCAGATTTAAATGTGTTTAAATTTAAAGCTAAGGCGGAAACTATACAGGATCAAACATTTCCAATATGTTTATATTGCTTCTATAGAATAAACGCCACTGGTGGTGTAAACCAGCTGGAGTGAGGTGGTTAAGGGTGTCGGAGAGTTCGGTGAGGAGTAGGTGGGCTACCAGAAAGGATGTGGGGTGTGGGGAGTCGGGTGGTGGGTCGGTAATGAGGATGTTGGGGGTGTTGAGTTATGACGAGTAAGTAGTGAGGTGATGGAGAATCGGGTTATGTGCTGATGGCAGTAGTAAAGGTGATGGAGGTGGAGCTATGGCGAGCAGATGGCGAGGAAAATGAGAAGTCGATTGATGTGATAATGGTCTGGATGGACGGAAAGGGGAGAGTTGATGTGTATTAAGTCACGACAAGAATGTGTTTTGGAATTTTGGAAGGGTGAGGGGGTTCAGCAGATTGATAGACTATGTTGTCGATTATTAATAGTTATGTAGGTTGAGGGGAACCAATTATTCAGTTGCCTTTTCATAGTTGTATCAGTGAATAACTGGGTTCCGCCATCTTTACGAGAATCGAACCCTCTAAGGGCACACGCACATAACATAGTATTTGGCATCAGTATACTAATTTTTCCCTCGATTTCCAGAGATCGATAGGAAAAGTGTGAAGATGCCATTAAATGTACCATAAGCAGGAAGCAGTGGCGTGTGGTGAACTATTGCAAGGTATGCTGGCGCTTCCACTCTGCTGTACATGTTCGGTGCTTGTGGCAGGAGCAAGTAACCACCGTGCAGCCTAGGGAAACTGAATGCATTCCGACCACTGGCAAGCGAGCAGCAAGGGAACCCATTGCACACGTTCTGTGGCGTCAGCTGCAGAGCTACGTTTTGCTGGTGGAAGTGTAAACTAGCAAGCAACAGGGCACAGCACAGAGCTAACACCAGCTTCCCTTGCAACAGTTCACACATGCCACTGGCAGTCGAGGGAAATATGAAGCACTTGGTGATAACGAAGTATGGTTGAACTGTTGTCCGCAGGCCAGCCGGAGAAGATGGACGTCGCCAGCCTGGTGCCGTTGTCGGCTGAGCGGTCCACGGTGAACGTGTCCAACAGCAACTACACCTTGATGCTCGTGGCGACAGACCTGACGGTGGACGGCGCCTCGGAGGTCGTCGTCGACTCCATCAGGTCTGTGCTGTCTGGTCACACCTTTGGAAGCGCAGTCTCTGTAACACGTGCTTCGTATCCACTGGGTACAATCAGTATCACGTTACCCTTTTTTTTATAAGAAATTCAGATCATACCCTTGTAAAATACTGTCTGTGAAAATAGTACTTGCGCATATACGTGTATCTCGGTAAATAAACGTCCTGGAAATACAACGTTTTCCCAGGAAAGGTAAATACAATATTCTACAGTAACTGCTTTTAATTTTATACTATTTAACATATTCAAAGAGAGAAAAAAATAATGAAAATATTTAAAATGAAGCAAGCAATTAAAGGCTGTTCACGATAAAGTGAGCACTTTTGAAATAAACCGTAGAAAAATGTCACTGCCCCTACCTGCATATATTTTAACAGGCGCAGTGAGTAACATGCGTCTCGTAAAGTTGGTAATGATAGAGGGGAAAGTAGTTCCATTTATTAACGTCGAACAAAATGTATTAGGTAATAATTTGTGATAATTTAAATTATGTCTCTCTCTTTCTGTATTTTTTAAGTGCATCTAAGTGTGGGAATGGGCAGATTTGTTCAATATTTACTCCCCGGACTTGGGACCGAGGGAAGTGCACTACACAAGCAAACACCACAGAGATTTCAGGTTTATGTGCTATAACATCTCCAGTTATGCTTGAAACGTAGTGTGCAGGTGGTTTACGAAGCCGGAAAAAAAAAACTCTCCCCCTTAAAAAAATCAAAGCGGTCAAAGGAACACACAGAAAGTCGACAGGAACAGAATGAGCGTGAAGTAGATAGCTAGAGGAAAATAGAGAAGGTGAGGGTAGCACATATACAAAGAAGAAAATCAAGTATGATACTACCACGAGGTGCTGCAGTTCATGTGTGTGGCACTAATGCAATTTACGTATGTAATAAGTAGCCCACCACTCCAATAGGAGAACGTCAACCTACTCAATCAAGGTTTCACAATCATATAGTGGTTTTCTGGATAAAACGATGTCATAGCAGATGCCCATGGGTCTGATATAAGTATGTTGAGGATTGTGCGATATCAGCAGAAGAACTCGACCAGCACGGACAGGATCGAAGAGATGATGTTTCGACAGGCTTCCAGGCATTTGCACTTGCTTCTACAAATAATTTAACCTTATACGGATGCACAGTCTGTTTCTGATTCCGCAGTCTGTTCAGGGCTCCAGGATATATCGACGACACACCTGACAAGAAAAATATTCCTCTTGCACAAGCTACAGTGTAACACCAGTCATCAGCAACACATCTGACAAGAAGATACCTTGCACGGGTTACAGTGTGCTGTTGGGAAAAAAAACTTAAACTAAAAAAGCATTGTATTATTTATCACTATTCCATGTAATAATTACATATATTCGTTGTTTGGTCCAAATCAGTTCAAAACAATACAAAAAATGACTCACTCAACCAATCATCTTCAATAAGTCTTTTATTATCTGCCATGAGAGAGCCAATTTTTTTTTTATTGTTTGCATGTAGAGAACGTGATGGTATGAATTAAATTGCTCACATTGACTCTCATAGTTAGATAATGCATTAACACTTACTTGTAATCTTCAAATGCAATTTTACTTTTGGCTGCAGATGTCTGGCCATCTTCATTATCTTGCTGCCACATTTAAAATTTATATCTTCGCTCTCAACCCATCAAACTCGCTCATTATTTCCCCAGCTCACACACACGTCCTTAAACTTCTCCACCACCTTCTTGTTTGTAGCGGAGTAGCATGGATGTGTGTGTGTGGGGGGGGGGGGGTAGCAGGTATTGTCGAATATCGTCATGAAGGTAGGCTATGCAGCGAGGTACTTATAATAACTCTTTGTATGGCTCTCGTAAATCAGACTTTCGGTATCTGTATATGAGAGATGGGTGTTTTCATTACATTTGGCCTTCATAGTGGAATGGATACATAAACGTCTTGCTGAGGTCGAGGACCCATAACCCATCATGAATCGGCTTATCAAATATGATTTCCTCTTTTTACAGTTTTATCATAGATGAATTTTCAGTAAATATGGTGACGACAATTCAATGGTTGCTTGGCCATCAGTTTCTTGGCTCTTCTTTCTGTACACACCAGTTCTATAACTTCTCTCTTCCTCGTCATTATTCATCAACTTGAATAAGTCCTTCTCGAAGTCATTAGCTGCAGCGTGGTGCTTCTTGGTGTTCAAATTAATATACAGTCGTAGCCACTGTCTCTGCTCAAATTGTAGTAGTTTATGAATTTTTGTTACTTGCAGTACATGCGAAATTGCTTGCTTGAGATTGCGATAACGTGTAATAAGATGTGATTTGTCAAATTGAGTAGTAATAAGTTTGGATTGTTTCGAGCCAGTACTGTCACTGTGGAAAAGTAATTTTGCCACTAGCATTGTCACTGAGAAAAACTTGTATTTGCCTGGAAGTTAATTTAGTTAGATATTTTCAACAAGATAATTAATTAGGTAAATGTTCTACCAGTGCTGACAAAATCATTTTTTTAATGCTGCCGGATTATCATTTGTAATTAAGAAACACATATATTTTACATTAATCCTGTTTTACATATTGCTTACTTAGCAAATAATTATTTCATATTATTTTATATATTTCGTCAAGTTAACGCCCTTAAAAGACAGCATTGTAGGGTCAAACTAAATTTGTTCTGTGTTGTCCGATGTGGGTAAATAAATCAGTTAACATCCGTGTGGATTTGACGGAAGCCGCACAGGGCCAATCTTCACGTCGCTGAACAACGCCAAACTTCACCCGCTCAGCCGCCGCTGATGGCGACATTAGCGCCGCCTGGCGGCGGTCCATGGAAATGAACGCGGCGATAAACAGCGAAGCGCGCGCGTTTGCCGAGAGAGCCGCGAGGGACAACAGGGAGACGCCCACGACGACCTTGTGTATAGGCTGTTCACGGTAAAATGAGCACTTTCGAAATCAACCGTGGGGAAATGTCACTGCCACATACCTGCGTATGTTTTAACGGACACGCCGCTCGGAACTCGCCCAGTTAAGTTGGGGACGACGGAGAGGAACGTAGTTCCACGACTTACCGCTGAGTTATAAGTGTTAGGTTAAATATTCGTGAATATTGACTCTATTTATTTTACTTTCAAGTTTTTTTAGTGCATAATAAGTGTAAAAATGAGCACATTTGTAAAATATTAATTTCTTAAGAATTTTACAGTTTCACGGGACCGACGCATGAATAAAGTGATCTGGCTCGTGGCAATATTAATTTTACATGTGGTGGAAGAATACACAATGCGCACACAAGCAGATCCGAAGCAGGGCTTTCAAAAGTGTCCAACTTCATCGTGAACATCCTTCGCCGTCCCCCATCCCGCCACATCACCTTTACCCAGAATCTGTACGACGACTTTCGCGCTCGCACCAGCTTCATTTCGCCGGGGTGGGGGGGGGGGGAAGCATTTCGTGTTTCTGCGTGCACGACGTTCCCTTGATATCCTTTAAATAATTTCCGGCGAGAGCGTCAGCGAACTTGATGCTCGACTCCCTGCGAGGAGTTGGAAACACACAACCCTAACGTTTGGTTTTCCCGCAAGCGCTTCAAGCACGCCGTCGAGTGCTTTTAAAGTCAAATTTTGATAGTAATTCGGAGACCATTACTCTCCGGGTTTGCGATGAAAGCTCTGCCAGTGATGCCTTCGACACAAGAACTCCGCGTGCTTTCACTTTTACGATCATAGACTTCGATTTGTTCTTTGGGTGATTTTGAGATGTTGTCAGCAAGTTATAAAACATACTTATGGCGGGATTAACGAGATAAAACAACAGAAAGTGAAACCAAACGAACGAATAACGAAGACAGTATGTAAATGATACGCGCAGAAAAAACTGTACGCCACAACGAAGAAGCCTCAGATGAGCTCTGAGGTGAAGATAACTAGCTTCATTTCTTCCAACACTATTTTGTGTAGTGCATTGAGTGAAACTACGCCTGTGCAATGCTCGCCAATTTTGGCAAGATGAACGAAATCCCATGTTAAACTGTTAGAAAGCAATTTTTTTTTTCGAATTGAAAAACGGTGATCAATACTTTGGATCATTTAAAGTAATTTTTAAAATTCCGTCGATTGCCCGGAATATGTTTAGTGTTCTAGTTTCCTGGGAGCAATCGAAATTACTTAATGCCTAGTATTTAATATTTTTTTCTTGTATCCCACAAAAAGTATTATATTTTGTTACAAGTTTAATCTGCCATGTGCCATCGCACGCATTTATAAGTCATTCGCGAAACACAACTACGAATTATAAACGTTCATGGGATGTTGATTACTTCCTTCGTCTGTATAAACTACGGGTCTAGCCTCGTAAACACGCTGGATTTGTTTACACTACATCAACTACACCTCCTCAAAAGCCAGCGCAGTTTGTGTTACACAAAGTTTCCCACAAAATAATCTGCACAGAGGAAGAGAAGAGTGGTGGAAAATAGTTGACAGAGAGTAACACTGTGCAGATTTGTGAGTTTATACTAGTTTGTGCAGCTTGGGTAGTTGAGTGAAAGATACCTTACGCATGAACAAACTTTAGAAAAAGAACAAAGACGTCACAGAAGAACTCGGAGAGCTCTTGCCTAGTAGACCGATAACGGCATTTCGGGAGCAGGCACGCACTGTAAATTTGCTTTCTTTGCTGCAACACATAATTTCTTCCCGCAAAGAAAAATTTGTTTAAATATGAACCGCTGCAAAGTAGTCTTGCCACAAACATAATTTTTTGTTTTAACTGTACAGTAATGAATATGATAACCGTCCATTGTCGTTACAGTAGTTCTGCAGACGCTTTTGCGGCAATTCAGTGACACTGTAAAGAAAACTTGTGCTCTGACAAACAAACGTAATTTTTGTAAATAAGAGAGAGGTAACAAATATTTCAAAACAATACTAAACAAAACAATAGTGTGGCTCCAAGATTCCAACTAACACATCTTGTGTTATTAATCTAACACCCTGCACCACACAACCGCTATATCTTTTTGCGTTCGAATCGCTTTTGACAGGCATGTTACAATGCCAACTATTGGAAAGAATTGAGATTAATGGCGTGGAGAATCACCGAACTTCAGAATTACATTAAACGTCTGCAGGAGGATTATAAATTTGCTCAGCTTCAGTTCGTAACTGCAGACTATACTTATGGTTTACTAACGATTGCGTTGGGATAACAGTTAGACCTACGTACTGAAAAAAGGCTAAGTACAACAGAAAACCTTTAAACCATTACCTTTGGAACAGAGTGATATCTCTTTATTGTGAACAAAAGAAGCTCAAATAATATTTATTTATTTGCTATAAAGAAAGGTAATATTACCATAAAACAAAATCGTATAAAAAGTATTTATTAGCAGCAAACTTGAATGAAAGCTACACTGTGTTGCTGTAAACAAAACAGCCTCAAAGAAATGGTTTTGTTTATCGTACAGAAAACTATGTATGTATTTTTTTTTAGAGTGCGTGATCCCGCCTTCAAGCCGCATGAAAGAAGGCTTGATGAAGAATGGTACTCGTAGCTTCTGTCCAACTATGGGACAGAGTTTTGGGCGTATTACCTGCTCGGAAACGATCTCAACCTCCTGCGTATTCATTGTTCGATCCGTAGTTGGCCTGCCTAATTGTGTGTGTGTGTGTGTGTGTGTGTGTGTGTGTGTGTGTGTGTGTGTGTGTGTGCCAACGACTACCCATCGGTCCCTGGCGGTCACCCATCCAACTACTGACCACGCCCGACGTTGTTAGACCACGACGATCAGAAGACCGCCGGTTTACCAGCAGGGTATGGCCGTTGGCACTGAATGAAGAATTGAGCCGCCGCCGATATCTCATATTGTTGTAGTGCCTAGCCAAGTGTACAACCTAATCTATATTCTTGCATAATCACGCTGGCTCAAGGCCCTCAACAAAGTACCAGGATCGACTATATTAACTCTTCTAAATTACTACCACCGGTTGCTTCATCATTATCAAACTTTATTACATAAACGAAACTAAACTCAACTACAAATTGCACAGATACAATAAACGCTACACTTCTTGACTCCTTCTGCCTTTAGTTATGTTTCGGATCTCAACTATCTTACTTACGATGACTTTATTTATTACGTTAAATTCATATCTCTTAGTCTATAACTACTAATTCTTCTCTGATACAATAATTACTTTAGATGACATTAATCGCCAGACTCGTATCGCACCCTGCTTGCCCTTACACTCTACTCAAGATCACCTACCACTGACAGCCTCGAATCGCCGGAGCTCCTTCGTCAGCTCGTGTAGTGGAGATGTGGTGAAGAAGAACTGCTTGCCCAAGCCTGGTCTCGACCCAGCTCCTGGATCACCTCGACACTGACTCCGCCCGACACTGCTCCAGCATCGGCACACTCGCTGATCGGGGATCGCTCCAGCCTCGCTGAACGACCAACCTTCGACACGCACAAGGTTATAAATCTCTCTCTCTCTCTTTCTCTCTCTCTCTTTCGCGAGAGAAAAAAGGAGGGGGGCGTCCGCCGTATTAACGTCTGTGGCCTGCCGGTCAGCTCATCGTCAGCTCTTACTCCGCTGTCCCCTGGTCACTCTCACTCCTGCGGGGCGTCGCCCTCGACCGCGGGCAGGCGTCAACCTCGTGGACAGCTCTCCTCTCACTTGTGCCCACAACAACATGACCCCGGAGGCCGTGCTATCACTCACGAGACCTCGAACTGAAGTTCCCATAACTCGTATGGTGGGTTGTAACAGAAAATGCAGCCCGACAGACTTGGGTCAGAGAAGAATTGAGAAAAAATCAATGTGTTTGTAAGGACTTGGTCCCTTCTCTTAGCACAGCCAATGAAAGTGAAGCACTCTCCTGATCTGGTTCCCATCTAATAAATAACCGGTAAGCAATAAGGGAAGTTCTCTTTTGAAAACACTGCACTTTACTAGTATTTTTCTCAAAAAGTACGAAAGTAATTTATCAATTCGGCCTCTACCATACACAAATCGCTTTAGTCACTGCGAAAAATACTGTACGTATTTATATTACAACGAACCTTTAAGATTTTCACGTTGCTAAGACAAAGAAAGGAGTACATCCTAAAAAATAATTTGCTCCAGAGTCTGAAAGAGTATTCATTTTGTTTAGGACGTTAAGTCTATCGATTCACTTGTGAGTGCGTATGTGAAATCAGTGTACGAATGCCAGAAGTTAACAGTTAGTTTTTGACACTCGTGCAATTACAGTTATTGTAATTTCACGGAGCATGCACAAGATATGCGAAGAGCAATCTTCGATATGTAAAACTGTCGCAGGTACGAACATTTTTTGTGGTTAAGTGTTGTACGATACGAATTAAACAACATAGTTACTGCAGTGGAAACTGATTCTTTTGCTGCCAAACAAAGTACACAGCTTAAATTATACAAATGCTTTGAATAAGGAAATTGTTTACATTTCCATGAAAAAATTTCAATCCCACATTATCTGTTGGTATGTAAATATAGTTGATAATAATTTAATTCTGTAATTGACTATTGGCTTAACTCACTTTTAGATGGTTTTTCATGGCAGAACTTTGAATGTGTATTCAGTATTCCTTTCTTTAGCCAAATAAGTTTTGTCACTCAGTGTGTATCTTTTGCTCACAAAAATAGAACAAAATTGGGAATTTAATACATTATAAATATCACGAGGTGACTACCTTCACGGCATTGGTTTTCCTCCACTATTGGAAAACTATGTAGTCACAGTAAGAATAACAAACTGGTTTACAAGATAAGGTTTTCTGTTTTACGTTTGCAGACCAGTGTTCGAAAGGAAAATGCTTTCGCTGAGACTTGTCTTCTCGAGGCTGCTGCTGGAGTCACACTACATACTAGACGGTCACATACTCCAGACGATGATCAATACTAACGGCTTTATGAACGCAACAATCAGTAAGTGATTTTCAGGTGTGATAATTTGTACCAGTTCTTGGAGTTCGTTAAATGTCAGTCCAGTTCTGGCCATAGACTAAATATGAGGTAGAACGCTTATTCGTCTTCTGCGCATGTACCCAACATTCACCTACCCCAATCCTACACAACTGCCAAAGTCACATGATCAACAGTAATGTACGTGTTTGTTTATATCTTAATGTTTAAATGACAAGCACTAGTATATTAATAAAATAGTTTTACCAGTTTTAATATAATCAAACTGCGTTACAAATTGGTTAGAGGAAGTATACATTCATCTCAAAGCATTTGTTTACAAATCGGTTTTCTAACCTAAAATCCAAACCACGCCGTTTTTGTTATACGTATTGACAGAAAAACAGTTCAATGTTGGGACACGGAGATTGGTTGTGCGCAGCCAGCGAGATCGGTCTACCTCATCGTTAGTCCATGGTGCTGGCAGCTCACCAGGCCGGGTGGCCTCGTGTATCCGTAACACAAATACGCAGGCCACGCTGTCACCTGTACCAAATTTATTTCTGGCACTTCTGATGCTGGGACTTTTCCCTCAATTCATTTTTCATAGTCGTTTGAGAACGCAGCAGAGTAACCTTGTACTACGCTGCAGTAGAGTAAATTTAACAATATTCTAAACGCTTTCACCAAGCAAGTTTCATTTTGCGATGTATATCCACACGTGCAGTCTTTTCGCAGTTTTTTTTCACACTTCTTGAATCAAACCTTTTTGAAAAATCACCGCATGTATGATGTGTTTGGTTGTTTCCTAGATATGCCATGTATCACAAGCGTCTTATGCTTGCGTTACCATAAAAGTATATTTTTGGTTTAATTTAACTTTTACATATATTTCATTTAAAAATTACAATATACATTATTTTATAATAATGTGAACAAAATCAAAGATAATGCTGGGTAAGAAATAGTTCTTATACGAACTTCTATATACATTGTGCACGAATGCGGTGCATTTTATTGTTCGGTGTAGTTTTCTAGACTTCATTAAACTTTGTTTGTATCAGGCGGAGGAATATTCTGGAAGTAAAAAAAGTTGGAAATAACAAAGAATGGGCTATACACGTAATGTACAGTCTCCGCAAGAACGATTATTTTTATAGACTGTCACGGTTTACTGAGCCATTTTGAATGACATGAATAGCACATATTTGTCTTTTCATTATGTACCCTTCCGCAACATATATGAGATTAGCATTACCGTAGACCATTTCGAAATGAAACTGTGAAATTTTTGAGGAAGTGAATTTGCTAATAATTTGTCAAATATTCCTGATATCGGTATAAAACAAGTAAAGCTGATTTAAACAGGCCATGGATCTATATACTACACTCTGAATACAATGCCAAGTCTTGAGCCCTGTCACAGTATAACATTTTTGCCTTCAACCATATTTGACAATATAATTTGAAGACAAAAACTGCCATCAAGTTTTTCCTTTTGACAAATTATATCAAATAATCTTGAATGCATTTGAAAATATGTCACACTGTAAAATTTGTTTACTGGGAGAATCTAATTTGAATTGTTTAAAAACAATAATTTTTCATAGTGAGATACTGCTTTGGTTTTTCCATGCAGCCCATTACTGAAATACATGTAAGGAATGTTGTAATTTATTGTCGCTTCTTTACTAAATTCAAATTTTATTTTTATCAGTGATGTTTCCTGAATGAAATTTAATGCCTTTGAGTTCGTAATATTATGTACGATATTCACTTAATATACCATTTAGCCCCAGTTAGCACCTACATAAATTAGTTATCTTCATAATCTACTTCGTTTACAGAAATTGTTTGTTATTTTAAAGTTTTTTGACGTCTATTTCTGCCGTGCGCGATTCTGATTGGCTGAGACCATCAAATACCAAAAAAATTTTAGAACCGGTACAATCTTCAAATTTTTGCTGAAAAATGAAGCCATCCAAGTTTCTCAGACAAATATGGCGGCGTTTGTGACGTTTCGATGACGTCATAACTTTCCACTTTCCAACTTTATTTGACCAAACTTGTTGGAAGCAGTTTGACGGGAAAAATTTACAGTCTGGCAGGGGCTTTAGAACTATTTTCATTCATTCGCTGCCGACTAAATAGGAAACTGCATGCCAGTAGCAACTGTAGCATATATATATATATATAAATTACAGTTAGTGATTTTTTTTCGAAGTTTGTTTTCAGAAGTGCTCACATGACCGTGAACAGGTATTCACGGTAAAATGAGCACTTTTGAAAGCCCTGCTTAAGATCTACTTGCATGTACGATGCATATTCTTCCGCCTTATGTAAGTTTAACATTGCCATGGGCCTCATCACTTAATACATGCGTCGGTCAAGTTAATCTGTTAATTTTTACACTCTGGTGGGTAAAAAACAAAAAGCGAAAGAAGTAATTTAAGTTATCAGAAATGGTTACCTAACACTCTTTATTTGACGTTAATATACGGAACTACTTCTTATCCATCGTTACCAACTTGACTGGGCGCATGTCACTCAGAGCGCCCGTTACAATATATGACGGTAGGAGCAGTGACTTTTTTCTAAGGTTGATTTCAAAACTGCTCACTTTATCGTGAACATACTTTAATAAGAAATACTCCTGTGATATGAAAAATTTTTTAAATCGGTTTATAATGTAAGCTATGCTAATCTGCGTTAAATATTGTGCACTGGTACAGAGAAATTAAATAATGGTATCGATGTTAAGAAGTGTTGACAAATAGCAGAGAGACTAATATCATGTTCCAATACATAAACAGCATGTTACTCTGCCTGCTGCACTCAGTTACGCAGTGTTTACAATATTATGATTCACACATGACGACGTAATACATGGGAGATACATAAGTGGCGAAGGTTATAATTTTACGTAACATTAACACTTTAAGAACTGAGCCCATGTAGGGATACGGTTTTTTTTATTAGACGACAGTGCATGCAAGGTTAGAGATATCAGTATCGCTTACATTTATTAGTACGTTCTTATAACAGTACAGCCCATTTGAAAGTGAATTTCTCAAGGAAAATCACTATTTTTTATAATGTGCTTAACCTAACGCCATAGTTATTGTAAATGTATTTCCCAAGACAACGATGACTGCTACTCACTTAATTGTGACACTCCGTTGGGTACTTTTTGCCAGTCACGAAGTGAACACCGTACTGTATATTGCGCTGTGTAATGTGAACCGATAAGATAGTGATAAGTGGGAACACAGTGACTAACAGAACTTGCGTTGCTCTGGTGGAACATACATTCTAAATTTTATTCAGTGAAAACTTCATTTTTTAAATCAGGTAACATCACCTGACTTACTCAGGTGTCACTACAATCGATTTAACTGAAGAATTTGTGGGACAATGCCGGTTCCCCTTCACTTATTGATTTCGTTACAGTTTCCGCTGGTTCATCAACCATTTCATTCGCCGTTTTACGGTGATTTTTTTTTTTTTTTACTGACGGATAAGTTAAACAATGTGTATCATATCTAACTAAATATTGCACAAACTAATAAAACACGTCAGATTTTTTTTAATACGAGCATTTAATTTCTTTTTTTAACCTTTCATTTCTTTTTCACGTAATCATCTTAGCGATCGGTTTGGATTTTCTCTCTTGGTAGCTTGGTAACTGGACTGGTAAGGAAGAAGTTAGTAGTAGCATGACGTGGATTCGAATCCTGAACGTCACGTTGTTTATTTATTTTTTACTACGTTAAATTACACAATATAAACGGCGACTGTCGGATATATGTTTATTTCTCTCTTAATTACTTGGTTCGATGCAATAAAAACAACATTTCATTCGTTTGCACTCATTTGGCCGTCACGTGTTCAATCAGTGAAACTGCTTCTCTAAAATAACCAGTGATTTTCCACTGATTCTAATTGAAGGAATTTTCACTGATTCGAGTAGTTGAATTTCACTGCGAATCAGTGGCTTTTCCGTTGATTACAATTTGGAGTGTACAGATTACTCGCTAGTAGATATGTAGCGTCCTCGAAGTATTAACTCAAACGTTCTTCGTAGTAAGTTTGTAATTGTTGAACAAAAGAAAAATCCTGAGTGTAACTGATTGTAATAATGCATTTATTTTACAGAGGGTCTGACCATTAGCTACGAACTATCCATGAATGCTCTGGATAAAGAAGGAAAAACGTACTTGGAGTTCAATCCACAAGAATCCAGGCAGTTCATGGACATGGGAGCTATCTCGCTTGGCGGTGTCTTTACAGCCAAAACAGGTGCGTGAATTATTTATATTAATATTAGTCCTTTTTAAGTGCAGCTTAGTTAAGCAAAACATTTTTTTACCGCAATTTTCAAATAGTAAATATATAGATTACCCTCTCCCGCAAAATTTTATTCTAATAATTTAACGAAGTTTTTCAGTATCAGACTTCTTGTAAAATACAGTAAATGCTACTTCAAACCTTCCGTGTACATAAATAATGTTGACGTTTTCCAAACGATTTTGCAGTGGGTTGTCACATATGAACCAATAAAAATAATTTTCATGTATTTTTTAGTCCCTGCGTTTGCTGAATGTAGACAAATTAATGGGTTCCTCATATGACGAACTGGCACTTATTTTTAAGGGAAAAAAAACTGATTCACAACTGCTTAGGAATGCGTAGTATCTAGAGGTGCAGTACATGAATAACTATATACATACACGTCTTTTCGTAAATCATGAAAAGGCCATTAGCACTGAACTAATTGAAATAGCGCATATTCTTTATTGAAGTACTGTTCAATTATCTGAGTAGCGCCTGCTTAGTAACAGCGAAAAGAAACGTAATATATTTACGCACGTAAACATAAATTACTTGAATGTTTTGTACTTTTTTGAAAGTGGGACGGACCCCCGCGGTAACCGCGCGTCAGTCAAAAAGAGAGTGAGCGATACGGGCGACACTAACACGCACACCTAGTGGCTCATCGCTCCTACGCGCAAGGCGTGCAGTGTTTCCGTCGTTACGCTGTATTGTTTAAATTAAATATGTAACAGTGGGGTATTATTACACGCGATGAAAGACCACAGATCAAACTAGATGCGTTTATCTGTATTCTTCTCTTGCCCCTTAAGGAAACTGCATGGGCAAGTTAAAAATATGCGATATTTGACCATTTTCACGATTTTTTTTCTCCAAGAATACACTTAATATGATAAAAGTAAAAAAAAATAGGGGCATCGATAATAGTTTTTTAAATCTGTTATGAGAAAAGTTCGTAATTTCAGAACATTTACTTACCGAGATATGCGTATTCACGCAAGTAACTATTTTACAAAAAAATGCGGGATCCACCCCCCTCTTAAAAATGAAAAACGACTGAAACACGGATTTTCACAGTCATTTTCAAGAACTGAAATTAAGGCATAAATATCCTTTTTTTTTCCATTGTTAAAATATGGTAGCTCACAATAGGAAGCGACATAGACATGCGTCCCCGAGGAAAGGCTTCATGCCAGTTTATTGCCTTGTTATTAGAGGCGATGAATCATCTGGTACACGTGCACGTGTCGCCCTTATCGCTGCCACTCTTCCTGTTCTCAAGCACGCAAGCCAAGTAGTGCACTTAATGGAAAGCATTTTGAGCTAGCACAGTAATGGAACCTCCTTTACTCACGGCGTCATGGCGAGGGTACATAAATATATTAATAATAATAATAATAATAATGTTTGGACAGCTATCAAAATAATTACTGCGTGTTAATGCCTTAGTAAAAAATTCAACGCTCAAAATTACTGGCGAATGAATTTATTTTTGAAACAGTACACCTCTGTACTAAACTTTCAGCAGTGGCCTTAAAATTTTATAGTAGCCTGTAATATCAATTATAATAAATACGTGCATCACACTCCAATAGGTTTTAAATTACTTCTTACATTTTTAGCCCATTGGAAACTTTTTCGTTGTCAAATGAAATTCTGTCCTGAAAAAAAGTAAGACAGTGGAATAAAATAGCCTTTTAAAAGATAGTGAAACGAATTTAAAACATTTTTAATGTAAATATTTTTTTGGCACAAAACTCAAAGCTGAACAAGATTAATGCACTATGCTGAAAATCAAAATAACTGCTCATGTTATTAAAACAATATGTAAAATATTTCTTGAATATTCGTTACACTTCAATTCCATATTTTATTTTCAACTTCTGACATACAATCTAAATGTTAGAAAAAGCTAGAAGTTGTTGCAAGTGAACCAGTAGTTAGATTTTAAACCAATTACAATACGCCACTCCTGTGCCCTCAAGCCAGATTTTATGTCAAAATAACTTTTTTTTTTTAAAGCTTGTACAAATCAATGCTGTAAGACAAAATCATTTTACGGGAATAAATATGATCAGTGTTATTTTTCAATTGATCTGGAATTTTTATCAAGCTGTCATTGACATCATGTTGGGAAAACATAGAATATCCTAAAGATCTAGACGCCAGTTTAGTGCCCCGCGCATAGAGGCGATGAGGCATGTGATGCGCGGACTTAAGTTGACCTTAGCGCTCCCACGCTTCTGCGACTCGGATTAGTGTTGCCAGATGACTGTATGTAGTTTCTCCCAAAATCCGCTACCAAAAACATCCCGGACAGACATTATGCGAAAGCTATTATTTTTAACCGCATCTCTATTATTTGCTCTGGCTCAATCCTTGACACCTATTTACGAATTTTGCAGTTTTTATCAATTACAATTACACCAACAATTAATAATTTCTAATTCTTTTTAAACAATAGTGTTCGCAGACATTCGAGGCCATTGTGTGAATAATCTTGTATTATGAGAAGGGTCGCCTTTTTTTTTTCGCAAAAAGATTTACGCGGAGCCTAAACTTCAATATTCTACGTGCACTATTTGCCAGTCTTAATGTAGTTATTGGCTGTTTAGCTTTGCCTGACGAGTGTCTGTTACATGAGTGAGCCAATCAGAATTAATTTTCTCCGATACAGACCGTCCGTGATTCGCGGGCAGACAGATAAGAAGCGTAAAAATTCAAATTATCCAATTCCCAAAGTTGTTCTGAACTAAAATGTATAAGAACACAAGTTGTTTTGAAATCTTTTCGCGAAATACTGGAGCCCCTAATTATGAGATTCAGTTTCATCGAAGTGGAAGAGAATTTCTACTTCAACTTTGATGCCGCAAAATCTCAAAAGACGAGATTATATATTTATTTAAAAGTCTTAAAAATTATTGTGTGGAAAGAATCTGTATCGTGTACAGTTTTGATGAAAAATATTTTTAACGCATTTTTAACTTATACAACGTTAAAATTTGTTGTGTATATCTCACCCAAAATTTCACAATGAAAAACCCAATTGTACATTATTACTGCTCTATATAAAGTTAAATATTTTCACATAATTAGTTTAACTATAAACATCAATAAGCAACAGGTTAAATCCTTTGTTTCAATTTTATTTTGTGAACTCATGTTTTTAGAGCCAAGAGTGATAATCAATTATTTGATTGTTTATGTATTATGAATAATTATGAATAATTACTTCAGCACCAACCAAAACCGTCCAACCAAATAAACGTTTTAATCGTACTAAAATTAACACCCCGGTGACCCTGAACATAATTCTTAAGCCTAAAACTTTCCCCAAGAGCTCCGAAAACCCTAAATTAGTGGGGAAGTCCCCCCCCCCCCCATAACTCATTTGGGAATACTAGTACGCAAAATACGCACAGCCAAGTGGCGCCCCTAAGGGCAGTGCATTATTTCAAAGCCCAACACCAAAACTGCTCAGATTCGAAGTAGTTCTCTCGCCAAGGCGAACCAAGTTCGATTTCCTGTGGGGTCACCTCCGGATTTTCGCATGTGGGGATAGTGCCTGACGAGCGGGTTTCCTCTGGGATATCCCGTTTCCCCCACCCTTGCGTTCGGGCGCTGCTCCATACCCACCTCGCTTCACCCACATTGGCTCTGAAGACTTCGATGTAATGCCAGAGCCGCCCAAATTTCTTCACTCGCCCGAAGTAGCTATACACTCTAAGAAATTTTTCGTCAAATTACCATATCGTTGTATACGAGAGAAAATGCGAATGGTAAACTAATGTACAATAAATCCATGGTACTGCTCCGACATTCGCTCACGAAACAATCTAATAAATGCGTAGGGGAGTCCCCAATAAAGGACACATTGAGGTTAATGGAGGTATAAAGCACGTGTGACACATGACATATTTAGGAAGGAACAAAACAAGTCAAACATGGGGTGATTTTTAAAATGTTTGATTCAGAAAGTGTGAAGATTCTGCGAACAGACTACAGGAAGCTACGTAACTTGAGACTGGAACAATCGGCAAGTTCACTGGCCCGAGCTAGACTCGATATTTGTACTCGAGTAGGTATCATTGCTCAGTGGCTGCTTACTTCCGCGCAGAGAGAGCACGTGGTCGAGGCTGCATTATTGTGGTTGCAGTTCACTGAGTTATATGTGATTTCCATTCCATGACGACATTCTGGCGTAGACAATTTAGAAAATGGGGGGATGCATAAATGAATTACAAAAATTTCTTTAAAATTAAAATTAAATGTGGTCCACCTTGAAAGTGAAGGATATTCATTGCATTTTGTGGTTCCATCTCTTCATAACAGTATATTGGTTGTAACGACGCTCAACATTCCTATATTTGCAGTCTGACATGTGGAATTATTTCCATGCACATTATAGGATAAAAACTCCCATTAGAGTTTAGGAAGTTTACAAGGAGATTTTTTTTATAGTGTACGCTTGTTATTCTCACGTTGTTTATTTGTCGCTGTGACTTAACAGGCGAAGACGAGAAGCAGCTCCTGCAGAAGAGCTTGGGCGAGATGATCCAGAAGTTCCGAGACCTGGTCGCTGAACGACTGAAACAGGTCACCCTCCAAGTCTTCAACGTCGTGGGCTCGCGGGTGCCCCTCGACCAGGTATATTGTATTCACGGTAAAATGAGCACCTTTGAAAGCCCTGCTTAAGATCTATTTGTATGCACATTGTGTATTCTTCCGCCTTATGTAAGAATAACATTGTCATGCGCTTCATCACTTTACTCGTGCGTCGGTCAAGCGAAACTGTAAAATTATTATAAAAGTAAATATTTTACTAATCTGCTCATTTTTATACTTCAATAGATTAAATAAGAAAACAAAAAGAGAAAGAAATGATTTCAATTATCAGAAATGGTTACCTAACACTTTTTATTAGACGTCAAAATACGGAACTACTTCATCCTCCATCGTTACTAACTTTACTGGGCTCATGTCACTCAGTGCACTAGTTAAATATATGAATGTACGGGCAGTGACTTTTTTCTAAAGTTGATTTCAAAAGTGC
This sequence comes from Dryococelus australis, assembly GCA_029891345.1. Taxonomy (NCBI): domain Eukaryota; kingdom Metazoa; phylum Arthropoda; class Insecta; order Phasmatodea; family Phasmatidae; genus Dryococelus; species Dryococelus australis. Next base: position 41,349,674 of record CM057003.1, read on the forward strand.
TCACTTTATCGTGAACAATCTTTAACTGCCCTTCATCCACATTCGTATTTTTGTGAGGTTAGTCATTGATGGATCTTCTACGTTCGGGGCGAACAAAGCCGCCGATCTTCGAAGATGCACACTAGACCTGAAACATTGAGAGTTGAGCCAAATCAATGACAAACCAGTGAAAATGGCATGACTGGTAATTAGTGCCACGTAACTAATCAATATTATGGCTGGAGTTCACTGATTTATATGTGATTGCCACTGAATGTCGTCTGACGACATTCTGGCGTAGACTGCATAGAAAAAAAGAGGGGGGGGGGGGATGCATGAATGTATTACAAAACTTTCTTCTTTAAAAAAAATAAAAACAATATGTGGTCCACCTTGAAAGTGAAGTATATTCATTGCATTTTGTGGTTCCATCTCTTCATAACAGTATATTGGTTGTAAATAATTTTTCGAACTAATAATGTTCAGTATTAGCGATATAAAACTTTTTCCAAAAATATAAATTGGTAAGTTCTCCCCATCTCTCCCCGACGAAGTAAATTCCTAGCTACGCCGGTGAATGGCGAGAATTTCACTGACATAAGTCACTTATACCACAGTTTATTTTCTCGATTCGTCAGTCGGCGGTAGCTTATCAACTTCCTTTCGGTGAATATTATTTCCTTGATAGATATCACTGGTTCGGACTTAGAGCGTGGAAGATGTTAAAGAATATGCGAAGGCCTTCCAGGTCCAACTGCAGTAGGCAGGCACTTTCCGCCCTCATATATTTTGTTTGTATGGCGGCGACTTTGTTGGGGCGTAGCATCCCACTCCAAACTATAGTGTATTTTTTGTTTCACCGTAACTTACTTTTCAGTTGAAATATTTGGAACTGAAGGCTGTCATGGCACAGGGCATTATCTTAACAGATATTTATAATTCCAAAATGCTTTGCTCATTATTTTACATCTCTAAGAGTATAGTCTTAAGCAGGGCTTTCAAAAGCGCCCATCTTACCGTGAATAGCCTATAGTGTGTTTGTATACTTCTAGCGATCTCTTTACCATTTCGAACGTAGCTCCATTTGTGTGTGAATTTTTTAATGTTATGTTTTGTACAGGTCAGTTCGGGAACTAGAGGAGAGGTTGATGGCGACTGGTCTGGTTGTGGGTGCCATCGGTGGAGAGACTATTCCATATATATTGAGTCTTTGAAATCCGGTATCGAGAGTGGCCCGTATCAACTACCTGTCGAATGAGTTTAATACTGTGTGGAGTCTAGCTTGATGCCATCTTATAACGCGAAATTGCAGTGTCTCTACACTCCTCGACCTTTAAATAAATATATATGTATATTAGGAAGATATGTTATCACACACACACACACACACACACACACACATATATATATATATATATATATATATATATATATATATATATATATATATATATATATATATATATATATACATACATATATGCACCACATATCGTGTACGTTTCCATTTATAGTCCTGGTTAACATTTAAGAAGGTAAAGTGCGCCATTGCAATCCCCAAAAACAAATGCCAATTTGACGAGTTTTCGACTGGATATAGACACGCAACTTAACCGAAGTGTGTTAGGTGTAAGCGTCGACATATGCGACTAAGACGTCTAGTGGAAGGCAGCGCATCTTGTACTTCTCCCACTGACAAGTATAGACATTATCGGTGAGATGCAACTCAGTGAAGTATCTTTATCTTTTTAAAGGAAGAATCACATGACTATCTCGAAAATTCCAAACTATACCTTCTTGAGTTCATCACCTCGATGATGATGATGATGATGATGATGATGATGATGATATGGTGGTAACATTGAATTGTGGTATACCTCCAGTAACATTTCAAAATATGGATTTAAAAAAATTGTTACTCAGATCCGAAGCGAGTCCAGTGGTCCAGAGTGATGCTATTTGCTTGTTGTAATTACTTAGTGTCCTGTAAGATTTTAGCATTTCATAAGTTCTCTTTTGTTAGTGTAATTGGGTCTGTTTTTAATAATAAGCTTACATTATTAATGATATTTTATACTTTTATACCCTTACAAATGTAAAGAGGTTGCTAGTGACTCGGTTACGTAATATCCGCATTCTGACGATGTTCTGTAGAGTTCTTTGAGAGATGTCTGGAAGTTCTTTTATGTGTACAGCTGCTAGAACTATTTATTCTTAAAAAATTTTGAACGCTCCTTTCCTCAGGCGATAAGGACTGAAGCACTTGAAGCACAGCATGATTTTTGACAGGGTGAACTTGACGTCTTGTGGTCCCCTGTTTCCGAAACTGAATCATGCGATTATTTTTTGTTGCTGCCTTTTACACTCTTGAAATTCGTTCTAACATCTCGACATTTGTGTAGAAATCAATTTCTTTCCTGAGATTGCACTTGTCAAAAATGATTTATAGACTGAAGTATTCTTAATGGATATGAAACTCATGTGGTGGGATTGTCCGGACCTGCGACGGTCCTCACTCACCCTCCAGAATCGGAATTTATGATCTTCGACTTGCTAACCAGTTTTAAGAAGCATAATATAATCATAGCCTCCCAATAGCTAAGCTAGAGCCACGAGTATTTCGCGAATTCATTCGGAGGCGAGATAGACTCCAATCACTTGCTCTTTTCTCCTACTGTAGTGATTGGACGACAGTTCTTCAGACATGTCCAGTTCAACTGCGAGCCAGTAAAAATCATGAATCAGTAGTGTGAGTGAGAGTTTAACAGTCATATACACAGGCCTCACTTTATCACAGCAACCAATAAGCAAACGATAACGTCTCGAGTGTATATAGTGCTGTCCAGCCTGGCTTGCTGCCAACTCAATCCGCGAAATACTCGGGGCTCTACCAATAGTTTTTTTTTTTTTGCATTAATCACGAAGTGTAAAGCCCGTATTTTTAGTTCAAATTTTTATTTTGAAGGTACTGTAAGCTCTTATCATTGCACGTGTGTTGTAAACTGCATCAGAAATTTGGCATCCATGATGCAGAAGTTCGGTGAACTCCTTTATTTTCAGCATTAGCCACTGCTATTCTGTTTACCAACTTATTGCTTATCCTGGTCAACCGTGGTTAATCACCAGATGAATGACAACCACCTTTCAAAAGTAATTGGCTGTCCCATGAGAAAGCGTTTTTCTTGTGTTCTAGCCCTATCCAGTATCTTAACAAATAAATAAATAAATAAATGGTAGATGATAATTGTTCACGTAATTTAGATAGCTCTACCAGAGACTTATATACTTGTTACACTGTATCGATGAATCGACACTGTCCTATGTCGAGTTCTATAAAACCTAATAATTCGAAACATCCCGTTACAAAAACTTTAGGAAGGTGTGTTTCATCTTTTTGGTTAAGTGCAAAAATATAGCTACTATAAGTGCAGAACAATCGACAAATGGGTTTTGAAACGGCAGGAATTTTTTAATATTGTTTATGAATGAAGTTAGTAGAAATGTAGGAAATTTGACATTTTACAGTGGACTGAAAACTTTAGGAAATTTAAAACGATTCCATTCGAAACCCAGCATTCTTCATTAAACTTGTTGCTTTATTTCATCCTGAAGTCCGACAAAAGTCTTTTAAGATAGTTACTATCTCACTCATTATTAATATAGCAACAATGACAGATAATTTTCTTCTTCATCCGGAGCTAAATATACAGTGAATCTTATATAACATCCGGTTTGAGTTGTGGTCACTAGTTTGCAGCCATTGTCCTTAGTTATCCTTGCAATATTTTATTTCATAAACAGAAATGATAGTAAACAAAACATACTACTGAAACACTAAAAAATTATTTACATATAATGCTCGGCTGTAGAATCGCTATCCATTCGCGGTTTCGTCACATTTTTTAAATCAAACCTTTGAAAAATGTCCCCATGTGTGTGTTGGTAACGCCTAGAAATAATTAGTTCTTATGCGAAATATTATTACAACAGAGTGTGCACGAATTCGATGCGTTGGCCTGTGGCGTAATTTTCTAGATTTAGCTAAACCTTGTTTGCACGAGGCGGAGGAATATCCTGGAAGTTGAACTTAAGCAGGGCTTCATTAAAGTGCGAAGTAACCCTGAATGGAGTGTATGGAAGACGATGGAACATGCTCACTGAATTGAACATCACTCGTAGTGATGAGATCACGTTTTGCTACGGTTGTAAGCGCCCGCTGTACTTGTTGGTGAAGTTACTGTCTATGCGTGTTTTATAAAGCACCTGCAATTCCGGACATTCCGCGATCATCGCTATAAGCCATCAATCTCCGGGTTAGATTTCCCAGTTCATTATTCATTGCTACACGCGCGCCGTGACGCTTGCCCACCGCGACTGTCGGCGAGTGTTCCACGCCCACGCGCCTGTTGCTGTGGAAGGTACGAACACTGCTGCCAACTGCGATCACCGCTGAGCGGAACAATAGAACGTCTGCGAGAACTCCCGCCGAACGACGGGTAATCGCCGCCGTCATAAACGTACGTGGTGTGTGTCAACACGGAATGACTCTTACCCTTCATGAAACTACTATGTTCCACGTCTCATTCTCGCACTACTTCATCGATACCAAAATGTTTGCCAGCATAACAAAAACAAGAGAATTATTAAAGCCAGGAATGCCTGGCTGTAATAGCGAACACGCATCTGATTACAATGTTTTAATGCCAAATCGTTTCTCGTCTCCTAACTCACTACGCACCCGTCAATTAATGGTTGCATTTTGATTGCCACATTACGATTTTCATTGTGTTCTTTCTACACTAAACACTCAAGCCAGGCTGGCCAATTCCTCCACTCTTCGACCCAGGGGTCGTAAAACAACACCCCACTTCGGTTAGTATTGCGCCTGGCGACAAGAATTAAGCTACTTGTGCGAAAGCCAAATTCCTTGAGATTATGACTCTCGCTTGATATCGTACAAAATCTGTGCCCAAGCAGAAACGTGTTCACGCTGATACAAGCTTTCACAAAAAAAATTTTAGCTCAAGAGATTTCTGTTTACGGTGATGAATGTCCAGCAAAACAACAAACAACAATTCAGAGGATTTACTTTTAGTACGAATAATAAGACAAAAAGCGGGAACGACTGCATTATTCTGCTCACGCATTAGTCAGGCCAAGACTAAATTACTTTTATCTGTATCTTAAGACAAATACAATCATAACCTATAGAATATGTAAGTTGCTTAATAACATTTTAGTAAAAGCCTGCTGATGATTTCTTAGATATAGCTGAGGCCATGCTAAATCTCTTACTTGGTTGTATCGAAATGCCGGTGTGGCGATGATTTCTTTTGATGTCGTAAGAAAAGCAAAATGGCTACACGATGTCCTAGACAGACGTTACTGTATTGTGAAAGCTTAGTAGCGCACCCAAATAAACAATAAAAACGTTTTGTAACGTATAAAGTACATCTTTTTACAACGCCGAGTCCGTTACTTTTAGAATTTCCATGCCTTTAATGGCTTTGATAGTGTAGGGGCTACTGTAGGGCCTATATTATAGAGTATGCAGTCGTGATGTATACGTCATGTGGAAAACATACACCAAATAGCTTCCCAATCAAAGACGTGACCCCAAACACCTCTTAAAATTCTAATTGACCTTCTTTTTGTAGGAAAAAGGCCGTTCTTTTAGAGCAATACGCATTCACTAGTGCAAAAGCTACGATTAACATTATGACATGTTCTATATGTCGAATTACGAGTGCAAATTCGTTTGTGTAGGCTGTTCGTGGTTAATCGAACGATTTTGAAAGTCCAGCTTAAGATATATATTTCTTCTCATTTCGTATTCTTCAGCCATATGTAAAATTTACATTGCTGTGGGTCTAGCTACTTTATTCACGTCAGCCAAGAGAAAAAAAATTGTTAAGAACCTAAATGTATTACTGATAAAGGCTGTTCACGATAAAGTGAGCACTTTTTAAAACAACCTTAGAAAAAAGTCACTGTCTCTGCTTGCATTTATTTTAACGGGCGCACTGAGTGACATGCGCCCAGTAAATTTGGTAACGATGAAGGGCAAGTAATTCCAAATATTAACATTGAATAAAAAGTGGTAGGTAACCATTTGTGATAAGTTAAATTACTTCTTTCGCTTTTTTTTTTTTTTTTTTTTTTTTTTAATGAGCAGATTTGTTTATTAATTTTTCTAATAATTTCGCAATTTCACTTGACCGACGCATGAATAAAGTGGCGAGGCCCATGGCAATGTTAATTTTACATTAGGCGGAAAAATAATCGACATGCCTGCAAGTAGTTCTTAAGCAGGGTTTTCAAAAGTGTTCATTTTACTGCGAACAGCCTACATGCCAATTTGCATTCTCATGCGTATAAATCAAAAGAGGGATAACCTTGAATTGCCATAAGTTAAGTCAATACACTCGCAAGACTTAAAAGTGTTTTGGTTAATTTTCTTCGAGCTTAATTAGGGCCTATATACCAGCGTGTATGGAAGTACGTAAGCAATTAACACGCAGTGAACTTTTCTAAGATTGATTAAAAAATTTATCCTATTACCGTGAGCAGACTACACAAAAAATTATTATATTAAAATAATTTTTGGAAAATAGTTGCCAAAATAAATTTTGCAATGCTACAAATGTATTAGAACTAATATTACTACGCTTTGTGATATGAAGATACAAACATATGTTGTAATTTAACCTGTAAATACTGCAGACTTGACGTTTAATAAAAACATTTAAATATATTATTCATTTGGTATGTTTTGCACTATGTAACTACATTTCACTTGGAGCTTTTATTGCATGATCTGATTATTTTGAATAAATCTGTGATTACTCTAACTGTTTGTTATCCTCAGATAATGACATGGCAAGTCTAAATAGCCAATGCGTTGTCACATTGCACATAGCAGAAGTAATACAATTTTGCGGGTTTCGCTTCTAGAATCTTCTGTCTTTCGTGTAGCCTCAGATGTTTTTTTTTCATTGGTTGATGTCACCGCGTGTAACAATTTTTTACCTTATAAAGTAGCATGGAATTCTCTCATTGTATTATACATTTTTTTTACTGACATTGTTAATGCACGGCTCCAGAAATTCAAATAAAAAATTGTTCACAGTATGAATGATTTCTTAAAATTTATTCATCCCAATGTATAGGAAAAACTGTAAGTAAGACAGAAAAAAATATATAGATTTGGAAAGTGCTTTATTACCAACTGATTAAAAATTTAAACGTTTTGAGCAAACAATGTTTAATGTTGTGGCCAATAACGTCAATGGCATTGTCTCTAAAACGTACAAAAATTGTTTACCGTGTATACCATCGTACCTGCTTTTCAAATGGCCGTATTACTGCTCGAACACATAAAACAACGGTATCGCAGCACAGAATCACGTATAGCGCGTACTTGTCCTGTACTTTTTTCCAATATATTTTATTGCGCTACCGAGTAAATTGGTGCAGTGGTGATCCGCATTCGGGAGGACCCGGGTTCGATTCCCGGTCCGGCCATCCTGATTTCGGTTTTCTACTCCAGGCGAATGCTGGGATGGGTCCTTATCAAAGGCCATGGCCGATTCCTTCCCCAATCATTCTTCCATGCGCAACTTGAACCGTCTCTGATGACCTCACTGTCAACGAGGTGTTATGCCGAACTATACCTACCAACATATGGGCTGTTCACGGTAAAGTGAGCCCTTTTGAGACCATAGCCATTTTTTATCCTTCCACCACTTTTTAAAACAAATATTGCTATGTAAGTAATAATCACAGTGTGTATAATTGGCCCCACTCAAAAGTTCACGTGTAAGGCTACAGTAAAATATGTTTATTGAATATTATTACAAATGAGAGGGCTTCAAAAAGTGCTCGCCTTGTCGTGAACAGCGTATACCTACCTTATATTTTGCTCGCAGTTGTTCCCGGAGACGCCGAAAGACTTGGCCGCCGTCGAGGTCGACGAAGCATGCAACAGCAGCGGGAAGCTGGGCAACGGGGCAGCGAGTCCGCAAGCCGCCCACGCCGGCAACACACTACCCGTCTTCTTCCTGGTGCTCCTGCACTGTCTCGTCATCCTCCGGAGGGCGCCGGCGTAGCGGAGACTCCGACGGCCGGGCCAGCGACGAACCACTGCGACCGCAAGTTAGGCGAGACGTCGGGTAGAGACACGCACGCCAGCGGCGCAGAAATCCTTACCCAGAGTTTCAACCACAGACTGAATATTAGATGGACCGATTTTCGTCTTCTGCGCATGTCCCCAACGGTGGTTCACTCAGTACCAGTACAACTGCCAGAGTCACATGGTCAAACACGATGTCCATGTTTGTTTACATCAAGATTATAAAAAGACATGATATTGCATTCGAATAAAACTGCTTTGACAACTGAACACAGTCTAAAAGCATTTAAGCTTGGTCAGAGGAAGTATACAATAATCTGAAGCATCAGACCCTTGCAACACCTTTCCCTCAAGGACGTAGCAAGGCTGGACTTACCGCAATCCCAGAAAAATCTGAACATAAAAAAAAAAACAATGGCAAAGAACTGCCAACAAATAGAATTCATTGAGCAGGATAGGAGTTGCAGTAATATGTGAAAAGTTCAAAACATGAAGTATGGAAAAACTCTTTTATTATTTTCATTTTTTTCTTTTGATCAAACATTGCATTATTGGCATAAATCTCCATATGAAAAAAACTTCTTTAAGTGTGACACAAAATTTGATATGTCTGTGTATAAATATATTTACAAAAATATTCTAGAAAAACACTCGCAATAATTTTCTGCCACGATGCAACTATATTCATACTACTTTCCCAGTTACTAGAAAGATGCAGGTACATGTAATTCCTAGAATATCCAACCAGTACAAAAATGTCTGGTTAAAACCCAAGCAAAAGCTAAATTCCACTAAAACGTTCTAAAAGTCCAACTTTTTTTTTTTACTTGGCAATATTTAAGTTCTGGCTACCAGGCCATCCAAAGGACATGCAAAGTAAACTCCATTATTATACAAGTGAAATTTCACCATGGAATTTAAATAATATATTTTTAATGTTAGGTGAATTTCTTTTGCTAACCGACCATCCATAGGCCATGCTAAGAATATTTGGACTTTAAACTTATTTCTCTTGGCTTAACTATACATGTAACGGGCAACAACCTATTATTTTAGATTGCCATTCCATCTTGCAATCAATTTTAAACAGTTCATATCACCACCAGATTTGTCATTTATCTCTCATGTTTTCAAAATATGGCGACAGTAAAAAACATTTTTTTAAATATTAAAATTCCAGGCTGGGTGATCTTGCTGCTAATCATAATTTATATCTCACAAAACAATTAATTTCTCCTCGCATCCAACTGACCAAATCAACTGCTCACAATGGCGAACCTTAAATTCCGAGGAGAAATCATTATTTGAAAAATCTCCAGTTCCTGCACCAAGACGACTGACTAGAAAACATCCTGAGAATTAAAAGTCACTTTCTCAGATTTCAAGTTAGAGTCATATTTACAAGAATATTAGTACTTGAAAAATTCTCGCCCTTTCGGGCACCTAGCCTTACGTCAAAGTGACGTCATGACCTATTCTCTCTTGGAGAGCCTAACATTTTAAAGAGATTAAATATATAGTTTTACCATTACATAACTTATATGGATGCTCCCTCGAGGCCGAACGTCTGACCTCGAACGAACATTTGCACTCAGTATTTAAAATTTTTTACTCAATTAACAGTTAGGGGGGTGAACACAATTCAATCCCCAATAACAGGATATTATTATTCATTTTTAAATGAATCCACCAATAGAGGCATATTTGCCCAAAGAAGGAAACAACATCGTTTTCACTTGGTAGTGGGGTGTTACAAAGTTCATTAAGCTGTAGAGGGTTCTTCATTGGGACGACCAATCCCAGCCATTTTCTTAAAAAATGTCCAAATAAGGGAGACACTGCATCACATGAGGGAGGAAATAACGTCAGTTCAAACAGCGCGCTAGCTAGTTTGTATGTGACGTCACACTCGCCAGGTGGCGGGAGGGCAACACCAGCGCTCCACACCCAACGTATGCGGAAGCTGGTACTAACACACGCAGTTGTTACCGGAGCCATGATCGCACCTGTTGCGTCGATGCAGGCCGTGCATTCATTATTAAAACGTGCCGGGAAAAAATGTTTCCTAACAGTGTCGGGCCACACCAAAACCAGCGTGCAGCTAACAGGTTTGCAAAAAATTAATTTGTAAGTAAATTCAGTAAGTTCATTTTTTGTATTTGTCCATTTTTCAATCCCAGTACTTTTCCGTGCTTGCAGGAAAACGAACTTTGGACGTTGGCGAGTTGGTCAGGTTGAATAGGGGCGGACAGGAGACAAAATTCACGTAGTTTTTAATGCAGTTGTCTCATACACTTGTTTGAATTAACAGTGTTCCAACATCAAATCCAGCAATGTCGTTTATGATAACTGTATTGGCAAACTAGCAGTCCAATCTTGGGACATGGTGAGTGGCTACCGTACACCTCGGGTGTGCACTCTACCGCATTTTATTTTACGGTTTCAACAGGGAAGGGCTTATTTTTCCCCAGCAGAACTGTCAATATTAAGTGGCTTCGACTCGTGGTTAGCCCACTCGAGCTGGTGGTAATGCAGCAGGTAAATTTAAGTTCTGACTGCACCAAAGCGAAGTTTATAACAGAAAGAAAATATCTTAAGAGGGACGCCTAAACATGTTCCTCTCCTAAGTTGCAGACAGTGTTTCACTTCTAAGGATATATAATTGTATTGTTCACTATTGTCTGTTGCTAAATTACCGTTAATATAGAGTTTTTTTATATTAAAATTAACAACAATTAGGTAGTTTCCATAGCATTATCTATTAATAAGTGCAAAGGAATTGTAGTAAAATTCGTCTGACCGACTTTTTAATGTAATTGGAATGTTCAAGCTACAATGTTTCTTTATGAAACGATGTGTCAGTTCGAAGACCGAATACAAAGCCCACATGTCTTCCTCGTGTGTGTGTGTCTCTCTCTCTCTCTTTCTCTCTCTGTCTCTGATCGCAATAATTTGGCAGTTCTGCTGGCAACTTCTGAGACAACGCAAAGGAACATGCACATCCCCAAAAGACGAAAATCTGTCCAGTTCGCAAATATTATGCGGGAACAGCCGCCATCGATATCATAGACTAAAGGACACTAAGACAGGAGCAGTGAGCATGGTTACCTTCCAGTGAAATCTGTTCAAGACTAATTAAATGTTCTCCAATCGAATCATCTGAGACACTGTTAGTCATTTTAATTCCAGTGACTACATTTAATTAAATTTGTACCTATTTCATCAACTATACTTACCAATTTCCAGGATACTCACCATTTTTCCACTCACTCAACTAATTCATGTGGATGGATATCCTTCGTCTTGTTTTTCTTTCTGTTCTTTCGTTGTTGATTTTTGTAATTCTGTCTTAAAAATTTTATATTTCTAACGGAGGATGCCCATTCAGTGCGAATAATTTCACCAGTTAAACTTAATGTACATAAACCTGTTTCTATGCCCGTGCCTACAATTGTACACGATTACTAGCAGTCAAGAGTTAGCTCGCATTATTAAAACATCATGTTTGTGCAGCACATCTTTTTCCCGCTTGTCTGTCTAGGTTAACTATTATGTGTACTTAAGATGTTTATAAAAAATAATGATAAACGTTTGACTAATGCATAGTAAGATAAATGTGCTTCACTGATCAAATCTATCAGGAAACAGTACAATTTAAGAAAATGTGTGTCTATATGATTGTACATAATTAGCAACATTCAGTTAATAAAATGTAACAATTATTCCGGCCTTGTATTTACTTATATGTAAGTATACGTGTTTCAGAGTATGTGTGTGTATATATATATATATATATATATATATATATATATATATATATATATATATATATATATATATATATATATATATATACACACACACACACACACATATATATATAGTTTACTACTGAATGGTGTTTATTTTACTATAAAAATCACACACGTCTTATAAATATTGTATATACTTTTTAGAATGTACCAATGTTAACACCTTGATTTAATTTAAATTGTCTGCTGCACTACACCTCCAAGAGTGAACGTTAAAAGAGCTGTTAGCTAGAAAACAACATTCCCTTTAGAAGAATGTTCTGAAAGAGGTCAAAGGTTTTAGGTTTTCGCATTTATTCTACGATTTTCCCTTCTTTGCTCAATTCTCTGTCTCAATCGTTGTTTGTTCTAATCGCTTTCCTTCATGAAAAACTAAATTGTGTCGTGTTTAATGATTTATGATTTCGTCTTCACGATTTGTCATCATTTCTTTTGTAAATATTAAATTGCAATTTTATGAAAGTGTGCTAACACCGCCATATTTTACATAAATTTCCTATACTGAAAACTAAAATTTTGTGGTAAATTTCATTATAATTAAACAATCGTTCGTAATTTTAAATACGATTTATTATAACTATGTCGCTTCAATATTTATTGGGGATATATTTAGTGCTAAAGTGGGCAATATTAATTCTTTCTACACTAAAAAAATATATAGTGCAATTTAGGCACACGGCTTTGGCGATATGGCTTGAAATAGTTAAGGACCTATCCCCTAGATATCGTTACTTATTAAACATTAGTTTGCTTTAGTCGTCGTTATAGAAGTTACAATCCAATAATCCTTTCATGTTATGTGGGTGCAGTACTTTCGCGGATATATTAATGTAAAAACTATAGTACTATCCGAAACCTACTTGCAATACTAGTTATCGCTCGATATCTGAGTATAGTGTGTTACGTTTCCATAAATCATTAACATAGATAAACAACGCTTACAATGTTTTTTGTACAGAAGTTTTAATCAGAACGCATTGCATCATGACACTGGCAATAGTATTTATTTGAAAACATTGATATATTTCAGTGAGCTCCATAATATCAAGCTCGCTGAGATATTATCTTCAGACTAAGATGCTGTGGGTTACAGTCCCTGGTGAGCCATAATGTGTCATCTATTAACTTAGTTTAGTTTTCAATCTTCCCGCCGATTAGCCTACCGGATAAAACGGAGGTGTCAGGAGCCCAATAATAATAACCAGTTCTCATTTTAGTGAAGGTCTTGAAAGCCGATAAGGGTGATTTAGATGAGTATGGAGCAGCGCCGGAATGAAGGGGTGGGGAAAACGGGAGATCCCCGAGAAAACCCACCGACCAACGGCATCGTCCGGCACGATTCCAATATGTAAAATCCGGAGTGACCCGGCCGGGGTTCGAGCCAAAGGTGAAAGGCGAGCAGGCTAACCGCTCAGTCACCATGGCCCCCACACTTAGTGCTTCTGGGTGATCTTTTCCACAAATATAAATTTCAACCAGAGCTTTTTAAAGTAAGCGCTTTGAATAGGTTTCGTAAGAATTGAGATTACTTTCTACAGAATAGAGAGAAAGTAACAGTGAGTCATATCTTCCCCTTGGTTTGAGGAATATTACAATACATCACACTTGGTACCAAATAAACACTAAATAATAAAACTTGTGGAAACAATACTCACATATAGAGAGCGAATATATGTTCAATGGACATAGGCCCAGGAACGTTTCGTTTAGTTTCAGAGCTCCATTTCCACAATTTGATTTCCACGATATGGCGCGCAGGAATTTTTGTAGTGTGGTGTCATACCTACAACGCGACAACAACCTAGTGTGTTTAGCGTAATAAACACATGATAGTAGTAATAGTATTCCACACAAAACACCACGTAACCCTTGCGTCAATGTTCTGCAAGAGGAGATCTAGAGACTATATGAAGAGTTCCTGGGTTTACGAATCGTATTCCTAGTTGTATGTAGTTGAAGCAAGACATTAAAATATTTTAAAAAATTTTATACAAAAATTTACTTAATTATAAGCTGTTAATATATTTCGTTTGCAAAGTTACCACTTTTTTTTGTAAAAAAAAAACCACTTAAATTTGAGTAAAACTCAACAACGCACATGGCCATACTTTGTTTAAACATGTTTTCATCGTTAAGATCAGTAAACATTTTCTCCGAGTTTCTGGCAAATACTTTTATTAGTAGGGATAGGAAAATTTCGCGAGTTCATTTCGGGACAAGATGGACGTCAAACTAACATGCAGTGAACTCATCCTTTCCATTGGATCACAGTTTATTGAACATGCCCCGGGACGTCTCTGAGCCAATAGCAGACTTGCAAGGAAACACGTAACAAGTACCATACTGCCAGGTGTGGTGAAGCACTGGCTACTCTCTGGAGGCGAGGCTCGAGTGTACACAGGACTGTGGAGTCTAGCCTACAGGTCATTGAACTCGAGAAATTCTTCTATCCCTATTTATTAGTTATAACTATTGCAGATACCCTTACATTTCGCATTTTATTTTGGGGACAAAGAAAACCTCTACTCACCGCTACTCTTGTACATGTCTTTCTCTGCTATGACTGGGGCCAGCGATGTTGTAGTGGTTAGACTGCTCGCCTCCCACCAACACGACCCGGGTTCGATTCCTGGCGGGGGTCGCGCCCGGATCTTCTCACATGTGGGAATCGTGTTTCGTTTTTCTTTCTATACTTGCTATATATAATATGATGACTCGAACACTAGATGTTTTCCACGCACACTCAGGCTGTGTCCGAATTCGGCTGAAGTACATACTTGTGCGTACCTGTTCCCGGAAGTGCCCGAATTGCAAGTGAAGTATACAAGTGTACAAGTAAACGAAGACGTATACTTTTCGTGTACTTGCGGATTATGTGCCGCCATTTTGAGAAGCAATTTGTAGGTTACAATAGATTTCCGACATAATTATTTTATTTCAAGTTTAATAGGGCAGCATTACTACTTCGTAGGCATAGAATTTTGAACTGAGTTAGTAACTATCGCAATGTTCCTCTTAAAAAAAGGTCTAAACATTAAATTCGTATTAGGTCTATGTTCTTAACGTACAGAAATTAAGATAAAAGAAAAATCAAAATTGAACTCAAATGCAATAATGCAAGACAATACATATTATGTAAGTCAAATTCTTAGTCGGAATACACGTGCATTTAAAGTGGTTAGCTGGCTAATAACTGATACCGAAGCCAACAAGACTACCTGTCCGAATTCATCAAGTTTGTGGCCAAGGGCAAGTGAAGTATGCAAGGATGCATGTACGCCAGTATATATCTGAATTCGGACACTGCCTCTGTCTGTTAGGGTGTGTCTTAACCGGCGATGGACCAGTCACAGCGGAGTGGCGGCTCTTAACATCAAGGGAGAGCCGATGTGGGTAAAGCGAGGTAAGTATGGAGCAGCGCCGGAATGCAAGGGCAGGGGGGAAAAGGGAGATCCCCGAGAAAAACCCGCCGACCAGCGACATCGTCCCACACGATTCCTACTTGCGAAAAAGTGCGTTGGACATAAAAAAAATTACAATTTTATAAATGCACCAAACATTGTTCAACTTTTATGCATTGTATGTGATAGCATTTTCCTCGAATAAAAAAATTCTGAGCTTCATTTTTTTTTTAATAATTTGACGCAATGCCCAAAATTCCTCTGTTTTTCAGTAGCCATAGTAACAAATACTAAGATGTAGTAATGAAAAATTTTACTACGTAAACTAGCGCCGTGGGTTACCGCTTGACACGTGTGATCACCACATAACAGTTCAAGCATTCTAAAACAATATTAAAAATACGCAGAAGTGTATTTTTCTCTAACAACTTTTTTTTCATATGTATGGCCTGCTATTTGTGACTAAATATATATCAAGAGGTACCTCACTGAAATTTTTTACGTTGTAAATTTTTTTCCATTTGTTCATTTAAGATAGTGTTTGTTATCATTGCTACATGAAAGTAAAAAAAAAAAATGGACTTTAAATTAAATTATTTAAAATATATATAAAGTGTAAAAGGTTTATTCAAGTAAAATAACATAACATACAAAGTATGCAAGTTGAGTAATGTTTGGTACAAATATATTAATATTAATTTTTTCGTGCCCAACATATTTAACGCTTTCACGCCGATCAAAGACTTTTTATTCGACTTTAAGATACGGAACTACTTTCCCATCCATCGTTACCAACTTTACTGGGCGCATGTCACTCAGTGCGCCCGTTAAAATATATGCAGGCAGTGCCAGTGACTTTTTTCTAAGGTTGATGTCAAAAGTGCTCACTTTTGTCGTGAACTGCCTTTAAGAAAAATTTCGCACTCCGCAATAAAACAATAAAACGGTATGAATAAACACAGCAGCAACTGTTTCCAACGTGAAGGATTTCGGTTCGGTGGCGCCAGGCGGTAGCCCGTGGACAGGGGAAAAAACAACCCGACAATCAGCGCGAACCAACATGACGTCTCGTGCATTACCTTCACTCGCGCCACACGAGCTACGAGCGCGTAGCAAGGGGCGTTGTCGACACAGTCGGATGTTGAACGTGATGGTGTGGGGGGGGGGGGGGGGGAGGCTGGACATTGTACTGGCACGGCAGACAAAGAGAGTATTCACTGTGGCCTGTGTGCGGCGGGGTGGTCGCGCGCCGACATCAGGACGTCCTTGTGTAAAGGCGCGGCACATTCGAGACCAATGCATGCTCGCCCGCTGCTGTGGACGCGCCGTTACGCGGGGTTTCGAACTCGGGAGCCTGGGTCAACGACGTGTTCTGTCGACACGCTCGGGTCTTTCGGAGTCAAACAACCTGTGGCCGAGGGGTTGCAACTTCATATTTTGACACGATGAAATGAGCACTCGTGAAATCAACCTCAGGAAAAAGTCACTGCCCCTATCTGCATATATTTTAACGGGCGCGCTGAGTGACATGAGCCCAGTAAAGTTGGTAACGTTCGATGGAAAGTAGTTCCGTACCTTAACGTCGAATAAAAATTGTTAGATAACGATTGTGACAACTTAAATTATTTCTTTCGTTTTCTGTTTTTTTTTTTATTTATTGAAGTGTAAAAATGGGCAGATTCATAGTCTCGCTTGACCGACGCATGAATAAAGTGATGAGGCCCGTAACAATGAAAATTTTTCATAAGGCGGAATAATACCCAACTTCCATGCAAGTAGATCTTATGCAGGGCTTTAAAAAGTGCTCATTTAATCGTAAATAGCCTATATAAGTTATAGACACTTCTCTTCAAAACCAACAAACACCACTGTAAATGATAATTGTGTAATTTTACACTAAATGTACGTTTCAGCAGCGTCTCCACAGACATATATTTAATTTTGCACCTACATATGTCAATGTTTTTCCACTCTATGGCCAAGTAAATTTATCCTACAAATTCGTAAAACAACATATACGGTGTACAACTAACTTTACATAGAACGGTGTAAAATTACTATTAACATGTAGCAGAAGATAAACTGCAACATTCGTTTGATTTTCTCTCCACGGCAAGTAAATTTACACAGACATTGCAATTGTAGTTTCACCAATGTGTATATGTATTTTCTCAGCAGTTAAGATTTCCTTTTGAACATACAAAAGGAGTTCGAAGTAGCTGTACCTTCTACCGCTAGATTGCATGTTTGAAACAAATACTTGTAGTTATATTTGAATTCACAGGAACTTTAGTGTAAAATTACAAATATTGTACTTGATTGAGCAAATTATATATAAAAATGTTAAATTACAGCAAATTTGTATATGTAAATATACGCTCACAGACACTCCAGAATATAATGCAAGTTTACACACACGCGGCCATTATAAAATCCACATGTGAAGATGTATGTTTGTACAACGATCACGTAGCAAGAAAAATACATAATTTAAAACTTTAATACAGCGAGTGGGTGTATTTTTACACATACTTCAAAATGTGTAAACGAACCTCATCATTGTGTTTATTAAGCAATATATTCAAGTATTTTCACCAAAGACATGTAGTACTCTCTGGATTATTAAGAACATTGTTTAACATTACAGGCACTATAGTTGTTTGAACAAATAATACATACAAAATTTGAAATTACCAAAAATTGATATGTGTAAATTTACACTTATTTTTGCAGTGACATTAGCAATGATTATATAGCATGCTGATATTTTACCTGAACCAATCGATACCACGGAACCGTATTACGGCATAGTTATGATCGGTGTGTATTATAAATCTAAATAATGCGTCGCTGATAGTAACACGCCTTGTGATTTGAATACGCCAATCAAGTGTGCGCAGTAATTTTCTGAAATGGAATGTCAATAGTTTGATGGAAATAAAGCGCCAAAAAGTTTTACAGAAAGGAACACTGCAATATTGCGAAAACATAATTCACGTTTAATATCATGTTCAGTGATAAAAGCACTGACAAATCACGCAGTTGGCTTACTTAGTAAAATCTATCATCTCTGTACGATAGAAATTGAGATTCGTTTTATTTAAATCATCCTTTTTTTTAAAAGTCATTAATGTAGTTTTTTATTTTTTTTTATTTAACTTAATCAAGTATTGTGGAGTTCGTACAATTTCAGGTCATTAGTAAAAACTGGCGTATTTGTGCATTTGTGCTAACCGAACGGTAGCTGGCATGAAAGAAAATCCACATACAGATCTTACCGCAGGTTGGAACATGAAATCTCTTGGCAATGAAATCTTGCATAACCTTAACCACGAAAGTTGGCGAAATATTATAATATTCAGAGTCCCTGACGCTTCACCACACATTTGTCATGAAGTGCGTCGTAATCACATCGTCGTTGGAATAAATTTGTCACAAATAAATAATACTAGAATTATTGATAAAATTTTATTCCATTGCGCAAGAACACAAAGTGGACAGTTGTTCTAACCAACGGAACCAAATGATTTATTTCGACAAACATTCTGCTTCCAGCTGCAAGACGAATTTGTCAACAGATGAAAACATAAGAGCGCAAGATACACTCACTATTCGAGAATAATGCTAAAACGTAAAAAACGGTACCTCTCCTAGATTTTTGTAAATAGAAAATAATTAAACTCGTATGAGAAGACCTTGTGGTTACGTGAACGGCAAGATTTTTTTTTTTTTTCCCGTGTCCTTCACCCCAAATAAAACTCGTGGATTCTGTCACCGTTAATGAACTTCGGCTCCTCGTGCGGCAAGACCCCCTCCCCCCCCCCCCAAAAAAATCCGTGATTAACATTAGCCCAGAAAACATCAATTGCCTCGGGGTTACACAACGATCCTGCATGAGCGCCAGGCTGTATTTGTGTAGTCGCGTGAAGGAATGTCTCTTGGGTAAGTGAGGCGCACAGAAAACCGCGGGCGAGTTTCGTTTTGCAACACGCGCCGCCAAAAAGAAAGAAAAAAAAAAACGCGACACTTCGCTGTACGAGCATTTGAGAGCTTGGGGGGGGGGGGGGGATGCCGCGCGCCCGTAACCATCCTCGTCGAAGAAGATTGTGACGCCCGAATGATGAGGAGAGCCGAGACGGCAGGTGAGACATGTTGAGGCATCTTACCGCCTTCTCCGGCGTTGGAGCTGGGTTGTTTGTGCGTGCCCGAGGCGCGTTTTGGAAAGAAACATTTACTTACGCGCTCCGGGTACCTCGAGGAAACCACTTTCACGTCCCCCCCCCCCCCCCCCCCCGTGCTGCGTTAATAATTCGGAGGTCCTTCGGGACCGCCGTGAATGGCTTACGCGCTGCTTTGTCCAGAGCACACACTGAGGCCGTGTTAGAATTGTCGAACTTAGTTTACTTTAAAGGCGAGGCGAACCGAATAAATCGACTAAAACGACGTCCCGGTGTTAGGAATTTTAGTATTACGTTTTATTATGCAACCAAACGCCCTAAAATAATAAATCACCAATTCACAACCATCACTGAACTAGTACACTTGCAAAATGCTGTTCCCATATAAAAGTTTTATCAATTTTCTTAAATGCATTGCAACTATCAGGTCTACTTTCCTCGGTATTGTGTCTATATATATATATATATATTTCAATCTTGCAAATTTCCAAAACTGAAGTATGTTTGGAAAGATTTCACGGCCTTCTTCGTAGGACCGCTGGTGTTTGTCGTGAAATACAAGGTGCCCAATTACTTTTTGGTAGATAGTGTAGTAATCTAATAAAGGAAAATCAGAAAAAGATACCCCCGGACGAAAGTAAGCAAGAAACGGATCTAGTGGCACCTGTGGGTGTTTTGTGAACAAGGTTGAATATTAGGGCCAAGCCATAAAGTTGTCCATTATATTAAATTCAATAGTTAACCATCAGCCATCATAAAAAATACTATTATTATGCACAATTTTGAGTTTCAAAGGAAGATTAAACAAGATATTAAATAAAAAGTCCAAAATCCTGTGGCTCCAATATACGTATAATTTTATTTTGCTCATATAGATCTCTTACACAAAATGTTGAGCAGTAGCATATTGTTACGTGCTGCAGCTGGCGCCGACTCCGCGGCCCCGCGCCGTAATCAGAGACCCAAATGGCCCTTCACTCTTCCTGGAACGATGCGCTCGTGGCTGTCTGCTTCTCTTCTGGGAATCCCGTGAATGCCGACAGTGGCGAGACTTGCTGGCGTCACAGACCTCCTCTCGCCTGCTACAGTTTCCGATACGTTTAGCGACGACGCAGGAATGTTCTGGTGAGTCTGGCGGGTGCGCTCAGCCTTCCGCGACGCATCACGCTAGTTGGGGAATATTCTAGGTGGCGGCCTAAGACACTATATATACTGCCGCAACACAGTGGCGGGCACTCTTTGATGGAGGCCGTCTGGCCGAGTGTGCGCGAGCGAAGTGAGTTGTGAACGACAGCAAGAGATTGCGGGACGACAGCGGGCGAATTGTTCGTGGAGCGAATGGACGAGAGGGTGTGAAACCAACGAGTGAAGCCTACTGTACGTGAGGGCGGTTGGAGGACTCTAGAACATTGCGACTGGCGGGACAAGGACTGAATTGAAGTGGGACTGAACGGAAGTATAAAACTGGTTTTATTGTAAAAATTCGAACTGTCAAATATTGACACATAAATTATAAAATAATTGAAAAGATTGATACTCTGTCTATTGGGACTGATCTTTAATTATTTAATTTCATTGATTTCTTTGTCGTAATTATAAATTTTATTAATTGGTGTCAATTGTGAACAGTAAGTGATTTCAATTTATTGTGAGAGTTTGAGTTAAGACAATTTTGCTGTAGTTATTGTAAAAAAAATAAGGAAATTATAATTAATTCTTTTCGTTAATTAAGACCTCCATCCCTTAACGAACTTGGTATAGCCCACTAGAGAGAGAAATTCTAACAATATGTTATATTATAATCTCGGTGATGACAAGCCTTTTTTTTTAATATTAGCAAAAAACTCACTAGGATCAACACTACATAATATTTAAATATCTTTCCTTTGGTTTTCTTTTAAAGGGGAGTTGCACGCATAGTTTAATTTTATTAAGATATAAATTTACATGGGCATGAAATGTACATATTCCCAAAAAATATTATTTCACAAGTCTTCATATATTCCAAAAAAAAAAATTTGTGGCTGTAATGCTCGCAGGGTAGGCAATACCTCAGCACTTACGAAGTTATCAGTTCATTAGGAATTTTGAATAATTCTGAAGTTGAACATTATTTAAAACATGCAAGCTTTCCTGATGAATTGGTGCTGTCGCGAGCCAGCTCCACTGCCATCGGCCAGAAGTCCGAACAGCTGCATGCATGGTATTTATTCCAACACTCGGAAATCGGTCGAAGTCAGCTAAGGTAGCACGGCTGGAAAGTTGGTCTACCTCGTGCATCGCACTAAGATAAAAAATATGACCAACAGGTTATAACTTCTCGGCATGGAAATACATTAAAACATCACCGGGTGAATAAAGAATTATGCATTAAGCTTACCAACGGCGGTATTATATGTTTCGTGGCCACATCAATAGAAGTTTTTCAGCAGCGTTTATAATATTAGAAGTCAACTACATTGTGATAGTCTTGAGAAAGGGAAAATTGTCGTGTCAGCGCCATCGTTACTCGTGGTCACTGCTACGAGTAAATTGGCCAGTGGTTTTTAATTTTTATACGTTTTTAATTTTGGTTCATGATATTTTACGTTGTAGAACTAACAATATACAATAATAATGTTAATAAAAATTAACATATTATATCACAAATGCTGCTATCTTAAGTGACTGAGTCGAAAACAAAACATAAGAAATTTAACGCTCACATATTTTAAATAGATCTAACTGGAGTTGACAACCAGCAGACATTTGTACACACACAGTAAACCACATAAATAAACACATTACTTTAAAGCAATAATACGAGTCTTGACTAAAGGAAAATCCAATAACATTTACTCCACATAAATTACAAATTTAAACTTGAACACACAAAAAAAAATAGTTTGCAAGCAGATAATTAACAGCAAAAAAAACTAAGCACAACAAGACTTTGCCAACAAAACCAAACTTTTACCGAATAAGGGCAAAGACAAAAGACAAAAGAAAAAGCATAAGCAAAACGCTTACTGTGCCACAAAATGGCACAAAACTGAGATCAGATCAGTTTTTCCTATTGATTAAGCCCCCAATGGATTAGTGTCGCTGTAAGGCAATGATCCAAGTAATGTACCCAGGAAGAAGAAGTGGATAGGTTTGGGGGACTTTTGAAAACATTGTGATCTTGAGAATCGACGAGAATGAAGCGAGGTGAGTATGCAAGGGCTGGGATTACGGGAGATCCACGAGAAAACCCGCCGACCAGTGGCATCGTCCAGCACGATTCCCACGTGCAAAGATCCGGGAGATGAGCCCCGCGCCGGGAATCGAGCCCGGTTTGCCTTGGTGGGAAGCGTGTGCTCTAGCCGCTGTGCCACCGCGGTTCCTTCAGAAAGAAGGAGTTGAAGAAGGAAATAATTGCACGTTGTTGGGAAATAAACGATAGAGAAATGCACACCGACCACACTGAAACCTTCCTTTTTCTTATTGTACACAGCAAACGGAATCATCCTTTACAGCAGGGATATCATACTCGCGGTGACATGTGAATTTTTTGGTTAAGACATCCGTGGCGCCCCAGGTTGTTATAGGGAAACAATTTGAATATGGCCCGCGTTCTCTGTCTTCGTAAACTAAACGTGAAAGTGGTGCATAGCGTAGCTATTTCACGTTAGACAAATACAACAGGAAATACAACGATCAGTCAATCCGATGTATTTTTAAAAGTTGTATTTTCCAGGTGTATCTATCCCTCCTAGAATTGAAAAAAAAAAAATATATATATGTATATATATATATATATATATATATATATATATATATATATATATATATATATATATATATATATATACACCTATAAGTCATCTCATAGATGGACATTTAGAAAGTAGGGCACAATGAGAGAATTGTTTCAGCTGATGAATTTCACGAGATTTCAAACATTTGGTGGGCAAAAAGTGATCACAGACATCTAGTAGTACAATTTATTATTTCGTAATTCCATAACTGCATATTGCTGTTTCAAATACAGTCCATTTTAAACAAAATAAAACTTTATTTTCTACGTTTTTTTTTTTGGCTCGTTATGCTGTCTTGAATACATTTTTTTTTTGGCCCACACGCACGTTCCAGTTTGGCATCCCTGTCGAAAGGTTACAATAACAGGAGGGCTCACGCCATTTGTAGGGTATCATCAGGTGCCAAAGTTCTGTATAACGATGTGAACAGCATGTATGACAGGTTATTTTGGTGCTGTGATGAGACATGCTTTAGCGAAAACGTGTCGTAATGTCGTTAGCACACGATGCGTAGACGCAATTTCAGAACATCAAGTGGGTCGCTGGTTCGAAAGATTTTGTGACCCCGAACAAGACGCGGAAGTTAGATGATGAAGCTTTAAAGGCATACGTTTTTGGTATCGATTACAACCGTAAGGATTATCAAACGGAATAAGTGCACACGAGTGCACGCTCCTCGTCACATTATATGCAGTTTAAAACATTCGAACGGAGCGCTGTGATGATTATATGACATCACCGAAATAAACACGCAAAAACGGAATGAAAGACTGAATGTTCATGTTACCTCATAAATTGATGATTTGAAATACGGAACACTTTTTTGAAAGTATTTCGTATTGGTTTTATTAGTTTATGAGTTGTTTTTCACTTGATACACGCTGTTTAACGGCCATTATTACACGCTGTTTAACTGATCCTTCAGTAAAAAAAAAAAAAAACACGTAAAATTAGTGGGGGGGGAAAAAAAAAAAAAAAACTGATGTATCAGTGAAAAATGTTACTGAATCTATAAGTGGAGGAAAACTGGCATATTTTCACTGATTCATCAATTAAATTCACTGAAGTGACTGTCGAATCCATAGACTAAACATGAAGTAGACCGATCTCGCTGGCTGCGCACAACCAATCTCCATGTCCCAACATTGAACTGCTTTTCTGCCTGCACATCTAGCAAAAAATGGCGTGGATTGGGTTTCAGGTTAGAACACTCTTTAGTAAACAAGTGCTTCTTAGTTGTTTTCATACTTCCTCTAAACAATTTGTAAAGCTTTTTGATTAAATTCTAACTGCTAAAAGTATTTTATTAATATCGTAGTGCTTGTCATTTAAAAATTAAGGCGTAAACTAACACGTTCATCGCTGTTGACCATGTGACTTTGACAGTTGCGTAGGAATGGGGTAGGTCAGTGTTAGGTACATGAACAGAAAACGAATAAGCGGTCTACCTCATCTTTGGTCTATGGTCAAATCAGTCAGATACTGCTATGACTGATCGAAACAGTGGAATTCTCACTGATTCAGATTTAGAGTACAGATCCATCGTCGGGTCCGATTCCCACGTGCGAAAATACGGGAGCGACCCTACCGCCAATTGAAGGCGGTTCGCCTAGGTAGGAGGGAGGCGAGTGGTCAGCCCCGCGCTCCCTGACGTTCCAGTCGCGATATAAATGCAGCGCGCATTCGTCTTTCTTACCGCGCCGTCAAATCAGTTGATCGCCGTTGGTTCGGAGAAGCACGACTGCGCCAGCAAGACTTCACGTTAATTCATCGTCTTGCGCAGAAGGAAAGTCGAGTACGAGCTCTACACTTCTATAGGCTATTCGCCAGTGAAATGAGCACTTTTCAAAGCCCTGCTTCAGATCTACTTGTATGCACGTTGTTGATTATTCCGCCTTATGTAAAATTATCATTGCCATGGGCCCCATCACTTTATTAGCGCGTCGTCAACTTGAACTGTGAAATTATTGGAAAATTAATTTTTTTACGAATTTACTTATTTATACACATCGATGCATTAAAAAAAAAACAGAAAAGCAAAGAAATAATTTAAGTTATCACAAACGGCTACCTAAGAGATTTTATTCCACGTTAAGATATGGAACTAGTTCCATCCATCGTTACTAACTTTACTTGGTACATGTTACTCAGTGCGTTCGTTAAAATATATGCAGGTGGGAGCGGTGAATATTTTTTCCTAAGGTTGATTTCCAAAGTGCTCGCTTTATTGTGAACAGCTGTTAGGCTTCGTGCAAGCTGAATATCTTCAGTCATACGGCGACCACAGAGCACTTACGGATACAGAGGCAATAGAACCGCTCTTTTCGCGTACTACAGACCCACACGCCAGCAAAATGTCATCACTAGGCAATCAGCGCCTAGTAAATTACTTACCATTACTCGGCAGCCCCGGCAAATAGGAAGCGTTTAGCAGCACGCAGTAGCCAATCAGATACAAGGTCTGTTCCCAGAGCGAAGGGGTGCATACATGTTAAATATGAAATGAACCACCCAACCATTTCGCTTATTTGCAAATTCAAGGACGAAATAAAGATAGCTGTCTTCAAAAGGTAATTTCATTTAAAAAAAAAATTCTGTCGCCACATTAAAACTAGTAACTTTATCTTGAACGTTTTACTAAATGAATTTCTATTACAAAATATCAAATAGAATGTGTATATGTTTTGTCAGTGCTAAGAATAAAGTTCATTCTTTACGAAGGTTTTAACAGTATTCAAATCGGAGATTTAGAAAAAAAAGTACAAATTAGTCGTTAAATCTATTATGAAGATTTTTATTTAATTTCTAGGGGAACGATACAAAATGCGAGAAGAAATAGGCTATATAAATTAATATACATTTCAAAATGTCTTAATTAACCACGACACAATGAGGATGGAGAGCTGTACCCTATAACGGAAGTGGCACCTGCCAAAGAAGGCCTAAACAGGGCGACGAGAAACATAGGTGACTATGTTCCCCACGCATTAAATTGTATGTATCTATGTATGTGCATATACATATGTATAAAGGCTGTTCACGATGAAGTGAGCACTTTGGAAATCAACTTAGAAAAATCCACTGCCCCTACCTGCGTATATTTTAACGGGTAACTTTGGATGGGAAGAAGTTCCGTATCTGCACGTCGAATAAAAAGTGTTAGGAAACCATTTTTGAAAATTTAAATTATTTATTTTGCTTTCTGATTTTTAAATGCATCGAAAAGTAAAATTGAAACGGATTTGTAAAATATTACTTTTCTAATAATTTCCCAGTGTCATATGACCGACGCATGAATAAATTGGTGAGGCCAGCTAAATTGTTAATCTCTCGTAAGGCGGAAGAATACACAACGTGAATAAAAGAAGATCTTAGGAAGGGCTTTCAAAAGTGCTCATTTCACCGTGAATAGCCTATATATGTATAAATGTTATATTGTTGCATGTGTACATAAATGTGCGCATGCATGTATACATACCTGAGTAGATACATACGTACACAGATGTATACTCTCATATGAAACTATTGTCTATATGGGCCTTCGTGTAGGTGTATAAATCTTTAGCAATTTCTCTCTCGAAATAGTTTTGCTATTAAATGAGGATTCCGTTGACTCAAAACGGTAATCAAACGTGTATCAAAACTGTAGGGAGAACAGCATGTTGACCACGTGGACACCACACCGCTCGATAAATAGCGAAGGCCTTTGAACGGAACCCCTCTTCATAATACAATTATTTCGGGGGACATTGCTAAGAAATCTACACACATGTACAAGTATATTTCGATATAAATGTATCTATACGCATATTTAAATGTAAAAATGTGCATGTATATACATGTGTATAGGCTGTCCACGGAAAAGTGAGCACTTTTGATACAATAGTTACTTATTTATTCCAGCCATTTTTTTTTATCCTTTAACCACATGTTCAAATAAATATAAAAATGGAAACAATCAACACAGGGTGTACATATCATCGCACTCAGAAGTTAATGTCAATTGTTAAAATAAAATATATTTATTGACTATTATGCCGAATTAATGGGGCTTTCAAAAGTGCTCGTTTTGCAGGAATAATCTATATCAGTAGCGGCAGAAAGTTTTCATCATTAAAGTGTCGGAAGTCAAGATTTATAAATGTTTTTTTTTTTGCGTATTGATCTTTACTAATGTGTAAATATTGAAGTTTACTTAAATCTTAGGTAAAACGTGAAATTTTTTTTATATTTAAACGTGATAACTGATATCGTTTTTAAACAAATATCGGATCATATAAATTCTAGATATACCGCGTCATTCAACTACAAATATTTAAATTTTTCAAAGAAATCACATTTCAAAATATTACTCAAATTCGACTTTGCGTATTGCCGTTTAAGTGCGGGTTTATCATTAGTTCTGAGAATATGGCTCTTATAGGAGATTACTCGAGGGTTAGGGCGACCCTGATGTGTGCGTACATAAACAAATAGTCTACACGCAACCAAAATTCCCGCGGAGATCTCACAGCTTGGGGGTTCACATCAGCGTATTTTCTCCCCCCCCCCCCCCCACAATACGTTACGTCGGGAAGGGGAGATTCCAGAGGGAAGTGTAAGGCAGCGAACCACGCCGGCACGGGAGAGCGGCGAGTCAGTCGTAAGACGGGACCTTGAGATCGCGCCAGAGAACTCCTGCCCGGAGAATCTTTCTGCCCCCTCCTCCCCCCCTCCAGACATCAACACCTACACCAGTGCCACAGAACACCTTGTTCCATGCCCCCCCCCCCCTCCCCCGAAGGCGGTCGAAGGCGGCGGTGGAGGCGGCGTATAAGTGGCAGGAGCTGCGCCGCAAGCGGCGCCAGTCCGCAAACCAACGCACGCAGACATGACGTTCCTGTTGCTGAGCGTCGTCCTACCCGTCGTAGCGGCGGCGTCCTTCGTCGTCGAAGCCGGACTGCCTCTGCGTGAGTACCCACCCGCTGTAACCTGTTGGCGGCTTCTTCGCACTTTTGACGTGAACACGTCCTTGAATTTGCGACCGTAGTGAGAGGCAATCCAGAAAATCCGATGATAACAAAATCCGAGAGGGGGGGGGGGGTAAAGTTTGGCATTGCAGCTCGTATCTATAGCCAACATAAAAAATAAATTACACCACTCGATTGCCGAAGTGAGGACTGCGAAGCA
Source organism: Dryococelus australis (assembly GCA_029891345.1). Lineage (NCBI taxonomy): Eukaryota > Metazoa > Arthropoda > Insecta > Phasmatodea > Phasmatidae > Dryococelus > Dryococelus australis. The sequence goes on from CM057003.1 coordinate 41,378,123, forward strand.
CCACGTGCGGTCAGGGATAGGGTGGGTCGACAAGGGGGGGGGGAGGTGGGGGGCGCAATTTTGAGTTCGTTTCGCCGCGTCTCATAACTTCCGCGTAGTATAACTTTTCACTAGGAGAAGATACGACGCTCGTTTGAGTTCCAGTCGACATCTCTCATCAAGAGCAATCGATTGCGTGTATGAAAACAGATGTATGGCGTGGTTATGGTGAAATTTTATGAGTTCAATGTCAAAAATTAAGAAAAAGTAACGCAATGTCAGCCTATAGTCGCCAAAAAGCGAAGTAACAATTCAGAAATCGTACACGGTTGGAAAGAGCAACTCAAAAGCAATCCAGTGATACCCATAAAACCCCATATGATCGAGTGAAGCGATGCCGGGAACGTAAAATAAACATCAAAGCGTCCGAGAGCGTCAACGTAGACGTATTCACGCAAAACAAACGGCGGTGTTCCCAACATAACCACGCCCCCTTTTTTTTTTGGGCCATGGTGGCCGAGCGGTTAGACTGCGAACCGAGGTTCCCGAAAAAAAAAAAAAAAGGCGAACCGGGGTTCGATCCCCGGCCGGTTCACTCCCCGGATTTTCACGAGTGGGAATCGTGCCCGACGATGCCGCTGGTCGGTGGGTTTTCTCGGGGATATCCCGTTTACCCTGCCCTTGCATTCCGGCACCGCTCCATACGCCCCTCACCACCTCACTCAACTCTCGTCGACTCTCAAGACCTCGATTTTAAGAGCAGCCCAAATCTCTTCACGCGATCACTTTACAATTTTTTAAATTTTGAATCCATCCTTTGAAAAAACACACCGTGTATGACGTTTTCGGTTGCTACCTAAATATGCCATATCAGGATAACTTTATACTTGTGTTAACATAAAATTGCATAATTTTTGGTAAAATTTAGTTTTAGTTATATTTTATCTAAACAAAATTATGTACTCCATCCCCCCCCCCCCCCCCCCAATTTCTAACTAATATGAATGAAGACAGTGGCAAAATAGGTGTGTTGGTAAAGCCTAGTAAGAAATAGTTCCTATGCAAACTATTGTCACACTGAAAGCGCACAAATGCAATGCGCTGATCCTCTGGTGTAATTTTCAAAGCTTTGATTATAAGAAGCGGAGGAATATCCTGAAAATAGAACATTAGCAGGGGTTCAGAAATTTGTAACTAAGCCGTGGTGAGTGTATCTGAATTCGACCGACTAACAACGGCTGCAGGTCAAATCACAAAAAAAAAAAATAAGTTGAATTCACATACACCCCACATACGTTGTAAATATTGGAGTTGAGTGGAGTTGAGAGATTTAGGCGGCTCTTAACGACGAGGTATTGAGAGCCGATGAGGGTGAGACGAGGTGGGAGTGGAGTAGCTCCCAGAATGCACGGTCGCGGGAAAATGGAAGATCCCCGAGAAAACCCACCAACCAGTATCATCGTCTGGCACGATTCCCATTTGCGAAGATGCGGGAGTGACCCGGCCGGGGATTGACTCCGATTCGCCTTGGTGGGAGGCGAGCAGTCTAACAGCTTAGCCACCGCGACCCCTACGTGTATAAAAAAAAAACGGAAGGACCTGGGTTTCGATTTTCGGTCCAGCCATCCTGATTTCGGTTTTCCATGGTTTCCTGAAACCACTCCGGGCGAACGCTGGAATTGTTCCTTACTGCAGGCAGTGGCAAAATCCTCTCTAGTTCCTGCTACTTTAAACAACTTGCTCCGTTTCTAATTATCTCGTTGTTGACGAGAAGATAAGCCCTACCTCCTGACACCCCTCCCCAACCCTCGAAAATAAATTCCAAAACTGATATTAAAAAAATTTGTAAGTATGTCTGTATACAACTACGACATTAATTTTCCTGTTCTGTCCCCCCCCCCCCCCCCATTGTTTCTTCAGCTAAGCTCCGATATCCGTAAAAGAATTGATTGAAAAGCAAGCTTCCAAGTCATGAGGTTCTGGATTCGAATCCCCGAGACTACATACTGATGTTTGAGCCTTTTACAGACCCAAGATTAAGTTTTGTTTGGATTTAATCCACCGCTATATTAGCCTACTGAAATAAATTAGGGTAATGTTAAACAGTTTCTTAATATGCCTGACTACGCAGTTTTCTCAAGACACTGAATGCTAGGCAACTATGCACGGCTAATAGCGAAGAATCTTCTTTTTGTGTCCTGAAAAGTGCAAGTAAATAGAAAGTATATAATATTTTCCAGTGGGGGTCCACCTTAAAAAAAAAAAAACATACACGCTCTTTTTTTCTCTTTACTACTACACCCATCTACTAGTGAGTGAGTAAAACTTAGGGCAAAATGATATTTTAAATTTATTTTTAAAAATTGTCGGGAAGCAGAGTATAATTTTATTGACCCCCAAAGACTTTTTATGCCAGATGCCGGCGCTTTTATTACACATGCTTTCCGCATCAAGGAGACATTAATTCTTTTTCCCACTCATTCTACATTATCAGCGATTAACAACGCTCCATTTTAATTTTAGTTGTTTTATAAATCAGTGCACAAAAGTTTCTTCTCGAAATTAAAACGAAATTGGACTAGTTGACATCTTTATCTAAAATCTGAATTTCTTTACTGAACGTAAAAATTTAATCAAATATTACGTCTTTAAGGAACGCACTGTTAACACACCCATCTCTCCGAGAATCGTTTGGCTATCACGTGTTCTTGTCATCTTGTTGACACGACAGGAAGATGTTTTAACTTTCCATAGTAGTGTATGCATTGTACCCTGCATTTTATGATGGCACATTTCTTAGAATATGTTTGATATTAAAGTAAAAGTGATAATGGAAAATTGTAAATGAACTGCTATTTTAACGTCACACGGAAGTAACAGTAAAAAAGTGAACTCCCATATAAATGTGGTAGGGGGTCCAATGGGGTCAAGATAGCTCCATGAGCCCCGTAGCTTTTTACGCCAATGGATACACGCGGTCTCCTTGTCGAAGCACTGTGGATGTATCAACATTGGTGCATCATGCACCGCGGTTACAATTATCATGATGCTGTCTGAGGCCATGTCCGAATTGGCAGATTTTGTTGACAAAATGATCACGTGACCCGATTTTTTTATACAAAAATGGTGACGTATTTAGTAATTTGGTATTTCGTATTTTGTATCTAGCGGATGTTAGCAAAAATACAAAATGACAAAATCAGCGCCACGTTTGTTTTTACTTTAAAAAAAAACAGCGCGAATGGGTAAATAAAATACTTTTAGAACAAATGACTGTACATAAAATGCACTATGCATATTTTACAAAGCAAGTACGTGTGTGCTTTGTATAAATATACCGCAAAAAAAATTTTCAAGTTGTTATTTCATAATTTATTATTTTCTTATTTATTAAACGTATTCGTAGTAATCCAGTAATGATCGCAGAAATATTACGTCAGTTTTAAGCATTAAATTTAGATAAAAATATTTTGCACTGTTAATGTAATAATGTGTTACCGCGAGTGCTAAACAAGAGACTGTCGGCATCGTCCGAATTGATAGCTACCGAATCACGAATTTACAAAATAAGGAAATTTGTCAATTCGGACACGGCCTGAGGTAAGGATGCGCAGTAACAAGGTATTGGTATACCACCTTCATCGCCTCATGTTACACGAAGTAGTTGACGTACACTAGCTTGGCCCCCACAACTACGTGACTTGGACTTGATTACAGGAAAGGAAAGCAGAAGATATGCGCGTCGAAACACATTTCCTGTTGATCATTTCATTCAAACCGCTAAAGCGTGCCCTCGATGAAACAATTACTGATGAAGAATATCAATTCTAATATATATATATATATATATATATATATATATATATATATATATATATATATATATTTTTTTTTAAGAAATACGTGCAATTTCACCCAGGCTATTAACACAAAGATCATATGAAACAACAGTACACGTAGCACGTTCATTCATGTCTCCACCGAGATTCGAACCCGCGAACGCTGGCTCGGTTTGCTTATTGTGATAAGCAGCCACATGCCCAATTCGGCTCTCATATAATTTTTTGTCTGTACCTAAACGTTGGCTGATATTCTAGGTTAAAAGAGTTTCTTTCAGTAACCAGCAAGTTTCAAAAATGTATCTGCGGCCAAAATATACGAAAGCAAGCGAAGTGTTTTTTTTTTTTTTTTTTTTTTGGCCCGGACGTTTAGTAACAACCACGTAAAATTTATCCGGAACTGGCTTAATTATCAGTTTGACTGTCACCTGGCTGATGGGGTGTTCCTCCGTTCTATTTCATTCTGCAGAATCCAGTGGAATTTAACACACAACCATTTTAATTCGTTAATGAAAGGTCTCCTTCAAAAACAAAATCCACGTTTGAAAACGTTAAAGTCATCACAAATGCGATTTACACTGCCGTATTTACCATCAAATGTAGGACAGAAATGTAGGGCCTTTGCTTGAAATCCTAGGTCGGGCGCGTTTCCCTGTTCGTCTTAAAGACGACTGGACGTGGCAGCTATAACGGCGACAGCTCATTTGATGCATGTGTGAATGTCGAGATCCTTGCCTCTGCCATTCATGGCCAATACATCCCAAACACAAGCGCTACTTTTAGGCTAGATTTAGGGATAATCCTTTAAACAAACTCTCAACCCGTCGACAATATTACAAAATTGAATCTTAGAACAACATTATTCCATTCACAATAACTGCCAACATTATAGCAGATGAAGTGTACCCAAAATTAACTTATGCTAGAAAAGGTTAATTTTTGTTATTGTAGAAAATTTTAAATTTAACTCATATCTACAATTTTTTCTCAAGATTCTCGACATTTTACAGCGTAGAATTACATCTCTCAAGGTACATTCTCCATGACTTTGATACATATAAAATCAATTCATATCCATAAATATGATTTACTTACAAGTTTTCTGTAACATTTTCTGTACATTATAGGAAATTTTCTGCTTTTCAAACACACCCTCAGAAATTGTTCGCTAAGTTATCAAAGAATTGTATAATCGTTTCGAGGACGTACGAATGGTGCTTTTGTCCTACATCTTGAATTTAACAGTCAAACTTCCAACATTGACTATTAGAACTTCTATATCTGCAGCCTGTTATATAACGCAAAAATCCATATTTTGGATAGGTTTAGAAAGTTTACAAAAATAAAAATTTCCAATGTGCGATTTAATCAATTTTTTTTTTTTTTTTTTTTTTTTTTTTTTTTAAAGAAAAGGATATTATACTAAATTCTGACTATCGCGAATAGAAGATTAATAAATGATCCCACCAGCCATGTTTAGAACAGTGCAATTATCATTTTCTAAAGTAGAAACCTGTAAAGCGTATCAAGTTTCTGAAGTAAATTTTTAAATGAACATCTCACAGAAAGCTTGGAATATTGTGAGCTATGGCAGTTAGGGGGGTGGGAGTTACGTAGTTCTGTGTGATCAACAGAGAGCGCACCAAACCATAGAGTGGTGGAATATATATATATATATATATATATATATACACTGTGTTCATTAGTCACATAGCAATGTTTATATTATAAAATAGAAGTTAACCGATTTTTTTAAATATTTGCTTTTCCAATAATTTTACTGTTTCACTTGAACGACGCATGAAGAAAGTGATGAGGACCATGGCAATGCGGAAGAATACACAACGTTCATACAAGTAGATCTGAAGCAGGGCTTTCAATAGTGCTCATTTTACCGCGAACATCCTATAGGCTACATATGGAAATGTTTCGTTCACTTCGAGACAGTTTTTAACGAACGTATTTATGTTTCGGTAACAGAATGTCTGAATCGTCAGAAAAAATATCGGCTTTCATTTATGTTTCGGAAAGGCAATTTGCGTTGAAATATTCCTTGGTTTTCTGACAATCGGAATATACCCAACTGCTTATAGGCTGTTCACGGTAATGTGAGCACTTTCGAAGCCCTAGTAACTTTTTATTTTCAGACGTATTTTATCCTTTAACCACATTTTAAAATAAATATTGTAATCTAAGTTATAAACACAGTCTGCATATTCCACCACACTCGTAAGTTAACGTCTATGGCCAAATAAAATATATTCATTGGTTAATTATTCCAAATGAGACGGTTTTCGAAAGTACTCTTCACCGTAAATAGTCTATAGGTAAACATTTGTGAACACTGAAATTATTACTTTTGGTTTCTGATTTTTTTAATGTATTATAAGTGCAAGAATTAGTATATGAGTAAAAATATTTACTTGTCTAATAAATTAACAGTCTCCATCTACGACGTATTAATGAAGTGCTCAGGTTAATTCTACAAATGGTATAGAACTAGGTAGTGTGCATACACGTATATCTTGAGCAGGACTTTCGAAAGTGCTCAGTTTACCGTGTACGACCTACATAGGCGTTGGTAGCACTGTTGCGGATGGAAACTGATGACTTACGGGAGAGGTGGCTTGGGGAGGGAGATCGGAATAGGGGCGCCATTGCTCCAGTTGCCGACAGCGATCACGCGACCTGGGAGCTGCGGGGTGACCCGTGTCGGTCTCCCCAAGGTCTTGTCCCGCTCCCCGCATCGTCGCGTTTCGACACTGTCCTAGGGCTTTCCACACCGCACCTTCCAGCCACTCGTTTGCGTTCGCCGCTCCGCGGGTAATGGGCCGCTAGCTTGCTCCCGTTAGCGCCGGAGCGGCTGCGATTAGCCAACGGCTCTAACCGAAAGGCGCCCTGGCCGAGAGAACACATTTTTATTCTCCTCCGGCACCGTTTAAAATGTCAACAGGCGGTGGCGGCAATGAGCTTGGCGAGGTACTACCCGACCAAGCTAAGCGCGGAGCCGGGGAGGGGTGAAGACTGCGACCGCTAGAGCTGGTGGGAGGGGAAGAACAGCGAGTACTGGAAATTCATTTCCATTAGCTGTCTGGGCAAAGAGCGTGTACACCTGTCGATATGAATCGAAGCAACTCTTACAGGCATTAGCCCACACGTAAGCATCAACACGGCGACACGAATTAGTCAACACCGTGCCCAGAGACAGGAAAGACTTTAGGCTGTTCACGGTGAAATTAGCACTTTTTGAGGCCCTAGTTACTTTTATTTTCAGCCATTTTCAAACCCTAAACTACCCCTCCCCCCTTTTTTAAAATAAATATTGCCTTCTAAGTGTGTATATTCCACTGCACTCGGAATATTGACCACTATCCCAAGCGCTTTCAAAAGTGCTCACTTTACCGTGAATAGCCTATATCAAAGAGGGATGTTATCAGTCTGGTGTGTACGGTGCCAGCATTGTGACGTGGTTTCCCACCCTCCAGCGGCGAGCATTCGAGAGAGCCCTCCCCTTCACCACCTCCCCTACGTTCCCTCCCTCAAAGCTGCAACAATATATATATATCCCCCCCCCCCCCCCTTTTTACTTTTCGACCACCACTGGTACTGTCACTACTGCGAGGCTCGGCAGTGATTCAAATTGGGGAGAGCGAGAAAACGCAGTTTGGTTGCAATTCACAGCGCACAAGGGACGTGGCTTCATGCGAACTGAGCAACTGTTACGTTTACTGCTCCAAGGGAGAGAACGATGCACTACACGACAGGTGCCGCACCTCGGGCAAGCTAGTTTCACCACTATCGATCTGTACTGCCCTGGAGAGCCCTCCGCACGTCGAGTTCGCCAGCGACCATCAAATCACTTCAAATAAAACCTTGCAGCAGACGTAGCTTCCTACGGGCTAGTTAACAACCGCTGCATTGCGGTAACCAGGACAACACAAAAAAAAAAAAAAAAAAAAACCCTATCAGTTCGCTGAAGCTAACAATTCAGAACGTGTTTTGATTTGATCTTCATTGAATTCACTGAGAGTTCTAGCTGGATCCAACGTGGGTCTCCGTTCCTATTAAGAAAAAATGCTGAAGTTCCTCGACATACACAATGAAAAAAGTATGTTGTACGCTTGTATGCTGTCCGTGATTATTTATACAGTTTTAAATATCAACATTTGAAGAAAAAAAAAATAATAATCCTGGCCCTTAGATGCATACGTTTCTACGGGCACAATAACAAGCATGCTACAGTAAAGTTAGCAGCGATGAAGGACAAGCAGTTCTACGTCGCAGCGTTGTAATAATAAGTGGAATGTTAAAATTTGTGGACGCTGGCCGTATTTTACCCACATAAAACAAATAATTGTTGTCATTAGAAGATATTACTTACGTTGTGTACTGACAATTTCCCCGTTTCTCTTGATTTCTTTAGAAGAAAATAATTCTCTCTACTTTTCATTGTTGCCAGTGCGTGCGCATTGGCCTAAGAGTGCAGCCACTTGAAAATTCTTAATTTCGGGTTATAAGACGTGTTTAGTTGTTCACTAAAAATGTAGCTTATAGCAAGCTTTTCATGCTTGTCTTAGCTTAGGATTATCTTATTTTTGGTTAGATTGAACTTAGACTTATATTTTATCCACTAATTATAATATTTCTTTAAGACCATTACGAAAAAAAACCGAGAGAAAATATTAATGCTTATGACGCCGACTAAGAAATCGTTGTCATGCAAAACATTTACTAAAATTAGTGCAGACAAATGTGGTGCACTGTCCCATTTGTTGTAATCGTCCAGACTTAGTTAAGGGTCCCGCCTAACACTTCAACTGCGCTGCAAAGTGTTTTAAAACCTGTTTTTTTTTTTTACAAAACTATTAAACGTGACCTAAGCATATTTACTTACGAACAGACATCGTACCTAGACGATGACGGGATGGTACTTTACAGTTGCCACGCATGCTGTAAATACTATTTTGGAGCACTCCGGTGTAGTTAAAAGCGGCTTCTTTTAGACAGACACGAGCCAAATTACGGTAAATGCTGTCCACAACAAAGTGAGCACTTTTGAAATGAACCTTAGAAAAAAGGTCACTTCCCCTGTCTGCATATATTTTAACTGGCACCCTGAGTAACATTCGCCCAGTAAAGTTGGTAACGATGCATGGAAAGTAGTTCCATGTAGTAACGTCGAATAAAAAGTGATAGGAAACAATTTGTGGTAACTTAAATTATTTCTTTCGATTTATGTTTTTTTAATGTATCGAAGAGTAAAAAATAGCAGATTTGAAAAATATTTACATTCCTAATAATTTCACAGTTTCACTTGACTGACGCATGAATATAGTGACGAGTCCCATGGCGATGTTTATCTTACATAGGGCGGAATAATACATATAAGTAGATCCTAAGCAGGGCTTTCGAAAGTGCTGATTTTACCGTGAACAGCCTATAGGAGCCTGTATTGAGCTTTGCTACAGACCTTCCATCAACAAAATGATAGCGTCACCGCTGAATGTCCCATACGTACACCCAGCACTACAGGAACACTGCACGCCAGTTCAGATCCCCTGAGCCTAGTGGCGAAGGCGTACTTGATGGACGAGGCAGTGTCGCCCTTGTCGCTCCTCAAGCTTTGTTCGCCGGGTTTCGCGAACTGCGCCGACGGTTGACCTTGAGAGTCGCGGAACTTGCAGTGTCGACGCGGGCCTCGCGACGTCGGCGATGCTGAAACACCCCGGACATGTGAGATGCTGGCTTTACATTGGCGCGACAGGTGTGACGTCACTGTATTGTGTGGTTGTAATGTAAACACTGTGACGCGACACGACACCAGAAACACTATTTTGACTACTCATGGCTGAAAATACGAAAATGTTCCAGAAGGCCGTCTGTGTATTTACGAGAACGAGAAGGAATGAAGAAGAATTCTTACTAGAAACACAAACAACCTCTGGGCTAACAACCATATGAATGTTTTATGTTTTATAGTTCTCCAGTTGGAAAAAAGAAGTATAGGTCTAACCATATCAATGTAGGATATTATAGATAGGGTGTAATTCCAACCGGTTTTACTTTCGAAGAGTTATGTTTGCTTGGGTTCTGTTTATTTTATTTCGGGGGGGGGGGGGGAGGAAGGAAACAGCGAGGGGATGGGGGCTTTAGTTTTACGTCTTTCGTGAGACGGTAGTGGCATTTTGAGTTGCATATTCTTTTGATGGAGCAGTGGGAAATTTTGCTCGCATGGAATTAACATTCTAATTATTGTAACGTTGAAAATTCTAACTTCAATAAAATAAAAGCGATACATAAGCCGCTGTTCGAATTCGTACAGACATAGCAATACAAACACACACACACACACAATTTGTCCGAAGTTAACCTCACAATCGTTGAATCCACGATACAGGTAAACAAAAAAAATAATAGTTACGCACTACAAGTGTTCAAAGTGCAGTTTTTTTTTTTTTTTCAGTCACTGTTTGTAAATTTCTTAACCTTTTGAACACATGTTTTACTATGGAAATCCTCAAAAGTTCACTTCAATAAATTCACGTTTGTTCGTCTCTAGAATTAAATCATTTATTTACAGAATCGTTCAGCAAAATCAACACTGCGCACATTTCCTGAAACCACAGATTTAAGAAGCGTTTAAACACGTACGATTAATATTTCACACTATAGCGGTATCTACAACCAAATGTGCTTAAAAAAAGCAAATTAAAAACAATTAACTACAGATAAAATATTCCAACACCACCAACAAAATAGCATCTTCGCATGTTATTTCAAATGTGACCAACTTAACAGTGCCACCACTCTTGCAACAAGAAATTACACTCGTTTATCGACGCTTGTCGCGCCCACGACGAGACAAAATTAGAAATGATTTCTATTCAGAAAATCCGTCGCGCCCGAAATTTCTGTCGCGTTGACGTCACAAAATACTCGTCTGTGATTGGGTGAAGCATTACTTCCGCCGCGTAGCGCTCGTCGCGCCGATGTAAATCCAGCATAAGGCAGACGCCGTCGCCTCCTTGCCCATGTTGCGCAGTAGCATATACGTGCCCCAACATTGTACAGGGCACACCAAAAGTTAAATGCCATTCGTTCATTTAATATTGAGTTGTTATGGTTCTAAACATATGGTTTAACATACGTGAAAGATTTTTCTGTTATTGGTCTTGACGATATCTCAGAAATACATTTTAGAGTTCCTGATCATCTTAATTACGACGAAAGAAATGAATTTTTGTGTGATTTTAGAAATTATGAAATTTTATACATTTTTTGATATTCGAATTAACCTACATTGAGAAGTATGCGTTGCAAAAGTATGCAAATTTGGTCACAATACCATAATTAGTCAAGATATTTCCATTAACAAATGACAGTTCATTTGAAAATCTTATTGCCATATCTGTTTCGCTATTTATAAAATTGGTTGTATAAAAATTTTATCAAGAAATTGGTATTAGAAATAATAGTGGTGTACTGTTGAACCAGATGAGACAGTGATAAGAGGTCGTAGAAAAAAGCCAAAGTCAGCAAAAATCGCTGTAAGTAGTCATTTTGCTTGCGTTATTTATTTTATGTGTAAAACAATGTTTTAAACAATAGCGACAATGCTGTAACTCTTCTGAACAAATTGCTGTGTTTAAAACACTATAGTCACCGTTTAAAATTCTCAGTCGAGTAGAGTTGAGTTCAGAGATTTAAGGGGCTCTTAACAACTAAGTCTTGAGATTCGATGAGGGTGAAATGATGTGAAAAACGAGCAGCGCCGGAATACAAGGGCGGGGAAACGGGAGATCCCGGAGAAAACCCGCCGATCAGCGAAATCGTCCGGCAAGACTCTCACAGGCGAAAATCGAGCCCGGTTCGCCTTTGGTGGGAGGAGGGTAGTCTAACCACTTCACCACCGCGTCCTCTAGTTATGGTGTAGTGGGATAGGTCGGTGTTGGGCACACGAGCGGAAGACGATGATAAGTGTTGTATCTCGTCTTTAGCATGTGCGTGTCTATATAATCGGGACCACCCCCCTCCCCATCCCCCCTCACCGTAGGCATGTGACATTCCTGTCATGATCTTCACACGCCCACCAGCAGGTAAATAGCATCCTTCGCGGTGCCCTTCCTTTCAGAAGGCGGTGGGCGGTCGCTGCTGTCAGCGGCACGGACCGCGAGCGCCCGCGGACAATGGCTGCCGCCTTCAGCGCTGTGGCGCGTGCGCAGACTGAAGATGAAGCGGCTTGACATTTGAGCATCCCCCGCACGGGTCCCCCCTCACCGACGCACGATTAAGGCTGTTTTCCAATTCCCTTCAAGTATATACAGGATGTTTCGTAACTTATGTTACAGAAATTGGGAGGTGATTCCTTGTGGAAAAACATTACGAACATGGCGATTGAGGTATGTCCGGAAACGACGTCTAAGGGTTGAAAACCCCCCGAAAGTTAGGCTTTAAAAGAAGTTTTTTTCTAAATAAAATGGCAAAAAAGTAATATTAAGTTATAATATTTAAATATCTTAAGTTATAGTTCATTTGTTTCCACTTTATTAAATTAAAATTATTTTAAAGCCCAGCTTATGGGGGTATTTTCCACTCTTAGACGTCGTTTCCGGACATAAGTCAATCTGCATTTTCGTAATGTTTTTTTCGTAAGGAGTCATCTCCCAAACCCTGTAATATAAGTTACGAAACATTCTGTGTGTGTGTGCGTGTGTGTATGTGTATATATATATATATATATATATATATATATTCTCGCAATTCCACCATTCCGCCCCCAAACACCCACCCCCTCCCCCGTCTTTAATCATACAAAGCCTGAAAAAAATTGCATAGAGATATAAAATTATATTTAAAGTAACTCAATGTATAAGCCATACATTTAGAGTAAACATTACCTTCATATCTCTATGCAATGATATCTATGCATTAATACAACTTTCATAGGGAAAAGTAATTAAAAAGTTTTTAGGGCCAAAACTCATGATTGCATAATCTGATCTTGCTGAAATTCGAACTTGACCTGTGTTAGACCCTGAGGATTCGCTCTGCAAAATTCGAAGAACTTTTGTTGAGTTTCAAGGGACTTGGAGGTATGAAAGACGGACAGACAGAGATCGTCTCCTTATTTTATATATATATATATATATATATATATATATATATATATATAAAAGAGTATATAATACAAGTATATAGCTTCCTTGTGATGCTCAAGTCTGCAGATTCCTGGCGCTCGGTATGAATGCGGTGATTGGCCAACGGCGTTCCCAACACGCTGTTAGAACAAAATACTCAAGGCCCGGCTTCACATTCTCAAGCAATAAATTCAATTTCCTAAAAGTTATTGAAAACGTTTCACTACACAAAATTTACCTTTCACAAGTCGATTGATATTTTTGTGTCTAATTTTCGTGTGTGTTATTTGCAGGAATAGGAACATTTCGCGAATGCATTTCGGGACAAGATAGACGTCAAACAAGTATATAGTGAAGTCACCTTCGCAATTGAATCACAGTATATTAGACCCGCCCTGCACGCCTCCGAGCTAATAGCAGACTTTCGAGGAAACACCTTGCGGATCCCGTAGCTGCCAGGTGTGGGGCAACAGCCAATGATCACACAGCTGAGGCTCCAGTATTTGCAGAGGACTGAGATGTCTAGCTTACAGGTCATTGAACTCGCGAAATTTTCCTGTTCCTATTTTATTTGCTAGTTACAAATAGGGAAAGATGAAAAACCACACTGATAAAACATAAAACATTCCTGCCTTTTTTGTAAGAAAACAATTAACACAGAGTGAAAATTATGAAAAAAAGATATTCAAAAGCTTGTAAAATGTAAGTTTTCTATAATCAAATATGATTACTCTGAAAACGAAATTATGTCACTAAAACTAAGAATTTATGTAGAATAGGACAAGGAGAGCCTTAACCCTTTCAGACCCACTTTAATTTAAGGTTTCAGTTGTTGCAAACCAAATATTTTATGATCCGTACTATACTAAAGTCAACACAATACCAGTTTCGTTGTCACAGCCAATGAGCTGTAGCCAATATGTTCGGCTACAGTTATATGAAAAAATTTATAACCTAGACCAGTAAGAAGGTTTGCGAATCATTTACGCACAGGTAAGATCATTGGTTACTTAGCTACGCAGTGTGCAGCACTGACCAAAAATTGCTTACACTTGCGTAATTTACACAATTGTGTACACTGGATCAGAATGGGTTAAACAGTACGGAGATGAAACAGCAGCTTGTTCCGCTGAACTCTTTGCCGCACACGTCAGCAAAATGGCGTCACTAACCACCCAAATTTTGGAACGCCGTTCGCCAATCGACGCCTGCATGCTAACCTACTCTGTGCGACACGTGGACGAGTCTAGAAAAACTTTCTAAGAAGGTTCGCCAGGAAGGCTTAATGTCTCGTTGTCTTGGTCATTCGAGACGAAGCAAGTTGCTCAGTGAATGAGGAACGGGGAAGGAATCGGCCATGGCTAGGGACCTGCAAGATTCGCGTTATTTTTTGGCATCAGGCTAAACTTCACAGTACTGTATATACTCGAGATGGCGTGGTTTGTCCATTGGCTGCTGCGTGGAAGTCAAGTCACGCCCTTTCTGACTTGACTACACGTGATTGGACTACACAAATGTGAAGTATTCATTTATTGGCGCAGTGTTACACAGGACGTGTAAAATAAAGTACTGTCAAATGAGAAACTTATTCCAGAGGTACATATGTTTGAAGATTAACGTGTCCCCAAATAATAACGCGAACTTTGCAGGTCTCTACCCACGGCATGTATGAAGGAACCATCCCAACGTTCGCACTGGAATTGTTTTTTGAAAACCAAGGATGGCCGGACCGAGAATCGAACCCGTATCCTCTCGATTGTGGGTACGGTATGAAACAATGGATCGTATTTGCAAGCTGGACAGATCATTAAAGATAAACTGTTTTAATATACATAACAAAAAGAAATTCTGGTTTTAATCCATTCAGACCTAGTGTACGGATTTGTGTACATTACGCATGTGTAGGTAATTTTTGGTCTAGACAGCACACTTCGAAACTCAGTGATCAATGATTAGCGATAGGAAAATTTTGCGAGTTCATTGACCAGTATGCTAGACTCCACAATCCTTTGTATAGTTGAGCCTCAGATCTTTGTTCATTGGCTGTTGCCCCACATTTGAAAAAGTGTGGGATTCGCTTCGTGTTCCCTTGCAAGTCGGCTATTGGCACGGAGTCGTCCAGGGCGTTACTAACAAACTCTGATCCAATTGAATATGTGACATCAGTGCACACGCGTTTGAAATCTATCTTGTCCTGTAATGGCTTAACGAATTTTTCCTATCCCTACCGATGATCATACCTGCGGGTAAACCGTCCTACATGGTCTGGCCTCTAACTGACCCACATAAATGTAATTGAACGTATACCTTACAGTGCTTTGGTAATGACCACGAAACAAGTGTCTCGTCGACTTAAGTACAGTACGCATCATAATTTTCTTTGTTTGCAATATCTGTAACCGTAAACTAAATTGGGTTTGAAAGGGTTAAGAACGTGAAGAAATTTTGACTGTCTAAATTAGCTAGGCCTACCCAAACCAGCTACGTGGATATCTTTTCGATTTGATATCCCATTAATCTTGCAAGTGCAACGACATCTAAAACAATATATTTATGTAAATTGCCCACTAACAATTACTAACAGGCGAGTACTATACTGGCATTACTCCGTTTCACTTCTGTGACTTGGAAATCAGTTTAGCTATGAAGTTGAAAAGCTCTCTCTACCCCATACTGACGATAGGTTCCTACTTCATTTTGAATGCATCGGAGAGACCCGAGACTTGAAGGAAGCTATTCTAAGTCTGGCACACGGCAGAGAGATAGTGCCAAGGGCAAAAGTTGCACGTGCATGGCATGCCTCATCGCCCCTATGCGCAAGGCATCGAACTAACGTGCAGTCTTTTCGTCGTGCAGCAGAGCGTGTGGAATACACGTGAACGTGTTCGCGATACGTTTCCATAAGAAAATAAATCACGATTCGCACTACACCCGAATACAAATAAACATTTCGAAATCCTTCATCACAGCGGGAAATAATGTATTTTCCCCACTACTGCGTCATAGAGGGAGACCTGTAATATTCGCGTTATTATTTGGCATCAGGATAAACTTCACAATGATGTCTATACTCAAGCCGGCGTAGTTTCACCACTGGCTCCTGCATATGTGTGAAATCACTCCCTTTCCGATTGGAATCCACAGCCGTGAAGTGTTCGTTTATTGGCGCAGAGTTACACAGGTAGTGTCAAATAAAGTACGGGCCAATGACAAACGCATTGCAAAGGTACATGTATTTGTAGTTTAATGTGTGCTAAAATTTTGCAGGTCTATAATCATAGAATACTTATCTCACAAAGAATCGGAAATTTCGCAGATTAATTCAGCAACAAGCTAGACTCCACAATTTTTTGTGCACTCGAGACTCGAGTTATTTGTTCATTGGCTGTTGCTCCAAGTTTATTGCAGGTCAGACCGCGCGTGGTTTGGTCCTTGTTTTTCTGCAGGTTAGTTATTGGTTGAAATTCGCCTTGGACGTCTCTTACAAACTACGGTCCGATTTGAAAAGAAAGTCGCATGTACAGGTGTTTAAAGTCTATCTTGTCTTCATATTAATTCGCAACAATTCCGGGATATCTATTAATTCATCAGTGAAACAACTTTGTAAACCGAGAGTTCCAGTCGCACTAGCCAGGAAAAAATGTCGTCACCAGCAACGCGACATATCGGAACGCTGTTCGCCAATCAGCGCCTGGCAACACTTACCGATAGGCAGTCGAGCCAATAGAATATCATGCAGCACGCAGTAGCCAGTGAGATACAAGGCTCGTTCCAGAGCATCGCGCGGTCCATCAGCAAACGGGTACGCTTACATCAAAGGAGCCGCCAATGCTATTGCATATCTGTATACTCTACTGTTCTATGGTTGTGTGTGGAAATAAGTAACGCCTCGTTGTTACCACCCGAAGACATGGGTCTGCGGGTTACAACTACACGAGTTTCGAACCGAGATCACCTGCGTCCGAGCGCTACGCCTTAGTAATCCCAGCGAATGTGACAACTGATGACACCGGAAAGCTTTCAGATAGATATACTCCAAATGTTGGGCGATGTGTGCAAACAAATATTTCTAGTTTTACAGCTTTACTTGTCAGTTTCTTGTTGCATTGTTTCACTTATGTGTTTATACGATTGTTAAACATCAATACATACACTAACAAACACTGTTATTATCCTAATTGTCACAAAAAATACAAACAAACTCTCGAGGTGTATTTTCGAACAAAGGCAATCAAATAAGTGACCAAACTTATAGTTATATAGTTTATTCAACAAAATATTTAGTTGACAATCTGATTTTTTTTTTTTTTTTGGCCCATCACAGAGACTTTGTTTATTCAAACATATATTTTGTTACTGAGTCATGCCAGATGGCGGGGAATTTAATCTTTTACGGGGAATTTTAGTAGTTGGAGGGAAAAAAAGGGGGAGGGGAAGTTATTTAAAACGGGCGTTTTTAACTCACCACAAATTTGTTTGAATTCTCGTATCAAGTTTCATAATCTATGAAATCAAAATCTACTGCAATGGATAGTCAGAATATCATATTAATTTTGACACTTTTAGTACACACTGTTATGTCTCTGCCTTCCTTCCTTCGAGCTGTGAAACGAACGTAGCGACGGGACGGCGGCATGGTTGGGTGAAATATTATGTAGCTGATGACACCGCATGTTTAATGGAAGCCTATTCCTATAATTGGAGTGAAATTGTTCTTCAGTTAAATAGTATAAGCATTTATTTTGTATTTTGCGAATAATTGTGCGTGAAACAATACCCTTTCACCGGCAATTTTATTACAATAATGTCTGGGATGTTTTATGTTGGCTTAGGAGTAAAATTAATTCAAGAGAGTTTTAATTTATACTAAAAAAAATAATTTTAACATGATGTATTTTGTATGTAGTTTAATGAATATATTTATTTTATATTACATATGATATAAAATATATTTTAATATCAAATGAATTAATTTTACTGTGGGAAGGATACTTAGTGTGACATTATTTTGACGCCAAAAATAATACTGAATAGTGGGCAGCATATTTTTCGTGGCCTGAGAAAGGGATAGAAAAACTAACGAAATGCGCATATTTATAATTATCTTTACAGTTTCATTAAAATGGGATATTTAGAAGAAAAACGCAAAATTTTGGTTGACCTGAAGGGAATGTGTCATTATTTGATCTGGCAACACTGGTCGCAATACGAGACGAAACTAAGGTTTATTCTGCTAAGGTTAGTAAGTTCAATCCTATTAGTTCAGCGACTAGAAATTTTCGCAGCTCTGGTGTAGCATGTGTACCGAAGTTTTCGGTTTTATACGCAAGGACATTATATCATTACTATTTTAATAATTTTGGGAAATAAGGCCTTTTACATTTTCATCTTTGTTTTTCCGAGAGTGATTGCTTTTAGACTTTAAACCAAGTTAAAGCGTACAAATTAAGACGCTCGCAAATAACTGCAACTGAATACGCCTATACCTCAGACCTTTAAGGTTGAAGCGAAGCAATTGCCTTTTTCGAGTATTACGGCCGATAATACAAGAAGAACTCATACAATAAAAGTAGTATGTACAGACACCATGAGAATTGTCAGAAAAGTGCGATTTATGCTGTATATGAAAGAAGAATGTATATACTTTTCAACATTATAAAATATTTTAATAAAATATACGTTTTAAATGTAAAAAAACTAATCGACCCACAGAGTCAGCGTTTTTAACCAGATTTAAGCGCATCTTCATTATGGATACTTCATAAAGCCGAATTTACAAGAAAATCTTCTTCAAGAAAGATCGTCGTAATGTTTACTATGATTGCATGTAAGACAATTGTAATAATAATGTAGGAAATGATTTTTGTAATTGATTTTATGCGCGTCCATTTGTCGCAAACATTTATCTCTGAAACTCACGCAAATAAAGTTAATAATAAAATTGGTATAATACATTATTATTACAATTTTCTTACATGCAATCATAGTAAATAATATGCCGATCTTTCTTGAAGAATGTTTTCTTGTAAATTCAGATTCCTGCCGTATATAGAATGGAAATGCGCTTAAATTTGGTTAAAAATGCGGACTCTATAGATCGATCAATTTTTTACATTTATAAAGTTATATTTTAGTAAAATATTTTATAATTTTGTAAAATATATATACATTCCTTTTTCAAATACAGCATAAATCGCACATTTCTGACAATTTGTATGGTGTCTGTACTACTTTTTTATGAGTTCTTCACATTGTATAGTCGGGTGCAGTGCTCCATAGGCAGTTGCTTTACTTCAACCTTAACTAAGAGAGTTCGCAGTTGTGCAGGTGAGGGAGGATTTACTGTGGCAGGTTATCCGAAACTCTCTCCCATTTGCGTGCAAACAAATGTGGACTTCAGTTAACAGTTCCCGCAGCTGGACGGCGACGTGAATTCGCAAGGCTCGGCCAGCCGATTCTGCAGATTCATTATCCGCCGGACGCGAACGGCAGCGGCACATCTCGCTCAACGAGCCGCGTCACTTCCAAGGCAAACGCCGGGGATGGGTTCCCGGAAAACCGCGACGGGTAAAATGTTTGTTCTCGAGCGGAGTGATGCGGGGGCAATGTTTGCATTTCACCGCGGGGGCTCGGTGTCGGCACACAGATATCGAAGGTCGGCGAATGTCGCGCCCAAGGTGTTAACATCGGCAAACTTTTCCGCGAAGCGTGACGCGTGACACTTGGGATGTCTCTCTCCACGCGGTGTCATCGCCCGGGGGGGGGGGGGGGGGGAGCGTCCAGGGCCACGCACAGAGACCGCCTGATCGACCTGACGAAGGAGGAATGGAGGGGCGATTGCTTGCAAGAAAGCACTTAACGCTTGTCAAACACGCATCGCGAGCAAGTCCCGACGAAGGCCGACTTGCTGTTTGCCATTCAGGAAGTACAACGTTGGCTCATGTCTTGAATCTTTGCCCTACGATAACATATGTGCGCGCAGTGAACAGTGTTTCTTTATTCACAATATTTTTCATTCCTTAACGTATGAATGCACATTGCTTCATATTTTATTCCAAAACACACATTTTAAAGAAAAAATAAAATAGACTGTTAAGTTTTGGTAGTATAAGTCCCGCTAAAAATTCGGTTCTTTGGGTTATTTGTGCTTTATATTTGACATTAACACAATTACATTTGTTTAGTTATTCTATATTATTTCTTATGAGCTGACTGCAGCTTTTAAAACGCTACTAAGTTTGTACTGAAATAATGTAGGCTGGAGAATTAATTTTTAAAAATATCAATTTTCTTTGCAAGTGCTTATTTTTGACAATAACATAGGACTATCTAAATTCGTGTCAATTTCGGTTTCATTCCTTCGTCTGAATCATTAATGTATGAAAGTAGTACGTGTTCATAATTAACCGAGCCATTAATTTGAACATGGGCCCGTTCCATTGGAACGTTTTGTTGTACGTAGAAGAAAACCCTGACATTAGAACTTGGAAGAAAAAAAATAATGAGATATGAAACGAATACAAAACACGAGCCAGAGTTGGATTTTGTTAAAGAGGTTGAGAATAACACGCCAATAATCCCATAGAGGAAATCTGGCCAGATAAAACATTTGTTTTATGATCAATGAGTCCAAGGGTTAAGTCTTATTCTCGACACTTTGAAATTTAAAGTGCACGGCAAGGATATCTTAGATATCGTCTTTCACCGAGGGCAAACTTAATCCGAGCGTTAGTCACTTGTCACCACAGTAACAAGCAAACCGAAACCGACTGCGATGCACGACACATTTAGGAGAGAACCAAACACGTCATACATGTGGTGATTTTTCGAAGTAGTTTGGTTTCGAAAAGTACGTAGATAGTGTGAATAGACTATATGAGGCGGAAAGTCAATCCACCGCGACCTCTAGTAGTGATGGGGAGGACTACCACACTGAACGAGATCGTGCTCGCTGGAATGAAACGCCCAGGGTTGCCAGATTGGGCGATTTATCACCGGTTGAGCTGCTACTTCAAGTCAAAATCCGCGACCAAAAATTACGAAAATGCTACTGCCGCAATTTGGGCGATTTTTGTAATTAATTGGCAATATTTGGGCTACTCTTCATTGTTTACATAGTATTGATATATTTTTTTTTTTAATTGTCAACAAGATTATTAATTCCACGACATTCTACAACAGCGAACACCCATTTGTTGCGCGAAGTTGGAGCAAATGGAAAGGGAAAGTTGCAAAAGGCATTGAAATTCGCGAAAGAACGAGTTACTTACGAATATTTAGAATCTGGAATAACAGGTCGCTCCTGTTTGTTTATGGCCAGCAGGTCATGACAACGAGGCAAATATAAGCAGGTGATTTACCTTTGCACGAGGACAGAAATAAAAAAATAATATATATGCGTAACAATTTACAAATACCGAAAACCACCGCTGTGACACGGTCTTTAGTTCGCGTGCCTTGTAACCATCGAGTCACGATTTCTGCACGAGGGAAATACACCCAGTAGCATATGCTTGTCCGTAAGATGTGCTCTTCATAGCCTTGCGTAACATTGCTGTGAAGTCGTCAAACGGCCTCGATATCAACTTAACGTTTACGCGTTTAAAAACACAAGTGCTAATTTCGTGCGTTGTTGCACATTCCTATAGCTTGGAATAATCAAGCCTTCAGAAACTATAACGCGAATCCTAGTTATACCCTGTTTCATATAACTTCAATAAATTTTGATGGTTCTCGAAAAGAAGTGCGGCCACGGTGTATCCCTCCGCCACAGCTGTTCTGTCGGTGAAGAAACCGATCTTTGTAAACAAACTACGAATCTAATGGCAAGCATTGACAGACTGACAACTTCTGTCCAGTAATTAGGCTGCTCTAGCTGGTTGCCATTGCCAACTGTTTTATTTTTGTTATGATCCCATAATATACTAGTTAGGGTTCTGTTTCATTTTATTGGTGGGGTGCGGAACTATAGTTTTAAGTCTTTCAGGAGACGTGATTTTTTATGGTTCTTCTTATAGAGATTGACGCTTGGAACTTGCATTGTTTTGATGATGCACTAGAAAATTTCGTTCGTTCGGAAATAGCAATCAATTTACTATAACTCAAAAGTTTTAACTTCATCGAAAGAACTAAATGCGATAAATGTGTCGCTGTTTGTACTGATGCGAGAAATGCTCAACAGATAAATATCATTGCATTTTTCTATATAATGAACTACACTAAAAGGGCGCTTATTTAGGCTACGTACATTTGAAAACCTCCCTATTGAACCAAACGTAATAAATACGTCACTGTTATTACCGATGTGAGAAATACACATTGTAAACATGTTAAGTAAATCTAACTTCTACATAAAAATCGTAAGAGAATCAATCAAATAAATGTCCAAATGCATTTCAAATATTCGAACAACAATTTAAGAAAACATTATTTACAGAACACACAAACTTACTGTTCACTTCATAATTCATAAACACGTAATGAACTTTGGATGATTAATCACGTGTTGGCTACTGATACGAAATAATTTGTCTGCTGACTTACGCAACACTTGAACTATTTCTTGAAACCAACAAATTCACACTTAACACGAAAAAAAAATTTCGCGATGGCCACAGAAAATGGCGGACCACAGCATACAACAAATCATTTTACAAAGCAGCAGACACGTGTCGATAATTTATTTCACTGAGGAAACTGTTCTAAAAAGGCACGCGATGAATTACACTTAATGAAATACGAAATACAAAATTAATTAACTTCATATATAATATTCCGACGTCATCAGCAAGGAATTCTTGCATATTGATAGATCATGACGGAAGAGAGCACAATGGCAACAACGGCTTTTCACCGGGCGGGTGGAGACCATAGACAACAGACTCAACGGAGATTGGTGGAAAACTTTCACATAACCGTGATGTTCGCATGCTCTACCATAATATTTCTAAATATTTTTAAAGCCTTTGATCTATAACTCAGAAAAATTGCGTATTAGTCTATGAGACTAATTTTAACTATAAATGTTGTAACTATCATTAATTTTCCACATTATAATTTTTAATCCCGAGTACTATTTTCTTTTACAATCATCGCCAAGAGCGCCAACATAATAACACGTATTCTGCAACAACCACCAGCTGGCACAGAACTTTGAAAATGGGGAGCGTTTACTGTTTACATGTTGTGTAGGTTGGTCACAATGTCTGTCAAATTTTATTGAAGTTATATGAAACAGAGTATAACACGCTCCTAATGGCTATACGTAAAACTTTTATTGTATTAATAATTTACTCACAATTTATTACTACGATTGTTTAGTAAGATTTAAGAAGATATCATCCAGAAAACTATCGTGGTTTAGACGTTTGCCGAAACGAGCCGTAGCAAGTCATACGCAAATTGGCCCGTTGTCTTATTTTAAGTCGGCCGTGAAGCATGTTCGTGTAAGAAATGTTATTGTAATATAGTTGGTATCGACATTAATAAAAACTGCAATAAATGCCAAGTGCACAATTTAAGTTTTAAACACTAGATAATATACTAAGAACTGTTCCACCAAAAACTATTCCTTAACTTTGGAGGAACTGCTGGATACCTAAAACTCTGCGTGCCTTCCAATATGCATCCTTCTCTATGCGGCTTAATAACTCAATTATTTTAAATTCAAATCACTTTTCGGTTTTTCGCATTTGTAGCGAGCTATTTATTGAAACAATTTTTTCAAATCTGAATCCAAAGATGGCTATTGATGTTAAAATAAAACAATGTTATTGTCCAACTTTACATCTGTTTTGAAACAATACATTCACATAAAAGATAAAAATTAAAGTACATGAGAATATTTAATTCGTCATTGATATATATATTTTTACGCTGAAAGTTTATATTTATAAAGCTTTAGCACAGTAAAATTAGCACGAGGTAAATAATATATAAAAACATTTAGCATTTGATCACTTGTGTAAGGGGATTAATTTTAAAGTAGGTCAACGTTAAAATTACTATGCCATTTTAGAAATTAATTTTTTGGGAACCTGACGGGGGGAAAAAAAAAAGTTTTATTTACACCAACATTTCGTTAAATGCTCTTTACGAACAATACTTCGCCGACTGCCAAGAACCTATACTGCAGACAGCGAACTGCCAAATGCTCATTCTGTAAGGGGCCTTACAGTGTTCCTTACGGTGGTGCGGCAATTGCCAATGGCGTAATGCCAGTGAGAAAGTGTGTTCCGCTCACATGAAACTAGGCCTAGATGTTTAAAGTACAGTTATTAATACAAATTAAATTATTTTAAAGCAATTTTTATTCAGTATAATTACCCACGTAACTTTTTCGACACCTCTTGCTGAAAACCCCTCAAGCCCAAAGGATAGATAGGCCGTGCTTTCGCAGTCACTACACATACTGAGTGTCGGGATCAAGCCAGCTTTTTCCCTTTCGCTCCACGCGAGGTTTCGTGTCCTCGCTGAGCTGGCCTTAGGACACCTGCGTTATCATTTGACAGATGTACCGCCCCAGTCAAACTCCTCGCCTGGCAGTGTCCATGGATCGGATCACGCAGGGGTCAGGCCCGCAACCAAGGGGGGGGGGGGGGTGTTTTGGGTGTCTGGACCCCCCCCCCCCCCCCCCGAAATATTGATATAAATTGGGGAAAAAATACTCATGGAAACATTTATACTGGTCTAGCTATTGCAATGAAATGCACTTAAAAGTAATAGATAATGGGGTGTTTGACTGTTTGTTGTGCATAAAAATACTGTTATCTGGTCGGGTTGACCTTGGGCACATGATCGTTGACATTGGAGCTTTGACCCTGCAGTGCAGCTGCGCGAGCCGCGACTGGCCAAGGCACTTTGCTTTAATGTTTAACAGACAAATTTTGTGTATAGTGTGATTGAGTTGGGCCACCGGGGCCCGTGCCCCCTCTCCATCACTAAATACTTCCAAGAGTTTTAGAAAGTTGATCTTTAAAAATATTACGATCTCTGCCAGCTGTATATTCAATATTTAGATTCTAAAACCACTTAAATAGCACTAATTTGAACTTTAAGATCCAAATTTTCCCAGGGGAGTACCCTCGAACCCCCCGCTTTAATTGGGGGGGGGGGGGGGGTAGCAGTGAAGAACACCCCCCCCCCCACCACCGATATTAAATCCTGGCTACGGCCCTGGGCAACCCAAGCACACGCTACAATGCCGCAAGAGCCAAAGACGGCCTCGAGTTCCCTTGAGCGCTTGGTAAAAGCTGTTCACGATAAAGCGAGCACTTTTGGAATCAACCTTAGAAACAAGTCACTGCCCCCTGCCTTCATATATTTTAACCGGCGCACTGAGTGACATACGCCCTGTAATGTTGGTAACGATGGAGGGAAAGTAGTTCCATATCTCAACGTCGAATAAAAAAAGTAGGATGACAATTTGGGATAACTAAGTTATATATTTCCTTGCAGTTTTTCTTTATGTATCGAAGTTTAAAAATGAGCTGATTTGTAAAGTATTTACTTTTCTAACAATTTCACAATTTCACTTGACCGACACATAAATAAAGTGATGAGGTCCATGGCAATGTTAATTTTACATAAGGTAGAAGAATACTCAATGTGCATACAAGTAGATATTATGAAGGGCTTTCAAAAGTGCTCATTTTACCGTGAACAGCCTATACAAGAAAAACATTTGACTAGGGGCATGAGAGGCCCAACATCACGCGCTCCGCTCAACCAAGTAATATTTATCGCAAGGTGCATTTGTTATCTTAGACAATTTTCATTAAATTTGCTTACTGCCTTTTATTGTGTTCATTTACTATGAAGCCTTGTTGAAAGACCACGCTAAATAGCGTGTTTTATTGATAAAAATTCTTAAATTTTGGCAAGAAAGATAAATGCATAATTAGTGTAGGAGCTTCATGATCACATGACATTACAGTGTTTATTATGAACGTATTTCAATTACATCACTTGCCCCACGCCTTTATATCCTGTGCATTTCCCTTCAGTTGGGTTGATCACCTTTCTTCTTGTAGATCGTCCATCAACCTCATCTCCTTTCTTCCTCTGCTTTTCTTGCCATTCGTGTTTCTTTTTGTCGTAGCTTTCTGTAAAAAAAAAAAAAAATCTTGTTGTTACGTGTTCTGTTCAGGTAACTTGCCGTTTTCTAATTGTTTTCATGGATCTTCTGTAAGCCGTACTCCTCGATCCCTCCTCATTACTCACTGTCATCCATTTCTACTTTTCCCATTCCTATGCACAACCGTGTCTCGAAGCTTTCCAATTATTATTGTTTTCCTTGGCCGTTATTGCTTCTGATTACTGCGCCCAAGCTTGCAACACTTAGAAATCATTCCGACATTCTGCGCTATTTTTTTTTCTTCTGAAGTTGAAAAAGTAATCATTTCTGCAGTAACCTTTTTCTCCTCCCGTGTACTGTTCTAGAAGTAATCTCTTCATCGCTACTTTCGATCTTGACGACGTTTCTGCCACCCTCTTTGAGATCTCTTCCTGTCTAGTTGCAGCGTAGATCCGTCTGTAACACCAAGGTTGCGGGTATCTTGACGAATAGCACAATATATTAATGCAGCTCGCATACAGCGTAGTCTGAAGTAGTCGGCTGTGAGTACAATGCGAGGAAGTTTGTTTGTTTCGATCGCTGCTCACAGCTCTGAATAATTACCACACCAGTGGTCTGTTGCGGATAGTACTAAGTAAAAATCTCTTATACTACACAAGAAAAGCTGGAGGGCAGAGTCCGCCAGTAACAATTACGCAGGCTTCACATATAGTGCTTTTAGGGTAAAATTTCGGACTGGATCGAACTCGGATTGGAATCAACTTGTAGCGAACTCTGGAGTGAATTCGTATCGACGATAAGTGTTGAAGGTGAAGTTTCGAATGTGGGCTAAAGTGTAAACAAGACTGAATGCGGATTGAAACTCTATTGGTGACTGGCAGAACTATAAAACAAACATAATAAATATGAATTTCACATATTTCTCAGTCAAAATATTTCTCAGTTCCTTCGTGGCCATTTATTTTTCGCCTCACTTCCAAAAAAAAAAAAATTATTTTGCTAGTCGCAGAATGATTCTAACCTCTTACATAACCAAAATAACTAGTCAATATGGCGGCCACTTCTTCTTTGTTCTAATTTCAGTCTGATCAGTGTTTAAAGTAAAATTTCAAACCAGATTCTACATTCCAGTCCACCTCGACAACTGGACTGGATTATCTCACTCCACTCCTACTTCAGTCCAGCACGGATGTGTTTATATTAACATTTCAATCATTCTTCAGTCCACTCCAGATTCAATTCGGATTGAAATGTTACCGTAAATGCACTAATAGTCTTTCATCGAATACCTGCAAACCCGCAATTTCCTACCCTACCCTACCCACTCCATTTTGTCCCCCAACCTCTTCCTTCCCCGCCCGCGGTGTCTAAGCGGTTAGCCTGCTCGCCTCCCATTCCAAGTCTAAGCAGGTTCTATCCCAGGCCTGGTCACTCCCACATTTTCATATGTGAGAATCGTGCCGGACGATGACGCTTGTCGGCGGGTTTTCTCAGGGGTCTCCCGTTTCTCCCGCCACTCCATTTTCACCTAGATCACCGTCATCGGCTCTCAAGACGTCGCTGTTAAGAGCCGCCCAAATCCCTTTCCTCACTCACCTCCGTTACCGAACTTTGCACAGAGAGCGGGTGGCCAATGTCTAATATCCGCGCCTTTCTACAGTCAAATCGATCAGCGTTAGAGAACAGCTCTGTTTGGTTCAGCGACTTAGAAAGGTCGCTTCCTTCACATACGAAAGCTGCAAGCACCTGAAGGATTAAATTGTGAGAAACACCCATATATTTACCTGTTATAGTTTCAAAACGAGGAGTTGTCGCTTTGTACCACTCCTTTCGGACATTGGCTGCCGTTTGTTTGAGAAGGCGTTTTCGTATTTGACCGGGCCACTCAGAATTCGGCAACATCGGAACGGCTCCTACGTGATTCGTGTGCAGACATTCAACACCTGTCAAAAAGTAATTCAGCCAATCAAGATAGGTAAACAATTATGCAGTGTTTTGAAATATAACTTGGGGACATGTTAAACTTCAAACACATGTACCTTTGCAATATTTTTTGTCATTGGACCATACTTTATTTGACACGCCCTGAGTAACTCTGCACCAATAAACGAACACTTCACGACTGTGAGTTCCAATCACGTGCAGTCCAGTCAGAAAGGGAGTGACTTCACATATATGCAGGAGCCAGTGGTGAAACGACGCCGGCGTTATTATAGACGGCATTGTGAAGTTTATCCTGATGCCAAATATTAACGCGAATTTTGCAGGTCTCTAGTAATTAAGTACACAGAGACGATCTGGAGAGGCGGTTCCTTTGATGTAAGCAAACTCATTCTTTGGTTGTCTGCGAGGGGTCCCGTGCGAGGGACTTGTCTCTGATTGGCTACCGCGTGATGCGGAAGCTTCCCCAATTGGCTGGGCTGCCCGTTGGCCAGTGAATTACCAATCGCTGCCTGGAGAACGTCGCCCGGACATGTTTCTGGCCAGTGATGCCATTTTGCTGGCGGGTACAGTTGAAGTTCGCGGAACCAGCGACTGTTTCACCTCTGTAAAGGCTGTACGCGGTAAAATGAGAATTTTTAAAAGCCATAGGCCTACTAAAGATTTACTTACATGCACAATTGTGCATTCTTCGGCCATACGTGACATAGACATCGCCATTGGCCTGATCACTTTATCATGCATCGGTTAAGTAAAATTATTGACTTATTAAATAATTTATATTTTACAAATATGTTTATAATTATACTTATGTGCATTAAAAAACAGGGAGTAAAATAAATCACACCAATATTTATAAATCATTGATCTAAAACATTTAATTAAGTTTTAAAGATATGTACGTACTTCCCCTCCTCCGTCCAAATTTACTGGGCACAAAACTATCAGTGTGGACCTTAAACTGTGTGAAGTAAGGGGCAGAGACATTTTTCAAAGGTTGATTTGAAAAGTGCTTAGATAATTGTGAACCGCCTATAATCCACAGTATATGATATTCAAGGTGAAGCGAGCACTTTTGAAAGCCCCCTCATTTGGCATAATAGTCAATAAATATTTTTTATTTTAGTATTATACGTTAATTTCCGAGTGCGGTGGAATACATAAATTTGTGTTTATTACTTGCATGGCAACATTAATTTTAAAAAGTGGTTAAAGTATTAAAAAATGGCTGAAAGGTAAACTTAACTAGGGTGTCAAAAGTGCTCACTTTACCGTGAATAGCCTGTACTCTGCACTACCACACTGCGTCACGAGTGAGCAAACAGTACCCGGAGATTTTCCACTCAGAAGAGACGCGAAGGTCGACGAAGGGAGGATGGATAGATAGAGAGAGAGAGAGAGAGGGAGGAAGACAAGGAGAGGACGAGAACATGCGTCGAACGTGCGAGGAGCCGATACGACACCGCGCAGGTTTCGGCATCGCCTCGGCGTCAAGTACGGACGTGGCGCAACAGGGCACAAGGTCATATTGCAGTCCCCGCTGTGAAACGGGGGGGGGGGGGGGCGAAAGGATACCCGTCGGGGAGCTCTCTCGATCGGGGCAGTATAGCTCACCACCTTCCTAGGAAGTGTGAATGATGCTTTTGGATAGAAATTGAATTTGTAGCTTAAATTACGGTCGACCAGACGAACAGCCGCCCTCCCACGATATATATATATATATATATATATATATATATATATATATATATATATTATATATATATATATATATATATATATATATATATATATATATATATATATATATATACACATACATACATACATACATATATACATACATAGTGAATATATATATAACTAGGGATAGGAAAAATTCGCGAATTCATTTCAGGTCAAGATAGATTTCAATCGCGTGTACACTGCTGTCACATATGCAATTGGATCAAAGTTTATTCGACACACCCTGGACGACTCCGCGCCTATTAAAAGACTTGCAAGGGAACAAGCAGCAAATATCGCACTCTCAAATGTGGGGTAGCACTGTGGGTACAGCCAATTAACAAACATTTGAGGTACGACTGTAAAAAAGATGGTGGAGTCTAGCATACAGGTCATTGAACTCGCGAATATTTTCTATCCCTACATATAGCTAGAGACGTGCGAAATTCGCGTTATTGTTTCAGGACATATTGGAACTCAAAACCCTTTAACTGACCGAGGGAGACTCGAAATTTCATTGTTAACTGGCACCTGTACGGCGTCATTGTGATGTTTGACCGCTTCGCCGTAAATTGCCTGCTCAACCGTTCAGCCTTAACTATTGGCTGAAAGCTTCGTTGGAAAGTTTCACTCAAGCTGTCGGCCAATGGCAGACGTCAACCCAGCATACGTCTTGAAGTTTAGTCTGCAGTGGAAAACAACGCGAATTTCGCAGGTTTCTACATATAACTATAGGTCGTTCACGGTAAAATAAGCACTTTTTAAAGCCCTGCATAAGATCTACTTTTATGTACGTTGTGTATTTTTCCGCCTCATGTAAAATTAACATTGCCATGGGCCCCGTCACTTCATTCATGCGTCGATCGGGAGAAACTGTAAAATTATTGTAAAAGAAAATATTTTATAAATATGTTAAATTTTATACTTCAATGCATAAAAGAAACATAAGGCGAAAGTAATAATTTAATTTATAACAAATGGTTACCTAACACTTTTATATTCGACCTTAAGATACGGAACTACTTCCCATTCATCGTTATCAACTTTACTGGGCATATGCCACCCATTGGGCCCTTTAAAATATACGAAGCTCAGGAGCGGTCACTGTTTTCTGAGGTTGATTTCAAAAGTGCTCACTTTATCGGGAACAGCCTTTAGAGACGTGCAGAATTCGCGTTTTTCATCCAGTTGGCAGGATAGTCTCCACTGCCTTATAAACAAGCAAACACAGTATAGGCTGTTCAAGATAAAATGGGCACATTTGAAAGCCCTCCTTAATATCTAATTGTATGCACGTTGTGCATCATTCCGCCTTGTTTAAAATTAACGTTGCCATGGGTCTCATCACTTTATTCATGCGTCGAAAAGTAAACATTTTAAAAATCTGCTACTTTTTATACACTGATGCATTTAAAAAAACACAAAGCACAATAAATAATTTAAATTATCACAGATGATTACCTAACAGTTTTTATACGACGTTAAGATATGAAACTACTCTCCGTATATCGTTACCAACTTTACCGGGCGCATGTCACTCTGTGCGCCCGTTGAAGTATATGCAGGCATGGACAGTGACTTTTTTGTAAGGTTGATTTCACAAATGCTTACTTTATCGTGAACAGACTTTACGTAGTTTCACTGGCCGATGCACTTAAATCGACGTCACCTATCTGCTCGATCTCCTTCAAAGAGATTGGCCACTTCATCGCTGATAGTATCTTACTGTCTCAAAGAGTATTCCGAGGCGAGACAGACATATTTCCAGCCAATGGCTGTTGTCGGTCAGACGCACAGTAATATTGGAGTTCAGTCTGTCCTTAAAAAAATAATAACACGAGTTTTGCAGGTCTCTACATACAGCAAGCATCGCGAGACATAACGAACTAAACCCTTTCGGTCGCAGTGAACTGCACCTGTATGGGGACGTTAATAAGCCCTCTACAACCAAAACAAAATGAGTGCTCGAGCCTAATTTGGTTCCACCGTAACAATATGTCATCACTGCCAAGTGGTTAAATTTGACTGAACGCAACAACGTCTCAAGCTGTTATTTCAAATTCAAATCTGCCCAAGACAATAACCGGCAATTCAAACGCGTTTCGAGACCCTGTAATTTTGCGTTCGAATCTCACTGGAGAACAATGGTGTGCGTACTCGAGCAGAGTCACATAAAGCCCACCTGTTGTCTTATGAAAGAGCCGTTCAGGGTTCGCTAAACTAACGGCGCTGAAATTTCCCCTACCACAGTTACACATTATTTTCAACTTCGGAATTTCCTACTGAACCGTTTAAAAGCGAAACATATAAATTGCTGCAAGTGCTGATTTCTGCACGATTATTATGTGTAGGTTTGAAGAATACATTGGAACTTATGGTCTATAGTGTATAGTTCATTATCTTATTTGTAAAGGTATGCTTCTTTAAAAATTGCTATTAATAAAATCATCCATGTAAGGTCAGCGTTAAATTATTTTTATCATAGTAAAATCGCAACCCTTATTACTTAAATGAACGTGGACATGCTATTACCCACTAAAATTTCACCGATTTTGTACCTCAATTATCTCTTTCAGGCACGGCGTCCTGTAACTGCGACGTTGCTCTATTAGTGCTCTATTGCTGCATATAAAATAAAACAACGTTCAATGAGTGACGTCCTCAAAGTGTCACAGACAGCATTCGCTTTGTCAGTGACATGAAGTGCAAACACAAGGTTATTGATCCCGATAAAGTGCAGAGCGTCAGAACGATGGCAGAACAGCATCGTACAGATAATGTTTTTACTGCAACGCCTAAAATGCTATATCTATCTGCGACCGAAATCGTTAACAAATCACTTTTCAAGAATTTGTTTCGTCTCAAGTAGTGTTTAATTGCCCGAAAAAAAAAAATCGTATGGAAATTTGATTTTCAAAGGTGCATACCTCAAATGATAATCACTGCAGGCATTTAGTAGTATCTCGTTTTGTGTCTTTTTTATTTGTTTTACTTTCGTTTTCAATATTTTGTTTTTCAAGAGAAGTGTATAATACACACAAGCGGGGGGGGGGGGGGGTAACTGAGTAAATATGCACTCTTAAATAGCGGAACAATAACAGAACGTCTTGTTTCTTATTCTGCCCAAGGATTCACATCAGAGGGATTTTACTGGAGTTCGAAATAACGTTGTGTAAGTACTCGAAGTAATAACGCATACAAAGAACGAGACATGTTTTAAAAAACATGTCTGGAATGAGAACCACATTCAACATTTATCGACATAGTTTGATGAACTCTTTGCCGAGAATTTCATTTAGGTTCGTGGAAGCCATGTACCAAAAATAGCAACGTTAAGTCATTTAATTTGGAGATAAAAACTAATATGCTTTTAGAACTTGCTATAGTAATTTTATTACTTTTAAAAATTAGAGTTTAGAAGCACGGCGTCCTTTTGGACGTGTGCAATAAAATATTTTCTCTAAAATCTGTGTTTCCGCATATGAATGTATCTCAGTAAATTAATGGTCTGAGAATAAGACTTTGTCCCAGAAAAAATTAAATATCTGTATAGGGATAGGAACATTTCGGGAGTTCATTTCAGGACAAGATAGACTTCAAACACGTGTACACTGAAGTTGACTTTGCAATTGGATCGCAGTTGATTAGACACGCCCTGGACAACTCTGAGCCAATAGCAGACTTGTAAGGAAACAAGTAGCGAGTGCCATACTGCCAGGTGTGAAGAGTAACACTGGCTACTCTAACTGATAGTTTAAATACATAATGTTGTTTACGGAACATATATATTTAAAGAGAAAAGGATTGAAAACAGCTAAAAGCAACATTTTTTTAGTACTTTCCTACACAATAATCATAAGGGAGAGGTATAAAGTACGAGGTGGCATCTAATCCATTGGATTTTATTACGTGTTCTGATATCCTACTTTTACAGGCGTAATATGCGAGAAATTCAGCTACCCAAGAATGCATAGTGTAGCCTTTCGAGGGCTCGTTACAATGCTTCCTTCTGGCCAGACTTGAGATTGAGGAGTTAAAAAAATTGTTATTACGGATATCCCTTAAGGTGTCGCTATCGTTTGCCAAGAATGCCCGACTGGAGGCCGTTTCGAACGACCCTTGGCATAACTCCAAATTGTTTTGGCGCACGGTTCGTAATCGGGTGGTTCGGAACCCACTCGAATTTGGTTACTTCACCGCCTACAGTATTTGTCCGTTAAACAGAAAAATTTTCACGAGTCTCTAGAATGCGGGACCCGGGGACATTACGGCAGACCCCACAAAACTCTGCTGAAAACAGGCAACGTCATACGACGTTTAACTCAGCTCGCCCAATGATGTCACCACGAGACAAACAAACGAGATCATAACCCCAACGTGTGCCTGACAGCGAAACTACCTCCAAAAACTTGCGGGGCTGCGGTGGATGATGCGGTCAGAACACTCGCCTCCCACCAAGGCGAACCGGGTTCGATCCCCGGCCGAGCCACTCCCGGATTTTCGCAATTGGGAATCGTGCCGTACGATGCCGCTGGTCGGGCGGGCTTCCTCGGGCATCTTCCGGAGCCCTTGCATTACGGCGCTGCTCCACCCTCCCCTCATTTCGCTCTCATCGGCTCTCAAGACCTCGTTGTTAAAAACCGCCCGAATCTCTCAATTCTCGACAACTCCGAAAATTTGCAGTGAATATCCTAGAACGTGGTTCTTTATAGTTAAAGTCCCTTACGGAAATTTCGCGGATTCGTTTAGCAACAGCTTAGACTCCACAGTCCTTAGGGTACTCGAGCTACAGCTAGCTAGTTGCTTATTGGCTCACGCTTTCGTTTTCTTTTCCCCAGAAACAAAAGGACGGGATTCGGTCCTCTTTTGCACGCAGTTTCTGTTCAGGTTGTCCAGAGTATGGAGTATATAAGTGCACAGAGAATATATGGCGTGGTGGTTCTTTTTAAGCGTACGCATCCATTGTTTGGATTGGCTACGCGAGGCTCAGGGAAGGTCCTTGTCTCTGATTGGCCACTGAAATACTGCAAAAGTTTCTCTATATGCTGGGATGCCGGATGGTGAGAAAGTTACTGTGCACTGATTGACGAACGCAGACACAATTTTGCTAACGTATGTGGCTAGAGCAGCGCGACGGCACAAGCAGCCGATCCACGCCTGTATTTAAGACACGTGCTAAAATTTTGTTATTATCTGGCATCCAGGTAGACTTTACCATCCTGTATATGCATATTCGAATCGATGTGAGTAGAATAGAAAAGACAGATCGAGCATAAGGGCACGGGGAACAGGCGCCAGGCACCGATCGACAGCCATGTAGTGACGTCACCCTACCACCATATTAGATTTCAGTGACCTTGGCCTTCGTGCCAGGAGCATGTGTGATCCACCCGCCAGCAAACCTCGGACCTCTTGCATGTAAGTCTTCACTTGTTTTTAGGCAAATTTTCGAAAATTCTTAATTTTTTTAATTTTAATTTTTATTTTTATAATTTTTATTGTGTATTTTTTTTTTTTAGTTTTTCCAACAGTTTTTAATTTTTTTTTGAAGGGGTAATTTTTCTATTTTTTTGGGGTTGAAGTTTATCCAAAGTGACGAGGAGGAGGTTTAGGTCATGGGCGCGCGGTTAAGGTCGAGATCACTCAGATCCAGTATGGTGGTACGGTGACGTCACAATATGATGGCCGGTCGGTGCCTGGCGCCTATGTTCCACGCCCTTGAGCCCGATCTCTGTTTCCCATTCTACTGGCGCGATTTCGTTACTGGCTTGTGCAACTGTTAGGACGAAGTTTCCTTTCGACTTGGTTGGAAGTAATCGGGCAGGACTATAGTTAGCTGTTGCCTATTGGGGGGAAAACCGCTTACAAAAGACATTTACTTAATATATAATAAAAACTGTAGGAACGCGTGTAGGCCTATTTATGGCCTAATATCTTCTCAAATAACAGCACAAATTGTGCAGGTGTGCGTCTGTATTCTTTAGTAGTCGGCGTCCGTGTAGTGGCTTACAAACTACGAGCAAATTGACAAAAGTAGGCGCGCAAGTAGTTAACAGACTGTTCACGGTAAAGTAAGCACTTTTTGAAGCGCTACCATTTGTAATAATAGTCAATAAATACATTTTATTGCGGCCTTAGACGTTATCTTTCGAGTCCGGTGTAATATGTACATTGCGTTTGTTACTGACATTGCAATATATTTATTTAAATAAGTGGTGGAAGAATAAAAAATGTCTGATGTAGGCTGTTAACGGTAAAGTGAGCACTTTTTAAGGCCCTTTCAACAAGCACTAACCACTAATAAATATTTGTTATTGCAACTTCAGGCGTTAACTTTTGGGAGTGGTAAAATATATACACTATGTTAAATAGTCACATGGCAATGTTTGTATTAAAGAGTTGTATGAAGATAGAAATCGACTAAATGGAAAAATTCAGCAGGGCCATAAAAAGTAAAAGTGCTCACTTTACCGAGAACAGACTATAGATCGGGACACCCAAATTTCGCGAAAAGATTTCACGGCCAGTTGTGTTTCATAATAGTTAAGCTGAGATCCACTTTCGTGGTTGGCTGATCTAGGTCTTAACATCTCTTACGTTTCTGCCTGCCAATCACAGACGTACAGTATCGGAGTTACCTAATTCTGATTGGACAGTCAAGTAAGAAAATGTCTTGTCACAAAGTCAGGTGGCCAATAAGGAAAATAAAACTGCTGGTATGTCCGTAGGGTATATAAATATAACAAGCGCGGAAATATTTTCGCGGAATTCGTAGTAATAGTCTACGTGTGGTCGTCAGTGAGGTAGTGAGAGACGGAGCTAGTTGCTCAGAGAGGCAATAGCGGCCGAGGAGTCGGCCATATCGTGTAGTAAGCAACTATCCCAGTATTCACGTGGAGCGATTTCAGGTAACCATGGAGAACCGAAATCACGATTGCAGGGTCGGGGCTTCGAACTTAAGTCCTTCAGAATGCAAAACCTAATGTTTTCCCTTGCACCAACTAGTTCGAACTCAATTGAAAAAAGTAAGCTCAACAAGTATATGTGTTCGAAGTATAGATTGTGTTCCAAATAGTTCGTGAAATTTCTACGTCTCTAGTTAGCTCGTAGGTAAACCTATAGTATTCTAGCAGGAGCGGACAGTCCGTAAATAGTGTGAAACAGTTACTGCTCCATGAAGGGGCGTGGGTGGGTCCCTCAATTAGATATGGCATATGTGGTGAAGATATGTTATTGTCTTATCACACTACAATTTAATATAAGGCTTTATATAAAGCTAAAGGAACGTGTTACGCATCAATACTTTGCTGTATGTTTATTTACTTCAGCTCCGTACACGCTATAGTCTATAAGCAGTATCTTTACAGTTCTTCAAGCCTTTGAAAAATCACCCCACGTATGACGTTTTCGGGTGTTCACTAAATATGCCATGCATCGCAAGCGATTTATATGCGTGATGACCAAAGTATCTTATTTCTGGTTAAATTGAATTTTTATTTACTTTCTTTTTCGACACAAATTGTAATACCTATTTAATTTAGAGTTGCCATGAATAAATACAATAGAAAATGTGTATGTTGATAATGCCCAGTAAGAATTAGCTCTGATGCAAAATGTGTATGTTGGTAATGCCCAGTAAGAATTAGCTCTGATGCAAAATGTGTATGTTGGTAATGCCCAGTAAGAATTAGCTCTGATGCAAAATGTGTATGTTGATAATGCCCAGTAAGAATTAGCTCTGATGCAAAATGTTATTTACCCGATTGCGTACAAATGTGGTGGGTTGTCCCTTTGTGGTAATTTTGTAGAATTAGTTAAGCTTTCTTTGTGTGGGGCGGAGGAATATCCTGGAAGTAGAACTTTAGCAGGACATGAGAAGAGTTAGAAGAAACTATGAACGGACTATCCTTCGTGGTTCTAGGGTACAGGCGGGTGGATTGTTGAACACGCGTACTTGATGAGGTAGACCGTTTATTCAACCTCTGTGTATGTACCCAACATTGACATACCCTAAAGGAACACTGCTGTCGAAGTGACATGGTGAACAGTGATGAACGTTTAGATAAAGTTTAGATGACAATAGCTATTAAATTAAGAAAATACCCTTATCAATTTAAATTTAATCTACCTGCATTCCAAATTGGTTAGAGGAAGTATACCAACATCTCAAGACAGTGCTCTAATCTCAAATCCAAACCACACCGTGTTTGCCAACTGTATTGACAGAAAAGCAATTCAATTTTGGGTCACGGAGTTTGGTTGCGCGCAGCCAGCGAAATCGGTCTCCCTCATCTTTAGCCTATGGCTGAACGTCATTCTCGCTGCACTGCTCAGATACTCATTTGTCCGCCAATGCTATTTATTCTTTAATGATAGTGGCCACGAGGGGCAAAGAAGCCCGAACGTGTCGCGAGTAGAGAAAATTACGCCAAAGGTGCAGTGCGCACTCAACTTGGTAACATTTTTGACGAGAACTATTTCTTTCTAGCCATTACCAACGCACGCATTTTCATTCTGGTTTGTTCGCTGCCATTGTAAATGAAATGTTACAATTTATGAATGAAATTTAATTTAACCAAAATTAGGTACTCTCATGTTAACATAAGTATAAAACGCTTGCGATACATGACATAGTTTAGAAAAAAAAACCAAACACGTCGTAGATGGAGATAATTTTCAAATGTTTGATTTGAAAAGTATATGAAGACACAGGGAATAGACTATATAGACGCAAATGGTTAATTCGTATGAAATAACAAATGGCTAGAGACGAGTGTGGCTTCTTCTTCTTCTTCTTCTCTCTCTCTCTCTCTCTCTCTCGTTATCTCTCTCTTTATCTCTCTCTCTCGCCGAATGTGTGCCCGGGAGGGTGTTGGCGCGGGACAGACGTGACTAAATTCAACAGCGAGATAATTTCGTTTGGGAAAGCGACGGTGTTGACAAAGGACGGCGCCGGTAATGGAGAAGAGCAGTTAAAAGGAAGCCGAGAGGGCGGGAGGGGGCTAGATGTTCCATCTCGACAGCCACATTCCCTCTCGCGACCCCTCAACGTCGACGAAACTTGGTCGCCTAACACGCCCACACAGATGCCCTCGAGGGCTTGGCCTGCGAGGCCAGCTCGTGACCAACCTTACTTACCGGGAACCTTAGCCCGCCATATTGGATTGCTGGTTCTTCTAGTGTCTTTGAACTCTTTGACGTGCATACGTCTTTAAATTTGCAACCATAGTGGGAGGCAATCCAGAAAATCCGATGATAACAAAATAGGGGAATACAGTTTGGCATTGCAGCTCCGAATATATCGTCCACATTCGAAATTCAATTACACCACTCGATTGTCGAAGCATGGGGGGATTTTGAGTTCGTTTTACCGCGTCTCATATAACTTCCGCGTAGTATAACTTTTGACTAGGAAAAGCTACGACGCTGGTTTAGGTTTCAATCGACAGCTCTCGTCAAGATCAATCGACAGTGTGTATAAAAACATTTATGTGGGGTGCGTTTAATGTAACAAATGAAGGAAACTGAACACAATTTCGGCCTATACTCGTTAAAAATAAAAAAACCTAGTCGAAATACAGGAATCGTATACGGTTGGAAACAGCATCTCAAAATACCCATAAAATCCCATATAATCGAGTGAAGTGGTGCCGGGAATGTAAAATAAACATCAAGGCGTCCGAGCGCGTCAATGTAGACGTATTCACGCAAAACCAACGGCCGTGTCCCCAACACAGCCAAACCCAATTTTTAAACAAGGAATTTTCTTGTGAAGTACTTTATCCATTCAAGGTAATTTCACACTTTTTGAAGCCCTGCTAAAGGGGCCCGCTGAGGCAACACGGTTAGACCACTTGCCTCCCACCAAGGTGAACCGGGTTCATTTCCCGGCCGAGTCTCTCCGGGTATTCGCAAGTGGAAATCACGCCGGACGATACCGCTGGTCCGCGGGTTTTCTCGGGGATCTCCCGTATCTTCCCGCAGTAGCATTTCAGTGGTGCTCCATTCTCCCCTCATTTCACCCTCACCGGCTCTCAAGACCTCGTTATTAAGAGCCTCCCAAATCTCGCAACTCAACTCAACCATGTAAAAATTCTACTTCCAGGATATTCCTCCGCCTCGTACAAACTGTAAGCACAGCTCAATTAAGTCTAGAAAATAGTGCGCACTCAGTTGTCATAACACTTTGCATGAAAACTATTTCTTACTAAGCGCTAACAACGCACGGTTTCTCACTGTTTTTATCCATATTTAATATTAATGAAATATTATAATTTATGTATAAAATAAAGACGCCTTTTCAATTATGTTAACAGATGTGTAAAACGCCTGTAATACATGCCATATTTAGGAAATAACCAAACGTTTTATATATGGGGCGATCTTGCAAAGGTTAATTTCAAAAACTGCTAAGAAACCGTTAAGAGACTATAGTATTCACTCATCTAGCGAGCTTGTCACACTTAAAGACAAATTAATTAAATTACTACTCAACCATTTTCTTTTTGTAATCTTAAAAAAAGATTCAAAGAAATAAAATTAAGTGACCATTTATTTTGTGCATAAAATTTTTTATATTGTTTCAAGGAGAGAAATGGTTTTTCTTCATTCGTCAACAACATTACTGTAAAAACGCAAGCGAATGTTTACGTTCTGTTGTAAGTAGACTAACTAATAATTTTTCCCCCCTAAAGTTAGTAGAAGTCCTGAAACTAAAAATTAATTAATTTCCATTCGTATCGAAGACCAATTGACTTACACACCTATGTTACAGGATAGGTCAGTCCGAAAAAAATTGCGAAATTTGTTATGCAAATTTTTATCATCACAAATCAAAATTTGCCAACCCCCCCCCCCCCCCCCCCCCCCCCGTGACGCAGTCGGTTGGTGCGCCGACGGTATGTGGTGCGGGAGGTTCTGGGTTCGAATCCTAGTTATGGCATGGGTGTTATTTAAGCTAGGTCGTAAGTTAGTTTACAGGCCGTCTCTTGATAAGTCTTCAGGTATTACAATCCAATCCAATACATATCAAAATAACAATTATGCTGTTACTGTGTATTAAAAAAATATAAGAATTACATAATATCTACTTTGAAAAAAAAAATGCCGTCGATATGTAAATAAACCCTAGAAAGGTTTATATATCCTAAAAAGTAGTTCGTTTTTAAGAACTTTGTACCTAATTTATATTTGTCTTTCAATGGTTTGTAAAACAACGATTACAAAAGCATTTAAAATTGATTTTAAGCACTGCTTGTCAGTTTTTCCTGTTTAAATTTTGCAGGGAGTTGTTTTATTTTATTAGTGTAACTGAAAGTAAAAAGAGCGAAAACACTGAAAACATATATAAGTTTATTATTTTTTTTGAGAGCAATATTACACGTGTTGTCTGCAATGTGAACGTTATGTTAGATAGTTCTGTATTTATGAAACGTTAATTGTTTTCGTTAATCAGTACTTAAACCACCTTTCACAGTTTATGTTACGCAGTTGTTGTACCAATATAACAAATAGCGTACAGGGAAGTTTTTTGAATTTCTGATGTATTTCTTGAAGTGTTAGGGCCTACTTAAAACTGTTCTTGACAATAAGTTAAAAATTTTGCTATTGTAAAATGAACAACAGTTCACTTGATTCTATTAATATATCTACCCGGTGAAATGAAAAATGTAATAAAAAAATATGTGTAACATTAGTAAAGTAAAAAACTGATCTGTAGTAATGTGGCGAGGATGTCATTATTTTATCGAAATTGCGATTGTTTATTTCTTTCTCAGGCTCTAAGATTTCTTTTATCTTACCGCAGACGCTCTCATACTCGAGCCAAGTTTCGTAACTGATTATCGTGGCAATCTTCAAGGATGCCAGTTGTGGCTCGACACGCTTGTGACCTTTAATTCCGGCTTTCACCATCGTTTACACTACTTTACATCTTATCATTACTCCGTGCATGGAGAACGTTTGCAAAGATTGAGAGAGCGGAAAACATTGCATTTACCTGTTATTTTCTGTTACTTAAACCACAGTAGTAGTTACGAACAGTCGTGTTTAACTCGACCGGCCAAACCCACACAATGAAAAATATTTGTAGTAACTTAATCTATTTGGTAAAATCATCACTTTTTTTTATGTTGGTTTTAACTGGGACCCATAATTAATTAGTCCTGTTTTTATCATCCACAGAAAGACCAAACATATTTTTGTGTTGCCATTGAAAAGAGAAACCGAGTGCATGACTGCAAATTCTAGCCCACTGGGTCAGAACTTCGAAATTTTTCTTGTCTTTACTCTGTTGTGTAGAATAATTGGTGTAGTTAATTGCTGTAATTATTCAGGCAAACCCCATAGCTCATTAGCAATGGAAGAGGAATCCAGAAAACTCTTACTAAGGATTTGAGAATGCATTCCAGTAAGGAAAAAGTATATCAATAAATTATATCAGATTATGGATCAGTGTCAAGCTAAACTTGGGTCTGAAATTCGGGGGGGGGGGGGGGGATATACTAAAACGTTGATGACTAGAATGACTAATAAGATAAATAAGAAAAAAAGGGGATTCAAATAGTAATGGAATCCTGCTTTATCAGAATTTCTATGCCAAGATATTGAAATATTTCGATTTTGAAATCCGTTGTTTTAGTACAGCATGGCAGGAGGATTTCTGCGACAGCTCGATTATCCGAGCGTAAATAAAACGCTGTGGCTGATACACGTGCAATATATTATTTATCTTTATCTTAGCGCTGCAATGTTTCGTCTCCGTGCTATGTGTATCCACATCAACCTGAGAAAATGGGCGCCACCTACGCATGCCGTGTTCGTGATTCTATGCAATAAATTCGATGGTCCAAAGCACAACAGAACTTACTCTTGCCTCCATGACCATCGCACAAAAGAGACGTAAAATTTTATGAGTACCCGGTGGTTTTTAGTATGGCTATAAACATAAAAGTGTACTCTGTTAACGTAAAGGGGCGCTGTAGAATCATTACGACAAACATATTGCGGTGTTGGAATGGTGCAAGACTAACAATATATATTTTTTTTTTGTCGAAATAAAATTGCTTTTCATACCCACCGGCAATACCGCTCCGGCGGTACTATATGCGGGTGTTGGAACATAATGCTTCTGCACGCAAGCACACACATCGATGACTCTTATTGTCCTTGTTGCCAAGTTTAAAGCTCCCCTTCCACTGAAGCTGTGCGTCTGAACCGACATTCGATGTTCGCGCTTCGATAAACACATCACAGCCATTGACTGCCAAATAAAAACTGCTCCATTGTAGACAAACTTTTGGTTTGAAAAAAATTATAAATAATGATATTGATCCAGTGGTTGCCTGTAAGTGTTAGTATGTATGGCTGCTGTTATTATTAAATTATCTCTTCGAGATAATTGATTTTTGAAGATTCGTAGCAGTTATTTGACTTTCACAAGTGGTACAAAAAAAACTGCGAAGTTATGTTGGTCGCAAGGCGTGACCTACGAAAACTTATAAGTGATATAATCTTATTACTCCAGAGACAAGATTCTCCAATACACCGGACTTCTACAAACTGTGCATTTTCAGTGATTTTTAACGTTAGTTCCAGTTTTATTTCCTATACAATATATATATTGTTTATTCGCCGAACTCTAAGCAAAGTTGCGAACTCGAGTAGTTATTATAATTAAATTTTCCATCCAGCAATCGGAGTGTTATGTGAGTTTATTCACTGGCGCTTCCAACTACTGACATTACACTCCAAACCTAAACACACTCGTAGCATTTAAGGGGTCTTCATGGGGTATAAAACGAATAGTATCGCCTCATCTTGTATATTACTTTCCAACTGGCTGCCCAGCCTATGGGGATTCTTCACACAGAACGTAGTAGCCAATCACGCAAGTGAGTGAAGAGTCAGTGAAGAGATTTGGGCGGCTCTTAAGAGTGGGATGGACCCCCGCATTTTTTGTGAAATAGTTGTTTGCGCGAATACGCGTATCTCGGTAAATCAATGTTGCGACAATGCGAATTTTTGTCAGAAAAGATAAAAAAACCAAATATCTAAGCCTTATTATTTTTATTTTTGTCATATTAAGTGTATTCTTGGAGAAAAAAAAAATCGTGTGAAAATGGTCAAATATCGCATTTTTGAAGCTTGCCTATGCAGCTTCCTTAAGCGGCAAGAGAAAAGTACAAATAAACGGGTCTAGTTTACTTTCATCGCGTGTAATAAAACCCCACTGTTACAGATCTAAGTTGCACAGTGCAGTGTCACGACGGAAACACTGCACGCCTTGCGCGTAGGAGCGATGAGGCGCTAGAAGTGCGTGTTAGTGTCGCCCGTATCGCACCCTCGCTTCTTGACCTTGGGCCCGGGGTTCCAACGGGGTTCCATTCCACTCTCAACGGCGAGGTCTTGAGAGCCGATGGTGGGGATTGAGGTGTGTAAGGAGCGGCGCCGAAATGAAAGGGCGAGGGGAAACGGGAGCCGACCAGCGGAATCTACAGGCACGGTTCTTGCATGTGAAAGTCCGGGAGTGGATTTTCCGGGGATTGAACACCCGGTTCCCAAGGGTGGGCCAAGCGCTACGCCTGATAGAGAGATTCTTCACGGAATCACTCGGCGAACGGGTAGACTACGTTCACATCAAACGAACCGCAATAATTTCACTTTGGCGTACTTCCCTTTTACGCGGCTGGCGAGAGCGGCCTAAATTACGGACATGTGTGTCAGATATAATTCTCTGCACCTTTCGGAGAACACTCTAAATCTGAATCAGTGAGGATTTCACTGTTTAAATAAGTTACCAGCACCTGACTTATTCAAAAGTCGCTGCAGTCAGTTTAACGGATGAATTAGTGGAGAATAATAAATCCCCGCTTTCCTTAATCTATTGATTCAGTGACATTTTCCGCTGATTAATAAACCGTTTCATTCGCTGTTTTTAAATTATTTTTTTGACCGAGCAAAGTGTAACAAATGAAATAACAACTCATTAACAAATTAAACTTATAATATGCATTGCATACATAATTTTTTTAATGTGAGTTT
This sequence comes from Dryococelus australis, assembly GCA_029891345.1. NCBI lineage: Eukaryota > Metazoa > Arthropoda > Insecta > Phasmatodea > Phasmatidae > Dryococelus > Dryococelus australis. The sequence continues at coordinate 41,422,861 of CM057003.1, forward strand.
TGCTTCTTATAACACCGTTTTACGAAGCAACATGAACACATCAGTCTTTCATTCCGCGTTCTACATCTTTCAATTCGTTTTCACGTATCCATCACAGCGCTCGGTTTCGAGGTTTAAACTGCATTTTGTGAAGTGAGTGCTTTCATACATACTATTTGTTTTAACAATCCTAATATTACCAATTAAACAAAAAACTAAAAGAAAGGACATATGCCCCACATTTAAAACTTCATATTTTGAACGAATTCTTATTGTACATACGTATATTTCAACGTGGCTTGGTAGCTGGATTGGTAATGTGGCGGTTGAGAAGCGGTGTGCTGTGATTTCAAATCGTGGATACAGCTGAAGTGTATACGTTTCTCAATTACTTTAAATCGCGCAATATAGCCGGAAATATGTTTATTCATTGTAATGATTTGCCTAATTCAGTAAAAAAAAAATTTCACCCACCGCACGCAGTTGAATCGGCCGTCACTTGTTCAATCAGTGAAATTGTTTCACTGAAACAAGCAGTGGTTTTCCGACCGATTCTCAGGGGAGTCACTTTCACTTATTCGAGTAGTAGAATTTCACTGCAAATCTGTAGTTTAGCAACTTATTCGAAATTAGAGTTCACGTCGTCGAACCGGAGGCTTGAGTTTTCGAGAGGCTGGCGAGTGATCATGCAAAGTCAATCGCGTTACACTCTTAGGGTATTATTGATACCACCGAATCGGTGCGATCGCATTAACACGTTGCGTTTTAGAAACGCTTTGACGGTACAATCTCACGAAGACCCCTTAGTTGAGACGAGTATTGAATAATTATTTAAATGATAAGTGAACTTGAATTTGTAATTTGCTGCACGACCAGATTTAGGATCACGAATGATAATGCCACAGCAAGAATGATAAATTTGGAACCATTATTACAGAATTTTGTAGGAAATCGAATTGTGAAACACGCTTTACCGAAACTAGCCACCAAAACAAATTTCGATCACTTACACGTTTTCTGAAGCAAAATCTTGTGTTTAATATAAATAGAGCTTTTGACCATAAATCTTGATATTAAGAATAAAACAGACAAACTTATTCTTCATGAGAATAACTGCTTCGGTATTAATAAATAAAATTCAACAGACCAACTCATAAAGGTGACTACATATATTCCAACTTTTGTTACACACTGAATAATAATTAGAAACAAAAATCAGTCACAGGCGGTCCATGTCCATCGAGTACCGTCTCCTGGCAAGGACACCAGATGTCGCCCCGTACACAGGGCTGCACGAGACTACCCGGCAAACAGCATCACACATGTCGACGTGTCACAACGCCATTATCAGTCTTGACACCCTTCAAAACCTATCCTAGATACCTCCCCACCAACCTGCTATAGCTAAGTGATGCAGTGGTCCAACTAACCCCCTTCCACAAAAGCGGACGTGGGTTCGATCCCCGGCGGGATCGCCCCCAATTTTCCACACGTGGGAATCGTGCCGGACAATGCCACTGGTCAGTGGGTTATCTCGGGGTTCTCTCGTTTCCCCCTGTACTTGCATTCCGGCACTGCTCCATATTCACCTCGATCACCCGCAACGGCGCTCAAGGCCCCGATGCCAATGCTCTCGCCTACTTAGAGCTTTCTCCCACGTTTGAGTCCGCGAAGCACGGGAGCGATAAGGACGACTCTTCCACGCACGCACTCCATCAAGCGCAAGCCGTGCATTGCTCTCGTCACGCTGCGTCTACTTATGGGACGTTCAGGAGTGATCCTATCGTTTTATTACAGGAATGTCTGTAAAGGCTGTTCACGATCAAATTAGCACTTTTGAAATCAACCGTAGAAAAAGTCACTGCCCCTGCATGCATATATTCTAAAGGATGCACTGCGTGATATGTGGCCATTAAAGTTGGTAGCAATGGAGGGAAAGATGTTCCATGTCCTAAGGTCGAATAAAAAGTGATTGGTAAACATTTATAATGACGTAAATTATTTATTTCGCTCTCTGTTTTTGTTTCTAATGTATCTAAGGGTAAAATGAACAGATTTGTGAAATTCTCCTTTTCTAATAATTTTGCAGTTTCACTTGACCGACGCATAAATAAAGTGACGAGGCTTATGGCAACGTTATTTTTCCCACATTGTGGAAGAATACACAACGAGAATACAAGTAGATCTTAAGCAGGGCTTTCAAAAGTGCTCATTTAACCGTGAACAGCCTATTGGAATGTTCAGCGTAAGATCCTTGAGTAGCTTTGTATATACCTGACGTGTATACTCTGAGTTACATCGCTTTGAAAAAACCGTTTCTAGTCATCAGCTTACACTGACTTGGCGATGTCAAATGGCGGATAATAGTGAACATCGATAACCCCGTAAAATGAAATCACTATATTTATGCCATAAAGCATATACAAGTTCTCAAGCCTTCTAGAACAGTTTACGCGAGCTAAATATGCATATATTACTAGATCATTAAGTATTTCTACATAACGGAAGGGAACTACGGTTTGTCGTTATATTAAACTGAATACCTAAAATGTGAAACGGGATCAGAAGTATTTAAATAGAGCACTTGGTAAGACGTTAGGTTTCGTGAAGTGGTTAATGTCAACTACTCGAGGCGCAAGTTCGATTCGCGTCTCATCCGTAATTTTTTTTTTTTTGGTTGGTAATTCCTCTTTTTGTGACAAGATAAATGTACTTAATTTATTTTACACCACCTTAATGTCGACACTACAGTAAGGCGGTAACGTTGTTACAAAAGTACTTACTGTTGCATTGACGTTAATGGCTTAACGGTATACTCTCTAAGAAAACCACCGATTCGCAGTGAAAATGGCTCCACTTAGAATCAGTGAAATTCTTTGCATCACTAATTCAATCAGCGTAATTTTTCCACTGATTCGAGTTTAGAGTGTAGTACATTGACAGCAACTTTGGTTACTGACGGTTCACAGATAACAAATAAATGAGTGTTGTAGTAACATCAATACTGTTGGCACAGCATCTTTGTTCACGAGCGTCTAGGAGCAAGTCAACGTTTCTTAGTGAACTGCGGTCAACTTCACACAAGAGTATGCACCAGTTTTGTGGGTGAAAGGGACTTGCTTCTGGCATGTGTGTAGAGGATAAGACGTGTATGCTCCTTTCCTGAGGAGTTGTCTAGAGTATGTGTGCCATTCTTGCTATAGGCTATTCGCGGTTACTTTCTACTTTTCTGAAGCTACTTCCAGGATATTCCCCCGCCTCATACAAACAAGGCTTACCCAAGTATAGAAAATTACACTAACGGGACAACGCACTGTGTTCTTGAGCACTAAATGTAATGCTGTTTTGCATAAGAACTATTTCTTACTAGGCGTTACCAACACGCATGTTTTATGTTTTTTTTTTCCTTCGTATTTACTATACATTAAATATTATAAATTATAAATAATATATAGTTAGACTACAATTCTAACGAAACCTAATATACTGAACAGGGGTATCAAAAAACTTGTAATAAATGTTTAGGAAATAACTAAACACCTCAGACATGGGGTAATTTTTCAAAAGTTTGATTCGAAATGTGTGAAGAAACCGTGAATAGACTATAGGTAAACGTTTCTGTGTATTTTTGTAGGCCAGGTTACAGTACAATTCCCCGGTTGTCGTGGTTCAGTGATTGTCATTAAGTTTACGAGCACGCATCTCCTCCAGTGAAAAGATAACTGCAAGTTTGCATGAGCGACTGTTAATTATTTAGCGAGATATAGAAATAAACGAATTTGAACGGAGTAATATCTCCGCCAAGATGACGGGATTGCGTGGTTTCGAAATCTGGAACACGGGAACGAAAAAAATTTGGTTACCTAATGTCTAATCCATTTTCTCGAGGCCAGATATTAGTAATCGATAAAACAGTGGCGTTCCATAACAGCGTGCAGGGCTTCCCCGTATCTTACTTCAGTGCAAGAAACTGGTAGGATTATTATTACAGAAAAGCGTATCACAAAATAATTCTAACTGTGTTGTATACGCACTCAATTGTCGTTACCCACACTCGACTCAACCTGTAAAGCTGTTAATTATCTGCACTCTAAATCGGAGTTATTTTTTACTGATTGTCAGTTGGAACTGCTCCATCCGGAATCAGTAGAAAAAGAAAACTACTAATCTCTTCAGTTAAATGAAATCCACTAGTACAAACAGTAGAAAATAAGTTATTTATAGTCGATTATGGCTGATCATGAAAGCTTCAGCGTGCTTTGTTTGGTGGGCGGAAGTTCGAGCCCAAACACCTCCAGAAACGTTTTTGTGTAGACAATATTTGTGTTCTGCGACAAAATAAATCGTACCTAACTTACAACACATAGGAATGCTCTGTGCTTATTTATCAATGACAACTATAAATCAGTAGTTTTCCACTGCTCGAATCAGATTTCTTTAAACCGATTAATTAGTGATATTTCTTCTACAGATTACGGATGGAGCAGTTTCAACTGACAACCAGTAAAAAATAACTGATTCCGATTTAGAGTGTGTGGAATTCCAGCAAGTGACCTGGCTACAGTATAAAGTAGTTAACATGAAACTAAATTTGCTTCTGTGAGGTATTATTTTGCAAAGAAGAACCTGGAAAATGAACACAGTTTATTTATATGTATACGTATATTAGAGTAGACGTGAATTATTTTAGCACTTGTGTAGTTACCAATAACAGAGCAGTTGGTTTAAATACCAGACGTAATTTTACTTTTTTCCCCCCTTAATACGAGAAATATAGTGCCATCCAGAGATTATAATATTTAATGCCTACGGTTTACTGGCATAAAATAATTCGCGTGTGCTTAATGTTGCAGGTAAATATAACAGTTGCACCCTTTTCGTAGAATCTTCTAAGAAGTAAAGGAAACATCGAGTCTCCCTTTTCGATACTTTTTGTTCTTGAGACTGAATGCTGTGTGAATCATAAAATAAACAGCGGTTGGTAGGTTCCAATATTTATTAACTGTATTCTCAAATTTTCATTTTCCTGTTTGACAGTCGCGTGATCTGTCGGTAATATTTCTATGTACGGATCATACCAATGTGATCTATGAATGATTATTGCATCGAGGGTAGATGAATGAATGAACCAATGTTTTGGACAGATGCCGTAATATAGAAACCCACAATATGAAATAATAACACGGGCTTAAAACATAAGCGTAATAAGCCAACCGAAGCTAGTTGTTAAGGGTTCCGCCTAACCTCGGCTATTTTCCGCGTTCGGAACCTCAAAACGCGTGAGCTCTTAAGAGGGCACGGGGCATAAATTAATGCTATTTAGGTTTATCGTATTTTACAAATTTTCTGGAATTCGATAGAGAAAACAAAGGAAGGGCAACTATACAGAATTGTTTTTACTAACTACGAGAGCAAATATTTTACCTCAGTGACGTTATTCTGCCAAGATATTTCTGACGCCGTCAATTTTTGTGTGTTTTCGTGGCCCAAGGTATTTGAAATTGATACAGTAATACTGCAAAATACTTGGTCGTTAAGTTGGCAAAACGTATTATCTAGGATTGCCGTTTTTACTTTCTTCTATGTTGGCTTTCAAAAACAAGTAAACATCAGTTTACGTATTTGGTGTTAATTTATGTCCCACGCCCCCTTAAGGCTGAATATTCCCCAATCACCACTTGCCTCGTCGCCTCAACGCGCAAGGTGCTCGACTGGTTCGTCGGCGACTCGGCTAAACGTGACTTTAAGCCGTGACCCCATTTTTTTACGGCACGCTAAACATATGATGCGTGTCCAAAGACAACTTTCGTGTTTATGTATAGAAAATGTAGCAGCTAAAACTGTTTCCAAAAAACCCCGTCTTACACATAAGAATAATTATTGTAGTTGAAAGGAGAACTTGGAACTAGCACTTCTGCACGGAGCGTTTCTTAAATACTTTTCGTGTTCAGACACCACTGCAAAATATCTAGCCATTATTAAAGGATGTGCACGATGAAGTGAGCACTTTTGAAATCAACCTTAGAAAAAGGTCACTGCCTCTACCTGCTTATGTTCTAACGGGCGCGCTGAGTGACGCGCCCAGTAAAGTTGGTAACGATGGTTGGGAAGTAGTTCCGTATCTTAATGTCGAATAAAAAGTGCTGGCAACCATTTCTTATAACTTAGATTACTTCTTTCGCTTTCTGTTTTTTTTTTTTTTTTTTTAATGCATCGAAGTGTAAACATGAGCAGATTTGTTGAATATTTACTTTTCTAATAATTTCTCAGTTTCACTTGAGCGACGCATGAATAAAGTGATGAGTCCCATGACAATGTTAATCTTACATAAGGCGGAACAGTACACAACGTGCATGCAAGTAGATCTTAAGCAGGGCTTTCGAAAGTGCTCATTTAACCGCGAACAGCCTATAACCAAGTGTTTTCTACCAAAATTTTGCGACGCTCTTCATGCCCCAGTAAGGCGGTGCCTGTAACAACAGATACGCTGACTCCACCGAATAAATTAAAGTCTGTTGACGTAAGAGTCAAGAGTGAAAAAAAAAAAACATGGGAACAGTAATTAGATAAATAACCAACTAATGCAATATATGCACGTGCGTGTGGGTGTGCGCTCGCGCGTGCGTGTGTGAACACTGTGCAAACGCAGCAGATTAACTTTGGCGAGAACGGACGAGAAATTCGGCGTGGAGAGAGCCGATGAGCGTGAAGCGAAGTGAAAAAATTGGAGCAGGCCCCGAATGTAAGGGCGAGGGGAAACGGAGGTCCATGAGAAAACTCGTCGACCAGTGGCATCGCCCGGCGCGATCCCGCGCATGCGAAAATCCGGGAAGCGACCCCGCCGGATATCGAACCCGGTTTCGCCTTTGTGGGAGGCGAGCGCCCCAATCTAATCGCCACCGGGGCCCCGTTAGATGTTCCCGTGTTCCAGTAGAAAAGCAGACTAAGACACATCTACACAGTAAAACATTTACGCTCTTGTTGCAAACTATTGTTTTAGAGACAAGTTGCCAAGGATTTTCTTTCGACTCTACAGCTGAAATATTGTATAATTACTGCACACGATTTTAGAAATGACAAAAAAAAAAAAATGTAATGTGCTACAAAGTTTATAACAGACTGGCCGTCTAAAACACTTGCTGGTTAAAAATACAGTAATCGTTTTACGCATTCCACGCCGTGGTTGTTGTGAAATTCATTTGAAATATTAAAATCTTTTCCAACTAGTTTACAAAGATACAAATGCAAGAATATTTACAGTGAACGGATTTATATTAGTGTGTTGGTATGTTATCTTCTTTGTGCCATCCGTTATTATTATTATTATTTTGTATTTTCTTATTATACTGCCTTCGTTCTTCGTTCATTTGAAGGCCCGTTCCGGCGTTTTTGACTTGTTTCATTTGTGATGACAGACGTAATTCTGGCTGGGCCATAGTCCTGTGTGCTGTTCGAATATCCGTCGACGACAGTTAACCTCAAATCGTTTTTATTTTATTTGCATATTTTCTCTGCGCCTGTGTTTTTTTTTTTGGGGACGTGCATCAAGTGTTGGTGAAGGCGCGTGTATGAAACGACACTTTATTCAATTGGGTCACGTGAGATTGCTATCCGTAGTTGGTGTATGCCTCGAGCATTCGAGGAAGTGCTGGAACTATTACAAAAGTTCGCGCTTGCGAAGGAAACGGTTATTTTAGCGAGTGATAAAAAAAAATAAACCGAATATAGTAATTTATTTAGGCAGGTCGGGGTTTGATGTTTCTTTGACAGTGTGGTCGTTAAAGGCGACATAAACGTAGCAGTTTGATCAAAGTGCACAGACGTATCTCGTGCGGTATTGAAATATCACGAGAATGATTTAGAATTTCATAGGAGTTACTGAAACTCAGATACTACACTCGAGGTAATTGATCACAGGTTTTTCTTGGCACCAGCACAACACTTGACTAAGAGTATGGTTCCTTATTTGGCGACAGGTTTCCTTGATATCGGCGAGTCATATTTCAGAATGCCGTATTCAGTCCGGACATTTGCTATTGGCTTTGTGGACGAAGTAGTCGAAGACATGTTAGTAGGCGCGTTATGCGTGTTTTTGATTATATTTAACGGAGTCATGGTAGCTGAGCGGTTAGACTGCTCGCCTCTCACCAAGGCGAACCGGGTTTTTCGCGAATGGCAATCGTGCTGGACATTGCGCTGGTCGGCGGGTTTTTTCTCAGGGATCTCGCGTTTCCCCCGCCGCCCTTCATTTCGTCGCTGCTCTATACTCACCTCGCTGTACCCACATTGGCTCTCAAGACCTCGCTGTAAAGAGCCGCCCAACTCTCTTCACTCACTCGCGTAGTTATAACTCTCTAAGTATAAGTGTTTTGAAATTTCAAAGTACGTATTTTTACAGCCTACACATTTTGATAACTTTACGTCGCGTGTTTTACGCAGTTACAGAAAGTATGTAAATTCGACCAACAAACTATTTCTGTAGGTTAATAATGTAAAATTAGTTGAAAACATATGTAAAACATATGTAAAGTGAATACTAAGGGTGGTACACATATTTAAAGTCGAACCTGGAACACTCGTTTATTGAAAATATTGGAGCTAATATTTAATATGGAACACCGATTGTCTGGATAATGGCTAACTGGACAAAATATTTCAAGCACCACAACACTTGTCGCTGTCATCAAATTATTTCATGTATAGAATCACTGTTGCTACCCTTATTTCGAGCTAACATCCATGTCGCGGTAGTATATTCGGGATTTAAAGGATGGGTTATTAATCCTCATGTCACAATTAACACAAATGCCACATTGTATAGATATCCCAAACCTCGCCGTTTTCGAGTAGGCCTAATTCTTGATTTACTTTCAAAATAATTTTTACCAATACCTGGCAGGTGGGGCACGCACAACACCCACCCAATAATACACTTAGAGGGTGAAGAAGATTCCAGAGAGAGGTGCATTACAGTGTTATTGTAATAAACTTCTTTCTCTCCTTCTTCTTCTATAACTTAAAAAATGTGTAGATCCCTTAGAATTCATTTTAGACCATATGCCGTATTAATGTTTTCGACTTTTTTTTTTTTTTTTTTTTTTTTTTTGACACCCGAAGTTTGTAGGTCAAATTTATATCCACCTGTATAATAGAAAACATTAATTCATTGTAGGATACAGGGATGGTTAATGCCTACCTGGCATGCGCAGTCTAAACATTATTTACGTGGCTTGCTTCAGAAAGCCACAAATATCACAAGCAAACAGTTAATGGGGGCTTCCTAAATTACCACATGAGAGTCATTGTGATTAAGAAGCTGTATCTATTATAATTTTTAAGAAAATTGCAATAATTCGACGTAAATCTTTTTTTTTTTTTCAGGACAGGAATGAAAGTCGGCACTTCGCTGCCAATTTATAAATTTCGTCACTAAAATGTAAATGCGATCTATGCAAAGTGCCAAAGTCAGCTAAAATCGCTGTAAGCAGCCCTCTGTTAATTGTTTTTATTCTTCTGTAAAACAGTGAGTTAATCTATAGTGAAAATTCTGTATCTTTTCTGAACAAGTGGCTGTATTTAAACCCTATAGTTAGAGAGCTGCAAAATTTGCGTTATTATTTCCAGACATGTTAGAATTCAAAGCCCTTTAACTGGCTGAGGGAGATGCGAGATTTCATTGGCAACTGTCACCTTTACGGTGTCATTGTGCTGTGTGACCTCTTCACTTTAAATTGGCTGCTCAATCGTTCAACCTTAACTATTGGATGAAAGTGTCGTTAGAAAATTTCACTCAAGTTTTCGGCCAATGGCAGACGTCAACCCAGCATGCAACATCTTGGAGTTTAATCTGCAGCGGGAAAACAACGCGAAGTCTACCTATAGTAGAGTAAACAGAATACTCATGGAGCTTGTTAATGTTGTTTTCCATTGCTGTCGCTATGCTTCCTTACAACCGGAAGTGACCCTGAAGCATTTAACATGTTTTATTATAGGGAGGCCCTTTAAAGAGCTACCATTTTTTTCGACCAGAATACAAAATCCAAAAAAAAAAAAAAAACGCAGAAATGCATTTTAATGGTTTCTTTATTTCTGCAGTATTATGCTACTTTTCTATTTAACTTTATTTGATTAATTTAGTTCCTCTTTACCGTATGCTTGTAACGAGTGGTCTAGATTAGGGATAGGAAAATTTCGCGAGTTCAATGACCCGTAGGCTAGACTCCACAGTCCTGTGTATACTTGAGCCTCAGCTGTGTGTTCATTGGCTGTTGCTCCAGAGACTAGGCAGTGTTACACCACACCTGGCAGTATGGGACTCGCTACATGTTTCCTTGTAAGTCTGCTATTGGCTCAGAGACGTCCAGGGCTTGTCCAATAAACAGTGATCCAATTGCAAAGGTGACTTAACTGTATTTGACGTCCATCTTGTCCCGAAATGAATTCGCGAAATATTCCTATCCCTAGTCTAGAGTCTAGAAAAACGATACCACCCATCCAATTTTCCACGTTTGTTTTATTCTCATAAGATTGCTAGACTTTTATAGTGTCGTTTACCTTTGGCGTTTTATTCACTCCCAGAACAGTTAAGTGCATGATGTGTTCAATGACCAAATATTACTAGCTCTGTGTCTTTATGGTCTTCCACGTCTAACGTTTTATGATTTCCTTTTTTTTTCTTCTAGCACCGTACATCAAGGCCTGCAGCCGAAATGACCCAAACTTGAACGAGTGTGCCAAGAAGAACGGAAATTCTGCTCTGCCGACGTTAGTGAAAGGTCAGTATAAAGCCTGTGACGTCACTAAATGTATACTAGTACCATCCCAATTCCTAGTATACTACACACGGCGTCTGTGTTGCCACGTACACGAAGTTGCGTACTTGGTAGGTGAATTTGCGTACTTGTGGCGGTCGCCATGTTTGTTTTCAAACGTCACGTACATAACCTGTAATGGGAACTTTTTGTGGTTCTCCTTACCCACCGTCTTATTGCTCTACGAAGTAACCAATGTGCAGCATTATTTATGCGTTTATAATAACCTAACTGTTACACATGACCAATGCATTACTGCTATTTTTTTGCAACCACACCAGACAACACCATAGATAGAAACGTAACCAAAGACAAACAACATAGAACACAAAATGTTTATTTACAGCAAAAACCATAGAGTTGTTAGCTCAGAATGACAAAACACATGTTTACTTTCTAGTACTTCGTGTTATTTACGCCAGGTCGTGCTATGAGTCAAGCACAGCCAGAAAACCCTCCCCAATAGTCAGGGCAAGTACACAGGACGGCAAGTAGGAATATGTATATAATTAACAAGTTTGTATAAACAATTGAGAAATAACCTTCTTCTTACTCTTTTTCATTCCTAATATAATCTCTCATTTAATAATAAAGCCTCAAACTATCCTCAAACTAATATGTTACGACTTCTATTGCCTATTTATTTCATTCAATTCAGATTAACTTCAAAACTGTTTTCAATGTTTAGCGCAAACTCTGACATTTTTATTTACGGTTGAAACGTTATGTTAAAATTTTTCCTGGTATTTTCGATAGTTTTTTTTTTTTAATTATCTAATAATTTTGCTAACTTCTTTACAAAAATAGCGATGTGTGTTATTTCCTGTGTGCAATACAATTTATGAATGTTAATATTGCTTGTATTTGGTACTTTCATTTACATGTTATTACTATATATATATATATATATATATATATATATATATATATATATATATATATATATATATATATATATATATATATCTCTAAATGTCATTAAGCAGTTTTCAGAATATTTCTGATCTACCAAAAAAATCCCATGACTTAGATGAAACCATCCACACAAATGTACAATAACACGGAAAGGCGAAACATTATCAAAAGATTGTTTTTTTTTTAACTGTTAAAATAAAAGAGAACATATATAGTGATCAGTAGTTACCGCGACAAGGGTGATATTCGCTTGGGGAACAACTACACATTGACCTTTAGTTCGGCAAAAATTTGTTTCGTACACCGCTGTCTATAAAAACACTCCAGAGTCATATTTCACAGTGCAATAATTAATTGGAGAGGCAAAAAACGAATTATACGGTTAGCTTACCTGAAAACGCACTACCAGAATACACGCGAAAGTCACGTACGCTTGCTGCCTCTGAACTTGTAAAAAATAATTTCCCACGATAAAATCGCAGAGTTACGATACCCGTTTGATTACTTCTCTCTGCAATGACTTCGCGTGTGTCGAATATGCTTTCCGCGTAAAGTCGCCGTGAGGTATGACATACGTAGGAATGTAACCTTTACTGCTGCCCCACATCCGGAAGACATTCAAAAGGTACAAGTAAATGATCAAGTGAGATATTTATATGCTAGCACACCTGCTTCGATTCGCAGACAATTATTAATGGAGATGAGAATAGTTAGTTTGTGCTTAGCTGAGAAATTTGCACGTGTTTTGACATAAACACTTGGAGTTAGGTTTACAGTATATTACTAAAAAAAAAATAGTTCTGTATTTCTTAACCTCTTGAGAAGATTGTTTTTAAGTGACAATTTGACTATGAGTATTTTTGTTTCATACGTACTAGTCTTATAACAAGGTGTTTAGAAATCACCCCGGGTGAATTTCGGGCTGGTTCCCGAGAAATGAAGCGGCCACGTGATAGGCCAGTTCACGTAAGCGTAACCGATAGCTCATTGGCCGAACGAGGCGTTTGTAAACGGGCCTCGAATCTGATTGGCTACTGCACGCTGTGGAACATTCCCTACTGGCCAGGCTGCCGTCTGGCTGGTTAATTCCCAGGCGCTGATTGGCGAACGACGTCCCCACCATGTTGCTGTCGTGCGTGGATGGAATTCGCAATGTAAATTACTGAGTCGAGAGAACACAGAGAGAACACGCACGCAACTAGATGATTTTTGTATAGGGCCAAATATATATTTAGTTACCCCAACCAAATATTTTGTTGAGTAAACAAAACTTGGAAAGCAATAAAATTAGACGTGTAAATCTAACAAAATTCATGCTTGGATATACAAAACCGCTGTGTTCGGCCAAAATAAATAACACTGCCGAAAAATATTTAGTTGAATCAACTGCATATATTTTTTTTGCCACCCGTTTTATTTCCTTCGTTAGAAAATACAGCTAGAGTGTTTGCTTGTATTTTTAGTGTCAATTATAGGGCATTAACGGTGTTTTAAATACATTTTTAATAATGGTATAAAAACCCTAATAAAAAAGTTTCAGTATGAAACTAGAATGTTAAGCTATAAAACCGGAAACATTCAATTGCGCATTTTGTCCAGTGTTTTTTAACTGCATGTGATTAAAAACATTCTGGTTTCATTTGCAATAGCTTTAGCGAAAGTTGCTAAAGCGTAGCTCTTGCGCGCAGATGATTTGGGTTCGAGTCCCGGTGGGGCTCCCAAATTACTTTATATTAACCGAAACTATTTAATATAATCTACGTAAAGGCAAGAAAATCTTTAGTTGTATCAGCGTCTTATTTGTTTGGAGCAAACAAATAAGATCAAAAAATAATTTGTTTTCAAAGGCAAAATATTTTGTTGCCCGTATACAAACAATTATTCTGGTTGCGCCAAACTTTGTTTGATTCAACCAGCCACATTTCTCAGCGTAAGAGCTGTGTGACTAGAAGTACGCAATATGTCGGAACGTCCTTTCGCCAATCAGCGCCTTGGTAACCCACTTGGCAGCCGGCAGCCCGCGCAATAGGAAAACATTTCGCAGCACGTGGTAGCTAATCAGATACGCCTATCCCCCCCCCCCTCCTCAGAGCCACACGTAGCCAATCAGCGGACGGGGTGCTCCCACATCGAAAGAACCGCACTGAGAAAAATATTTTGTTGGCTCAAACAAAGTTTGTTTGGCGCAACCAAATTAATTGGTTGTGCAGGGGCAATGAAATATTTTGTTGGTTTTAAACAAATAAATGTTCTGTTCGTATTTTATTGCCACGAACAAAGATTTTCTTGGTACAACTAAATATTGATTTGGTTCTACCTACCTTAAACTGTTTCGGTCAACATAAAAAAGTAGGACTCTCGACCGGGATTCAAACCCATAGCCTCAGGTAAAGGGATTACTAATGAAACTGGAACGTTTTTAAATACACACATTTGAAATAGCGAGCAAAGTGTTAAATAAATATTTCAAGTTTTACAGCTATACATTTTAGTTCCGTAGGATATTTATACCATTATTAAGGACCAATAGATGCACAAACAAACACTGTTACTGTACTAATTGTAAAAAAAAAATTCAAACAAACTCTCCAGCTATATTTTCGAATGAAGGCAACCAATAAGTTGCCAAACAATGTAGCATACAGTTGATTCAACAAAATATTAAGTTGACAGTTATATTTATTTTGGCCCAAAACAGAGGTTTTGTTTAGCCAAACGTGTATTTTGTTACAATGAATAAAATCACTTTTGTTACTATTCACGTTTTGTCTAATCAACAAAATATTTGGTTTTGGCCAGCTAAATATATTTTAGGCCATATACAAAGAAATGTTTTCGTGGCTGTTCTCTCAGTGCGCCACGTCGTTTCGCTTCTATACGGTCGCCTTATCTGTGGCACAGTCCTAACTACCGGCGACGGCCAGCCAAGGGCTGATTGTCGGTCTCATGCAGCGTCATTAAGGGCGGCCGATGGAAACGGCTTATGGGCTTAATTAACGTGACTTACGGACCCGACTGCTCGGGATTGCTCTGGATTATTGAAAAGGGAGAACAAGCCTCGGCAATAAGGGCGAGTTCCATCCCCCTCCCCTCACTTCTGTGCCAAGGTGTTACAAATCTGCAGCTGGCATCCTTTCAAATGAAACTCATTCAATACAAAGCAATTGGAATTACATACGCACACGCATCTATTCAAACAGTTGTCCTCACTCACACAAGCGAGCACAAATTCCTTGTATTTTGAAACGGCCTACAACAACTATGTAAATGTGTCACATCTGGAGTATCAGCGAGTTCGTGCTTTTGTTTTGTCGACATGCATTATGTATGTGGTAGCACAGGCATGCATTTTACTTTATGTGTAGAGCCACGAGTATTTCGCGAATTCATTCGGAGGTGAAGCAGACTCCAAACACTTGCTCTCTTCTCCTACTGTTGTGATTGGACAACAGTTCTTTAGTAGTGTGAGTGAGTGTTGAACAGTCCTGTACAGAAGCCTCAGCTGATCACAGCAAACGATAATGTCTCGAGTGTAGAGACGGCTGACGAGTCTAACTCGCTGCCAACTCAATCCGCGAAATACTCGGGGCTCTACTTATGTGTTATGAGCACAGTTGTTGCTCACCAATTCAGCTGTAAATCTAAAGGTGGGTTTTTACGCAACGCGACTAGATGGAAACTCAAGACAAAATAAAGGGTATTGTTTTCAGAATGACTTGTCAGCCAGGGTGAAGGGAGGTCTTGAGGCACACTCGTTCCACATTCCACGATAAATGAGTGTTAAACCCGTCAGTCTTCCGTGACAGTTACAGTTCTTTAAACCGCCCCAAGGCGGGACTCGAACCAGCAAACCCCCCAGAGGTGGCACCCGGGATCAGAACAGCCAGAAACGTGTCGCGGGCCCCGTTCGCCAATCAGCGCTTGTGTAGCCCTACTCGCGAACCGGAAGCCTTAACCAGTAAGGAACATTTCGCAGCTCGCGGTAGCCAATCAGAAACAATGGCACGTTCTCAGGGTGTGCCGGGCCGTCGAAGGGACCGCCCCGTTATTTCGCTTCTATTGACTTGCCTATTCTGTAGCCGGGGATGGAAATTCTCGTGGCAGCCGGTCCACAGCGCGAGTGCCTCGCGTCTCGTCCTTGAATCCTGAGGCGTGGGTCATGCGCCACTTTCCCCGGACTAGTGGTGACGTTTTCCTGCTCCCTCAGCGCGGCTGTTGAACCTCCTACCCCCCTTCTCCTCCTATTCGTCCCAATTCAAACCGCGAGAGGGGAAAGCGTTAAGTGTTGACGCAGTTCGCTAGGAGATGGAGAGTGGGGAGTGCCTGTCACCATTTGTATCCAACCGCTGAAGTTCGGTTCGCCATCAATTTCATACACGTGCGAGACGTTTGCACCGTGTGCACGTGTGGAATAAAACATTGTTCGTGTGAAAATTACACGTCTTCTATATAGCGAATCACACAAGCTTAAAAATTAACTTCATTTTAATGAAGTTGTAGGGGAAGGTCAGTTAACCACGGACACCTATGTATTTTCTTTATACGTCATGTTATATGCTGCATAAAATAAAATTCAAGCAGTCCTATAGAATACTCTTTTAATTCTTTATAATGTGTGATAAGAAAATTAGGCAAATTACGTTAAGATTATGTGTACCTAGTTGGCATATTAACGAGCATATACATTTTCTGGTATTCGAAATGTTGGAGGATTATATCGGTAAGTTACTTCGCCCCACAGATTTAACATAATAGCAACTGTAAACAAGTATTAGGTATGCCTACAAACATAGCGTGTATAAAACACTGCATCCCCTTCAAGGTGTGCATAGTTATCATGTGCTCGCCCTTTGCAGTTGCTACATTGGATCCAATCCTCGCAGAAGGTTTTCTCGCAAATGATGCATTCATTGGTCCCTTCTCTTCCTTTTGTACATTGCATGTTTAGATGTGTTGTTCTTGATATATGAGTTTTTATCGGCTGTTTTCTGTTTGTTTCCTTAACAGTTAGTGCTTTCTGAATCGCAAACACTCCGCATCTTTTTGCGTCCAGCTGAATATATATCTGCTCGATGTTAGAACTTCACGTCTGTCACCACGTATTTTTCACACATTTAACTTGGCAACTGCACTAGCACGAAGTGGAGTGAGTTCCTCTGTCATGGCGACGGATGAAGTGCTAAGTCCGAGGCTACCAGAGTCTTGTAACCTAAGACCTGTTGTGGCGAGTCCTCTATTGCTGTAGCGCGATGTGAAGTTGAGGGTAGAAGCTCCAGTGAGTTCTGTCTTCGTGGTGGAGATCCTTCTTGAACAGTGGCTGGCAGTTCAGACAGAGATGCGTGGAAATCTATGTCAGTAAAAATGCTACGGCTTTTGTGGGTAAAGGCGTCTGCACGAAAATGTCGATTGAGCGAGTCCCATTTTGCAAAATTGTGTTACCGCACTGTTCACCAGACCTGCTGTGTCTCGTCGAGGAATATTTTCAACTGTGGGTATTTCCGCATACACACAGAGAACATGCTTCGTTGAATAGACTTTTGAGTGGTTCCACGACCGTCTTGTCCAGCGGTTGTATTCTATGGGCTGTGTGAGGTGGTAGACTCAGGATTGCGAACGTGGTGTGAGCGAGCAAAGTCTTCGTGACTTGAATGACAATCGACAATCAACAATAGACGATTCTTTTCAGATGCCGTCACACGTTCGGCGAAAGCCTTGAGTCATTTTAAGAAGCTATCTTTTGAATTACAGCCACTTGGCCGTTCATCAAATGCACTTCCTGCCCACGGCATCTTTAATGAGATCCTTATCAAGCCGAACTCGTATCAGAACAAATAAGGTGGAAATGAAGTGATCCTCGAAACAATTTATGCACAGAAGAACAGTAACAATTCAGCCTCTTCCACCTGATGCTAATTTCCCTACCTGTTTCTTTCCCCTTATCCCCTCACTGTCATAACTTTGAGTTGGTTGTTGTGAGCACACTATATCCCAGTTTCGTCGGCAATAAAGATTCTTGATGGACTAAGTTATATTGTATTCAATGATTCAGTTAACTTGTCAAAAAACCCATTAATATTTTCTTATTAAATCCTGCAACCATCTGCAAACTTGTGTACGCTGCAGACCTTTGGCTGAAGTCGGGCTTCCCCTTCATGAAGACGTAGTAGAAACGACGACCAATTTTGAGCTGTTCTGTAAACACAAATGCTAACGTAAGAAATTAATCTCGAGTCAGAGGCGTTATCTGTACTATCTAGATTGTTAACGTGGTTATACAACTACTGCTCCTCTTACTCATCATTTAAGTATGTAGAAAATAACCTATGTTCGGTCTCATAACAGCTTCGTTTCCTGTGTCAGGTTTTAACGCGTGTGTTACGTAGTGTGCTTTTTGGAACATCAAAGTGCTCAATTGTTTCTCTAATGTTCATGTCTTTACTTATAACATGTTACACTGCTGATTTCATACAGTCCTCTGTACGCTTGCCCCTCATCTTCCCCTATTTCCCAAGTGGAAAAAGAACACCCGTATCAGAATTTACTAGTGAGCATAGGAACATTATTTCCGATACTACCCGCCACCATCCAGTACTATAGGGCGTTCACGGTAAAGTGAGCACTTTTTTTAAGCTTTTTCATAAGATATAATAACCAATAAATACATTTCACTGTGGCCTCTCGGACTTTTGGTTTTGGGTATGGTGAATTTCTACACTTTGTTTATTACTCTCATGGCCGGGTTTACATTAACAAGTGGTTGACGGATATAAATTGGTTGAAAGAAAAAAGTAACTAGGACTTCAAAAGTGCTCACTTTACTGTGAACGGCCTTTATTTGCCAACAGTTTGTCCGATATTACCCGACCGACACGCGTTTGAAATTCCCATTACAACACACTTTGTACTAGGCGCACATAAATGTCACACTACATTCTCGTACATGAATTTCTAATGCACCATTTCCTATACATAGAATTTAATATCACCTACTTGTAATAACGCAACGCCCTGAAAAAGTCATCTCCATGCAGTAGGTCTCACACCAAAACCAATAAAATGTAATACCACGTCACAACTGCACTGCGCACAAACTCACAATGGCAACCCTGTGCATCATTCGCACAGAACTACCAAACAAGACATTGGCTAGTGCTGCCCCCCAGCATGCAACTGTAGGAACTAACACACTTTAAGAAATTTTTCGAAAATTTACCATACCAGTCTATACGCTTAGTGAGAAAGCAGGAATGGTTATCTTCCCCCTAAACATTCATTGTAACGTTCCTACATTTGCTCAGAAACCGTCAAATACATACGGAGGTTCATACATTTTTATAGTAGCGGCGCTAAACATTCCTATATCTGTATAGCTTGATGTGTGCTATTATTACCATACCGTGTATAGGTTAAAAACTTCAATCACTGTTTAGGAAGTTTATCAGAAAATGTTTTACATAGCAATTTTGAAAGCCCTGCTTAAGATCTACTTGTATGTACGTTCTGTATTCCTCCGCCTTATGTAAAATTAACATTTTCATAGGTCAAGTGTAACTGTAAAATTATTAGAAAAGGAAATACTTCACAAATCTGCAAATTTTTACACTTCTGTGCATAAAAAAAAAAACAGAAAGCAAAAGAAAGAAATAATTTTCAGATATCAAAAATGGTTACCTAACACTTTTTATTCAACGTTTAGATATAGAACTACTTTCCATCCATCGTTACCAACCTTACTGGGTGAATGTCACTCAGTGCGCCTAATTAAATATATGCATGCAGGGGCAGCGACTTTTTTCTAAGGTTCATTTTCTAAACTGGTCACTTTATCGTGAACAGCCTGGCAGACAGCGATGTTATTAGAGACGAAACAAATTTCCCGGACACGCAGAAAAGGGGCAAGAATCGCACATGGCCAGTATTAAAGAACCACGGTACCATCCGCCTAAAGTGATTCCAGTAAAACATGCGACGCCGAGACCAAGATATTTGGAAAGGAAATCGAACCATGTTCCTTCCAAATACGCCTTTAATTGTCACCATTGTGTTACCTCACTCGATATGTAGGAATACATGCAATCTCCATTATCAACTATAATACAGGGACATAGGTAACGTAACCATCACATTTGCTTATTTTGTATTGCAAGACGTATAGTTAGCTTTGCTTAGTATGTTAATTTAATATTACTACAATAGTCACCACGATGTTAGTGGGGCAAAACATTTTTGGAGACATTTTTTTCTCAGGAAACCTTTTAAAAAAATTTAAATGTAGAGTAGTTAACAAGAACTAGTTAAAGAGAGAATGCTCAAGTATTAAATACAATTAATTTGTCCGGTTTTTAATTTTGGCGATATTTGCCTAAATATTTATACATTATAATCATTAGTCTTAATGAAGTGACAAAAGAAATTCTGTTTTTAAAAGTGGAGTTATGCTGATAAAACACGGGTGCACACCTATTTTGTGAACTGGCTCGATGAATAAAGGCTTCAGATTTCTATGGCAGGAGGAAATGTGATACTACGCATAAAAAATATTAAGGGAAAGGTGGCTGGGTAGAACTTCCACTCCGTACGCTGATGGGCGGATTTGACGGCCAAGTATGTGCGCATCCGACTATGGAAGCCGAGTACAGCCGAAGTTCGCTGAATACACCCGAAGTTTGCCGAGTACACCCGAAGTTTGCCGAGTACACCCGAAGTTTGCCGAATAAACCCGAAGTTTGCCGAGTGAGCGCTACGGCCTCGGCGTGTACCACCCGTCTCGCAATTCCTTGTTCGGGTAGACTCTCGACATGTGGGTCCTGGGGCAGCCGCGACCTCGCCCATCGCAATTACTTGTAACGAAGCGTGTTGCAATTTATCTTGTGTTCTACCCTCTCCCCCGCTCCTTACGCTGCAACAGAAGTGATTCTCGACAGGTGAGGGGGGAGGGGGGGGGGCGGTTTCAACTTCGCACAACCGCAAACATTCCTGCACTCCAGGCTTGCGTCATCATGACACGGGTCGCTGCACGATGCGCGTCTTATCGACGCGCGAGCGACACACTTACATTCGACGAGTCGAACGCGGTTTAAGTGGCGCTGTGATGAATGAGGGGGCCGCCTATCTGACGCGACATGGCACAAGAGCGAGCGAATGCTAAGGGCGACATTGTCACGCACTTCAAGTGCCGCATCGCCACTGTGCGTGAAGCACTGAACTAGCGCGCAAGCTTTTTGTCGAACGGTGACCATATTATTTCACTACTGGAAAGTCTGATCCCAAGTTAAATGCAGAATTGTATCTGTTTTTCACGTAGATCCAGGCAGCACATTTTGACGTACGGCAGTCTGAAAATGCTGTTTTTAGTTATATTGGAGAGCTTGGAAATAGTGGTTCTAACGTGCGTAGTGTTTTGAAAGCGACATTCCGTCATCGCCAGAAGTCTGTTTCCTATTTAAAAATTAGAACATTGTGCGCACATGGAATAGTTCCGTCAAAAAAAAAAACGGATCTCCAACACACTACTATACATTTCAAGCGCTTAGTATGCGGCTCCCTTAGGAGTGAGATGGACCCCGCGTTTTTTGTGAAATAGTTGTTTGCGCGAATACTCTTATCTCGGCAAATAAATGTTCTGCAAATACGACTATTTGCCAGAAAGATAAAAAAAAAAATAATATATGCCCCTATTTTGTCATATTAAGTGTAATTTTGGAGAAAAGGATTCGTGAAAATGGTCAAATATCGCATTTTTAAAGCTTGCCTATGCAGTTTCCTTAGTGGCAAGAGAAGAGAAAAAAGATACGGGCGTAGGTTAGTATGTGGTCTTTCATCGCGTGTAATAAATCCCTACTGTTACTGATCTAACTTGAGCAGTTCAGCGTCACGACGGAAACACTGCACACGCCTTGCGCGCAGGAGCGATGCGGCGCTAGAAGTTCGTGTGAGTGTCGCCCGTATCGCTCCCTCGCTTCTTGACCTTGGACGCTCAGCTCCATCCCACTCTTAAGTCTCGGCTTTGCACCTTTTCCACAAATTCTTCGTTTTCGTGTAATAATTTCGGGTTCATAACAATCACTGACAAGGTACGATTATAGAAAACTTACATGTTAGGAGTTGTTTAATATTTTTGTCGGTGATTTTAATTGTGTTGTCTGCTTGTTGTAAAATGTCGAGAACATATTCATATTTAATTAATATTTTCTTGACATTTTACAACAAGCAGGTAACACGCAATTAAAGTTATGCATAACAATGAATGAGCTCATAAAATGAAAATTTTCTGTAATCGTTCGTTGTCAGTAATTACTATGAATCTGAAACTATGAAGCGAAAACTAAGAATTTGTGCGAAAGAGGTGACGCCAGGCCTTAACATCGAGGTCTTGAGAGCCGATGAGGGCGAAGCGGCACCGGAATGCAAGGGGGGGTGGAGGGAAGGGGAGATTCCTGAGTAAACCCGCCGACCAGCGGTATCGTCCGGGCACGATTCCCATGCGCGAAAATCTGGGAAGCGACCCGGCCTGGAATCTAGCACAGTTCTCCTTGATGGAAAGCGGGTAGTCTGACTGCTACACCACCGCGGCACCCCAAGCGGCATTTTGACTATCTCGTCTACCCGTCTCCTGAGAAAAAACGCGTATTCCTCGGACTACCCTTCCGTCCTCTTAGTCGACTTTACTTTTATCCGTACTTATGTCACAAAATTTGGCTACAATACTGTTTTACGTACTTACCTGTAAACACTAGAGAATAGACTGTTGCAGAGTAGAAAAAATTCACGAAAACTGAAAAATATGATTTAGAGTTAAAAGTCACTTTGGTTATACAGTTTGTATACTTAACGGAATATTAAAAAATAATATTAATATTTCTATTTTTTTGACTTACTCAATATTTAGATCCTTAATATTAAACTAATTAAATGGAAGTACCAAATTTTATGATGATGGTTCAAATTCTATTTAATTATCAGGGTTATGAACGAATAAAAAATATAAACAGTCCTAATGTTGAGCTCACCCATTTTATACTTTGCATTATGCTAGTTCCTAAAAGCTCATTTTATGATATCGGAATTGTAAGCATGATTCCTTTACATGCATCAGTGTGGCATCAATGACGTTCGTAATGGGCTAAGTCTATAGACACTTGCCAATTGTTAAAAGAAAGAGGTAAAGAAAACACCGAACTCTGATGACGACAGCATTATAGTGACGGGGCTAAGAAGTTTAAATGTAATTCGCCATCGTTAATTTCGATATACTATGTTCGCCATAAAGGACATACTCTGGGATGGTACCACTGAACTACTCTGATCGCTGAGTCATCACGCTGTACTTTATTTAGAATCAAGTAAGAAATCACTTTCTGCAAAAATTAAGTAAAATATACTGTATCTATTATTGACCAGTTTTATTCTACTCGCATGATTAGTATTTTATATCAAGGTCGTGATAGCTCTGATCTTATCATTTCCAATTTCCTTTTCCAAGAAATCGTTCAAGAAGTAATTAAATATTTAACATAATGTAGATAAATATAAAAATAAAATTATATAATTAGTAAACATCAAATATATAAAGTAATGTATAAAATATACAATTTCATAAAAAAATATGTTTTTACAGAAAAAATCAACAGTATAAAAAAATTGCATATGAAATATACAAGATTAATTTTTACGTAATCTGTAATTACGCTCACATAATAGAAAAATTCAATTTCTTATGCCACAATGCTTTTCCTAATTCATTATTTACAAGAGACTGAAGAGGTTGCTGGGAAAGATTCATTGAGCTGTCTTCTGATATAGCATTAGCTAGCGTCGTCCATCACAACACGATATTCTGAACCTTTCTCTGGTATTGGCCTTACTTGTGTGTGACTATACGGTGCGTAACATTTTCGTCGTGTACAAAGTGAACAACAAAACCACAAACATTTTCAAAGATGGAGACAGCACCAAAACAATACAATAAAAAAAATCGATTAATTGGACTCTACTACAAAACATCGAACATAAAAATATGGCAAACAGCATTAAACAAATCTCATGTAAGTAAGTGGGTGAGTGAGTGAAGAGATTTGGACGGCTCTTAACAGCGAGGTATTCAGAGTCGATAATCTCATACAAATTCGATTAATTCATTAACTTTGTGATTATAATGTTTGTTGTAAAATCACGCTATGAGATAATTGATTCATTTGGAGCTTAATTCGATTTATTATTTTCTAAATGGGTGCATGGGTTAACCCTTTTCGGCGCTCAACTGCAAGTTTAAGTTACTCTACATAACATGAGACTTTGGAACGATTACTTCTGCTCCCTTAGGGCAGGTTCAGAATCGGGCAATGCTTTGTAAAAGGTATGTGGCAAGAAACGGCCTCAATCAAATGCATATGACGGAAGATTCGTTGAAACAGCCAAAGAGAACAAGAGAGCGACTTCTTCACAGAAAGGACACAGCATATATACTTGACGGCAGCAGCTCAGGCAGAGAGCGATGAAGGATATTGGTTAAATAAGTTAAGTGTTATCGAGATCTTTCTCGATAGTAGTAAACAGTAGGATGAAAACTTAAGAGTAAAAACAATAAAGTAGTGACATCGACTGCATAAATTTATTTTCGTAATGTTAATTTTTGTAACATTACTTTCGAGCACAACGTAAATCATGGAGAAAATAAGGCATGCCATAATACAAATTAATATAAATAATGTCTTAAGTAGCTATATATGGAGAGATTTTCAAGTGAGGTAAAATTAATTCACTTATCAATTTGGACAATATTTCCCTTTGAGATGACGATTGGCTTACTCTATTTAAACAACTAACAGCAATAAACTGTAGATTTTTTTCAAAACCGAAAAATGATGACAAGAACATTAAAATTGCTTTTCTGAAACGACATGGAATTCCGGTTGTATATTTAATTGTTTCCCCATTACATGTTGACCTAAACCGTATTTAATTTATCTGAAAAGGCGTTAACTTCATTTCAACCATAAGCATAAAAAAAAAACATAACTATATCAAAGGTCAATATACAAAAAGCGTAATTCACGCAGCGCCTGCAATGAGTCGTCAGCACATATTAGACGTGCTTGTTACAGATATTGCAGGCGTCAGCACCTATCATTGCAAATTAGAGGTTGTCAGATGCCGGCCGCCCGTTATACATATGCTGTGCAGCTCTGAAATGACCATTTCTTGCATCATGCACAGAAGAGCTTGTCTAACTGTTCCTAGTGTAGCAGTATATTATTACCGTTATACATGTGCTGTGCAGCTCTGAAATGACCATTTCTTGCATCATGCACAGAAGAGCTTGTCTAACTGTTCCTAGTGTAGCAGTATATTATTACCGTTATACATGTGCTGTGCAGCTCTGAAATGACCATTTCTTGCATCATGCACAGAAGAGCTTGTCTAACTGTTTCTAGTGTAGCAGTATATTATTACCGTTATACATGTGCTGTGCAGCTCTGAAATGACCATTTCTTGCATCATGCACAGAAGAGCTTGTCTAACTGTTCCTATTGTAGCAGTATATTATTACCGTTATACATATGCTGTGCAGCTCTGAAATGACCATTTCCTGCATCATGCACAGAAGAGCTTGTCTAACTGTTCCTAGTGTAGCAGTATATTATTACCGTACATATGCTGTGCAGCTCTGAAATGACCATTTCTTGCATCATGCACAGAAGAGCTTGTCTAACTGTTCCTAGTGTAGCAGTATATTATTACCGTACATATGCTGTGCAGCTCTGAAATGACCATTTCTTGCATCATGCACAGAAGAGCTTGTCTAACTGTTCCTAGTGTAGCAGTATATTATTACCGTACATAAATGAGCTTCACATCGTGGGGCAACAAACAGTTTACATTTTCACGACACGGGCATTACTACTGAACAGCCGGTTACAGTTGCAGCCAACACGACTCTCCAATCCCGAATATTGCGCGTTCGCATGTTGCGTTTCAAGTTGACAGAGAAATGCTGATTTGCCGGAAATGGGTGTACGAATGAAATATGTTTACTGACATTCATTTTACCACGCCTTACATTTTCGCTAGTTAGATTGAAATCAGTCTCGTTAATCGGTTATATATAGCATAAAGCTAATACGATACGTATGCCTCGAATAGTGCCTAGTTCCCAGTGATATTGCATTCTGAGAGCCGAATAAGATATTTAGAGATTTCGTCACCATATTTGTCAGTTGCCTAATTCCTTTTTCGATTCTATTTATATAGGAGTTTGGAAATTAGAAAACGAATAATAATGTTACAGATTTTATGCAGTCTGTTCATTCAGATAACTTCATATTATTTTGTAGCAATGGTAAATTTTCAAAAATGTCTCATAAATGTAAATGGAGGTGAACGCACAGCATAGTGCCTAGCTATTTAAACACCTGGTAGATATAAGCTTCATGGTAAATGTTATTGAATTTGATGGCTAACAATAACGGTACGACAGACGCAACTCGCCAATGTGAAGTTAATTTCAAGAAGCTATTTCAACTCATGCTTCTCTCACGAGTAGGCCCAACCTCACACTTTATATTTTAAGATGTTAGGCGCACGGAGATAATTGATAGGGCTTTCTGATCAATTCATGTTCCGAGCAAATTCGGAATCAACTCGGTGCTGACAAGTCACTGTCATGGTGGAGATAAAACTACGTACATTATAGATTAGTAGTGCCCCCATGCACAGTTCAAGCGCCGTCGTTTTAACCACATAAGATTATGGTAGGTGGAGAAAATCGCAGTACCCCGAGAAAACCAACTAAAGGCTGTTCACGATAAAGTGAACACTTTAGAAATGAACCTTAGAAAAAAGTCTCTGCCCCTTCATGCTGTAATGATTTCGCTCTCTGTAAGCTCTACCTATTGTGGTGTGTGTTCATATATTTAATGATG
Source organism: Dryococelus australis (assembly GCA_029891345.1). Taxonomy (NCBI): domain Eukaryota; kingdom Metazoa; phylum Arthropoda; class Insecta; order Phasmatodea; family Phasmatidae; genus Dryococelus; species Dryococelus australis. The sequence goes on from CM057003.1 coordinate 41,449,487, forward strand.
ATGTTAGTTATGGCGTCATTTACCCCAGTGTGAAATATTTATACTGGTGTACTTACACACTGCTTGGGTAAGAATACAAAAGTCAAATATACTCTGATGCTGGGAAATGCCACCGGAAGTCCTGTAGGTCAATACCTTAGTACACTTACAATCCTGTCGTGTACCTGCTGTTACTGCATCTCTGGAATTTTCTTACACAATACTGGAACTCATATGGCAATGAATACTTACTTAAGAAATAAAAGATTTCAATTAAATTAAGCTGTTTAATGAAAGATAAATAGTTATAACACACCATTTAAAATAAAGGAAATACAAACTAGCCAAATAATTTTTAATTAAAATAAATTAATTGAAATTTTTAGGTTATGTCTGGTTAATTAGATGAAATTATAATCTGCAAGTAGGTTCGAAAAAAATATAAGCTACCACCATTTTAACAGGGCATGATTTACAGGAATTAACAAAAGAAAAAGAAAAATGAACAACTAAAATTATATTAAATACTGCTTACTGCAATTTTAAATAAAAGTGATGTGCAATTAAACTGTCCCGAAATTAATGCCTTCCTGTTAAGTGCCTATTATTTTTCTTGCATGCAACGAGTTCCATTAAGAACAGGTATTGCCAAGTTCAGATTACTTTACCACGCCTTAAATCCTTTGGTAATTCTTTTTTAGAAACAAACAAATGTTCTCCAGTAAAATAATTGAAATGTTCACCACAACAAATAGTAATTTACTCTGGAATTAGAATAATCAAAGTCAGTTATGCTCCTGTCACTATCTCAGTAGGTTCGAGCTGGACCACTGGGCTACTTAGCAATTTAAAACGCAACTAAGTCTTTATCTGGGGTGACATCCTTGATACGATTAATCTGGAGTATTTTAGTACTGTAGAAATGGGTAACTGGCTTAAGTCCCTTGGCCATGATACAGACGGCGTCACCTTACTTATCATTCGCTGCACTGGCCTCCACGATGGCTTCCTGATGTCATACGTCTGCTGCGACGGCGATCACTAATCAATTAAGCTAGGCGTGCTTAACCCCAGCAGTCTTCTAAACTCGACTAAGTCAGATATAGAATAAACTCATTCCTGGGGACTAACTAAGTTGACTAGCTTAGGTCGACGTCGGAGATTTTGATCGTCAAATTCCCGGTGATAAAATCACCGTACAGACTCCTTAAGGTCCCTCTCCAGAAGCCTCCTACTTCCGGCTTCTTCCTTGACTCATCTCGAAATAGAGCTCGGCTATTTAGGTCGAAATGACACATCTAAAGCCAAAATATTAAATACTCTTTAAACTTGCAGAAGAAAGAAAATAATTAATTGAAGAAATTAAAATAATAAATTCTGAGGCATGAAAACGCATAAATAACAAGTAGTTAACTTAATCTGGCTATGTCAGAAGTTACTCAGTATAACGTATACTCATTATATAGAGTAGTATTAATAAATTAAAAAGAATGGTTGTTCCTAAATTGCGTTAAGTGCGAAAAATATGGAAATAACTAGGAAGAGCACAGGAGGGGTGAAAATAATTAAGAATTCACAAAACATATGCAAAATACTGTGTTATAGTGTCCAAAACGATGTGTGAGCTTATTTACATACCAGTCTCTGTAAACGTACAAATGAGTGTCACCCAATATATAATATTGCATATGTTTTACTGGGCGCGCTAAGTGACATTCGCCCAGTAAAGTTGGTAACGATGGATGGAAAGTAGTTCCACAGATTAAAGTTGAATAAAAAGTATTAGGTAACCATTTGTGATTACTTAAAATTATTTATTTCTCGCTCTGTTTTTTTAATGCATTGAAGTATAAAATGAACAGATTCGTAGAGTATTTACTTTAATAATAATTCCATAGTTTAATTTGATCGATGCGCGAATAAAGTTATGAGTACCGTGCCAATGTTAACTTTACATAAGACGGAAGAATACACAGCGTGTGTATAAGTAGATCTTAAGCAGGGCTCTAAAGTAATCATTTTACCGTGAACAGCCTATATCACAGTACCCACATGAGAATTTCCTTCGAAAGTTCCCACTTTACAGAAACACAGATCGAACTGAAGACCTCTGTAACGGGAGTTGGTTGATATCCTGAGTCAGCGTGGCTGCCAAGAGAGTCTCTCACATATTTCTTAAAATATTCTGAAGCTCCACTAAAGTGGTACATAGCATTATTCGCTTCTGGCCAAAGTTATTACGGATCTAGATTCAATTCCAGAGTAAGCCACTGATATGTACATAATATTCAGGCGCGAGCCTCTATGAATTCTCTATTATGATTCTTGCATGAAAATTGCCTTAATATTCCCAATAATGTAAAAATTATAAATTCGCCCGTTCCTGTACAGAGACATCAAAATTATGAAGACGTTAATGCGTGAAAGGTGCCACATGGTCAGATGTGTCTGGGGTGTTTGAAGTCTAAATGCCGAAAACCACCAAGGGCGGTAAAAGTAGAATGTCAGATTCCTCCTCGTCTGAACGTACAATACACTCAACTGGCGTGCAGTTTTTTTTTTTTTTTTTTTTGTTATAAACATCTCTCTATGAGACCTTTCGCTGCATCACAGCAATTTCATTGCGTAATACCAAACCCCAATTCATACTGAACGACCCTATGCCACACCAGGGAATTTTTGTGGAAAACATTCGATTCAGCCACAACCGCTCTCGGAAAAATGTACACTTCAGTAAAATAATCGGCAAAATGACGCTTGTGTGCATTCGAGTAAGGTTCTTGAATACTATTCGTAAGCAGGCAACACTCTAAAATATGGAACAGTTTATGAAAATAACATTTTATGTACACAATTTGGTGGTCTAGCCAGGCTGACACCTTAACGTCATTTTGCAACGAACTATAAAAGCACTATATATTTTTGAATACGTTGGATTTTCGTCAATAAAAGCACGTTGTGGTATTTCGTTCACAAAATCCTTCTATATAAACACCTTAGACAACTTTAAATGTTTCTGTTTTTCGTACGATATGGTAAAAAATTGAATATCGGGAGGGGAACAATATTATTATGTTGCCTTTATTTTCTAAATATAAGCCAGTAATTAACTAGTTTATTTCTAGGCAAAGGAGCAAATTAACAACAGAGACAAGTTAATACCATAAAGATAAAAAGTAATATTTCTTTTGAGCAATGTTGGTTTGGATTACATAACATATTTTAGCTAGTAAATTAAAATGGAAAAATGATGTTCTTAAAACTGCATTTTGAAAATATAGCCCCACTGTTTTTGAACCATGCAAGTAAAAAGAAAACAACTCACTGGTATTTGTGGGGAAAATATTTCTTTAAAGTTATGTACTACGTTGTCTTGCAAATGCAAACATTTTTTCAATATTTTCTATTTCTAAAATTTGCAAAATTTAAGTTCACAAATACGTCTGGTTATAAATTAACAAATTAAAATTTTGTTGCCTCCAGTATGTGACTGTTTATATCTGTGCTATAATCATAGATAAATTTTTCCATTGCAAAGCATGTTGAAGAAACATAAAGAAAATAATTTATTAACATTAGTGGTACCAGTGATTGCTGCAGAAGGGACCCTTTTGAAAAAGACCCTAATACAGATATTTTTGAAAAACTGTTTTGTTTCGATACTGAGACAATGATATTGCTGTTTAACTTGTTCTGTCATAAGGATCGTCGACAACGGCAGAACATTTGAAATATCTGAATAATAATTCGACTTATTTTTTGGTATTATCAATGCTAAGAGCATTCTTACAGCTTCAATGAATGACGTACAACGTACCCCCCCCCCACCCACCCACATATGTTGCTATTATAAAATCACTTTTCTATAAAGTCACTGGTCTCTGTGTGAGCTTGCAGGTGATCGGAAATACAGACTGCCGGTATTGGACCCTCTACTCGTCCAGCACTTCATGGTGGACCAGGGATCTGGACCAGTCAGCATCCGGCTGCAAGGAACCGACATGTATCTGTACGGCCTCAAGAATGCCGTCATCGACGGACTCAAGTAAGACAGCATCACATATTACTTCTCGTCATAATTTAGTTTTACCTGGGCGATATAAAGCTGAATTAGCTTGAAACCAAAATTATACTCTCAAAAAAAATCTGTTATCCTGATTACGACTGGAACTGTGGGACCAGATCACCACTGGGAAAATGTTTCTTTTGAATCAAACAAAGTTTGTTTGGCACAACCAAATTAATTGTTTGTATAAGGGAAACGAAATATTTTGTTTTTTGAAACCAAGTTACCCTGTTGTTCATATTTGGTTGCCACAAACTGTAAGATTTTCGTTGGGGCATATAAAGATTTGTTTGGCTCTACGTACATTAAAGGAGTTTCGGTTAATGAAAAAAAAACCGAGAACCCGAACAGATACGAGTCGAGATCTTTCGCGCCCGAGAGAAATGCCCTTGCAACCTCACATACAGTCTCTCCTTCAGTGGCGTCAATGTTTTAGTAAATACATTAAAAATACTGGACAACATGCGCGAATAAATATGTCATGTTTTACAGCTTTACTTCTTGGATTCCTGTTGAACTTGTTTCATTAGGATTTTTATACCACTACTGAGCATCAATAAAAGCACTAACCACCTGTTACTATCCTCATTGCAAAAAAAATAACAAACAATCTCTGGAGCTGTATTTCCGAACGAAGGCAATCAAATGAAAGGCCAAACAAATAAATTATTTAACGAAATATTTTGACAGTGTGATTTCCTTTTGTCTCAACGCAGAGGTTTAGTTTATTCAAGCGTGTATTTTGTTATAATGAACGAAATCCATTTTGTTGCTTTTCAAATTTTGTTTACGAAACAAAATAATTTATTGGGGATGCTATATGTCTATATAAAAATGTTACAGCCCTGTCGTTCTCCTGAGAACTAGCGTGTGCATACAATGTCTTTGTTTTATTTCTACAGCATCGACATTGAAGGACGCAAGATGTCAGCAGCGATCAGTGTCCCGCACATATTCATCAAGTCCAAATATCATCTGGAAGGACAAGTGTTGGTGCTGCCCATAACAGGGAACGGAGACTTCAATATGACCATAGGTATGACTAGTAATTTCTCGCAAACTATATGTCAGGAACTGGAATACTATAAGAATCTTGCAGTATTGTTTTCTTTTACATTTCTTAAGCGTTTGCTCGCAAAAACTGAATTCCCAAAATTCTGAGAAGTATAAATTGATTTATAGCGAAATATTTGATTCATTACAAGCAAAAAAAAAAAAAAAATGGGTGTAAAATCCTTGTACATGTTAATATTTGCCAGACACAGAATGACCCAAACACATTTATCAATATGTCTGTTTAAACAGGAGAATTTCTTCTTAAACAAACAAGCGTTATTGCCTACCTGTAAAAGAAAATAAAAATAAAATGTGCAAATTAGTGAACCTAAGCTTTAATTTCGTACAGTTATGCACAGAATACATGTGGCTTGTTGCCACTTAAGTGGGGTCAAATTTACCTGATTTTCAAGAATTAATTTTATGCGAGTTCAAGGTAAAGAGCTGAATTTCAAGGATTATTTGTAGCCACATACACTGGATGGTAAATATTTCCTTTCGTCACTCAAGGAGGCAACAAATTCGAGAAAGGCAATCTATACAATCATATCCGCGATCACCAGACTTAAACACCTATCGACCTTTTCCTATTCGGGGTACATAGTACTCCATCGGCTAACGAACTATGCGACCATCCAGGCTCCGCCACACATGTTAACATGTGCTCAAGAGAACATGCCCTAACGTTGTGCACTCAGTAAGGCGGCCACAAGTTTGAATGTTTTAAGTAAATTGCAACAAAATTTGTAAAGAAAATGAACGCACAGAGAACAACACAGGCGTTAATCACAGCAAGACTGTGTACACAGTCAGTCGCTTTCGTTTTTACCTTATAGTCATCACGATATGACACATCAGCAGGTACTAAAGCAGTTCGTCTCACTGCATAAGAATACACATTTACAAATACGTTAAAAAAGCTCTGAAATGTTCTTTCTTTGCGTCGTATGTTTTAAATGTGTATTACTCATTTATAAAACATTCACTCGATTCACGGTTACTTCCCACTTTTCTGAAGTCCTGCTGAAGTCGTACTTCAAGGCCGTTCCCCCAACTCGTGCAAACAAAGCTTAACCGCGTCTATAAAATTACACCAAAGCGTACAGCATTTGTGCTCACTCGGTGTAGTGCAATTCTGCATAAGAACTATTTCTTACTAGGCATTACCAACACACCTCATTTATTCCTGTTTTTATTCAAATTAATTAGAAATAAAAAATTACAATTTATAGATTAAATGAAAGTAAAATTTCAATTTAACCAAAAATAAGGTACATTTATATAAACACAAGTATAGAAAGCTTGTGATACTCGACATAGGAAACAACCAAACACATCTCACATGGGGTGATTTTTCAGGTTTTATTACAAAAGTGTGAAGAAACCTCGAATAGACTATACAATTAATTACTGCGCAAGATGTTGGTATTATTCTAAATTTGATACACCGATTTAATAACCAAGACCTTATTGCAGTCATGATGATGATGATGATGATAGAGATATTTCCTCGTGTATGTAGACAACGCCGAGTCAGTGCGGTTTTGTAAATCTCTTCTTGGCGGAATGACCTAATTTTAAACACGGCTAGGTCATGGTTTCAGTAACGTGTTGCAGCTGACACCAAAAATGGTGTATATGTTGCAAAATAATTTAATTAATTATATGAGTTGAAGTTACACTTTGAAAGGTATAACATTCCTTTCACATCCATAAGCTATTAGATATAGTGTAATATGCATGGGTAATGTTGGTGACATCGACTACTATTACTGTATATTTAATGCTTAATAGTATAGTAACTACAGACAAGAGTGGCATCGACTACTATTACTGTATATTTAATGCTTAATAGTATAGTAACTACAGACAAGAGGGGCATCGACTACTATTACTGTATATTTAATGCTTAATAGTATAGTAACTACAGACAAGAGTGGCATCGACTACTATTACTGTATATTTGATGCTTAATAGTATAGTAACTACAGACAAGAGCACTTTACGGACCTGGAATAACACTTATGATTGAGGAACTTTCAAAATAGGAACTAATGATTCACCACACATCCCTTAAAGTTATCATGGAATACGGCTCTAAAAGGGGGAGGTGATAAAATGAAAGAGACCTGATAAAGGGATAGTTGCAAGAAAATCAGTAGACCGACGATATTACAACGTTTCCCATAGGCGATAATCCGCGTGTGAACACGCCAAGACTATATCCTGGAATAGTAGCCGCAGTTGAGTACGACATCAATCATCAAAAAATTAACAGCTCAACTTCAAAAGCAAAATATGTACGTAATAAATGTATAGAAGTAGATCTGATCTAAATAAAATAACGATGTCATATTTCTTTGTGAAATCCCCTGTGGCGTAGCACTGATGATGTCATGTTTTCCCGACGTAATTTGGTCAAGTACAGGCTGTTCACGGCAATGTGAGCACTTTTTAGGGCCCTTATAAATTTTTCCTTACTCCCCCAATTTCTATCTTCCTGCTGCTTTTTAATATAAACCTTGTAATGTGACCAATAAAAACAGTGTATACATTTTCACCACTATCAAAATTTAACACCTAAGGCTGCATCAAGGTATAGTTATTTTTGGTTAATGCATGTAGCGAGGGCCTTAAAGAGTGCTCATTTTACCATGAATGACCTATGCTTCCCTTACTGTGTTCGTTCCAGACGGCTTCACGTGTACGACTTACCACGACATCCAGGAAATGGACAGGAAGGGTGTGGTTTACCTGGAATTCCAGCCACCGAAGATCAAATACGATGTGAAGAAGGCGTCCATATACTTCGATGATCTGTTCAACGGGGACAAGCGACTAGGTGAGTTTTCCTCAGCCTATTTCATCCTGCTCGTCTCTTATGTCAGTTCCCTACTTCTGACCTCTTCCGTACAATGAATCTGTCAGCGCCTCTGTGTCGACCTTGTTCATGCGATGACTTACAGCAAAAACAATGTCAAGAATAAGAACACCACACATCAGTTTACCCAGAATATAAATAATTATTTTACGTCACATTGATTAACATTTAAAATTTACATCCCAATTAATATAAAAATACAACTCTATATTATGTCAAGCGCAAGGATTCAAACCACGAGTGAAAATTACTAATTAATAAAGCATTCAATACGGCAACAATATCTGTTCCAGATCGTCAATTATACCACACATAAACCTGCGGCTATAAGCAAGTCTGTCATTTACACTTGCATAGACATCTTCAATTTTGCGTTCCTGTGAAATATGTAAGTTTACAAAAGCAAACTCACAGTTTACAATTAAATTTTGTACTTAGCTAAGTACTTAAGAGCAAGGGAAGACGGTCAACAAGTTACGATATTCGCAATACATTTTATTACAATTTATTCTGAATTCAGTACTCGAGCAGAGAGGAGTTATAACAATTAGTTCATTAGATATACTACATTTTCTTTAAAACATACCTTTAAAATATAAAACAGAATTTAAAGAGCTCCGTGGACGAATTGCGTTCGAGCACGTTCTCATAAGGCCATAATCACGATATTTTTCATATTCCGGGCTTGATTCTGCACAACTTAGACACGTGTAACCCGAAAGACCAACAGCGAGACTTAAACACACAATTTCTGATTCGTGGGTAGTTGTTAACTGGAGTAGTCCGTTCAAATAGAAGTTTGCTTTTGGAAAACGAGTACGGATTCTGCCTTGTCCACACAGTCCATCAAAGGCACAACCTAAAGTCCATTACGGTTACTTCACACATTTCTGCTAAAGTTCTACTTCCAGGATATCCCTCCACCTTGTACAAACTAAGCTTATTTAAGTCTAGAAAATTACAACAAAAGACTACGCCTTGGATTCGTGCGCACTCAGTTGTAATGATATTTTGCATGAGAACTATTTCTTACTAGGCGCTACCAGCACACACGTTTCCTCACTATTTTTTTTTTTTTTTTCATATTTGTTATAAATGAATTATTATACTTTATAAACAAAATACAGGTAAAATTTCTATTTAATGAAAAATAAACTATTTTTATGTTAATAAATGTATAAAACGCTTGAGATACATGGCATATTTTGAAAATAACTAAACACGTTGGGTGATTTTGGTTAAAAAAAAGTGTGAGGAAACCGCAAATAGACTATAGTTGAAAGGGCCAAAGTAAAGGCGTGTTTCCAGATCCGTTGACTTAACCCGCTCGCTCCCGAATTAATTTACAAGCTCAAGTGTTAGAATTGGGGATTCTTTATGGTGGGCACCGTACTTGTGTCGAAGGTGCTCTTCAGAATCAAGCATTCATAATCGAGAGGCGCAGAAGCGTTGAGGAATCAGATTACTCACTAGGAAGACACCCAGAATACCGGGCATTGACCCCTGGTATGTACAGTACCGGACATAACTATCACTCATTTGCAACACGCCCCGATCGTAGACACAGAGACTGAACTTGCCAACTCTTTAATTCCGACATTGACTTATAATACCTAGTGCTGCAAATTCGAAACGTTATGATGTACGCTGTACCTAAAGTGGCAAAAAAAACTATTTAGCTATCGTAGCCGATAAGTTAAGACCTGAAAAATTCGTGAGTTCAGTGACCTGTTGGCTAGACTCTACGGTCTTATGTACAAATATGCCGATATCAACTGCACATTGATTGTCTGCTGTCACAGTGGAAGGCGACAATTGGACACCGTTCTCCAGGAGGTGTCAAACGCCATGTGGACCAACGGCTGAAGTTATATAAACGTACGTGTTTTGAATTCTAGCTTGTCCCAAAATTTATTCGCGAATTCTTCAGGTCTCTATCAATAAGCTGTAGTCTTTATGCTTCGTGATCAGTGATTTGAACCAATTGTAACGTGGCGCAATAGCACTGTGTAGGAATCAGTTAGCCACAGGGAAGATCATTGGCCACTGAGCCTTGCAGAGTGCAGCACCGGTCAAATGTAACCTTCCTGTGCAACATGTTGACGATTGTCTAGGTTGGGTGTGAAAGGGTTAACTAGTTTTGCTGAATAAAGTTGGTCACAATAATCCGACGAACACGATACGACACACCGACACGACGTCACAGCTCGACGGAATGTCACATTATATTTTATCCAGTGTTCACAATCTGCCCGACAAGTGTGTTAGTTGGCTGTTGGAAAATCCTAAAACGGCAAGTTATCCTATTTATATACAATATTTACTTTTCAACTCACGATAAAGCAAATCATTATTTTGCTTTTAATAACATTTGAATTTATACAAGAGAAAAAATGTGTTTAAAACAAACCGGAACATTATTTTGGAGCAAGTTAATTTATTATTTACTACAGTAGGGAAATATGGACGAAATTTTGTTTTATAATGTTGTATTTATATTTTTTGCGCTCTTCGACGAGCCTGACACGACAGAAAGTAGATACTGAATCTACTATTTTTGGACTGTCTTGGCCGCAATTTTGAAGGACTAGCGTCACAGTGACATTTCTTTTCATTGGCTGCTACTCGAATGTTGTCGCATCGGGGATGTCGTGTCGGACTCGTCGGGGTCTAGGGCTGTTAGAAATATCGATAAATCGATAATTATTGATATGAAAAATAAATTATCTAACGATATGTAACTTTGAAAAATATCGGTGTATTGATGTTTCGGTACTATCGAAATGTTCGGTGTTATCGAAATGTTCGGTATCATAGAAACTTTCGGTACTATCGAAATTTACGATATTATCGATACTATCGGCTTTCCCCATATTATCTTCATTCTTGATACTATCTAGTTGTAAAGTTAAACATTTTTGTCACCTGCAGTTCTGTCTCTTTTTGTTGTATACAAATAAGAATACAATAATAATTGTAACACATTTATATGTCTATAAGTCTTTTACGTCATCGCCTGGCTTACGGAACGTTCAAGTTAGCTGGTTCATTGTTTTGTTTTGGTATGTTTCTGGTCCGCGCTCGTGTGTAAACTAATAGCGGTTCACGACTAACCAACGTGTCAGTTAGATGTTACTTCCGATGGTTTCGGTTCTCACACTAAGATATCAGGATAGTCGGTATCGGACATTTATTGACAAACAGTGGCTTATTTTGCTTTTGAGGCAGTCGCTAGTGTTTCTGTGCGGCCGACTGTCGCTGTACTGTATTATTACATATAGTGTTTTCGTCACATATCGTATTTACAATTGTTGATAGTATTGATACATAATCACGTAAATGTTTTCAGTAATATCAGAAGTCGAAAGATCCCAATATTTTCAACGCTACTGGAATTTAATGATGATAGTTTATAAATACTGGAATTGAACGATAATATGCATTATTTCGCTATTATCGACGGTTTCGGAAGTATCAGTTATTTATGTATTATCGACTAATGAGGTATTATCGAATATTTCGGTACTATCGATTATTTCGGTGTACCGAAAATATCGAGTAATTGTTTGGAAAAATATCGGTATTAAATTTTTATGATATCGAACAGCCCTAATTGTGACTCCAGCTTAAGTGTGTGGAATGCGTGGATGTTGTAATTTACAGCACGTGTCATTACGATTGTTCCCCAGGTGACACGATGAACACGTTCCTGAACCAGAACTGGCGGGAGCTGTACAAGGAGATCGGGCCCGCCATCGGCGAGGTAATCCGCACTGTCGTGCAGACGATCCTGACGGCGGCCATCGGCGACGTAGCTCTCGACGACCTCCTGCCCGAGAAGCTGTGATGATCCACCCGCCGCCGTGGACCCGAGGCGAAGCCGAGACCATCGTCCGTCCCGGCTCCGGGCGTGACTTGGGACAATCGCGAGCTCGCCATCGCGGAGAACGCCAAGTGCGGTGGACTTCCAGACGTATTCCCAGCGTTGGCCCACTCACGTCGCGCATTAATTCCCCCGAGCTACAAGTGTTGCATTTCTTCTCGTGATCAGTGAACAATGGAGGTACTCGGAGGTACTCGCACGACCAATCATGTCGAAGGGACGTGGAACGTTGGAAGATTCCCAAAGAACTGGCCACTGATGCCTTTCTGTGTACTCTACTCATCACAAGTATCCGCTGTTCACGGTAAAATGAGCGATTTCGAAACCCCTGCTTAACCCTTTCAGACCCACTATAATTAACGGTTCCAGGAATTGCAAACACAAAATTTTATGATGCGCGCTGTACTTAATTCGGTACAACGCTTGTTTCATTTTTACAGCCAATATGCCGTAGACTATAAGTTCGGCTACAGTTATATGAACCAATTATGATCCAAATCAGTAAGGCGGTTTGCGAATCAGTAACCCACGGGTAAGATCATTGGTCATTGAGTTTCGCAGTATGCAGTACAGGCCGAAAATTACCTACATTTACTTAATGGACTCAATTGTGTACACTAGGTCTGAATGGGTTCAGATCTACTTGTATGCACGTTGTGTGTTCTACCGCCTTATGTAGAACCAACACTGTCATGGCCCTCCCCCCAGTATTCATGTGTCGGTCTATTGAAACAGTAAAATTATTAGAAAAGCAAATATTTTATAAATCTGCTAACTTTTACTATTCGATGCATAAAAAAACATATAGCGAAGGAAATAATTTAAGTTAACACACATGGTTACCTAACACTTTTTATTCTACACTGTGATATGGAACTACTTTCCCTCCATCGTTACCAACTTTACTGTGCGCATGTCATTCAAGTGCGCCTGATAAAATTAATGCAGGTAGGAGCGGTCACTTTTTTCTAAGGTTGATTTCAAAAGTGCTCATTTTATCGTGAACAGTCTTTATCGTTAATATGCAACGTATCCACGATAGTGTGCAAGGCGACAGGGAAGGTTACGAGGAGTGTGAAACTGCGCGTCCAAGGTCAAGAAGCGAGTGAGTGATACGGGCGACACTAACACGCACGCCTAGTGCCTTATCGCTCCTACGCGCAAGGCGTGCAGTGTTTCCTGCATGGTCCTGTATTGTGCAAATCAGATATGTAACAGTGGGATTTCATTACGTACAACGAAAGCCCACAGGTTAAACTACGTCCTTATGTTTGTATTTTTCGCCTGCCGCTTAAGGAAACTTTATAAGCAAGCTTCAAAATTGCGGTATTTGACGATTTTCGCGATTTTTTTCTCCATGAATGTAATGTACTTAATATGTTAGAAGTGAAAACATAGAGTCAGAGATAATAGTTTTTTTTTTTTGGCAAAAGGTTGTGTTTACAGAACATGTATTTACCGAGATACGCGATTACGCGCATACAACGATTTCACAAAAAATATATCACTTCACACTGCTCTTAAGGAATCTTTACGTTCATGAAGAGCACAGTTATGCTCGTATCACGAAACTAGGTTGATAAAGTAGTCGTTAAATCCAACAAATACACATGATTTTAAGGCACGAAGTTTTTGAAAATCGTTATTGACAATATGCAGCTAAAGGGCCACTCTCATTTACTAATGTCTTCCCACTACTGACGTATGGTTGGGACTGTAGCATATTTGCAGGCGCGTAGCCTCGACTATGTAACGTTCTTGCAATGGCATCTCTCGTTATTCGTAGTCTTCAAATCTCCTCGCCTCGTAAAGTGGACAGTACCATGGATATGGTAAAAAAAAAATGCTCAGTCCTTAATGTTGCTCAGCGCTAGGCGGTCGCGAACTCTGGGAAACTGCATAGTTTTTGTAACATGGTCAGATCCGCTATTTACAGAGATTGATAGTCAATAAGAATGATTCTCATGTAACTTTTGTTTTTACACTGTGTTTGTATCAATAAATAATTGAAGTTTTCTGACCGTCTTCAGGCGAAATTTGGTTACCAATTATCCATTTAAGCACACACTTGTCATACCTTTAATGTAATGTTTTATAGCGTCTAAGGAATTATTTTTGAAGTTTTAGGTTAAGTTCAACTGGGAACAGGATTTTTATATACAAATCAGGTCACAGTTTTGAAAATTAGCGGAGTGGCCAGGTTAAATGTCAAATAAATTTGTATCACTCCTGTATAACCTTGCAAATTCGTATTTCTAACGAATTTGTTCGAACCTGTATAAAATATTGCAGTCATTGTTTGACAGCACGCCTGTTGGTAAAAAAAAAACAATTAGTCTTGCGTTGGCTGGTTGGGATGCACAGTATTTCGTTAGTCGACAGAGATATGCAATCTCATTGCAGGTCATGCTAATAAACCACATTCGATTATGACAATTATATGTAAATTTTCGTGACATTTTAAATGTCACACATTTTAGTATATTGAAGCCTTAAATATGTTTGAATTCCCCCATACCCTTAATCTATGCATGTGAAGGCTTATAGAAAGTGATAGTGAAATTTCGCGAAAAGATTTCACTGCAAGTTATTTTTCATAACACTTTAGGGTCGTTTACGTATATTGACCAGCGGAATTATTTTTTGACATTTTTTTATTTTTATATACACGAATCACGTAGGAGCCATGGCGATGTTGCCGAATTCTGAATGGCCCGGTCAGATATGAAAATGCCTCCTCAAACAGACGGCAACCAATGGCAATAGACAAAATGCTGTTGGGTGTTTATAGTATTGACGTGTAGCGTGTAGTAATTTTTTTTTTTTCGCGAAAAATCACCAGCTCTACTTATGTAAATTGGAGTGTGCGAATTTTTAAGTGGTTCTGTGAAACCGAGAGCTGGCCTCTCGTACAGACCACAGCAAAAACAAGAGAAGAGCAAAGCTGCGGCGGGCACTTAGCATAATGTGAATCATCCTACATACTTCCCCAAAGACTGTGATAACTGGAGTCTTAGCCAGGTGCCAGAAACTACCACGAGCATTTTCACTCTTTCAGCGGCTATGTAATTTAACTACCAATTTTATTATTGACAAAAACCCTGTTATATTTAGTAATCAGAAGAAAAAAAATAGAACCAGTCTTACTTTACGGTATAAACTCCTTGCAAAATATTCAGATTACAAATACAGCGAACCAGCTTTCACGCATAATCATCACAGCATAATAAAACACTAACCGTAATAAGTTTTAATAAATACTACATTTCTTTCTCACAATTGAAAAAGCTCATGTATCAGTATAAAAATTATGAATTGTTTTCATTAAAGTATGCCCTGGCAAATTGGCACCTATTTTTGATTGCGAGCAAACGTTTACCAAAGTTAGTTTATTAACCATATATTTCTACCCAAAATGAAAGTACAACTTCTTAAAACACAACTAAGGGCGTATAGGAAACTTTGATACAAATAAGAAACAATTCAGCTCATAAATAAATCTCACGATTAAGGAAAATGAAAAAGTGAGTTTTACTTGATGTACATTGCTGAAAAGTCGGTTGGCAATTCTGAGTAAAGCTGAAAAGTCGGTTGGCAATTCTGAGTAAAGCTGAAGTTTTCGGTCCGATTGTGGAGAACCTTCACTGATCTTTCAAGTGAACGTTAAAACAAAGCAAAGTAAAAACAATGTTTATGGAACAAATGACGAATAAAAATAACTTTATTAAATATATATTTTAATTCAAAAAGTACACCTACTCTGCATTTTTATTTATATTCCTTCACCTGTCTCATTCACTGGACTTCTTGAAGTACACTGATGTTACTTTTAACAAGTTAACTGCAAAATTCACGTATTTTACTTGACAGCATGCAAGAATTCAACGTCGCATGTACACTGGAGTATTTGCCACTTGACTTCTGCAACGGAGGTGGCTCATACTTTGTTTCAGCTTGGTTTAACATGGTTGGGCCGTCCTATTGTTTCTCGTTTCTCATTTGTAGGGATAGGAAAATTTCGTGTGTTCAATAACCTGTGTGCTAGACTCCACAATCCTTTGTATAGTCGAACATCAGATGTTTGTTCATTGGCTGCTGCCCCAGTGTTAACCCACATCTGACAGTACGGGATTCGAGTATTGTTCCCTTGCAAGTCGGCTATTGGCGCGGAGTCGTCCAGGGTTGTGTCTAATAAACTCCGATCCTATTGCAAAGGTGACGTCAGTGTACAAGCGTTTGAAATCTATCTTGTCCTGAAATGAGGTCGCAAATTTTTCCCTATCCCTACTCATTAGTGTTAAACAGTTCAGGGAGTGACGATCAGTAGTCGAGCTGTAAAACCGATACAAATATTCAACCATTAAGTATACCCTGTCTCTAAATAACAACGTGCATTCAAAATGTTTCTAATAACTGAAAATTCATCGCGTCACCAGCAACTAGAAATGGTTGTTACGTAATACACGATTGGTTCCCAAAAACTATTAGACTATTTTCCTTGATCACTGTCTCTTGCACGAAATTGAGAAGTTTTATAATTTATGGTCATATACCAGATGAGATCATTACAAAACCGTAAGATGAATACGTAGATTGATAGTAAAGAGAAGTCAAGGTACATTTCAGTAATCCGTCGAGTAGCAAAATTGGAAGTTAGGTTCAATTATTTTTTGCTGATATAAAAATTTCTTCACACGCAGAACCAGGATTTGTAGGTAAACTGGGAGTAAAAATGATTACTTATCTCCCTCGTTTCCTGGGAGTCTGTCACGAAGGCGGATTTATTACCAAGTACTTCAAACAAACTCCTTTATAGAATTTTAATGATTCACCCCCCAGTTGGTAGAGGATTTCCGACTCCTATTACTCTAAAAACCATCTCGTATGGCAGTGAAACGTTTTAAATTACTTTAATAATTTATTAACAATGTTTCGTTTTGTCAACACACAATGCAAGGAAAAAAATGACACCAAAATGTTAGTCACATTTTCTAATAGTGTAAAACAAAGAGCAAACTTTTAATATTTAATTTTTAATCATATTTCCTATAATCACATGCTGATAATCTTATCCTGAAACGGGCGTAATTTTTAGCGTATTACAAATATATGTACTGTACATATCGTCAGTACTTTTGTGTTAAAAGTTATAAATCATAGTCATAAAATAATGTACAGCAAAACTGAACGACACATCACAATAATCAAACCTTACTTAGTTTCTAAGCATTCAATCTTCGTACTGATATCATTAACTTCCTTTTTTTTAAATTTCTTTAACCACTTAAAATGTTTTGTTCCCAATTTTCTTAGTTTTTTAATTTGTCGCTTCATGTTAGCAAATCTAATGCATACTATTTGTTTGCGGAATATTTCCTGACTTTCCTTGACTATTCCTGTAGCTACGTAATTTACAGATATTTCCCAGGTCGCCAGGTTTTCCAGGTCGAGTGGCCACCCAGATTATTGACCTCGTGCACCCATAGAAGGGGGAATCCCCGCTGTAGTAATGCACCGTGGTTGTTCTCCTTAGTGTATGTAGGTCGAGCTACTCAACACATCCAGGCAAGCGCCGCCGGCCAAAGCCGTTTCGCCGAAGATAAAAAAACTGGTCCGTTCACGCGATCATGCAGAAGGCAGACACCGCACACGTTCACCTTGTACCGGGGCAATACTCTATACAATTGCTGTTCACGGTGAATTGAGTACTTTTGAAATTAACTTTTGAGAAATGCCACTGCACCCCACCCAGCATATAAATTAATTAGCACATTGAGTGGCATTCGCCGAGTAAAGTTGGCAATGCTGGGGAGAAAGAAGTCCCTTGTTTTAACGTTGAACTAAAAGTGTTATGTAAACATTCTGTGATTACTTTAAATAATTTATATTTGGTTCCTGTTCTTCTTAATGGACTTAAGTGCAAGAATTAACACATTTTTTTTTTCTTCCCGGTTTTCTTGGCTAGCGCAAGAATAAAGTAATCAGGCCCATAGCATTGTTAATTTTACACATGCCGGAAGTCTGTAAGATGTACATACAAGCAGATCTTAAGCAGGGCTCGCAAAAGTGTTCAGTTTTTACGGGACCAGCCTAATGTCTGTAAGTTTACATAACTTTAAGCATTAACTAAATTCCTAAACATGAAAAAAAAAAATCTCTCGTGTTATGAAGTATTATAGCATATTTTGCATACAATAACACTAATGGGAAATGCAAAGTAGTTATTTGTAAAAGATGTTGATATAACAGATACATATTTATATTGTTATCGTCCTTGGATTCAGAGCTGTTAAAAAGTAATAATGTGTAAAATTATTCTATTGTAGAAGTTAAAAAATATTTTAACACAGAGACAATTTAATGCTAAAATGTGTAATAGAATATGTTCTCCCTCGAGTCAAGACGTCTGCAAAATCCCAAAGTCCCCAACCAATACAAAATAATGTTTCTCCTCCCGACAAATATCCAATTACCAGTTCCTGCGTAAACAGGATTTTACCACGAGCGGCTTCCTTGCTCGCGTTTACTAACAAGCTTGAACTGTTTGTGAACGCCTTTCGGAATACCGAACATGGGCGAGTGCGTGAGGGAAGATATTTGGTCATCGAGGGCTTGAAAGCTTAACCGAACAGAAAATTTCATTAACTTCTGTGGCCTGTATATCAAGCTCCACACTTCTTTGTGCCCTGCAATCGAGGCGCTGTAATTGGCTGTTACCACAGCAGGAAATACATTTTCCTCTCGAATGTGTTTTGCAAGACTCCTTCCTTCTTTTGCTACTACTTATTTGGTTGCCTCAGAAGCACGTGAATAGGAGACTTGTGTTTCGATCGCAAAAGAAGCGTGAAAGCAGAAGCTTTCATAATCTTCCTAGCGCCGAAAGAATTGAGGGGCTGAGAAGCAAAGTGATACAAGTGACATGTCAACAATTGTGAGAAAAATGTAATTAAAGTTGTATGTGTAATAGAAAAATCCCAAACTTGGCTAAGTAAGACATGACTAGGTCTTATTGTTGTTATTAGCATTCTTTTGCCTCAGGGATTGTTACTTTGACATACTTTGGAAGTTGTACATAATTTAAGGTCTTAAAATTACTTGTGTCACTTTAAAACAAAGATTTCTTTTTGTTTTAACAAATTAAAATTAAAATTTTTAACTTCCTGAATCGATTGTGAAAGATGAAGACATTATTAAAGTGAAGTGTTGCAGCTTTGTAAACGAATACCGAGAGAGTTTTTTTTTTTTTTTTTTTTCACATAATTTCAGAAGGTTAGCCAAAGTCCATAGTCAATAATTTAAATAATGGCCTGAACAAAGAAACAGGAACACGCCCGCAGCAGTGGACGCTCCTGGCAAAGTAGGGCGGCTATATATCCAGTTCAGAGAGACGATAGAAACAAGGTTTCGGCTTGCCACGCCTTACATTTTAATGGCACAAAACGTCGACCGCTAAAACAATAAAGAATAACGAAATAAAAGAGAAAAGCCACGCGAAATACAATGAACAAAATGAGGCACATAAAGGGGGCTACAAACCAAAGGAAGTCGTCACACCCGGAAGTGGTCGTAGCCAAGATATCGATTCAGGCAGTTACAGTAATAATCGATATAAAACATGGTGCGATAACTTGTATTAAAAGTTAACGAAATAATTTTTGTTGAAACAAACTCACATAGTATAGTAATCAAACAATAATATTGTAAATTTAAGTAAAATATTTTATGGATGTATTTCAGGAAATGTGAATACCATTGCGCTCTTGTGGCTACGAGATGAATCTGTTGTAGTTCCCAGCCAGTCCAAAGAATAACGTAAGTGTGGAACCACGTTTAGCGATATTATTGGAGTTAATGATTATTTGCACTTCTGGATGTAGTTTCTGAACCTCAGTTGTAAGTCTGTACGAAATTGAAAAGAAGTAATTATTGTTTAATATATATTTATTATTGTAAAGACAACTCGTCTTCACATTTTGAAGTAATTTTTATCTGACGACAAACAATTTGAGGTTATGTTTCATACGTTTGTTTTTGTTCATAACGAGTTGCCTAAGTCGTACCACGTCGTAGTTTCATAAATCGTACCGGTACGATTTAGGATACTACTACAAGGCAATGAAACCCGTTTATTGCTGACTGTATGTGTAAACAATTTGAACAATATAAATAAAATTTTGCATTGTTTTAAGCAGTGATCTCATTTCATTACAAATTTCAGTATATGTTCCGCATTAAATTTGTGCATTGTTTACGGAACATTTCTCTTAATGGTCGAACATCAACATCCGAGGACAATGGGTTTCAGTTGAATATGCCTTACATTTTCCAAGTTCCATATTTACCATGTGCAAATGTATTTAACAGTCACCATAAATTAAAGATTACCAAAACACATGTCCGTTTTGTTTTACAGAATGATGAAAAGGAAATATGGAGCTTGGACTGAAATTGAGATGGCAATGGCCCTTGCATCGTATAGAAACGGGGACATGCGTTTTACTGAATGCTGTCGACAATACATTCCAAAGAAGAATGTTGTAGCTAACGAATCAGTAAAAGCCATAGGCCGTACCACCACCCTTCCACCCGAAGTAGAGCAACAAAACGTTGATCATATTAAGATTAGAAGAGCTTCTGTTTGGGGTAACAATCACTGATGTCAGGAAGTTAGCATTCCAAATTGCAGAGCGCAATGAAATACCACACAGCTTCAACAGTTTGACAGAAATGGCAGGGAAGAAATGGTTTTATGCCTTTAAAGCCCGTCATATGGAATTAGAGCTACGCGAGTCCGAGTCCACTTCCATGGCTTGTGCAAACGGGTTCAACAAGAAGAATATGTTAGAATTTTTTTTAATATCCTGGAAAGAGAGATAGATGAAAACAAATTTGATGCTACTCGTGTGTTCAATGTGGATGAGACGGGTTTCAGCACTGTACAAAAAATATGACAGAAAGTGTTGGATATGAAAGGAAAGTGTCAGGTGGGAGCTATTGCAAGTGGAGAAAGAGGTGTCAATACAACAATAGTGTGTTGTACTAGTGAGTCGGGGATGTATGTTTCACCTATGATAAGCTTTAAACGCATGAGAATGGTGCATGAGCTGCAGGTTGGTGCCCCTCCTGGAGGTATTGTTGACATATCGGAAACAGGGTACATTAACACTGATCTTTTTCTAAAATGGATACAACATTTTATTGCTGTCATCAAACCAAACATCGTCAAATAGGTTCTCTTAATTTTATATGGCCATTCGACACATTCGAATAATGTAGAAGCTTTGGAACTTGCAAGAGCCAATGGCGTCCTAATGTTGCAGTTGCCTGCCCACACAACTCATTAGCTACAACCTCTGGACAGGTCCGTCTTCAAGCCATTAGAAACTTATTACACCCAGGCAGTTGAAAAATGACTTCGAACAAATCCCGGTTTATGTGTTACCCAGTATCAGGCTACACAACTTGTAGCAGAGGCCTATGTAAGGGCAGCAACTATTCAGAACGCCATTAACAGATTTCGTGTTTGTGGAATCTGGCCGGTAGATCGTAACATTTTAAACGATTGCGACTTTTTAGAAGCTGCAAATCTGGAAGAAAACTAATGCCACTCCGATGAAAATGAGACGGATATGTCTTCTTGTAAGCCTACAGAAAACATCAGCGATCCATCAGGTAGTGAAATCATTAGCCCTAATGATAGGCCTACTCAGCAGGAGATGATCTCGAAGTTGAATGTTTCTATTGAAGCTATTTCTACGATTCCAACATGCCCCAAACATGTGTCCACACCAGCAAGGCGGGGAACTCAACGTGCTGTTGTACTGACAAGCAGTCCGTACAAACGTGATTTGATGGCTGCAATAGATAGAAGAAGGAAGACGACCAGCAAAGTAGATAATAAAATCTACAGAAGGGGAGGAACGTTCTGCATGTGCAAAGAAGCCTTTAAGAACGACTCCAGACAACAATGCACCTTCTCCTTCGTTCGCTCCAATGTAACCATAGAACTTGTGCAAGACGATTGGTTTCGTTCAGTGTGTGAGGAAAATGTCGTAGAAAATATGGTGCAATGTTTACAGTGGCAAACCTGGGAACATGAAAACCTGCGCAGGGGTTAAATCAGACCTGAAACGTTTTATTTGTGTTACATGTAAATGATTTGTTTGTTTTATTTGGGGTGAAATATGTACTTATATACACATAAAACATCATTATAGCTGTTTCCATGGACAACATTTAGTATTAGACTATTTGTGTTTGTAGCCGTACGATTTACGATACTGGCGGTACGATTTTGGATACTGGTTTCCTATATAGTACCGATTACAGTCTTACTAAGACTTTTTCTTTGGGTCACTATTTCAGCTAACTAGACATGTTAATGTAGATATGTATGCATATATGTATGCTGCTTCGTACCAAATAAATATTGGAGCAGTACATTGAAGATTGGCCCAAATTAAAGCAATAATGTAAACAATGGTACGTCTTAGGCAACCTTCCCCTAAGACCCCCTCCCCCCTCTCCAGTTCTCACTCGAGTAGTCTTCAGCCCAGGGTACATGTAGTCTAGCCAGCCCCTCCGGAGTTCGTGACGTCAGGTGTTGAGGGAACTCCTTAATGGTTGCGCTGTTCATCTTGGCGGCGCGCTCACAAACCGATGACATAGTAGAAGCGTCGCGCCGTCTCCAGGCAGCGCCGGCCCGGTGCTGAGGAAGGGATGTTGAGGAGGTGAAGGGGGTGCGAAATCCCCTCGTCCTCGAGCGCTCAATCAGCTGATCGCGGCGCGGAAGTAAGGCCTCGACCTGCCGTCCCGCACCGCCGGGCGTCAAACGGGGTCATATATATATATATATGTTGAATAACACAGCCGATACCCCTCGTAGGACTCATAATTCAGCAGCGTAGTAGGCGAAAATTTGTGCGATGTTCAAGGCACACCGTCACATAATTGGCTGATTTAAACGTTTTGAGCAAACATATCAAACTTATCAAAGTTTAACTATCATCTTTTGTATATAAAATTAATCATTAGAATTGTTTTTCTGCAGTTTGATGTACCAACCATTATTGTTCTCATATGATCGAGCAATGGGTACCATATTTTTATTTAGTTATTTTTTCAATAGACATAAAAATCACGCCAATCAATTTCTTCATCTAATATAACTTTTTTTCTCATAAATGGATAACAAGTTCTTTTAATTTGAATAATACATATTCTATTTTAAAGAAGAAACCTCACTATGATATTTGTCATATTGATAACCCAATTGTATTGACTTATTAAACATATTTAATCCCTAGTATTGATAATAATGTAATAACAATTGTAGATACACTTCAGAAAATTATTATTCCTGAAGGTCAGTACGATAGCGATTCACTGAAACTAACTATAAATTCATTTGACCCATTTTGACTAATGGAACTGAACTATCATCAGGCAATATAAGAAATAGTAAAAGAGTTCAATCCAAATTCAACATGAAGTTTGATGGTCAATTATTGGTCATGTATGTATTGAACGAAATACATACTGCTTTAGAAAAGATCAAACGATGCAATGAAATATAAATGTTCTTTGCAATTTTGCTTGTGGTATATTTATTAAATCAAATGAATATAAACACTTCGATACAAATATTATAGGTAGCTGTGAACCAAAAATAATGTGCGGTTTTATGGATTCAATTGTTTCTGAACCTGTTTATAATTTATTTTACAATATTAATAATGAATTGTTTAATCAATTAGTTTTATAATCAGATAAAAATTTTGAAATTTAATTGATTTTGATGGTACAGATATCGAAATAATATTATAAAAGAAAAGAAATAATAAACCAAAATAAAATATTTACATTTTAATTCTTATAAAAATTATCTGTAACATGAATATAAATAATATAACGAGTATTCGACACTTATTTCGTATCTTTGTAAAAGTTTATAATAAGAGAAACATTATCCTTATAATTTACGAAAAAATTCACTTGTTTATATTACACCTTAAAAGGAGACGAGATAATAGCAATTACTATATTTCTTGAACTTATAAAATTATTGTACTCTTATTATTTATATCACACATACTCATGCCAACTTCAGAGCAAATTTCTAATTTTACAAGCAATAATTGTTTTCTTGTAACCCGTACTAAGCTAAGGACTACTATTCGGACACCAAATGTTGGAATTGAACGATAACTCCAGAAATACTTGCTGGGTCAAAATATCAATATACTGTATTCTTTCTCCTTCACAAGACCGCTGCGTTCATTACTCGAGGTAAATGAAAGTATCTTTTACTGAGGTCATTAGCAATGACTTTGCAGATTTAATGGGTTACATTACAGCAAGGTAATGTACAGCCTTTGAGGAGGGCATTAGATCTATGGTTAATAAATTTTTAATCGTAATCAAGCTATTTGAAATGTGCGTTAGAATTAGAATGTCGTGGTTTTTTTTGGGCAGTTTTTCCGGAATGAAATCGGAGTGAAGGAATTGTTGAAAATTCATCTTGTTTTTCTATAATGCTGCTAAGTTTCTCAAGAAACATATTCTAGTTATGGGAAGAAGTAATTAAACAATATCTAAATATATTAAAGTAATGAGCAAATTAATAAATAAACTTAAGAGGGGTTAGATGGTAAGTTTTACCCCACAGAAATATTATCACATATCAGCATGCTTATTCTAAAAAAAAGGGCATAATAATGAATAATTTTATAGATCTAGTATATCATAACTCGAAGAAAGTTTTGATAATACTGATAACAATATTTAAAAAATAATTCGATTACACACTAGTTAAAATATCTGACTTTGAGGATACTTGTAAAGCTTTCAAGCTATTATAAATGTCCAGAATTTAATTAGAACCATTTGCATGCAGAAATCGATTTATTTCGAGATACTGTATGGCCAATGAATAATGAGAAATTTTAATTGTCTGAAAATAAATGGGTACAATTTTTCAGTGAGAATCATTTATTGTATATCCGTAACATAAATATATTGATTTAATTTATTCTGAGTATTCCTGGCTTAAATGCTTTTGTGGTTTTGTAGATAAGGTATTTTAAATTTAAAGAAATAATGACTAAGTGAAAGAATTACGAGCTCTTCAGCACTGATAAAGAAAGAAATTCAGAATGCAATAAGATAATGTGACCTATCAGGAATTTTATGACCTAACTATAGACAGCTTAACCTTATTGTAAAATGCCAAAAATGTTGTGAATATGACAGTTGTATGGCACGCAAAAATGTGTGAATTGTTTGTAAATTTAAGATGCATGTAAGTTAATTACATGTCACCACGGAGATAAACAAACATTTCTTTATATGGTATTATTTTTATAGAAATTTTCAAAGTGTAATTTGCACTCAAGTTATTGCTACACCGCTCTTGACCTTGAAAAATAAAAAGTGTCAAGTGTCCCTTATTGACTTTCTGAATATCTTGCAAGTATAGGTTGGCGTATGGAACCAACTCCATGCAATATTTCTCACAGTGTTTGACCTGGCTGACGATGGTAACAATATTTAGTCTGTATGTAATTTGATACATGAATATTTTATTTTATCACTCAGTCACAACACACTAGGTTTACTATTTCACTATTATAAAACCTTCTTTAAGCTGAAAAACGGAAGCAGTCGTCTGAGACTTGTTAAATATGAATCTGTTACAATTGACTGCAATATTTCAATTCCGCTGTTATTAACATCAAATATATCCTTCAAGGTTAAACCAGGGATCGTGCTTACATCAATTCTTATGATAGGTAGAAAACAGAGTGTGTAGAAAAATCCGTAGAGCATCTTGCTGTCGAACTCGCTGATAAGATGAGGCAAAGTGATCGTCTGTTGTCGGGGTACTCCCAGAGCCTCCAATGTTGCCGTCAGTTCGACGTGGTACTCCCTTAGGAGTGTGTCGATGTGGTTCGCCCTAACGTCTTCACTTGCACTTCCAAAGATGAACTGAATCAAGTCCAGCACTGGAGAGTTGTAGCTGCAACACTGAAAGTCCACCAACATGATGTCCTCCACTTCACCACTTGACTCGGAGCAGCGGTACATCACATTGTGGACGCCGAAATCACCATGGTTCAGCACGTTAAAGCCATTGTCGTCCCTATTCCAAACATGTTTCAGATCTTTATACACATTCTTGTAACGATGCTGTACCCGATCTGCCCAGCTACGTCCGAACTCCGGCCAAGACTCTATTGCTTGACAGATGATCGGCGTTATCCTGTCAGTTATCTTAGCCATAGCTTCTTCGAAAGACTCATCATGGAATGAATACTTATCGAAAACAGCGAACAAACCCTTGTCTTCGCGCAGGATCACTACAGAGGCTGCATGGAATCTGGCGAGTGCTTTGAGAGCGAGAATACAGTATTTCATGTCCAAACCATTAATACGTTTAGGTGCCTTGAAGCCTCTTGGGGCCAGATCTTCTACGGCTATCAAGTAACTGGGCGTGTTACTGGTGTAATACACTCGAGCGCTGAAGTCTGTGTGTCGGCCAGGCAGCGCTCGGGCCAGGTGAGCTGACATTCTGGGAAGAACCTCTTTGAACATCTGTATCTCCCTAGGGAAAGCACTAGACTTCTGGATGATGTCTGTAGAGAAGATGTTCTTCGGCACAACCTTGACGATTAGTGACAGTGTGTGCTGAGGTGTCTCCCCACGTCTTGTGTACGTCGCCGTCACTCTACTGAGGCAGCTACCTGCATGAAGACCCTCGTCCAGCTGGCGCACTTCAAGGCAGGGCAGGACCACGATGCTGTTGTCCTTCTCCACCTCCCTCATTATCTGCTCCATCAGATTCACGGTTATCTCTCCATCTGATGTCATGTTTATCTCCAATCTGTTTGAAATAATAGCATAAATATCACATTTTCAGTTATTAATTGATATAATTTTCAAAAATATTACTCATAACTTTGAAATCAAATTGTTTAGTAGAAATTTTAAAAATATATTGTACTTAATGAATAAATATTTACATTTAATAAAATCATGTGGCGACACTAATATATAATTTATTTATAACTTATTTTATGTAAACATAATATGTTATCAATATATAATATGTATTGCAGCAGGTACATGAGTTTATTACATGTAATTATTTTGTGCTAAATATCCCACCGTTGTAAGGTTTATATGGTTAAGCAGATTTAAATGAAAATCAGCACACATTGAAGATAAAATCTTAAGATGTTAATTCCACTTACACATTAACACAACACTGATTAAAAAACAAAACAATAATTTCTTTATTTACGACCCACAAAAATGCCAGAGACACTAGAAACATACCTCCTATTGTGAATAGATTACAACTTCAGACGGACAACGTTTAAGAGCGTCTTTAGTAATGGCATCAGAACGGTACAAATAGTTTAGTGAAATTCGTCTTAAAGTAATATATCACATAACATTTATTAATATCATTTTAAAAATAAAATAATATTATTCCCTAATTTCGGTCTTCTCGTGGTTTTTGGGCAGTCGGCAAATCTAATAACCCCCACCCTTTCTTTCCCATGACTGCTTGATGCGATCAGATATGAACTAATCATCCGAAGACTTTCACAACAACATTTGCAGCCATGAGTGGAAAGGATATAAATTAGCATAAAAATGCCGCTCTCGAAAGGTGTGTGTTTGGACTGACGGTTTGGTGAATGTTGTAAATAGCGACACTTTTTTTTTTTTTTTTTTTTTTTTTTTACCCGCAGGTTAAATTCCAGAGATCACGCATCGAAAATTGTCTCCTTGCGCGAAAGTAAATTGTATACTGCAATGCGGGGAGAATATAAAGTCCACTTATTTAAACATAGAATAAGAATATAGAGGTGATTGAATGGGAACAACGTCTGTGTGCCGTCAGGTGTCCTAAACAGGTTGGTACTCGTCTTGAAAGGCTGATAACAATTTTCAACACACGCACGCATACAATGGCGAGACGCAGTGATGAAATTCCTCTGTCCAGTTTAGAGCTGCCTGGACTCCATCGTTCATTGTAGCGAGATGGTAAACCCTCCTTCTTAATCTAACTGATATTGAGCACAATGCACAGTCTGTTTGGATAAGGTAGTAATTTTGGGGAGTTGAGAAAATTTTTTCTCCATATCTACATATTTATATTAACTTCAATTAAGATTTAATTTAAAAAAATTAAATATGCAAAGATGTTAGGTCATGAAGGGAATATTGCCCATTTGCGCTCGCATACAGGAACCTTTGCACGCTGTTTTCTGTTGTAGTTGTACAGGTGTGAAAATAAAGTGCGACGTGGGGAACCAGTCAGCAAATGAAAAGGCAGATCATCAAAGTCATGCGTCATCCGGCAAAAATTATCCTCCCCCCACCCCCCCCCCCCCATTCTGCTGAGCAGTAGTGGCAGGGAGATATTTTCGTATTAGTTAATATGTGCGAAGTGTCAGCAAGGCTGTGCATTTCGAGTGTTGCGACGTAAAGTTAGCTCAGATGGTGTGCAAAGATTTGCTGTTTTCGTGTGATATTTTGTTGCGACGAGCGGTGAACTTGTTTACGTAATTGAGATCACTGTGGTTCCTTTCTCTTGTCTGATATCAAATCTCAAGCTAAAAGTAAAAAATTAATACTGCCTTGTATTTAATGATGTGCATAGCACTTGTGGATAGGTTTATTTAAGATTTGATCTGAACGGAAGAATCAGAAAATCTATTATTTACGGTATTACATATCCGGAGTCTTTGCAAAATGTTTTCTGGCAGCAAGTAGGTATTCATTCACTTCCTTGTGTTATTTTTGTTATTGAAGTCCAGTTGACTTTTTATAACTTTCGGTATTCCAACAACGCATTCTGTTACTTCTGGCCTGCAGTCCAAACACGGACTTGGCTGTGACGTTACTAGGAATCATCCAAATCACCCCTGGATTGGTAGATTGCGAGACAACCAGTAATGATTTAACAAAATGGCGAAGAAGTGCATTGTCACGTTATTTTTACAGTGTGCATAAAAGGAAAAATAACGATGGGCGTCAGATATGGCAGTTCAGTTTTCCCAAAGAATAAGAAAAAAGTTCTCATTTTCTTGAGAAAATAATCCCTCGTGGAAACTTTAAACAACTGAGCACTTATAAAAACGTTTTATTTACTATGCACTATTTGATAGTTTTTCACTCGTATTTGAACATATCTGATATCTTTTCATATTTTTCCACTGATCACTAAATGTTTAGCACAAATCATTTCTCTACTCAAATGTGATTAACATATCCTAACATGGTTACCAAAATTATTTTTATTTAAACGAGAAGTCTCTAGAATATTATTTTTAATATTTTACTAAGTGCGAATAGTGAATACTGAATAAAACAATCATGTTCTCCGGATATGTAATTTGCGCAGTTTAGAAATGTGGATTCTTAAAGAATGCTGACATTATTAATACACGGATGAAAATTTTAATGATCTCTCTTGTAATCACTGTATTCTTGACACAGAGTTAAAAAAAACTTGGGCTTAGTATAAAACAATTACTGTCCCATTAAATCAGGTGATTTATAGTCTAAGTTTCTCATTAGATGTTCTGTAATGTGTTACGCTGATAAAGTATTTCTAGATTGATCAACAACTAAAGTGTACTGAATTTTATGGGAACCAGTTGTTTATCGGTGACGTATCTGACTGTTTACAACTCTCTCACTTTGAAAATCTATTACTGTTGAATTCTGAAACATAATCCCTCGAAGTGCAATGTGTTAATTACTTTCGGTGAACTAAGATTCACATCATTTAATTACTGCTTATTCCCGCCTATTTCTGTATTTATTCCCTGGAAACAATAAAGTCTACTATTACATTACTCATTCCGTCAAAATTAAACGTCACAACTGTCTACGTTATAACTCGTATCCAGTATTTCACATATTGAAAGTTTACTTTGGCAATTCAATTCATTTTCAGTTAAATTATAAAATTATACCACCTAAAATTTAATTTCTTTGTTTCGCGTATAGCTAAAGTTTGTCCTTTGAGGCAATAAAGAAATTAGTGATATTATATGTGACAATGCATATTGTATTTTGGAAGATTCTATTGAGAGAATAATGTTTTGAAGCGCTTTGAAAAATGTTATTTTATGAAAGAATTATCACTGAACAGTTTTGAGAGCTGCGTTATTGGAAATAACGCATATATCCAGTCAATATTTCCAAACTTATGACACATAGGTTACAGAGTATTTTTACAAATTTCTGTTATAGTGTTCTAACGGGAATAAAAATGTTAATAGTTTAATTATTTAGAAAATTTGGGCTGGTTTTAATGATGCCGTATCTTCTTACACGTTTTTACACCTGCTATGTTTCAGCAAGGCAAATTGCAGCATTATAAAAAATTTATGAAACGTTATAATTTGCTGTATGTTTGCTGAGTGTGTAGAAAATAAGAAAGAATTATAAATATAAGCATTAATTAAACTGCGTTTTTTCTATTGAATGACTTTTTTAAAGTGTAAAACGACTCTTGACGATATCACGACCATACAGTCAGTTCTATTGTCCACAGATGCCATTTCCCTGAAACAGTTGTGAGTAGACAACATCACAACATAGCTGTTGCATTATACAGGATCGCAAGTAAAAAATACACAACAATAATTACTCGGGGATAACTGATATCGGCTTTAATGTCCGTATTTAGTGTTTGTTTCAGTTTGTTGGGCTTTACTAACATATAGTTTCCATACGCGAACACATGTGCAGTTCCTGTTTTCTTAGGCGTGTTCGAATTGGCGTTTATAATGTACTTAAAGGTCGCTAGACCCGAATAAGTCGTCTAAAATGATTACGTATTTGGTATTTTAGTATTTAGATTTCAGTAAGTAACGCAAATTAGTGCAATACTAAACTACCAAATCGCTACCATTTTTGAACAAATTACTATCGACGGCGTCCGAATCGAATGCTGCTGAAAACTAAAATACCCATATAATATATTATCAATTCGAAAAGGCCTTATATAGATATGAAACTATGTGATATTATGGACTTATAAAACGAGTTTATCTTACCTTTCCAGAGATGTCGTGAGACGTACACGCACAAGAATATTTCAACGTGGTGCCGTATGAAGTTCCTTATCGGCTCTCGGAAACAAATACCTCCACCAGAGCAGCAAGAGGAGCGATAACATATCTACTAGGTCGCTCACGCGAGCTTATATATACTTTCATCGTTATTTAGAGTGCGTGACTCGTCGAGATGAATTTACTCGATAATAGAGCTGGGCGTATAAAGATTACGTAAATCGTAGAGCCTTGATGTAATCCCAACCGCGTGACAGCTGCCAGTGTATAGTTACAATATTTCAGAGGCGTATCGGAGTTCGTGAGGGACGTAGGTATTTGTAAAAATAAAATAACTAAGTTCGAATTTTCTTTAATATATTTATTTTGCTATAAGTAATATTTAGAGCATTATTCTCTGTATTTACCCTGTTACTATTTTATTCTCAGTGAGCGCAATTTTAATTACTATTTAAATTTTAAATTAAGTGTTGATTACTCTCTTTATAAGTTGCTTATATTCAGTTCACACTCATCATTTACACACATTCATTCTGTTTATTCCCTTCGTTCCAAATGTCTGTCACTCGAGCTCGTCAGTTTCACTCTCCTCTGTACAGGTGCTCGCAGCCCGCAGACTCCTCTCCCATTGGTCACTCTCGCATCCACTTGGAGCTTTCCTGGCTCATCGCTCACCTGGCTCGTAAGAGGCCACGTCAGTAAAATTTGGTTTGAGATATTTTACTGCGCGGGCCCCCTTTCAACCGGCGAGATATAGTGGCTTCTTCATCTGATAGAGCAAGGGAGCGACCTGCAGGTATACGGCTGTGAAATGCCCCACACCAGGGGATTACAGGGCGCAAGACGATTTTGCCGGCTGGCTGTGTGAACGGCACAGTTTCAGGACCAACGGAGAAAGAAATGAAATCGACCACGAAACTGCTCGCGTTTGTCGTCTGTCGTAGAGCACCTCACTACTGCTATACGCTGTTGAAGTCGTCTGCAATAGATATTCCTACGCGCCGTCATCTTGGATGCAAACAACTCGTTGCTAGGCAGTTGCTATGGAATAAGTACAGCAGAATTGCTATCATTCAATTTGCGTAGTTTAATTTGTATGTCCAAGCGTGAATTTGTAATTATTTGAGGTGCTTTAATGGTACATATTTTAATGATTTGTTGCATTTTTCCAGGAGAATTTAATTTAACCCCAAAGCTGCAGTCTCAGATTTATGTAGCTATCCTGTACCTATGAGGACCACGCAAAAATAATGTCGGAGAACCGCATTATTGAGGGTATAATGATTGCACTTGTTTCGTGATAAGCAGTGGCTGGTGGTATTAGCAAGTGTTTTTATAGTTTTGTATTTGAGTTATTCAATTTGTATATAAAATTCAAATTTATTTGCCCCATTGCCACCAAACGCCTATAGGTTTGTACTGTGGTTAATAAAGTTAATAGTAACTAAGAAGTGGCCATATCATTACAAAGAAATGCATAAAGTAACACAATTTCTGTTTAATTAAAACTACCTTAATTTCCTAAATTGCGTCGTTTAACCACATTAAATTTATGAAGACCTGACCTAACCTAACTTCCTGTAAGGGGTTGGGTGAGCTGATGCACTATCACAAATTGCACAAAGTGCAATAAGGACTAACAGGAGTAAGATACCGTAATTAAATTGTCTCAAAATAAGATTTAATTCTGCGAGTCCTTATTGTCCGTATTCCGACGCACGATAGCGCATCTGTTCAGACTCCCTTTGTGATTCACCTATAGTGAAATTATATCTAGTTAGGAAAGGTCTTATTAGATATAATTCAGTTAAATGACACAATCTAATTAGTCATTTATTCCTTTTATTCATTATTATTCTTTTTCCGAATTGTGGCGAGAGCATCGGCACACATGCTCCCTGTAATTCACCTCTCATGAAGTTAGGATTAGCTTGATTAGGTCGTCCGCATTTCACGCAGCTAGGCAGGGGCGAGCAGTACTCAAGCCCTTCAATTCTCACGCTAACACGCAGCTAGGCAGGGGCGAGCAGTACGCAAGCCCTTCAATTCTCACGCTAACACGCAGCTAGGCAGGGGCGAGCAGTACGCAAGCCCTTCAATTCTCACGCTAACACGCAGCTAGGCAGGGGCGAGCAGTACGCAAGCCCTTCAATTCCCACGCTAACACGCAGCTAGGCAGGGGCGAGCAGTACGCAAGCCCTTCAATTCCCACGCTAACACGCAGCTAGGCAGGGGCGAGCAGTACGCAAGCCCTTCAATTCTCACGCTAACACGCAACATGACGAATAAACAAAACAAAAAAGTGCGTGTGACTATTACATTCCCTATAGATCCGCCCACACAACGTTATCTTATTTATTATTACGCCTTTTAATTTACTCTCCAAGCTTACACAAAATATTTTTACGCTAGCACTACTGACTTCAAGAATTATATTACACAAATTGTCATTACATAAAATATATTTAAAGTCTTACAAAATCAGCTGACTTTACTTGTCACGCATTTCCTATAGATTACAATTCCTATAGATTACGTGTAATTGTGTACACTGAGTGTGAATGGGTAAAGTGGATAAGGCACTTGGCTGTTTTGAAAAAGGTGGCTATGTAAAATGTTTAGTATTCATTTGTTAAATCTACCATTCTATTTGACAAATTTGACAAATTTAGACCAAACGTGGTACGCTGAAAGTATATATTACCAGTATTAAATGCATCAGTAGATAGCTTCTTTTGTCTGCCATTTTGTAAGCTCGCATTACATTAAATATAAAGCTTTTATATCATATCCCGGGAAAAAAATTGAACCGACTGTTACCAAATATGGCAATCAAATAATACTACAAGAGGTCATGTAAACTAACATGTTTAAGTTGGTCAGACAGTTATTTTCAAAACGGCGATCATATAAACATTTGCGATTACTGTACTATAACTACGAAACCAAGTTATAAATCTCAACTTAATTTGTATTCTTGCATTGTTTTACAACCATCAAATTAGCCTCTTTTGTTCCCCATTTTTAAATGTAATGCTACATGAATAAATACAATTTTTGTCATATCTTGGGAAACAATCGACTGAGTCCTACCTAATGTGACACACAAGTAATACTATGGCAGGCTATGTAAACGGACTTGTTTTACGTGAGTCTGGCACTAAATATTTTCATGTAGTGTATAAAATGTGCCAATTCATAGCCGTTTTGTTCTCCATTAATGAAGACAGCACCACGTGAGGAAATTAATCTTTTATGCCGCATGTTTAGGGACCAATCAACTTATTCCCGCAGACTTCCACACACAACCAGTGCTACAGTAAGCAAAATAAACTTATATGTATGTTTCAAATATGTCTGGCATTATTTACACAATGACTGCAGTATACATGCTTTAGATGAATCTGTCATATCTATTAAACAATTCAACCAATTTCAATTAAACTTTGTATGCGGAAAGTATTCATTAGATGTATCAATTATTCTTATAGACTCCCTGTTGTAGCCGCCTTTTGATCAAATGTAACATTTATGCCATAGCTCGGGAACAAAACAAGCAATTCCCACCAGAATTCTTCACGTACATCATACTGCAGTAGGCCATGTAAAATTACATTATTTAAACCAGTAATATTTTTATGGTGGCAATATAATATGTAAAGAACAGTTTGTCGCATCTATTAAATAATTTGACATAAATTCAACCACGTTTTGTATGCTAACAGCATCTATTAGAAGCATCAGCTATGCCTATAATGAGCCTGGTTTAGGGTATTTTGTACAATTGCGCCAAAAAAAATAGAGCTTTTGTGCCATGTAGCGGGAACCAGTCAACCTATTTCCGCCATATTATTTAAACAATTAATGCTATGGTGGGCCCGCGTAAACTTCCATGATACAAGAGACTCACGCTTGTTTTCTGGATGGCTGAGTTGAGAGATTTGGCCGGCTCTTAACAACGAGATCTTGAGAGTTCAGAATGGCGTTCCCTTAAATATAAATATGAGGTTAGTGAACCGAAATTCATGCTCCGAATCCTTCCTCCGCGATGCAGTTGGTCGCGCGCTATCTCGCGGCATGAGGTTTCCTGGGTTCGAGTCCCGGGTAAGACGCGTGTGCGTTTGCAATTGTCTCACTAATGTTGCATACGCTTCTGGTTTATTCTGTGACGATATCGTTGGAGACGAGACGTCGACCCTCCTACCATCTAACGTTTTGAGAACTTTGTCGAAATGATTTGTACCCACGTAGAGGAAAGCAGGCTCATGAGTATTATCGATAGCTTCTTGCTAATTGTGGACGCGATATTTGCACATGTGTGTGTGTGTGTGAGTGTGTCACGGCCAGACAAGGGCCGGCCACGCAATTCCTCAACAACCACACCCGTGCCCTTTCTGGTGAACGCGGGAGATAATGATATTACTTTTTTTTTTCTATATTTTACCTTCCTATTACTTACATTGTGTATTGCATTTTGAGATAATATTGCAAACTAACTACACCAAGTTGCTTGGAAGGTGAGAGTGGCGTGAACATTTCGAATTACGCTAGCAGCTTCGGGGCCAATTTCTTGATATTTTGTTCTATTGGTAATTAAGTTTTATATATATATATATATACACGTAATGTACTGTTTTAAAATGTACGTCGTTCTACCGATATTATTAACATATAATTTTATTGTCTATTTTACACACTTGTAGTTTTGCATATTATTTTCAGTACGAACGTATGTAAATTTTGTCTTAACTTAATCCAAGTAATTTTAATCTATGTACGTATATATTTTCTTATATATGTTATTTTCTTTTATTTTCATAATTATGATTCTTACGTCAGGTGTACTGTGGCAATCAAAAACATTGCTTAACTTAATAAGGTTAGCTAACTTACGTTTTCTATTTTTCTTACAGGTAATTATTCTAATTTTTTTCTTTGGTCTCGTTTTTGTGAATATTTCTGATTTCATTACATTGTTGTATTTGCGTTGAGACCCTATATTCAAGGATTTAAATTGTTTGGCGGTTTGAAAGTGGTCCATGAGGGGGGTTCCGTGGTTCCTAGCTTATTATTGGCCCACAGGTTTAAACCCTGGTATGTGGTTGGCTGTAATGTCAGGCCCCTTAAATAAGCTTTAGTCAATCTGCCCTAACACTCTTTCTTCCTATAGCAGCCATCACGTACAAATATAGGGGTAGGACCCTCGTTCGTGAGTAAACGAAGGGTAGGATTGTTAATTTAGTTTTAGGGTGTTTTAGGCTTCCCCCGACATATATTTTGTGATTTTAAGGTACCAGCATCGAAACAGTAGTTTAAATTTCCTTTCCCGCTAGGTTTACTGACAGGATGTAGAAGACAGGCCGACGTCACGTAATTTTTCTGGAATTAATTACACGTCGTAAAACCTTAATAATAAACCCCCTTACACCTTGAGAGCTACCTACGAGACCGTCATACATATTAACATCAGATACATCTGCGAGAGCGCGAGGTACCTGCAGAACCAGGTGAAAATATCAACTTTCATTTTGTGGTGCGGAATCGACGGCCATAACGATGCGACCCAGCCGCCATGTATAATCGCACCCGCACTGCAATAAGCCAGCATTAACATTTGCTCGCGGAAAACCTGAGTTAGATTCCCTGTGCCTACCTGAGATAGTTACAGTACTTATAAGATTATTATGTAGTGCAGAATATTAATATTCAGACAACTGAGAAACAGTAACTTTTAATTTCGTTTTTATTTTACGTGTGAACTTTGACTGGGGACCTGAGATAGTTACAGTACTTATAAGATTATTATGTAGTGCAGGATATTAATATTCAGACAACTGAGAAACAGTAACTTTTAATTTCGTTTTTATTTTACGTGTGAACTTTGACTGGGGACTTGGACAATACATACGTTAACATGAGGACAGTTCATTCTAGGCATGTCCACTTATCAGCTTTAATAGAATTGTTTTATTTCATTAATTTCTTGCTGATTGACACCAGGATTTTTCTAACCCAGTTGCTAAAAAAATTTTGAAAAGAATTCTGAATAAAAATTAATGGTAAAAGAATTTCTGCCATGCGTCCTAGTTTTTCAGTTGCAGTTTTCCCATGTTCCTCACTCAAGTGCTTGTGTTAGTTTTTAAATATTTTGAAATTGATGAGAAAAGGGTTTCGTACACAAACTGTGTGTCTGTTGGTTAAGGTGTTAAGCATCAAAGGAGTTTTTCTTGCTCGGCCCAGGCTAGCACCGGGCATAAGTAACGACTAACTGGGTCTGTCGCACATGCACACATATGCAGTGCTAATTATATTTCACTACAAAGTTATTTACTATATATAAGTGGCGCACAACGTGTTGACCGATCACATGCTGGAAAGTGTAGCGTGTGCAGTAAATAAGCATGAGTACTAGAACACCATATAACCTACGAGCACTTGCACACGGTAATTACATGTCACTACAAGTCACATTCGAAATGGAGGAAACTGCAGAGATCATGAGGGAGGTTGTTGTAGCCAGCCCACAGCCACAGACACTACGCAGTTACACTGTCAGATAGCGTTGTCAACACTGCAATTCCGGCTAGTACAGTAGCAGTAGGAAATGGACCAAACCCTCCGGGCTTATTACAACAGATGACAGCTATGATGCAGCAGCTTAAAGAGGAAATGCTGCAAGCGCAAAATACAAATACGCAAACACAGCTGCAAGCCCATAGCACGCAGATGAATGAGAAGATTCAGACGCTACTGCAAACACAAAGCACACCTCTGAAAGGTAATACGCAGCAGCTTAGGGCTGATTTGCACGCACAAACCAGTCAGCTTAAAGAGGAAGTGCAGACGCAGCTACAACACCACAGTGAATCAATGCAACAGCAGGTTGCATCATCGAGGCAGGATGTTACCAGCGTAAATAATCCGGCGACAGCTGACCTGGCTATTGTGAGGAACAAAGTGAACTGAACCGGGGAAGAATTAGAGCAGATTAGCGAACACCCTGCTCAGCAAGCTAGCGAGGTTGAACACCGCTTGAAGGAGCTTGAACGCAAAACTGTTTCTCCAATAAATCAGACTGTTGTGGAGTCTATGATTACGGACAAGCTGGATACGTATGATGACCACATAGAGGATCGATTTTCGCAAGTGGATCGAGCATCGGCACGAGACTGAAGACAGTAAATGAGGAAATCGAACAGCTAGCGCAGGTGATAGTAGGCGTATAAAACCTGCGAATAACTTCAGACGAGTCCAGGGAAGAAATGCCACGTCCGGTTGACAGCTCAGTGCAGCCGGAAGTGTCCAGTCTTTTTCCGAGTTCATTCAGTACTGCTCCTATCACGAATGCACTGACTACAGCTGCGCCGATTTCAACCCTCTTTCACCACCCATCTGAGCTATGGGCGGAACCACTTCCGAAATTTGAAGGTCGTGTAGGGGAAAACCCGGTCAATTTTCTTGTCAATTTCGACGAATATGCTAATTAGTTCGGACCGACAGACGGCGATAAGCTATGCTGTCTAAATTTGGCTTTAGCTTCCACAGCATGTTATTGGCGGAGGTGGTGCGTAGTCATATCATCACATTTCCCAAATTCCAAACCAAATTCCATGAGCACGTTTGGAACACCAAAATACAGCGCAGTATAAGGGCCAAGCCACATGCTGAGAAATTCGTCCGAGGCAAAGGCAGGAGCCTGGAAACTCATTTGTCCGAGTTATACGAGAAATCCAGACATTTAACCCCTCCAATAAGCAATGAAGAATTTGTAGCAATGGTTCTAAATCTGCTCCCGTACCACTATCAGGCTCATTGGACGGGTAAAACTGATAATGATCTAGTACCTTTTCGAGAGGGCTTGCTTGCATATGATAATATTGACCGCTTACAGCGCACGCATTTTTCTAGAGAGACAGAAAAAGCTGCGCCGGCTGACAGACTCCGCCCTTGTATAATAACAACCAGCCGCCACAGTTTAGAGGAAATTACAGACAAGACCATAATCGTAGGGTGAAAACATTGCACACGGGATATTTTGAACCGTATCAAGTAGACCGAGGCCCTCATCAGAGGGATGCGCAGCGATCTTTTCGCGGCAGAAAATGCTACGGCGGAACCGTCGTACCGCTAGGGCCAGTATGACGACAGAAAAAAGTAACGTTTAGGAACAAAAGTATAAAACGTTTGTGATACATGGCATATTTAGGAAATAACTAAACACGTCATGCGTGGAGAGATTTTTCAAAGGTTTGATTAAAAAAGGCCGAAGAAACCGTGAATGAACTATAGCATGCAACGAAGTCACAGGGAAGCATAGCACAAAACAAGGGTGCGAGCGCTACAGAAATGGCGTATCCGCCGCCTATTACATGCATGATTATAAATCCAGCACATGAAGGCCACACTGAACAATCAAGGCTGGGATATTTCGAAAACCAGAGGCCGCTGGACCCGCGCGTCCCTGTGTTTACACCCGCACCGTCGCAACGAAACAGCTGGAGAGGACCGAGCACGTCAGCTCAAGTTAAACTAGCCGGAGTCAGCGACGGAGCACCCCGGTCCCTGGCTCGAGTTACCTGTAACCACACCAAGGGGCGAGAATGTGTGGATCATATTCCGGAAATAGTATTTAATGAGCACGAGGCACTAAACAAAGCATTGGTGAACACCGTAGTAGTCTCAGGGGAAACTGGCAAGAGAATTTCTCCTGAACGATCAAGCAGATAATACCTTGTGTATTCAGGAATCGTTATGTCCGGAATTAATACTGATTGTTTGTGCCTCGTCAGTTTTATGCTTGTTGGGTAGCGGTGCCGAGGTAACCTGCGTGTCAGAGATTTTTGTGGAAGCAATTCTAGCCACAGGTTTCGAATTGGCTATAATACCTGTACCGCACTTAAGAATAGTCGGAGCCACAGCTAAGTCAATCCGTATAGCCAACCTGCGGGCTTTATTGACAATAGAAAGGCTGGGTACTACTAAGGAAATTTTAGCACTGGTAATAAAAAGGATTAACTAAGGAAGTTATCCTGGGTATTGAGTCCCTAACCCACCACAAAATTCGCTTGGATTTTAGTGGATGGCTTGTGAGAACCTCAGGTGGAGAGGCGAGCAGTGCAATCACTCCGGAACGATGGACGTATTCCGATGAGACAGTATGCCAGCTGCAGTTAATAAGAGTGCCAGATAAGCAAGGCGAAGTCTAATAATCTAATCGCTACGACAGAGGAAATTTCACAGAAAAAAAAAGTATTACAGCCGTCAACTATGAACAGAGATGCCAGTTTGAACGTTTGTTATTTTCGCATCAGGGTACGTTTTCGGTAAAGCCAGGACGCAACAAATTTTTCAGAGCCGATATAAAAGTGAGGCCCGGTGAGGTATGTCACTGTGAGAGCTACCCGATACCCACCAAGTATTTACAAGAAGTGGAAGCGTATTTGAGTAACATGCTAGTATGGGGCATTACTAAGAACGCGGCTAGAAACCTGTTTGAAAAAATTAGGACAGTGTTCTCATCATTTCAGTTTCAGATGTATTATTGGAAATGTCTGACTACAAAAAATGAACAATTCTTTAGTTGTTTAATACTTTTGTACCTAATTTTCACTGTGTTTAATTTCCTGCTTGGAAAAAAACCAGGAACTTATTTTTAAATTGTAAATATGTTCCTCACTTTTTACAGCAAGCAAATAACACACAAATAAAATTACGCAAAAAAATTTTACAACTCGTAAAATGAGACTTTTCTATAATCGTGCATTGACAGTAATTACTGTGAATACGAAATTATGATCTGAAAATGGAGAATTTTTGCAATCAATAATTTTTTTTTTTTTTTTTAAATAGACAACAGCCACCAAATTACATTCGATACAGTTTAGCTTTTAAAATCGCGTGCTCATGTAACATAGTACATTTAATCGTGTACATCTGTGTACCCCACACTTTTCACCAAGCCCCTTTCTATAAATCGCAAAAAAAAAAAAAAAAAATAAATAAATAAATAAAAAAAAAAATGAAACGCAAAAAAATTATTGCGTTAATTAATATTTGTACGAGCTGTTCATGATAAGGTGAGCACTTTTGAAATCGACCCGTGAAAATAACAGTGTACATTATTATATATATGCTACAGTATCATTATGCACACTGATGTGGCCTGTCCAGAGGGGATAAGGTCATGCACTAATCAGGGGGATTAGGATAGCTAGAAAGATAGAGCACTCCGATGTTCAAATACTACTTTTGTTCAACTCACAACATCTATTACAGAATCTTACAAGGATCGCCTGCGGGCGTTACTTTATGAATAGTTAGTATCAAAGACAAACTCTATTATGGCAAGAACAGTATTAGATACCTCAAGGTGCTCTCTGACTCAGAAGGAGTCCAAGTTAAAGCCACGAATATCCCTAAGTCTCCGCGACTCTTGGCACCCTACTGGATGTATATTCACCCTGATGTCTGGTTGCGTTGTCGTTCACGGGGAACCCCCCCCCCCTAACTTTTCTAACTTATAACAGCCGAGGTAAAATAATTGATTAATTTTTGGAAGCGACTACAGGCGTCACAATATCTACACCAGTCGAACAGAACAGATTTCAGAAAACGCATTAATATATACCCCGTGTCACCTGATCTGAAAAAATTCATCCAAAATACATGTTTACTGGTAAAGGCTGTTCACTTTTAAAATCAACCTTAGAAAAAATCCACTGCCCCTACCTGCATATATTTAAACGGGCACACTGAGTGGCATAAGCCCAGTAAAGTTGGTAACAATGGGTGGAAACTAGTTCGATTTCTGAACGTCGAATAAAAAATATTAGGTAACCATTTGTTAAAAATTAAATTATTTCTTTTGTTTTCTGTTGTTTTATGCATCGACGTATACAAATTAGCAGATTTGTAGAATATTTACTTTATAATAATTTAACAGTTTCACTTGACCGACGCATGAATAAAATGACGATTCCCATGGCAATGTTAATTTTACATAAGGTGGAAAAATACACAACGTGCACGCAAGTAGATCTTAAACAGGGCTTCCACAAGTGCTAACACTTTACCACGAATAGCCTAAAGTAGCCGAAAGTAAAAAAATTCCGAAATGGCGAGGCCTAATGCCCCTTTAAGCGCCAAGTGTGCGAAGACAAGGAAACGACGAGCCAGTAGAGTGATGAGTGGCGGGGAGCGTGTCCAGCGGGAGTGCAAGACTGCGGACTGCGAGCATCGGTACAGTGAAGGGTGCGACTGGCCGGTCGTATTATTGAACTGGTTGCGTGAGTTTAAGGCATGTAGAATTATGCCAATATCTACATTCAATACCCTTTTATAATACATAACAAGACTATCTCTGTCTGTCCGTCCGTCTTTAATACTTCTAAGTCCCTTGAAACTCAACAGAAGTTCTTCAAATTTTGCAGAGCGAATCTTCAGAATCAAATACAAGTCAAGTTCGAATTTAAGCAAGATCAGATTACGCAATCATTACCTTTTACCCTAAAAACTCATTTTCAATTACTTTTTCCTTATGAAAGTTTTGTATTAATGCACAGAGATTATTGCATAGAAATATGAAGGTAATGGAATATCATTTTTGGTTACTCTAAATGTCTCGCTTCAATGTTGAGTTAAATAAGTGGGGCCACAGTGGTCAAGTGGGTAGAGCGATTCCAAGGAGGGACTTAGTGTCTCATTGGATACAGCAATTCCAAGTGGGGGCGCAGTGGCTTAGTGGATAGAACTATATCAAGTGGGGCCGCAGTGGCGAAGTGGCTAGAGCGATTCCAAGTGGGGTCTTAGTGGCTCAGTGGATAGAGCGATTCCA
This sequence comes from Dryococelus australis, assembly GCA_029891345.1. Lineage (NCBI taxonomy): Eukaryota > Metazoa > Arthropoda > Insecta > Phasmatodea > Phasmatidae > Dryococelus > Dryococelus australis. Next base: position 41,492,282 of record CM057003.1, read on the forward strand.
AGTGTGGCCACAGTGGCTTAGTAGATAGAACTATATCCAATGTTGAGTTAATTTCACATCTTTTTTTTTTTCAGTCTTTGTATGATAGCAAAAATATGTACCATCGTAATTGTTCTAGGCATGTGAGTGTGACTTGAATGTAATCAATATAGAGACATTGATAAGGATTTTAATTATAATTGAGACACAGTAAATATTGCGCTCACTGATAATAACAATAGTAATAGTGGAGACAGCTAGTTTAATGTCGTAAAAAATAAGTAGAGATGAGCAAACTTTGCGTTTTCTTCCGGTAACAGGATATTCTCCACTGCCTTATAAACAAGCAAGCACAGCACGACGTTTCATTGGTCGATGGACTTCAATCACCTACCAGCTCCTTTCTTTAAAAGATATTGGCCACTTCACGGCTGATATTATATTATTGGCTCAAGAGTTAGTTCTCCGAGGCGAGGCAGACATATTTGCGGCCAATGGCTGTTGTCGGTTAAATGCACAGTAACTTTGGAGATCAGTCTGTGCTTAAATAATAACTCGAATTTAGCAGGTCGCTAAAAATAAGGTATCTGAATAAAATAAAAAATCGAATTAAGTTCTTTTATTTTCATTGAGACCTCCATCTCTCACGAACTCGGTAAACTTTTATTGTTATTGGTATTGATTATAGTTATTTCGATTGTAGCATTGCCTTAAAATAAGCGTGTAATGAAATGTACAGTATCTGCAGCAGGACCTTTCTCGGTGGGTGCAAATCTACTGCAGAACGTTTTCGGTGCTCCGGGATGGCAGCTGAAATTGGGATGTTAAAAAGATATCGATATATCGAAATTACGATATTGTTTCAACTATATATCGATATACACCGTCGATATATTTCAATGATGTTTTATCGAAATCTGTATTTTTGCCAGATGTCGGAAATAAAATATTCCTGGAATTATTTCTTTATAAGATTTGTTTTCAGTACAAAATTTTAAATAAAAATTACTGTTTAATTTGGCAACATGCACCAAAAACAGGTACTACAAGTTTCTGCAATGTCTCGTGTCCTCGTGTAATATTCTAAGCAAATTTACATTACATTTGTCAAGTATTTTAATACATAAAATATCGAATTCCGTTTTACTGAAAATCGATATTTTTCTTTCGATATATCGTTTAGTAAAACAATAATTTTATAAATAACCCATGTGAAAAATATCGATATTTTTAAAAATGATATCAGCATCCGTAATCAAGCTGAAGCCCTCGACAAACGAACAAAGCAGCATCGCCGAATAGTCGTGCGGCGTTGATTTACTGGAAACCACGCCCCGGCGCAGGGCTGACAACACCACAGAAGTGCCGTATCAAACGAGTTTCTGCGCCGCTCTGCCTGCTGTGAATTAGCGCATCGCGACTGGCCGGCGAAGCACGCTCGCGCACACAAATGGCAGGAGTTCTGTTGTGACGGCGATTGTTAAACTGGCCGAACGTTGAAATGTTCGCCGGGGAGCCTCCTTTGTCCGTTGCTGCTATGGCTCTTCGACTGCATCCGTATAGCGGCCCGTAAATTAACGGCACGGGTCGAAAGCGGTCCGTTTAAATGCGCGTCGTACACAGGTTCGTACAGATGTACGGGGGCGGGAAATAAGTAGAGATTCGTTCTGTGTTGTGGCTGAAGAGTAGAGAGATTTCGGCGGCTCTTAACTTCGAGGTCTTGAGAGTCGACGAAAGTAAAGTGAGGTGAGCGTGGAACAGCGCCGGAATGCAAGGACTAGGGAAACGGGAGATACCCCAAGAAAAACCGCCGACCGGCGGCATCGTCCAGCATGATTCCCACATGCAAAAATACTGGAGCGGTCATCCAACGTAAATCGAACCCGGTTCGCGTAGGTGGGAGGCGAGTAGTCTAACCACTACACCACCGTGGCGCTTTTTTGTGTTGAAGTATGTAGTAGTAGTAGACGCCGTCATGGCTGCCTATGCTAGATGCGATAGTCTGCGGACATATGAACGGGGCCGTGATGCGTGGCTGCATACACTCAGGTAGCCAGGTCAACCCACGAATTTATTGATGGTTGTATAAGGTCGAGTTCTTGAATCACGTGACGGCGCGCAGAAATACAAAATTTTGTTAAGCCTAAACATTACCGTGGGCTCTAAACAACTCTCAAATCGACGCTGAAATTCTTAGTTACATAGTGAGTTGATCCGTTAACTACAACTGGATTGAGCTCTTGGCTTCACACAATGATGTCTGAACGATCAAGACTAATGATGATGTAGCACGACTTACCTGCAGCAATTTTTAATCATTAAAAATAATTCTATAATTGGTTTGGTGTTAATGCAGAACATTGTAAGTCCTGATTAGCCTGTACATTTCTTCATTATGTGCCATAAGTTAGGTTAATACTGTCGTCGAATAAATCACTTTATTCAGGCGTTAACAACGTTACTGAGGACATATCAGTAAGTATTTTCGTTACAATACCCGTAAACACGGAGAGTGATTTTTTTTTCCAAAGGTGGATCACAAAAGTGTTCCGACACTACGAACCAGCATTATATAGAGTGATCCTGAACTGATCATAAATTTAAAAACTTTTTTACCTAAACGAGGGAAGATGTTTGCTAAGTAAACTGAAGTTATATATGAAGACCACGCGCTCCACAATCAACAACACATGCACCACAATCCGCGCCACGTGCACCACAATCACCACCACACGCACCACAATCAGCACCACATTACCACAATCAGCACCGCACTCACTAGAATCAGCACCACATGCACCACAATCAGCGCCACACGCTCTACGATCAGCACCACATGCACCACAATCAGCGCCACACGCTCTACGATCAGCACCACATGCACCACAATCAGCGCCACACGCTCTACGATCAGCACCACATGCACCACAATCAGAACAACATGCAACAAAATCAACACCACATGTACCACAGCGAGCACCACATGAACCACCAGCACCCCAAGCACTACAATCAGTCTCACACACGCCATTCCACACAGCAATCCACGCAGCCATTCATGCCACTCTACACCAATCCATACGCCAATCCGCACACAGCAATCTACTCTAATCCACACCAATCCATACCACATGCTCCTGCTCATCCAATGTGTGATATAAAACAAACAGAAGAAAACAGCTTACATAACAGTAGGGACCCATTCATATCACATTCTTCCCGAAAAATCACAGTCCTTTTAGACGTGATTATTTCAGAAAATAATTATAGTTTTATAATTCATAAGCCTCTCTCTTTGACTGGTTCTTGTTTCTATAGCATATGGATAAAAACGACTTCGGGTACCCAAAGCCTGCCTGTCACATTTGGACGTAAAATAGATAACCATTAACATGAAATAATACGAGGACAATATATATTTTCGCATTTAAAAAATGTATACCTGGGCAGGGCAAAGATGATAAGTTAGGGGCTAGCGAGTCGGTCACAAGTTTTCTCAATTCGTCTGGTAGGGTCCTTCCCGGGCTAACCATAATGTACATAGTTTACAAATTAAATCTATATTTTTCCCCCATGGCCACGTGTCTGTGAGGTTTTCTTTTCCCCGTAGATTGTCACAAAATTGACTTTAGTGGAAGGGGTTAGACATTAAAATTTTTTTCTTTACTATAAGCTGGTTCACATTTAATGTGTCTGTGTATACCTAGGCGTGATTGACTTAAAACAAATTTTATGTTTCAAGTGAAGTATTCCAAGTCTTGGTAGCTAGCCTGAAGCCATCGCTGTTCAGACAGTGCGATGAAGATACAGGCTATTCACGATAAAGTGAGTACTTGTGAAAGCCCACTCATTTGAAATAATAGTCAATAAATATGTTTTATTTTAGCCTTCGGCATTTATTTACAAGGGCGGTGGAATAAACACACTGTGTTTATTACTTACATGGCAATATTTGTTTAAATATGTAGTTAAAGAATAAAAAATGGCTGAAAGGAAAAAGTAACTAGGGCCTCAAAAGTGCTCGCTTCACCGTGAACAGCCTATAGTTGTGAGCGAGCCGCTGGCTGCCTGCGTGTTCAACTAGTATTACAGGAAGAGCAAAGTACAACTCACGGCTGCCAACTGGTGAATACTGCACGTGGTACCAACCCACCCCTGCCGTCGTCGTCGCTGCTGCCACTAAAACGACGCGTCTTGCATATGCAAGGCCTCGCCTCTTTTTTTTTTTTTCGTCAGTGGCTGCTACAGATTACGTTTATCGTGGATGTCCCACGACCTGATGTAATGGAATATTTAAACTTACCAGAGTGCTGTGCTCTAGTTGGCGATATTAAAAATAAATGGACAGTGGATGTACATATAATAATGAAAGGGGCTGGAGGGGGTGGACACCTGCCAACTAATTAATGAAGGCAAGTAATTAGCCGATTAAATAACCATTAAAAAACTGGTGAGGGCCGATCGCGGTGGACCTCTAGAAGTGTAAAATTGTTTTAAATAAAATTTTCAATAACACATTTTTAAATACATTTTTATTAAATTTTTCAATAGTATTTTTCAATTTTTTTTTATAGATCTTTGGGATTCAAGGTTAATCAAGGTTACCAAGTCCAGGCCAAAGGTCAAGTTCGAGGTCAGCTGGATCCAATATGGCAGTCGGGTGACGTCACACATGGCGGCCAGCCGATGCCTACATCCCTGTTCCCTCTGTGCACCATTTAAAATACAAAATCCCGAAAGCAGATAATTATTCTACTTGTACCTCTAGCTATATTTAAATCTAAAGGTTAACGATGGAATAAATTTGGGAGGCAACATTATCAAACGTGGAAGTTTACACGTTCCTAATTATTTTAAAAGGTATTAATTTTTATAACAAATTTATTACAATCTTCGCAAAATATGAAACACGATTTTCAGTTAACACTGCAATATGATAATAAAACAGATACACATATGTTGGATTTATACTATGGTAGTAAAGTATGAAATTTAAACATTTAGTGATGTATATTTTATTTACCATGATATACACAGTGAAGAGAGCCATACAGAAATAAACAGAAGTGTTACGAATTAAAATTACTAAAAGCAATGTACGTATTTTGAAAAGAATTTTTTGGAAACTAATCGCCAAGATTATTTCTGTAAAGCTACAAGAGAATTATATAGTAAATTTGAAGAAAAGTTTTGCTTGAAATGTGTAAAACTAATGAATTTTAGCAAGCAAGTGCTGTAGATTTAAAATTTATTATAAAAATGTTTTATGTAAGCAATTTTCTACGTTTCATTAAATAATTAGTTGTAAATATTTAATAATTCAGTTGTTTGTGCTACGAGAAAATCTTTGCCAACGAACTTTCCAAGGAGTTTTTTTGTAAAACAGAAAATAAAATTTTACTCGCTGTGAAGGTCGGTTCAAGAGCAGCTACGTTTACGTAAACTACGTCTGCACAGAACGTTTATAAACATGTGTGGTTCATAATGAACATACTTGTCTTATCGCACATTACTGAAAATTAACTTGAATTTAGCGCGGTGGTTGTTTATTAGCAAATAATATAATTTGTACGTATTTTTTAAACGAGTAAATTAAAAAAAAATTAAGAAAATGCAAAGGATGCATCCCCCCCCCCCTCCCCTTACAATTTCAACGGCTGAAGCCCTCACATACACGGCACAAAATAAAAAGTTACCAATTTCGTAATCATCTAAAAATACCTTCATTCAATTTGATATAAGCTGTTTATGGTGAAATGAGCACTTTTGAAAGCCCTGCTTAAGATCCACTTGTATGTATGTTGTGTATTCTTACGCCTTATGTAAAAATAACATTTACATGTGACTCATCACTTTATTCATACGTTGTTCAAGCGAAACTGTGAAATTATTAAAAAGTAACTATTTTACATATCCCCTCATTTATAGTCTACACTTCATTGATTAATAACAATAAACAGATACCGAAAGAAATAATTTATGTTATCGTCAATCGCTACCGAACACTTTTTATTCGACGTTAAGGTATTGAACTACTTTCCATCCGTCGTGATCATCATTATTGGGCGTATGCCACTCAGTTCGCCCGTTAAAAGTAAACGCAGGAAGGCCATTCGAATTTTCCTAAGGTTGATTTCAAAAGTGCTGACTATCGTGAACAGTCTTTACTTACACGTTCATTACATAATTATTTACATAACAAGATACACATATTTACGAAGCTCTCAGAGCCGATGTTCAATTGTCTGAACTCTGACTACAATTATATTGTGTATTGGTGGCTTTGTCAAAGGAATGCGAACGTAAAGGAAGTTTCGTACTGTGTAAGAAGTTTAAGGAAGTAGCGAGGTAGTAGGCTGGGGAGGCAGCAGGTGGCAGCAGCAGCGGGCGCCAGCAGCGCTGCCCGGTGACGGCGCGGGGAACTAGGTTGCGCGGCGTGTGGCTGCAGTCGCGCGGGAAGCGTGGTCGAATGGGGTGGTTGTGGGAGCCGCGTTGACACCGGCGAGGGAACGCAGTGGCACGAGCCGGCGCGGGTGAACTGGCTGGCCGGTAGGGCCGAGCGATGTGAGGGCAGTGCGGATGCCGGCCGGCCCCGGAGGCGCTCTGGTGCTGGCCATGCTGGTGGCCAGCTCGGCCGCCGCCGCCGCGTCGTCGCCTACCACCGTGCGCACCAAGTACGGCGCGCTCGGCGGCGTCGTCGTCGCCTTCGCGGACCAGCGTCTCGGCGCCGTCGAGGCCTTCCGCGGCGTGCCGTACGCCTCGCCGCCTACGGGGCGTCTTCGCTTCATGCCCCCGGTGACGGCGGCGCGCTGGTCGGGCGTGCGGCTCGCGGACAAGCACGGGCCTGCCTGCCCCCAGAGGCCGCCCCACGTCGCCGACGAGGTCCTCGCGCTCAAGGTGATGCCGCGCGGACGTCTGCAGTACCTCAGGAGGCTGCTGCCCTACCTGCGGCACCAGGACGAGGACTGCCTCTACCTCAACATATACGCGCCCACTCAAGGTACGTCTGCAAGTCGCCAACTGTTGTACACTATGTTCGCGATAAAGTGAGCACTTTAGAAGTCAACTTTACAAAAAAATTCAGTGCCCCTGCCTGTATATATTTTAACAGGCGCACTGAGTGACATGCGCCCAGTAAAGTTGGTAACGATGGATGGAAAGTAGTTCCATAGCTTAAAGTCGATTAAAAGGTGTAAGGTTACCATTTGTGATACTTTAAATTATATCATTAGCTTCTTGTTCTTTTTAATGTACCGAATTTTAAAAATATGCAGATTTGTAAAATTTTGATTTTCTAGTTGTTTTACAGTCCCACTTGACCGACGCTTGAATAAAGTGGTGATGCCCACGGCAATGATAATTTTATATAAGGCGGAAGACCGCACAACGTGCATACGTGTAGAACTTATGCAGGGCTTTCAAAAGTGCTTTTTTCACCGTGAACAGCATATACTGTATTTAAAAGGGTGTATTAACGTTCCACAGTGTCATGCCTGCAGGCTTATCAGGGGACGTCTTACAAACTAAGAACTGACACCCACGCCTTACCTGGGATTCGAACCCAGAATCTTCCGCACCAACCGACTTCGCCACGGGAGGTCGGCGCGAACTGTTTTACAAGTTTTTTTTTTTTTACCCAATTTATTCTATGAGTGTCAGAGATCGAAATTATGGGGTGCCTGACGACGCTGCTGGTAGGCGAGTTTTCTCGGGGATCTCCCATTTCCCTCGCCCCTTCATTTCGCCATTGATCCGTACTCACCTTACTCCACCCACATCGGTTCTGAAGACCCTGATGTTAACATCCACCCAAAACTCTTCACTCACTCCCTCAAATTATGTGTCAAACCCAGGTCCGTATACTTATAGACATGAGGGAGGAGAAAGTGGTGTAACATCTGGGCGCAGGTATTGGGAATCACTAGGACTGAGTGTACACGGCTTCAAGTGTCGCTTTATTTACCTCTCATAGTAATAATATCGCTCGGATGTGGGTAGTAGCATAATCGCACGGAATTTAATTGTTTCATAACTAAAGATGCTGGTGTTCGCATTTTTTTCGACCCGGTTGTTCATACAAGGTGATTTGTGACGATATGGCTTAACTGAAGAAGCTTATTACTCAGTTCAATAGGTGCAAATGATATATATCAACATTGGCTGTAATACCAATAATTTAGGATCTAGAGGAGGGTGAATATTCAGAGAAAGTAACTTAACGTTGACTATCGGGAAACTACAAACATGTTTTGGTGACAACGCACTGTTTACTACATGTAATAGTAGGTAACGTAAATGTTATTGCTTCAGATGGTAATCAGCTTTTACAGGAGATGCATAAACGCGCCATTTGCAGCGTCATTGCATTTCATTGCACGCATACGTACTGCGAATTATACCACTCAGATGTTACGTTCGTTTACTCCCGCTGACCCTATTAATCAGCCCCTTCGGATGCAATATCGTAACGAATTATTTAGTATATCTATGTATTATCTTCGAACCCGTATTTCTGCAGCGAGCATCACACCACGTGTTGAATCATTGCCTTGCCGGTCGCTCGTGAGTGGACACAATTCTGAGTCTCCCCCAAGAGTTCCCTGCGGCGTGAGCGGAAGTTGTGCAGCATTGAGCAAGCCCTTGGCTTGTTCTGCAACAGTTCGCCACATGCCGCTGGCAGTCGCTAGTTTCATTCAAGTAGAATGGCGTCGCGTTTTAAACGACCGGTATGTTAAGACTCCACTCTCCTATACCGGGTGGGTCACCAGCTCTGCGACAAACGGCGAGAGGACGTTCCTTGCAAAATTTCAATTAGAAGATGTCTGACAACGAACGCCAGGAAACCACTCCTAAGGGCAGGAAACCCTTGTGAAGATGGGGTTCCAATAATGAACTTTATTTAATTACACCGAAACCGTGTTATTAATGGATTAATTACCTATGTTGACCTACCGCATACCCTACATAGTAAAATAGGGGTTGCCACCAATCCAAATAGTTGAAAAAGCGTCTTCATACATCTTTACGTAAATTATGATCACGGCCTATGAATTACCATTGCAAGACGCAAAAAACAAGTCCTCTTGGCAAGAAATCCTCCGACGAATGATTTGCGAGAAAACAGACCTCCAAGATATTAAATGCATTATAGCATTACGCGATATTTAATATCTTGGAGGTCTGTTTTCTCGCAAACCATTCGTTGGAGGTTTTATTACCAAGAGGACTTACATGTAGGGTATGTGGTAGTTCAACATGGGTACTTGCATGTTACAGTGACTGAATTGTTTGGCACGCCTACAGAAATGCATCCCTTATCATCACATAGTTTCAGTGTAATTAAATAAAGTTCATAATTGCAACCCCATCTTCACAAGGGTTTCCAGCCCTTAGGAGTGGTTTCCTGGCGTTCATTGTCAGGCATTTTCTAACTGAAATTTAGCAAGGAACGTCCTCTCGCCGTTTGTCGCAGAGCTGATGACCCACTCTGTATATTTTAGAGCCTCAGATTTCCATTCATTGGCTTCTACCCTATAGTATGCAGTCAGTTTTACCTCAGACCAGGTGACACGTGATTCGGTGCTTTTTTTTTTTCCTTGCCGCTTGCATGCCAGTCATTGGTCCAGAGTTCTCCTGGACGTGTATAATAAACTGTGATCCAATTGTAAACATAACAGAAATGTGCATGTGTTTGAAGTACAGCCTGCCATAAAACGAATTAGCGAAATTTTCCAATCTTTGCTAATTAGAAACCCAGAAAATTTTGCGATTTCATTTGACGGCCAGACTAAATTTGACAGTTGTGTATACATCCCATATGCTGCTGTTTGTTCATTGGCTGGTGCTTTCTTGATGAGCACTTTTACTGTGTACTAGGTTGTACGTATGACTCATTCGGTCTCTTTATACATGTGCATTACAGGTTCAGGCACGAAGTATCTCCTTAAATTTAGTAAAGGGTTTCAAAATGAGAGTTAATTGGCAACTTTGTTCATCGGGATGCGTTGATATATTATATCACGGTGAATAGCGTCAAAGAAAACAAGGAAAAGTTAGGGAATATTAAATTTCTGTAAACGTCAAGGAAATATCACAGATATTTGTGAGAAGTCGGGGAATTTTGATAAAATGGTTTGAAATGTAATAAAAGACTAATTATCAGAGTGTACCACTTCTTCCACATACCGCCTCATGAATAAGTATGCGGTCTGTAATACGTTATAAATCCTTTTTTTTTTTTCAACCTGAAGTAGCCACAACCACTGTTCATTAACCGAGAGTGTTGCCGTCCTCTTAGCTATTGCCACGCCTCCCTCCCCCTCCCTCAATAGTTCTTCAAGTGCCTGTACACAAAATAGTCAAGTGGGGTGTGGTCGAGAGAACTAGCTGGCAATTTTTTTTGTAAGGATTGCAATGAAATTGAATTTTTTTTTTTCCATCCTCATTCTTAATCGCATCAAAATGTGAAGGCTGTTCACGATAAAGTGAGCACTTATGAAATCAGCCTTAGAGAAAAGTTACTGTCCCTGCCTGTGTATATTTTGACGGGCGCACTGAGTAACACGAGCCCAGTTCTCTCACTTTCTGTGTAAAAATGAGCAGATTTGTAAGATATTTACTTTTCTAATCATTTCACAGTTTCACTTGACCAAAGGATGAATAAAGTGTCGAAGCCCATGGCAGTGTTAATTTTTCAAAATGCGGAAGAAGACGCAGCGTGCATACAAGTATTTCTTAAGTAAGGCTTTCCAAAGTGCTCATTTCACTGTAAACAACCTATACCTCAGTTACCTTTCCGACCTATGGTTATTTAATAAAATATATATTTTGGTCACGTGTAACATCCCTAGAAGATTGAGTTTTGTTACATCCAGTAGCAGTCGACGTTCATATAACATTTCTGCTATTTCTTTTCAAACCCTGTCGAAGTAATTTTTGCTAATAATTAAAAACGTTTCAGGTACACTCTGCTGATTACAACTCTGATTTTACAGTAATTCGTGTATAGTTCTTGTGTATCAAAGTTCTCCATTTTTACGCCCTCCAGGGGGAAAAACGTGTTGCTTACATAATATATATATATACGTTAGCAGTTATAAACAGCAAACATACATGACTAGTCCGGGATTCGAACTCGAGAAAACAGATGACGTCGCCCGATTGAATAAGAAAGCAATATGACGAAATAAAACATCTCGCGATAAACAAAAATTGATCAAATACAGTCTGCACAGCCCAGGTACGATTTCGTGACAGTTGTACGCAAATAATAAATCTTTCACGGATACAGGAACACGGTCGAGTGAGTTCTTTGCTACCGACTGAGACTTCAACTCCATTCGCCCCTCCCCCCCCCCCTTCTCTTTGCCATTGTGTATACTTGCATGTCAAAACATGTATTGTATGCTGTGTGATAGCCTTGCTATTTTTGACGTGCCTCGGCCCTTTGTTTATTTCTTCGTGTTGCTGCTGCACTCGTACCGTAATGCTGTCGACTGCAGACAGAGAATGATAATTGAACAAATTCTAAATATATATACACGTTGTATAACTCGACTCGCGCAAAAAAAAAAAAAAGTTAAATGAAGTTTTTCACATGACTGAATCTTAATTCTATCGTTGTGTCAGTTATTTCAAGACAAAACCCAGCAGTAGTAAGATTAATTGATGTGGATTGGTAGTTCGAAAATAAATGTATTGTTCGCATTCAACTCTCACTGCCTACACTGTAAAAAAAATAATGTTAAAATTACTTGACAAGTGTAAGGTAATATTCGCAAACTTGTGAGGGAAACAATAGGTTTCATTACGTGTAAGGTAAAATTACCGCACAGTGGAGTAAAATTCACGTATCTACATGGTAGTGAAAAATTCTATACATGGATGGGAAAATTACCTTACGATGCGTGCATCTCTTCAGCATTTTTTTAACAGTTAAATGGGAGGACGGGCGGAAAAAACAAGCTTTTAACACACTAATATTCACTGCTGATGTCATGTTGTCGTGGTACAATGGGTAGCGCATCTGCCTATCGCGATGGAGGTCCATGGTTCGCGCCCACCCTCCGGCGATTGTTGAGGTTATTAGAGTTAAGATTTCGGTTAATCTTCGTCAGAAAATTTAAATAAATAAAAGTTAACAGTATTAAAGACACCGTGTGTTTTTTAATATAATTTTATTATACAATATAGTTAATTTTATCTTACTTGTATGGGATTTCCCCCCACTTTTTTCGGGTACTATTAGGGAATATTACCTTCCTTGTAGTGTAAATTTACTCCATATTTAACAAGTAATTTTACCTTACATGTAGAGGAAATAAGCTTCTCTTACATGTAAGGGAATTTAACCTCGATTTTTTTTTTACAGTGTACAATTCCACGGGATGGACGAAACCTCTGAACTGCGTCACACAGTGTTTGTAATTCACGTATTTCCACGAAACTGTTACATGTGCATCCAATGTGCTTATCTACGAAAAAAACACCCACTTCAGGCGAGAGGCTGCTGAGTGCTTTCATGAAGTCACGCACATTAGAAAAACCACTTCAGAGTACTCCAACGTAGCTACAAACTGCTTTTTCTAATTCTCTGTACTATGCGCTTCCGATACTTACAAAACTAGTCGAAGGCCTTGCATTGAACCTTCCTACAGATTTTCCGATAGTAAAATAGTAGCGTCGCCGCTTAAAGTGTCACAGGTATACTATAGGCTGTTCACGGTAAAATGAGCACTCTTGAATGCCCTGCTTAGAATCTACTTTATGCACGTTTTCATTTCTTCCACTTTATGTAAAATTAACATTGGCATGGGCCTCATCACTTTATTAACGCGTCGGCCAAATGAAACTGTGAAATTACTAAGAAAGTATACGCATTAAAAATTTGCTCATTTTTATACTTCGATGCATTAAAAAAGCAGAAAGCGAAATAAATAATTTTGAGTTGTTACAGGCTGTTCACGATAAAGTGAGCACTTTTGAAATGAACCATAGAAAAGTGCCACCGCTCCTGCCTATATATATATATATATATATATATATATATATATATATATATATATATATATATATATATATATATATATATTTTTTTTTTTTTTTAACGGGCGCACCGTGTGACATGCTCCCAGCAAAGTTGGTAACGATGGAGGAGAAAGTAGTTCATATCTTAACGTTGAATAAAAATTGCCAGATAACTATTTGTGACAACTTAAATAATTTCTTTCTATTTCTGCTTTTGTAATACATCGAGCGTAAAAATGAGAGGATTTGTAAAATATTTACATTTGTAATAATTTTACAGTTCCGCTTGACCGGCGTATAAATAAAGTGATGAAGCCCATGGCAATGATAATTCTACATAAGGCAGAAGAACACACAACGTGCATAGCTAGTAGATCTTAAGCAGGGCTTTACAAAGTGCTCATTTTAGCGTGAACAGCCTATAACATTCCATGAAAGCATAAAATATCCTCAAAATGCTGGAAAGATCATGATCTTAAATTTTTGCGAAATTATGCCTAACATTCAGGTATTATTTGCAAGTACTCTTACCTCGTATGAAAAAATTACATTCACTAGTTTTTGCATAATGACATTTCAAAATCGCAATTTTATAATTTTTGGTAAGTACATGTAAAATAAACAATTACATTGGTATACAGAAAATTTGTCATGGGCGACTGACATGTCATGTCATTATTGATTTTAAGGGATACCTATCAAATTATTATAGATTGTTACAAATAAAAAATGTGCAATTTTACAAACAAATACGGAACATTTTATATCGTGATTTTAAATATTTATTGAAATAATTTATAGTATCTTATTTAAATATGAAACATCACATTTCGGTAAGATAGATGGTTTTTACGATTTTTTCATTTCCAAAATACTTAAGTTGTGATTTTTACATGGCATTTTCAAAGAGTATCACCCGATCCACTTTATCAATCAGAACGTAGCAGGCGAGGCCATACCGAAGTTAATATTCAGCATATCGTCAGTGTATATGGTTATATGAACATGGGAGAAGGCATTTGATGTAAATGTGTACAAACTGATAGTGATAAGGAAACATTTCTAGAGGAAGTCAAATACATAATGAATATTAAACCTTAGGATATGAAGGGTGTAGCTAATGTAGATACGTTCTCATTGCTTCCACAGAAGACACACATGTTAATTTATAAGCGAATACTGGCTGATTTTAAGTATGAAAGTTGGTGCATGCATATTGACCCGGAAAAGTAGTCTTAATAGCAAATATTAGGCAAGTAATCTCAGTGGCTCGTAACTCTTGAAAACGGAGGCTTATGTGTGGCGAGGTCGTCAGGTGAATTATGTTCTTTATGCAAAGTAGTGCTTAAAAGGCAATTATTTTGCAGATGTTTAGGGCAAGTGCTGAGAACCTAACACGCAGCTATCAAAGTTCGTCAGTAGTAGACCTTGTATTATTTTAGTACGTATCTAATCTTTTCATCGCTGAACCATTTTAAACTGAAACTGGATGCAATGCTATCGTTAATTTACCACGTATGACCTCCGGGTTGGCTGATTGTCATTAACGGCGCATATAGATAACACGGGACCTGCGCCGTTATTGCTTTAAGCTGTAACTAAAATAACGTCTCATCGAGTTTCCGACATGCACCAAATAATACTCCTTCATCAATTAAGGAACATAAATGGAAAGCAAATGCTTTTGGCCAGTTATGCTAGTGACGTGGAATGCAAAATACGAATGGAGCGACCTTAAATTTCAAGAAATTGATGGCAGGCGAATGTAATTTTGCTTTTCTAAGGCAAGATGAAAAGAAAATATTGAGTATTGTTCACAACAGACTTGGACTCTGAAAAGAATAAAATATTGAACCCAAACTCGTGGTGTTACTAATAATACGGGGTCGAAATTTTAAGGTTAATTCCACGAGAGGCGCTCTTTTCCGAATTATTTGGGCAAAACTGACAAAGTGCAGTTACACTTTTTTTTTCTCGGCAGAAACAGTTTGGTAAGGGAGATTGAAAAAGCATAGCCTGTAGCTCAGGCAGTATGGAAACAGTCGAGCTGAATCTATATAAATTTCCGTCCCCGAAATCTTAGTTTTTGAGCAAGAAAAGCAAGAGAGTGTAAGTTTCAGAATCAGCTGACAGAATAAGTCAAGGGATGTGGATTATTATTTTGAACTCCTTATCGTTTCCAGTCCCTTTAAAAGATTTCAAAGTCCATTGAAACTTAAAACTTTGGAACAGACATTGCCTACGGAAGTTATTAGTACAGATCTGCAATACTGGATAACTAATCCGTGATTACACGTGTCTATAAATTTGATGTCTGATACTTTTCAGTTTTAGCAAGTGTGTTCTATTAGCGAGTATTCACGAAGTGGACCCACGTGGCTTGGTACCCATGTCGTATCGAGAATGTGTTTTATTACATGCAACGGATTAATTTTTTTTACTTTGAGTTTGATATAATTACGCCTAGAACAAATTAGAATAAAGGGGAACAACAAAAAGTCTCCTTATTTATCAAGCTTAAAGAGCTCTTTAATGACTAGTTTTTTGAAAATTAATTTTCCTGCCGCATCACAAAATGTTAACGCAGTATTACGAGGGTGGCTCTAATTACTTCAGTGAAATTACTTTGTGACAGCGAAAGGTTTCGTATTTGCGTATATTCTTTTTCTACATTTTGAGAAAATTTTGCTCCATTTTACACTTTTCCTGAAAAATTCTCAGTAGACTCACGCTGTTAAAAAATTACCTCGTATTCACGGAAACTGATATGGAAATGTACAGTTAACATACGTGAACACGCACTCCACAGTGTATATATACGGAAACGAACCCAATATATACAAAATACATATATTCTCTGTGTTCCCTATAGCTATTGGTTGGTGAATTCATATTGGTATGGCCAGAAATTATATAGTCTATTCGAGGTATTTTGCTCATTTTGGGATAAAACATTCGAAAATCACCCCATATATGACGTGTTTGGTTTTTCCAGAAAAATTTTAAACAATCATAACCGTTTTATACTTCTGTTAGAATAAAAGTATCTTGTTTTTGGTTAAATATAAATGATATTTGTATTATATCTACCAATTGTAATATTTCATTTATTTCCAATGTGACTGAAACCAGAGAGGAAAATAGGTGTGTTACTAATGCCAGGTAAGAAATAGTTCTCATGCAAAATATTGTTATGCGGTGCGTTGTTCATTTTGTGTAATTTTCTTGACTTAAATTAGTTAAATTTTGTTTACATGGGGCGGAGAGTTCTGGAAAAAAATTACCCGCATATTTATGAATAATTTCTTGACTGTTAAAAATCCGTTATTTTACTCTGAAAAAAAAAAAGCCCTGTAAACATTTCTCAGAACTCTCCGCAAATTTATGGCCATATTGTTTTCCCGTGATTTCATCGTAATTTTTTCCAACTATGCGTGTTTTATATCCACATATGGAATCTATTCGAAAAAAATATCTCATATATGTGTTTTCGATGTGCATATTTTCCCTGACGCATGTGCAGCCGTAGTGCCGGTGTAGAATCGGCACGCTGCAATGTTCCACGAAAGCGTCAAATTGTTTTTCACAGGCCCCCAATGAGGAGCTCAAACGTCTACTATCGTCGGGAAAAGACGTGAGCAGACTGCAGATGTCGAAGAAGAGAGATTCCTGAGAAGTATTGGAGGAAACGAAAAGTAAAGGCCCCAGGCTCAGCAGGCCTTGTACACTCGAACAAATGCGAAGGGAATTTCGAAGAAGAAGAAGAGGAATTTAAGGCGGAGGGGAAGGTCACGATTTGATTTGGCCCGACAGGAGTCAATTCGGTGTCTCGGCCTCCGCGTGGCACAGTTAAGCACTTCGGAGACGAGACACTTGGGCTCCAAGACCGACCGCGTCAATCCGCTGAACACTTGCTTATGCATGACTTCCCGCATACAGCTTTGAAATATCCCCTTCTGCTGGAGCACATTCTGGCTGCCTGGAGAGTGCTGAGGAGTATGGCGACACCCTAAGTGAGTTCCCGGTATTCATGAAATCTGAAGCTGAAACAGTCATTCCAGTCGGTGAATGACAGTCCCTGAAAATTGGTTTCAGTTAGAAGGAGAAGGGCTTCCGAAATTCTTAGAAAAACACAATTATTGTTGCATATAATGAAATTATTCATGCATTTTTAACACAGTAAAATACGGCTGTTGCTATAATTAACTTGTATAAATGATTTAAAAAGCCAAATTAATGAGTTATTTTAAATCAGAATTTTTTGTTTGTATTTAGGTGAATTTTGCATATATTATGAAAAATTGTGTGTTTAAATTATTGCATTGTCACTTTGCTCGTTGGGTGCATCGTTTTCTATTTAATGCCGTTTTTGTTTCCAGGGACAAATTCTAAAAAAAAAAAAAGTTTAGAAATTATAGGTTGCTTTATTTTTTGGGTAACTTATGGGAGAATTTGTGTTCATCAATACCGGGAAAACAGCAAAAAAAAATTTACGCGAATTTAGGAAAACATTAATATACCAATTTTTTTTCAAATGTTTATGCAGAAATACCTTGTGTATTTCGAAACAGATTCAATCATAAATTCAAATCACATTGCAACTATTACATTATTGTATATGTCCAGAGAAAATGTTGACTAATACTTATTACTGACCTTCGCTCATTACATATATTTAAAAGAGTTCTTTTTTTATGTAAATTTTCCTTTTTTTTTAATTTTTATAATTTCAATGGTATCAGTTGCCGTGTGTTGAGATGTTATAAGTGTTCCTTACGGCATATATAAAAAAAAAAGCGGCGGCCCTTCATTACATCCAGTAAAGTATATTTCATTCGAGCAACAATATTGCTATTACATACAAAATGTTGGTAAGCAAATGGTACACCGTTTATGTTATGAATGTCGGCACACATAAATATCGACTCTTACCTTGCTCAAATTCTAAGAATATCGAAAATCCCAACATGACGTTCATTTGCTATATGCATCACAGAATTCAAACCAATCATGCATATATTTGCCCGATACACAGTTCGCTCATTAGTTATACATTGACCTACCAAATGTAGAATCGCTGGCGCTTAATACTGTTACTTTTAATTTAGCTATGGATTTTCTAGCGCTCACTTCGTGATTATGACTTCACTGTGCTGTTGGAAATGGGGACGAATAAATGTAAACGAATTAATATTTTGGGTATAATTAATTTAATCATGCAGTAAATATGTATTTAAAAAATTATAATTTTGTTTATAAATAAAAATAACTTACGAAATTATTCTTAATCTTCCTGTATTGGGCTACATCACTCTGAAACTACGTTACAATAAAAACCAGACTAGGTTCACGAAAAAAAAAATTTGACGGCGTGAGATTTTCTGACAGATTCGAGATTATTTTAGAAACTTCGTTTGATGGCAAATTTTGATGACTCTCTTTCGTTTCAAAACTTTATTATCTAATTGACTATGAAAGAGGACACTTGACAGTGTTACAGGGGCCTTGTAAGGACGCACGACACCTGGATCGCAAATGCAGACAGCATCTAGACATGTTGCAACATTACAGCGCCTCGTCCAACAGAATACTGGAAGAGAGCTGTTGTGAATTTTAACAGAATTTTCTGTACGGCAAAGAAAATCATTTCTTTGGGGCTTTTTTTTGTTTACAGTGGCACAATATTGCTTTTAATTCAAACAGAAAGTTGCATAGACATATGTTTGCTGTTAATACATGTTTTATTTATGCGTTTTTGTTTAATGTCAACATTACCTTCATTTGTGGCAAAGAAATAAACATTATTCGAGTTGATATTGTTCATAGTGAAGAAAATTTACTTAATGCCAAACTTGCCGGTTTAGCTATGTTAAAAGTTTTTCTGCCGTTCATTGTAGTTTTCAGTGTTATCCCGAAGCAAACATTCATAGACCAAAATACAGGCTGCTCGGAAATTCCCCTTACAAACTTCTAGGACTTGTAGAGGGGACTGGGTAGACGATCTTTAGAAGGAACCCATGTTCGGAAACGTACCGTTACAGCGCTACAACCATTTCAAATTAGATGTCTCACTCGTCCACTTCCGCTGAGGGAAAAGGCCGTATTTAACTCCATCGGACTATTTCTTGTGTGGTCGCATGAGAAGTATGGTGTACGAGACTCGTGCGGAGACAGGGGAAGATCTGCTGCTGCACGAGTTATGGTCGCTGCACAACAGATTGACGGGACACCATGTGTGATGGAGTGAGTGAACCGGGACATAATTCGTAGGCACAATGTGTGCAACGACGTTGGTGGTCGCCACGTGGAGCCGCTGTTGCAGACGATCAGTACCGTAGGCTGCACATCCTTTGCAGAACGCAGAAACCGATTGCTGCGTTTAACTGTAGACAAAAGTGTTGTGATAAATTAATACGGTTCTTTATTGTTCCTTTGGCATTGCTGCTTAATGTATTTCATCGCTGGTTAAATTACGCACGTGTAAGTGGACGCGCGAAACACCTGATTTGAAATAGTTGTAGCACGGTAACGGTATGTTTATTTCCGGAAATGGGTTCCTACTCTAAAGATCATCTACTCAGTCCCCTCTACAAGTCCTAGAAGTTTGTAAGGGGAATTTCCGAGCATTCTGTATATTGCAGTTACGAAACTGCATCTGAAGAAACGGACAGTTCTCCTGTGGACGTTTAATAACATTCTCAAGTCAGGGAAGCTTTCAAGATTGAGCGAGTGAAGAGATTTGGGCGGCTCTTACAGCGAGGTCTTGAGGGCTGATTAGGGTGAATTGAGGCGAGTATGGAACAGCGCCGGAATGAACGGGCGGGGCAAATGGGAGATCCCCGAAAAAATCCGCCGACCAGCGGCATCGTCCGGCACGGTTCCCGCTTGCGGAAATCCGTAGTGAACCTGCCGGGGATTGAACTCGGTTCACGTTTGTGGGAGGCGAGCAGTCTAACCGCATAGCCACCGTGGCCCCAATGCCTTCTGAAAGGCGACGACATAAGCTTGGCCGTGTTACTAACTAGAGGCTATTCGCTGTAAAATGAGCATTTTTGAAAGCCGTGCTTAAGATCTACTTGTATGCACGTTGTGTATTCTTCTGCCACATGTAAAATTAACGTTGCCACGGGCCTCTTCACTTTATTCAAGCGTCGGTCAAGTGAAACTGTGAAATTATTAGGAAAATTGACAATTTTTAAATTTGCTCATTTTTACACTCCGGTATTTTAAAGAAACTTAAAGAGAAATAAATAATATAAGTTATCACAAATTATTACCTAGCACTTTTCATTCGACGTTAAAATACGGAACTACTTCCCATCCATCGTTACCGACTTTACTGGGCGAATGCCACTTGGTACGGGCATTAAAATATATGCAACCTAGGGCAGTGACATTTTCTAAGGTTCATTTAAAAAGTGCTCACTTTATCGTGAACAGCCATTGGAAATGTTTGGGCGAATCAAAGTAAAGACTGCCCACGATAAAGTGCACGAGCAGTTTTGAAATCAACTTCTGTAAAATGTCACTTCCACAACCGGCATATCGTTTATTGGATACATTGTGTGGCATGCGGCCAGTGAGTTTGGAAATGACGGGTGGAAAATAATTCCATGTTTTGGCTTTCAATTAAAAACGGCGAGCAAAAAATTTGCGAATATTAAACCTTTCTCTTTTGTTTCCTGTATTAATTTTAACTATTAAAATTGTAATGATACGCAAATTAGTAAAATATTTACTTTCCTAATTATTACACGGTTACATTCGACCGACGCTGTAATAAAGTGATGACGTGCATGGCAATATTAATTTTACAAAAGGCGGAAGAATACACAGTATGCCTACAAGTCGATCTTAAGCAGAGATTTCAAAAGGGCTCATTCTATTGTGAACTGCCTATAACATTGTATGAAGGCAATAAATTAAATTTTTCTGAAACAGAATTTATTTATTGCTCTTATTTGGCTGTCACAAACGTGTAATATTTTGGCTGGTGCAGTTAAATATTTCTATGGCCGTCCGTACATTAGTGTTCCCATTTTTTTTATATTAAAAAAAAAAGAATTAAGCAGCCCTGAGGCTCTAACACGTAATGTTGTTGACAGACAAATACGTCTCGGCTTAACTGATTCCTAGCGAAGAATGAATATTTTAAAACATAAGTTGCCAATATATGTATCGTACGAAGAGAGGTTTTTAAGTTTTGCAGCGTCACGATTTTTTCCTGTTGAACTTATTTCATTACAGTTGTTGATTACTTAATAAAGTTTCAATAAATATACTAACAAACACTGTATATTCGAAAGAAGAAAATCAAATGGCCCGATTACCATACAGCTAGCCAAATAAATTCCAGTGGTGTTGCCTCCACCAAATTTCTGTAATCTATACATAGTATAAAACAAAATCGCCAGCCCGCGTGTGTCTGTATATTCGGCTAAGGCTTCTAAACTATTGGATGGATTTTGATGCGGTTTTCACCACCATTTAGAGAATTTCTTACGTAGGTTCAGATATATAATATATTAATATTTAATGTAAGGATAGTAGAGAAATGTCAACGTTTTCTAATCAAGTCGGAAAAAGCCATTTTTCAGGCGCTTACATGGCTTACGCTGACTAAATCATAAGAGATACGCCAAATTAATGTGCTACAGAACTGTAGATCTCAAAAATGTCCGTGACAGCATATGTTTATCTTTTAAGGATGACCCATAGTAACCATTTTTGTCTTTTAAAATTTGATTAAAAATATAACTTTTTGAACAACGCAGTATTTATCCTTATCAAATTAAATATATTAATGACACCGTGTCGTTTTAGGAGCTGGCACAGATTTGTTAATTACGAGCAACAAAATAATTACAGCGGTCGAGCGAGCTGATGAGGGAAAAACTATGACGTCACATTGCCCACCGCGGCCAGCTCTATATATGTAAATCGCACCCGAGCGATGTCGGGGCGGGTCGCTATTGATACATATAACAGACTGTTTGAATCAGCCAAAAGCTTATTCAATACAAACAAGATATTTATTTGATTCGACCTTGCTATTTGTATAATGTTTACGGTAGCCAAACCGATTAGTTGAATGTACTTGTACAATAGTTTTATATACTAAGTACATGTAGATGATGTAACAACCAAACTAGTTTCCGGGTCAACAAGTTACATTCAAAAGCTTTATTTGAATCATAGGAACGAATGCACATTTATGGAGCTAGATCAGATTAGTAGAGTGAAAAAAATATTGTTTAGTATAAACAAATACATTTCAAATATATTTATTTGGTATCAGAAAGAAAAAAAATTGTCTCTGTGTTGAATAATGAGAAGGGTTCTTGAAGTTCAAAACATGTGTGTTATTCTGACTAATGTCATATCTAGTTAACTATTTTATCTTCACAAAATTTTCCAAATACCTATATGTTTATGTTGCTTTTGGTAAAAATGCTTATCAAAATAATTTTTAGTATTTGTGTGCTAACTTTTTTTTTTTTTTTTTTTTGTGTGAAACAAACTCATTCGAAAGGAAGGCCCTGTGTTTGGGCTTGCTTGAAACAAGAATGTAAACATACTTGGCCGAATTGCCTTTGCGATTTCGACTACGGATGTTGTGTGTGTTAATAAGAAGTACTGAACAATCTCATTTTGGGTTATATTGCAGCAATACACGGTAGAAAATAATAACAGGTACTCATGAGCAAAGTATTTCGCAAGCTGGTGAAGTAAGAACGGGTTTGAACCAGCGCAGGAAGCTGCGTGTAGTCATGGTAACGCTCATTCGAGAGAGACAAAACCGAACGGTAATAGTGTGAGGTTCCATGTTTCGTAAACACAGAAAGTAGTTCTTTCTTTTCCAACCTCTTGCTCTGGCTGTGTGCAACTGACAAAGGATACATCCTTTCATATGTCAGTGATAACATCTTTCCGTCTTTGTTTATGCCTGTGAATACTTGGTCTGCTATTCTGGTTCCAACTTTCAAAGCGTATTTTTAAACAGGTATTTTGAAAGCAGTTGCGGTCATCGCATCCCATCTATTGTTTATCATCATTCATTTCTAATTACAGAAGTATTAAATTTATTTCTTGGTATTTATTAATTTTTTTTTTAGGAGATACTAACAAGCTGTCTCACTAGTGTTCGCATATTTGCAATCTTTAAGGGTGCTGATTACATAAATACTGCTCATATTTTCGAAATTTTCTCAATTTAACTGTACATTTGTGATAAACACGCCAACTTCCTTCTTCATCAATTCTACTGTTAATATGACATTCGTACGTGGTTGTTCTTGTTGACTGTCTTGTAATTACATCTCTTATGAATTTACAAAATATTCAGTTAGAATATTTTGCTTTATTAATTCAGGTGTAATGCGTGTTAGAAATATTCTCGTATAACTATTCACTTTCAATTACCTATTAATCAATTAATTTGTTATTGCAGTTCTCCTTGACGAAATGTTAGGGGTTCTTATATCCCATACAGTTCTGGCTTACTTCAAAAGTTTGTAATTTACTGTGTTAAACTCAGCTGTTCATATACTTTGTCCACCAATTATTTCTGCCTTTATGATTTTAATAGTGTAAACTATTTGTCATTTGCGATTTTTTTGACGGTATTTAACCGTTATTCAGATAAGAGTATTGATGTCTCTTAAATTAAGACCTGTTCTTAGTCGCAAAAATATCAGTGTCTCAAATGTTTTAAATGCAAATTATTTATAAGATTCAGTGCAGGAACCTTGAACGATGTATCAAATGAAAACGTATACTAAAAATGCTGGGATATTTAAGGTTTTTAGTGGCGTGTTAATATATATATATACATACACATATATACACACACATTCGCTGATGTAATCACTGCGCGAACATTGATTCGGATAAGAAACCAGGATACGCTTAAGGCCGATGGCCTGCAGAAACCTCATCTAATTAACACGGTAGTAGCACTGACCACATCTGACTTTCGACCACGCAGAAGCCCTGTCATCGTTCGCAGAAAATCGTGCTCTGTTTACGGTGCGCTGCATAATCGATCCATTTATCACTCTCGGAGGTCATTTATTTCGCCTTTTTTTTTTTTTTTTTTTTTTCAGACGAGTGATTAATGCGCCCAGGGAACGTCGAGATGGAGTATTTCTACCTGTTTTCCCTTCGGTTGACAAATTTTGTTTTCGTGTTTTATTCGTGTTTAGAGCCGGAGGAAGAAGGGCCGCCGAAGCTGTTAACGATCGGTGCAGAGGAGAGATGCTTTCTCCGGAGAGAGGGAGAGGCGCCGAGAGAAAGAGATTGTAAAAGAACACAGGCGCGCGCTTGAGTTAAGCCCGGCAGAAGACTGAAATATTGGATGCCGCGGGGCGATGTTGGCCGGAATTCGGGAAGTTGCGACTTGAAAGCAGGGCTGTTTATAGTCGGGCGGAAGAGAGGAAGCAACTGTTAACCCTTCCCTGGGGGAGCTGTAGGGACAAATGCTCGGAGGTCGCCGGGCTCATTTCTCGCCGGCATTCACACCCGAGGCAGGCGCGGGGGCGAGCAGTTCTTCCATCCCCATTCTTCGAGGCGGCCCGCCGAGTCTTTTCGATTAAGTTCGCGACGTCGCGCGACGGTTGAAAAGCGACGCGGTCGCCGACCGATGAAAGAGAATCTTTTCCGCGACTCTCAACCAGAAGCTGTGACGAATGCGCTCAGCGAAAGGAAGTCGCGGTCCAATGACAGCACCTAGCTCAATAACGCTCTCGGACGCATGAAGAAATCAGGCGGAATTCTGCGCTCATTTCTACGTATTTCTAAGAGACGAAAGCGTGATTTATTTGAACAAATATCTCCACCGAATGAAGGGGGCGTGGAATCAGCACCTCAACTTCCTTTTCCGGTGGGTACCCGTCATTTTTCCAAGAAAAAAACTCTTGGCAGAATTTTCTGATAAACACCTGTTCGGCCAAACGCCTGCTCTGCCAAATGATTGTTCGGGCAAACGCGTGTTCGGCCAAGCGCCTGTTCAGTCAAATGACTGTTCGTCCAAACGCCTGATCGTTAATCACCTGTGAAACCGAATGACCGTATGTGATTTAAGAGAATAATTTTCGCCCAAATCCTGCGCTCCCTTCTCGCCTACGGCAAGCATGTAGTTTCAAATCTAAGAGTGATTTCTCTCACGATTGAAATAACCAGTGTATTATCATTTCAAATAATTTTTCTTTGGCCTCTGAAATGAGGCCAAAGCAATGGCCTTAGCTCTACCATAGTTATGGCTGGCTACCTCTAAGGCCGGTATCGCTGAGTTGCCTTAATTTAGAGCTCGAGGTTTCAGGTTTGAATCCAGGGAACATCACGTATTCGGGTGACGATTTTTACACTCAAGTTCTGGTGAGTTGTCCGTTGATAACCCGCCCAAAAAATTATATCACGAACGTTAAAGATAATTACACAATGTGTTACAATTGTTAGTTTTATTGATAACTTATTTACAAACAAGCCTACATTCGTGTACACAAGAAATATTGATACTGTATTAAATGTCTAAGAAAAAAAAAATGACTTACGAGAAAGAAATTCCTGCAAGATTTGATAATTACTGATCGAGTTAGTTCTGAGATACAATCTAAGCCTATAACAGAAATGTTTTGGGGGAAGTATCTTGGACATTGGCGGTGACTGAATTTAGTTCCCTCAGTATTAGGTAACCACAAAAAGATTGGTTTAAACCATTCTAATGGTAGAAGATATATGTATGACACCATCACAGGAATAACACCACTGATTTGAGCCTAGGAGCTTAGTAGTGTGTATACGGTGTTACGGGGAGAATATATTTTTAATGGGAGTGTGCGGCATGTGTGGTTTGTGTGGCTTGACGAAGTTGACAAAAGGGGGGAGGGATTCGAGTCTTCGGCTCGACTCGAGATCGCTGGCCTACCCAAAGGAGCTCAGTGGTTATGCCCACTAACCCTTCTAGCACATATGTATGTTTATAGTAGCCATATTGGTTTTATAGGTATAGGGTATATCAAATCCAAAATCTGCATTTATTATTACATTTAAATTTGTTTCTTTAATGTAAAACATTTAATTTTTTTTATTCGTACCGAAATTGTACATATAGTATAGCAAAACCATGCAAAAATGTCTGATTCAGTTACTACATTCCTGGTTTCCTCTCTTGAAGTTTAATTAATACACGATGTTGGAATTTGCTAATTATTCTCTGCCTCAACCGTTTTGTTAACATAAATATGGTACACAGATTATTTTTAAGTGTATGTATATTGAACCAATCCAAAATCATCATATGAATAACGACTTTCTGCACAAGTATGATATAATCATGTTATAGATCAGCATCTACCAACATTTTTAAAAGCATAGTTGTTTATGGTTTAGGAACCAATAGGACCTTGAGACTTGGAATTAATGAGGGCGGGTCGGGTTGAAGTCTTATCTTTCGTGCTCTTCTCAATTGTCAATCCTCCTCCACAGTACAAATCCTCTACAATATGCACCAATCCTCTCCAATACTCAGCAATTCTCCTTATCAATCCTCGCCAGTCTTCCGCACCAATTTGCACGAATCCCCAACAATCCTCCGCACCAATCTGCACCAATCCTCCACACCAATCCGTATCAATCCTCAATAACTATCCGCAACAATCCGTGCCAATCCTTAGCGATTGTCCCCCACCTATCCGCACCAAACCTCAACAATCCTCTGCACCAATCCCCAACAATCGTCCGCACCAACCCTCTTCAATCCTCTCCACCAATCCTCAACAATTCTCCGCACTAATCTACACCAATACTTAACAATAATCCGCACCAATCCACACCAATAAGCAATAATCCTCCGCGCCAATCCGCACTAATCCTCAACAATCCTGCGCGCCAATATGCACCAATCCTCGTCAATCCTCCGCACCAATTCTCACGAATCCTCAATAAACCTGCACAATCCTCCGCACCAATCCCCACCAATCATCAGCAGTCCTTACCAATTCTCACCAATCCTTTGCAATCCTCACCAATCCTTCCATAAACCCAATCCCTCATTCGTTCCTTTGATAAATCCTTCGGTTTGTACCCCTTCCCCTTCCCGCCATACATATAGAAATTACATTTATTTACCATCTCCAAATGTGTACATGTTGACTGAATTAAAGTTTAGTATGCAGTGCACCATCCATACATTTTAAAAAATATAACTTCTTCATTAATAATCTGTATGCGGGTTTTTACCTTATTATTCGAGTGATAACAGCACCATTTCAAACTTACGAAGGATAAAAGCATATGCCACACAAGAAAACATTAAACACATTTATTCTATGAAAATAATGTTTATTCTTATTTTACACATTACAATTTCAGAAGAAAGCAGTTCACTACGTGCGATATAGTCCCTGACGTTCAGTTCACTAATGATTGAAAATATATCAGAAATGTACGTGAAATCTGCGCCTTTTTGCAAAGCAAAAAAATGTGTGAGTCTATCAACGAGTTTGTCCGTGTCTTCCGGAAACATGTAGTAAGTATTCTCTTCACATTCCGCCTTCTTCATGTCACTCGTTGCAGAAAGTGCGGAAGAGGGGTGTGTCAGTTCATCGAGAAATTCGCAATCATCTTCAGTTCCATCACTGCAGTCATACTCATCATCAGTGGAGTCTTTTCGATCGTATTCACATCGTGCTTCATCCTCAATATCAAGTATACTTTTCTTTGTAGCAGGGGTTGTATGGTCATCAGTATTTAAGGCTGACGACCGTTTATTTTTAAGTTCTTCGATTTCATGCGAAAGTCTTGCAAGTGTACATTATGCGCAAACCGACTCCACTGCATTCATTTCATCTTTAGCATAAACTGTTCCGTCATAATCGTCTGTGGAATCAGTACCCATCGATGCAGCATGAGGCATTGACATCACTTGTTGGCTACTAATGACGAATCCTTGTAGTTCCTGATGTGGTTCTTCAATGTGTCGTCTTGCATAAACTGCATGTTGCTAACCACTGTCGTAATGTTTCCTCGTGCAAAAAGGACTCTTCTTACAGGCGGTTCTCTCCTCGTGTCGCCGAGCATTTTGACCGAAGGCGAAAACTCTGCCTCACAATTGGCACTCACGACAATCAGGTAGTGATGATTCAGGTCGCGGCTCTATGATCGTTGAAGTCAAGGGCAGGCCTTCGTAGTCGCAATTCATCTTCACTGTATAGCGAGAGAATGATTCCAAATCGATGTTAACTTCCCCAATATCTGAACAACAAACTAGGTATCAGCATGCATCGCAGCTCTATATAAGAGTTCTCCAATCACTCGGAAAACGCCATCCGATACTTTCTAAGACCGAGAGAAAATTAATATATTTTATGACAGGACTTCTAACTCGGGTCCCTAGGCCATACCCACCTGACGTATATAGCTTACAACCGTACAAATAGCACCAGAATACTAAATAGTGAAAACCTAATGTCAGACCATCGCTAGATTGTATTCCAAAACTAAGGTCATTAATCGAATAGCAAACCTCATATTTCTTTCTGACTTCAAAATTATTCTTCAAAACCTCACTTTTCACCTATATAATACATTACTGAAACATTATCCGTTTACAGAGCGAAAACCACATATTTATTTTCCTTAAGTCCGATAGGAAATTAATTTTTTAAATGGTGTCGGGTTTTGAACAGAGGGTTGCGCGACATGGTTAGCCGATGAATATGCCTTAAATGTATATATTAGGCATGTAAACGCACTTTAACAGACAGAAAAACACGTACAAAGACAGTTAAAAACGATACAAAACTCATGTCATTAATAAAATTCCAAACCTCTTACTGCATTGCGACTGCAAAATTATTCCGCAAAAACTCACGTTTAACCTTTAGTAAATATTCCTTCCATCACTGAGTAAACACGGCAGATTTTTTTCCAAAGTCAGAGAGAAAATTCAAATTTTTATAGTTTCGGGTCTCGAAATGGAGGCCCTACGCCATGCCATGTCTAACCAATGAATATGACTCAAATGTATTGATCATGTACAAGAACGTTAACGGACAGAATATCACGCACAATGTTCGTTAAAGATGATCCGAAACTCGTATCATTAAGAAGTTTGCAAACCTCGTATACTCCTATATTAATTCTGTATTAATTATTCTTCTAAATCCTCCGTTTCGCCCTCGTTATATATTCTTTCCATAAATGGGTAAAAACAGCAGATTTTTTTTAAAGTCGGATAAAAAATTAATGTGTTTATGGTTTTGGGTCTCGAACTGTATGCCGTGCACCATGCATAACCGATGAATATATGAGTGAGTGAGTGAAGAGATTTGGACGGCCCTTAACAGCGAGGTCTTGAGAGCCGACCGATGAATATAGCTTAAATGTGTATATTAAGCACGTATAATCACATAAACAGGCATAAAATCACGCACAAGACTTTCGCACGAAATCTAAGAACTTAAAATTAAACGGTTGTCGGTTCTAAATACCGATAGCCATACCACTCCTGCTACAAAGAAAAGTAAACTTGATATTGAGAATGAAACAGGATGTGAAGACGATCATAAAGACTGCAATGATGATGACTATGATGGTAGTAATGGAGTCGAAGATGGCGGCGAATTTCTTGATGCACTGACACACCACTCTACCACATTTGCTGCAATGAGCGACATGAAGAAGGTGGACGATGCTGAGAATACTGACTACATGTTTCCTGAAGACCCGAACGAACTCTTTGATACACTCATACATTTGATTGCTTTGCGACAAGGTGGAGATTTCTTGCACAGTTTGGAGATATCTTCAATCATTAGTGAACTGAAGGTCAGAGACTATATCGCATGATGTGATGAACTGCTTTCTTCTAAAATTGTAATGTGAAAAATAAGAAAAATTAATTTTTTTTATAAAATAAATTTGTTTCAAATTTTTTGTGTCGTATGTTTCTAATCCCTCGTAACTTTTAAATTGTTGCTATTATACTCGAATATTAAGATAAAGATCCGCATACAGATTATTCATTAAGTCGTTATGTATAAAATACATGGATAGTGGACTGTATACTAAAAGTTAATTCAGTCAACATGTACAAATTTCCGGATGGTTGAATGAATGTTATTTTTGTATGTATGTTTTGGGTTGGGGGGTGGGAGGGTACAAACCGAAGGATTGATCAAAATAACGAACGAGGGATTGGGATTAATGGAAAGATTGGTGCATATTGGTGAGCAATTAGTAAAGATAGTGCTGGATTGTTGAGGATTGGTGCGGATTGGTCCAGAGGATTGATGAGGATTGGTACTGGTTGGTGCGGTTTATTGTTCAGGATTGTTGTGAATTGGTACGGAGGATTAAGGAGGATTCGCACGGATTGTTACAGAGGATTGATGTGGATTGGCGCGTATTGGTGCGCAGGATTGTTGATGATTGCTGCAGATTGGTGCGGAGGATTTTTGAGGATTGGTGTGGATTGGTGCGGAGGATTGTTTAGGATTGGTTCGGAGAATTGTTGCGGATTGGTGCGGAGGATTGTTGAGGATTGGTGCAAAATGATGCGGAGGAATGTTGATGATTCGTGCAGTAGTCTGGTGAAGATTCGTGAGGATTCGTGCAGAGGATTGCTGAGTATTGATGAGGTTTGGTGCAGATTGCTGAATATTGGTATTGCGGAGGAGGATTGATATATGAGAAGAGCACAAAAGATCAGACTTTCACCCGACCTGCGCTCATACATTTCATGTCTCATGGGGCTATTTGTTCGTAAACTATAGTCAACTACGCTTTTAAAAATGTTGGTAGATGGTGACCCATACTATAACTATATCATACTTGTACAGAAAGTCGTTACTCATATGATTGCCTGAGAATAGTCACATTTACATATATTTAAACAGTCTTTGTACCATATGTATTGCAACAAAAGAGTCGAAGCATAGAATAATTGCCAAATTCCAACGTCGTGTATTAATTAGACTTCAAGAAAGGTGACCGGTTATGTAGTATCTGAATCAGAGATTTTCGCATAGTTCCGCTATACCCTATGTAACATTTCGGTACGAAGAAAAATATTAAATGTTATACATTAAAGAAAATATTAAATAGAATAATAAATACAAATATTGAATTTGTCATACTCTATGCCTATAAAACCTATATGGCTACTATAAACATACATATATGCTTGAAGGGTTAGTGGGCATAACCGCTGAGCACCATAGGGTTACCCAACGATCTCGAGTCGAGCCGAAGAGAGCCCCCAACCCCTTTCTCAGCCACTCAAGCTGCAGAAGCAGCATGTTCCCATTAAAATACATTGTCCCTGTAGCCTTATATATACACTGCTGAGATTAATTTACTGTTTCGTGGCTTTACATAGTACTGTTTGCATGCAGGTGTGGCGGGAATCTGCTGAGATGAATTTATTAACAGTTATAGCATGTACCACTGTGTATCAGTGAGTACTATTTTGTACTGTACTGCCTTATTAAAGGGATTTTACGACTGAATTTATCCACAGTTTTTTGCATCATGACGAGTTCATGTCTATTTATTTGTTTGTTATTGGTTGCTTTCATTTTAATAGTATCAGCCAGATAATATTTTGTATCTCATGAATGTAATAATAGCATGTTCAACTTTACTTATTTTGATCAGTGTTTAAGGAAATATTGTACACTCTGTACTACATAAAGTAATTATGTTGTACGATGTACAATTTTTATGCTATGTCAAATTAGTGGTAATTTGTATTACAGAGCCATAACGTAGCTGTTATTATTGTATATAATTTAACTTTGTATGTTGTAGTTAACTTAGGCCTAGAATATTGTATTAGATAACCTATGTTCATATTATTCGATCTAACTGGGCATAATAATAAATAATTAAATTAAGCGAATTATTAAAGTATAGGAGCGTACTCTAAATCCGAACTATTAGTGAAAATATCTCTTGTTTGATTATGAAGAAGGCGTCTGACCGATCAAACAGTCACTTTATAGCACTTTATCTAGAATTCAGCATAAATTCTCCAATTTTCCTTCATTTGCTGAATACAGGACATTTCCCACTAACGTGTTAACCAATTGTGCTACTGATCCCTAAATGCAGCGAAACCGTATTTGACC
This sequence comes from Dryococelus australis, assembly GCA_029891345.1. Classification (NCBI taxonomy): domain Eukaryota; kingdom Metazoa; phylum Arthropoda; class Insecta; order Phasmatodea; family Phasmatidae; genus Dryococelus; species Dryococelus australis. Next base: position 41,524,417 of record CM057003.1, read on the forward strand.
GCCCTGTTATTAATCGCATGTAATACGTTTTAAATGCAAACATTTTCATAAACAGATAAAAACGAAAATTATACTTAAACTACTGAAACCAGTAATATATGCTTTTCAAAATGTTACTTTGGCTATAATGACACTATTTTACGATATAGCAAAAACATTCTGTCTTTCATTTCCTTTTCACGTAATCATCAAAAAGTTCGGTTTGAAGTTTTAAATTGCACGGAGTTCAATCATACGTACTGTTTGTATTGTCAACCCGAAGGTTACTATTTGAACCAAAAGCAAAAAGAAGTCGCATCAAATTTAAAGCTACACATTGTCCCCATTGAAGTCAACGTCAACTTGGTAGCTGAACTGGTGCTCTGGCCTCGTAGCTCAGGGGCAGAGTGGCCGACTTGTAGTTAGTTAGAAGGTCTGGAGTTCACGCCATGGTTACTCCGCGGCAGATTTTCAGTTCGCATGTCGCGCAAGTGTGTACTGTGAATTTGTCATCAGGTCAGTCTAACGTGAGCTCGTTAAACTTCACACACACAAGCGCGCACACACGCACACACTGCCAAATGTTACCCACGCTATGTCCAGCGGCATATGTATCAGTCAATATTTTAATAAAGTCAACATTTAAAAAAAAGTTAGTAAGTTGTCACTTTCGAAATAAAAAATTCTGTGTTTTCAAATGGTAGTCGAAGTGAATTTTCTTTACTGTATTTAATTACGTCAAATTGCACATCAACAGTGACTGTAGGAATTATGTTTATATCTATAATGATTTTGGCTAAATTAAAAAAAAAAAACATAATGTTTAATTCGCTGCATGCAATTCTCTGTGACGCTTACTCAATCAGTGAAATTGTTACCCTGAAAAAAATCACTGATTTTCCATCGATTTTAAGTGTAGTCATTTTCACTTATTTGAGTAGAGGCTGTTCGCGGTAAAATGAGCACTTTTGAAATCCCTGCTTAAGATCTACTTGTATACACATTGTGTGTACTTTCGCCTTATGTAAAATGAACATTGTCATGGGTCTCATTACTTTAGTCATGCCTTGGTCAAGTGAAACTGTGAAATTATTAGAAAAGTAAATATTGTACAAATCTGATTGTTTTTATACTTCGATGCATTAAAAAAAAAACATAAAGCGAGAGAAGTAATTTAAGTGATCACAAATGGTTACCTAACACTTTTATATTCCAGGTTAATATATGGAACTACTTTCTCCTCCATCGTTGCCAACTTTATGGACACATGTCACTCATTGCGCCCGTTGAAATATATGCAGGTAGAGGCAGTGACTTTTTTCTAAAGTTTATATCAAAAGTTCTCACTTTATTCGTGAACAGTCTTTAGTAACATTTTACTGCGAATAAGTAATTTGCCACTGATTATAATTTAGAATTTATATTCACGTTATATTTCTGAATACGCAGTGAGGCTTTAACAGTAAAACAACCAAGCTATGGATTTAAAATTAAACATGTACGTTATCCATTTTCCTATTTGTAAAAAATGGCTTTACAAATACTGTATATTATCCCACCTGCGTCTAAAGAAATTTCTGTAATTTTTTCTAGCTTGTTTACACACAAATACGCGCTATACTATTCGATATTAGAATAGTTTACCAAATCTGTATTAGCATAACTTAGAAATATCCATTTCTAATAATAACAAATAAATTTTCTCTTTTTTTCTTAAAAAAAAAGTAATACAATTTTCTTGTCTTGTTTTTTATGTTTAACTTTTACTGCTACTCCTAATTATAGTGAAAATAATAAAGTACACAATGTAGTCATTAATTAATGCTTAAGATTCATACAGAAAATTTATGCTGACATATTCTAATGAAAAATTACATTATATATTAAGGGAATGGTTACATTTGCTTATAATTTTAAACCATGGGAGAGACAGAGAAAGAGAGAGAGAGAGAGAGAAAGAGAGAGAGAAAGAGAGAGAGAGAAAGAAAGAGAGAGAGACACACACTTCAATGCAATTGCTCAAGAAATTTACACACTAATGAAAGTTCATGTTAGTAAATCTGATAACACCATTATACAGCATTTAAACTTTATGTCCTTGCTGTACTTTACGATACACAAAATATCAATTCAACGAATTTCTAATGTAATTACGTGACGCCAGCAAATTTACTTTGTTAATGTGTCACAGTGAATATTAAGATATGAATTGCGCAATCAAGCGCGACACAACTACCGGAGCTTTTGAAATATTACTCAATCTCAAAACGTTAGTTTATGATTTTTCTTATAATCTTAAATTGTGAATATACGAAACACAATGAAAGAGCACACTGATTCTAAAAAAAATGGAACAAAGCCAACCGAACTAAAATTTACTAGCTACAAAGGACCGAAAATGAACGGGCACCTCATAGAGCCTTTCATAGCCGGAACCTAATACAACACGCCTCCCGTCAGTTACGTAGAATATCACACTAACTTAAAGACTTAACAGTTGTTGGATTAAGTTGAGAGATTTGAGCGGCTCTTGAAAACGAGGTCACAGTTGTTGGATTAAGTTGAGAGATTTGAGCGGCTCTTGAAAACGAGGTCTTGAGAGCCGATGAGGCTGAAGTGAGGTGAGAATGGATCAGCGCCGGAATGCAAGGGGAGGTGGAGGGGGACGGGATATCACCGAGAAAACCCACCTACCAGTGGCATCGTCCGGCACGATTCCCACTTGCGAAAGTCCGGGAGTAATTCGCCCGGGAATTGAACCCGGTTCGCCTCGGTGAGAGGTCAGTCAGGCTAACCGCTCGGGCACCGCGACCCCTTAAGTACTTAACAATTAAAAATATCTTGACGCTGAATTCCTAAAGCCTCTGTCAGATTGTCAAATTTTTACGTCAAACTGTTTCCTGTAAGTTTGGTCAAATAATGTTGGACAGTTATGACGTCATTGAAACTTCATAAACGCCGCCATTTTTATCTGAGAAAGTTGGATGGCTTCAGTTTTCATCAAACATTTGAAGATTGAACCCGTTCTAAAATTCGCGTGTAGGAAACATCTCTGATAAATATAATTCGAGTTTAGTAAAGAAGCGAAAATAATTTACAACATTCCTTAAATGTCTTCTTGTAATGGACTGCATGGGATAACAAAAGCAATGCTTAACTATGAAAATAATTTTTAAATAATATTTCAAATTTGATTCTCCCAGTAAAAAAATGTGGAAGTGTGAAACATTTTAAAACACATTCAAGATTATTTCATAAAATTAGTTGGAAGGAAAAGTTTGATGGCCGTATTTTGTCTTCAAATTGTATTGTCAAGTATAGTTGAAGGCCGTATTTTGTCTTCAAATTGTATTGTCAAGTATAGTTGAAGGCCGTATTTTGTCTTCAAATAGTATTGTCAAGTATAGTTGAAGGCCGTATTTTGTCTTCAAAGTGTATTGTCAAGTATAGTTGAAGGCCGTATTTTGTCTTCAAATTGTATTGTCAAGTATAGTTGAAGGCCGTATTTTGTCTTCAAATAGTATTGTCAAGTATAGTTGAAGGCCGTATTTTGTCTTCAAATTGTATTGTCAAGTATAGTTGAAGGCCGTATTTTGTCTTCAAATAGTATTGTCAAGTATTGTTGAAGGCCGTATTTTGTCTTCAAATTGTATTGTCAAGTATTGTCGAAGGCCGTATTTTGTCTTCAAATTGTATTGTCAAGTATTGTTGAAGGCCGTATTTGTCTTCAAATTGTATTGTCAAGTATAGTTGAAGGCCGTATTTTGTCTTCAAATTGTATTGTCAAGTATAGTTGAAGGCCGTATTTTGTCTTCAAATTGTATTGTCAAGTATAGTTGAAGGCCGTATTTTGTCTTCAAATTGTATTGTCAAGTATAGTTGAAGGCGAAAATTTGACAGTGTGACAGGGGCTTCGCGTATACGAGTTTGTCAGCCAGAAAATTCATCCAGCGCGAGAAATAACTGACAGAATAGTTCAATCTTTTCACCGAGAACGACGCAAAATCGGAATTTTCGGTGTCTGAAGGTATTTCCGGCCAATTCGCGCCGACTAAGGCCAACGGCGAACCAGCACACCCGAAACTTCATTAATTAAAATCATTTTGAAAACAGACGACATCTCGCAAAAACAAGGAACGGAGTTCCGAGACGTGTCCCAGATCTTGAGTTACCGGTTACTGGACGTTAACGTAGGGACAGCTCACCTGTCGAAACGTAATTTACATGGCGAGGTCGGAAACAGTTGTATGACAATTCCGGCCCCTGACAATTACGGCCAGAGAAAAATTTCCAGCAATCCCGGCCACTTGTTTACAAAGCAAGGGGCCAGTTTAAACTTCTGTACAGGACCAGTTAACCTAACCCTAAGTTAACGTAAGCTAATCTAACTTAAATAGTGGTATGTCAGTATCGATGAAAAGATTCAGAGAAGCATCGAAAGTACGAAAATACAGGTACCATTTCGCTTTCCCCTTACCCTATTCCCAAATCCGACAAATGTGTCAAATGTTACACTACATAGAGCTTTATGAAACAGATGAGTATAATCAGTCGGTAACATATCTACAAAATTTTAGAATTGTCACTGCAGAAATGAGAGGCAAGCTTTCTTACGTAACCAGTAATTTGTAATGTTTGTATAATATTGCAGCGCAATTGTGCTTCAATATTGTGTGAATTAACATTGCTTGGCAAATAGCACATCCTTCTCCTCTCAGATCAGATTTAGTATAGTAATCTTAACTACATTGCTCGACATTATACTGCTAGTGTGAACAAAATTATGAGGGTGGAATTATTATTTACCGCTTAATTAGTTGTGGTAAATTAGGAATCGACTGTTCAAGAATTGCATATAAGGCTGCCAACGATTACCGTAAGTGCACTTTAGATATATCTAGCGTGTAGTAAATTAAATTTGCGGTTTGACATATCATTGTCGCGTTTGTGAAACTGTTATTTTAAGGCTTACAATTTCCAATTTTTTTTCTTTTCAATAAAGGGGAACTTGTATTGTTTTTGTACCATAACGCTGTCATGACTGACAAATTATTCAAACTTGTCCTGTCTGACGAGTGGCACGTTGGAAACTGATCATATCTGTGCGCCAGTGTTAATATTTGTACTTCTTCGGCGTTCTACATATGCCGTAATAACACGGGAATAAAATGGGGCCAGTCATGCGACTGGCTGTGTCAACAATTCAGTTCCTGCTTAACGGTCGGTAAATATGTGACTGAAGTTATACTTAAATTCTCTTATTGCTGTTCAAAATAACTAACGTTTTCGAAATCAACATGAACGTGACAAACAGACCCATATAATATGCAAAAATATTACTCTCGGATTTTGGTGAGTTAAACACGGTCTCCCATTGAGAAGGCTTGAGATGACTGTGGCAGACCACCAACAGGGAGGATCTACATCATGAGGCATGCTTAGAGATAATAGAATTTCGCTAATTCATTTCGGAACAATACGGACGCCAAAGACATACGCAAAGAAGTCACCTTTGCATTTGGATCATATTTTATTGAACATGCTCTGGACGTATCTGAGCCATTAGCAGACTTACAAAGAAACGCGTAGCGAGTCCCATATTGCCAGGTGTGATGAAACACTGGCTACTCTCTGGAACCCGAACAAATGAACACACAGCTGAGGCTCGAGTAAACACAGGACCGTGAAGTCTAGTCTACTGGTCTTTGAAATCGAGAAATTTTACTACCCCATGGCATGCTGTAAGCACTACACGGGCGTCGCTGCGCATCATCCAGGGACATGTGGGGATACGCCTGTGTTCATTAGCACCGTATCCAGGCGGCTAGCACAGAGTGGGATCTGTCGTCGCGGCGTCCTTTACGCCTACCATTACGACCTGAGCATCGCCGAGCACATGCGACCATCTGCTGGAAACAGGTAGCATGGCGCAGCTTGGGGATTGGCGATGAGTTTTGTTCAACGACGAGTCGTGTTTCTGACTGGATGGAGAAATCCACAGTATTCATTGTAGAGCACAGCATCGCCACAGCGAGATGTGTCTTTGTATTGGGGAGGGGGGGGGGGTTCCTACGATTTCCGCACCTTGCTGGTGGTGATAAAAGGAACCTTGACGGCGCAACGACACGTCCAGGTAATCCTGCGACTATGTGTGATCCCCTGTCTGGCCTGCCTTCGTGATGTCAACATGCTTTTTTGGCCAGCAAGACCCCAGACAAAAATTATGTTGCAATAGTTAACATGTTTTGTATTTGATTTCTACCTTTATATCGTTATGCCTAAGACCGTGCTCCTTCAATTACTAGTATCTTGGAAATCATACATTCCAAGTTAAAATGCCTGTAAAATGTGTTTTGTTTAATTTTGCCCCTTACGTCGGGGAGCATAAGGGCGTTCTAAATACGATAGGACCCTGTACACTAACAGAGTTTAGAAAATACTAAAGGTTTTTAAATATTTCCGTTTTATATTGATTTCTTCCAATGTGGCAAGCATATAACAAGTTGATATTAGCATCTCTGCCAGCTGAATTTCGGCAATTGTCATATCAACATGTCTACTTATTGTATAATTAAGATAATTACTTGCAACTGTTACATGTATTTATAGTATTTACCTTTACGCTCGATAAATTTTAATTTCAGTCGTGGTATTTCTTTTGTTAATCTGAGTACAATTAAAATTATTTATTTTTTGCTCTCGTTGATAATTAAACCCTGAAACATATGAGCAGGTACTCCTGGCTGTAAGTGGAAAGATTATTTATTACGTACTAATTACATAATACTTACTTCTAATTACTCTCGAAGAGATTCGAACCAAGGACCAAACATTATCCAAGGCTACATCATGAAACATTCTCTAGCACCATCCCCCTCACCTAACTACAACAACCACCAACACTTTTTATTATTTTCGAATAATTTCTGTCGCCTGAATGTCCCTTAGGCGTTACATCAACTAAAATGGTGTCCAACAAGCAAACTGCCCCTTCACAGATCACCTTCAGTGAGGTGGGAGAACCCGTCAACCTATCACAACCCATCTTCCAGAGAGTGGAGGTATCGGAGAAAACCAGTTTCCAAGGTTAAAATGTGCCTACAATTGACGTCCACCATCCCTTGCCCTCTTTACTGGTTAAGCAAATGAGATATATGTCGTTTTTGTCTCCATAACGTCGTAGTAAGCCCCTTTTCCAACTACTGTTGAATTATTAACAACCGAAATCATGATAACACAATTCACATCCCTTCTGGTAGCATTCGTGTTAGGTTTTTTCTCTGGAATACTGCTACGATTTTGTGATAAGAATATGCTACGCAATATCGCCTAGGATCGACATGCAATGTGTAATTTATCGACATACTGTTTGACATGCTCAAATGTTCATTTCTCTCGCTAAGAAATATGTGTGTTTTGTGAAGTGATGTTAAGGTAGTGTATAGGAATGTTTCACGTGTATATGAGCTCTGTTTGAAAACTGTTGTATGCAATTGAAAGGCTAAAATATGAACATGTACTTCTCGCTGAATTCAATATATATACTTACGGCAACCATTTTCTTAGACGTGTCCACAACTAACGACATTGTAGAGAAGAATGCGATGGTGAACGAAGCTCTGGCGGCATGCACTAGTAAGGTAATTGATATTATAAACAGAAAAAACGGAGTAATTTTGTTCATCATCAATGAGCCACACAGTTCAGAGACACTATCAGATGTGTACGCCTACTTTGGAAAGAAACTCCGCACATCGGCAATCATTCTTGATGTGGATATGTACCCGAAATGGGAAGAGATGTTCCCAAAAGAGATTTCTTTCTCTGGCAAAATACCTCGAGTAGTTGGGATAGTGTTTATTGCAGCTCGTTTCTCTGATACGTTTTGGCAAAATCTTCGAATGATAAAGACTCTGCCATTTTGGGATCCACAGACGCAATTCGTCCTTGTGCTGACGTCGGTCACATCACACTTGAGCATGGCACGAACGTGGGAAGAATTTCGTATTGTGAACTTCTTGGTGATTAGTCAGTGTGTGGGATATAAGGAAGATGGTTGCAAGCAGAAAGCTATCTGCACTTACGCATACGATCAGTTTGGTGACGTCACCTCAGTAATGCAGTTCGACACTAAAGTCTCGATGAAAAACTTGTTACGCAATAAATTAAGGGACATCAAAGGACGTAAATTCACGGTGTTTGTAACATCAACTCGAAACGACTGGGCTTCAAATCAAGTCAAAAAGAGAATTTATCAAAATTTTGAGGAAAAGCCAATTAGAACTTTTGTGGCAAAAAATAATGGAACTCTTGTCGTCTGCACAAACATGAGTTGTGCAGGCCAAAACTATATAGATGTGTTTGGATCATTAATCTTTAAGCACAAATCGAATCAGCTTACTTCAACATTTCCCATTACTCAAACATGTGTTACATTTATTGTGCCAAAATCGGAGAGAATGCCACAGTATATGAACATCATATTGCCTTTCAGGACAGGTACATGGCTGATGTGTTTTGTCACTGTTCCTATATTGGCATTGTTGTGGAAATCATTCCATATGCCTCAAGAGTCTACTGCTCTGTTGGAAGTGATAAGACTCGCTTTGAGCGGTGCCACTGCTGTTTCTGTCACCAGACATCATCATAGAATCCTACTGAGCTGCTACCTGATTCTAAGCTTAATTATGATGAATGCCTACACTGGTAGCCTGTCCAGTTACCTTAATATTCCTCACTATTACCCAGATATTAACACCTTGGAAGAGTTGCTTCATTTTTGTCAAACTATCTACGTAGAATTTGGTAATGGAGAATACAGCACTTTGAATTTATTGGATGAACTAGATTTGGAGGATCCATTAATTCAGAAATTTATTTCGTTATTTAAGTTGACAGATGACAACAAACTAGTGATGCATGATATTTCCCAGCACAAGAATGTATGTTTAATGACGGCCTCGGAAGTAGCAAGAATTGCTGGGCAGGATGGTGATTTGTATGATGATGGGTACCCACTTTTCCATGTTATGAATGTGTGTCCTTTGCTCATTCAGGTAGTTTACCAATTTTCAGATGTATCACCATACACAGACATCATGGATAGGCATATGCAAAAACTATTTGAAAGCGGAATACTATTTAAATGGCGCGACGATGATGTATGGACTTCCAAACTACATTCCAAAGGTGTCGGTACTGAAATCTGTTTGAAGCCTATTGATATGAGTCATGTGTCAACATCATTTTGCCTTCTTTGTGGAGGCTTGTCGATCAGTTTGGTAATATTCATTTTCGAGAAAACTCTTTACAGGAAAGTTAAGAGGTTCATTAGAACTCTGGAGTGTATATCGCGCTAACTCTAAAAGAACTCCGAATATATGTAGTTGAAACGGAAAACTGAGGTGCAAATCATAGGTGTCATGTAAATATACAAGTAAAGAGAAATAAAAGCTTTAATTTAATTATTATGAATATGGAATTTATTTTCGTATTTTTGTAATGAATATCATGCAATGCTGTCAGTGTTTATTAAAAGTCGTTGGATGTATTTATCTGTTACCATAAACGAATTAAGTGATTTATTTCAAGTAAATAAAAGCTATACTCTTATTCAAGTGTCTCAAGTAGAGTAACCTCAAGAATTTTAGTGGGATTTCATATAAATTAAACAAATTTAGGGTATTCCTATATGTATTTAGCATAATGACACTTACAATGAAAAATAATTTTAAAGATGTTATTGCATTTTTTAATTTTCTCATTAAAGTAAAAAACACTGTTATTATCCATGATTGTTAACTAATGTTCAGAGATTTATTTCTTTAATTCCTTTTACCATTTTCTCACAAATCTAACAGTTCTTTGGCGAGTTATATATGGTGAGCTATACAGGAGTTTTATAGTATTCGCTTACAGAGTTCAGAAATTAAAATTAATTTAATTTATAAGCTTTTTGGTTTAAGAACTTGTAGTTCAACAATTATAATAAACTGAGTATCTTTGAGATAAATTTTTACATTAGATCAGAGGACGCTATTGTATAAAGTTAAATCGTTTCAAATGGTAGTTGCTCCATGATAACGTTATTTATTTATTTATAGCTTATGAGAAGTACATTTACTTAATAATGAGTTTTCTCTTCTCCATAATTTTGGATTACAAGCAAAATTTAAACACATTATTTTTTTAACATAATATATCATATTAAAACTAACACCGACTTACACAAGACCGTTTGAGAAAGTCGGATTTAGAGCAAACAATAAAGCTGCATTGCCAGAGCGGCAAGTTTGATGGTCGGTTATTTTTCACTTAGCTACTTGTGCAGTGGGCTGGATCTACTAGTTTATATATATATATATATATATATATATATATATATATATATATATATATATATATATATATATATATATATATATATATATATATATGTATACATATACATACACACACACACACACACACACACACACACACACACACACACACATATATATATATATATATATATATATATATATATATATATATATATATATATATATATATATATATATATATATATATATAGAGAGAGAGAGAGAGAGAGAGAGAGAGAGTGTGTGTGTGTGTGTGTGTGTGTGTGAACTTAAGAAATTTTACAAACTTTTTTATTATATAAATTAATATATATAATATATTCACATGTATCGAAAATAAATTTGTTATAGTATTTACAGTTCATAATGTATATCTACATATAATATAAAGTAATAAATTTTTAAATGTAAAAAATTGTATTCAAACATAAAACTAGTATTTTTCCATACTGTAAAGTATAAAACTCGGAGTCTTCAGAGTTATTAATATCCTTTTCATCAACTCGTCATCTGCTACCACGGTACTTTTAAAAGCTGCTATTAAATCGTTAATTTTATTTTTTTACTTTTTATTAATAAGCTTTCGCTTTGGTCTCTTCGGCAGACTACGAGAGAATGCTTTAGATTTACGGATGACAGTAGAATGTGATGGAACAAATCCTGTACATTTATCACTTTGCCGTTTTTAGCTGATTGTGATTAATATTATTCTGTTCCTATCCTTCCTTGCATCATCTAACTCGTATTATCACTGCAATTTATTATAGTATGTTAAAGTGTTTTCCAATACTGATTCAAATCTGTCAACTTTGACAATACCCCTACTGGAAGTTAGAAAATAATATCGCTATCATTGTTGAGACATATTCTATTTAATCCATTAGTTCATCTGCTGTATCTGGGTCATAATATAAATGGATAGCTCTGTTACCAAGTGTATTTGAGCCAAAGCTTTGTTTTGGACGATTACGGCAAACACTTGTTGACATTTTTATTCCTTTGCCAACGAATAATTTTTTAAGTATTGCATTGTGATTCTTCTTGTCCTCTAATAACTTTGTTTGCTTTCCTACGAAAAAAAATTTAATAAATAAATAAATTGAAGGCTTTAAAACTCACCCTCACCTTAAAGTTGTAAGGCTTATAGGATTGGATTACAATATAAGGAGTGGATTACAAACTTATATTATCCTAAACTAAATCAAAGGCAGGCTCATATTGTTGCGGTCGCAACAAGAAGCACTCCGAAGAGAGCTGTCTCAGGCGCCAGAACGAGGAATCCAGGGCGACATGCGGTGTTTGGTTAAGTAAAATTAAACACGGATGGTTGAAACGCGAAAGGAGGCCAGCGGGTCCAGTATATAAAGGGCGGAGTCACAAGGGAGAGAGAGAGAGGCGTCACCAGGCCGCCGCGGCACCATCCGTGTCCACGAGAACGGCAATGCGGAGCCCCGAGTGTTCGTCGGGTCAAGAGCTGCAAACTTCCTAGCGGTAAGTGACTTCACTTTAGCGTGAGATGGGGCTCATCAACTTAACATGTCAAGACAACCTAGAGATTTTACTTAAAATCAGAACGGTTGCTATCCTACAGAGTGTTAAACGTAATGTAATTATTGTCTCGCTTTATCAGAGAGTTAAATATAATGTAATTATTGTCTTGCTGTATTAGAGAATCTAACGTAATTATTGTATTGTTGTATCAAAAAGTTAAACCTAACGTAATCGGTGTATTGCAGTTAAATGACTTGTATTCCTTGATGAATAAGTAAAGGAGTAGCGTTGCATTAATTGTTGAACTTCACTGAGTACGTCACCCTCTTAGGCCTTTAAGTTTAAGTGCGACCCCCTTAACGAAAAGTAACACCATGCTTGAGGTGGAACACGGGCTAGCGATCCTTGGGTTGGTGGGCAGGTATGAACTTACAGTCTAATACATACCTAATCTGTAGGAAGTGACCAAATCAACTTCCATGAATCTAATATATGCATGTAGGACAGAAAAAAACTTTGAAGAAGCATCAGCAAAGTTTGTCTTGCCAAGGATGATTAATGTCTGATTGTTCATAAGAGGCACTGAATATTATGGTGTCTGATAATGCGTTTATATATTTTTTTCCATTTAGCGATGTTAATTGTAGATGATATTCTTTTTATGGTCTCTCTGTCTTGAAAGATCAAATAAAATAAATTTGGATTAGGATATTTTCTTCTTTATCAGCGAGATCTTTAAATTAATTTAAAAACTCTAGTCTTATAGGTCTACAGCAACATGTACGCAAAAACCTCAAAATATTTCTCCATTTGTTCCCTTTATCCCAGTGATACAGAATTTGTTATTAAAACATTTTCGTTACTACATATATCATTTTATTCCCAATTTTGCTTATATTCGGAATGACTAGATGACCCATATAATCCTCACTCGCCTATCAGTCATGATTTCACTTCTGTTTCTAATGAAAAATATTCTCTGAGGTCTATGGAATACATTTTCTCTCAAGGTATCATGAACTTTCCTTACACAAAATTCTTACCTCTGCTGAAGTAGATGTAAGAGGAACATTTTATAATTTTTTTTTCCCTTCGTTCACCTGCTTCAAGATAATATCTTAATGTTTATTTGAGCGACTTCTTCATTCGATACAGGAAGGAATAAGTTGCTTTAGTGCTCAGTTTCATAAGAATAATTGGTGTTCAGTCTCGAAGGAAAAATATTTTCTAATGTGGAGCACGTTTGATTGGATTTTATTTTACCTGTTTAGATACATGAAATAAAAAATCGGTTATTAGTAAGCAATGTCTCGAAACCTGGAAAGTATTTATTAATGAAGATGAAAGTTATGCTATTTTTTTTCGGATTTAAGTGGGTATTTTAATGTATTTTAAGAAAATACTGCTAAATTTATTTAGGAAAACCAGGACTAGAAAATATTGTACTCAAGTGTAGAATGTTCAGTATAAATTGAGGGATTCTCTGAAGTTCCTCAAAACTCTCAACTTCTAACACGCATTCTAACCCTGCATGACTTATACATTTTGAATTGTTTTACAAGTGTGTGAGAAACATCACGATTAAGATAATAGGATAAATTTGAGCTCAAAATAAAAAGTAGAATTTAATGGATTTTTTCACTATACTGAACTAATCCACCCCACTGAACATCGTTTGGAAGATGCTAAGAAGGACATCAGGATATAAGTATTGTTCTACAAAAGTTCATAACACAATTAGTGTGATGGCAACATGTTTTAGACCAATCTTATAATGTGTTCTACGATCCCTCACAAGATACATGGCCGAAAGCTCGCTCGTGATAAGACATTTCCAATAGCATTTAATTTACCGCCGTTAAATGAACTAAATTGTCGAAATCAAAAGGCAAAGACGCTTCATAAACGAACAGAGACAAGCGCCCCCTGCATTGAGCTATCGTTGCAGAGATTAACCGATTGAAACGTCTGTCCAACAGCGGGAACTGTGAAATTTCGCTATGATTCCAGATGCGTGTCTTGGACCATGGTAGAAGCAACGAGACGTCGCGATATAAGAGAGAGAGTGGTTAGAGTAGACTATGGGATAAGATAGAAGTATTTTCTGATGCCACGGAATATAAACAGTATGTGCGGTATATAAATGCAGAGTGTTTTCGGTAGATATTCAAGAGTGTCCATGCTTCTTGTGCTACCAAACATTAAAATGCAAAATCAAATACATCCAAAGCAAATTGATGTGCTGCTTGTCGTAAATTTGCTCAAACTAATTTTTGAGTTCGTAATTATAACTGCACAAAATTTGTTTACCAAGTGATTCAAAAAGTGATTATTGTGACACAAAAAGTGACTGGTTGCATAGATCCGCGCCATACCGCTGACTGATCTGCTTCACATATCACATCTGCTACGCTCTGATTTACATTCCAGCTACTGCGAACATTGCTACAAGCTCTCCTTTTGTGTTAATCGCAGTCTCGTTATCATTTGACAACGCGTTCCTCAAGGAAAATTTCAACTGTCTGGTATTTGGGAATCCCGACATATGTATCCTTGGAGCAAACATAATGTATGTTCGCATGCTGCCTTAAATACTTGAGTTATGCTAATTCGGTTACAGGTAGAAGAGTCTCAACAGTTGGTATATTCTAATAAAACACCTAATTGAGGGCTATACATGCCAAACTAACACTCCTCACTTTTAGCAGGTTAGATTATGAGCGACTTACTCGTTGCGTCATAAACACACATTAAAGTACAATTATAAGTTAATATGCATTGATAATGGATATTAGTTAACAAAGGCATAGTTGACTGAACTGCAGGAGAACTTCCAAACACTGCGTCAAAATATATCCGAATATTAGTTATCATTACAATGTTAATTATGGAATACTTGAGTTTTGCAAATATGGATAATGTTAGTTTTTGAACAAAAATGTTTATTACCTGTGGTACAAAATTCACAACTGTATTATCGAAATGTCAGCAGGAATAAACCATTGTTTGTTATAGCATTACCAGAACATACATTGTGTTAAATATTAGGCCTTTTACGTTTATATTTAATTTATTTACTGCATAATCTATTCATGCGTAACTCAATAGTGAACACTAAATGTATTCAGTTGTGGGTAAACTGTATTAAAGGAACTTCCGTTACATCTCGCTACACATTCTTTTAGTTGGTCTTTACACTCGCAGGAGCTGTTAATATAATTACTGGTTACATTGCGTCAATTATTATTTGTATCAATTAATTACTTGAATAATTCAACTTTGGCCACGTCACTCTAAACAGTGACATTTTCGACTTATTCGTCAGTCATTTTTTCTCCCTGTTTACTCAGTGGTTTATTTTTCACTGATGAATAAGTTAAACAAAGTGCAAAGATAGCCGTCAAACAACGCGTATCAAGTAAAATAACAACGAATAAACTAATAAAACCAATACAAAATACTTTCTTAGATGTGTTTCGTCTTTCAAAGCCCCATTTTATGAGGTAATATGAGCACTCAGCCTTTCATTCCGTTTTTACGTCTTTCATTTCGTTTTCATGTAATCGTCACAGAGCTCTGTTTGAAGGTTTAGGTTAACACTGCATATATTGTCGTGAAGAGAGTGCACTCATATATATATATATATAATATATATATATATATATATATATATTTGTTTTAACAATCCTAACGATACCAATTAATCCAAAAACTAAAAGTAAGATCATACAAATTAAATCTTCACGATTTCGTGGCGTAAATATAAGTTAGATATTTTCCTCCTAATATTTCAATTTGGCGTGGTAGCGAGGTGGCATCTCAACCACATGCAGAATATGATGATTTTTTTAAATTACGGTAAATTGGACAATATTAATGGTAAACTATCCTAAATATATATATTTCACCTAACTATTTGGCTGCATTCAATAAAAACCATATTTATTTAGCCACTGCAGTCAGCCGTCCCTTATTCAATCAGCGAAATTGTTCCACGTCACTAATTCAATCCGTGAAATTTTTTCACTGAAACAATGAGTGGTTTTCCATTGATTCTAAGTGGAGCCATTTTCACTGATTCGAGTATTTGAATTTTACTGCGGATCAGTGGTTTCCAACTGTTTCGAATTTAGAGTGTAGACTGTGTAAATTCAGTGAATATTTAAAACACTTTTTTTTCCTCGTTTCAACATGACTCGTTAAAAGCTCGAGATATAGACGATTCAGTGGATAATTATATGAGAATCTATATATGGGCATGCATGTACACATGCAAGCATATATCTATCGCTCTCTTTTAGTGGTATTGGCCGCGGGGGTGTAGTGTGCAGACCACTTACCTTTCATCACGTGGAACCAGGCTCCATTCTCAACTTGGTCACCCAAGAATTTCTCATGAGCAAACCGTTTGATGTGGCGGATGTTGCCTTTAGCATGTGGATTTACTCGGGGTGCTTCCATTTCCCCCACCACATTATTCCGTAACTGATCTGTCTTCAATTCATCTCCATCAGAGTTAAAGGCCTCAACTGCTCAATTCCACCCAATTTCATCTCCCTTATTCTTTCCGTAGAAGTCATTACAAATTATTTGAATAAGTAATACGCTACAGCGGATATTTTGATTTGGCGCAACGTAATTGAAAACGATGAGCTGACTGCATATGTGATCTTTAAATCGTCCCGGACGATATCGCTGGTCGGCGGGTTTTCTCGAGGATCTCCCCGTTTCCCCCGCCCTTGCATTCCGGCGCTGCTCTATGCTCACTTCTCTTCACCCTCATCGGCTCTCAAGTCTTCTATGTTAAGAAAAGTCCAAATTTCACCCACTCCGCTCTAAAACGTCATGCTGGGGCTGTCTGATGGACAAAATGGTCCCCCAGCAGGACTCATAATTTGTGTTATAGGCAATTCACGATACATTGAGTACTTTTGAAGCCCTCTCATTTGGAATAATAGTCAATAAATATATTTTATTTTAGCCTTATGCGTTAACTTCCAAATGCGGTGGAATATACACACTGTGTTTGTTACTTGTATGGCAATATTTTATTAAAAAGGTTGTTAAAAATATAAAAAATGGCTGAAAAAATGTAACTAGGGCTTCAAAGGTGCTCACTTGACCGAGAACAGCCTACTCATCATCTGTAATTTTTTCGTGCGTTACCGTAAAATTGTAAATTTTAAATCTTTCTGTCCTCAGTAATACATTTTTATGTCGCTACTAAGCAAAATTGCAAGTGTCATACAATTAATGTTATGGGATCGCAACCAATTATCGTAAATAGAGGAATTTTGTGTTTACTTAAATTTCATTATAACCGAGCGCCACTCTACTGCAAACCAATGTATAGTGAGTCCCAGCGTAGCCATGTGGCGCACGCAAAATTATTTATTGCTTACTATATTGATACATTAAAAAATACTTAATGGATACTTATTGTGACCATTGACAGTGAACAATTATCCCCTTCAGGGGGGTTTTAGGGACAATACATCCTTGCGGTGTGTTACTGCAAAAGCTGGCTCTGGATTCTTAGAGTTCTGTTTATTTAGACGAGCAAATAATGCTAAGTACCCGAAACCAAAAGACATAGGTGAAATTTATTCTCGAGATGGAATTTCTTGCAAAACATTTCCAATTAATGAATTTCCAATTACTGCTGTTATAAGTTCATTTGGAATTTCTGTTAAGTATTCACGAAAGAGAATGAAATTCAATGTTGGTGATTCTATATGATGTATAGAAAGTGAACAGGTGCGTGTGGTAATACGAGAATATTAGGTTATGTAGAATTGGTTTATAATCCTTGACATGTATTCAATATGTTATTACTTTTGCATGTGATCATATGAGATTTAATAGATCCACATCATTTAGAAATAGTTGCAGTACCTTATCAGCATTTTATAACAACCTTCTCATCCGCTGGAGAAGAACTGACACACAATACTAACTGTTGATCCTGTAGCGTCTGGCACGATACCGAATACTGTTTACTTTATTCCAACCGAATATTTACTTGTTTTATATTTCGTGTTTATGTATTTTTACGTGTATTTATAGCTTGTTGATGTTTATTCTTCGTTTGTTTATGTTTACGGGGTTATTAAAAGTGTATTTTACTAATTTTAGTGTGTTATGATCCTTTGTTTACATTTTAAATAAATCGTGCAGGATCGTGCATAAAGGCAAGTAAGATGTGAGGTTATGTAGTGTTTTGGAAGTTTTCTGCGGAAAATATGTTAATAATAACTATTTTTATTACTATTGCTATTTCTCCCGCTATGTTTAAAAGATAGTTAAATGTAACAGCAGAAATTTTGAATGTTATGTATGGTAAAAGTTTGTATTGTATTTTAATAATGAACAGTTGTAAAAACGTGTCAATTTGGTGAATCGTAATGCTATAAAAATTGTGATTTTATTTTCGGTCCCTGATCATCAGTAACTAGACTGTGTGGCGGTAATTTGTATGTCAAAGAGAGGGTATAAACGACGTGTATAACTTCAATATGTTTTACTTTTGGTGGTCAGAGTTGGCCGATCATATGATCTGAGGGTAGGTTGGATAAGAGCGTGCATATGTATCCCAATCTCTGGTAGAGGCTTTTCGAAGGTCTGTCTGTGATTGGCTACATATGTACGGCTCCAAATTTGGAAGGTTCGTTCTTGGCTCTGTCACAAACTCTCTCTCAGGGTGGTGGTTTTGTTGAAGGGGGACGTGCCAGGAGGGACCGTCCAATATCAGTTGTATTTTTGCAGCATAAATAACGAAACTTCATGTAAAAGTGCTTTAAACATGTAACTAAGTGTAGAATACTGGCCAGACAAGTGTAAGAAGAGGTTTGAGTTCCAATTTAATGACATAACAAGAAGTTGAATCATAAGCCACCCCAAGTGACCGTTAAGTGTAGACTCTGGCAGGTATCCAGGTCTCAATATCACAGTTGTTTGTTAAATATAGTATTGCAATTTTCTTTCTTCATTAAATAAATCGACTCCAAGCATTTTCTTCTTAAAGTGGAAGGACAAACATTTATTTTTTTTACCTTCATTATTTATATGCGATTATCGTTTTAAAAGAAGTCTGAATTCAAAATGACAGTTACAAATGTTTTTAATCTAACAGTGTTACACCCATAAGTATACCCTCAGTTGAGACTGGTGAAATTTAACATACCGCTCTTACCTGGAATAAATATATTTACAAAATTTTGAATAGTAATATACTTCGGTATTTGTACAGTTAATACCAGTAGTAGGCAGTACTGATAACATGCCTAGTGTGAAAATAAACATTTTGTTTCAACCAAGAATTATAAGAATTCTAAACAATTCATTGAAATTAAAAGGAAAGTATAGAATTTGGAGTGTATTTCTTTATGACAGCTTTCATCCATACTGAGTTGTATAGGAGGAAACAATCTTTTAACCATTCAAATTTTAAGCTGATGCACAGCTTGTGTTTTGCAATACAGCTTTTGACACATTCGGTAAAACATACATTCATATATATATATATATATATATATATATATATATATATATATATATATATATATATATATATCCTTCACACTGTTCCTGCCACCCTGGGTGTGAAAAGATGAGGGGAACTCACACCACTGCCCACTTGTAAGTGCAGTTTCGAACAACTGACAAGGAACCACCTATACACTGTTCTCAAATGTTTATTGGTGTGCACATGTGTAATTTTAAGTGGCCAATTGCAAGTGAACTTCCATTAAATAAGTATACAATATTTAATATATACACTAGGCGCCCAACAAATCTTAATTCCATTGTAGGATCCATACACAGTTGATGCCAAGAGTTTTGTCACACATTATTACTGCGCATAAATACTTGTGGAAACAGCTGATAACATTTAGGGGTGGTTCAGCTGTATACTAGGTATGTTGTATAATAATGTTGTTAATGTAATGTGGTATATATGTAAGGACCCTACTGTCACAAGCATATACACACGCTACAATCCTAAGGTTTAAATTAATCACTGTTTACTATTCGTTGGATACAGAATGTTCACCTTACACGACAGCATGACCAGAATTTCTAAATGTATGCGTTAACCGTCATTAAGCTCCGCAAAATTCTTGTTTATTTCATCGAAACAAGTTCGCACCTGCCTGAAATATAGACTATAAAGTTAAATATACAAGTAGCTGTTAACAAATGCGTAAAATTGAAAACAGGTTCAGGCAAATTAATAAATGTTTCATAATTATGCATTACCTACTTCTTGTCTAGAGGTTTTGTGGAAATTGGGTTACATGTTTCCAAGGTATATTATACTTCAAAATTTTTGACGCCTAGGATAGGATACAAAAATGGAATAGCGCTCTAATATGGGATACCACGATATCTCATTAAGTAGGCGCTACACGTGAGAGGACATGTAACCATTCCCAGAGCTCCGTTTTTGTTGTGCAGTGCTATTTATATTTATCTCGTTTTGAAACTTTGACAGGTATATGCGTAAGATTACTTACAATTGTATTGGAAGTATTCAGGACGTGCGCAATAATGTAGCTTAAAGTACATGAACAAATCGTGCTATACATGTAGGGGTTTCACAATGGCTAGGTGACTAATAAAATTGAATACTATTGTATATTTGTGATATGATGCTCACGTATATTTTCGTGCAGATATGGCGAGCGGTAATCGGAAAAAAAAAGAAGAGAAATGAAAACAGTGGGATGCAGCATGCATGGAAATGGCCATATCCCAGGTAAGAGAAAACAAAACGGGTTACTTAATGGCTGCAAATGGTTTCGGTGTTCCGGATATTATATTGTTGAGGCTTGCCCGGACAGCTGTCTCTTCTAAGCTGGCCTGCCAAACAAAGCTCGGTAGAACGAACGGCTCTACCCGCGGAATGAGAAAAGCATCTCATGGAATATCTGTTGTTGACGGAGAATAAACTCTTTGGCCTAACGAGGGAAGATGTTCGAAATATGGCTTACCAAATTGCTAAAGCTAACAATATCGGTAATATTTTTCTCTTAGGAAGAGCGGGGAAGGGTTCGGCTAAGACTAATATTAAAGTGACACAAGCACATGTTATCATTCCGTTAACAAAATTCAGAGTTTTTTCGAAGAACTGTAGGATTTAACAGAGAAAATGTAAAGAAGTTTGTCTCATTTTTGGAGTCAGAAGTGAATAAGCACAAATTATTCGCTGACAGGGTCTACATGTACACGAAACATGTCTGACTGTTGTCCAAAATAAAATCCCACAGGTTCTCACGCTGAAAGGTAAACTGCAAGTAGCATCCAACAGTTCAGCTGAGCGAGGCTCTCTCGCAACTGTGGTGACATGCATGAGTGCAGGGAGAGATTATGTACCTCCAATGTTTGTATTTCCCAAAAAGAAAATGAGTCCTCGCTTCATGAGAGGAATTCCTCCGGAGGCCATTGGTGTTCGTCATACATCTGGCTGGATACAGGTTTAACGGCCCGAAGACCGGCACTCCCTCCATCCTCCTGCACTGCAACTGTACTCAGTGGAGTGAGATAGCACACTATCTGGATACAGACCGATTTGTTTACCCAATTGTTGAATCATTTCGTGGAAAAGTGAAGCCTTTTGCCGAATAACCTATTTTGCTTATCCTTGACGGCCACTACAGCCAATCCAGAAACCTGTACGTCCTCAACAAGGCTGAAACAAATCATGTCCAGCATTGTGTGTCTTCCATCTCATTCGTCACACAAGCTGCAACCAATGAACGAGTCTTCATGAATCCTCTTAAACCATAATACAGTGAAAAAGTGCTATTTCGACATAGCTGAGTTATTTGGCAAAGCTTACCACAAAGTACAAATCGCAGTAAATGATTTCAGAGGCACTGGTATTTATCCTGCAAATACCAACATATTTCCCGACAACGAATTCTTAGCATCAGACGATGCATACACATCTTCTATTGCAGTTACTACGGTTACTTTTGATCTTGATAGTGTCTACTAGTTTAGGGCTAGGTGTAGGTCTACCGATCGTTCTAGCTATTCTGCTGGTTTGCCAGTAAGTAAACCTACTGATTCATAAAACTCTTCAACTGCTTCATCGATGGCTGCTGGTCCACCAAACTCTTCAGCTTGTTCGCGAATGACTTTTGTAGCCCAACGGGATATTTCTCCAATCCTTAAACTTGCAAAAAGAAACCGTACGCGAGGTAGAAAAGCTGGCACAGCAGCTCTGTTGGTGGTTTCGCCCTATAAGGAACAACTAAAAGAATCCTTAGAACGGAAAAAAATTTGGGAAGATATTAAGAGGAAAGTGTAGACCTAGAACCACACATCTACCCAGGTCTATTAATAAACAGACAACGTCGAAGAGAGTCGCTAGAAAGTATATGAACATTATTTCTCTCCCTGATGTGGATGACTCGTTAGAAAACACTGGTGCGGATATTAGCGGTAGGAATGATTCGTCTGATCTGAGTATTCCTGATGTGTCAGTGCCAGGACATGAAGATGCAGAGTGCCTTTTCTGGAGTTGAAGATTCTCTCATGATGTGCGTGGAGAAGAGAGGTTTATGTGTATGCTTTGTGTAATGTTGTCACATGGAAACTGTGCTGGTCAGGAAGGTAGACGTTACATTCGTGATTACTGCAAGTCATGTTGACCGCAGTAATACTTGACTGTTCAGTACAGACCACGAAAATTATCAACACATATTTATCTTATATGTGTCACATTATATTACTTTCGTAACTCTGTAGGGTAATTTGAAATACACCTAATATTTAATTAAATGTCAAACCTGTTTTTTATTTATTTAGTGGTATTCCACATTAGTGACTATTTTTGCAGGCACGAATATGCCATTTTTAAAATAAGCATTTTTTCATTACATTGTGATATGATGTGGTGCTACAATTTCGTAGATGTGTCCCTAAATGTTTCAGGATTATGCTATTTCTTCTCATTGCTCTGCTACAATAGGGGAAGTAGCTATAGCAATAAAATAAAATGGTATTCCATATTAGTATCCATGCCTCTAACATAAAATTTTACTAAATCTTGATAATAATTTATTTTTTCTCCATCACAATTTTACGCCCTTTACACTTAGTCTCAATAGTACATGTGTTTATAAACGTCAGTAATACACATCATATATACACAAGCACAACGTATAAGTATCCTGGTACACAAACTGAAGCAAGTAGGAAAATTTTCCAGTATTCATATCCCTATTTTTAAAACGGAAAATCGTTGTAATTCGGTAGGTTGGAAAACCATGCTTTCATGAAATGAGGTTTAAATGAATGCGGGAACAATGCGATTTAGTCCCTCCTGTCCCTTTGTTTTTCCCTGCCGAATTGAAAAACGAACGTTTACGAAAAACAATGGAGTTAGTGATCCCCTCATTCTCCCTTTCAGCAATCTATAAAACTCCAAATAAAAATAAATATAATTCTATAGATTCACAGCATTCGCTTTACTCGGCTAAGAGTCGAACAACACTTGTCTTGCAGCGAGTTTTTTTGGCCCTTTCACTATGATGTAACTATTTTAATAAATCTATGTGAAACAAATATGTGTTACTAATTTTGTCACGTTTCGTAGCATTTTAACGCCGTAAAGACACAGAATTTTCCAAAATTTTCAAAGGTTGGGTGGGGTTTATTCGTATTTCGTAATTTAGATGAGCAATTGCAATGTGAGCGTCTGCAACGAAGAGGCTCTGAATAGGTTCTCGTTGGGTAAGAAGTCAACTATAAGTTAATGGATATTCTCCAGTGAAGGAAAATTGCGAACTGTGTTGTGTCTTTCCCCAAATCTTACTTCTGCAAATGAACAGG
Source organism: Dryococelus australis (assembly GCA_029891345.1). Classification (NCBI taxonomy): domain Eukaryota; kingdom Metazoa; phylum Arthropoda; class Insecta; order Phasmatodea; family Phasmatidae; genus Dryococelus; species Dryococelus australis. Next base: position 41,548,092 of record CM057003.1, read on the forward strand.
TCATGTAAGAAACCAAACCAATACCTGTAAAGAACGAGAATATTGGTAGGTAGGTATGTATAGGTTGTTCACTGTAAACAGAGCACTTTTGGAAGCCCTATTTGAGGTTTACTTGTATACACATTGTGTATTCCTCCATCATATGTCAAGTTATCATTGCCATAGGCCGCAGCACTTTATTCATGCGTCGGTCAAGTGAAACTGTACAGTTATATAAAAAAAGTAAATATCTTACAAATCTGCTAATTCATACTGTACTTATACACAATAAAAATACCGAAACGAAAATAAATAATTTTTCTGTTTACAAACGTTTACCTATAGGCTGTTCACGGTAAAATGAACACATTCGAAAGACCTACTTAAGATCTATGTGTATATATACACGTCGTGTATTCCTCCGCCTTATGTAAAATTGACATTGTCACGGCCCTCATCACTTTATTCACGCATCGGTCAAGTGAATCTGTGAAATTATTAGGGGAAAAAAATGTTACAAATCTGCTCATCTTTACACTTCCATGCATTAAAAATACAGAAAGCGAAAGAAATAATTGAAATTATCACAAATGGTTACCTAACGCTTTTTAGTTCATGTTAAGATATGGAACTACTTTCTCTCCATCGTTACCAACTTAACTGGGCGAATGTCACACCGTGCCGTGCGCCCGTTAAAATATATGCATGCAGGGGCAGTGACATTTTCCAAGGGTTGATTTCAAACGTGCTCACTTTGCTGTGAACAGCCTGTAATAGAGTTTAACGCCTCGTCGACAACGATGTCACTAGAGAAGGATCAAGCTTCTGAGAGAAAGCAGTGACTTGGAGGGAACTGGTCGTGGCACGTAGTAAATAACGATCCCAGCAGTCGCCCGGAGCGAGTTGGGGAAACCACGGGGAAAACCGAAATCAGGTTGGCCGGGCTTGGGTTCGAACTCTGGTGGTCCCAAATTCTAGTTCAAAGTTTATTCACTACGCCCCTCTCGCCCGGTAAGAAATCAGAATATAAATATTTTTTTTTAGGTGTAGTAACGTGTATACACATGTCAGTAGCTTCCTTCGCGACATCAGAATTCAGATCACAAAAGTTTCTTTATTTTACGTATCAACTATCTAACTATCTCTTTTTTAAAATGTGTCTGCAAATGTTTGTAGGTAAATGTCATTCGAATATTGTCTATTCCTAGAAACCCCATACTACACCTGATAAAAATGTCGCCTCTTTTAATCAATTTGACGTAACAGGCGTTATTTGTATCGGTGTTTATGACATTCGTGGGGGTGTTATAGTTCAGACTAAGTAAATTTGATTTCTGACATTCGCGAAGGAAGTATGGCTCAGACAGTTGTCATCATATAAAGTTACTAAAGTAAATATTATTTAAAGGCTGTTCACGATAAAGTGAGCACTTCCGAAATCAACCTTAGAAAAAAAAATATCACTGTCATTGCTTGCATGTATTTTAACGGGTGCACTGAGTGACATGCACCCAATAAAGTTGGTAACGATTGATGGAAAGTAGTTCCATATCTGAACGTCGAATAAGTGTAAGGTAGACATTTGTGATAACTTAAACTATATATTTCGCTTCCTGATTTTTTAATATATCGAATTGTAAAAATATGCAGATTTGTAAAATATTTTTCTTCTAATTATTTTACATGTTCAATTGACCAACGCATGAATAAAGTGATGATGCCCATGCGAATGTTATTTTTACAAAAGGCGGAAGAACACAACGTGCATACAAGTAGATCCTAAGCAGGGCTTTCAAAAGTGCTTATTTTACCATGAACAATATATATATATATTATATATATATATATATATATATATATATATATATATATAATATATATATATATATATATATATAAATTCGCTGGGCTGGACTTCGGTTAATCGTACGTTGACACAATAGTTCGATGATAAATCTCTTTCGTGTTCATTAAACCCAAGCCGAATACACCGTCGACTTAAGAATACCGAGGTGAGACAGACGTTATGCCGCGAATTCCAGCGGCACACGCCACCAAAATGGCATCACTTGCCTACAACATGTCGGAACACCATTCGCCAATCAGCGCCTGGATACATCTCGCCAGGAAGCAAAATAGCCAATAGGGGATCTTTTGCAACACGCAGTAGCCAATCAGACACAAGGCACGTTTCCAAAGTTTCCCGCAGCCATTTAGTGATTGGATACGTCGGCATCATATGACCGGCCACATCATCTCGCCCCTGTGTTCATATTTACTCTGAGCCGAAACTCCGAAGTAGTAGTGTGATTATGGGTCTCCGGGGGCACTGGTGTCTGGTGTTGCACGACTCGACTAGCTCGGTCGGGTCGTTGATTCCTCACGTGCACTTTCTCCTGCTCTATCATTCTGGTCGGGCTGTGGTCATCTTGGATACGAACTTTGTCCCCCATTTGTGTATCCTAATTTGTTCGGCTGTCGCCTTCTCGAGTGTGCTGCTAGCAGCAGCCATATTCTGTTCTTTATTTGCCATTGGCTTTTCGGCGACCATCTTGCTTACGAATATTTCCAATGCCAACTGCTAGATTGCGCTACTGGTGGCCACCATATTTTTTTACGATGTCCTCTGTTAGAAGGTGCTATTATGTGTAGTGATTTATTTTTCTACCCTGTAATTAAATACTGAGTCCAATTTACCATACATGAAACTTTTGCCTCTATTGCCACATGTATTTTAATGCACTGAAAAAAGAAACAAGTGGAGGGGAGGAGCCTCGAAATGCGAGACCAAGAGTTAGTAGACTCATGCCGTAACTAACTAAGCTATCGAGGCATGTGGAGATGTAATCGTTTAAATGAGATTTATATTTGTAAACAACCAATAATTTTTAGTAATTACTATTTTTCTAAGTATTTATTTAATCGATATATTTATACAAAATTCTAATTTCTCCAAGTTAAAAATTTATTTAATTACTGGTAGAATTGATTTCACAATAAAACAAAACATACATCCGGTTAAAAATTTATGTTTTAAATTTTTTTAATCAATAATTTTATTTCAAAAACTTTATTTGTTTGATTTTTAAAGATATTTTTAACTACCAGTTTAAACGATTATACAGTACAGTTAACACCAACTTAACAAACTTTTTCAATTGCTTTTGCTATAAAAATATATTTAAATTAATACTTTAAAAAAACTTCAAATTCATTGATTTATATATTTATTTTTTCATTACTTTCAAAATCGATTGTACAAGATGACAGAACACAATTAAACATCCAATTTTTAAATACAATAATTCTAAAATATATTAGAACGACATTCTATTTTCAATATTTTCTACGTTATCAAATTTTAGGTTTTTTTCCTCCCAGTTAATGGCAAATTCGAACACTGTATACCGTCTGCCATTATTTATTCTAGAGATACTTGTGGTGTGTTAAATCAGGGCCGATGTACATCACTCAAACAGGTCCTGTCAGGCTCAGCAGAGCCACAAGTAATTTAAAATACACTTTTAGTACAAACTCAGTAAATAGATAAAATTTATGAACATAAGGATGTAGTTACCACACGATAAGTCCCTGCAACATTTAACTATCATACTTAACTACAGTTTACGAAGCAGTGAAGATAAGACCTTGTAATTCTGTACATAGGCATCATCTACGACCACGACAATATAGGTATAGCATGATAAGACCCCCAGATTTTTATAAGCATAGGTCCAAGATTTGAGAATCATTTGGGATAGAACCTTGAAATTCATTGTAAAGGAATCATTTCCAACTCTGAGAATGTAAGACACGAGAATCCCTATCCCGTGGTTGTTAACTATACCTGTAAAACATCGGGATTCGCGAGTGTTTGTTAAGATATAAATGTTATTGCTATAGCGTCAGTGGGCTATCTACACGTGAGATATAGCGTAGGAGGTGTGGATGAAGGTTCAGCAGTTGCAGCAGAATTCGAAGCAAGCTGCCGAGGTAGTACAAACTGGAACTCGTGGCTTGTGGATGGTGGAAGGGAGGGGATCGGAGATGAGGCGATGTGGCGGCAGTTCGAGCACCAAGAGTACCTAAGTACACAGAAGCAAAATTCTTTGACGGAAGCGAACTCGGTCGCTCATTGGGGGCGAGGCTTTAGGAATGGGACTTGTGTCTGATTGGCTGTGCTGCTTGGTGGTGATTAAGATACCAAACACTGACTGGTGAAGGTAATTCCGAAATGTTCCTGGATAGTGACGCCAAACTGCTGGTGTATGGGCCTGGGTTTTGTGGTACAAACGGCTGTTTCACGTGCGTATTTTTAAGTACTCTGTGGTCGTACCTTGCCTGATAATAAGAGTTTGGGTGAAATACACTGAAAAAGGAGCGACAAAACCATCATGTCTCGTAACTGTGCAAACATTTGCATCATTTTACTAACTTGGATATTTGCCTCTTGTGGAGCTGTAGACGTCACATGAAAATCTTCAGCTCTAGAAACATATCTAATGTCATGTGTCTGCTCTTGTTCCTTGTCTACAGCTACTGTCTCTTCCATACCCGGTTCTCGAGTTGCATCACTTAAATGATTCGTATCCATTTCTACTATTGGGTACTCATTAGTGCGGTAATTTATAGGAACCGTTTCTCTCAAACTATAGGCTGTTCTGTTCGTCCTGCTCATAGGTTGTGTAACACCTTCTGGTGTTCGTGCCCCTCGTTAATGGCGCCAATGTAAAATATGTTGTGTTTATGTGAGGAGGCGAATTATTCATATGGTACGCATGGGAGCCAATGTAAATGTTTGGGGTGTGGTGTGATTCCGCTTTATTAGACTGCAAGGAAGAGTGTAGATCGAAATGTCAGTATATGTGGACATTGAGGTGTAGGTGAGTGTGTACTTAGACCTTTGACTAGTAACATATTCAAACATTTGATGTAAACAATGAAGTGTGGAAATTAATACCATGTAAGCTACGCTGTTTTGCATACTACAACCACCCACTGTAGAGGAGCCTGCTTAAACACCCCTCATGCAACGAACTGAAAAACTGTATTTTTACCTTCTCTTGCCAGCTCAGTGTAATCAGCTACATTGTACAGTAGGTTCTCCTTCACCAATAGGAACATTACCTTGTGTACTGGACTCCTTACACTCATATTAAGAAAATACACCCTTGGAAGACACTACAGAACAGCTTCGGGATGAACAACTCATTACCGATATATTTATAAAATGGAAAACAAACAGCGTAAACAAATTAAATATTTTAATGATAAAAAATATTGATTCAGTTTCAAAGTAAAACAATCTCCTTAATATAGTTTAATTGAAAGCAACATAAAATACTACGCAGCAGCGTAGAATAGTGATCTGTACTTGTGCCTGATTAGAATACCAGTTATGCATCAAGATTTGAGTAAATAAAACGAAGTCTTTTACTGTGCCTTAGCCAAAATATAAATTCAAATGTCTAGTAAAATTTAGTAGTTTGGCTAGTTTCTTAATAAAAAAAATAACACTTTCATAAATTTAAAATCACTGTTCGTAAGCTTACACACATTTGAATGTCTACCTGGCTAGCAAAATATTATTAATTGTAGAGCAGAGTTAATATACACCCAGCCGGTTCGTAATTACGCAGAAGGTGACAGTATGTACGTGCAAAGTCTTACTGTAGGTATTACACACACTTGGTCTTGGCCAACGGTCGTTTATAGAAGGCTGTTGAACACCTTATACATATTAGTTGATTTCACACCTCAAATGCATATTAGCCCTCTTCTAACGGTTAATTACCCTACCGAATGCTAAAATACCACAATTAGCCATATATCCAAGGGTCTTATTATTGTTTTACTTTTAATTTAAGCCTTCTTAAGCAGAGCACAGCCTCCACAGGCTGCTAGCTTGTGGAACCCTTAAAGAGCAAGATGGAGATAAGCTTATTCCATCATTACCAGATCTGTGTAGTAGTTACAGATACAAATTAACGTTGTTAGCATAGGTCTTAACTGTAAGATGTATTTCTGAACAATTACATGAATAATGACGTCACCACGTGTGACCAACTTAAACATGATAACACATTACTCACAAACTTGACAAAACAAAACAAATAAATAAAATTAAATGCATGTGTAACAACAAAATATGCTGTTGCGTGGATCATGATAAGGTAAAATAGTATAAAATGACTGAATAATTAACTTATATATGTAGCAACGTAAGAATATTAATATTATGTAAACAAATGTGTTTACTAGAAAATAATAGCATGTCATTTAACCTTGATATGTAAAAATAATAAATTCCGCATGGAACCATACGTTGCAACATTCTTATTTCTTAGCAAATATTTTCAACTTTTAAAACATTTAACTTATAAGAAGAGATTTGTTTTCATTGTTTCATTTTTGGCCGAGTTACATAAACTTTACAGAGATAAAAGGAAGTTTCGTCTTCATGTACACCATGTTGTTATTGTATGATTGATATTAATGGAGTGTATTATCAAACAGAATTGCTACTGTCTGCTGACTGGAGGTGACAATACTATGGGATTTTCTCGCAGAAATTTTCAAGCTGTCCGGTATTGGTCTCCAGTGTATTTGGTTCGAGCCTCCTCCCCTCCAAATATTTTGAAGTTCCTTTAAAGTACTTGTGTCAATAGGGGGAAAGTCTCGTGTATAGTATATTTTACTTTTAATCCTTTAATTCAGCACAGAAAAATCATTATAAACACTAGTACCACCTAGCAGACAACATCGGAAACAAAGTTGGATGCCGGCATGGGTACATTCTAGTCGTCAGAATCGGAAACAATGGAAAACAATATGGCTGCCAAAAAGGAAATGACAAATGGAAAACACAATATGGTGGCCACCAATTGTTTACTCTAGCATACTACAATCGAAAAAATTAGGAAACAGAAATGGCGGGCATAGGTCGAATCCAGGATGCCGCCGCACTATCGGAATGATATAGCAGAATAAAGTGAACCAAGCAGGAGTGGGGCGGTCATTGACCCGGCCGAGATAATCCAGTCGCCCACAGCAGGCACGAGTGTACTCGGAACCCCATTACCGTATTAACAGGAATCTTTATTTACATAATGAAATTTGTACTTACCGCCTTAAAAAGGGCAATGAGAGACGCCGTCAACCATTAGGTATCAAACAAAATGTTAGCGTCGGATGGTGTTAAATACGTAGACCAAAAACAATGCTCGCAAGTGGTGAAAATGAATGAACATTGCAAAATGGATTTATATCGATGCATGTAGATGAAAACGGGCATTCGTAGCGAACTCAAAATTGCAAAGTAAAGTAAAGGCTTACAGACATTTGATTATTTGAGTTAAAGATGTTGTGTGGACAGACGTTAATATATTTCTGTATGATTTCGGACAATTATTTTTTAAGACTTGCTGCCAACATTTTTCTGGCAGTACTAGGTTTGAAATATTGAATATTTACAACATATTGCTTTCATGGAACATCAAGAACTTGTATTTCTCTACATTCATTAGAAATGTAATTTACATTACTTGTTTATTATTATTTCACATTACTTCTACACATTTCAATGTTACATATTTTAAAATGCATACTGGCATAGTGAGAACAATAATCTTTGGAGCTAGATAACAAAAAGTTGTTTGCAAAATAAAATAAAAAGTGTAAAAGTTGATATCCGTAAAAATGAGACAAGTACGTTTATAAATTCGCGTAATGTTGTCTCTCCGCCTTACCCCATTTCCTACGCAACACCTTTTTCACCTGTCTGCCTCATGAAAAAGTATTGATCGGAAGACGTGTGGTGGAACAAAACTACAGTATATGGACAAATAATGTTAAAAACTTACGTTAATACCCACGAACACTTATGTGTATATGATGGAAGCCCACTTTTGAGGATTCACGGCTCATAGAAGCGTACTTACCTCGCAAATGTTATGTGTTCTTGGTTGACTGGCACCGTGGCGTGTCACAGTCCGCGGGAGTCGGCTAGCTTACTGTCGGGTGCAGCATAGCTGGCCGGAGTTGAAGCCGCCGCCACCAGAGTTCAGCAGTGTTCCTTACCCGAAGTGCGGCGGAAAGACGTGACTAGTGCGCGCACTTATGAACGGCTAGTTTGAATATAACGGATGTGATGTCATAGAGAATATTCACTAGATTGTTCTTAAACGTTTGTAAATTCTGGTATCCACTATTGGGCTCAATTGTGTGAATTGATTTGCGACAGTGGCTCGCTATTGGTGGATGATTGTAGCTATCCCCACAGCGAGGCAATGCTCGTATTTTGTATGTAAATGCTGGTAAAACCTGGCATCGAGGTCAGACGCTTGGCTGCGAGGGTAGTCTTCCATAGATAACAGGTCTGGTATTCAGTTTGATCACTGGTTGTTAAAGATGTAAAACCCTCCAGGAGATGGAGGAACGTCATTTTGACGCTCTAAGTTTTCTGTGATGGATAAAATAAGCAGTTTAAGTATTTCTGCATAACTTAATATGGAATCGCTTCTTAATTTCTAATGATACATTTACTAGTAAATGTTATAGTTGGAACCTTAATTTTTCTTGTTAAAAAAAATGTGTATTTCCTGAAGATGATACTTTATGTTGTCAGTTCTCTGCCATTTTTGGGCTGATGGAATAACTTCATTCATTGTTTCGTTTTGCCCACAGTTTTGGAAACGGGCTGTTTGGGAAGATTATATTGGCCTTTGCCAGGGCTTAGAAGCCAGAGATTTTTCACAGTTTAGTTTTGCAATAATTGTGGATTTACATTTTTGAATAGTTGATATCACAACTGAAGTAAGAAACAAGTACCTTAAAATACCTGCCAATGTCCATGAAAATCCTAGGAGGCCAGGTTGGGAGACATAAACATTTTGTGTTTGTTGTAGAAAAAAAGAAAGAGCTAAATATTTATGTGGCATTTCAAAGTTATGGCCAGATGAATTTGTTTTAAAATGAAAATACTGGATAAGTTACAAGTTGTCCATTTTTAAGGAATTTCGTGTAAGTTTTACCAGAATTTTGGAGTAATTCATGGAATGCACAGGTGCGTGCATATGTAATTCTAGTTTTGAATGCCATTTGGCTGAACATCTAGGTTTTATTCTAGTGGCAATGTGGTGAATGTTTTAATCATTCTTGTGAGATAACCAAAGAAAATACTTGATTGAAAGAGTCCTTGTGAGACATTCTATTTATAGATATATCTATATAAATATTTTGTCTATGAAATATTACTACAAATATTTTGTAAGGATTATCAGCTTTCCAGAAATTTCAAAATTTATATTTTGTTGAGGCCATTTGGGTCTTTGTATGTTTTTCCAAAAGAAGGAATATTGCTATATTAAAAAATAAATATGAAATTTACTCATGCTTCTATTTATTAGTGTAGATTGACCTTGTGCAACTTAAAACAGGTTTTTTTTTCGTGTAGTATATTAATTTTTTTTCTTCATGACTACTATTCATTCATACTCTATATCTCTTTCCTTATGTAACCTTATTTTTGAAAGATACTTTTTTTTTTTTTTTTTTTGTTGGATATTTGAAAGCTGTGCTTAAGAAATGATTGTATGAGCATTTTGTATTCTTCTACCATATGTAAAATTAAAATTTTCATCCCATTGGCCTAATCACTTTATTCATGTGGCATTCTAACTAAACTGAAAATTTTTAAACAAATATTTTACAAGAATTCTTATTTTTGCAATCAAAGGCATATAAAAATTAAAAGAATAATTTCTGTTTTCACAAATGTTTGTCTAACACTTTCAATTCAACGTTAAAACACGGGACTTCTTTCCTTCCGTCGTTATCAACTAAACAAGACGCATGCCAATTAATTCTCCCGTTGAAGTGCAAGCATGTTGGGGCAATGACATTTTTTTCAATGGTTGGAGTTGAAAGTTCTTAGTAAACAGTGAACAGTTAATAGTATAAATAGCCACAGTCTCGACTTCCTGGACTATTATTTTTTATTAAGTACAGAGGCTCAGGGACCAGTAACATGTGGAGCACCACGTGGTTGCTGGATATATATTTTTTTATGAAGGTGCATACACGCCCCACCCTCCACAGGGTTGACCACTGATAAAGTGCCGGCTGCTGAATGGCTCTGCGGTCCCAACAGAAGACTAAAAGCTGGCCAAATTACCTCGGCTGTGGTGGTGGGGTGGTTTTTTTTTGGGGGGCGGTAAGCGGGGTAGGGTAAAGAGAGACGGTCAGTGTACTCTGCAACAAATTTGCTCTCAGTGCAGCCAGCGACAAAAAAAAAAAAAAAGCTTTTGCCTTCGTCATCCTCGGGCTCCGCACGCGGCACAGTTACGCCAACCCAACAGATTACAACGGTCAGTAAACGAACAGAAGCACACCTTTGAAGTGAACACCGAACAACAACAAGTACCTATATACCCCCTTAGAATACTTTAATAAGGTCTTACCGTACGAAATTAAGTGAACGGTAAGAGCGAAAACGACCCCCTGAAAGGCATAGAATTTGCGTGTAAGAGAGAAGGGAGAGAGGAGAAATTTGGGTGGCTCTTGAGAACCGATGAGGGTGATTGATGTATGGAGCAGCGCAGGAATGAAATAGGGGGGGGGGGAGACCCCCAGTAAACCCGCCGACCAGCGGCATCTTTCGGCACGATTCCCACATGCGAGAATCCGGTGACCCGGCCGGGGATTGACCCCGGTGGGAGGCGAGCAGGCTAACCGCTCAGCCGCCACCGCCCCCAGTTCGTGTGATGGTTTCTTTACCAGCACATATCTTTCATTTTGTGTCACGAGTTGACTCGATATTAAAATAGCTTGGGCTGTTAATGTTTAATTTAATTTTGACACAACCTTTGAAAAAAAAAATAGCGGGAGGGTGGGGGGACCTTTCAATAAGTTCGTATGTTTCAACGCCAACATCCCTTCCCTGCAAATTGTATAAATTCTACTCATTAAGTTTTAATTAAACGTGCAATTTTTAGTTGTAAAAGTGAAGCTTTATTTCTCCCTTGTGCTGAATATTTTATATGTCCTAATAGAAACGCCAAATTTGAAAACTAACTTTGAAATTTCTGTGCACGCCCTTTCCTAACTTTTTTTTAGTAGGGACTGTTTCATGCTGTAATTTTCACTTACGCAGTTCTTTTGGATGAACATTCAAGAAGCTAAATTTGTGAGTAGCATATAATGGAGAAAGAAGTTCAAGAGGTTCGTCCGCAATGCAGTACTTTGAGTTTTGTATCGAAAGAATCAAGCAGCACACGAGATATTGCTTATCGTCACTTTGTAAAATACACAATTTCATAATTTACAGACTTGTAAGTATGTAGATGAGTGACAAAACGCCAGTTACCTACTTGACGATATCAATTTGGTACCTGCAACACAATAATAGAACGTAGCGAATGCCTAGAATAGAATAAATCAAAATTATAATAGGCAAGAAGAATTCTAATAGTTTTATTTCTGCTTCAAATTATAAGAATAGATTATACGTACCACATTTATATGGTCGAAGAGAGTCTGTAAACAGGAATTTTTCAATCGACACAAACAGTGCATGGAACCAAATACGACAATAAACCAGTTTTGAGGAAGCTTTGAAATAAAGCACAGGCTTGACGAAATTTTTTAATGCTTTTGTATAAAAAAAAATTAAATTTCCCTAGTAGGGTTGCGGATACTACTCCCTTGACCAGTGTTATTATGGTGTTTAATATCACTTCCTTATAAAGTGGGATACACTGGCAACATTTTACAAGAAATCATAACAACCACATAACACACGTGCTAAGAGAGATATTCGCGTTCAAGTATTTTTTTTTGCGTTCTTCTTAATAACTTAGCCAACCCCTAAGTCTGCGAATATTCCCTCTTCCAAAATGTGTTAGCCACCGAAAGAACGCACTTTGTGGTCTTTGTGCTCCGACCTTGTGCGTTGCTCTTCAAGTGTTGCATATCTTCACCGTACTCCCAGAAGCGTTTTATGTTCCAGCGATGTAGCTTCACTCGTACCTCCCTGTTTATTTTCTATTATTCACAAGGTATAGTGCGCTAATTTCACACGTTCCCTCATTTCTCTTTTTTTTTTTAATGCTGGGAATTAATTGTGGTCTTCTGTTATCTGTGTCAGTTATTTTTCACCACGCCAGTTTTATGCCTTTTACGCCATTACCAGGTTGTACTATTTCCCTAAGTGTTTTCGTCGTAATATGTTCCCTGGCATATTTGATAGCTCAATAAAACCTCGTCGCGACCCAAATCGTGCACAGTAATTTCCTCGACAAGAACGTCATGGCCGGTCAGGCAAAGTGTTGACCTATTGGTTTTTATATCTCTTCCCCCCCCCCCCCTTAACATTTAACCGCGGCCTCTGCGCCTTGATTGGGACTGAGACCTCTACCAGCGTGAGGGGAATGATGTTCCCTTTAAACGCGGAGTGATATAAAAAGACCCCTCTTCCGTTTATTCAGGACACGCTCGCCCGACCGAAATTGGCCGGAAAAAGGAGAACGGGACAAATGAAATTTCTCGTGTTCCGGCAGATATGAACAAGAAGTGGCGTTGTATTAAGGCAATCACTGCCTCTGCCATTGCAGGGGACACGAGTAGCAATACGATAGCGACAAACGATGTGTGGGCTCGTGTGTATGTGTGTTAGCCTCCTACTGGGGGGGGGGGGAAAGGGGAAGATTGCTCTCTCTGTAACAGATGAATTTTCATTATTCCGAATATTTCTCTTGTTGAGTTTTCATTTAAAAGATATACGAGTGTTGTCACAAGCCTTTAAGTTTAGTCCTTGCTTTCCTATGAACTATGTGAGTAATGAGACTTTGGGCGACTACTGAAACCTGAACTCGCCCTACTTCTAAGCCACTAGTATTATTGGTTGAATGTCAGAACAGATACAGATCGTGCATTCCGACCGTGGTTGTGATATTAGCCGATTTCAGTAAAGGTTGTTTTCTTTTTCGAGTAGTTCCCCCGGCCTTCATAAACGCAGGTGCGACTTTAAACCTTCCCAGATCCATATCAGTTAAGTCACAGAGATAAATTGTGCGCACAAGATGAAAACCAGTCATCATCTAATGTTATTTATGTATGGATACAACCACCGATGTTCCTATTTTAGCGAATGTATGCAAATTAACATCACACTCGAAATATTTCTTAACTTGTTGATTAGTATTTAAGTCGTAGTAATCGCAATTACTAAGACCTGCATTGTTTTGCAAACGTTGTAGTCAGAGTTCAGTCCATCGAGTTACGCTTTACGCAGTATAAAAAATACATTTTTTATAAGGCCTAAGTAACGGTGGCTTAAAATGCTATGGCACACGTAAAGTGTGAATTTATTTGCTTTCTCCTTATTTATTATTAAGAGATAGCGATTTCTAAAACGGAGCTCGTATTTCGCTGAATGTCTACGCAAACAAAGCAAATATTTTTTCGTAGCACGATATATAATAATCCATAACATTTTCCGAAGAATTTGTTATCAATTTCAGGCTGATACACTCTAAATCGGAATCAGTTATTTTTTACTGATTGTCAGTTGAAATTGCTCCATCCGGAATTTGTAGAAAAAATATCACTAATTCATCAATTAAAAGAAATCTACTAGTTCAAGCAGTAGAAAACTAGTTATTTATAGTTGGTTAATGTAAGTACATGTCTTTGTAAAGTTCAAAAGTCAATCTACTAGCTTTAATTTAGTTCGGATTCTGTGCTTTAAGAGATAAGTATAGTGGTTTCAATGTACGAGGTTATCGATGTTAAATAGTATTCGCCATTTTACAATGCAATGAGACACTACAGATTTAAACTGTTATTTTTGTGACACATATATCAGTGATAATTCTACTGACTCGATAGTGCGGTGATTCAATAAGAAAGGTGGATTTACACCAGCAAAAGTTTTGTGGTTAGCAAGTTAACAGATAAAATAATGAGGAAACGACAAACACAGTTATTACTAGTCAGTCTGTCTCATCAAAATAACAGTTTCATTCTGTAGAATCTCGTTTGTTTGTGAAACGGCAGATAGATATAAAACACCGACAGCACCGTTGAAACCACTATATTTCTCTTTAACTTAGTATGAATTTCGAGCCTTGCAAAGACATGTACCTACGTATGCACAATATGTGTATATTTCGACCTCATGAAGTACTTTCACGTTTCGAAACTGAGAGCCGTTCTCCATTGTAAGTTTATGTTATCACGCAAATGCGAGACCGTTTATCTCAGTGGCAAAGTATCAGAGTTGGTAGAACGTCAGCCAAAAGAAACAAGAGAATGTGTTGCGTTTTTGGGGTGGCGGTTCGATACCAACCACTTCCAAAATTCCCTTGTACTTGTAGGCTAATAATTTGGTTTTTAAATCCTTGTGCTTTTTATTAATCGACTATAAATAACTTTTTTTCTGCTGTTGTATTACTGGATTTCATTTAACTGGACATATTAGTAGTTTTCTTATTCTACTGATTCCGGATGGAGCAGTTTCAACTGACAATCAGTAAAAAAATAACTGATTCCGATTTAGTGTGTAAATAGTTTGAAAAACATCTGTATTCGAAATGTTTCGATATATCAAGTATTTATTTACCAACAGGCGATTTTTCCCGCTTGAGTGCGTGATGTAGCGAGCTGTAACACAATACAAGCTTGAGACCAATATTACCTAAAACCACAGCCGTGGAATACAGGTGTGGACACCAGCTTGAAAATGGGACGCCTTTGTCGACCCACTTAGTTCATGAACCCAGTCACAGAGCGCCGCTACCAAAGTAGTGCTGTTTGACATGGCAAGCACAGGAGAGGGGAAATTGCAATTTTTTTTTCTTAAAGTGGGAAAATGACGTTCACATTGCCATGGCGTTATCCCTATAACAGCGATGCTAGCAGCACTAGTTAGGCGAATGTCGTGACCAATGGGTTATCTACAGTAGACTGTATATATCCTCCTTGGTCCAGATCTGCATTCTACTACCGTGCCTAAAACTATGTCAGCCATAGCCCAAAACAAAGTAAACTACGCGTCTTCAATCAAAAACTACGACTTGAGCTCTCTTCGAAGGGGCAAACGAATAATATATCTATGAAATAACATATAGAATAAAGGTCCGAAAAGTTACGTTTCATAAAAACTTTTATAATATACTTATAGCGTTGGCATTCATTCCTCGTAAGCATTTGGAAACAAAATACTAACTATTCTTAAATTATTATTTTTTGTTCGTATTTCAGATGCCACAAAGAATCTCACATCCCCCCTCCCCCTAACAATGTGTGTCATGAAAACAGGTGTGAAAATAATAATTTTAATAATTTTACGTTCAACAAAATTTATTTCACCCACATTGTAGATATTGTTGTTGTAGTCGTTTAATGTACACCTTCACAGTTACTTAATTTCACCCACATTGTAGATTATTGTTGTTGTAGTCGTTTAATGTACACCTTCACAGTTACTTAATTTCCTTCCGCCCAAAATAAAACAAAGAAGAAAATACATCACTGTGATTATCATACACGGAAAATTTCGCAGAGAAAGTGAAAGCACAACAGTACTGTAATCGGACTTCAGGGTAGCATACCTTCGCTAACATCTTACCCTACTTTCTGCCGCTCCAATCCAGTTAAAGTAGTGTATGTTTGTATCCTCCGCGACTGTCGTACGTAATTTTTCCATCGCCCTATCCGCTTTACGCTGGTTTGTCGTGCCCTTCCATCTCGACCTATCCGCTCTCTGGACGTGTCCAATGGCCACAATTGCAGCTATGGCACCAGATAACCTTGCTATATATATCCGCGATGCACACGGCTCTTTTAAACGTAATAAACCCGACCTAAGGCGTATAGGGCTTCCCCTGAAACGCAGTCAAACTTCTGCCGTCCTAGCTACTATAGGCTGTTCACGGTAAAGTGAGCACTTTCGAGGCCCTAGTTACTTTTTTCTTTCAAGCATTTTTGATCCTTTAACCACCCTTTTTTATATAAATATTGCCGTGTATGTAATAAACACAGTGTGTATATTCCACCGCAGTTGGAAGTGAACTTCTAAGGCTAAAATAAAACATATTTATTGACAATTATTCCAAACAAGAGGGCCCTTTCAAAAGTACTTTTTGCCGTGCATAACCTCCAACAAGCACGCCAGAGGGCCTATAGAACTGTGCAGGGGCTCACGCTGGTTTAACGGGATTTGGGGGCCTGCCAGTTTTCAGTTCCTCCATTTCTCTCTAAAGCATATTTTTGTGATAGTGAAAATGGCTCAAACGAGTGTTTTCATGGTCATTTTTTGGGAATGGACATTCCGACAGAAAGTATTAGAAAAAGGAACAGGGACGTGCGTCCAGCATTAATTTGTATTATTACGTCATACAAGGGTAGGGTCTTCGCTGGAAGTCTCATAGAGGCGCGATATCGACGCAAGACAGCGCGCCAGGTCAGTGCTTTGAGCGTAGAGGCGATGGGAAGGTTGTTGCGAATATCTCGGTCCCTTAGCACTCCCACGTTTTTAGGTCTCAGACGTACAAAATTCCTCATCCAGACGACCACCTTAAGCTGAGTTTAAAATAAAATATATATGCATTGAGGCCACTGCCTACCAGCTGGCAGCTGCGAAATTTAAATACGAAGTCCCATATTAAGGAAGTTTCACCTCACTGCGTTGATTTTAATTATAAGCGTTTCGAACAAAATGTATGCTTCACAAATTCTTTAGCAGAAGATCCCTACGAGCGAAATTTTTAAATATAGATAAGCAGTATTCTCAATGAAACATAAATTTTAAAAATTCCTTGCAAGCAGGCCAGAAATGTAATGGACACATATCCGTGGTACGGAACTTCTTCTAAAAAATTCGCGAAAGTTGCATTTTGTTTAAAAAGCCTATCTTTAAAATTAACGCACTGAGGCTCAATTTCCTTAACATGGGCCTTCCTATAAAATTTTTGAAGCCCGCAGGTAAGCAGCGCACTTAATAATTATGCATTAAGCGCTGTTCTGGCATACGGAAACACGTCTTATGTATTTGCGGTTTCCAATTAACCTTTTATTTCTTATTCCCAGCCGATGGAAACAGGAGAGAAGCCTGCCTTGTTAACTTTTTCCTAAGATAACCGCATAGTCCCTGTATCTAGGGACCTGCAAAATTCGCGTTATTTTTTGACATCAAGCTAAAATTCATGCTACTATATATATATATATATATATATATATATATATATATATATATATATATATATATATATATATATATATATATATATATATATATATATATATATATATATATACACTCGAGCTGGCGTCATTTCTCCATTGATTGCTGCATAAATGTCAAGTCACGCCCTTTCTGAGTGAACTGCACGTGATTGGGGCACACAATTGTGAAGTGTTCGTTTATTGGCGCAGAGTTACCAGGGGCGTGTCAAATAAACAATGGTCCAATGGCACACGTATTGCAAAGGAAAATATTTTTAAGTTTAACGTGTCCTCAAATAATGAAGCGAATTTTGCAGATCTCTACCTACATCACAACCCTATTTAAGTACATCATACTTCAATGCCAACATTGTCTATCAGGAAGTTTATTTTTGTGAACAAATACAATCGCAAACATGTGTACACACATGAAATTTAAACATTTTTATACTTACATTATTGTAAATAACAGTTTTCCGCCGACAACACCGACTACTCTGTTCTGATTGGTCGTCACCTTACAAGATTCATTTAAGATGTAAAAACGATTTATTTTAACACTTAAGGAAATCCCAATATCTGACACGACCTGCAAAGTGCCATTGGAAACCAATACACAAATTAACACACTATTAGTTCTTCTGCACACGAAATAAAGCATAATTTAATGATTACTTTTTCTATTGCAAACCCAGCTTTACCCGGCAAGTAGAGTGCGCATGTGTACTGGAGGTCTCGGGGATTCTCTAGAACGTTCCGGGCTTTAAAGAATGTTGATATCTGAATTGAAATAAGGTGGGACCTGGATGGACGTGTGATAATTACTTGAAAGTAAATTAGAGACCCGAGAAATTCGTGAGTCCAATGACCTGTAGGCTAGACTTCACAGTCTTATATACTCTCATGCCGATATCAACTGTTTATATGTTGATTGTTGTTGTAGTAAAAAGCTGTGGTTGGGCACACAATTTATTGCATGTTTGTTATTAGCTCATTTATCTCCAGGAGGTATCAAACAACACGTCGACCAATTACAAACGTAGCACGAACGTGCATGTGAATGGATTCCAACTTGTGTAGAAATGAACCTGCAAAATTCTCGGGTATCTAAAGTAAATACTCGGTCTGTCAGATAGCAAAGATATCATTTTAATACTATTTCAGCACGTGTTAGAAAACAGTTTATAAAGACACGTTTTAAGTGTTTTGAATGTGTCAATTTCTTTGAGGTGAGGGGCGAGTATATAAAAATTTGGTGCAAATATATTGTAAATCTATTGTTGTCGTGATAGAAAATTTAAAGTATATTGTAAAATTTTTTTAAAATAAAAATTAGGAAATTATTGTTTATTTAATACTTAGCACATATATAATCACCAAATAATAGTTCATACATTTTAAAAAAATGCGAAACAATATGCAAAAAAATGTTACGTTAAACTTTTTTTTTTCGTTTATGGCTTGTTATTTGGTTATTACATATGTGTCACGCGGTAGCCCATAGTATTAGTTTACTATGTAAATATTTTCACCTGTACAATATGGTAAGGGTTTGTTATTATGGCTATAACAAAACAATAATTTTGTACCTAACCAATAGTTCAAAAAATATAATGTGTACAATTTTTTTATCCGAGGAAAATGCTATCACGTGCAATGCGTACCAGTTCGACAATGTTAAAAGTATTCATTTGTTGGGGTCCGATGCCCTTAAAGGACTCGGTTACGCCTACAGACTTGGGAAAATTGTAACATT
The DNA here is from genome assembly GCA_029891345.1 of Dryococelus australis. Classification (NCBI taxonomy): domain Eukaryota; kingdom Metazoa; phylum Arthropoda; class Insecta; order Phasmatodea; family Phasmatidae; genus Dryococelus; species Dryococelus australis. Next base: position 41,567,050 of record CM057003.1, read on the forward strand.
AGGAAACTCTTTTGTAAGAATATTAATTTAGTTTAATTTGCCGCCCGTGAGATCTACACAGTGCTTACCGGAACGAAGTGTGATAGGCTGGGCTCCGGTTGCGAAACGCTCTTCGATTGTGTCCGACCGGAGCCGTGGGAGCTCCGAGTCCATGTGTTCGCCGGCCATGTTGCGTTTCGCGAGTCGGCCGGCGATTTCCCCAGGCCGCGTTATTGAACCGCACCTGCGCCAATATTAACAGCCGTTAATAGTCCCCGGCGGGACCCAGTGCATCCGCGGGCAGAGCTAATCGCACCCTTGTTCCCCTACAACACAACTCTACAACCCTCCTATACATCCCCTACAAGACCACCTTATTTTAACCCCATCATACGTGCTGGCATATTTGTGAACTCGTATCATTGGGAGCGCGTCATTTTTCCTAAAGTCGTTCTGCCTAAAACTCTAGCCCCTCGATTAGTTTCCCAAAAGTGATTTTGCCTAAAGTAATTTTGCCTAAAAGTTTCGTCTCTCACTTAACTTCACAAACAGTCGTTTTGCCTAAAGTTACTTTCACTAAAAGTCATTTTCCGTAAAGGCGTTTTGCCTAAAGTCGTTTTACCTAGAATCGTTTTGCCTATAGTCATTTTGCCTAAAATTCATTTCGCCTAATGTCGTTTTACCTAATTTAAGGCAACACGACGGGTACTCGTATCATTCCCGAAAAAATCGAGCGAGTCGGCGCAAGTGGTTAAATAATGTCCTCGCGATCGGAAGGACCGGGGTTCGAATCCCGGTGGGGCCGCGGTGGTGTAAGGGTTCGACTACTCGCCTCCCACCGAGGCGGACCGGGTTCGATTCCCGGCGGGGCCGCCACTCGGGGATTTCGCATTTAGGTATCGTGCCGGACGATACCACCGGTCGTCGGGTTTTTCTCGGGGATCTCCCGTTTTTCATCCGCCCTTGCGTTCGGGCGCTGCTCCATCCTCGCCTCGCTTCGCCCTCATTGACTCTCGAGATCTCGACGGTGACAGCCGCCCGAATCTGTCCACTCTCCGCTCGAATCCCGGTTCGACCATCCTGATTTGGGTTTTATCGTGGTTTTCCCGAGATCACTCCAGGCGAAATGCTGTGATGGTTCCTTTGCTACAAGCCGTGGCCGATTACGTCCCCGTTCCTCAGCAGCTTCCTCCTTCTCTAGTGACCTCGCTGTCGACGAGTCTTTAAGCCCCACCTACCTACCTACAGGCAGTTGACAGTAAAACGAGAACTTTTAAAAGCCTTGCTTAAGATCTACTTGTATGCGCGGTGCATATTCTTCCGTCTTATGTAAAATTAACATTGCCATGGGCCGCATCACTTTATTCATGCGTCGGTCAAGTGAAACAGTGGCATTATTAGGAAAGTAAATATTTTACAAATCTACACATTTTTGTTGCCAGCCTTGCGTGGCGCAGACAGTTGGTGCGCCACCGATCTTGCGTGCGGGAGGCTCTGGGTTCGAATCCCGGGCAAGGCATAGACGTTAATTTAAGTTAGGTTATAGGTTAGTCTGTAAGCCGTCTCCTGCTAAGCTTTCAAATATAAAACCGGAGGACGTTGAGAAACACCCTCACAACTACAATTGCACAATTTTGCATTTCGATGCATTAAAAAACACAGAAATAATTTAGGTTATAACAAATGGTAACCAAAATACTTTTTATTTGACTTTAACATACGGAACTACCTTCCGTCCGTCGTTGCCAACCTTACTGAGTGCATGTCACTAAGTGCGCCCGTTAAAATATGTACAGGTAAGGGCAGTGACTTTTTTAAATTTAGGTTTGATTCCAAAAGTGCTCACTTTATCGTAAACAACCTCTACCTACCATCTACCATCAGTCCGAAATAAGTTCACGGAGAACGTTGTCATCGAAACGTAATTTTCCCTGCAGAGTTATTTACAATTTTTATTTCAACGAAATATGAAAATGTACTTTCATTGTGCTACATAATCACTTTTCTGACCTGTAGTAGGAGAAAATTACACGTACATAGCCGTTGTGTGCTGTTTGTTATCCTGTGATCCCTCCGAAAGCGATTATTGAGTGTAGCTATTTGTGTTACTTAGAAACTAACATCTTAATTCCATCTCTCTGAAAGCTGCTAAAGACGCGGTATACTACGCAAATTGTATCACTTTTCATTATCCTTGTATACTTCCTCATATTTCCATGTTCTAGAAAAATATTTAGCCTAGTCAGAAAGGATAGCGATAATTTAGGTAGCGGTATCGGGCATATGACGACCACCCAATCAGTATTATCTTAATAATACCCTATCTACCAAAAAGTAATGGGGCACCTGTCCACAATGTTTGCTCGGTGGTTGTCACCCCGTTAGAATCTCGTAGGGCCACCTCTTACGGCTATAGCAGCAGCCACCCTGTCTGGCATGCTCTCTACGAGCGTTTGCAGGACATCCACGGGGATTCGTCTCCATTCCTCTTGCAACCATTCCATGAATTGAGCAATGGATTTTGGCCGCGCCGGACGAGCTCTCACCCGGCGATCCAATTCGTTGATGTTGAGGTCGGGACTCTGGACGGGCCAGTCCAATCGGCGAACATTGTTGTCGGCGTGCCGCTGCATAGTAGCCCTTGAAACATGGCACCTGGCATTGTCATCCTGGAAGTAACACGGGCCCATTCCGTAAAAACGCCACAATGTTGGGAGCATTTTATTAATCAGAATGTTACAATGGGCCTCTGTGTTCGTACTACTCTGGACAAACACCAGCGGTCCTACGCCGAACGCCATGAAACACAAGTCAAGTGAAGTACTGAATTACCTATCTTCACGGATTCCCAGTTACTTTATGGCAGATAGTGTAGTACAAATGTGAAAGTTTGTAATCACGTCATAAATGCTAGACGGATTTGTATGAAATTTGATACAGGGGTAGATTATATTCTTGATTAGCACATAGAATACTTTTCATCCCAGAAAATCGAACAGTTTCTTAGGGAATATATAAAATATGCCACCAACCATTTGAGTAGGCGCTGGTTGGTGGACTGTTTTTTTTTTTTTTTTATATTTGCACGTGGGTGGGGCCGCGGGGAATAGCTAGTCTGCAATAAAGGTAACCTACGAATAGTGAAAAACTTTAAAATAAGGGCTGTTCACGACAAATTGAGCACTTTTAAAATCAACCTCAGGAAACTGTCGCTACCCCTACCTGCATATATTTTAACTGGCGCACTTAGTGACATTCGCCCTGTAAGGTTGGCAACGATGGATGGGAAGTAGTTCCGTATCTTAACGTCGAATAAAAAGTGTTAGGTAACAATTTCTTAAAACTGAAATTATTTATTTCGCTTTCTTTTCCTTTTTCAAAGAATCGAAGAGTAAAAAATTATCAGATTTGTAAAATATTTATTTTTCTAATAATTTCGCGGTTTCACGTGACCGACGCATGAATGAAGTTGTGAGGCTCATGACAATGTTAATCTGACATCAGGTGGACGAATACACAACGTACGTGCAAGTATATCTTAGCAGGGCTTTCAGAAGTACTCATTTTACCGTGAATAGCCTGTAATAAGAATTTTAGCAGAAATTACGTTGCAGGGAAATTTAAATTCTTTAATAATACACTTTCTCGGGGACCGATCACTGCGAATCATGGAGACGATAAACATTTTCAAAAAAAAATTTCCCGAATAATGTTATTGACGAGCTGAGTTCAATAATTATTCGACGAAGTGAAAAATAAAGAAGAAGATCAACAGGGTTTCGAGAAGCTTTAGGAATGAAGATAAGCTGAGCGTGACCCGCGCTTTAAACATACACTCCAGCATCCATGGGAATGAATACAGCTCGCAGCGTCTCGCACCTAGTAGTTTCCAGGCGAGTATTTTCCACACAGATTCCTGTTCTGGAATTGAATACCATGCAATCATATTTTTCTATCTCCTCTTGTCTGTTGTATTGAATAGGTTTTCGTCTGCGCATATTGGCGCTGCTGTGTTGTGTTCACATTTTTCTGAAGCCCTCATAAAGTTCTCCTTTTAGGTACCGATTACGTATTGTTAAAAAAAACGCAAAGGGTATATCCAAGATGGCTGCGCATTCAGCTATGCAGATACCATGGAGGGTCACAAACGGATGTTTTGGATTTCTAAGAGGTATGGCCCATCTTTTGTAATACGTTCATATATACGGACTTCGTATAAGACGGGCTTATGGAGGTAAACGGGCTTTGTGCGCATCCTGTACAGAACTAAATATTTTGATTCCTTTTACAGCGACAGTAAAATATGTCTCCAACCAAATAGTTTGCCTATGAATTTGTTTGGTTTATTTACTGCTTTTGATTTCGTTACACTAACCAAACAAAATAGACAAGTAAAATGAAACTTTTTTTGTTATGCTGCCATGATGTTAACAAAACTCACCAGCTTAGCGAAAATTAAAAAAAATATATGTTTGTTAAGATCTAAGCTCAAGGAAATATCATGGGAGACAGATGTTCAATGCTGGCATTAACTGCTTCAAAAAGTATACTCCTTGTACTTCCAAAATGTCTTCAACGGGAATTGTCATAATTACAGTGCTAGTCCACGAGCGAAGTGAAATTTGTACAACTTCTTCTCCGTGCTCAACAGTCAATCATTAAACAATTTTTCTTTATAAAAAATACACTAAATCCTAGCGAGTTGATTGTGTGCGCCTTAAATCATCATTATTTTTACTGTATTTAAAGGACTAATAATATTGGAAGTGAAAGTAAATAAGATGATAAGGCAAACACTGTTTGGCCAGCTAAATAAAGAACACTAAAGGCTGTTCACAATAAAGTGAGTACTTTAGAAATGAACCTTAAAAAAAAGTCACTGCCCCTGCATGCATATATTTTAATGGGTGCACTGAGGGAAATTCGCCCAGTAAAGTTGGTAATGATAGATGGAAAGTAGTTCCATATCTTAACGTCGAAAAAAAAACTTAAAATTATTTCTTTCGCATTCTGTTTTTTTTTTTTTTTTGTTTATCGAAGTGTAAAAATGAGCAGATTTGTAAAGTATTTACTTTCTTAATAATCTCGCAGTTTCATTTGACCGACGCATAAATGGCAATGTTAATTTTACATAAGGTGGAAGAATACACAACGTGTGTTTACAAGTAGATCTTAAGCAGGGCTTTCAAAAGTGCTCATTTTTACCGTGAACAACCTACCTATGTATTGCCAACCTTAGCCGCATATTCTTTGGATACCTACTGTGCTTATAGTTGGCGCACTGTCGCCGGCACAGTAACTTCATTAGAAACCCTGTGCGCTCGTAAGAACAAAGTTAACGTTTGCTGGCCCATTCCTGACACTTCGCACAATGCGAGGTGGCGGCCGTAATTCAAGCGAGGTGTGGCTGGTGAATTTCAACCGAGCTGCGTCCGCCTGTAAATGGCGCTGTAACGACGCAGCTCCCTTGTGCTTAGTAATTGTTCTCGAGGATCACGCATACACATACGCCTACACATACGCAAGGGTGTGCAACACCACACAAACAATTGCTAGCTTTCCGCACATGCAAGGTGTGCAAATTACCGCCGTGACAAGTAGTTGCCTTGGGTTTTGTCATTTGCATCAATAGTGCTAATCCGTTGGTACACAAAAAAATAGTTCGTCAGGTTTATTACACTGTTATATTTTTAATTTTTGCCTTGTCTACGAGGCGATAAACGCAGCATTTGAGCTTTACGTAGTCACGTGAGTGTTTCAATTCAATAGGGTTACTCGTAAATACTATTCGATTTGATGACAATCCGAATGGAATAGTTTTTCGAGAATTGATGAGTATAGTCTATTCGTGATTTCTTCTCATTTTTTAAAATCAAACCTTTGGAAAAATCACCCCATATATGACTTGGCATGTTTCTTGTTTCCTAAATATTTCATGTAAAGGCTGTTCACGTTAAAGTGAGCACTTTAGAAACGAACCTTAGAAAAGTCACTGCCCATGCATGCATGCATATGTTTTAATGGGCGCCTTGAGTGACATTCGCCCAGTAAAGTTGGTAACGATGGATGGAAAGTAGTTCCATATCTTATCGTCGAATAAAAAGGGTTAAGCAACCATTTGTAATAGCTTAAATTATTTCTTTCGCGTTGTACATGTTTAATACATCAAAATGTAGAAATGAGCATATTTATAAAATATTTACTTTCCTAATAGTTTCACAGTTTCACTTGGCCGACTGATGAATAACGTGATGAGGCCCATAGCAATGTTAATTTTACATATGGCGGAAGAATACACAAAGTGCATACAAGTAGATCTATAGCAGGGCTTTCAAAAGTGCTCATTGTCCCGTGAATAGCGTTTAACACAAACTTTTTATACTTGTGTTAACATACAAGTACCTAGTTTTTGGTTATATTGAATTTCAATTTAATTTTGGTCTATGGATATAATTATTCCATTTATAGTTTATATGAATGAAAACAGCCAGAAAATATGTGCGTTGCTAATGCCTAGTAAGAAATAATTCCCTTTCAATATATAATTACACTGATTGCATTCGAATGCGGTGCGTTGTCCCTCTGGTGCATTTTTCTAGATTTGGCTCAACTTTGTTTGCAAGAGGCGGAGGAATAGCAAGAAAGCAGAACCTTAGCAGGGCTTCAGAAAAGTTGGAAGTAACCGTAGACGGACTATATAAACTGTAACTTCTGTAGAATTGCAATGTGTGTAATAATGTGAAATGTTAAGACAACCATGAGAACTCTACTTGTGGTTTGTAAAACAAGTGTTAATGTGTTTTTAACAAAAAAATTTTCTTACAGTTTCACCTAATCATACTTATGATAGATTAACCTGCGTGTAGATTATTCTTGCAGCAAATAACACTTTAAAAATCATCGAAATTTTATCTTTCTCCAATGCTAATCGCTTTACTGGAAACAGTTAAATATTAGGTAATGATAATTAAGGTACGTTAATCACTATAACGGTATTTACTTCTCATTTCAAGTTATTTTTTTCAGTCTGAATTGGTTTGATACTTTATTTGATTCTGTTAAAATACCTTTGATAATGTTCGCATGAGACGGAGGAATATCCTGGAAGTAGAACTTCAGCAGGCCTCCAGAAAATAGTGAAGTACCCAGAATGGACTATAATAGAAATATTGAATTATCAGTACACTTCATGTGATAAAAATTTAATGCAAATTTTAAGAAACCCGTAGTAAAAAGCGCACGTTTATTGTATAGTATATCCACAAATTTGCGAAAACGTAATCTGTACTGACATGCCAGAAACCACTGTGTGGCAGTATGCTAAGATAATAGTCGGCGGCGCTACCTTGCCGTTACGTCTTGGAAATGCTATGTCTGTATCTGCTGTGCCCTGGCATCGTGCGAGTGAGTGTGTGCTGGTAATGATGATGTATTCCAGCAGGGTAGTGCACCGGGTCATGGGGGCCCAAGTTGTCCAGAATCGGTTCGAGGAGCGTTCTGGAGAGTTCCGATGACTTCTGCGGCCACATCGATTACCCGATATTAACCACATCGTGAATTTATGGGAAGCGGTGTAGCGATACATTCGCACCCAAGATCCAGCACCTACAAATAGCAGGGAGCTGTGAGTAGCTATCTAGTCGAAATTGGTCAACATCTCTCCACGGGTGTTTCGTCCACTTGTAGAATCGATGTCGGGACGAGTTTCAGCATTTCACCTGGCTATAGGAGAGCCTACACGATACTAGACTCGTATATAATTAATTTTGGCATTTCAGTGTATGTTTATGTTAAAATACTATAATATGACTTATGCGTAGGTGTAATTTCAACGTTAGAAGTAAAAATTTCTGTTTTCTCTAATGCCTTTCTCCAGATTGTTATCTGAACAAGTGAGCGAAATATTTATGGGTTATGCCCAAAAAAATTAAGCACGTAATATGAAAGATACTGAAACAAATTTCACATTTGTTCTACCGAAGAAGTTTTACCATGTTGAAATGGTAAAATTTTGTTAACATCGCAAAGTTTCGTTATCGGAAATGATGGCTTGTTGGAGGGAAAGTTGACTGTTTCCTCTTGGGTTACAACTTACAGTGCATGCGTAAGAAAAGTTTTCTTTCGTTGTCTGCTGTCATACGTGTACGAAGTTGCTTTACACATTTCACTGGGCGGAAGAGGTTTATGATGTGCTAGCACAGTTTGTGAATAGCCTGCAAAGAAAAAAAAACGAAGCCAGCAACAAAATCGTAAGAGGAATTTAGAATATAGGCTCCCGATTGGGTACGAAAAATTAATTCTCGCAAAAGCTGTAGAAATGAAATATCTTGGCCTTAACTCGCCTGCCGCGGCAGCGCAGCGAACAGGGAATCCTCCGCAGCATGTGGTAACCAACCAGACAAAAGGCCCCGTTCCCAGAGCCTCGCCCAACCGATCAGAGAATGGGTTACCCTACGTCGAAGGTACCATTTTGCTTCCACGGGCTTGTCTACTCTGTGGCGGAGTATTGGTGGATGCGCGGAGTAAATACCGGGCCAGCTGGTCGGACGCGCCGTGTAATTAAAGATGGTATCTCGGGGTAATATTTCCCCCGCTACGCCCGTCTGTACCCCATCCCCCGTTATGGAGGCCCCGCACGCCACTTACAGCCGAGGCGTCGCGCACGCCCCTTGCGCCGATAAATCCCAACCCACTCGTTTCTTCGAGGGGGGTCGGGGTGGGTTTTTTGAAGGGGGGGGGGGGGTGATGCAGGGGGGTCGGTCGGTGGTCGATCGTTAAACAAGCTGTGCAAGGGAGACAGGCCTCACGCGCATCCACTTGGTCCCAATCTATTCCGAGTGCCCCAAATGGTTATCTGTTGGGTGCGAGGTTTAGGGGCCTCCCTCCCCTTCTGTACCCATCACACACACACTTACACACACACACAATCTCTCTCTCTCTCTCTCTCTCTCTCTCTCCTCTCTCTCTCTCTCTCTCTATCTATCTATGCAAACCTGCGGTCGGCGCCGCAGCGCCTTTAACTGCGCGGTCCCGACTTGTTTACGACCTCCTTGGACGATCGTTCCCCCACGAGTTTTGCTCGCCCCGCCTGATCATTGGCATCTACAATGACGCCATTGTCGGAGAAGGCATTCCCGCGCTGGTGCTACGCCGAGGCAATGATCTAAACCACCGAAGCAAAGCCAGGAACACTAAGATGATCTAATCGTGGCGTATTTTGTACCCCTTTTTAATGCAAAATCACGCTGCCAATTGAGCGAATAATGTCTTGGCATTAAGCCATGGCATTTTTTTTTCTTCTCGGCGCACGCATGTTGGTGTGCGATGTCATCTTCTCGGCACGGAAACAGACGTTTATGTTTACAAGTTTCCCATTACCAAAGACGTTTCGCATTTTTGTCCATTGTTCAGGAAAATGTCATACGGTGTTTCAAACTGGCTGTGATTTAGATTTCTAATGATTTACTCCATTTACTGTAAATCTAACTCGTACCTCATAATTATTTATCCGTTTGCCTTATGTGTGTCTCGCATTGTAATGTTTCTCAAATGAAATCTTTACAAACTGTTAAGGATTCAGAAAAATTCTAGGCACACGCAGAATTTAATCAAGCATAAGGGATCGTTCTGGACTACCAACATTTCGGTCTTCTCGCCATTTCTGCGCTCTGCGATCACAGCAAATGTAGGCCCTTTTCTCTCGATATAATCCTGTGAAATTCCATAGTGAGAACGGATTTTTTTTTTTAAGTCAGTCGATAGCTTCAGTGACGTAATTTTGTGGGTTGATTGATTAACGTCCATAGATGTTATGCTTGAAGGCTTATAAGCGGACATCTTACAAACTAACTTATTACCTAACTTAAAATAAAGCCCGTGCCTTACTTAGGGTTCGAACCCAGGACATTCCGCACCGTAGGCCGACGGCGCATCAACCGACTGCGCCACGGGAGGCCGGCAATTTAGTGGGTTCTACACCGATTTGTCGTCCTATTTTTTCTACTATTATACCGTGCAGAGCATTTTAGTCCAACCAGATTCCCTAATTGCTAAGGCCGCCTGTTTTTCGCGAAAGTACTTCAGGACTATCTGTACTCCAAACCACTAGAGCTCAGATCCACTTTCGTGATTGGATGATTTTAACCGTCAAGCATTGCAGGTGTCTGCCCGCGAATCACGGACACTCAGTGTCAGAGTTACCTAATTCTGATTGGCCCAGTCAGGTAATAAACGGTATCCCGACAAATAGCAGAGGAAAACTGCACGTGTGCAATAGGACATTGGAGTCTAGCCTGCGCGAAAATCTTTTCGCAAAAGACAGGTGGCACTACTAATTGCCCATGCGGTAGGCACAAAGTAACTGAATAATCAGCCAACTTCAGCTCGCCAATATAACTCCCTGTGAACGGGGTGAATTTACTGTCATTTAAGACACGTTAGAAGAAGGTTGTTTGTATTTGCCAATACAAGGGTTCCAGTTTCGTTGATCCATGTAATTCCACTCACAACCGTCGTATTGGTCTACTTCACACCATAGTCTTACCACACTGAACATTTTGATTACTGTTTGGCTGTCACACCATGGATTGGTGAGCTGATTATGCCCCAATTAAATGTGCTTGCGTGTAACATATAGATAGAGACTTGAAGAATTCGCAGATTCATTTTGGGTCAAGCTAGAATTCAGAACACGTGCGTTTTATATATATATATATATATATATACCATTGGTCCACGTGGGGTTCGAAACCCGGAGAACAGTGTCCAATTGTCGCCTTCCACTGTGAGAGCAGGCCACCAATGTGCAGTTGATATCGGCATATTTGTACATAAGCCTGCAGGTCATTGAACTCACGAATTTTTCAGGTCTCTACATATAGAGCTGTTGATCGTATCCTTTTATTTAACAAGTTAAATCACAACTGTTACGACGTGAATAGGCCTTAACTCGAGACTTGCCTAAACACTCCATCAGACCCGAGCTGTAATCAGGACAGCCATTTGCGGCAATCAGGACTAGCATTGTCAAACCCCGGAAAACATGAATCTCCTCTACCAGCCAGGGAATCAGTCCATATTGCGTTATGCGACGCCGATATGATGGCAATGCAGAGTGGCAGAAGGCGTCTTTCTCCATGTGACGCCGGCCGAGACGGACGTCCCAAGAAGCCTGCTGGGCCGACCGCCGTAACTCGGCAATACTTCATCAGCCTCCGGGTACTTCTCAATGTGGGACAAGCATATACTAAAATGGCTCTCAATAAGGTTGTTGATGTATAATCCATTCACGGTTACTTCAGCCTTTTATGAAACCCTGCTAATGTTCTACTTCCAGGATATTCCTCCGCCTCGTGCAAACTAAGCTTAACTAAGTCTGGAGAATTACACCAGAGGGACAACGCACCACATTCGTGCGCACTCAGTTGTAATGATATTTTGAATAACAACTGTTTATCACTAGACGTTTCCAACATACCTATTTTCTCCCTGTTGTTTATTCAAATTATTTATCAATGAATCATTATAATTTATAGATAAGATATTAATAACATTTGAATTTAATAGGAATAAAAGTAACTTTTATGAAACAAGTATAAAACGCTTTTGATACAGGGCGTATTTAGGAAATAACTAAATACGTCATACATGGGGAGATTTTTCAAAGGTTTGATTTAAAAAGGCCGAAGAAACCGTGAATGTACTATAGTTAACTTAACAATGTTCCCCGACTATATAATATTTTATGCATTATCCGGAAGTTTAATTATATAACCATATAGATTCTTATATTTATTTATCCCCATATGCTCTACCATAATGAGACCCTCCCCCCCCCCCCCTTACTCTTAACAACAAGTACGGTTTGACTGAAAGATAAATCTAACTATAACACTACGAATACGGTTCATTTGTAGGGTTAGGAACATTTCACGAGTTCATTTCAGGACAAGATAGACATCAAACACGTGTACGCTGAAGTTGGCTTTGCAATTGGATCGCAGTTTATTACTTTTATTAGACATGCCCTGGACGACTCTAAGCCAATAGAAGACTTGCAATTAAACAAGTAGCGAGTGCCATACTGCCAGGTGTAAATTAACACTGGCTACTCTATGGGGCAGCAGCCAATGAACAAAGATCTGAGGCTCGAGTATACATAAGACTAGAGTCTAGCCTACATGTCATTGAACTCGAGAATTTTTCCTATCCCTATTCATTAGTTTCCTTCACGCCCTCGTCATAAGACAGAAATTCGGTTAGAAAGTAGCATTCACGAAAGGTAAAAAAAAAAAAAAAAAAAAAAAATGTTTACAGTTAAGGCTATTGCCTACTGCTTGAACTACGTCGCAGCGCGACGAAGCAATTAAACATGTCACCATTATGTTTACGTACGGAAAGAAAGCACATTCCAGAGACGATGCCGGAATTGTGTTTTCAAGACGACAAGCTTATTGGAAACAGTATTTTCATATCCTCCAGCATTGCTTAAAATGGCTCTGCTCCATCCCAAAATATACGAAATGGATACGTGCGAAACTGCGATAGTCATGCACTGGAATTTGCTTCAAAGTCGAGTTCAACAGTGTCATGTTGTGACCTGTTGCAGGGTAATCTGACGTTAGCTCTGTGCTGTGTCCTGTTGCTTACTAGTTTACACTTCCACCACTAAAATTTAGCTCGGAAGCTGACGCCACAGGACGCATGTAGTGGGTCCCTTGCTACTCGCTTGTGAGTGGTCGGAATGTAATTCAGTTTCCCTAGGCTGCGGGGTTTTTACTGGCTCCTGCTGCGTGCGCCGAGAATATACAGCAGTGAGCAACCACCAGCTTACCTAACAACAGTTCACCAGACACCACTGGAGTCCAACGAAATTACAGGATGGCCGCTTAAATTCCCGAAGTTCTACGATCACGACAAAAATACTGCGCACTAATTCAGTGGCTTGCGCTTAGAGGAGGTGCCTATTTATATAAGCTGGTTGGCATCATCCGTTTTTTCGTCTCACTCACATATACATACCAGGTGACCGCCTTAACTCCTTAGCCTCAAATTACAACTCAGAGCACCGTGCTCCGGAAGAGAGCTCGCGCCCAACGGAGGCCTACTGTCAATGACTCTTTGATTCGGCCAAAGAATACTTAAGAATACAGAAGTGGAATAGCATCTTACACTTCGAATTTCAGCCCCGCGCATCAGCAAGACGGCGTCAGTGACCTGCAACATACCGTAACGATGTTCGTCGATCAGGACCTCGGGACTCAACTTTCCAGACGACAGCCCCAGCGAGTAGGGAACCTTCTGTAGCACGTGGTAGCCAACCATGAGCGACATCTGTTCCCTGAGACTCGCGCAACCAATCAGAGAGCGGGGACGACCGCGTCAATGGAATCGCCACGCCATTTTCGTCTCTCTGTGTACTTACTTACTATGTGATTCGGCCGAGTTATTTTTTATGTGCGTCAGCGTTTATTCCGGGATTAATTTTTCTTTTACTCCGAGGAAGGGGGGTGGGGGGTGGCGAATTCATCTTCCCGGAGCGCAATAAATTTTACTCAAATGGGGCCGCGGTGGTATTAGTATCCATACTACTTGCCTCCCATCAAGGCTAACCGGGCTCGATTCCCGGCTGGGTCACTCCCAGATTCTCGCACGTGGGGATCGTGCCGGACGATGCCACTGATTGGCGGGTTTTCTCGGGGATCTCCCGTTTCACCCACCCCTACACCCCGGCGCTGATCCATACTCACCTCACTTCATCCTCATCGGCTCTCAAGACGTCGACGTTAAGAGCCGCCCAAATGTCTTCATGCACTCCCTAACAAACACTGTAACACCCTAATACTGTCATAATAAATATAAACGAGCACTCAAGCTGTATTTTCGAACGAAGACAATCAAATAAGTTTTGTTTACTCCACAAAATATTTTGTTGGAGCATCTAACTGTATTTTGACCTTAAACAAACAATTATTTGTTTGACTGTATCTAATGAAAACCCTCCGAGAAAGGGTGTGGTGGTGTAGTTTGTATTGGTTACTCGCCTACCATCAAGGTAAACCGGGATCGGTTCCCAACGGGGGCACCCATATTTTTCAATGTTGGAAACTCGACGAACGGTGCCGTTGGCCGGCTGGTTTTCTCGAGGTACTCCCGTTCCTCCGCCCTGTTATTCTGCTAACGACCTATGTTCACCTCATTCCTCACTCACAGGCACCTGAATTTGCATATGGGAATCGTGCGGGACGATGCCGCTTGTAGGCGAGTCTTCTCGGGAGTCTCCCGTTCCCCCCTTTTTTTCATTCCAGCGCTACTCCATACTCAGCTCACTTCATCCTCACAGGTGTTCATAACCCCGATTTTAAGAACCCCGATTTTAAGAACACTGATTTTTAAGAGCCGCCGAAATCTCTTTACTCACTCGCTTAAACCCTCAGGGCACAGAGCAGGTAAGCACACAGAGACGAAACGGCGTGGCGTTTCATTGATGTGGGCATAGGTACCCATTCTCTTATTGGCTGTGAAGGGCTGAGGGAGCGGTCCGTGCTTCTGTTTGGCTCCTGAAAGCTGCGAAAGTTTCCTTGTTGGTTGGGCTGCCGGCTGACGAATACGTTACCAGGTGCATTGTCGAACGGCGTTTCAACATTTCTCTGACGTGTGCTGTTGTAATATCAATTTTAAAACAATTGTTTGGTGTTTCGAAGATATGATTATTTATTCTATTTCTTCAAAATTATTTTGAATATTCTCAAGCACACAAAAACAATTACTACGAACACGCCACAGCTGCTTCTTTCACTCCACCTCCATTAGATTGGGATCCGATTATGAAGTAGCACGACCGAAAATTAAAGAAATATTTAGGGCTGAGCTTGCCTGCGTAGTTTTTCTCCTTCTTTTGACCGAGAGGCGCGGCAGCTGTAGGGGTTAAAGTGGCACGCGCTACAACAGCGCCATCGCCGCTACGCGCAAAGGCCTGAACTGAAGTGCAATGTTGTAATGCTGCGTATATCTATGGGACTTTCAACGGTGACGCTTTCATTTTATTGATGAGAAGTCTGTCCCAAAGTTCAATAAAGTCTCTTATCGTAGTTAGTCTCGTGTCCGGCTAGTATGTTTTTAATTATAGGGTTAAAAAATAATATTTATATCATGCGCGGTAACTTCAAAGTACCATTCCGTCCTCGCATGGAGTATGATGTCTTTTCGTAGGCTAACGTACTGGGGACATGTTTAGTATTTTCGTCAAAAAAAAAACAGTGTTTCAAACACTCTGCAACGCAATTCAATCGCCGGGCAGGCGGGACCCTTAATATTCACACTCAAATCCTTACCCTGGTCTTGAAATCTAGAGCGTCGGTCACAAGAAAGCCAGCTCGCTCTCTTACGAGGACTACTGGCAAGGACTTAACCTTCGCTTCGGCCGAGTTCTTTGTGCCGCGCGTGATTCCAGACGACCGGTGTAACTTCGGATGGCGAGTCGTCAGCCGTGGAAACACATGGCCTCTTGAACTCTCCGAGGTTGCTGGAAAGGGAAGGTGTCATAAGGGGTGTGGGTTCTTGGCGAAGGGGGAAAAAAAGGGGGGGGGGACAGTCAGAGGTCACTGCGACCTCCATGTTTCTCTCCTACATTTCAAACAAGTTATGAAATATTCAGGCCCCCCTCGCCGAAGGTCGAGGGGCCGCGAGACGTGTAGCTGGCGGGAGTGAAAAGGGGGATGTTTCCGCGTGACAGAGGGTGGTTTTTCGAGACCGAGGGGTCAGGGGTGGGAAAAGTTGTAAGGTATGAAGTAGTAGTGCGAGAGGTTTGCGAAAATGGTGCTGTGACTATAGGGGGGTGTGGCCCATGGGTGGGAGTGGGTAATTGGGGGGTGGGGGTAGGTGTTGCCTGACCCAGGGGTTGGCAACCAAGAGGTTTATAATTAACACAAACATTACCATTTTAATGAAGTTTGGGAGCGCAGGTTTCTGCATATCTCTCTCTCTCTCTCTCCCTCTCCTTTAATCCTCTCCATTTCTCTCGCTCTCGCGAGAGCGTGCAACTTAGCTTCGCGAGTCTCGCGGTGTGGCGGGGGACCGCACCGGCTGGCTTTAATAAGCAACGACCGTCAGAAGGGTCAAAGGCTCCCCCCTCCACACAAAGCAAGGGTAGTTGACGGAAGGTGGGGGGGGGGGGAATAAAAAGGAGGCTAAGGGATTTTACACCAAACAACCCCGCCACAGACTTCCGTCGCCAGCGCGTGGTCTCTGAATGTATTATTCACGCTTTTGCGACAGCAGTAATGCTTCCACTACGTGTAGTCTGCGCGTAAAGAGAAATGATTGCGGTAACAAGATAATAATTTTTCACTTTATTTTCATGCTCACAGGTAGCGGTACTTGTGAGCTATTCATGGTTGATCAAACACATTTGAAATCAACCTTTGAAAAATTTAGTTCACGTTGACTGGCATGCGTCCAGTAAAGATGGCAAAGACGGTTCACGATAAAGTGAGCACTTTTGAAATCAACCTAAGAAAAAGTCGCTGTCCCTACTTGCGTATATTTTAACGTGCTCACTAAGTGGCATGCGCCCAGTAAAGTTGGTAACGGTGGATGGGAAGTAGTTCCATATCTTAATATTGAATAAAAACTGTTAGGTAGCCATTTGTGATAACTTAAATTATTTCTTCCGCTATATTTTTTTTAATGCATCGAAGATTAAAAACTAGCAGATTTGTAAAATAATTGCTTTCCTAATAATTTCACAGGTTCACTTGACCGATGCATGAATAAAGTGATGAAGCCCATTTCAATGTCAATCTTACATAAGGCGTAAGAATACAAAACGCGCATACAAGTATATCTTAAGCATGGATTTCAAAGTGCTAATTTTACCTTGAAAAACCTATATGTAGAGATAAGATGTACATGTGCAAGGTCGTAGACCCACTTAACGTTAAAAAATATATACTGCCAGCACAATGAGATACAGCCTTTGTTCGAGAGAATATTTGAGAACAATGTAGCTTGGGTTTGCTATTAAAGTGGAGAAAATGACGCAATTTTTGAAGTACACATTTTTGCCCTAAATTTTACATCTGATAAATATTTGGAAATGGCGTTATTGTTATAAATTATATAACTAAAAATAATTTCAGAGTGTTTTTAGTTAACTTCTGGCTTTATTTCAGACTTCCAGTATAAGTATTGATTCTTAGGAACAATAAATCATTCGCTCCTATCGATCCCATAAGCAACTAGCAAACGAGTTTAGTCAGTATCAGCTTCAATAATTCAGATAGTTGTTTATATACTGTGCGTTGAAAGGGAAAATAATAATTTCAGGGTTAAATTATTTTTTTCAAAAGGAGTTTGGAAATTTGATAAATTTCAATCATATTTAAACACTCCCCATTAAGTGTGGAGATTTGTATCTACCTCCCGAGAAATCAAGACTAAATAACGAACATTTCGTTATTATAGATCATATCCTCGATTTTTCACCACTTGAAGGAAAAAATCAGTATGTTCGAGGTTAAAGAAGGCTTGTATCAGTCGGAGCCAGATGTTTACTTTATGGGCACACGTTTCCTTCCTGATAAGCCTGGACAATAAGTCAATATAATTGTAATCATAAAAGAGGTACAAAACTAAAGCATAACAACGCTTTTCCTGCCACGAAGGTAGTCAAGCCAAAAATTATTGGCGAATTATAATGGTTTTACTAATATGTATCCCAGAGGGAATTGAACCCACGACCTCAGTGTCGTGAGATGGTTTGCGACACGCGTTGTCTTTAAGACTTTAAACAGGCAACGATTAACTAATATTTGTTCTCTTGTTAAACTTCATACACATATATATGTTATGATACCCCTTAAAACATTAAATACTGAGCATACGATGAAAAAAAGAGTCATCCAAAAACTTTGTGTGGCCGAAAGAAGCTGTTCCTTTATCGGTTGCTTTATTGTGCATGATGAACTGACTTACTGTCTAGTAGAATCGCTGATGCTATTGGTTCACTAACACGGCTGACCTTTAACATACATTTGTTGAAACAGCTGTATAGAAATAGGGAAAGCAAACATACAGCAGCCAATAAAATGCAATTTTTCTCCACTGGTGCATATACGTATTTCACATCTAAATTGTTGGAACCAATGATTTCGCTACAGAATTTCCCCAAGTGTTGGAAGTATAACTAGAGATGATGGTTTATCGCGGGAAAAGTTGACTGTTTGCTAGGATTCAACGTACTGTACACATGTCCGATAGTTTTCATTCCTTGTTGCCTGTCATGCTTGTATGAAAATGCTACCCAATTTCACTCAGCCAATGAGGATTCTGTTATTTTAGGGCAGAACGTTCGTGATTGGTATGCAAACAACTTAGCCGAGTCAAAACCTTGTCCACCCAATCATGAAAGAATAAACTAGTTAAAGTGCTATAGAAGTTATGTTGGCTCAAAATTTTTTTTCGCGATTTTCCATTATCTTGACTTGTAACCTAACTTAAATTAACACCCGTGCCTTACCCGGGATTTGAACCCAGAGCCTCCTGCACCCCAGATCGGCTGCGCCTCGGTAGGTTGGCATGCGCGTGTATGTTTACAATCCATAGGGAGAACGAGTGATGATGTTTTGCCGGGTGTCTCAATGTTCGCCTGATAAATGCATTGTGTAAAGATCAGGGTGATAATGGAAGAATGCGGGGGGTGGGAGAGGACAGGTATTTTTTTAACCCCCCCCCCCCCCCAAATTGCGGCGTGTGTGCGGTGGATTAATAGGGTGTTTCGTGTCCCGCGGGCGGGGGTAATGAGGTTGCCGCTGTGACGCGCGCAACGAGAGTACACGAGAGATTCTCACCGGCTCGTACAAGCCCCGTTAACGAGGTATTTATTGTCCTATCGTGGCCGTGTCCGCCATCATGCCCTTCCCTTCCCGATACCCTCGCATTTTGGTCGGTTTCATTTTTCGACCCACTGTTTTTGCCGCTGCGCACTTTGTCATGAAGTGATCAGGGACTTAGGTGAACGGCCTACCTGATCACACCTTCAGACATCGAACCAGGACACGAGCGTGATTGCAATAACACATTACGGAAGGTAGTTGCAGAAACCCCCTCCACCGGCCAGTAAACGGGGCCGAAAATATTAAAATAGCGCCCCCGATATAGGATAGTGTCAACACTGGGAGCGTGGTCTTTTGTCATCGGGGCAGCGCACCAAGAATAAATGGAGATGGGACTGTCCGGCCGTCGTTAACCGCCTCCTAGACTCAGCCTCCGGCAACATGAACAAGGTGGGGACTTTGCGAAATGGATTGTAATAGTAGTGGCGTGTGGTGATAAAACTTATTATAATTAATTGGCGCTTTGGTATTAAATTTAAGCTCCCCCTATCAGTAATCACGTAAATAGTTAGTGTATCATCCTTATGTTCGATAAACCCCATCTTATGCTGTTGTGCTCCACCTAATCATTACTCATTACTTAGCAACAGCCATATCTCCATTTAGGTATGAATTGACATAACATTTAATTAATAACTTGTAAGGCCGTGTTCACAATAGCTCGTCCGAGGTCGAATGGTCCGCGGACGCATGTTCCAATGTGCGTGTCTACAATAATGATGTCCGAAGCTAAGATTTTGGACACTGGCACCAGAGTGCACCAAATTCAATGTCATCCGAAACTAAACTTTTAGGCACTGAAACTAGAGTGCACTCAAATCGGCGCATCAATAAATTGTACGCGATTACTCGTAAATACTGATATTCCCAGCTTAGTATATATAGTTTTCTAATTTGAGTTATGTGAGTGAGTACGTTTTGATTTTATTATAATTGAGCTTCATTTTAATGGTTTTTCTTTTCTCTAGTCAGTATATTTCTGAATTTTTATTCATTAAAGTTTTGTTTTTACTTCTGCAAGATGTAATGGCAAGCCTTTGAACAAATAGCGAGCTTTATACCGTCAATATTCACTCTTCGTTATCAGTACCTCATTATATACTTTTACCGTTTGCGCGCGATAAAATGTAAACAAAACAATTTGGAACACGTCCGCACGTGCGTCCGCGAACGAAAGTTGAAGTTGGCGAATGATTTTGGGACATGGGACCTTGGGACATTGGGACGGCGAGCTGTGACGCCAGAGGGTCACGAGAACCAATCAGCAGTTTCGGTCCACGGACCAGCTATTGTGGACAAGGCCTCAACCTCAGCGCGGATGCTTTCCGAAGCCCGCCATTTTGTTTTCGCGACTCCTTTCACCGAGATTTACTTTCTTCCATTTCTCTTTTTCGCGTGCATTTCACGTGAAATATTACGGCGTGTCGAGACACAAGCAGAGCAATGCTATTGTCCATTTCATATAAGTGGTCTCAAATTTGACCGTTCTAGGAAAGTAGTGACAGTGGAATCTCGGTGGCTATGTATCCTTCCGCAACAGCTGAACTGTCATTGAAGGTGGCTGTTTGCAAACAAACACCATGTGACTAGCCAGTATTTGTAAACAAACAACATATGACTGCCTGTTTTTGTAAACAAACAGCATGTGCCTCCTCCCAAATGACTTTTAGAAGCTGGGAAGGGCTGTTCAAACAGTTTCAGGTTGGCAACAATTCCTTTTTTTTTTTTTAGTTTGTAAATATCTTATGTAAATGACTAACAGCCCATGTCTATAAATTATTATTTCTACCTTGCAAGAAATTTGTAACCAGGAGGCACGAAAATGAAATTTTATTTTGACTGCCAAATGAATAAGATATTTTACTGTTTTTTTAATACACTCTAAATATATTAATGACAAATAATCTTGTCACACTTACCTGAGGACAGTTCATGCAAACATAAACATTTAGCATGGTTTCCACGAACACCAAATACCAAGGGGACCCCCCCCCCCCCCGAATGCACACATATCAAAATACCACCTCCCTCCCCCCCGAATGCACACATATCAAAATACCACCCCCCTTCCACACCTTATTTTCAAAGACGGTATACATTCTTACATACAGGCTATGCCTACTATTGCATTAAAAGTACATAATTCAGCTTTGTGGTATGATATGACAACAAACTCTGTACAGCCGGATACTTTTATGGTGGTTATAAGTCTCAGGATGTTAAACGTATGTTGGTAGCAAAAATAATATTTAAGCAAATGTTACTTAATTTCAGTAATTTTAATAAGCGTAACTCTCATTTACTAACTCAAATGTTAGTATTGCAGGTCTACATACAAAATACTTTAATAATTTTTTTCAAATACTTACGTGTTGATATTGTCATGCTGCCAATAAAATCTTATTTCTAACTCAGTGTTGATATTTACACTGAAGTTCAGTCGCACAACCTCCCTCCTCAAAACTGTGAATACAGCCTTAGGCTTGTTCTCGTTTACCTAATGAAAAACTGTATTTCAGTTCAGAGATGTTACAAAGCGCTCTAGAGAATCAGATATGACCTACAGCAACAATAAATCAAACAAACATGTTACTTAAACACTAAACAGATGCTCCACCTACCCAAGATTGAAGACATCATAAAGTTCATTTTCCTTAGCGATAAATTTTGGAATTTCGCAGTTCCTGCTGATGCATGAGACACTTCTTTATGATGTTGGAGCACCTTGGTTAGGCGCTTAAATTGAAATAATTTTGTTTGATAAGCATGTTGATATTTACTTGATATCAAAAAGTTATCTTTCCAATGTAAATCATGTTTATGTGAATTATCCTTCCATTTTTCTACAATATTCGTAACAATGTACGTTAAAAACATATGAGCGCTTTTAATTTGCAAAACAAAAATGCAGAAAACGTTTATGAAAGACTCCAACGTTGAAACCTGCATGCCATTGTGTTATTTTCAAATACAGCCTTTAAAAACCGGAAAAACTTTAAATTTATTTGCTAACAAATATCCCTGCGTAACAAGCTTGACAAATTTTATATACATTCTAAAAAAATATAAGTGATACGACTTAACTGTTTGTATGGCCAGTAAGATTTACATTTTGAAACCCTCCAGAACCAGCGTGTTAGAGTTGCAATCAATAATAACACAGAGAAATGTCCAAAGCAATGAAATGTGGGTCCAATTAGGGTATCATCTTTATTTTACTTAGAGGGAAAAAGGATAAAGTGAGCAGGGAGGGGGGGGGGGGAGGCTTTAGTTTATCGTCTTTCGTGAGACGGGATTATTTTGATGTTCTTAGTTTTGTTCGGGCGACCCCGAGATTTCAACGACTTCTGCTCTTTTCTTGCTCTTTTTCATTTTGAGCGTTCGTTTGACAGGAAGTGTTTTTTTGGTTGACTGTTCGGGCGTCAAGAGCACTGCTACTTTCCTCACAAAGATAATGAACTTCCTGCTCTGGCTGTCGAGGAAGAGCAGAGGAGCAGCGGGATTGAGACCAAGAAAAAGAGGCGCCAAATTTGTGTGTTCATAGTCTGTACTACGAGATAGTGCTAGTTTTGGTTCAAAATCTTTTCTGTCACGTTTATTTGTTTAAGAATATGTTTGGCAATCCTTTGAGAACTGCTGTAGTGCATGTAAATGTAATTGTAGATAATGATGCAAATATTACGTCCATCCTTGAAGGCAAGTGTTAAAATGGCAGTTGCAGTGATTATTAAATACTTGTCATAACCAATCACAGGCCACTTTAATGTGCCAAGCAATAAAATTGAAGCTGAATTGTCCCTAATAACCAATAACATTGGCAATAACTTAGTTTTTGTTTTATCAGGCGTCGCAAGGTTAGGGTTATTTCGAAATTACGACTGTAATTGCATAACCCATTTTACAGTATTTGATGCTAGTAGGGTTACCAAGTATCCTCTTTTAACCGGACATGTCCTTTTTTTTTTTTTTTTTTGTCGCCTCAAAACTGTCCGTCGCCCTACAGTGCCATTCTCAATCAAGGTGAAAATTACAACAGATTGACGATGTTGTGATCAGCTGATTAGTAGTAAACAGTTCCATAACTTTTGGTGTTCGGTTGGTAGCAGAAAAAAGCAGTGCGCTTTTTGCTCTTTCCTGCTCTCAGGAATTCTCAACTGACTCTCAAGAGTATAAAATGCTCAGGTCGCCCGAACAAACCTCTTATGAGTGTGTGACATTTTGAGTTGCATATTGTTTTGATGGAGCAGTGGAATATTTTGCTCGTATGGAAATACCATTTAAATTATTAACTTAGAAAATTATAACTTTAATGAAAATGCAAAACGCGATACACACGTCACGCTTTGACCGAAGGTTAACCTTACACTCGAAATTAGTATGTAGACAAACCAATATTGTTCACTCACTACAAAAGTGTGGATAGTGCGGCATTTTTCAGGCCTCGTGCATTTCAATAACTACATTATCGGTTTGCAAATACATTTACAAAACACGCAAACTTACTGCTGTAACCTTTTGAACACGTGTTTTTCTATGGCAATTGTTGCGAGTTTACTTCACTAAAATCACGTTCGTTCGTCGCTAGCATTAAACAATTTATTTGCAAAATCATTCAGTAAAATCAACACTGCACACGTTTCCTGATACAAACAAACTTAAACTTAAATACGTAAATTAAATTCGCGTCACTTCATTGCGGAAGGCTGTTAGGAAAATTACGGGACGAGCAGTTTTAACGACGTGCCGATTAATATTACATCTCACTCAACAAAACGCACTACAATAGTACCTACAACCAACTATGTTTGGAAAAAGCAAATAAAAAATTATTAAACTACAGATTAAATATTCCGACAACGCCAATAAGATATTCGTATAATAAACACGATGAAAAAAAAAACCGCAAGCACAACGGCCTTCACCGGGCTGGAAAACTGGAAAATAAACATAGCTAGCCATTGGCTGGAAACGTTCACTGTTCGTATGTGTCGACATACTCTGTCATAAATGCTAAACATATTTTTTTAATGTCCCGTTACTAATAGCCACGAAAATTTAATATTGATTTAGAAACATAATTTAAACCATAAATGCAGTAAGTATAATCAATATTTTAAATTATAACTTTTAGTTCCGAGTACTATTTTCTTTCAAAGCTTTCATCAAAATAGCCAACCTAACAACACGGATCCTGCAGCAGTTCGTCAGCTGATACAATGCTGTAGGAGCGAGAGCATTTACTATGTACATAATGCGTACGTTGGTCTCATTGTCTGTCAGATTTGAGACCGCTTATATGAAATGGACAATAACGCTCGAGGTATGGAAGCGATTAAACAACGGGCGAAGTATAAAAAAAAAACCGTACAAAGCAGTCCGGTAATGCCACAAAGTGCGTACGAATACAGACCTGAAACCGTGAACTCCAACCACACATTGATATCGTGAGAAAGGTGAAGGGGGGGGGGGGTAGTGGCCTTACCACTCGACTCCCACCAGCGCGAACAAGGTTCGAATCCCGGCGGGGTCGCTCCCGGATTTTTCGCACGTGTGGGGAACGTGGCGGACGACGCTGGTGGTCGGAGGGTTTTCTCGGAGATCTCCCGTTTCCCCTGCGCCCTTGCAATCCGGCGCCTTTCCATGCATTGCTTCATCCTCATCGACTCTCAAGACCTCGATGTGAAAAGCCGCCCAAATATCTTCGCTCACTCCATCCGCGCACGCCAGCTGGCAACCCAGGCGATAGGGAAACTTTCGCAGCATGCAGGAGCCTATCAGATACGAGGTCCGTTCCCAGAACTTCGCGCAGTCAATGAGAAATGGGGTACTTCCCACTTCAAAGTAACCGACACGGCCGCTGCGTTTCGCCTCTAGGTGTTTACGTACTCTGTTTGGATGTTTACACGATAAAATGAGCACTTTTGAAAGCCCTGCTTGGGATCTACTTGTATACACACTGTGTGTTCTTGTACCATAGGTACAATTAACTTTGCCATGAACCTGGTCACTTTATTCGTGCGTCGGTAAAAAGCAACTGTATTTTTTTTTATTTTTATAAAAGCAAATATTTTACAAACGTTTTTATTCTCACACTTATATGCATCAAGAAAAACAGAGAGTAAAATAAAATATTCCAGTATTCATAAATGTTTACTTAACACTTGTGATTTAACGTTAACACACGGAACTACTTTCTTTCCATCGTTACCAAATTTAATGGACGGCTTACAGTCAGTGTGAGCGTTATAATATACCTAGATAGGGGCAGTGACATTTTTCAAAGGTTGATTGCTAAAGGGCTCACTTTACCGTGAACACACTGTAATGGACCAAAATGTCAAATCCCGACACACGATATTCATAACTCTATACTCATTTCCGTACATGAATTTGTGCACGTGGTAATACGGCTGTGGGAAAGGCGACTATCATGAAAGCCGCCATGATTCCGTGATTAATTTTACATTATAAAAAACTATCTCCTACTATGTTATAGCACATTTACTTTGCCCGTGTAAGCGTAGTAAGTCGAAACAGTCTCCTATACTACTTCAAGAAAAGTTTCTCAGCTTAAAGAACAAAATGTCTCACAACCGCGGTACATCAAAAAAAATATTTTCAGTTACTACGTCACGCAGCAATCAATAATATAATGTATATTTTTGCACAAAAAAGTAATTTGTCTACTTTATTCGCACCTTTATTTGTACGCATCATTTGTGAAGCTGGTATTTATCTAATATGATATACCTAGGGACCTGCAAAATTCGCGTTATTATTTTAGGACGTGTTAAACTTAAAAACACTTTTCCTTCGCAATACGCGCGTCACTGGACCATTCTTTGATTGACACGTCCCGGGTACCTCTGAGCCATTAAATGAGTACTTCACAACTGTGTGGCCCAATCACGTGCAGTTCGCTCATAAAGGCCGTGACTTAACATTTATGCAGCAACCAATGGAGAAACGACGCTGGCTGAAGTGTGTGTGTGTGTGTGTGTGTGTGTGTGTGTATATATATATATATATATATATATATATATATATATATATATATATATATATATATATATATATAGTACTATGAATTTTAGCTTGATGTAAAAAAATAACGCAAATTTTGCAGGTCTCCAGATATACCAAATAGCTACAAATATCTCAACAACGTCAAAAATTAAATATATGCGTTGTGTTAACATATACACATGTCAGAGTAATTTTAATATTATATTTAGCTATCATGCCAAGTATACCTCCATAACGAAATTCTCTGCAATATCACATGCTCAATCTTTTATAAATGTTTATACAAAATTGTGAAGAGATGCTATCTTGATAGCGATGGTAATCGTGTAGTAAATTTGGGGTACTATGTGATCCTATATTTTCTCACATTTTTATTCCTTTGCAATATTATCATCGCACAACTGTACCTACCGCGTCAAAGAGGAAGAAAAGTATTGAGAATCGCCTTCTCTCGGTATACATCAAACATGGCTGACAACCACAGAACTCAAAATTTATCACAGCAGAGCACCATGACTTCTTTCTGAGATTACAAAAACAATTGTTTTGTAAAAAAAAAAAAAAAAAAAATTCTACCTCTTGTTAGTAGAGATGCTGGAAAATCGCAAAAAAAATTTTGCGTCAGCATATTTTCATTAACACTGCAACTAGCCTATTCTTTCATGATTGCATGAACAAGGTTTTGACTCGGATAAGTTATTTGCAGAACAATCACCTTATAGTATATCAGAATTCTCACTGGTACAGTGAAAAGTGGTAGCACCTTCATACATGCATGACGCGGCCAATAAGGAAAGAAAACTGCTGGACATGTGTACAGCATGTTGGTTGAATCCTAGCTGTCAACTTTTCCCGCGATAAACCACATTCTCTACGTATTAGCTATTTTTTTTGTGTTTACGCCAGCCAACATTCCAAGCGTATATTTCTCGTTTCTGAAATTGCACTTGCAAGTAAACGCCATAGTGTTCGTGCGAATGTAGTTTTGCCACGTGAAACCGCAATTAAAATGCCAGCGTAGTCCAATTACGTACTTAATTACGTACGAAATGAATTATATAATTGGGAACGGCGTGTGCCGTGCTCTAAGCTTTTCGCTGAAAGGATTGAAAAGCATTTTGTTTGGGAAGCAGAGAAATGCTAGTACACTGAAAAACATTTTCTTTGCTTCGACACATAATTTGTTGCTGCATAAGAGATTTTTCGTCATATGCGAACTACTCCAAAGCAGATTTGCCACAAACTAAATATTTGTTTAGTCTATACGTTGATGGCAATGACAACCTTGCATTGCCGTTACAACAGTTCGACAGTATTATTTGTGGCAAAGCCAGTTACTGTATTTTGAAGGTCAAACAGTTTTTTTCGATTGTCTACAGAATTCCTTATTTGGTAACTTAGCATTTAGAAAGTTTCATTGCGCTATAGAAATTACACTGTAAGAAAGAAAAATCGTAGTATCATTTAACAGTTTCGTTTGGCGTACAGCAAGATTTATCTGTCATAAACAAAACGAGGTCAAATAAATGTTTTTTCTTCCCTATGAAGAAAGCATATATTTCCATAAAACAAAAAGGTATAAATAAAATATTTAATAACAGCGATCCTAAGTTTATTCAACATATCCTTTGAATTAATGCACGATATGGTTACTGCAAACAAAACAGCTTCATAAATGCGTTTATTTGCCAAAAAAAAAAAATGCATTGCGCGTATTTTCTACAATGTAGTTTATCTTTAAATGGTTCTTTAAATAATCGCAACTGATGCACCGAGCTCCCAGCTCTACTGTCTGTGAATTATTTACGTGGCAGCCGCACTTTTCAGCCGGCTATGCTTCAAGAGATAAAGAGTGCACGTAAGCTGAAGCATAAGCTTAGTGAGAACTGCCGTATTCACTGCCATGCTACATGTGAATATCAGCTAAATCAATAGCGACGAATGCGTCGTGTCAATTGACGGTGTTTTTGTATGGCAACACCTTCGTTGAAAAAGGAAACAGAAATATGAAGCTTGCAGTTCGCCTTGTTGTTGGTAGTATCTGAAATTATGCCTCTTCGTTAAATAAATGAGAAATATTTCTTCGAGGTAAGGTTAATTACGTGACGTTGATTGGTGAGGAATATTAAATAACGACTTTATATTCAACCATTTTTAGTTCAGGCGCAGATGGCTCAATGTTACTAAAAACTTTTGAAATATGTCAAAGTAAAATTTATCTTTTTCGTAACTGCGTATACGAAACGTACAATAAAATATGTCCCGCAGAAAAGGATCAGGTTCTGTGTTTCAAAATGATGATACGCGTAATAGACGTATTAATGTAAGCGTGGCTTATGAATGGTAGGGGTTGGGAAAGTTTTGTTGACTGTTGTAGTTTCTCTGTTCGTGGGACGCCATGATATTCACACGCAGGTAGCGCTGCTCTTACGGAGATGAACGTGACTGTACCTGCGGAACATCGCAATGCCTGTTACACACGGTTCACTTTCTTGTACAATTAGATGTACACCTTGTTGTTCAAGCCAACTTGCATCGTGTGACTGGCTAACTTGTTTGCAAGTGGCTTGCATGCTAGATGAACGTGACTGTACCTGCGGAACACCGCAATGTCTGTTACACACGGTTCACTTTCTTGTACAATTAGATGTACACCCTGTTGTTCAAGCCAACTTGCATCGTGTGACTGGCTAACTTGTTTGCAAGTGGCTTGCATGCTAGCTAGAATCGCTGACAGACGGTTCTATCTTTCGTTCACCATCTTGTGCAAGTCGTTTGTTTAAATTTGCGTTTTATACATTTCTGTGGTTCCCGTACACTTATGTTATTTATTATGCTGCTATTGTTACTTTGAGAATAGAAAACGGATTTTCATTCTGTATTAGTGGTTTGTTCGTTTTGTAAAGTAGTTTGCTGCAACATTCAAGTATAGGCTATTCACGGTAAAGTGAGCACTTTTTAAGGCCCTTCCAACAGGCATTAACCACTAATAAATATTTCTTATTTATCTAAATACATTAACTTTTAGGGGTGGTGAAATGTATACTGTATGTTTATTAGACACATGGTTATGTATATATTAAGAAGTGGTGGGGGGAAAAAAATAAATTGAAAGGAAAAAACATCAGGGCCTTAAGAAGTGCTCACTTTACCGTGAATAGCCTATAGTACTACTGTGTCTACGGTAAGTAGATACATGGGACTTGAATACGACAGGGTGTTTACCTTCTTTTTATAGGCTATTCACGGTAAAGTGAGCACTTTTTAAGGCCCTGCTAAATTTTTCCTTTCAATTAATTTCTACTTTTCGCCATTTTTTTGTGGAAACATTGCAATGTGACTAACAAACACAGTGTATACATTTCATCACTCGAAAAAGTTAATGTCTGAGACTGCAATAAAATATATTTATTAGGCGTTAATGCCTTTTTGGAAGGGCCTTAAAAAGTGCTCACTTTACTGTAAACAGCCTTAACCTTTTGGTGATTACCTGCTTGTTCACAGAATATGTCGGTCTGTATCAGGCTTAAGGGTGAGTTGACGCGTACTAGTATGTGTCACAGAGATTTTGAAGTGGCTGTCACTGACCACGTTATATGATGACTTTCTGAAAAAAAAAAAAAACATTGGGACGGATACCTTAAGATTCTGGAATGTGTGCAGCTGCCGCAACAATACTTCCTACTAGGGGTTTTTCCTCGGACTGCATAATAATATAGTAAACCAGGCTCTGCGTGTATCCCAGAGGTTTTGATCCAGCGACGTGAGGTTCAAGTATCAAGGAGGCAATGCTACCTCACACACGAAAGGTGTTATTGGCTGTCCGCGGTACAGAAAGCACTTTTGGAATATACTTTTGAAATAATCGCTGCCCGTTAAGTGCATATAGTCTATTCACGGTTTCTTCACACTTCTTGAAACAAACCTTTGAAAAATATCAACATATGCATGACGTTTTTGGTTAGTTCTTAAATATGACATGTATCACACGCGTCTTATACTTGTGTAAATATAAAATTACACTTTTTTTTTTATATAGAAACTTTTAGTTATATTTTTTCATTAGTTATAATGTTTCATTTATAATCAATATGAATAAAAACAGAAAGAGATTATAAGCGCGTTAAAAATGCCTCGTAAGAAACAGTTATGCAAAATATATCTATATTAACCACTCACGAATACGGCGTGTAGTGTTTTTGGTGTAAATTTCTAGACTCGTTTGAGTTTTATTAGCATGAGGTGGAGGAATGTAATGGAAGTAGAACTTTCGCAGGGTTTCAGGAGAGATGGGAGTAGCCGTGAATGGACTATATATGCAACCGTGCACACCACATGCAGGCCGCGAGTGAGGCTGGTGACGATTTAAGTGAAGTAGTGTGGGGTCTTGACGCTAGAAGTTACTCCATGTAATAGCATCTTATTAAGAGTGTATTTTTTTAATTGGTTGAGTCTAAAATAGTGTTTTTTTTTTTTTTTTTTTATTCATTAGATTCCGGAATCGCTTAACCAAAAAATGCCATTTTTATAATAATTTCACAGTGAGTCACTCATATACTATCGTCAATATGGAAATATTTACTTTAAAAAGGTGGTCAAAGGTTGAAATATGACTGAAAGAAAAAAGTAACTAGGGCCTCAAAAGTGCTCACCTTACCGTGAACAGCCTAGAAGAAAGAAGCTACGGTTTCGAAAGTGCTCACTTTACCGTGGACAGTCTATAGATATATTTAACGTGAGGGAGCAAGAAAAATAAACGGAAATTAGAAAACATGAAATTACTGATATAAACGATTAGACTATTTTCTTCATCATGGGGTGCAATTAATTTATAAATAAGTTCTTAAAAGCTGAGTTGGTAGGTAGGACTTGACTTCTCTTTGAAATAAATAACATTAGAAATGAAACCAGAAACGTATGCAATATTAGTGAGACAACTACAAATACACGCGTGCCTTGCCCGTGAATTAAACCCAGAAATGTCTACGTAGACATATATTATGGTTATATATGCACTGCCAGAATACAAAGTTAAATTAATATTTTTGTTTCGTTGATAAAATATACTGACATAAAATATTAGTGCACTCACCATTTTTTAAATAAGTGCCTTGTCTGCTTAAAACATACCGCTTCACACCATCTGCTGCAGTTATATTTGTTTGCAAATTTTTTTTAGGAATCTGTATATTCATTCCCGATATATGACAAAAAAAAAACCTTATTTACTCGCATTGCGCTATCTTAAAAAATGACTGACAAAATATTCTCTGTGTATATATAGTTGATAGTTTTAATATATACTGCCACAGTACAAAGATATTTTTTAATAGATTACATAACTTCGACGATATATCATTCGAAACTAAAATGGCAGTGTGACCACCATTTTGGAAATAAGTGTATCAGATGCTTAAAACATATCACTTAACATCGCCTGCATCAGTGCTACTTGTTTGTCAATTTTGGTAGGTAACGATTCATATTTTACTGACATATGACATAGTAATTTTATTTATTCGTATAGAACTATCTTACATAATGGCTGACAAAAGTGGCTATGCGTTGTTATATATGAAGCCTCTATCATCAGTTTACAAAATTTTGTCTAAATTGATTAAATTGTGTGGTAGATTACCAAAAAAAAAAAAAAAAAAAAAAAAAAAAAAAAAAAAAAAAAAAAAAAAAAAAAAAAAAAAAAAGTGTAAGGCTGCCATTTTTAAAATAAGAACCTGATAAAGTTCAATAACTTACGTTTAGTTGGCCTCTTATAGTGTTACTTACCTGCCAAATTGGGTGAGAATTGGTTCAACAGCTGTTGACATATAATTTAAAATCATTATATCTTCATTTGGTTCTAGTTATCAAAATGACTGACAAACAACAATATCTATCATAAAATTTAATGATCACTTGATGCTCTGCCAGCATACAAAATTTGGTTTAAATCGGTTGAATTGTTTCCGAGATATAACACATCACCCCATATTTTTTAAAAAGTCGCCATTTTGAGAGTGAGTGCCCAGCGTTATCTAAAACTATATAAGTCAGGTGTCCTTACTAAGTTTTATATGTGTACCAAGTTTGGTGAAATTCGCGTTCAAAAATTGAAAGAATTAACACACACACAGGCAGGAAAGCGATCTCATAAAGCCTTTCTTTACTTCGGAAGATAGGCTAAAAAGCATTAAGATTGGCATTTAACAGTATACATTTAACGAGGGCCGGACTGTACTATAAAGTGCGCGTACATAACGAGTTGAAGATGTGAGACTTACTTAAAATCTCACGATATACACTACCCCCCCCCCCCCCCATCAACCTTATTTCAGGAAATTCCTATCCGTATTTGTCTCCAGCATTTATTGTCTGCAATAAACCAAGTATTTTCACACACACACACACACACACACACACACACACACATATATATATATATATATATATATATATATATATATATATATATATATAATATAATCCGCTTATATGAAGTTTATATCGGGTAGGCTTGGTCTACCCTCTCCACGTTATTATTTTTTCCGGTTTAAAATTCTATCTTATTACGCAGTCGGGAAATAAAAGAAACCGGGATTATTTCAACCCACAAGATCATTCGCAGGTTGTTACGATTATATGTGCAACGACTTAGTGGGAAAGTTATACTTTTGCATTTTTAATAAATTGTTTATTTGCGAATTCAATAGTTTAATAATTACAGGCCCTGTTTGACAGTGCCGAATTTTCATTCGACCAAATGTATCGAAGTAGGTTCATTCATCGTTGTTTTCATGCCGACTGCAGGAAAATGCCAGCGCAATTCTTTAGCGTGTGGCCACTCCAATTCGCTAGTAATGAAAACGTACTGTAATCGTCGAGAATTGCTGGCTCGTAATTTAAAGAAATCACAAAACAATAACGTATAATATTTACCCACCTCTATATCCATGATTAAACAATTTGTTCACATCTGCAGTGTAAAACAGAACTCGTGTGCAGGCGTTGGCAAAGTGTAATTCCGATAAACGACTAAAAAGTGGACACGTCATGAATATTCGCGGCAAAACACGCGTGACGAACCACACAATTCCACTTCTGTTAGAGTCAGATTAATAATTACGAACTAATACAATATCCACTGCACACACGAGAGGGCAGCTGAAAATTTTATCATCAGGATTTTGTAGTAGTTATAAAAAAATTGTAATTTGCCGTGTGCAAAAATCATTTTCCATTAACAATATAAATTAGGGCATTGTTTACGTGTCACACTGTGGCGTCAATAGAAGATGAACATTGCAAAGTTGTTTTGTATGTGCCGAGCCGTCTGCTACTTAGTCCATCTACGGAGAGAAAGTTCAGTATGCCGCAACAAAACGTGTAGATTTGATTGTTCAAAATACTTAATTTCTATAGAAATGTAGTTGGTTCGGAAAAATAAATATTTAACTCGTATATTTTAATAACTGCAGCTAGAGGTGATTCGCTGTTAATTATGATCTTTCGAAATCAATTTTTAAATAAAAAGAAATCCCTGATACTAGCTGCAAATATTCCAGCGAACACACATCCAACGGTATACTCGACGTAAAGCTGGCGGCAGTATGAGAAAGTCGTTCCAGATACTAAAGTTGTTTTAAATGTCGGACGTTTAAATTTTTTGACATTGAATATATTTAAGTTACTTTCCGTTGATTTCATGTCCATATCTTTGTTCCTAACTATTTCATATTCTCACTTTGTCAGCGCATGAATACAGTGATGGGGCCAATGACAATCTTAATTTTAGACATGGTAGAGGAATGAGAAATTGACAGGACGATAGGTCCTAAGCAGAGCTTTTAAAAGGTCCGAATTAGCCACGAACAATCTATATACAATTAATTACTCCATAAATATAAGTATTTTGCCAACACAAACAACCTATCAGCCTCCTTTTTGAATATCAATACCTATTCATGACTCATTCCGGGTAAACGCTTTGGGTACCAGGCGTTTTGCCCAACGGTTTCGCCTAACGATTGTTTCCCTACGGTGTTTTTTGCCTAATGAAGCTTTGCCTAACGGCGAATTGCCTGACGGCAAATTTTCTAACGGTGAATTCCCTAAAGGCGATCTGCCTAACGGCGTTTTGCCTAACGGCGTTTTGCTTAAAGGCGTTTTGCCTAACGTTGGACAAAACGCCGTATCTGAAACACTTTATGCGCAAATGTAAATGGCGTTCTTTTAAATCTAACGCCCAGCACAGAAGTGCATTGGTAGCCGGAAATTTCTAACTAGTGAGATGCAGTCGCAAACATTGTCTCTGACGCACTTGATACAAAATTCCCGTGCCTACTGTCTCATACTCAAAACTGAAAACCTATGAAGTTGTACAACTTCCCAAGTGTTCAAGTATAGCGAGACTACGAATTTGTCAGCCACTTTAATATCTAAAGAGAGGACAGTGTGAAAACTCGTATGTTCTGATGACAGTGTCGTGTCTGCAGTGTGACACTGATCATAAAACATGAAAGAGGAAAGATGACACTCATTTCCTGGCATTAAATTAATAACGTAATTAATAAAAAAAATTACCAATGTGAGCGGTTGTAAACATTAAATTATTATTCTTGCCGAGAATCTTATGCTGAATCACTGCGAAAGTCTGTAAGTTACTGCCGGGCATAATTTAGAAGGTTGGGATTCACAGTGAAAGCCTAATTTTTTTTCTCTCTCTTTTCCTCACGGAGAAGGATTTTATGTAAGCGCGAAAAGGCGTTGCCATAATTTTACTCCCCAGTTCCACAGATCTATCGGGCGTAAAACTGTTAACGCAAGCATCAAAAGAGGGTCCAGAAGTCCCCGACCCCTCAATTTCCCTAAGCTGCGAAGTCCGCGACTGAGATTGTCGGAGGGAGCAGAACTGCACCAGGCAGGCCGACAGCGGCAGAGGGGAAAGGAAGGGGAGATGGGTAGAAGTTACATTGCGATGGGGGGCGAAGGCCTTCTTACCAGCAGAGCGAAGAGAGAAAGACGTCCTTAGTGCAGGGTCGGAAAGTACCGTCTGGAAGGTTCAGAAGGGCAGCCGGAGGCACGGGTTATGTGGTGGAAGGGGGAGAGGAGGAGGAGGAGGAACGGGGTGGATAAGGACGGGAAGCCGTCAACAAAAGGCGAGGACGTTGCACAAAGGGAATTCAATAAGACCCCCCCAAGCCAGATAAGGGACGCCTTGAAGGGCGCCGGTTGACCGGCAACTCCTTTCGATGCCAGACCGTCTCTCCCCGTGGAACATCTTCGGGTGGAGAAGAAACGATGAGGAAAGGATGGAGCGATGATGGGTGAAAGAATTTCTATATATCGATCCGTCGCAGAACAAGCAGTCGTATTTTTCTTCTATTTCTTCTTTCAATTCCCCCCTCCCCGAAATTAAGTTTCCACTTCGCAGGTTGCTATTGTGGCGAAAGGGCGCAACGTTCTATTTCAAGACACCCACTATCTGGAACAAAAAGCGGGTTTTCTTCAAGTTTTGCTTCGGAAGATTTTGCCGTCCAGCGCAATAGAAAATTATTCTTAAAGCAGAGTACCTTAGAGTAGCCCTGGAACTGAACTGTCTCCACACAGCTCATTATTTATGAAATAATTTGTTCCAGGCATATATATTAACATACTGTGCGTCAGAACGTCTTGGAACGACTTGGAATAAATAGAAATGGCATACAAAGTTACATTATTGGTGATGTCATACGAAGAAGGATTCTGCAACAGCTTAAGGGCTTTTGGTTTTATCTCACCAAATTTCAGCGTGACAAGTACGCACCTAGAATAAGGTGACGAGACGTCCCGATTTTTTCGGGACAGTCCCGATTTTCGAGGTCGTGTCCCGAATTTTTTAGAGGGTCATTCGGGACGGCCGTTTGTCCCGAATGTTGGGACCTGACAGTGTTGACTCGAGGTGTGGTCGGTTTTGGGTGGATTTGGGCCAGGCCAGGGGGTAGGGAGGTATGTCTAGATATTTACAAAATGTTGTTTTCTAAGAGAGAAATGTTGGAAAAAATTCATTCATCTGCAAAATATGACGAGGTAAAATAGTTATTGTAATTCAATTTTTGATAAAAGTAAAATAACAAAGAATGTCATTGTTTTTGTTTAGTGTCTTTAATCAATAAATCATACGTATTATGATAAATAATTTGTAAAAAAAAACAATAATATTCATTAAAAAAAACACACAATGTAAACAGTAACACCCCCCCCCCCCCCCCGGCAACGAGCGTCCAGCCAAAACGAGCATCCTAAATTCGGGTCAGAATAATATGCTCACCTTAACCTAGAAACAAATTTTATAGCTGACTCGCAAAATATTTTGAGTGAATAGTGTGCCTGTTAATGTTCGGCTTGATGTGAAGGGATATTACTTGTGTCACCCATATATTTTATTTTAAAGTATGGTCATCATCTATGGCCAATGGCGAGCTTCGACGAGACAAAAAGTTTCTCGCGGATTTCGACCTTATGGCTTTGGGCTTAAGTTCACCGTGATGCAAACTTTAAAATGTAAATGGTTTATTACTTAGTCTTCAATTTTTCCACCCAATTGCCGCTTTAGGCAAGTAAGTTATAAAACAAACTGGCATCAGTTGCTTTGTCGATCTGCGCTCTCAAAATATTCGACGCTTATAACAGGCTTTCATTAACTCACGCTGAAGCCTCTAAACAAGCGGGATTACAAATCTGGGACAAAAACACGGATCATTTGTGTTTGAAGGTTCGCCCATAGACAAGTATCGGAATTTTACAAACTGCAGATACATTCGTTAAGGTTATATATATATATATATATATATATATATATATATATATATATATATATATATATATATAATGCAATTGTGCCGTTGTTCCATTTGCTACAGAAATTCTAATAAGCACCAACTAGGTCATAGTATAGAGATATTTTCCGCGAGTGATGTAGCTTTGTCGCTACTTTTAAAGCTTTTTTAATGGACGAAATATCACGGGAAAGGCTGAAAGTCCTTTTTATTTTTCGCTTACTTTAGAATTTTTCAACTATTACTTCCCATGAAACCATATCATTTAAAAAATGAAGCAAGCACGACGCTTTTGGTCTTTGAACTCGACGTTTCTGCGCACAAAATGGTTCTTTATTTGTTTGTATTGGCAGTAACCGCTTCAACTGCAGCCAGTTTCGTACTGAAGGTCTGAGAGATGCTGTGCTTCCTCAAAGGAAATTTACTTTTCCTGGCAGCGTTCCCCGAAATAAATTCATATAATTACTTTATAGTTCCCAAGTTAAAGAAATCCATTATAAGATAATTCTTATAATTGATTTCTTTAACTATTCACTAATTGCGCAAATACGACTAATAATTCGCCCATTTAATTGAATATTGATTATTTGTGCAATTTTTACATGACCTGATTCTGCGCGATGGCACGGACAGAAAATAAACAATCGACTTAGTATCAGTTGAAAGAAACATTGAAAGATGAATTTCCACATACACCGCCAAAAGAAGTGGCAAGGCCTTTGAGGAGATTCGGTGATGATTTAGGACGTTCAGAATGTGTATATACGTGCTCAGAAATTATTTGAAAGAGTTGAAGGATCCAACCTTTGCTGATATGGGCCCCGAGATAAAAATGGTCAATTTAACGCTACAATGTTGACATTCAGCGGCATTGAAGGAAATATAAGTGTAACCCCTGTGATTCAGGCCTGATTTGCACATATTAAATTGCTCATGTACTTTGCTTTTAATTAACTTTTGCTCTGACAACACCCGCTCTTTTACGATTGCCTCGCTGTATTTCTACAGCAATAAATTATTTGCGTCACAATTCACTCATGAAATCCATTAGCTATATCGTGTGTAAAGAAATACGAATATTTCTTTTTTTCTTCGTCCATTATATTTTGCTTTTGATTATGGTTTTGCATACACGTTTGAAAAGATACATTTCTTTGATAGCTATGAAACAGGCGAAACAGAATTAAAATTTTTTTTATCAGAGCTTTACAAAAATTGAAAAATAAAATATAACGTAATTTTTTAGTAACACGACAGAGATACCTTTTTAATCCCTCTCTTGCAGCGATAAATACAGCAACGGTCCTGTGCAAGTTAATGTACCGGCCTCCCGATTGCTGGTTTCGAATTCCATACAAATCCGCTAAAAGTTAATGCTGAAATGAGCTACGCATGAAAAATTGTTATACGCCAATGCAGAGCCACGCTGTCTGACAAAACCCATAACATTGCGTCGAAAACAAGCCATAAATAACGTAATAGTACCTGTTTTCTATGGATGTGCACACAATATGTTTTGATAATTTTGCAGGAGGAAATGAATCAGTAATTCCATATTAAATGACGTACGCACCAGAAGGAGAAAAACGTTGATGAGCAACTTAGATAGTATGTATGGATACATAGAAATAATTTTTTTGGGAGACTTAACCGCACAATAGGCAAGAAGAGAGACGAAATCGCCTGGAGGTTCCTATGTTGTGAGCGCGCCAATTTCCTGATTGGCTACAAAAGCCTCGAATATCTAACAGTGTTAGAAGGTGATGAAATTTATTATTTACGCCTTCTCGTCCCAAAAAAAATTGCTATAATCCCTCTGAAAAACCACGTTAAAAAAATCGGATGACTGACTGCGCTCGTGCACCATTCCCCTTGGGGCTGCGGTGACTGAGCGGTTAGACTGCTCGCCTCCTGCCAAGGTGAACCGGGTTCATAAATCTCCGGCCGGGTCCCTCCCGCATGTTCGCATGTGGTAACTGTGCCGGACTATGCCACTGGTCGGCGGGTTTTCGCGGGATCTTCTGTTCCCCCCCCCCCCCTTGTCCTGTAATTCCGACGCTGCTTCATACTCACCTCATTTCACTACCATCGGCTCTCAAGACCTCGCTGTTAAGAGCCACCAAATATTTTCACTCACTCACTCCATACTCACCTCGCTTTACCCTCATCAGCCCAAATTTCTTTACGCTTCACACCAGTGACTAATATTTTGTTATGTGTGTGTGTGTGTGTGTGTGTATATATATATATATATATATATATATATATATATATATATATATATACACACACACACACACATATATATATATATATATATATATATATATATATATATATATATATATATATATATATAATATATACACACACACACACATATATATATATATATATATATATATATATATATATAATTTCTCTTTTGTACTTATTGGGAGAGGGATTTCTACATTATGTATTCAGTTTTCCTTATGGTGGTGTCAAGTGCGTGAGACATACGTATACCTGGCGAGTGAGCCTATGGTCTTCTACACCGTGACATTGGTTTCCTTGTATAGATACGAACTAGAGAGATAAATCGAGACCGGTTTCAGGTCTCTTGCAATGGAGAGGGTGATCGTTTGTAGTGGTACTATATAAGACCGGTTTCTCAGGCTCTGACTTCTGCGTAAACGAATATTCATGTTATAGCTCAGATGTATTTATATTTGTGCAATTCAATAGTTCTTAATCTATTCTTGATTATTGTTAGTCGTGACGTTAGGTACAGGAATCGGGTCTTTGAACAGGAGGAAGGAGCAGATGAAGAAAATATACCTGCAAATAGCAAGGTTGAGAAAAGCAAACATTGCCTCTATTGTTGGACGAGGCAGAGAATTATATTTGGAGTAAAATGTTTATGCTCCAGCTATTTTAATCAAGAATATAACGAGTATCAGTTTGTCAATGTTCCTTTCATGGACATAGAGTTGTATATTGGTGTTTGTCTTGTAAAATACACGATTCTGACTTTGTAGATGGCGGTGTTTTCCCCTGGATGCAAACTTTCCGTTTTAAAACAGTTAACTGTGTTACAGAAGAGCGAATATTATTTATGTAAAGCACCAATCAATATCTTATGCCTTGAATATATACTTAAAATTCCCATTTATAATTGTAATAATGATTTCATTCGTGATTGTTATTAATTTGTACAAAATTCTGAAGTTGTAATTTTTGTTTTTGAATTTTTTTTAATTCTTCTTATTTAATTTTTACCGTTTTGTTTGTAATCCGTGGTGTCCCGGAACCGGAAATATTGTACCTTGGCGGCACTACGATAGGTCCATGAAGTCGTTGCAAGCCCGTCATCTTGGTAGAAGATCTTCAGTTTTAATTCGACGCTTTGAAAACGTCGACGTCAGCCGTACTGCATCAAAATGACGCCGCTTTTTCAAACGTGACGCTACCATTGATGGTCGGCCGGATGGGCCGCTAGGCGCCAGTATATTCCCTACATAGATATTCCAATAACTTTTCTACTGCTTTTAAGTGCATTTATTAATTTCGTTTTGTGCGACTTTTCACCGTGTCACATAGGTCCTGAATTATGTTAAAAACTGCAACTGTAAAAAATCTAATATATATACACATACACACACACACACACATGTTTTTTTTTTCTCACGAATATTTCATTTCTAGAAATTTTTCTAGCCTGTATAAAGTTGAGATGAATTTTTAACATTTCCACTCGCGTGTCTTACAGTTTGAGAATAGCAGTGCAGTAACACTGTTTATGAATGATTCAGCACCAGGGAAGACTACTATAGGCTGTTCACGGTGAAATGAGCACTTTTGAAAGCCCTGCTAAAGGTCTACTTGTATGCACGTTGTGTGTTCTTCCGCCTTATGTAAAACTGTCGTTTTCCCTGGGCCTCGTCACTTTATTCATGCGTCGGTCAAGTGAAACTGTAAAATTGTTAGAAAAGTAAGTATCTGAAAAAAATCTGCTAACTTTTAAACTTCGATGCATTAAAAAAAAAAAACGGAAAGCGATGGGAATAATTTAAGTTATCACAAATGGTTACGAAACAATTTTTATTCGACGTTAAGATATGGAACTACTTTCCCATCCATCGTTACCAACCTTACTGGGCGCATGTCACTCAGCGCGTTCGTTAAAATATATGCAGGCTGTCGCAGTGAGTTTTTTTCTAAGATTGATTTCAAAAGTGCTCACTGTATCGTGAACAGCCTTTAGTCAAGAAGCCT
The DNA here is from genome assembly GCA_029891345.1 of Dryococelus australis. Lineage (NCBI taxonomy): Eukaryota > Metazoa > Arthropoda > Insecta > Phasmatodea > Phasmatidae > Dryococelus > Dryococelus australis. Next base: position 41,608,016 of record CM057003.1, read on the forward strand.
CGCAGTGTACAACACCGGTCAAATGCAACCTTGACATGTAGACAACTCTGTACTCTGGGCATGAAAGGGTTGTATTGGGCGATGCGCAATTGTTAGCGAGGTCAGTTGCTCACTAGAAATACTGCTGATGAATTGCGTGACTGCATAAAGCATGTGCGGTGTCAGCGGAAGATAAAATGTGGGAAGTGGACAGAAATGAGAGTACGGTGATTGATTGCGCACATCGACAGCAGAGTTATGGTAGTGATTGATAGAATTATCATTAACTCGACTGGAAGCTCCACAGAAAAATAATAAAAATAGCTAGAAGTACCTTCAGTCTGGCCTTCGAGGTTGCATCTGAAAATCAACCATAATTGCAAGTAAATAATTACAGTGGCTATGCACACGCTTAAGGGTGTGTCAGAGATCAGTACCTGAAAAAAAAATTACGACATGGATCCAAAAGAGACAAGTCGCGTTCTTTTCATGGCCAAAGGATATCGTTGTATTAGCTAACATCAAGACTAAAGAATTGTTGGAATTAATAATATTTTGTTTGTTTGTTTCACCCGTTTAATTTACACTATTGGCTTCCCGTGTCAGCGCAAACGCTGCGAGGTTAATTTCAAAATCAAACTCTTTTGCAAAAACATGGGTCGCATGGGTGAGTGGAATGGCAAGGGCATTACCGCAATAAATGTTACAATGTTTTTTATCCTCCATTCCGTTGTAACACTGCTCCAAATGGCAATTTTTCCACAGAGAAAATGAGTACAAGTATAAACAGATAAAGCCTGAGTTCATGCGCGCCTCAAGCCGACAACGTCTAAACAATAAATTTCGTTTTTGAAGCAAAGCTGAAGCTTCAGTGAGCTTTGGAGAGCGAAATGTGGGCTACGTATTCCATTGTAAAATGGTTGACTTAAAGATACAACAAACCAATTATACTTGGACATTACTAAATTTGATTATAAATAAGGGTAACTAACACGATAGTATTAATTAAAGTTTCTGCAGTAATCCCGCAATATTTACAGTCGCATTTTTTCCAGACTCTAGGGTGTTCAATTTCAAATTCATTCAATGGAATTTTTTTAATCATCTGATGTTTAGCCTCCACCGTCGAAACATAGATTTCCGATTATGAATCGTTAAAAACGGTCCTTTGCATGCGTTGGTGTAATTCTTTAGTGATGATTCTGCAGTAATTTTTTATCCACAGTATAATCTTATCGCGGTAATTTCACATTTTTGAAAAAAATCAAAACAATGAATAATCATTGCATATATGACATGCTTTGTTGTTTCCTAAACACCGGATGTTGGGGCATTAAACTCCCAAACTACGATATGTGATTCCTTATGAAAAATAAAATCAATGATATACAGAATACCTTACACCTAAACGAAATATTAAAGGAGATATGAGCCTGTGAATATTGGGTTTTGAAAACGCATTTTCGCCGGATGCCTCGTACAACGCCTACAAAGTCCGCAGCAGAAAGGAGACTTATGCTTCCCACGATTCAGACACACTTGTGTAATGCTGGCCGTCCTCGGTCTGTGCTCACTGTTCGGCTTGAAGAAGTGATACGTCAGCACATCGACGACATGCCCTCCACTAGTACACGCTCCATAGCGCGCCTAATGGGCGTGCCCCATTCGACCGTGTGGGACGTACTGTGGGTAAATCTCCGCCTTCCCTACCACTGGCAGAAAGTACAAGGCATTCAGCGATAATACGTTTTCAAATACCCACTTTCACAGGCTCATATCTCCTTTAATATTCCATTTAGGTCTTTATATTTTCGATTTTATTTTTCATAAGTAATCACCTTCCGTAGTCTGGGCGTTTGATTTTCGAACTTTCTGTATGTCATTTTATAACTGGACTCAACGTTAAAGCAACTTATTTTTTGCTATATGAACACTTTGCTAGAATTTTGTCTATTAGTTGTAATATTTATTTCACATTTAATATGAATTTAAAACAGAAAGAAAAGCGGTATGTTGGTATTTATTTAAACAAATAATTTCTATGTAAATTACTATGAAATTGACTTTCATTGTTTTATTTGTAAAGTAATCTTTTTACACACGTGCTTATATTTTCGGGTACTAGGAGATAAACGTTCTGTTCAATCAAGTAAAGTTAATTTGGTGAAACCAAATTAATTGTTTGTATAGAGACAATTAAATATTTCGAAACCAAATTATTTAGTTTTTCTTATTATTGGTTATTATTGATTGGTGTAATTAAATGTTTGTTTAGCTCTACGTACAGTGAAAATTTTCTGTTAATGCAAAAAAAAATCGAGTCTAGATTGTTTGCGGCCGAGCGCTACGCTTTAGCAACCTCAGGTATAGTTACTATACTGACGTAGTAAGAACGTTTTTAAATATACATTGAACATACTGAACAACGTGGGTAAATAAATATTTCAGTTTTTACAGCTTCACAATTTAGTTTCCCTTTGAACTTATTTCATTAGGATAATTATAAACACTGGTACTATCCTAATTGTCACAGAAATTAAAAACAAGCACTCGAGTCATATTTTCGAGCAAAGGTAATCAAATAAGTAGCAAAACGAATATATACAGTTGATTCAACTAAATATTTTTGTTGGCAGTCTAACTTATTTTAGTCGAATACATAGGTACATTTTAATGAATCGTGTATTTTGTTAGATGAACAAAATTAATTTTTATTCTTTTCGTGTTCCGTTTACTCAACAAAATATATTGTCGTGGGAACTAAAAATATTTTTGGCCCTATACAAACAAGTATTTTGTGTCTGGAACAATTCTGTCTCTCAGTGTAACTTTGTTGGTAGGTCAAACATATTCGTGTATAATTGTCAGTATGGCCAAAAATACCGTGTTGTAGCATTGTTTATTTTTTATTTTTTGTCATTTACGTTTTGTTTACACGTTGTCCGAAAGTAGTGCTTTAGTAGGGCTTCAGAACAGTTTGAAGAAGCCACGAATGGTCTATACACCGTGTGTGAACGAGTATGTTAAATAATAATTAAAAAAAAAGAGTAAATTATTGATTTTCTCAGAACTTTTATGGTTTGTATGTCGACCAATGCCGTCGCTCGAAACAGTCGGTCCAGTTTCGCCCATTCCGTGTTCTCTTTCCGAGTCCCGCTAGCACAGAACTGCCACCACGCTTTTTCGTTCGAACGGCCAATCCACCTTCCCTTCGTATCTGCAACCACCCACACCCCGACAATACCAAGCTACCTCATTATTTGCACATCCACGGATCCTCATTTGCAATGCCGATGGCCGGCCGCGCGCCGAGTGTGGGCGGCTGCATCCTGAAATTAATTTCCGATGATCGACAGATCGGATGTTGTTGGGCGCCATGTACCTCGTACCTTCCAATTCGTGTTTCGCCCTTTCCCCCGCCAAAGCTCGCACTTTCACCCCTTTAACGCAACGCGGTAGAGTACACAAAAAATTCTGTTTTTTTTTTTTTCCAACCAGACGTGAAGTGGCCATTTATTCGCTGTCGGGGAAATGTTAGCACGTGACTTCGTGTTGTTCTCGTTTGCAAACCTCGCTCGCTGAAACGTCGACGAGAGCGATGGCGGGTCTTTGGGTTTGGCTGAAACACCGGATTTCCGCCAATAGCTGCGTCCGCAGTTTTCCAACACAAATCGTTGTAGTGCGAGGGATCCCCCCTAACCCCCCCCCCCCCCGCACACCGAGATTAAAAACTCTTTTCCTGCACTAAAGATTATTCACGTAACTCTTAAATCGGTGTAGCTAGGAAACATTCACAGATAACTAATAATACGGTCACGTTTTACTGAAATTTTCATTTCATTATCGTTATTTGAGTTGTTTTCAATATTTTAAGTTGTTCAAAGTTGCAATACATTTCTTCTTGCGCTCAGCTACGCTTTACATCACCCATAGTTCTTGCACAAACAGCTAAATACGGTTTTACGTTGACGAGTGTCCGCCAGTTTGCTGAAGCTCGTGGAAACGGGCCAGTACAGTACACACATTTCTTGAGGTCCATTACAAACACGGACCTCGCAGTTCTACAAACGAGTAGTTTTACAAGAGAAACGTTTATACTGTTACAAGCGTTTGTAAAATTACGAAGAATTTCTCGGTAAAAGTTACAATTTTTGTTTACAGTGTAGGCTACAAAGTGTTAGTTAACATTAGAAATTCGTAGGTACTTTGCACGCCATTAATTTTCTCTTTTGCAATGTCTGAGATGAAATTGCCAATGTTTACGTCAAGGGGTTCACCGTCGATGACGAAAGACGATGACGACTGAGAACGATGACGTGGCGGCAGCAGCGTGTATCCGGGAAAGATAGAAAGATAGATCAGGTGCGTGATTTTCTCCGATTATCTGGGCCGTAGCTTAGATATCTCAGTCCTGTGCATACTCGACCTGCAGCTGTTTCTTAAGTCGATTCACGCTCATTTCCTACTTTTTTTTTGAAACCCTGCTAGAGTTCTACTTTCAGCAGATTCCTCCGCCTCGTTCTTGCAAAGCTTAACTGAGTGTAGAAAATGATACAAACGGGACAGCGAATAAGAACTTTTTATTACTTATCAGTACTAACACACCTTATATTCTCCCTGTTTTATTCAAATTAATTATAAATAAATGGTCGTAATTTATAGACTCAATACAAATAAAAGTTTAATATAGTAGATATAAGGTATTTTTGTATTAATACAAATATAAAGCGCTTGCGGTACAATACATAACTAGTAAACAACCATGTAGATCATACATGGGGCAATTTTGTATAGGTTTTTATTTAAAAATGTGGAAAAACCGTTAATATAGCGTATTCGCGGTTTTTCCACACTTTTTGGACCAAACCTTTGAAAAATCACCCCATTTAAGACGCGTTTAGTTATTTTCTAAATATGCCATGTATCACAAGAGATTAATACCTTTGTTGACATAAAAGAATCTTATTTTCTTTAAATGGAAGTTTTTACCTGATTTCATTTGTAAATCCTAATATTCCATTTATAATAAATACAAATGAAAACAGCGATAGAACATGCGTGTTAGTAGTGCCCACTAAGAAATAGTTCTTATGTAAAATATTATTACAACTGGGTGCGCACGAATTCACTGCGTTGTCCCCCTGGTGTAATTCTCCAGGCTTAGTTAAGCTTAGCTTGCACGAGGTGGAGGAATATCCTGGAAGTATAGGTTTAACAGTGGTTCAGGAAAGTGTGAAGTAATCGTGAATGGAGTATAAAATATATCATTCGCTACTGCCCAGTTGAGAAGCTTATTTTTGTTCGACACGGCCGTACGTTTTTTTCTTCTCTTCTTCACTGGCTAAAGAATTAACCGGGACGTGTCCAAACCGAAAAAAAATGTATAAAATTCACGGGCCTCTGTGTTTTCACAATCTTTAAATCAAAATTTTTAAAAAAATCTGCCCATAAATGACGTGTTTGGATGATTCATAAATGTGTCAGGTATATCGAGTGTTTTTTTTTTACTTCTGTAAAAAAAATAAGGTGTTCTATTGTTGGTTAAATTGCACTTTTACTCATATTTCTTGTATAATTTACTAGCGACCCGCGCCGGTCTCGCTCGGGTGCGATTTGCAAATATGCCGTTGTTTATATTTACAGCAAGTATATAGACTAAATGCTTCAAGTAACTAACATAGGATTAATACTGTGTTGCTCAAAAAAGTCTTCGTTACTGAACCCCTATTTTAAATCATATTAAAAAAAAAAATTGTTAGTGTGGGTCATCCTTAAAATATAAACATATGCTGCCGCGGACTTTTTTTTAAGACCTTTTTCAGATATGCAATTCTGTAGTAAATTATTTTGGGTATCTCTTATGGTTCCGACTTGATTAGAAAACGTCGACATTTCTCTACTATTCTTACATTAAATATCAATGTTTTATACACCTTAACCTTCCTGAAGAAAATTTCTAAATTATGGTGGAAACTGCATCAAAATCCAACAAGAAGATCAGAAGTTTTAGCGGAATACACAGACACGCACGGCCGGGCGACTTTGTTTCATTCTATGTAGATAATATTTCATTTATAATTAATAGAAATAAAAAAACAGAGAAAAGGAATGTTGGTATTGCCTAGTAAAGAATAGTTCTCGTATAAACTATTATCAAACAGAATGCACACCAACACGTCGGGTTTTCCCTGTGGTCTAATTTTCTGGACTTGGCCAAGCCTTGTCAGCATGAGGCGTAGGAATAGCTTGACAGTAACAACTCCAAGCAGAAGTTCAGAAGAGTTGGGAGTAGCCGTGTGTGAACTGTAGGTGTACTACGCATTGAAAGGCCAAAGCCTACTTCACCACCGGGTGCTCGTAAACTTCGTCGTGAAGATATTGCGCGAGAAGCATAAACGGGGCAGCCTCGTCTTTAGCACAGCCACCGAGGACCCCAATTATGACGTCCACTCTACGGGTTGTACTCACTTGCGGATTACGCCGTCTCTTCGACATCTTTAACACTGGTAAGTGCTGGAAAGTTCGAGACCTTACCGTTTCAGTGACTTGTATTCTCCAAGGACGATTATCGCGTTGAACGTGATATGGAAACAACGCGGCACTGTTGGACTTGCCCCGAGTTCAGGAATTACTTCGCACGGTAATACGTCGGTCGTGTGTAGTAAAACCACGTATTGACACCTCAAAAGAGACAACTCGAGGGCTGTGTGAGGTGACGTAGAAATGAGAGTCTATAGAATATCGCTGTCGAGAGAGAGAGAGAGTGAGAGGGGGTGGGGGGTGGGGAATGCGCAGTAAAACCCGTCGGTCATTGTTCGTCGCGTTTCCCACTCGTGAAGTGACAATGCTAACGTCGGTGACACACAAAACCGCAGCGCAACAGTAGAGGGCCAGATTTTGAACATTCACCTCGTTGTCAGCGACACTTACGACGGGTTTTACCTGCCTCCCTTGCTAAACCTGGAGGTTTGTTAGCTAGCAGCTAAGCTTAACTGCTGGCTAAATAGAAGCTAGTGTTTCACCACTATTGTGTAGCCTCCTGTTTGTCATCTGAAAATTCGGGTCTAATTTTGCCAGATGTTGGTGAAAAAAGTTACTAAAAGCCTTTCGAGTTCCTTTTCTCTCCAGAACAACATTTCTACGAATTTGATTAGTTAATTTTTATATTATTATATGATAAAATATTACTTTGTAGTTACAATTTTATTAGTAGCTTATTTTTATTTAATAACTAGGGGCCCAGCCCGTGGCTGTTTTTTTATAATTGCCACGTGCCTGGAACAGTTACGATGTTAAAAAATTTGGTTATCATACAAAGACTGAAAAAAAATTACATACGTACCCCCCCCCCCCCCCCATACCCACCCAATTTTAATCCCCCCCCCCAAACCTCCCGCCATCCAACCCCTACCACCTCCCAAAGCCATACATTTAGAGTAAACAATTTCACCCACCACAACCACCTCAACACCCCCAACCCCCTTTCCCTCCCGTCTTTAGTCATACAAAGACTGAAAAAAAAATTGCATACAGATATTAAATTATATTTAAATTAACTCAACTTATAAACCGTACTTTTAGGGTAAACATTACCTACATATCTCTATGCAATATTCTCTATGAATTAATACAAAACTTTCATAGGAAAAAGTAATTAAAAATGAGTTTTCAGTGTCAAAAGTAATTATTGCATAAACTGATCTTGCTGAAATTCTAACGTGACCTGTATTAGACCCCGAGGATCCGCTCTGCAAAATTTGAAGAACATTTGTTGAGTTTCAAGGGACTTAGAAGTATTAAAGACGCACAGACAGCCAGATAGACAGAAATCGTCTATTTATTATATAGGAGGATACCGAAATTGTGTAGTTAGTATTTTAAGCTTCCTATATCGGGAAGCAAAAGTGACATGTTAATAATTTTTAGAGCAAAATTTGTTTAATATCTGTTTCTCCCAATTGATTATAATTACAATAAACGAATATTGGCAGATATTCTCAACATTTACGTCTCCATCACCATTTTGTATTTACGTACGCAACAGACAGCAGCACATCCATGCACAATGTGCAAAATATAATAACGAAAAAGTGGAGTTTCACCCTGCATTTCACAATATACCACACTTCAGTGAAATATTATATGAGCACTTTACGAATTCGTCACTGAACTACACTTAATGCAAGTTAACAATTCCTTCTATTATTTAAATAATCGCTAATGTCTGGACATATCTTTTACTAACAAAACAAAACACTTATGATTCACTGTTCATCCGCCTCGCTACATGTTCTGTGGTTCGCTGTATCCTTCAAGACAGCAGCACAGTAACTTCGTAAACGAGTGTTGATTATCGGAATAAAAATGCCGTTATCAAATGTCACGTCAATTGTAGTATTTATAACATGGACACGAAAAATTAATCACAAGCTGCGCGGAGTATCTAAAATAACTCCACTGTAGGTACTTATTATTACATAAATACTTGTTATCGTCGTATTTCTGCCGTGCATTCAAAATAGGACACCATTTTTCTTTCTCTCGAACCTCTAGTTAGAACAGCTAGACTATGGCTCATCCTTGGCAACCAGCAACTGGGAGCTAACGTCGCTGTTAGAAGTTGACTTGAAGTGGTAAAACTATATACTAAACACGAGGTAGACCGATCTCACTGGCTGCGCACAACCAGTCTCCGTGTCCCGACATTGAACTGCTTTTCCGCCTACACGTCTAGCAGAAGCGTCGTCGATTGGATTTGAGGTTAGGACACTGTTTAGTATACAAGTGCTTTGAAATATTTTTATAATTCCTCTAACGAATTTTAAATGCTCTTCGATTAAATCCAAATTGGTAAAAGCACTTTATTAACATAATAGAGCTCGTCATTTAAAATTTAAGATATAAACAAACACGTTCATCACTGTTAACCATGTGACTTTGACAGTTGTGTTCCTTTGGGGTAGGTCAAAGTTGGATACATGCTGTTATGAATTTGACTTATTGCCATATTCATACATGAAATGGTAGGGGGCCTAGCTAAACAATGAGAGATGATTAGGTAGAGCACAATAGTAAGTGATGGGGTTTATTAACAAGATGATTTTACAATAACATATTTCGTGATTATTACTCAGGGGAGCTTATCAGGAAGGGATTTCATTATTCTAAATTGACCTTTTGTGATTATTTACCACACGTTACTACTATTGCAAGCTAATTGGAAAGTCCCCTCCTTATTCACGGTTCCGGAGGCTGTTCCTGGTAGACGGTTATCGACGGCCGGACATACCCATCTCCGTGCATTCTGATGAGGAAAGACGCCGCGCCCAGAGTCAGCGCTTTGTTTGACATATTTGGCCCCGATTACTGGCCGGTGGAGGGGGTTTCTACGAACTGACTTGTCGCAGCGTGTTGTTGCAATCCCGCTCGTCTCCTGGTTCAATGTTTGATGTCGTGATCAGGCAGGCCGTCCTCCTAACGCCTGGTAACATCATGACAATGAGCAGAAGACGAATAAGTGGTCTACCTCAACTTTAGTATATGGATTAACTGGGAGACTAACAGGAGGGGGTAAAACCGGCCGTTAGAGGATTATTTACCTTGAGCTTGAACTTGAACCGTGTTGCAGAGTGTTTGAAATACACTTTATTATTTTATTTTTAAGAAACTACTTTACGTGCGTATTATGTACTGGTCTTCGAAAAGAACTTACTCTCGATACAAGGTACAAAGACTACTTTTAAGACACCACGCACACTACAAGCACCATTTCCGTGCTCTCAAACAAAGCTTTAACAACATTTTCACATTGTCTTTTCACAAAATGCATTCATTGTGAAGGAAGATGTACTGAACTTTGCTGCACAATGATTGGGTCACCGCTTAAAGCTCCACAGCTCCAGCGAACAACGGCAACACTACGCTTCATTTCCGTATCTTACATGTAGTGGAGAGATGTAGGCGGTCCTTAACATCGTGAGTATGGAGCAGTTCCGGAATGGAAGGGGGGGGGGACGTAAGATCCCCGAGATTACTCACCGACCAGCGGCATTGTCCGGCACGATTCCCACGTGCGACAATCCGGAAGCGACCCCACAGACGATCGAACCCGTTCGCCTTGGCGGGAGGCGAGCAGTGTAACCACTACACCGAGTCAAAAATTTTCGGCACTACTCCACGTATAACCAAACCTATGAATTAATTTTAAAAAAAATAATCCTCGCGTCTTATCAGTTTGTGAGAGATAAGTGAAACCGAGATAGTTTCAGCCATTGTGCCTGCCCTCCTTAGTTCTCGGCAGCCCTGTGTAGACAAATATGTGCCCTTCTGCGCAAGTCCAAAATATTGGATCATGATTTGCTAGCAGAACTTTACAAAGCACTTGAACAGAGACATGAAGTTTCTTTACGTATATATTTGCTACAAATTCATTTTTTTTTTAATGTTTATATCAATATATGTACAGTACATTCGTTATGTCTAGGTCCAGTGATTTTTCACAAAAGAATTGGAGAACACATTATAGACTTCAATACTATATATAAAACTGAACTATTGTCATACTTCCACTGGTTGTTCGTGTCGTTTCCGTATATGATTGAGTCACTCAGGATTCCTTAACACCGACACTGAACCTTCGTGATTCGCGCACAAACAGTTTACACGGACCAGAACATGTTTCAACCAATCAAAAAGCGGCAATACCCTACAGTGCTTCAAACTGTATCTTGTTTCGAAATCTTTTCGCGAAATATCATTGCCCCTAGTTATGTCGAAACTCGGTAATAGGAAATGTAGTGGTCGAAAGCACGTGTTTATGTAAGAAGGTGTGCTTATCGACAGGCCAGGCTGCATGGTTTAGGCAGACCTATCGGCAAAATAGCTGTTTAGTGTTGGTTACTGCGTGACTTCCATGGTCACCCTATCCGAACCGCGAACAGTTCGAGACCCACGGAATGGCACGCGGTCAATGAACACCGAAGCGTCATCCAAGTGATTCGGAGGCCGCTGTAATCAGGAAGCACTTCAGTCTTACGCTTTTGTTTACGTAACCTTCCCTCGCCTGCCTTCGCGGCGGGTGCACGGAAAGCGAAGGTACTGTAAACCTGTAGAGTGAGTGTTTGACCGCAATACCTTACAGCAACTTCAGTACGAAGGGAATAACACGCCCACAGAAATGCAATACACGCTGTCAAAGAAAAAAAAAAGTCAAAGTCTTACGACGTCTGTTTGTAAGAAGCATTACACTGGCATTGCTACCTGTCCAGTGCTGGCCTTGCGAAAAACACGTCAGCTTATCGCCACGGTGAGTTGAGTTCGATCAGCGGTGGATTCAAGTCTAGGCGAGGTTGTTGAAGCTTCTCTTCACATGCGCTTCTTCATAAGCAGAACTATTTTTGTTCGTATTACTGTTACTGTTGACTGTTAAAATATCCTCCTTAATATATCCCTGTGTAATAATAACAACCTGTGTACAAACATACCCAACGTACACAAGAACAGTCACGTTGGTGATGAAATTTGGTCTTTAACGGTCCTGCCTACCAAGCCGGCAGCCCCGAATTCCAAATGGGGAATCAATGTTAAACGGAATTCCTTCTCATTGCGCCAATTTTAAAGATAACTATGTCAAACAAAAAGTATTCTACGTGAAATTTCTTAAGGAATGGTGCTACGTTAAAATATGTTACCAATATGTTTTTTATAAAGTGTAAATATTGAAATTTTCATATAGTAAATATGTATACATATATTACAATTTTATGTAGCAATGTTCTCTGAGAAAATCGCGTCAACGTGTTTTTTTTTTGCTGGAAATAGTTATCTTTGAAATTGACGCAATGAGAAGGAATTTCATTTAACATTGGTTCCCCATTTGAGGTTCGCGACTGCCGGCTTGGTAGGTGAGCCCGTTAATACACGTATTATATTTCCGAAATCAAGAGACGTTACACCCTTTCGTTTGTAAGAGAGGTACCAATTTGCCCGACCTCAACTACACAGAGTTTTCCATCCGTGAAATATTTACCGCGCCAACTCTGTCTTACGTGACGCAGCGGCCGTAATCGCTATTAAATGAGAGGTCAGTGTGCGCTTTTTTTTTATTTTTTATTTTTTAATTTTTAATTTAAAAAATGTGGCATAATCTGACGTTGCACCGCGAGGCAAATATGGCCCCCCAGACCGCTAATGTGCAGTAATTATGAGTCGGGCGCAATTACACGCGAGCGAAACATTTATCCGGGCGTGGTGTATTCCTGCCCCTCCCCACCCCCCTAGTACTAATGCCTTACCGCTAACCACCGCCACGCCACGGATATAAACGCGCATTAATTCGCGAATGGACAGCCGGTTGCGTTGTGGGTTCGGCGCGAAAATTCGTTCGAGCAGGTTTCGCGTGTCTTTTGGCCGCAGCGTAAGGCCGGGTCAACAAATTAATTACGCGCCGGATGAATTTCGCGGGATTGAGTACGGACTTGGAAAGGGGCAAGCAGTTTGACGTATTCAAGGAAAAAGTGCTTGAGTTCGTACCAGGAAAAGTAGTATTTGCTCAAAGAGTACGTGAAGTTTATTTTATTTCACAGCTAGAGCATTTGTACCTGTAATAAATATTTTAACGACATCATTAAAAAAAATCACGCACATTTTGCATTATCTCATTATTTTCTCTAGTGCATTTTTTCTAGTTATTCCTTTTACTCTTTCAGAAACACTGAAGTAAGATGCTGAAACACTGAAGTAAGATGCTGAAACAACCATATATAATTTCATTCTATAATCAATTGAATATAACTTTTTTTTTTAATGTTTATTTTAATATTGTTCTATCTCTGATTATCATTCTCACGAAGAAAGTTACATTTAGGTCTATATTAAGTGATGAACTATGCCTCTGAAGTTATGCCCTTTGTACAGTCTGAATTCTTATATGTTGGTTATTAAGGAAGAAAAACACCTAAATTTGTTGTGTTGAAGGTATCCAAAATAGTTAGTTTTATGCGTGCTGTTTTGAAATATTTCCCCATTCTAATTCGTAAAAGTGTGTTTACATAGCGTAAGAAGATTAACTGCAAATACGTTAAGATGAGAAGATAAGTCTCGTTGATATCGGGTCTTAAGGTAGCTTACGGCAGAAATGGTCTTACGTGTTTGAACCTGCAATACTTATGCTCTATTCGCATTTCCTAACATAATATTTGCCACTGTTGTTCAAATCATGGGTTGTTTCCACACGCTTGAATTTCACATGTATGTATGCACAATGCCATATAGCAACGTTGTATCACGCACGCTACATTTTTCTTGGACGAAAGGAAAAAACAGCGAGGCCAGTAAAAAATAAACGCCAGTCTTTATATTGTACTGTCATAATAATCTAGATTTTGAAAGGCGGCCGTCCTAACACACTGGGAAGCTTTCAATCCCCAATAAGTGCACATAAGCGAAATTGCAAGGCATTTCCTTTCACGTAAGACTACATGGTAACTTATTTACTGCTCGAGGTACCGCCGAAATCTGTCCGACAGGCACAGCGTGCACGCTGTGAATGGATTTTGTGTTGGGAGGCCATGGTTTAGGTATCTCGATTCTACCGACTGGTGAGTAAGTTATATGAACTATTAATAATACTAGTATTGTAACAAGTCGCATGGGGCGAATCCAAGTTCTTGAGGAATCGATGTGTTAGTAACAAAGGAACTAAATTTAATTTTCTTAATTTATTTACAATGTTATGTCTAATAATACAAACAGCTATTACTTATACACTATTAATCTAACCATCTTCTATATTAATATTTAATATTACCATCAATGAAAGCAATGTTTAATGCCAATCCCTACGATAGTTCATGTTCTTATCGCTGTTTTATACCAGCTACATTAATTTAATGCGCTCTTATAGTTTACACGTTTACGATCAGACTGTTTATGGCCATTATTCCAAATGTCTGCCAGTCACTCATAAAGTGCCACTTTCCCGCAATCCAACCAGTTACTCCCCCCCCCCCCCTGGAGCTGGTAGCCGTCCACGACTCCAGACTCTTGATTCGGAGGTACGCCGCATCTTATATAGCTGAGCCGCCCCGGCCCAGATGTGAATTCGTCCCATCAGTCCTGCTGAGAGGGAAGGTGGGGCAATGGCTAGGAAATTCGCTCGGCGATTACCCAAGTCGTTCAATCTTTCAAGGACGGGAGCGGCGCGGGTCCCGAAAGCCTTATAACGGCATGCATAAATGTTACGCGACAGCTTATTTGTAACTCCGGGCACGCTTCTCCAGTTATATGCCGTTCACGGCTATTTGAGCACTTTTGAAATCAACCTTTGAAGACTGTCACTGGCTCCCCTATGTATATTTTAACGGGTAGGTACTGGCATGAGCCCAGTAAAGTTGGTAACGATGAGAAAAAATGTAGTTCCGTGTCTTCACGTTGAATTATAGATGTTGGGCTAAAATTTGTGAATACTGAATTTATTTATTTTTATTCTGTCTTTGTAAAGTTTATAAGTGTCAAAAACATCAAATTTGAAATATATTGTTACGCTCTGCTGACCGGCGATGTGGCGGTGGACCTACCTCATCCCTCCCCTTCCGCGGGGTTGCCTCCTGACCCCCCTTTCTGGGAAATCCTTGCATAATGGCCAGCGGTCGTCTGGATGTCGCACTGCTCCCCTTCTGGAGGTTTTGACGTGTCTGGTGACGACGCAAAAATGTTCTGGTGGGACTGGCTGGCGCCTCGGCTCTCCGCGGCGCATCACGGGTGTTGGGGAATATGCTTGATGGCGGTCTAAGACACTATATATATATATAGTGTCTTAGATATATATACACACTGCCGCAACCCAGTGGCCTGCAGTCTTTGCCGGAGGCCGCCTGGTCGAGTGTGCGCGAGTGAAGTTAAGTGTGGACGACGACTGGAGATTGCGGGACGACGACGAGTGAGGTGTTCGTGGCTTGAATGGACGAGAGGGTGTGAAACCGATGTGAGTGTAGCCTACTGTGCGTTAGGGCGCTTGGAGGACTCTAGAACATTCCGACTGGCGGGACATGGACTGAACTGAGGTGGGACTGAATGGAAGTGTAATACGGATTTTACTGTAAATATTCGAACTGTAAATTTGGACACATATTTTACAGAATATCTTAATAGGCTGATACACTGTCTATTAGGATTGAACTTTAATTATTTTATTTTATTGATTTCTTTGTTGTAATTAAATTGGAGTAATTAGTTGTGAACAGTAGGCGATATCAATTTATTGTGAGATTTTGAGTTCAGAGAATTTTACTGTAGTTATTGTAAATAAAATAAGGAAATTATAATTAATTCTTTTATTCGACTAAGACCTCCATCCCTTAACGAACTTTGTATAGCCCTACAAGTAGATATTAAGCAGAGCTTTCGAAAGCGCTCATTTTTACCGTGAACAGGCTCTACCAGTGATGCCAATAGCGGATTGCATTTCGCATGCTCGAGGTTGAAGGGGACGAAGGCGAGAGGTTGCATGTAACAATATGTTCTTAATGTGCTTATTCTTACTGTTAAGAGCACAAAATAGACAAAAAAATCAATTAAAATAAATTTAGCGACTGCAAACTGAAACATTGCAGATAGGGGTGAGTGAGTGATTGAAGAGATTTGTGCGGCTCTTAACATCGAGGTCTTGAGAGCTGATGAGGGTGAAGCGACGTGATTATGGAGTAGCGCCGGAATGACGGGTCGGGGGCAACGGGAGGCAAGCTACATCGTTTGACACGATTCCCACAAGCGCAAATCCAGGACTGACCACACAGAATAAAGTCTAATGTTGTGCCAACAGTGTCAAAATTACTGCAACATTAATTTTTTGTTGTCTGTGAGCCGTCAGTAACTAAAGTTGTTGTTAATGTAGTTAATGTAACATTAAGATAATAACGTAACAACATTAAATACTTTCTGTACTGTCCACTTTAAGGCGGTGTTTATGTTGCGACAAAACAAATTTTGTGTTGAAGTGATGTTAACATGTGTGCTAAAAATTTTCTTGTATTTTATTTGCTTATAAAAACATCCCGAAGTAAAATTAATTAAGGACTACTATTTTATCACAAAAATAAAATTATTTCAACGAAAAAAAAGTCACAGATTTGAGTGGAACCACCCCCGCGTCGTGAGTACTTAAAACTCTCCCCACCTTACAGAACTCGACGTCTTACCAACTGCGCTATCTTGACATTTCAGACAGAGTTTTGTTGAGTATTGAATACACTGTAACTACGAACTGCAGTTCTTTTACGTTACGTGGAAATACTTAATGCTCTAGAAATATATGCATATTTGGCATACGTAAACTGCTTTGCAAGGTTTGAGAGCTAATCTAAGATAGTTAGTTATATTCTGCTTTAAAATTAAAATACAGTTGTTTCATTTTAAGTGGTTACCGCTTTTCACTACTATCCGCCATTTTTACAACGCCTTCTGCTGGTTGGACATTTCTTTAATGTCGTAGTAACACAAAATATTTTGTTCTTCCTGTTAATTTTGGCGTAATACAACTTTTGGTTACGGCATCAACATGACTTAGAGGTTTTGTTAACATTTACACTTCAACAATATGTTTGCCTTACAGTAATATAATATGTTATGAATGGTTAACATTAAGTAATTTTGTCACGACATTGATAAAGTTACAACATAAATTATTAAAGAAATGCCTCAATAGTATTTTTTTTTGTTGTGGCAACATTTGGCTTTTTTTTTGCGAGGCCGGGGATTGAACCCCGTTCGACTTGGAGGGAGGCAAGCAGTCTAACCGCTTAGCCACCTGACCCCCGCGGTGGTTACGTATAACTACTTTTATTGATTCACGGTTAACATTATCATAAATATATCACAACCTAAAATATGTCTCAAAAATCACTCATGAACAGAAAACGAGGCACATTTACATGTAAACAGGTATATCATTAATGTATAGGAAATCCCCAGAATTAATTGAATTCATAAATACAATCATAACATAAAAACACAAGAATGCCTAATAAAATAAATGAACAAAAGACAAACTATTCTAGCCTAGCTTTTGACGTGTGTGTGTGTGTGTGTGTGTGTGTGTGTGTGTGTGTGTGTGTGTGTGTGCGTGTGTGTGTGTGTAGCACGGCCGAGTTTCAATTTACGACTGACATAACCTATTTCCTTACCAAGCTACTATTAACGACTTGATTACACTATTTGTCCTACAACTACACGACTGTATAAAAGTGAATTATTTAAAATAACGTACGTACTTCAATTTTTTTTCTCTATCAAGTCTCTGAAATTCACGGCATTTGGCAATAAATCATGCAAGTTGAAAATGCTACGAAGTTTCGTCGACCGAACACAGAAACGGGGTATACACGATAAAAGCACTATCACACGATAAATTAAAGACTTATAAAACAAATCACATTATAGTTTACGAATACTGTGAACGAGACCTGAACACCGGAGCAAATAATGCTTAACGAGAATCGCAGCTATCACACTCCGAAGACCGGTGTATATGAAGAAGCTGTTGAGGTATACATCCATCTAGTCCAAGCTTCTATGAGTAACTGAAGGTGGCAGCGACAGGATACAGGGGTGCAGATGGCTCCTGGCCTCCCCTACCCCTCGCCTGAGCGTGCTACTCTGGCCTTGAGATTACTCATCTCTCTACCCTCGATTGTCAATTTTTTCGGCAATGTAACAAGATGGTGACGACGGGCTCGATATGGCCACATTGCTACGACCTCCCTGCATCCCCATCTCCCACCCCTAACTCTCATCACAAACCCTCGCCAGAGCGATGTGCCCTGAGGTCATCCACCTGTCTGCGACAATTGTCAATTTTTGCCACTGAGTCAAGATGGCGACGACTGGCTAGAGGGCTTCACATCATCCTCACTTTCCTGTAGGCACCCCCCTACCCTCCACCCAACACCAGATCGATGTGCCCTATGGTCTAGAACCGAGACCATCCCTCCCACTCCTCAACCCGCAGAGTTCGTTTTTCTGAGGGCTGGCCTGCACATGGAGGGTGCTACACCCTGGTATTGATTCAACACTGCAAGAACCTGTTTAGCGGCAAACACCCCCTTCGTCTACAATGCCCAAGAACTGACCCTTCCAATGCGGCGCTTCACAAAACTCGCCCTTTTCAAGGTCATAAATTTTTTTTCGGTTGACTGTCCCTGTCCACAGAGGGCACTATCGATTCTAGTTCATGCACCTCCACCCCTTACAGCAGCCAAGAACACTTTTTCGGATATCGCGGGAGCTGGCCGATCCGTGGAGGCCCAACCCTTCACCCCCAGAGCTCTGCCTCGGCTATGAATGGAGGCTTGCTTCAAGGCCAAAGCGGTGGTTTCCCTAGGGAGGCAGCAGCGGATTTTGAACTGACTTTGGCTATTTCCTCTCTCCCCTCACCCTACCAACTGTTACTTCTACTTGGAGACTGAAGCTTCCTCCTATTTGTTGAGGCGCAAGCGGTGGCGTATTCCCAGCTCAATAAAATTTTGCTACCAAACTCCCGCCGATAAAAATTTAATTTTCCTCATTACTAAAAAATACGTTCCAAATGTCTTCAACACACAATCAATTAAATTAAATATAAACAATTTTCCACCAAACTTTTTTTTCCTTATCCAGCAAACTTTATTCCGTTTTCCAGCTAACTATACTTCCATTTCTAGCAAACATTATTCTTGTTTTCCAACAACTTTTAACTAATCAATGATTAATTTTCATACCAATAAAACTATAAGACATAATTTTTTTAAGTATTGAAAAACACGCATCTGTTTTAAGTTCTAACTATTACGATGTAAGAAAATACTCAAGTAAAACTTTATTTTCAATCAATAAAAAAACATACATTAAACAAACGTGCTCAATAAGTCTTATACATTCAATTTGTTTTTCTAAAAATATTTGTGCATACGATATTTCTGGAATAACACGTATCCAGCTTGAAATGACTGCTAGCAAAGCTGAAATCTGTCAAATATTTATGATATTTCAACTGATTTTCCTAGAAGACCAAATTTAATGTAAATTTCAAGGAAAATGGCAGCCATTTTGTATCCATTTACTATATAAGGAAGAATAAATTAATTTTTTCTAAATGTTAAGTCGGCATCTGCTAAGGTCACTTCATGTTGTATGTATGCGTGGCCATATCATTAGCAGTAGCGGGACTTAGGCATCCACTACAACAATGACAGGTGTCCACTACGAGAGGTGTCCACTACAACTCCAGGCATCCACTACAACGACGGGCATCCTCTACAATGTCTACTACAGTTCCGGACGTCCACTACACAGCATCTCTGCATCATATCGCAACAGGTACAATGCATCAAGATCACTGCTGTGACAATTGTGACTCTGAAGGTATTGAAATGTTCAATAGGATTTTAGCGTATGGGAAGGCGAAAACATTATTGAGTTTAGACTGCTCCCAACTGTGAGTTCTGTCGAAAGAATTTATAATTTATTTTGTGGGCCACAAAATAAAATTAGTGTAACTGTCCATCGATGAACATTTACAAGCTGATTACGATATTGTATCCTATTTGCCATGTGATTACTGTCATTGCCACATGCTTGCCTTTGATAACGATGGACACTTGCAACATATGTGGAGGGATTGTATGTCATGGAGACTGGAACAGCTACTTGAAGCTAGAATCATTCCAGATGTTGTAATGGACGATTCAGTAGTCGATAAAGAAGATTCCGAATCGAGCACTATCATATAATAATATTTATTTGAGAGAGACTTTTTTGTAAATAGTGTATAAAGAAATTTACATCAAAAAAAATTGTTTTCTATTCTCAGGGTTTCGAAAACTACAAAGACAACTCCTTTGTAATTAAGGAGTCCTTTGTCATTATCATCAGTAGCATTTCTTATGCTACTGATGATAATGACTCTATAAAGTATTATGATTTAAATCTCTCAGACCTTGGTACTGTTTAAAACCTGAAGTTAAAATGATGTTCCGGGAACAGACTTACAAGATACATAACTTGAAATTGGAGTCTCGTGACATAGCTTAGGAAAAACATTTTCTATATGTAAATTATGCATTATTCGAAGACTATCCCATATACGTGCTTGGAAAAATGCAGAAGGAAATTTTAAATACTATTACCAATGCAGAATATCAATATCAGAAGATATAACGACTGTTCGAGTATTAATTTAATTGTCAAACACTATAATACTATTCACTGTGAGGAAAAAAACATTTTGCTCACAATGTAAAAGCAAAGCTTTAAGAGAATATTTGTACCAACATCCTACCTATGTGTAAAGATATTAATTTTTCGTAAAAATGGTTTGTTTCAGGTAGTGTAAGATTTCGAAAAAAAAAAAAAATGGAGAAATTCGACCCAGAGAAAACGTACGCCAGTGGTTTTCGAGGACATAAGAAAGTATGGTTCCAGTCTCTAGACAACACATATTTGCAAACACAGATGTGTAATGGAGATGAACATTGGAATTTTGTGAAAAGGCTCGGAGAAAGCATGTACACAAAACAAGTGTTGTGTAATGAAGAAGAAGACTGTCCTGTTTATAATATGAGGCTAACAGCTAACTGCCCTGTTCTTCTTGGTATCCATGTTTTAAAAATCGCAGTGTAGAAATAGCCAAAGAACCATCACGCAAATACGAGGCAGTAGCGGCCTTTTAAGAACGCCATGTGGAATGTGGGACTGTGAGGTTTGGAACAACATTGTTTGTGTTTGTAGATTTGATTTAAGAACATCATCATTGAAGAACTAATTTTACCACAAACTGGAAGAACATGCTACTACATAAAGAGAGAGCGAATCGTACACCAGTGCTTCAGTTAGAATTAAGACGTTCAACTCATCACTTCAGTATGCTAGTGTTACTCCAGAATTCAGGCAAGTGTGGTTTGGAATTGAAGATTTAGATAGTCCACTACAGATACAGATGTGCAAAGGAGACGAACATTGTCATTTCTTAGTAATCAGTCCAATAGAAACTTTTAATGTTTTCGATGTATTTTATGGGCGAAATTATTGTCTTTTACATAATTTGTGTCCTGACAGCAATATACCTTGTAACGAGGCAAACTAGAATTTGAAGCTGAAAGTGCTTACATCACCAAACGCAAGTCTTACAAGAAAATCAAATACATTATGCAGAAGGAGTGTAGTTGCTCTTCTTGTACTACAATTTTGACAGAACAATGCAACAACAACCAACATGATACGTACATCAGTGACCAGGAATTAACTTCTCCCTGTGGTATGTGTCAATGCAATTTTTTTCAAAGCAAGAACATCTGGCAGACTATATAAAAGAGAGCATTCAGTATATAATCGTCAGACATGGCTAGAATCTTCAACCCTGCAGACATATACGAGATCCTGCAAATTGGATACAGAAGAGTTTTCTTTAAACCATATGAAGGTATTCTACAAGTTTGTGTCTGCAACAATATCGAACAGTGGTGCTACACTTTTGACAACAATCTTGTCATTTGCTTTGGTGAAGGCATAGAATGCAATGATTGTGCTGTGAGATATCTTTGCCCCGACAGTGACTTGCTAACAACATTAGAAGATTTGATGATTGCCAGTCTTATTGAGGAAATAGAAGAGGAACAGAGAAATGGATTAATTGCTTACCAGCTCACCAGACCTCACCACGGAATCGTCATTTGTTGGTAGGAGATCTACGATGGGGACAACCACAACTTTATTTTCTAACAAGTAGAGTAAGTTTTTTCGTCCATGCATAATTTATATGTGTGTGAAGTGGCTAATTCAAAATAATGTTCATGCCAATTTGCAAGTATGCATTTCTTACTAAAGGTTTGTTTTCTGTGACTTATAGCATAGCATATTCACATTTTGTTGTGAAGGAAATGTGTGAGTCAAACATTAATTTCAAATGCACATATTTCTCTCAAGCTTTTGCAGCACATAGTAAACCAAATAGTTCTGATTCCACTTTAACTAACTGCAACAGTTCTGAATGTCTTGTAAACTAGTACTGACCTCACAGAGTATATCGTAAGCGAGAACTTAAGAGCAAATGCATAGAAATGTCATATTGTCAGGAAGTGAAATGTTTGATACATCTTATATATAATACAATGTTTTACCCTATCAGTATTTTGAAGAATGTGATAATAATCTTCATATGTTATATCATTATAGCAAAAACAAGTTTGGTTACAAGTCTCATACTGGGTGTGATTCATCAAAATGTCATGTACATCAAGCAATAAAATGAGCAAAAATAACATTTAACCCTCAAACACATTTCAATTTGTAAATTTAGAGAGAATGAATTTATCAATATACATACATTGTTCCTTGCTTAATCTTCTTAGTCGAGTGTTGGATGTCATTTTAGCAACATTACATATTTTCATCCTGCAAATCATTATGCCAGTGTCAAACAAGGGGAGTCCAATATAACTTATGCCCTATGGTGTAGTGGACTTTTGTGAGAATTTATGCAGTTTTCTGACAGTATTTTTTCATTTTAAAGTACTTTATTTTCCTCTAGGAGACGATAAGAGTCACGAACTCATACAGTGCAGTGACAACAAGAAATGTCCAGTGTGTTATGACAGCAAACACACCTCTTCCATCGAATATTGAAGATGCATACTCTCATTATGTTGAATCATATCTTGGTTTGGTTGAAAGCATTATTTTACACGCCCTACGTGTAAAAACGTTTGTGTACAAATGGGCAGATTAAAACCAGGGTGTAAGAAATGCACCCTCCTTGAAAGCAGAGGTCAAGAAGAGGATCTGGATCCAATTTTAAGAAACTGCATTATAACTTTGTTTGCAGAAGTTGCCAACAGTTTACAAAAATATTTGTTTTAAAGAAAAAATAATGTTGAATATATTTTCCTTGTGTTCAATGTTTTCTGTTATCCTGTAGTTGTTTTGGAGCAAGGTCTAATTGTTGTACATACATTTTTGGATCTACCTGTATTTTTGAAATAATAATTGTGTAATTTGTGTGACATCCTGTACTTGTTTAAGTATTTCGAATCCTCCTATACTTGTTTGATATTATGTCTTGAGATGCCTGTAGTTACTTGGCTATGGTATATTTTGTTTTGTCGAAATATTAATAATAATAAAATATGTTCGTATATATTTTGTCAGTAAATTTATGTTTTGAAATGAATTTTTACGATTATCTAGCCTATTCCTTTTTAAAAAGTGAACTTGTTTTCCTTAGAAGAAAATTTTCCTCTGCAGAGACATTTGAGAGTAAAGTAATTAAATTGTCTCAACAGAGAGGTTCTAAAATTTTCTATTAAAAGTATTTTGCATTAACACAAAATAATTGTGTAAAGAAAAAATCACATAACAAATAAACTATTAGTTCATGAAAAATTACTGTTCGACTAAACATAAAGTTGAATCTGACAAAAAGATGTCTGCTGAGAAAAAAACTTCATTCTACCATACACTAAAACTACATAAAATGACTTGTTAAATGTCACCGGCCTCCATAGAGTAATCAGTTTATACATGGGCTCTGGATTCGAATCCTGGATAAGGCATAGTTAATTGTAATATATAGTTAGTGGGTACGATTCCCAGGTAAGGCTTGGTTTTTTATAAACTGGGTTTGAGTCCTGGTTAGATCATGTACAATTGTAATCTAGTTTTTGACTTTCAGTGTTCGGTAGCTATGAATATAATACATCGATTCTCGGTGAGAGTATTGAATTGGGTATGATTGTAACCTTCTAAAAGGAATAACATATGTAAGACATTAATTAAATAATTGTTCATGTTAAAAACAGAGTATTAAATTATTTTCACCTCATATTGTGAAAAGTTCATATTGTAATGACAATTGTTTGTGTACATAATTGTTAAATAAGAACAAAGTTCAAACCTAATGGCTTAAAACTGGACAAATACACGTTGAATTCTAATTTATATATGCTAAATTTTAAAAAATAGTGTAAAAGTCTTTTTAATGTGTTAAGTTTGCTTAAAAATGTGTTAAAATGTTTCTATTATGAAATGTGTATGTTTGATACATTCTGATTTCGAATTATACAATTTCAATTTTTTTGGAAAAGGGAGGAATGTGGGGTATAAATAGGACGCCCCCCCTCACCGCAGCTCCTCATTTGCTGATCTGACTTCGTGGAGGTAACATCTCCTACCTTCTCGTGCTCGGACAGCATGTGAACAGGTTCATACACTGCTCGGAGCTGCCTGCCTTGACTATTCAAGGACACCAGTCGATCGTTTCAACCATCCGCTAGTCTGGCCTGACATGGTAGGGTTGTGCCGTGAATGAACTTCAGCCGCTTGAGAATTTGCCCACTTTCTTGGCAATTCGGCCAACCACACGACTGCTGGAGTAGAGCCTGGACTTTTGCCTGCCCAAGAGGGTAATCGCTCATCCAGCTTGACCTTGTGTTCAGTTTTCATTCGAATCCTACCAGGTTTCCTACTAGAGTTAAAGTAAGTGGTTAACTTCGGGCTTTGTAATTCTTTTGCGATATTTTGTCAAAACTTTATGTGAAATTTATTTAAAATATTTTTTTTATGTAGTCCACATTTTTTCAGAAACATTTCTTAAAATTGTTAAAACTTTTTAACAAAATGAATGAAATTCATTAAACTTTTAGTAAAATGATTAAACTTTTTAAAAGAGGTAATGCTGAATCTTTAAATTTTTTTACAAAGTGAAAGATATTTTCTGAAAATCATCAAACTTTTAGTAAAATTGTTAAAGTTTTTGGAGAATTGTTAAAGCACAAAACAACTTTTAGTAAAATTGTTCAAACTTTCTAACAAAGCGAATGAAATTCGTTAAACTTTTAGGAAAATGTTAAAATTTTAGTAAAATTGTTTAACTTTTTGTAAAATCATTAAATTTTTTAACAAACTGGATGAAATTCGTTAAACATTTAGTAAAATCATTAAAACGTATAAGAACTTTTCTTAAAATCGTTAAATTTTTAAACAAATTTAATTAAATTTTTAATAAATCATTAAAACTGGCAAGAACTTTTCTTGAACTTTTTAACAAACTAAATGATGTTTCTTTAAAATGTTAAACTTTTAGTAAAATAGTTTAAACTTTTAATGAAGGGAATGAAATTTGTTAAACTTTCAGTAAAATCATTATCACAAGTCTTTGGAATGGCTACGTAAAATTTATTCTGAGTTGGATATTTTTTTTTAGTTTAGAATTTTATAAATGAAAGTTTTATATGGTTAGTCCTAGTTAATATTAATTCATATGTGTGAATGACTGCGTGTCTCTGTGTGAGAGATAGTGTGTGTGTGTGTGTGTGAGAGAGAGAGAGAGAGAGTGTAGGGAAAATTGTGTTTTCAATTAATTTTAGATGACTTTTAGACTTGTATTTTAGAGGCCATTTAACAGAGTTTTAAGGGGGATTCTCTGTAACAGCTCTAGTATTGCACTGTGGAAATAAAGTGAGCTAATATCTCAGACAGAGGCCCTTTATTCACTGTTAAATACTTGTAAACATATTTCAATACCATCTAGAATAAAAATACAAAGTATTCTGAGGAAAAATGGGTGTATGACTGAGTGTGTGTACACGTGTGTGCAGGGGAAAATTGTGTTTTCAATAAATTTTGATGGCTTGTTGATTTGTATTGAAGAAGCCATTTAACAGAGTTCGGAGGAGATGCTCAGTAACCACCATTGTATTGCACTATGGAAATAAGGCAAGACAAAATCTCAGACCAATGCCCTCTCTACACTGTTAAATACTCGTAAATATATTTCAGTACCGTATAGAATAAAAAAAATTCAAAGTGCTCTGAGGAAAAATGGGTATATGACTGAGCATGAGTGCAGGGGAAAAGTCATGTAATTTTTAGTTAGTTGTACACAATTCTAAGAAATGTTTAAGGGAGAGTGTTGTGTGTATGAGGTATGAACTTTTGAATGGCTAAAACAAAAGAGAACTATGCTGCTCATGCCAAGTGTGAGGGGGAGATGCATGATCTCAGCTCCCTAGCGTGTTCAGTATGAATTGACTGGAGAAGGATGTGTGAGATGATGGATATATGAGCCTTGAGTATTTCTAACAAATGAAATGTTTTCGATGGTGTGACAGGATGGGCTGAGTAGTATTTTTAATAAAATTTTAATAGATTTTATTTTTAAAATGTTTAGTTTTAAGAGTGTTTGTTTAGTTGGTATAATTATTAGTATCCCATGTGTGCTCCCTCACTAAAAAATGTTTAGACAACATTAATTCATTTTTAAAATTATGAAAATCAGTAATTTACAGTGGAAACTAATTTTCACAGTCTACCCTAGAATGTAATTGTTTATGGTGTAAGCAATGTAACCTTAAACATATTTTTGATGGTGTAAATGATTTTTCTGTATAAAATTACATAAATTTTTTTGATGGCGTAAACTACTTTGATGGTGTAAAATTAAAAAATTAAAAAAGAAAGAGTGAATTTAAGATGTAAATTAATTCTCACAAAAATAATGTTTAAGCTGAGCTGAAACTGCAATACATTAGCGTGAGTTTAAATTTCACTGTTATATTCTAAACAAAAGCAGTATGTGTGTACTAAAAAGTAAATCTTGTGAAAGGAAAATGAGGGCGAGGGAGGTAGCAAATCATGGTGAATTGTGTAGTGAATACGAGCTATAGACTGTGAACCCGTGTCATAGAGTGAAGTTGTTGGCGAGGTGGGATAGGAGTGTAAATGCCCAGTCTCCCTCCTAGCCCTATTGTACAGGCGGCAGCAGCGCAGGCATGCAGGTGACCTCCAGGCTCTGTGTTTGAAGGGGTGGTTGTCGGGCAGGTCGGGGGAAGGCAGCATGCCTGGATGCTGGTACCCATTGAGGACTGTGACAGTTTACTGAAGCATTACTATGCCTGCAGCACCACAAGTGGCTGAAAACTCCTGGTCCATGTAAAATCTTTTATGCTGCTCCATATCCGTGCAGCTCCTCCTCATCGGCTCTTGAGACCTAAGTTTTGCTTGCTCCCCAAACACACTCGATTCTTAACTATACACTACCTGGCTTTGTACATGAGACTCTATAATGACTTGTACCCATATCTTTTGTAAAAACACGTCAATATAGAAATCTTTTATTTTCAAAGCAAAGCACTCCCTGTCCTATATTCACCTGATGTGGGTTTAATCTATGATGGTGATATCGTTCCTTATCTCACAAACATTCTTAAGGAGATTAGTGCATATGGATCTGACTGGAGTCTCCAAATATTGCCTTACATGGATGTACATGAGAGCCATATCGGATATTCGCCATCAGTGCTGTGCACACAAAACTACCAAAGTTTATTGCAAATAGGAAAGTTTGTATCGATGTACACTGCCCAGAGGGAATGTGTTTCCACTATGCTGTAATAGCATGTTTGTTTCCAGCCACACAAAATGTCAGTCATATCTCTTCATATCCTAAACCTCACGAGGTTTTGAATACTGAACAGCTGTCGACACCTGTAGTCATACAGGATATTCATAAGTTTGAGGAGAGCAGTTCTATTTCTATCAATGTCTACTGTGTGGTGGGCAAAGATAGCTTAAAATTGACGAAATTTCGAAAAGGGTGGGGTTGTAGTACCCATGTGTATTTCTCCTGTTCATCATTATAAACATGTTAATATTTTGAACATTTGAACGAGTTGAAATACCACTCATTTGCATTTTGTCTGTATTAGAACTTTGTCAAAGCTGGTTGGTAGTCAGCTGAGTAAGAACCACAACAGGAAATTTGTTTCCGAGTGTTGCCTCCAATACTTTGTAAGTGAGGAGAAACTCTCGAGACACACTATTCTTTGCCAGCAACAAAAAGCTGTTTGCAGTACTGTCTCTAATGGAAATGACAAGTACTTGGAATTTAAAGGTTATTTAGCAAACAGCAGAGATTGGGTTTCGTTCCCTATTGATATGTAGAAAGTTGCCTGAAACCCATGCTCACTTGCTTGCCTAATGATGAAATGAGTAATACAAGTACCATCAACCAACATGTTTCATATACTTGTAGCATTTTGTTGGTCTGCTCATACAATCCGAGTTTATCTAACTATTTTGAGTTTGTGGGTGCTGATTGTATGTACCAATTAGTTGATAAACAAGATGAACTTACAAATCGGGTTGCAGGAATATACAGCATGATTGTTCCAATGAAGCCAAAAACCCCTGCTGATGAAACTTGGTTGGCGGCTCAGAACTGTTGTCACATTTGTAAAGAAATGCTCGGCACAGATGATACTGTGGTGGATTATGACCATCTGACAGGCGAAATCAGAGGTCGTGCACATGATAAGTGCAACTTAAATTTCAGACTGCCCAAAAAAACTTGTCACTGTTTTTCAAAACTGGCAGAATTATGATGCTCACTTTCTCATAAAGCCATTGGCTGAATATCACATACCACAACTTGACGGAACCATGGTAATCGAAACCCAGATAAAGTTCAAGTGATTGGAATGACCCTTGTAAAATACAAATGTATTACAAAACAGATTCCCAATGGGATTAATTTCAAGGAAAGGTGCAATATTTAAAGTTAAGATTTATTGATTCTTTCCAATTCATGAATTTCTCTCTGGAATCTTTGGTCGGTAATTTGCTACCTGCACAATTGAATACCACCAACTCGATGATTCCAGACAACACCCTATTCGAATTGGCAAAATGGAAGGGAGCTCTTCCTTATGCCTTTGCTAATTCGCCAGACAGTCTGATGTGAATGTCACTCCCACCAAAGGATGCATTTCATAATGTGTTGAGAGGCAAAGGCATTAGCGATGAGGAATACGCTCATGCCCAAGCTGTATGGGATGTGTTCAACTGCATGAACTTGTTGCAGTATTCCATTCACTACTTACGTGTGGACACATGTTTGATGGCTGATGTTTTTGAGAATTTCAGGACCATATGCTTGGCTCATTGCGGACTTGACCCTGCCATGTATGCCACAGCTCCGTCTCTTTCATGGAATGCTTTATTGTCAATAACATGTGCGCGACTAGAGCTTTTGACTGACCCAGACATGTATATTTTTGTAGAATGCGGGATTAGGGGCATCATTACCTAAGTTTCAAAAAGACATTCAGAAGTAAACGATGTTTAGATGGGTGAGGAGTATAACTCCAGTGTTGCATCTATATATATATGCTATTTCGATGTTAATGGTCTGTACAGTTATACAATGCTATCCAAGCTTCCCATCGGCAATTTTGAGTAGGTTGAGGCCGACGTGTTTTCAACATGGGATTTTTCAAACATGGTGAACGACTATCGCACGTGTTTTTTCATGGAAGTTGATCTCTCTTTTCCAGAGGAGAGGAATAATAAACTATCTGATCTGCCTTTGGCCCTAGGAAATGGTGTACCGCCGAACGGCACATGAGAAATTTTTTTTAACACTCGCATCACAAAAGAAATATGTTTTACGAGAGGAAACACTGAGGCAGTACTTGATGTATGGGGCCAAACTCGACTCTGTTCATTGCATCTTGTGCCTTGAACAGAAGGCTTGGATGGCTCCATTTCATCGAGTGTAACATTGAGAATCGTGCCCAGGCTGCAAACAATTAGAAAAATTGTTTGTCAAGTTAATGAATAAATCTGTTTATGAAAAAACATTGCGGAATGTCCGGCGGGAAAGGAATGTCAGAGTCGTTTCGAGGTATGAGATGATCTACGGGGCTGCAGATCTTATAGTACGTCCGACATTCCAGGCAAGGCGGATCATCGATGAAAACTTGGTCCTTATCAAGATGTCAAAGAGTTCTGTTGCGTTCAACAAACCTTTGTACACTGGTGTTGCCATTCTTGATTTATCTAAATGAACCATCTATGGTTTCCATTATCAGTACATGCATACAAAATTTCTTCTGCCAGCCTTACACCTCCTTTATTGTGACACCAATTCCTTGGTATATTCTGTTGCTTGTGATGACATCTATACAGTAATTACCCCAGATTTAAAGGTGTGGTTTGGTACATCCAACTATACACTCGATAACCCGCAAGGATTCCCTCACGAGAACAAAGGCCGTACCGGGCTGATGAAAGATGAATGTGTTGGGCGCATCATCACACACTTTGTGGGTTAACATCGCAAGCTTTATGCATGCGTTGTTGGGAATGAACAATGTATATGTAAGGCGATGGGTGTAAAACTTAATGTGTTACAGTCACTCAGGTACAGGAATTATCGAGATTGCCTCGAATTGCACAAGGGTTGTGGGACCCAATATCAGTTCCGTTCGCGTGCTCATAAGTATACACCGAATGCATAACCTTGGTAGTGTTGTCAGGTATGGATGAGAAGCGGTACATTGAGGCAGGTGGAATATCAATCTTACCTTGGTGGCACTACAGAATAATTAAGTAAAATTTTATTTTATTTTATTTTCCTCCATACAATAGTTTCAGCATCACAATAAATGCAGCCCATCCATGATACCACAACTACCACCACCGCCACCACACCGTCGATGATATCCATCTGTCAACACCACCACACATACCTCCTGTTCCACGACAAACTTCACAGCTAACTATTGATGGCCACAATGTCTACAACATGTATTGCATCACTATTCAATGTTGCTGCTCCCTCTTTGCCTATCTGTAAAGCCTGTATGTACCAAGAATACAAATTTATTCAATACATAATAAGAAGAAGAAGAAGAAACTCACAGTGTGACAAATCATCTACAGGAAACTGCGTACATGTGCGTGTGTTACACCCTGTCATCGGAAGGTGTGATTGGGAACTACCTGGATTTGACAAATGAATGCCTTAGATGTATATCATTATTACCTCTTCGATAATGTGTAAATATTATGTATATACGCATAGTTTTAGGTGAAAATGACGATCTTCAGATTGCTGTAATATATTTGTAAAAATTTTGTTAATCATTTTTTTGAAAATATATATTTTTTTTTGGATATTGTTATATGTGTCAGACAATTTTTTAATAGTGGTAGTAGTAGTAGAAGTAGTAGCAGTAGTAATTGTAGTAATAGTAGTTGTAGTTGTGTTACAATGTACAATTGATGTACACAGCTTTATTGCAGAAAATTGGAAAATTAGTTATCTTGTTCTGAAAATGTCTTGTTGTTGTTGTTAAAAATTTTTGATACTTTAGTTTGTAAGATGATTGTTTAAAATTTTGTCAAAAATGGTCTTCTATATATTTGTTTGATTGGTAAAACATAGTGTGATTGAAAATGTCTTTTAGTGTGTCAATATTTGTTGTAAATATTTTAGCTCTTAAGGATAAGGTTAAAAAAATAAAAATAATTAGAATTTTGGAAAGAAAAGAATATTGAATGAAATTTTTATATATTAAAATTGAATACTGTGACGTGTTATTTATTAGTATGAAAAATTCCCAGTGTCATTATCTATATATTATGTTTATTAGTTAACCAAAATAAAGAAATTCTTGGTAATCATTACAAGGGTTGGTGAGTATCAGTGTTGTTTTGAATTCAAAGCCAGTTAACAACTGATTTGTTTGTTTGCTCACTTTTTCAAAGAAGTAAAAAATTTACAAGTTTCTCGAAAAAAGGAGAAAAACTAACATTTCAATTAAAATGTAATAAAGCAAACACACTGTGAAGAGCTGAGTAGAACTTACATAAAATGATGGAGAGATACAAACACGTCGGAATGAATTTTGAAATGTAAGGAACGAACTTGGATATCTCAAGAAAACTTTACTGGGTCACTGGTCAAGAGCCCTAGGGAATTTAACAAAACTGAAAGTTATACACAAACCTTTTCAGGTCCAGGTAGAATGAGCCCGTGGTGTCACACCACAATGCTTCTCCGCTTTCCCACAACTGGAAGAATTCAACCAAACTTTAGAATAAAAATATTTTTCCTTCACAGTATCAAGATTACAAATGTTGCAGTTGAAGAATCAAAACTACGTTGTCTGGTAGTGAAAAAACACAGTCATACTCTACACAGAAAATCAGTAAACATAATTCAAAACTTATTTTTAAAAAATAATAATTTGTATTACGGCCATTATTTTTAAATAATTTACTTTTATACATTCATATAGTTGTAGGGAAATAGGTTCTGTAAGTCGTAAGTTTAAACTCGGCCCTGCTACACACATATATATATAGTCAGACTCTCGATGTAAGATCACTTCATTCCCTCACCAGCCTCCAAGGTGGACGGATGTGTTTTCGGGGAGCTCCTGGTGCGATTTCACTATGTTTTTTTTTTTTAAATTTATTTGGAAACATTCGTTTTGGTTAAAATTTCAGAGTTTTTCACCTCAGTCTGTAATCAAATAGTGCTTCACTGAGCTCGCAGCCAGACAGACATGTTTTGGGAGAGGATATTTATTTTACTTAAGTCAAAACGTCGCCAGTATTTATCAGAGCCGAAACCTGTCGATTTTGATGAACTAACGGATGAAATTTATTCGGCTGGCGTTCGTCTCGTTTGGAAGCTTTACTCTTTAAACACCAGGCGGATGCACCGGAGCCCCACGCGCTCTCTCTGTCGGCCAAAGCAAATAAACAGACGCCGTAATTTATCCGCCGACGGGTTACAGCGTTCATCAGCGCTCGGGAGCCCTTATATTTGATTGTGAAACTGAGTAGGGCAGCATCGCTGACATCTCGTGCCGGCTGTCTCAAGTTTCAGTAAAAATATTTTTTCCTCTTTTATTATTTTTGAATGCAGTATTACCGACACATTCATTTTATGTGCATTTTTCGGAATGATCCTCTAAACTTAATAATTTTACATTCCAACCCCCAGGAGTTTTGTTTTACATTATGTTATACATGATAAAATATAATTTCTGTAACTAAAAACCCTTAAGTTATAAAATACCAATACATTTATATTTCTGCTGTGCCATATTTATTTTGCAGTGTATGGCTGAATGTTAACTAAAACAGTCGTGTACAAACACACAAAATTTAGTGTAGATGGCATATACATACATGTAAACGAACCGCGGAAACCAAATATTAAATAGTTCCTAGTGGTCTGCGTAGATACGCCGCACGTGATGACTGAGTGCAGAGATTCGGGCGGCTGTTAAAATCGAGGTCTTGAGAGCCGATGCGGGTGAAGCGAGGTGAGTATGGAGCATCGCCAGAAGGCATAGGATACCCTAGAAAACTCGCCGAACAGCGCAGTGACGTTTATTCCATATACGCAAGGTAAGTAATGCTTACCCTATACACATTGGAAATGTTTGACCCTTTATAGTTTTCGCCTTAACTTTAAACACATTTAATTCAGAATTTCCCGTTTCCGATTCGAAAAACAGTTTTCATAACTGCCGTACTGTACACGCATAGTGCTGCCATATAGTATTAACTCCACAAACGGGAGTGACTAGCGATGAAACGAACTCGCAAGCAACAACACGTCACACGCTCGAGGGCAAGCAGTCGTTCTGTTTGCGTCCTCCAGTCCAACATTTTCCCTTGGAAAGTGGATGAAAGTGTTCGGGAAAACGGGTGTTTTCTTACAATTTGCCATATGCTCTCTAAATAATATTTCGTTTAATTACTATTTTTACATCCATTTCATTTCTGTTTTTATAACTAATGTTAGGTGTTATAAATCGGTAAATACATGTGGAGGGTAATCATAGTTGGAAGTTGCGTTTGTTAGAAGAAAATGCTTACCCTGTAAAAAAAAAAAACTCACTATACGTCACTGGATCAGCGGCGTTGTCAGGCACGATTCCCACCGGCGATTATCCGGGGACGAACCCGCCGGGAATCGAGCCCGGTTCGCCTTGCTGGGAGGCGGATAGTCTAACCACTACACCACTGCGGCCCCTCAAGCAACAAGGGCGTCAGCACAGAATAGGTGTATACACAAAAACGAAATGACACGCGGACGTAACATCCATTAACGGTCACGGCCAACGTTTCTGAAGCCCTGCTGAAGTTCTACTTCCACGATATTCCTCCGCTTAATGCAAACAGAGCTTTACCGAGTTTAGAAAATAATTACGCCAAAGGGACAACACACCAAATTCGTGCACACTCACTTCAATAATATTTCGCATAAGAACTATTTCATACTAGGCATTGCCACCATATCGGAATTCTCATTTTTTGTATTAATATTAATTATAATTTAAATGCTATAATTAATAGATAAAATATAAGTAAAAGTTTATTTCAACTTAAAATAAGGTACTTTTATGTTAACGCGAATATGAAACTATTGTGACCCTAGACTTACTTAATGAACAACCGAGCACGTAATATATAGGATAGTTTTTCATAGGTTTGATTTAAATAGTGTATGCACCGGCAATATAGTCTGTTCGCGGTTTCTTCACACTTTTTGAATCTAATCTCTTAAAAATCACCCCATGTATGATGTGTTTGGTGTTTACGAAAAATGTCACGTATCTCGAGGGTTTTATACCTTTGTTAACATAAGATTATTTTACATTTAGTTCAATTGAATTTTACAAATATTTGGTTTATAAATCATAATATTTAATTTATAATAAATATTTATAACACAGTGAGAAACCGTGTGCGTTGGTAGCACCTAGTAATAAATGGTTCTCATACAAAAAATGATTACAACTAAGTGCGCAAGAATTCGGCGCGTTCTCCTTCGGTGTAATTTTCTATACTTAATTAATAGGGATCTGCAAAATTCGCGTTATTGTTTGGCATCAAATCGGCATCGTTTCTCCATTGGCTGCTGCCCAAGTGTGAAGTCACTACCTTTATGAGTGAACTGTGCGTGATTGGGGCACACGATTGTGAAGTACTCATTTATTGGTGCAGATCTACCGGGGGCGTGCCACATATAGCACGGTACAATGAAAAATGCATTGCAAATGTAAAAAATGTTTTAAGATTAAACTGCCCTCAAATAATAACGCGAATTTTGCAGGTTTCTATTGATCAAGCTTAGTTTATACGAGGCGGAAGGATATCCTGGAAGTATAATTTAGGCAGGGCTACAGAAAAGTGTGGAGTTGTCGTGAATATACTATACCCTTTCGCTGGTCATCTGTGTGAGGCTCTAGAAAAGAGCAATCTCGTCTTATTCACCACTGCGTGCTGCTAAAGGTTCCTTATTGGCTGTGCTGCCCGCTAGCAAGTTAAGTTACCAGACGCTGATTGGCGACAGGCGTCCCTCATGTCGCTGAACATGTAACAGAATGTTGCTGGTGTGTGCAGCTGGAATTAGCGTAATAAGCGACTATTTCACATCTGTATACTTTCTACCCTATGGCGTCAGTTTCGTAAAGGCTATTCGCGATGAAGTGAGCACTTTTGAAAAGAACCTTTGAAAAAAGTCGCTGCCCCTACTTGCATGTATTTTACAGGGCGCATGAGAGACATTCGCCCAGTAAAGTTGGTAACAATGGAGAAAGTAGTTCCACTTTTTAACGTCGAATAAAAAGTGTTAGGTAACCATTTGTGATAACTTAAATTATTTATTTTCCTTTCTGTTTTTTTTTATGCATCGAAGTGTAAAAATTATCAGATTTGTAAAATATTTACTCTCCTAATAATTTCTCAGTTTCACTTTACCGACGCATGAATAAAGTGATGAGGCCCATGGCAATGTTAATTTTACGTAAGGCGGAGGAATATACAACGTGCATACAAGTAGACCGTAAGCAGGTCTTTAAAATGTGCTCATTTTACCGTGAACAGCCTTTATCAGGTAGGTACTTTTTTTTCCGAGTCCCGCGGATAAGCCGCGAAAGCTTGGGCCTTCGTAATTAAGGCTTGGGGTGGGGTTCGTTCTAAACCGATCCTTTGACAGCCGGATTAATTAAGCGGGGAAAGGGAATTCGTAGACAGCAATTAGAATATTGATTACGGCAACGCTTCCTCGAATAGAACTGAGGTATATATACACCTCTGTATTTCGGGATGCGGAAGTGAACAAGAAGGCATTCACATACCTATGGATAGAGCTAGTGATTTTTGGCGAAAAATATGAGTACATGGCAGACTTCGATATTATATGCACCCAACCACAGTTTGTATATTTCCATTGGTTGATGTCTGCTAGAGGAGAAGTTTTCATATTTATCCGGGCCACTCAGAATTTGGCAACATCGGCATGGCTCCTGCGTGATTCGTGTGCAGACAGTTAACACGTGTCAAAAATAATTCAGCCAATCAAGACAGGTAAACGACCCTACAGTGTTTTGAAACATAACTTGTCTTAAAATCTTTTCGCGAAATTTCACTACTCCTACCTATGGAATGTCTCGTGCAACAAGTTAGCCAATTCAAATCCAGTGTACACAATTGTGTACATTTCGCACGTGTAGGCAATTTTTGTTGCGTACTGCACACTGCGAAACTCAATGACAAATAATCTTACCTGTGGGTAAATGATTCGCAAACCGTCTTACTGCTCTATGTTATAATTTGTTCATATTACTGTAGCCGAACATAAAGTCTACAGCTCATTGGTTTTGACAACGAAACCACTGTCGTATCGACTGACGTACAGCACGCATAATAATTTTTTTCTTTGCAACACCTGAAACTGTAAATCAAAGTAAGTCTGAAAGGGGCTAACGTATTTGCAACCATGAACCATGTAACCATGGGAGCTTCTTAGGTGTAAATGTTGCTAATTACTTTGTACAAGACACTGTTTTGTACGTACATGCATACATTATTAAAATTCTTCTGTCGATTTTTCTTTGCTGACGGACAGTCTGTGAACATATATATATATATATATATATATATATATATATATATATATATAATATATATATATATATATATATATATATATATATATATATATATATATACCGAGGAATCAAAGAAAATGAAACGCGAAGGTAATTTTAAAACATTTTGTAGGCCATTTTTAATGATAAGTTTATTATCGGTTTTAATCACTGTTTTTTAGCCCAGCAGCCACTGGTGTGTAAGAACGACGGAAGCGAAATATGCATTATTTCATATTTCTAACATAAACACTTTTGAACGTTTTTAACATATGATGCAGTTTCAATGAACGGGAAATTTCGCAATTCATATTATTGCCTAAAATAGTATTGGCCACTAAAATTCGTGCAAATATTAATTTTTATCTAAATATTTAAACACGTACAAATTTTTTTTTTCTGTGTTAGCATTATATGAAACATGAAATAGCTCATTCCAGGCCTCAGTGTTAAGAGCTGCCTAAATCTTCTTCTCTCTCTATCTCTCTCCCTCTCGAAGTAGCGCAATGAATTTTTACTTCAGTGTTTCAATTTTCTCATTTCTGCCTGTAGTTTTCTTATTATTTTCGGATTAAAATTACAGCAAAATTGTTGTCTGCACATGTGGTCACTCACAAACAGTAAATTATAACTTTCGTTAAAAAAAAAAAAAAAAAAAAAAAAAAAAAAAAAAAAAAAAAAAAAAAAAAAAAAAAATACATCTCTTTCTAATGTCTACAGACAGATCGTTGCTTTGAAATACATACAATTATTTATTTTTTGCCTTCAAGTGTCCTTCGTGTGTTGAACTAAAATACGGCACCTCCTACAGCTTCAGGGTGAACCCGGGTTATCGATTCCATCTCAGAAGTTAGGTGGAGGAGAAGGCGGGGATGTGTCAACGCACGTGTGTGTGTGTGTGTGTGAAATAGGTTGTCCATGACGTCACCAACGCTTGAAGTATTTATTTACGTCTTATTTTTACGTTACGAAGTAAGGCAAACGCCTTTTCTCGCATATAACCAGAGCACTGCATTATGAAGAAGATACAAAAACATTAATAATGTATAGATATTTATGAAGTTGTTGTAGAATTATTGTTACGCGCTCTCTGTTTCGCATCCCGAGCGAGCGAGTAAAAGCGAAGGACAGCAGTTTTATGATAGTGGCGGCAAGTCAATGGAACGTTTTGGATGACAGGCGAGCGAAATACCGCGAACCGTGTACCTATCTGTTACAAAGAGCGAGCCGATACGATAATCATTTTGGATGACAGGCGAGCGAAATGCCGCGAACCGTGTACCTATCTGTTACAAAAAGCGAGCCGACACGATAATCATTTTGGATGACAGGCGAGCGAAATACCGCGAACCGTGTACCTATCTGTTACAAAGAGTGAGCCGATACGATAATCATTTTGGATGACAGGCGAGCGAAATACCGCGAACCGTGTACATATCTGTTACAAAAAGCGAGCCGACACGATAATCATTTTGGATGACAGGCGAGCGAAATGCCGCGAACCTTGTACCTATCTGTTACAAAGAGCGAGCCGACACGATAATCATTTTTGCGGCCCGCGCTGCTGGCCATGGTTGTAATGAGTTTCTCTATTTATCTTAAGAATTTTCTTGTGGTTTTCTGCCCTAGTTTCTCTAAGCGTGACTCGGGGTGCGTCGAACTTCCCAGGTAAAGGCCAGCAGAGTATAAATTTTGCGACAGACCTCTGGGCTGAGTGGAGCAGTAGTTGTATGTATGAGTGGCTGGAGTTTCAGCGATAGACAACGAGCGAGGAGAAAAGCACGCGGCGAGAGAAGTGAGCAGAGGGAGGAAAATCTGCGACTGCGATCATCAGAGCAGGGCGTTTATTAGAGTTGAAATAGACATTTAATATTGCGCTCAATGTGAAATAGAGTAATAACAGAGACAGATAATTTAATGCTGTAAATCATAGATATTTTAATAACATTTAGTTCTTTTATTTTTATTAACACCGCCATCCCTCGTCAACTCAGGTGCGCCCCTCAAACGTCCATGTAACACAATTGATTTACGTACAACAATCACTGAAACATTATTGATTTAATACCATTAAACTACTGCAAAATGACTTATGGCAAATTAATGCATAATTTTATGAACATTGTGAAAGCATTTATCATACAAAGAAAACAGTTAGCCAAGAAAATCAGAAACGGATAAGAAAAGCCATACAGTTACAAAGTACGCAGAGCCGATGTGGTCGTGCCCATTCTATCATTGGCTGCGCCAGGCTCTGTGAACGGACCATGTGTCTGATTGGCTACAGCTTACTGCGATATTTTTCGTTATTGGTCGAGCTGCTGGCTGACAAGTAGGTTACCGGGAGCTGATTGGCGAATGGCGTTCCCACGTGTTACTCACTTGTGACCCCGTTTTGCTAGCGTGTGCGTCTGGAGTTCCCGGCACAATCAACTGTTTCATCACCTCTGTATTCTAAAGTATATTGTGGTGCCATGATCTCAGATAGAAATTAACTATAGGTAGAGACCTGCAAAATTCGCTTTATTATTTCAAGCCAGACTAGACTGCAAACACTTGTGCTTTTGAACTGCGTTCGTCATTGGATTGCAGTTTGTTCGGACACGCCCTGGACGTCTTCGGACCAATAGGAAACCACTAACGACAGGCTGGTGCAATTATGTCCAACCAAGACAAAATGGAAAATTTGGGTCCACTAATGCAGAAGCCAGTAAACAAATGGCATCGACTCGAATATGTATAGGATTGTGAATGCTAGTGTACGGCCAGAAAATAACGCAAATTTCGCAGGTCCCTAACTATAGGCTATTCACGGTAAAATGAGCACTTTTGAAAGCCCTGTTTAAGATCTGCTTATATACACATTGTGTATTCTTACACCATCTGTACAATTAACGTTACCATGGGTCTGATCACTTTATTAATGGATCTCAAAAGTGCTCAATTGATAGAAACCTGAAAAATTCGCGAGTTCAATGACCTGTAGGCTGGACTCTATAGTCGTATGTGTAAATATGCCGATATCAACTGCACATTGGTTGTCTGCTGTCACAGGGGAAGGCGACGATTGGCCCAGCCTTCTCCAGCAGGTGTCGAACACTGAGTGTACCAGTTGCTTAAGTTATACAAATACACGTGTTTTTCATGCTAGTTTGTCCCAAAATGAATCCGCGAATTCTTCCGGTCTCTGTCAATTGACCGTAAACAGCCTATACCACTGTAAAGTACATCAGTATACAGGTGTAAAACATCCGCTTAGTGCCGGAACTCCAATAGCACACGCCGGCAAAATGGCTTCACTGGCCAGCTATCAGTCGGAAAGCCGTTCACCTGCCGTTCAGCTGCCAGCCACGTCAATAGGGAATCTTTCGCAAACGTGCAGTGGCCTATCAGAAACATGGCCCGTTCTCAGAGCCTCGCGCAGCCAATTAGACAATGAGCACGCCCGCATCAGAGGAACCGCGTTGACGTTTCGTTTCTGTGTACACTGTAAACAAACTGTGTAATTTTACACTAAATATATGTAGCAGCAGTGTATCTACTGACATCGGTATAATTTGACAGCTACATATAGCAATTTTTTTTTTTTACTGTACGTACAAGTAAATTCTTCCTACGACGTGGTAAAATAACATATACTTTGTACAACTAACTTTACATAGAATGGTGTAAAATTACTGTTACTATGTAGCAGAAAATAAACTGCAACATTCGTGTATTTTTTCTCTATGGCAAGTAAATTTACACATATATCGCAATATTTTCTCAGTTTTTTTTTTCTTCTAAAACTAAGTGTTAAGTGAAACCCGGTGGGTAGGGCGGGAATTTATTGCTTCTCAGGACTAGACCCCTTACTCCTACAAGGATAGGGAATAATGGAAGGGGACATGCATCGCGGCACAGAGGGATTGGGCAGGAGAGACTACTGGAGAGACTGGGAAAAACCGGCACAGACACCGTAAAAACCCAGTCGACAGAATAGAATTCAAAATATT
Source organism: Dryococelus australis (assembly GCA_029891345.1). Lineage (NCBI taxonomy): Eukaryota > Metazoa > Arthropoda > Insecta > Phasmatodea > Phasmatidae > Dryococelus > Dryococelus australis. The sequence continues at coordinate 41,648,754 of CM057003.1, forward strand.
CAAGCATTAATCAGAAATGCTACGGGGGACAGAGAGTGTGTGTAACATGCTCGTGTTAGTAGAGATGAAAAAGCTAGTAGAGAAGGATGGGAACTATATTTCCTTTCGCCTTGGCAATTGGAAGGAGGCACTGGCTTGGCTTGTAACCAGAGAGGTGCTTGCACAGCTCTCTGGTGGGGGAAGTGGCGCTATTGGGTGGCTTCCCCCCCGATCACCAGTAGATCCTGAAAATTAAAGAGAATAATGTGAGTTGCCAGTAAGCGTCGGCGTCAGCGACAGCTGAGTCAACGCTTGCTAGTTTTTAGATATCCGTGAAGAGACGGTACCTCCTGTGAAAAGAAAGGGGTTAAGTTATCAATATAATTCCAAAATAACCTAATAATTTTATAGTAACATATGTCCTCGGGGACATATGTGTTAAATATAATGCTGTGCTACCTCGCAGTGGCCAATCTCCGTACCCATAGACTGTAACAGAGCAAATTTTGGGTCATATGCTACGAGTGCACGGAGCTTCGGATAAGGGAGGGTTTATTGGTCAACGCAGGGGAGGTCTCTCACCAACTGGAACAGAGAGCCACACGTCGCCACTAGCCCGGCAGTTATTTGCGGGTATGACTGTTCAGCGGCTGCCTTGGAATCGGCAGTGGCGAAGGGCCACACCTACAAACAGCTGGCTGGGAGGAGAGGCTAAACTAATCTAGGCTGAGCTGCTCCTACAGTACAGCTACACACACCACCGAACTTAAGAGTTCGGTGGTGTGTGTTTGGGGGGGGGGGGGCTCTCACCAGCTACTGCAGAGAGGAGCACACTAAAGTCAATATTTTCTCACATAGAATAGGTAGAGTTATATACAAAAGCTAACATATTCCATAAGCGGGAGTTAAGATTTCCTTTCAAACACCCAAAAGGAGTTCGAAGAAGTTCTACTTCCTACCGCTAGATCGCATGTTTTAAACAAATATTTGTACTTATATTTTAGTTCCCAGGAACATTAGCGTAAAATTACAAATAATGTAATCATTTTGGCCAATTATACATTAAAATATAAAATTACCTAAAATTTGTATGTGTAAATATACGCTCACAGATACTCCAGAGTGTAATGCAAGTTCACTCAAACACACACACAGTCATTGTAAAATTGCACAATTGAAGATGTACAACTATACTGACGTTGGATGTTTATACAACGACTACGTAGTAGTAAAAATGTGTAACATAAGTTTTTAATACAGTGATTGGGTATATTTTAACACATAGTTCAAAATGTGTAAATTAACAGCATTGTGTTTACTAAGCCATATATTGGCGCATTTTCACCAAAGACATATAGTCCATTTGTATAAAATTACATGTAGGCCTACTGTAGTTGTTTTAAAAATTACACATAAAAAATGAAAAATTGCCAAAAATTTGTTATGTGTAAATTTACACTTAATTTGACAGTGGTCTGCTGTGTACTACCACCAAACCAGCAGAGTTTTCGTTCGACATGCAGCCCGAGATTCTTCTGCTCTCTCCGCCGTTGGGAATTTTCCTCCCGTGTTTGAGACGCTTGACCAGGTAGAAATAGGAAATTGAAATTTATCCTCAGGCCTCGAGTGCTCCAAGACTTGCGAAGTCGAAGAAAACAAAAGTTGGCGAAGTAAGTCTGGAGAGAGAAGAATACACAAAGAGATTGATAAAAAAAAATAAATAAAAAAACAGGAAGTAATACCAAGTTGAGCTTGGGGACTTCATGGGCGCCAATACGCCCTTCCAAGATGGGAGATCCTCAAGGAAAAGCTCGAAAGTTTTTCGCGGAATATAAAAATAATGAATTCATTTTACTGGCCAGCTGACGTAGGGAACGGTGTTTGTAGTAAGTTGGTCTCCGCCCTTCGTACAAGTAAGTGCTGCCAATCTAAAGACCAGCAAGGCTGCTACATGAGTTTGGAAATTCGGCAAACAAATAACAAAATTAACCTATTATCCTTATCTCCACACCTCAGGAATGTGTACACTACTATTCAAAATAAGATTATAATTCCTATTATGAATGTGAATGCTTAACATTCGTTTATACATCACTTAGCCACGCGTTGTTAAACACTTCAAATAACAAATTCAAGGCCTGTTCAATATATTGCCTACATATTGTGCTACCATAAGCGAGAACCTTATTCTTCAGAAATAAACCGAGTGATGATAAATATATATATTTTTTTAAGTTGAATGACCGGAATGTTGGCAATGTCTTTGGTTGGGAAAATAAAAGAAAATAAATGTAACATACGAGTGCACAAGTTACTAAAAAATGGTCACTAGAAGGAACCCCAGTTTGGCTACGTCTTGACTTTCGGCTTCTCAGATTCTGTTATAAGCTATGGGAATAAAATCAGGCTATACGTAGCTGAATTTGAATACTGTTCGACAACACAAATACAAGGGCCGAGGAGTACCGAAATAAAACGAAAGAAAAAAGCTGAAATAGTATTAAACTGGGTTTGCCTCTTTTCCTATTCTTTTTGGGAAAATGCGTACTGTAAATAAGTATAGAATGATGTTGCTGCTTCAATATATCGTGACTGGGCGAGATGGCGGAGGAGAAACAAAATGCGCTCGCATTCGGAGGGAATTGGATTCGATTACTTATCCAGCCACCCTGATTTTTTTTTCTCCACGGTTTTCCAAACTGACTCCATGCGGATTCAGGGTTGGTTCTTTGTTATAGGCTGCATAGCCTATTCCTTCCCCGTTGCTTACTGCCTTATGCCCGTCTCTTATGACTTCGCTTTCGACGAAATTTTAAACTATAAATAGATACCCTATCATTCCGCGTTTTAAGAACGGCACCATGACATAGATATACTGAAAAAATATCGAAAAACCTAAAAGACGATATATCGAATTTAAAAAGAAATATCGATATATTGAAATGACGATGTATCGATGTAATTCCGTCGATATATTTCAACGACTATTTATCTAATTCAATATATTTTTCCAGGTATCGGAGGTACATATTTTTAAAATGCTTATTCAATAAGCTCTATTTCGAGAACAAAAATTGAATTTAAAAATTGGTATGTTTACTTTGGCAACATGCACTAAAAATTGGAGCCACATTTTCCTGCAATGCCTCGTGTCCTCAATGGGTAATATTCCAAGCAATTTTACAATTGACAAGTCCTCTCAGACAAAAAATATCGGCTTCCGATCTACCGAAAATCTATATTTTCCCCTCGACATATCTTTTTGTAAAACGATACTTTTATAAATAACCAATGTAAATAATATCGATATTTTTTTCCAATATCAACATCCTTACATGGCAGAGAAACAGAGTAGACAAGTATACAGAGACATGTCACCGGGAGCTCACTGGCGAACGGCGTTCTAAAATGTTGCTGGACAAGCGGCGCCATTTTGCTGGCGTGTGACGCTGGAGTTTGTGGCGTTAGCGATACTCTTTACATCTGTATTCTTAAACACTCGGTGATAGAGATCACAGGCACACACATACTCAAGCAGAACCCGTTTTCTTATTGGCTGCGGCCATAGTCATAACCCAGTTCTCTCTTCGACTCGGCCAAAGAGAATGAAACAACTATAGTGCTACACGTTTACCAGCTTGTTCTGAGTCCTGGAGGGCATGTCCAACGTCGCACGTGAAACGATCATATTATACTTTCATGACATCCGGTTCGTCACATAATCATGACGCAAAACGATACTGTCTCTCGTAATAAACAGAGGATATCTATTTGCTATGTACAATAACGTGCTCATGGAACGGTTCTAGGTTGAAATGAGCTCGTACACCAGCTGCGCAGAAACCCTTTATCCGTCTTCCAACATTGAACTGCTCTTACCCCAACATCACAACCAATAACAAAACACATTGGGTTCTGAGGTGATTGCAATGTTTATGTGAGTAAATGTGATTTTTTAATTTTTCGGGAAACCAGATATCTATTTATTTATTTTCAAAATAACTATTTGACTTACACCAATATTTTTTGACTGCTCATACAATACTTTCTACTGACTGCGGACTGCATGGCTGCCGACTGCTCATTCTGCAAGGGGCCTAATCTCCGACCAAAAACTCCCGACCAAACGTGATCAGTTTTCTATGGTGACGATATCCGGCGCGGGTTGTAAAAGTACAACATACCATACTATAGTCTGTAACAGCGGTGTACACAGTCCCGATCCCGTTTTAGCTTCGGTATACACGGCAGCGTTTGTTATTAGAACCACGAGTATTTAGCAAGTCATTCGGAGAAGACGATGTAGACCCCAAACACTTGTTCGTTTCTCCTACTGTTGTGATTGGACGTCTTTTGACACGCCCTGTTTAACTGCGAGCCAGTAATAAGCAGGAAGCAGTAGTGTGAGCGAGTGCTTAACAGTTCTGTACAGAAGACTCACTTGATCACAGTAACCAATAAGCAAACGGCAGCGTCTCGCTCGTATAAAGGGCTGTCCAGCCTAGTTTACTTCCAAATCAATCCGCGCAATACTCACGGCTCTAGTTATAGTCCATCCACGGTCACTTCCAACTTTTCTAAATCCCTGCCTAAGTTATACTTCCAGAATATCCCTCCGCCTCGTGCAAACAAAGTTTAACCGAGTCTAGAACGTTGCACCAAAGGGACAACGCACCGCATTCGTGCGCACTCAGTCTAATAATATTGTGCGCGAGAACTATTTCTTACTAGGCATTGCCAACACACCTATTTCCTCCCTGTTTTAAGTGTGGGCGTTAATGACCCCGATGTCGAACGCTCCTGCAAGCCCACTCACTCAATCACTCACTCCCTGTTTTAATTCACATTAATTACAGGTGAAATATGATAGTTCCTTTATAAGATATAAGTAAAAGTTAAATTGATTAAAAAATAGGTACTTTTATGTCAACAGAAGTACCTATAGTACGCTTGTGACACATGGGATTATTTGGGAAACAACGATACGTTTCACACATAGGGTCATTTCTCAACGCTTTGATTCTATTAAAGTGCGAAGAAACCGCGAATTGACTATTCGAGACAGCATTGTTATGAAATTAACCTTGTGGTCATTTTATACGTAAACAGGCTAAGGACTTAGCTGAATGATAAGTCACGAGGAGGTAGAGCACAACAGTATATTATGGGGTTTATTGAACAGAATGATCATACAATAACTAATTACGTGTTTATTAATCGGGGGAGGTTATATCGAATATCATAATGCTAATTACATATGTTGATTATTTACCACACCCCACTACTATTGCATTCGAATTGGAAAGTCTCCACCTTACTCGTGTTTCCGGAGGCTGTTTCTGGGATGCGGTTAACAACGGTGGCAGGACACACCCATCTCCATGTCTTCTAGTTGCGATGACGCGACGACAAAAGACGCCAAGTCCAGTGTTACGCTGGCTTATATCGGGCGCTTTGTTTAACATATTTGACCCCGATTACTGGCCGGCGGAGGGTTTTCTGCAACTGCAATCGCGAGGTGATTACTGCGATCAATGTTTGAAAGCGTGATCAGGCAGGCCGTTCACCTAAGGCCTGATCACTTCATAACGGCGTACATACCTGTCGTACACAACGTGCTAATATTACTGTGTTTTTCCCCAAGGTAACAAACCTCCAGGTAGGTGGTAATATTTAAATTGTCATGCAATCTTCTATTGAAATACTCACAGAGGAGACATAATTCAATCAAACCGACTAAGGCTTTACCTATATGTAATATTAAGTTTTGCTTATCGTCTCGTCGACAACAGAACCATCGTAGAAATAGCCGACTGATAGAACAATCAGGCAGGGGCGGATCCAGAAAGGAGGGGGGCATAGGGGCCATGGCCCCTCCCCAGACTGCTCTAAAAAAAAAAATGCCAAGTAAAAATTGAAAAATAGTGCCTACTTTAAATTCACACTTTACCCAGTGCTTTAGAAAAGGTAACACACACACACACACACACACAAATTTACTCTGTTTTGTGTTGCAACAATATTTATAGCTCTGATGGTCAAGTTCGCATGGCACAGATTTTTAACCCCTCCCCTCCTCGTTCTTTCCATTTCCAGCATTACGCAGTTGCGCTTGTGTACCTGTTCACTCTCCTCCTTCGACCTTAGTCCCTACCACCTTTTATTCTTTCCCTTTCTCATTCCGGCGTCACATAGTTACGCCAAATACAGCAGAGAACTCTCCACTGTATTTGGTTACACTTAGCATCTGTTCAACACCCTTCTCCTTATGACCTTTACCGATATTGTTTACAACAATCCTTCAAGAGCATCAGTAACAGCGATTAGTAATTTTGAAAGTGTTGTTAGCTGGAGGTATTTGTGCTTCCATTGTCCAATCTTTCAGCTAGAATTTCAGAAGCGTTTATACAGTCTTTAAACTGAAGACTTCTGATGCCAAGTAGTATTTTAAAACAAAATACATCAAATGAACGCATGGAGCAAGAAATGAAGTCACTTGCAAGAAAATACCATTTCATTTTTGCAAATAGATTCTGCATCAACAGTATCTGAGATTTATCTGCTTGGGAAATTTAAACTACGGGAAGCCAAATGGAGCAGAGACCAAAAGACCAAGTAAATACCAGATACAGTGCTTGAAGTATAGATGGCTGTGACGCTGACATATTCCCTACAATGTGTGTGCTACTGTAAATTGTGTGTGCTGTTCCGGACAGTGTTCCTACAGCCGAATGCTCTTTTTCTGCACTCCGGCGAGTCAAAACTTGGGTTAGATCAAGAATGAGTGAGGAGGGGTTCAAATTTGCTCAAGAGAAAGTTCAGCGCCTTGAACTTGTAAAGTAACTGAATTATTTTGCCACATGTATCACAAATCAAATAAATTATTGTAACACGTAGAATAGTAATTTTTACAATATGTTTTATTTTTATAATTCATTGCCCCCCCCCCCCCCTCGTCCTTGAACTTCAAGCCCGGATCCATCCCTGCAGTCAGGATTCTTCAAGAATGTAACCGCGGAGTGTATTCAAGAAATACCCAAGCATTCGCATGGAACGACTTCGGAAAAATCATGGGGAACCGAAATAAGGTTGGCCCGGCAGGGGAATCGAACCCAGATCCTCGCTAATGCAACTCTAGTGTGTTACACATCTACCTCGATTATTTGTTAAAGTATGTGATAGTATATGTACATTTAGCTTCAAATATAAAACTAACTTTTATATGATTAACCCTGCTAAAACAAAATCAGTTTTTTTTTTTTTTTTTTTTTTTTTTTTTTTTTTTTTTCCAAAAATTTGGAATGAGGTTTGAAACATGACGATTAGATAAGACTAATCGTCTTAAAAAGAATTGTAAAGCAACTTCGAAAACATGATGGGTGTGTAATCTGATAATAATTATTCTTATTCGTTACTATTCACGTTGGAAATACGCAAAATGATTTCTATAAAAATCAGCAAACCAAAACTAAAAGTATTACTGGCCACAAACTAAAAGTATTACTGGCCACAAACAAAAATAAATAACTAATGTTACTTCGGATAATTTTCTATGAATGACCTTTTCATCCCCCCAAAAAAATTAGTTTTTATTGGAAAAATTCATAATTAATTAGTAAATATTGATTACTTTCAGAACATGCGGTGCAGCAGTAAAATATCGCGGACACTTAAAAACTTTTTCAAAAGAGTTTTTCATAAATACTTACACACTCATATTCTTTATATATATATACACGTATATATACACACGCGTGGTTTTCAATAGCCAGGGACTTTGGGAAAATTCCTACTAAACACAACATCGAAACTTTATTTATTATTACAAAAAAAAACATTGTTACTTAAGGAATGGAGTTTTAGTTCCACTATGATTTTACTAGAAGGATATCTTTTTCATGATTTTTTTTTGGCACTTTTCATAAACAGAAAGTTTATAGAACACACCAATTGATTATATTTTCCAGTCGAACTCACTCATGTTTCCAAAACTACCCCAAATTCGTCTTCGTTGAAAAGGAGTTTTGAATTTTCCATTCCAACATATAGACGAATATGTAAATAAATATTTTCTATTAAAGCCTTTTCCAATCTGCTATTAGGGCGATTACGGAATTAGTAAAACTTAAAGACAAATATAAATATATCTCAAGTACTGGGTTTTCAATGTACTAATTTTTAATAATTAGAGTATGTAGGTATAGGCTGTTCACGGTAAAATGAGCACTTTTGAAAGCCCCGCTTAAAGTCTACTTGTATGCACGTTGTGTATTCTTCCGCCTTATGTAAGATTAATATTGTCGTGGGTCACATCACTTAATTCCTGCGCCGCTCAAGTGAAACTGGAAAATTATTTGAAAGGTAAATATTTAACAAATCTGCTCGTTTATACACTTTGGTACATTAAAAAAAAAAAAAAAAAAAAAACAGAAAGCGAAAGGAATAATTTGAGTTATCAGAAATGGTCACCGAACACTTTTTATTCTACGTTAAGATATGGAACTACTTTCCATCCATCGTTACCAATTTCACAGGGCGCATGTTGCTCAGGGCGCCCTTGGAAATATATGCGGGTAGGGGCGGTAACTTTTTTCTAAAGTTGGTTTCGAAAGTGCTCACTTTATCGCGAACAGCCTTTATCGTCAGGTACTAAAACAGTGGAATTTTTTTACACTTGGTGCCTGATATTACCCAAAATATCTTAATACGTAAAGTTACTTCTCAATTATCTCGGAAAACATCCTATAATATTTGAACGTTTTTATTTACCTACTGAACTTTCCGTAAACATGTTACAACGAACCGGAACTTCCTGTAATAGTGTAAATTTATCTGCAGTTTCAGGCGAATATTGAAGAAAAATGTATATAAAATACGCCAGCCACCAAAACACTGCCACAGAAGAAAAACTTTTATGATTGCGTTTACGTGAAGGACCCTAATTTTTTCATTAAAATTTTTCGTCAATTTGTATGCAATCCGTTTTCAGCTAATTAAGGGGATTTCACGAGGAAGAGAAATTGAGGCATCTACGGCGAATGGTTGGTCGAGTCGTCCTGTAAATAGGAAAGTAATTCTTAATCAGTAGTCCAAGGAAATTCTATTCACGGCAAGAATTAATTTCTTCTGGAAACTTCCTCCCGCAGTATCGATAACGTCTTTCTCATCGATCCTCCTCGTTGAATGCAAAGTGGCCGATAACCAACTTTGTGACTTCTTGTCCCTCGTACTCCAGGATTCCACGATGGACGAGGTTCTTAAAGGAAAAAGTCATTTGCAATATGATGTATCCGTGCGTATCTGTTGTTCGTACTTAAGGAAATGTATTTATATTCTCTGCTCGTGGAATCTTTCCTAATCAAATGACCCAACGTTCTCTCTTTACGAGTAAGTTCTTGAACTGAATTTCAAAGTATTCCTAAATTCGTTTGTGTAAATATCGAACAACAAATTTTTAATGCAAGCAGTAATAGAAGACACGCAAATGAAAATAAATTTATATACGCGTCATGCTTTCGTTTCCCATGGCCTTTAATGCACTTGCAGTTGAAGTGCATAATACCATACATATATAGATAATCATTTAATTCCTGCAAAACATAATCCAATCAAATATAGTACACGGTTTATCCATATAAGCGAGTTTTGCCGGCGTTTTTATTTCCTTTTGTGCAGTCTCCATTTTATGACGTAATTTCGGTTCTAAATACGGTCCTTGAAAATCAGGAGAACAGATAAGCCAAAATAAAATCGCAGTACTAAAATTACGCTTATAAAATTATGTTATTAAACTTCATTTGAAAAAGAAAATTCTCATAAAAAAATCTAGAGATAAGGATCCCTACGCTGTTATAGATTTATTTATTTATACAAAGTAAGCCTGATACTTAGGAAAAATTTAAAATAATTGCATTGCTTATTCACATTGTGGCATTTTTGTAAGCCATGCATGGTTCTTAGACATATTTTCGCAATTTATTTCGTAAACTTTTAACATAGCAATTACCTATATTTTAACACCTAGCATATGTACTGTTCATTATTGTGTAATGAAGTTGATTTCTTAATTTATGTTTCTATGTATTTTACAATCGGTATTATGAAGTGACTTACATCTGTCGTAAAAAATTGGTTTGGAACTCACAAAGTTACCTCAAAATCGGCTAAATTCTTCTGAACATAAATGAAAACCGCTGCATATTTGCAGCAAACTCCTATGGGTTAATTTATTAGCCGAACGTAACTCGTTAAAATACTATATTTTTTAATTGTCCTATTCGCAGTGTTAAAAGTAAAATTCTTTGTGTTCGACTATAAAAGCTTTTGATATTTACCTTACTCTGGGTTGCTGATACGCAAATAGAAATATTAACGCATATTTATTTCAAAATAGCATAACGTGGAATGTTTAGTATCTGTTTGTAAGTATTAAATATCACATAGTAATATTATATTAAAAGTAAGCTTACAAACTTAATAAAACATGTATTTCATAATTGCTAAATAACGCAGGATAACAGTTTAATTAGAATATCAAAGAACTCGTGAAATGTTACATTACTATTATCAGAAATGATCTAAAAAAAAAAAAGGTTTCTGTACGAAACGTGACGTTCTGCTAGCTGACGTTTACATCCAAACTTCCGTTTCGTTGAGGTTCAGCGTGTTGTGGAATGAACTACCCGAACAGACCAAATGTGGCACAAATGTAAAGCTTAATATCTTAACTTATATAAACTAATATCTTTGCAGAATATATCATAATGTTTGTATGACATCGACTCCAAAACCTTTCTTCAGAAACGTGTAACTTGAATTACTTTTAGCCCACTTTCCGGAGGAAAGAAAGGCTTATGAATCACTTTCCTGTCTGTGTTTGTATGTGTATGTGTGTGTTTCTGTGTGTGACTGTGTGTCTGTGTCCCCCGCTTCTTTTTTCGCAATTTTCGAATGCTTTAACCGAATTACACCAAACTCGGTATACTAATAATACTACACAAGGACTCCTGACTTTTGTTGTTTAGGAGCACGTCGGCACTTACTTTCAATGATGGCCATTTTAAAATTCAGGGAGACACGTTTCATATATCGGAAACCTTCAACTAATTTAAACTAATATTGTATGCTTACAACGCACGTTGTAAGCATTCTTACAACGCACGTTGTAAGCATTGAATTCAGACGTGTATATTGTTATTGGTCCGCCATTTTGTAAGAAAGCGCCCCATTAAAAATAAAGCTTTTATGTTGTATCTGGAATACTACTCAACCTATTTTCACAGAATTTGGCACGTATATAAAACTATGATTGGAAAGGTAAAAGTAATTAATTGAACTTAATTCGACACTTATTAAAAAAATGGTGGCCATACAAATATTCTAGGGTTATTTGGTATAACTATCATACCGTTTGGCCAATTCCAACCAAATTTTGAACGCTAGCAGTTATTACAAGCATAATATAAGCCAAACAACAACCAATTTAGTCCGCCGGTTTGGAAGATACAGCGCTACATGAAAAAATAAAACTTTTATGTTATATATAGAAAGCTACTCAACCAATTTTCTTAAAATTTGATAAGTAAGTAATACTATATTAGGCCAAGTAAATATAAATAAAACACTGTATTAGTAACTTATTTTCAAAATGGCAGCCGTACTAATATTTTAGATTTATTGGTATAACTACCATACAATTTGACCAATTTCAACCCAATTTTATACGCGACAGTATCTACTACAAGCATCATACAAGTTAAGCAACAACCACTTTTGTGGGCCATTTTGTAAGATAGCACTACATTAATTAATCAAGTTTTTTGTAATTTCTCGGTAAACAATTGACAGATTCCTTCCAAATTTAGCACTCAAGTAGTACTACCGCAGTTGATATGTAAACATATGTTTCAAGTATGTTAGACACTTATATTTTCAAAATGGTGGGGACCATCTAGCTATTTTAGCATAGTATGCTATATCTTCGAAACAGTTTATTAGACTTCAACTTAACTTTGTATGCTGGGAGTATGTATAACAAACATCAGATGTATCTACAAGGGGCCTCTTTTGTCCTCCATGTAATGTGTAAACATAAAATCGCTTTTGTCTGTCTTTTGTAAAATAGTATCACTTAGCAAATTTAAGTTATGTGATCTCCGAAAAAAAAAAACACTTTCTACCAAATTTGGCAAACAACTATCACAATGGCAGACTATGGAAACTGATAGATTTTGAGATGGTCAGACATATTTTCAACATGTTTGCCATATAAACATTTTAGTTCCAAATTTTTTATCTACGAATCTGGAAAACAAATTTAAACTTAACTTTTTATGCTAACAGTGTTAGTTATATCCAACAAAATTGTCTACGAAAAGCCTAATTTCTCCGCCATTTTGTAAGATAGCCCCACATGAAATAATCCGGAAACAATCAATCGATTTCTTTCAAATTTGGCGAAGGAGATGTTCTGTGGTATGCTATATTAATTTATATGTTTTATGTAGGGCCTATGTAAGTATCTTATTTACTGAATGGCGCGTATACAAACATTTTAGCTTTGTGTGCTTTATCTACGAAACTATGTAACGTATTTAGATTTAACTTTCTATATTGTATCCATGAAAATAATCGTATGTGCTTATATAAACTTTTTCCTTCCATTTATGAAGATCGTCACATGATCGATAGAGGTTTTATGATATATCTCGAGAACCAATCAACCGATATGCATAGTACAGAGATCCTCCTTTGCTGGATTTTTGCGAAATGGTGCCAGGTAAGTGAACTGAACATTTGGCCATATTTGGGGAATAATTCGACCAATTTCCACGAAATTTTGCGCACCTACAGAAAACCATCTAAAGTGATATGATTTAAATAGGGTCAGATAATGATTTTCAATATGGCGGCCGTATACGTATTTTCATATTTGGCATATCTATTTAACAATTTCATTCAAACTTTTATAAACATCGTGTACAGAGCCTCTTTTTTTAAGCCATTTTGTAAGATAGCCCGTTTATGGAAATAAATGTCTCTGTGCCACATCTCTGAGACGAGTCATTTGATTTACGTCAAATTTATCACACAAGTAGCGTTATGGTAGGCCATGTAAACGTATGCTTTTTAGTGGCTCAGGCATTTATTTTCAAAATGATGACAGAGTAAATAGTTCAGGGTAGTGTACCCTATCATTCAAAACATTACACTGATTACATCCGAAGTCGATGCTCTGAACCCTACCTCCGAGGTGCAGGTAATTTCAAACTAGCTTAATTTTACAAATTTTTCTGAATTAAAATCCCAAGTAAGTCATTCGTGTATTCTAACTGCAATTGTACTTACTGTTTCACATGTTTCTACTTTCGTCTGTAGTGATGCTGCATTCAATGAGACGTCAGCGCCTATCGGCCACCTAAGCTATCTAGAACTTCACTGAAATTTATTTGCACCCATGTGGAGTCTCATTAGTTATCAGTAACTTCTTGTTAAGAGAATCAGACATCACTGTACTGAGAATCGACACTTTATATCGTTAGACGTGGTGAAATCGTATTATTTCGTGAGCAACAACCAGAAAAACGCATCAGCAAAGGGAAGACGAATTGAAGATATATTAAAGCAGATAGATCTGGGAATTTTGCCAAATCATGTATAGTGAATTCACGGTTACTTCAAACATTTCTGAAGCCATGCTAAAGTTCTACTTCCAGTATACTCCTCCGCCTCATGGAAACAAAAGCACAACCGACTGTAGAAAATTACACCAAAGTGAGAACGCACAGCATTTGTGCGCATTCAGTGTAATAATATTTTGTGTAAAGGCTGTTCACGATAAAGCGAGCACTATTGAAATCAACCGTAGAAAAATGTCACTGCCCCTGCCTACGTATATTTCAACGGGCTCACTGTGTGACACGCAGCCAGTAAAGTTGGTAACGATGGGGGGAAAGTAGTTCCATATCTTAACGTCGAATAAAAAGTGCTGGGTAACTATTTGTAACAACTTAAACTATTTTTTTTCGCTTTATACTTTACTTTTAATGCATCGAAGTGTAAAAAAGGGCAGATTAGTGAAATATGTACATTTTTAATAAATTCAAAGTTTCACTTGACCGACGCATTAGTCAAATGATGAAGTCCACGGCAATGTTAATTTTACGCAATGTACATACAAGTAGATATCAAGCAGGGCTTTCAAAAGTGCTCATTTTACCGTCAAGAGTATTTAAGAACAATTGTGTACTATGTGTTGCTAGCACGCCTATTTTCTCCCTGTTTAAAACCGTATTAATTAGGAAGGAAATATTATAATTTGTAGATAAAATATAAATGAAAATTTAAGTAATCTAAAAATAAGGTACTTTTATGTTAAAACAGAAATAAGATGCTCGTGGTACACACCATATTTAGGAAATAACCAAACACGTCGTTAATGCGGTGATTTTTCAGAGGTTCGATTCAAAAAGTGTGAAGAAACCGCGAATAGACTCTACATTACAATTGCTTTGAGGTCTTTACTCTCACGCAAAGACAGACCTTTTGCTCTAGGCAATGACGACGTATTCATATGTGACGCACGGAACAGCGTTTCACAAATAGAAGTTTCTTTTTTTCAATATCTCCAAAAAAAATACTTTTTCTTGTGTATAAATATTTTATGTTGTAATTCATGTAAGTTACAATTACCATCACACCTTGGTGTGTAAGAAATTGTTTGTAGTTCTAATCTCAAGAACGTACACAATTTGATTTATTTTAGGCCGTCTTGAAGCATATTGTATTTTAGGCGCAGTATCTATTTATTCCTAACGTCGTCTGCATATTTACTTTACCTCACAAATACACACACACACACATATATATATAATATTGAATAAAATTACTGGTTCATTCCTATAAAAGGATTTCAGAACATAGTTACAATTTTGAATCGTTGTTAAATACCGGTTCTAGAATTCAAATTTTATTCCATCCCTGCCAACTGTTCAGTACCCAGTATCCATGGGATGGTGTGGTTGTGAAATTTCTATCGAATTTATTTTCTACAGCCCATCTCCCTCGTGTACCGAATTCCGTTCAATGAATGGGTAGATTATCGTGAACGTATTTCTGAGGACATTTATGGCGGGTAAACCGTAAGAATTAAGTTTACCAATACTATTATAGCCGTTTGCTACGTGATTTTTGGACCTTGGCGCACCTTAGGTTAGTGAATAACTGACGCCAGTATCATCTAGCCACTAGCACGAAATTTGCTTGTCAAGAAGTAGGCGAGTGATATACTGAAACAAAACACATGCACTGAGAGAAAATCGAACAAAATATTTGTTTGTATAGGGCCAAATATATATCTAGTTGCCCTAACAAAATATATTTTTGATGAAACAAAATTTGAAAATGAACAAAATTACTTTTATTCGTCTAGCAAAATATATGTTTGCATAAACAAAATCTCTGTGTTGGGCCGAAAAAAAAATTAGACTTTCAACTAAATATTTTGTTGAATCAACTGTATTTATTTGTCTGGCCACTCATTTGACTGCCTTCGTTCAAAAATACAGCTCGAGAGTTTGTTTGAATTTTTTGTGACAATTAGGATAGTAACCATGTTTGTTAGTGCATCAATTGATGCTTAACAATCGTATAAACACATTAATAAAACAACGTAACAAGAAACTGTCAACTAAAGCTGTCAAACTTGAAATATTTGTTTGCACACGTTGCCCAATATTTACCAGTATATCTATATAAAAACTTTCCAGCGTCATCATTTGTCACGTTAGCTGAGATTACTAAGGCGTAGCAATCATGCGCAGGTGATCTAGGTTCAAAACCGGTCGAACTCGTAAAACGTTTTTATATCGGCCCGAACTGTTTAATCTGCGTGTAGCCAAGCAAATCTTTAGTTGCACCAACCAAAATCTTACAGTTTGGGGGCAACCAAATGAGAACAACAAAATGATTTGGTTCCGGCAACAAAATTTTTCACTGCCCCTGTACAAACAAATGATTTGGTTGCACCAAAGAAATCTTGTTTGATCCAACGAAACCTTTTTCTCAGTGTAAAGTTCGGGACGGAAGAAGGTTTTTTTTTTTTTTTTTTTTCAACCAAGAGTTGAATCGCAAAGGAGCACGGGACAGAACAGGGTCCATGATAACCTGGACGAATTCAAATCGGATAGCATTTCTCTCAGCTGCTGCGGCTCTCGACGAGGTTGTCAACTTCTTGGTGGAGAAAGGCTTCGCGGTGAACTAGTTTCGTGGGAAACTTTGTGTAAATAATTTAGGTTGCGTGCTACTACCAGGCGTCTTTATTGGAAGAGGAATTCTGAGAAGTGAAACACGGGAAAGACTCTATGTAGATAGCCGTCCATCCGGTGTATCGCTCTGTACCGAGGATACACAAGAGTTCCGTTCGGCGGAAATATATGCTGCGAGTTTCTTGAATATTTCCTCTAGAGTGCTTTTTTATGCACCGAGATTCAGCGAAATCCATGATCTGTACGCTGGATGAGTTTCCGGAGCGCTCTAACGTTCACACACAGTCACGGAGAGTTGTAAAGTAGTTTATTAGAGCGAATTTCCCTTTATGTAGTTTCCGAGGCGATTCATCTACACGAGAGTATTTTTCAAGTCTTCGAAGATATTTGCTTACTTTCACCCGGTTGCAAAATAATTCCTTTTCTTTCCCGATGCGAAGGAAATAAAATAAAGTTATTTATTTTTATGTATTTCTAACAGACTAATATATTTGAAGAGGATATAAGAAAAACTATTTCAAGCATGTTTGTATTTTTACGTCGATCTTGCAATATTACGTATCACAACACCTTTCAGTTTCACTTAGTTTACGAAATAATTAAACCAATTACAATTTTTTAATGTTTAGGCACGCAGTTAAGGTTTGCAGTTATACATTCCATAGTACCGGCACTTTATACATATTATGTACATATACACTCACACTCTCCGTATGATTATATAATGGATAATTTAAGGACGTTTCGCGTCTGTATACTTGCATACACTTTGTCTCCGTGCTATATTTGATATCATGATCAGGAGTTTACGTACTTAAGGGGAAATATGATAAAAGCTAATTTTCGCAGTTTTCCTCTTATAGACTGTTTACGGTAAAATGAGCACTTTGGAAAGCCCTGCCTAAGATCTACTTGTATGCATGTTACGTATTTTTCCGCTTTATGTAAAATCGACATTGTCATGGGCCTCATCACTTTATTCATGCGTCGGTCAAGTGAAACTGTAGTGTTATTAGCAAAGTAAATATTTGACAAATCTGCTCGTTTTTACTCTTCGATGCATTTAAGAGAACAGAAAGCGAAAGAAATACTTTGAGTTGACACAAATTGTTACCTAACATCTTGGATTTGGCGTTAAGAAATGGAACTACTTTCCCTCCATCGTTACCAACTTTAAGGGGCACATATCACTCAGTACACCCGTTAAAGTATATGCAGGCGGGGTCAGTGACTTTTTTCTAAGGTTGATTTCAAAAGTGTTCACTTTATCGTGAACAGCCTTTAAAATATGTTCACTGTAATATGAAAATTTTTGAAAGACCTGCTTAAGATGCACTTGTATGAACACAATTTGTATTCTTACATTATATGTACAATTACCATGGCACTTAATTCATACCTCGGTCAAGTAAAATATCGAAATTATTACAAAAGTTAACATTTTACCAATGTTCTAATTATATATAATATGTATTTAAAATTCTAAAAAAAAAATTATGTCAGTATTCACAAATGTTTATCTAACACTGTTAATTTTACGTTAAGATATGGAACTAAATACGTTCCTTCCGTCGTTTCCAATTTTACTGGCCGCATGCTAATCAGTTAACCTCTTAGAACATATATGAAGGTAGGGACAGTGACATTTTTCAAAGGTTGTTTTCAAAAGTGCCCAATTGATCGCGAGCAGCATACACAAATGGACACTATAAAGAAACATCTACAAAAGAAGTTAACACTCAGACGGGATACGTTTCTCAAATGCAGACACAAAATTTGTGATTATAGGCTGTTCACGGTCAAGTGAGCACTTTTGAAAGCCCTCCGATTTGGAATAATAGTCAGTAAATAAATTATATTTGGTCATTAGACGTTAACTTTCGAGTGTCGATGAGTACACAAGTGCTCACTTTACCGTGAACAGCCTATAAAATGTTTTTAATTGAAGCGATGCTAGCCTTTTTGTTTAGCGGGTAGCGGCACCCATGAAAGCACCATCAAAAAAATATGTTGTCAAATCGTGGCCATTATTTTTATTGATCGACTATGCAGCTATTACAGTGTAATAACATGTCTCCTGGCTCCTTAGAGATGCCATGGGTTGAATACAAACGCTTATTTCATCCCAATTTTCACCTCTAAGCTGACGTTGGTTCACATTTTCACGAACATCCGTAGTTGTCGATGAAATTACTTTTATTTATTAATTCCAAAGAAGATATCAAACACTGTCACATACGCTCATAAAGATGTGAATAATAAAGTATCTTCGTTGTAAAAAAGGCAAAACTTATGGTATATTGTTATGTGTACGGGTTGAAGTTCGTATCTCTATCGTTAAATGTAAAATGTTTTTATTCGTTTGTTTTTCCGCCTAGATGATAAAACTGCTCTTGATAATTTCGTTCCTGAGGTTGAAAGTTCCTGTAAAAAAAAATCAAACGAGCACAATTTAGGAAAACTGCTGTTTAGAGTGGTGGAAATACCTTAACCTCGTTGTCAGGAAACTCACTTCGCAGTCACATTTTACCAACGTGCCGTCAGCACTAAGTGAAAAAAATAAATTTCTTTTGTGCATTGTTTGTCGGGGGAGGAGGTCGCTGGCTCGCCAGATAAACAAAGGCGTTTAAGGGGTTCGAATGACGTCGGGAGGGCTGGTTAGAGGAGGTGGGAGGCCAACCCGACGAGCAACTGGGGCGGAAAAGGGATTTATGAGAAAGGTGGAGCCGGGAGACGTAAGGAACAAGGTTGGGCGCGAGATAAGGAATTGTGAATTTCCGGCGCGCCGGGTGTGTGTGTGTGCGCGCGCGCGAGCGTGTGCGTAAGGAGGGTGAATAAGAGAAAGACGCTCCAAGGCTCCAGCGGATCGAAATAAGCTCTTGGGTAGAGGGGATGGTTTCGAAGGAGTGGAGGACACGAAAACAGCCAGAAATGGCAGGGCATAACCTGCGTCTTTCAATCCCCCTACCGCGGCGAACAAAAACTGCTTGTGGGTCGTGGGAACAAGGGGCGGAAAAGAAGGGGGTG
Organism: Dryococelus australis; assembly: GCA_029891345.1. Classification (NCBI taxonomy): domain Eukaryota; kingdom Metazoa; phylum Arthropoda; class Insecta; order Phasmatodea; family Phasmatidae; genus Dryococelus; species Dryococelus australis. Next base: position 41,668,025 of record CM057003.1, read on the forward strand.
GGGGGTGTAGATGGTTGAGAAATATAATTTTGCATGATACATGGGGTCGTGCCACCCAAAGATGCGAAACCCCGAAACGGTGCTCTTCTTCGCAAAGGGGGAGGATTGCTGCTAAATAGGTGGTGGGGAAGCACTAAATTAATTGAACCCGGAGCTTCGAGGTGTTATCTTGTAGCTGCTCTTACTCAAGACGTCGGATTCGGGGCTGAAGCATTCACGTCGGATTCGGGGCTGAAGCACTCACGTCGGATTCGGTACGTGTCGACGTGAATGGAAGGCAGCATAACCCTCTCAACGAAAGTGTGTGTGTGTGTGTGTGTGTGTGTGTGTGTGTGTGTGTGTGTGTGTGTGTGTATGCGAGGGTAAGGGAGGGTGTCGAGGGTAGTAAGTAGAGGCGACGCTCTGTAAATGAACTGTGATGTTCAGCTTCTGGAAAGGCGTTTTCCAAGGAAGCTGGAACAACGGGAAACAGATGGCTGGAAGACGGAAGAAAAATAAAGTGAGATTGTGGGGTAGCTAGGCGCAAAGAAGAGAGAGTCTTTCGGGACGAAAATGCAGTGGGGAAGGAGCGAGAAAGCGTGGACATTTAAAACGGTTGAAGGGGGTTGGAGGGGCGGAGGGTGAACGTGAGAAGAAAAATAGCGTAAAAAGAACGGAATCCTGAGAAGAATTCCTGAACTGATCATTTACTTTCGCAGCGTCTCGTGATATCTGTTCCGAGTCAATAAAGATGATATTTTTAAGCTTACGTCTTACATCACGAGTAGTTGCTTTGCTGAAAACTTGCATGTTACGACGGTGTAAGGTACCAAATTCACGTATAAGATACCCTCAAAATATCTGCGATTTCGCTGTTTACAAAATAACTTAATACATTATAAAAAGTTGTACATTTTGTTATTTAAATCTTTAAATAAACTAAATATATTATTGATTTATTACATTTATAGTAACTGAAACTTTTAATAAAAATGTCCTCCATTTTCTGTTTGCTCTGCTATAACTAAAATTCAGTAACACGGAAATTAAATATATTGTTACATGGACGCCTAAGGGGCCTATCTGAGTTCATGAGACCTTAGTAAAAATAAGAAAACTGAATTTGATTTCTAATCTATTAACACAATTATTTTTACAGCATTAAATTATGTCTCTACTACGTATTACTCTTTTTATTTAACAGTGAGCTCAATATCTAATGTCTATTTCAGCCCTAAATAACGTCCTTCTCAATGTTTATGTTTGGTTACAGCCAAGTAACACATACTCATCATTAACACGTGTTCAGTCTATCTCTTGCCACCATTTGTAATGTCTTTACCTCACGCATCAAGTCCAATAGTCCAGCCTGCTAGCGGCACCCTTCACTGCTTAATATTCTCAGTCGAAGATTTCCCTTCCGCTGGTCACTTCTCTCGCCACTCGTCTTCTATTGCTCGAAACACAGCCACTCATTCACTCATCAACTCCAACAACTCGGAGGCCTATCACACTTTTATATCGTTCGCCCTGACCATCTGGAAGGTTCAACGCACCCCGAGTCACGCTGAGAGAACGAGGCCAGTAATCCAGAGCATTCTTCAGATAAACACAGAAATCAATACAACCATTGTCAGCAACGTGTCCCGAAACTAATTATCGTGTCGGCTCGCTCTCTGTTTCATATTCGCGGCAACCGGCCTACAGATCGCTTGTTCATTCAAAACATTCCTTTGACTTGCTGCTGTCACTATCACATAACTGCTGTCCTTCACTCCCACTCGCTCATGCGGGTTGCGAAACAGCGATGCATAACAATATTAATATGGCTGATTAAAAACTAAGTCAAAGTGGGAAGTTGTCACAAGGGCATATGCCATTGTTTTTCATGCACATGAAGAAGAGAAGCAAGGTCCAATATAGGATTAAAAGTAATAACTGTAGCGTTTTCGACGGTATAATGGTTTTAAAAATTATATATTGAAGTAATGGCTGACATAATATGAAATCACTTTTGTTATGCAAGCATTATAACATGTTTGAACTTATATTCTGGACATAAATGTGATTTGTACATGTATTATTTACATACTTAAACGCTTGCACATTCATGCGCTCGTAGACACTCAGGCCCGCGCGCATACACATATACATAAATGAGGAAATTTCTAACGCATTACTAAATGTGCCATTTTTTAATTACCGGCAACATAAACCGGTTTATATTTTCTCAGATTTGAGCAAGGTGCTGTGACCAGCCCTGAGGATGAATCAGGCCACGCATTGACAAGAGGGATGAGGGTAGCTCAGAGGAGAAACACTCAATTATAGAAGACTACTTTTATTTAACGTCAACTTTACAGATACGCCTCAAGTATGCATCACAAGAATCAATCAATATAACAAGTATTCTGCTATACGAATCTGGAACTGAACAATAAATATATAATATTCTTAAACAAGGCCCTGCCAGGGAAATGATATCTACCCTCTCGCTGTCGAAGTCTCGTAGCAGCTCTCTCAACGGCATGTTCGTCGGGCGTCAAAGGCAGACCCATGGGATATGGTCCTCGTCTCGTAGTCCTCGGGTAGAGCCTCCGGCGGCGGCAGGTAAGATGGCTCCCAGAGCCGACATCGCTCTGAGCTTATGTAGTCCTTTCCTGACCTCGCGCTCATTCCCCCAGTACTTGTTGTGTTAAAGCAAGGTCTCAGCTGGCCGAGGTCGCTCTGCGCTTTGTCTCAGCGCGCCGCTGAATAACCCTCGCAGGAACCAGCCACAGCAAAGGCCTGTCTTAACACAGACATATTTCCATCTCAAACTACTTCACAGTTTGATTTCATCAATCTATTGAAGATAATCGTTAGGTCATTGAGCAGCAGTGGCGCAGTGACTAGGGCGCTCGCCTCCCACCACGGCGATCCGGGTTCGGTACCCGGCGGGTTCAATCCCGGATTTTCGCATTTGGGAATCGTGCTGGATGATGCCGCTTGCCGGCGGGTTTCCTCGGGATACTCCCGTTGCTCCCGCCTTTACATTCCAGCGCCACTCCATCCTAGGGTCTCATTTCATGTCATGTCCTGAGTCGACGGGCACCTGTGGGTACCAGCTGGGAAGCTCGTCACTCGGTGAGTGTTGCCTCGCCCTGGGTTCACTCCCCACTCGAGTTTCAAAAAAAAATTTAGGTCATTCAGAATCTTAATGTTTTTAAACTGTTAGAAACATCGTAAAGTGTAGGCTGAACATAGAAACTATGTTGGGCTTTAGAAAACTGTCACTGCCGCAGTGGTGCGATAGTCATACCGCTGGATTCCCATGTCGCCGAACCAGGTCAAACCTAAGTTTTCGCATATAGGTAACGTACTAGGCGTTGCCAGGCTTAATGGATATTTTCGGGTTATTTTTTTTTCCCCACTCTCGTCCCACCTGCATCTCGTCACTGAAGACCTCGAATGTTGAGAGCCATCCAGGTATGTCACTTACTCGCCTTAAGAAAACAATCTGAATTACAGGAATTCGGAAGTAAACCGTAACCTAAAAGAAGTGTTATAATTTTTTTATTTCTCACTACCTGTACCACCACCAACATTGCTTATTTTTTTTATCTTCGCTGCAATGACATTTAGCAAGACTAATTAGTTTCTTGGAAACTCATCGGAAGAGAAATACAAATGCGAAATGTATTGCCCAACTAGTAGTGCAATAACCTATACATTGTGGGGTAAGAGAGTAATTTATTAATTGTACTGTAACATTCCCTTATCAAATAAGTCGGTGGTAATGTTTATATTACTTTACCATAAATAATTACTTTTAAAGTATGTTTTCCATTTACTTTAAGAACACGCACGTTTATCTCTGTGAAGGAGTTAAAATCTCTGGTACCGCGCCGCTATGAAGATGTGCGTTCTTCGAAATTTTCCACATAAAATACTGTGAGGCTATCAAAGCCATGACTAGGTCTGATAGGTAAGTCCAGATTATTTATTTTATTAGTTGAACGTGAATATTTACTACCGGAAAATTAACTAGTGTATGCAAATCACTTTCGTCGTTTTTAAAAGTTTTGTACCGGATTTAATATATGATGTTTTGTGACCACTGAACTATATTTTTTATTTGGTGGAAAACGACGCATGAATAGTTTTTGAAGTAGTTTATTAAATTGTGCATATCTTGTATAGTGAATTATATTTACAGATAAAATGCATTACGAAGTTCTTCAACGAAGGTAATTATTTCTTCTTTTTTTTGTATCGTAGTTTAATTCCAGAGTGTTTTTTTGGGGGGGGGGGGGGCTTGTTGTACGTTCCACCGAAGATGGAGCTTGGCATTCATCTGAAAGTTTATGAATATTCGTGACTTCCATGAATAAAACTCCATCAAAAGTTATAAGAAAGTGAATAATTTGCTATCTAGCAGCGAAGATATTTCACTGCCGATAAAATTTAATGAGCTCCTGTGGAATATAGGTAATTATGGAATATAGGATATCAACTTGTAGTTAAATTGAATCCTGATGATACGCATGATAATATAAAAACATGTATACTCTGTTTCATATAACTTCAATAAAATTTGACAGACATTGTGACCAACCTACACTGCATGTAAACAGTAAACGCCCGCCCCCCCCCCCCCCATTTCCAAAGTACTGTGCCAGCTGGTGGTTGTTGCAGGATGCGTGTTATTATGTTGGCGCTCTTGGCGATGATTGTAAAAGAAAATATTATGGTAGAGCATGCGAACATCACGGTTATGTGAAAGGTTTTCGCCAATCGCTGTTGAGTCTGTTGTCTATGGTCTCCACCCGCCCGGTGAAAAGCCGTTGTTGCCATTGTGCTCTCTTCCGTCATGATCTATCAATATGCAAGAATTCCTTGCTGGTGATGTCGGAATATTATGTATGCAGTTACTTAATTTTGTATTTGCCTTTGTAGAACAGTCTCCTCAGTGAAATGAATTATCGACACGTGTCTGCCGCTTTGTAAAATGGTTTGTTGTGTGTTGAGGTCCGCCATTTTCTGTGGCCATCGCGAAGCGCGTGCGAAAAATTATTTTCGTTGTGAAGTGTGAATTTGTTGGTTTCAAGAAATAGTTCAAGACTTTTGTTATCTGCGTAAGTCAGCAAATAAATTATTTCGTATCAGTAGCTGACACGTGATTTTGTAAATAATTTTTTCTTAAATTTTTGTAATAATATTTGAAATGTAAGTTGTTTGGACTTTTATTTGATTGAAACTCTAACGAGTTTTACGTATAAGTTAAATTTGCTTAACATGTTTACAATGTGCGTTTCGCACATCGGTATTAACAGTTACGTATTTATTACGTTTTGTTCTTGCGGGGAGGTTTTCAAATGTATGTGGCCTAAATAATCGTCCTTTTAGTGTAGTTCATTACATTAAAAAATGCAATGATATTTATCTGTTGAGCTTGTCTCGCATCGATACGAACAGCGATACATTTATCGCATTTAGTTCTTTCGATGCAAGTTCCAAGCGCAATTCTCTAATAATAATCCCCACAAAAAAATCACGTCTCATGAAAGGCGTAAAGCTATAGTTCCCCACCCCACCAATAAAATAAAACAGAATCCTAACTAGTATATTATGTGATCATAACAAAAATAAAACAGTTGGGAATGGCAACCAGCTATAGCAGCCTAATTACTGGACAGAAATGTTCATTCTTTCAGTGCTGGCCATTAGATTCGTGGTTTGTTTGCAACGGTCGTTTTCTTCACTGACAAAACAGCTGTGGCGGAGGGATACATTGTGGCCACATTTCTTTACGAGAACTGTCAAAATTTATTGAAGTTATATGACAGAGTATAACAAAAAATCATCGACAAACTCCAGGAGGGTATTGCCGACGAAAATATATGTACTACTTTTTCCTAAAGTGATTATTTGGGGAGCTATGCGCCCCAAAAAATGGAATTTCTGAAATAATATTCGTTACAAATATCAGGAACTACTTGCGATTAGGAAACAAATCGGTGAATAGTCTTTTGTAAAACGGAGATCTTACAACTGTGAATATATGGTTGGTAACACCATCCTCCTTCATCAGGAAAATAGAAGTGCTGATTCGCAACAAAACGAAGAATGGCAACCCCTATTTTCCAGATGAATGAGGATGATATTACCAACCACAGAACTCTGTTCTACAAATACTATACACCGAATTCGGGTTTGTCTCTCGGAGCAGTCTTAGGATATTTAAAAGTTCCCTACTTCTCTCTTATTTACTAATCACGGTTGTTTTGCAGACCACAGATTTTATTTAGAGTATAATTTACGTTGCTGAATTATTGTAACGACAATGCAACGTTATCATAGCCATTACTATACAGATAAAACAAAGATCATATTTGGGCCAAGCCAACCTTGCAATAGTTCATATTTTAACAAGTTTTACTTTGCGGTAACAAATCATGTTTTACAGCAAAGAAAGCAGTTTTACCGTGCAGGCATTGACCATGTGGGTGTCCCACTGAGAATCACATTTATGTATGAAATCAAAACTAATGTGTCGTCGCATCTAGTTGCGTCTATTATAATCTTCCATTGCACCCACTTATATTGTTTTAATGTTCATCGACCATTATTCTATTGCAAATACTATAGTTCTCTGTTAAATCACCTGGGATATTTAGTAAATAAGAAAACTTAATTTTATAAAACCTGAATAGATATATTTATCAAGATAGTTGGTATCATTCGAAGATAAGATGGTTTATCATTTAACATTACTGGTCTTTCCATCAACTTACCATTCATCTTGCTCTCTACTAAATTTGCAGATTGAACAACACTTGAGGCTGACATTTTATTTCCATCCAGGATTTATTTATTGAAGACGTGGCATTCAGTTCTTACTTGACTCAATAATATAATTAATACTCACAGTCGACTATATTTACTACATATTTTTACTCCTCGACTTCAGCCATCCTTTATTTTAATTATGGGCCTGGCCCATTAATAGTAAACAAAACTAATTACTGCGGCTACACATGTCCCGAATTTGGATTTACGAACTAAATTTGTGTCTCGAATATAGAATAAGCCATGTATTCCGAAGCTTCCTACGCAACAAATAAAAGAAAATTAAATAATTTGCCAAGAATATTATGGTCCAATTACTAATGATTTTCTCATTATTGACATATCGTTATTAGAAATACATCGTTCTAACCGAATAATACAGTTTCGGTCTAACAGTTTGGCAGTGTAATGTAATACAACAATTTCACTCTTATAAAAAATACGACCAAAACAGAAAAAATTGCATAGGATTTCTGCTGCCTAGCTCTCTGTTAATTGATAAATGACATGCTTACAAAATCTTTATCAAAGTTCGTCAAGTAGTTTTGCGTGGTGCGGGAAATAGCAGCCATAAAATCAAAACATTTCAATTATGTGTAGGTGTGTGTGTGTGTGTGTGTGTGTGTGTGTGTGTGTGTGTGTGTGTGTGTGTGTGAGCATATACAAAACGAAAAAAATACGAAAATATTAATTTCATACAGACGTCATAACGTTTTGCTGTATTCCTATGGACACATGTACATCGGCACCAATATCACTCATTGTTCTGTACGGGCATCCTTTCCACACTCTAAAAAAATTCTTGTGCTTTTACAAGAAAAATCCTTGGAAACCCATTTGCCACGAAATTTTTTTTGTGAAACTACAAAAAGTTTTCTTGTAAAATTTTTCAAAACTTTTATTTGTAATATTACCATGTATTACAATTGACATTATTGAGAAGTGTACATCAAGTTATTTTCCCCCTCTTCTAGGAAACAAATGTGATAAATTAAAAAAAGTGAATAACTAAAAAGAATTCAGAATATTATTAGCAAAAAAAAAAAAAAAATTACACATTGCCAGCACAGGAACTGGAACCCACAACCCTTGTAATATTAACAGACACCTTCAATCACAAGACCAACTCGATTTACGAGCTTATATATATATATATATATATAACAGTACCTACAACATATTAATGAAGATATTTGGTTAAGAAGAAAAGGTACATTTTAAGAGTTCCGTTGTTGAGTTTTACGTTATTCAAGCGTGCAATACATTTTCTTTCACTTTACATCACGCATAGTGTTTGCGTAAACAACTATATTGTTGAGTGTCCGCCATTTCGCTGAAGCTCGTGGGAACGGGTCAGTATATTACAAACATTTCTTGAGGTATATTACAAACACGGCCCTTGTAGTTTTACAAGAGGAATCTTTGTACTATTACAAGCATTTGTAACATTACAAAGATTTTCTCAGCAAAAATTACAATTTTTTTTTACATAGAAACAGGAGGTTTTAACATAATATTTCTAATGTTACCTGTCATTTATAAGCCTAATTATGTCTGGAGGTGTCAGTACATTTCATAAGGGAACAGAGTTGCTTTCCTGGAAGAGTGACGCAATGAAACATGTTGGCATTTCTCAGTTTGATAACATGTCTTAAGGATCTCGCCTGCCTGGTGCTTAAAACACATTGCAGTGTGTTTGAAATACACGTTTTCCCACAAAACTATTAAACGTGCGTCCAATGAGCTGGTCTATGAAAGGAACGCACTCCTCAGACAACGGCTGTTGAGCACTTTACAAATGTCACGTCATTTCAGAGTACTCTATAAAAAAAAAAAAAACTTTTCTAATGCGCTATATCTCGGAATATGCGCGTTAGATACATGCAAAACTACTCAACGGCATAAATTGAACCTTGCTACAAACTTTCCACCAGTAAAATAATAGGGTCACCGTTGAAAGTCCCATAGGTACACAAAGTGTGACTAAAACACTGCACGTCAGTTCAGAGCCTTACGCTTAGAGGCGATGGAGCACTTGATGTGCGTGATCGTGTCGCCCTTATCGCCCCCGCACTTCTCGGCGTCAAGCGCGGATAAAATCTCCAGGTAGACGGGAACCTTAAGGTACTATTCCATTGTTTGACTGCGCGGGTATCATTCCGTCAGCTAGGAGGACACCCGTGTTGTTCCCTTACACCATCGCTTCTTCTTCAGAGCATTGAGCACAAAGCATTCGAAACCAGTCTCTTGTGTTCGTTCTCAGGTTACCTGTAAATTACTACTCGCATAAACTGAGACGACAGTATGACGGAGTTGCGAGATTCCTTCTCGGAGTAACTGGGAGGGATTTTTCGACCCAGCATGTCGATGACTGTCTTCCACTTGTGTTGCCAACCGTGGCAGAATTTGGCTGTGAGTAACCTAAATTTTAGGTCGTATATCTTATAGCAGAATGCATGTGGCCGAACGTCAAAACGTACTCAAATCGCTGTTCGATCTAGTGACCAATTTTTCGTAACTAATGTACTCGGGTATTACACGTATTTTCTCTTTTTTCCCATAGTAAAAGACCGCACTGAAACTCCGGTCATTCAACTTAAAATGTCACCACTAGGTTCATTTCTCAGGAAGAAGGTCCTTACAGCATTGTAACATAGCATGTTCGCAAAGTTTAGAACAAGAACATGAATTTCGTCTTTGAAACTTCTAATAACCAGTGCACGACTAAGTCAGTTATAAATGAGTGTTAAGAATCTCCATAATAATAGGAGTTAAAATCATTTTATAATTAATAGTAGCGTCCAAATTATTCAGTCTGGGGAAAGTAGCTTAGTGATGTTATTTATAGCCGAGTCTCTCAACACATGTGCCCGACTTCCTTATCTTTCGGTTGGCAGCACTGGACCCCACAAGAATAGCTCGGTAGCACGTGGTGCCAACTAACTAACGGGCGAGAATGGACACCTTGCAGAAAGTCATCAAGGCTTCTCCATCGACCAGTGCTGGGTTTACGTAACAAGAGGCGATCGTCATATCATACTGTAGTGTGGCTGGAGTGGGTTAATGCACTGCGTTTCATATATACCGCCCTGTAAGTCCAGAGTAAGAGCTATGCAGTCCCGAGATAGGGTCCTGTACACTGTTTAAAAAAAGTCCTTCGTTTTACGGAAAAGTGCTCTTAAATATTTATCCAGAAGTGTCCGTAAAATTACGGACACATTGATATTCAGAAACGGACTTTCCGTAAATTTCACGGAACTTCTCCGTTAATTTCCAAAATAGTTTTCTGTATTTTCCGTTTAAAATAAAAAGAGATAGTAAAAATGTCTTCAATTTCCGTTATTTGGGTGTTCTACCGTATATAAAAAAGGGTATTAAGAAGTTAAGAATATTTTGTACTTAAACGAGGTTTGAACCCGAGTCAATAAACTACTATTCCACGACTCTAATCATTCACCTACAACTCTCGCTTGAACATTGTGGTATAACTTTCATATTTATATTTTGTAAGCAAAAGCAAAAATTCAGTTTCTATTAAATTTAGTGTATTTTAGCGTTACCAAATGTTACAGACGCCTGATGCTGTTAATGTTTTAAAGAATAGGTCGTAGTCGCGTGGATAATCGTAACTGCCGCAGAAACGATCATTTTCTTGTTACAGTGGCGTAGAAAGCTTCGTGTAGAATCGTCATTGTTCGTCCCCGTAACTCGAAGACAAAGGGAATACGGAGACTTTCCGAATTTTGTATTTACGGATTTAACTCTGTTTTTCGTGATTACGGATCGCCTTTCCGTATATACACTGTAAATTTCCGTAAAACATTCCGTAAATATACGGAAATTTTTAACAGCGTAGCACATTTTCCAGCCTTGCCGTCAACTTTTAGTGGGAGATTAGTTTCTCTAAAATATGAATGCGCTCACCGCTCCTTTTTTGTGAACACCTCTATAGGAAACTAAAATCGATCATTTCAATTGGTCTTTCTAACAATTTCACGCATAATCGGCACAATTTGTGAAAGTGTAATGTGTTTCTCTTGATCTTTTTTGTAGTAGCCCTCAGCATTGGATATATTGATACAAAAAAAAGTCACTAGGAGTTAAGTAACGTCGCGAGCTTAAGCTATTTTTTTAAAATGAATTGTCTTTGGCAGTGATAATATCCATTTAATTTTTCAATTAAATTTCTCTAACACTTTTCGTTTTCGCTGACCATGTAGACTTTGGTTCATGTAAATTGGTATATTCTACAGTAGATAATTGGAGTACATTTGATATAGCAACTCCAATTATTACATTATAGCTGTATGAGGGATTCTTTATTGTTTGGAAATACATTTGATACAACCGCTGGGCTCATTACAATATAACTATACGAGAAAGTATTGTAAAACCAACAAAAGCACACGGTTTAATATTTTCTCGTGCCACGGTTTTTACCAAGAAAAAAGATTCACGCTTTGACGTGTCGTGCTTGATTCAGTAATCGCACGATATATTGCCCAAAAAAAAAACTTAATGTATCTTTAAATTTGTATTTTTTCGTGAATCTGTTTCGTTAACCATAGTAAATTTCTTCGTTGGAAGATAAGTATGTTAACTTGGAAAGCGGCGTTGAATTGCGGAGTTAGTAATTTTCCTCCCTCCTTCCCCGTCTTCCAATGTATTTTGTAAGTCACGAGCTCGTAAAATGATAAAGATCGTTAGAAACCATCCGGCATAGGTTTAACTCTTAACAGCCGCAATATTTTCCATCTTATCACCGGTACAAGGCAATTAACGATGGCATACAAGTTATTACTACACCAACGTCTAGGTGATAACAAAGCGTGGCGTTAGTGTCACATGCAGCCAAAGCACATATAGGCTGTTCACAGTAAAATGAACACTTTTGAAAACTCTGCTTAAGATCTACTTGTAAACACGTTGTGTATTCCTACGCCTCAACATTGTTATGGAACTCGTAGCTTTATTCATGCGTCGGTCAAATGAAACTGTGAATTTATTAAGAAAGTAAGTACTTTACTATTCTGCTCATTTTTACACTTCGATGCATTAACAAACAGAAAGTGAAAGAATTAATATTAAGTCATCACAAATGGTTACCTAAAACTTTTTATTCAACGTTAAGATGTGGAACTAGTTTACATCCATCGTTACCAACTGTGCTGGGCGAGTGTCACTCAAAGCACCCACTAAAATATATGCATGCAGGGGCAGTGGCTTTTTTTCTAAGGTTCAAAGTGCTGGTACAGCCTTTAGATTGTTTTCCTGCGCCTCCTCTTTGTGAGCTAGTGAATCTTTGTAGTTGGCTCTCAGAGAAAAATGTATGCCATAACACAACATTATTTTTCAGCAGCAATATTCGGGGTTAAAGTTCTTTCTTATTATTCCCCCACTCCGAATGCTGGTTTTTTGCAGCATGAGTATTTGAAGGTATTATTAAAAACAATTTACGTAGCGTGGTTATACAGAATCTTCAGGGGCCGTTTATTCATAACTACCCCGACTTCACAACTCAGAGCTGAAATTAGGCACACCACAATTTGCGCTAAGGAGCGCAATTATCTCAATAAGGGTAATTTCGTCAATATTGATTCTAACTGGAAGCTGTGATGTGTAGCAATTTTCTCAAAGCCTGATTATAGTGCTGTTCCTTCGAATATATGTATATCTCGCCCTTTGAAATTTCTCTCCACGATATTGGCCCAATTGTAGGTATGGCATTTTTTTCATGCGACACCTCGTTAGTAATTTTTTCAGTCGATCTTTAAAATTTTCTGTGTCTGCTTCCTAAAGATATTTACTGTAAATTGTGGTATTTTAAGTCCAAAACGACAAAACACATAAAACATTTTGATAGTTTGATACAATACAATTGTAGTTCAAAATTTATACTTTTATAATTTTTTGTAGCCGTTGTATCCGAATTTACTGTGAATTGATGCCACTGCTGTTCCCGTGTTTAACCACGTCTCGCAGTTTGCCTGGATGTTATACTGGGTATGTAGACCACCATCCTCTCTGTAACGTTATGCGGGTGGCGTGTGACACTCTTTGCAGGGGCCGTATCGCCCTGGTGAGAGGGAAAGCGAAAGGGAAAATGTCAGGTGCCATTTCCACGGCAGGGGACTGTCGATTTTTCACGTGTCACTCACAGTCCACAAAAAAAAAAAAAAAAAAAAACGTCAAACATCGCCGTACTCAAATGTCAAGAAGAGTGTGATAGGTGTATTGAGATGTATTCTTTTTTTTCCTCTCGTAAAAACAGAATTTTATGGAAGTGAAATAAAAGTTGAGCTATTGGAGTACCAGTGCATTAAACGCGACGAACGTTATAGCAAGCATCATAAAATATTTTCTCGAAACTGCGTGTTACATTGAAGAACAATAAAAGTTTTTATTGAATTTTGTGATAGCATTTCGCGTACCCACTGAAATCTGAAACCACCAAATCTTGCAGTTAATAGAAGTCTTACACTTTGAAAGTTTTACCATAGAACGTAATTACACGGTCTCTGCATGTTGACTTAGCTCCGAGTATTCAGTTTATACGAATGCGACAATAATACAGCATTCCAGTCGCTCTTTAATTTTTTTTTTTCTGCAAAATAGATGTTTAGGAGAAATGACATTAAAATAACCAGTCCAGGAACAAGCAAGTATCTTCTTGTAAGCGTAATCTTCAAGGCGTTTCAATATTTTAAGTGTTGTATAGCGTAGCATTAGCAACTTATTTACATTAACACTGCAAATGTGTTGCAACTCTGCGATGGCTCATCACGACCAAGTAATTCAATAGCCTACAGAGGAAATGCTTATTTGAGTTTTATGTATTAATAATTCCTCCATAAAAATAGTTGGTATCCAGGACATAATGTAGCGTAAAATTACGACAGACATTGATTTAAAACAACTATTTAAAATAACTAAACAAATTGGAAGGGAAAAAAAATTATCTTTTGCAACCTCACATAATTCGCAACTTTGCCCAACTTCTATTCCTTAAAGTCTAACTCGACACTCTTAAGGCAGATCTAATGAATCCGTGGCATTGACCGCATATCAATTTGAACGCGAAAAACGAATATAACATACTTACAGCAATATCGGCAACGATTTGCAAAGCGTGTCCGTATGTCTCATTGCTTTATCAGAAGCGTAATATGAAAACTGTTGGACTCTGGAAAGATTCCCTTACGTTTTATACCAATTTTGAACGTACTAGTAAAATACTTTCTCTTCTGAAATTTCACAGTCTCGATGCATTTGCCACTTGTTCACGACAATGTTAATTTCGCCCGCGCAGGAAGGAACCGCATCAGAATAAAACAAAAATAACAACGTTAGGCTTTCAAAAAATGTTTAAAAAATGTGGAAAAACTACACAAAAATGTTTTATCGTGAGCAAGAGCTTGCCAGTCACAACTTACGTCTTCGAAGCCTAGATATGCGTGTCGACACAAGCGCACACATTACGGACGTGCTTATTTATTAGTGGCTATTTATGAACTATTTTGCAGAGCGCGGTAGCCAATAAGACACGAGTCGCCTACTTGAGCCTCACACAAGCCTATCAGCGAATAGGGACGTCAAGATCAAAAGGAAACACCGCGCAATTTCATTTATATATACGTATACTATTCACGGTAAAGTGAGCACTTTTGAAGCCCTAGTTACTTACTACTTTCAGCAATTTTAACCGCCTTTTAAAATAAATATTTCTATGCGTGTAACAAACAGCATGCATATTCCGCCGCACTCGGAAGTTAACGTTTAAGGCTAAAATAAAATATATTTATTGACTATTATTCCAAATGAGAGAGCTTTCATAAGCGCACACTTTACCGTGGACATCCTATGCATACACATTCTGTTGTTACATTACACTGAAAGGAAATTGAACAAAATATTTGTTTGTATAGGGCCTATATATATTTACTTGCCCTACCAAAATATATTGTTGAGTAAACAAAATTTGAATAGCAACAAAATTACTTTTGTTCGTCTCGCAAAATATGTGTTTGAATAAACAAAATCTCTGTGTTGGTCCAAAAAAAAAAAAAGCTATCAATTAAATATTTTGTTGAATCAAATGTATATAATTGTTTGGCCACTCATTTGACTCCCTTCGTTCGCAAATACAACTCGAGAATTTGTTTGAATGTTTGTGACCATTAGGATAGTAAACGTGTTCGTATAAACACATTAACAAAACAACGCAACAAAAAACTGACAAGTAAAGCTGTCAAACTTGAAATATTTGTTTGCACGCGTTGCCCAATATTTAGCAGTATATTTATTTAAAAGCTTTTCCGTTGTCATCAGTTGTCACATTAGCTGAGATTACTAAGGCGTAGCGCACGCACGCAGGTGATCTAGGGTCGAAAAACCGGTCGATCTTGAAAGCAAAAAAAAAAAAACTTCATTTCTGTCCAAACTGTTCACTGTGCGTGTAGCCAAACAAATTTATAGTTGCACCAACCAAATCTTACAGTTTGGGGCAACCAAACGAGAACAAGAAAATTATTTGGTTTCGGCAACAAAATATTTCATTGCCCCTATGCAAACAGATAATTCTCAGCGTAAGTCTACGAGCGCAACGTAAACACCAGCGGGGAGCTGCCATTAAGGGACCCGCCTACCCTGGGCTATAACTGCATCGCCGAGTGTTTCAAATACAAATGTTTCCACGCAACTTTTATACGTGCGTCCCATGTACTGATCTACGAAAAGAACACACGCTTAAAACGAGAACTGTTGAGTGCTCTCAAGACGTGACGCACGCCAGAAACACAACTACGGATCACTCCAACATAGGTAGAAATTGTCTTTTTTCTTCCTCAAAGCGCTGTATCTCGAAATGCACGTGTCATATACATAACAATATATATACATACTCACGGGCAGCGGCGTGTGGTGAACTATTGCAAGGTGAGATGTGTTTTTATCTGTGCTATACATAACCATTTGCTAATTTATTCATCTGCAACCTAAGGTCGAAGTAAAGCAACTGCCTACGGAGCACTGCACCCGACTACAAGACGTGCAGAACTCATAAAAAGTAGCACATGCACCATAAAAATGGCCAGAAAAGTGCGATTTAGCTGTATATGAAAGAATAATGTACATATTTCGCAACATTATAAAATATTTTACTTAAATATACATCTTAAATATAAAAAAATTATCGGTCGATAGAAACCGCGTTTTTTTAAGAAATTTAAACGCATCCTCGTTTTGGATGCTTCGGAAAGCAGCGTTTGCAAGAAAATCTTCTTAAAAGAAAGATCGTCATAATGTTTACTGTGAGTGTGTGAGGGAAAATTGTAATAATAATGTAGGGAATAATGTTTACTGTGAGTGTGTGAGGGAAAATTGTAATAATAATGTAGGGAATAATGTTTACTGTGAGTGTGTGAGGGAAAATTGTAATAATAATGTAGGAAATAATGTTTACTGTGAGTGTGTGAGGGAAAATTGTAATAATAATGTAGGAAATAATGTTTGTAATTTATTTTATGTGCATCCATATATACAAACATTTACGGCTGAAACTGTCGTAAATAAAGTTAATTATACAAGAATATGCTACATTATTACTATGATTTCATTACACACATTACATTATGAGGATATTCGTTTTAAGTAGATTTTCTTTGCTAATTCTGCTTTCCGAAGTATCCAAAACGGAAATGCGCTTATCATTAGTTAAACATGCGGACTCTATCGATCGACTTTTTTTTTTACATTTAAAAAGGATATTTTAGTAAAATGTTTTATAATTTTGCAAAATATATACAGTTTTCTTTCATATAAAGCACAAATCGCACTTTTCTGACAATTTTCTTGGCGTCTATACTACTTTTTTTTAATGAGTTCTTCAGGTTATATAGTTAGGTGCAGTGCTACAAAGGCAATTTACTTTACTTCAACCTTAAGAGTAGGATGGGCCCCGTGTAAGCTCCGCGTCCAAGGTCGAGAAGCGAGGGAATGATACGGGCGACACTAACACGCACGCCTAGTGCCTCATCACGCCTACGCGCAAGGCGTGCAGTGCTTCCGCCGTAACGCTGCACTGTGCAAATTAGATCTATAACATACGGACTTTATTACACGCGATGAAAGACCACAGATTGAACTACGCCCATATCTTTGTACTTTATCCTCGCCGCCTAAGGAAACTGCATTGGCAAGGTTTAAAAATGCGATATTTGACCATTTACACCAGTTTTTTATCCTCCAAGAATACACTTAATATGGAGAGAAAAAAATAGGGGCATAGAAAATTGTTTTTTATATTTTCTGACAAAAAATCGTATTTGCAGAACATTTATTTGCCGAGATACGCGTATTCGCGCAAACAACTATTTCACAGAAATTGCGGGGGTTGATCCCACTCTTAAGCTTAGTAGTGCATTTGACGTCGCAGCATGTGTTTGATGGGCGCCTCGCCGCTTTCTCGTGAGTGGCCGCAATACATTTATTTTCTTCCGGCCCCACTATGGTTACTGGTTCCTGCTGCGTGCGCCGAGTGTGTACAGCACTGAGAAAGCACCAGCTCACCTTGCAACACTTCACCGCTCGCCGACGCTCACGGGACCTGCGTAGAACCTTGCTACAGACTTCCCACAAATAAAGTGGCAGGGCCGCCGCTATGAGTCCCACAGGTGCACGCAACACGACGAGAACACTGCACGCCAGTTCAGAGCCTTGCTCGTAGAGGTGACGGCGCACTTGAAGCGCGTGAAAGTGTAGCCCGTATAGCTTGTCGGCCTCAAACGCGGAAAATATTTTGCAGGTAGACAGGCGTAGTGCGGGGATGTGGCTTTGCCGTTAACTGCGCGATTCACAGATCCCTCGTCGGTGACTTGCAAAACACGGGCTCTTCGTGGAAATCCTGTTCACAGGGCGCATCCATCAATCTTCGGCAGCCACCCTTCAAAGCTCCCGTAAGCTATCCCCTGTCGCGCGCTGCAAAACGTACATCTCAGGAGAAGGAGCTACTGGCTATTTTTTACCGCCGTCAGAAGGGGATGCACCTATACCTGCGGCCTTCTTACCAGGCAGTTATCGCCGGCTCGCTTGCAAGTCCTATTCGCCCCCTTCCCGGCATCTCACGCTAATTGCTGTTGAGATGTTTTTGCCTCGCCCGTCTTGCGACAGCATCCGAGCGGCGAACCGCAAGGGTTTGGAAAGAACCTCCCGCTCAAGTGCCAAGTGGTACCACGCCGTACAGTCGCCATAGAAAACCACTTGGGCACCTACACCGCTCGCATCCAAACGAGTAAGCTAGTAAGGTTTTACTCAAAAGACCACAGAAACCAGTGTTGAAATTCGCATTTCATTGAATTTTCCTCATTAAATAAAGTATAACGGTGTCTCTGCCGGCGTAATCTAAGACAAAGTATTCACGTTCCTTCATTTGTAAAGTCCTAATGTCTGTGGTTCTTTGTTCATGGTCGATGAAGTTGTTTTTGTGTGTGTACACAAAAGCACATACATTCTTTCAAACACGCATCTAAGCGGATAATGAGCTTCCCTCGCAGGATTCTCGTAAAATACAATTATTAAAATTCCATTCCTGTTCTGAAAAGCATTATATAAACATTTTTGACTTCTAAAAACAGCACACGCTCATCACGGATTAAAAATAACCTTAGTTCAGATTTTTAAGGAAGTCAAATTCGTTTTCGGCATTCATATTACTTTACACATCAAGCTTTCGTCTTATATGTGTCGTAATTTTCCTACATAATAAAATTTCCTACCAATGTAAGGAAATATTGTCTCCCTATTTTTGCTTTTAAAAATAGTTTACCATGCTGGTTGCTCAGATTTTATATTTTGAGTTAGAAGCTGGTTAAAGGTTTCATAACACCGGGGTAAATATTTGTTTGAGAATAGTTTGATGGTACAAACTAAAGTAAACACTTGTTTATAAAACATTTTCGGTCGTACTTACATTTAGATCTTCTAAAATGGTAAGTGTGCAGTGAAGTTATATCTTCAATTAGTAGACGTAAATTATATGTATTTCAGACAACAGAAGATTTTTTCTTATGTATATATGAAATATATAAATATATATTATGTATATAAATATTTATTATATATATAAAACAAAAAAAAATATTCTGTTGTCTGAAATACATATTATTTACGTCTACTAATTGAAGATATAACTTCACTGCACACTTGCCATTTTATACGAGCAAAATGTAAATACAACCGAAAATGTTTTATAAACAAGCGTTTACTTTAGTTTGCGCATATATATATATATATATATATATATATAATATATATATATATATATATATATATATATATATATATATATATGCGCCAAGAAATAATGTATGTGCAAATATGATTAAGTTAAGTGGGCAGGTAGCATGCAGCAGTGGACCTATACTCACAACTATAAGAAAGCAACAAGCAACATCCTGGCGGGACCGCTTCTTTATAAAAACTGTTCACAATAAAGTGAGCACTTTTGAAATCAACCTTAGAAAAAAGTCTCTGCCCCTGCCTGTATTTTAACGGCCGCACTGAGTTACATGCGTCCGAGAAAGTTGGAAACGGTGGACGGAAAGTAGTTCCGTATCGTATCATATCGATTAGAAATTGTTAGGTAGCCATTTGTGATTATTTAAATTATTTATTTTGCTGACAGTTTTTTTTTTTTTTTTTTTTAAACTGCTTCGAAATGCAAAAATGACGAGATTAGTAAAATAATTCATTTTCTAATAATTTCAGAATTTCGCTTGACCGACGCATGAATAAAGTGATGAAGCCGATTACAATGTTAATTCTACATTAGGTGGAAGACTACACAACGTGCATACCAGTAGATCTTAAGCAAGGCTTTCAAAAGTGTTCATTTTACCGTGCGATATTGG
Source organism: Dryococelus australis (assembly GCA_029891345.1). Classification (NCBI taxonomy): domain Eukaryota; kingdom Metazoa; phylum Arthropoda; class Insecta; order Phasmatodea; family Phasmatidae; genus Dryococelus; species Dryococelus australis. Next base: position 41,687,740 of record CM057003.1, read on the forward strand.
GCGAAGGAGAGCAACCCACCTCCGGTGGTAAGACGGGCAATGTGAGTGCAATTCTGATTACATTTTACTCAGATAGCTACGTAATTCAAGAGATTTGTTTCCTAGTCACTAACAATACTATGTAACGAGTACGCGCAGATCCACGACCAAAATAGAACAGACCAACCTAAGGAGAAATGCAATCGCATCCGCAGCCACAGTACAGGAGAGCACAGTTATGTTTGAACGCTCCATATTAGGTCTTTTCACAGAATATGCTCAATGTATTTACCATCGACAGCAATGCACATCTGTAAGCGCAAGCCTGAAGTGCTTCTGACGTAATGCCTCCGCAAGCTGCCGCATGCGTTTCTGCCTGTCTTCTGGCGTCTTAGGGACCGCGTTGTACACCCTGTATTTCAGTCTCCCCCACAGGAAAATTCGAGATATGCGAGATCCGGGGAGCGAAATGGCCATCTTACAAAACCACCACGCCCTAACCACCGATTTGGAAACGTTTCGTTTAACACATGCCTCGCCACCGCAGCAAAGTGCGAAGGGCAACCACCATGCTGAAACCACATGTCACGACGTGCGTCGAGCGGTATGTCTTCCAGAAGTGCCGGTGTGGTCTCTCTGGGGAAATAGGTGTACTTACAGCCGGCATTGTCCCTTGAATGAAGTATGGCCCTATGACGTAGTCTCCAACGATTCCACGCCACATATTCGCTTTCCCCTGTCGCTGGTGATCCACGTGCCGGACCCAACGCGGATTCTCCGTCACCCGGTAGTGCATATTTCGTAAGTTTACGCGTCCATGGTCTGTGAAGGTCGCTTCAACGGTTGATGGCATGTTCTTCAGAAAATTGCTGTCATCTCCTACAGAGATCAGAACAAATCTACAAAACTGAACACGCTGCTCGAGACCACCTTCATGTAGTGCCTGTTGCAGAACCGCTTGATACTGATTGAGTTTCCGTTGGCGCAGTAAACGATTTTTTATTATATTTTATTTTTTCATTAAAAATGGGCAAAGTGTTATATTACATTATTAAAACGGTGCACTATATAAGAAAATTAGGAAAAACGTAATATTTGTATCTTTATTTACAGTATATTATTTTCTCTTATTCAATTGTTATTTAAAATCACATAATATTATTTCATTGGTCTACTATAAATATGGCCAAAACGTGTGCACTTTCGAATAATTTGTGGTTGTTATTTCTACTGGACTGAAGTATCCAACTCTTTTGTTCTTCACCCCCTCCACCCCCCACCCCTTGGTGACGACTATAAATTACTGCAGAAACTGAAATGCAAACTACATATCCATTCATGGCTGCATTCGGTTTTTTTTTGTAGTAACATATTTGTCTATTCTGGTTAATATGGTAGTTTGATCATATTGCAGTACAAAGAAGAAAGTTTTAGAAGTACTTCCAAAAAGAAGTGGAATACGTATTTTTCTTAAGTGCACGTACTTTCTTTCAGTTTTTTTCCTTATCGTCATTTCAAAATCCCCTTGAATTTTTTTTCTAGGAGCGTCGTTGAAATAGTTAAAACTTTTAGCTACAGAAGTCGCGATGGTACCACACAGCTTTACTCGAATTATTTCGCTGTATAGTTTTTTATGAATATCTTCCCAACTTTTGTTGCCCTTGCTCTTCCGCCCCCCCCCCCCCCACCGTCGAGAAATGATCTCGTGAACTGCGCGTCCTTGGAACGCGAGTACCCCGCGCAGACAACGAATCATCTCGCATGCGCAAACATTTTCCTGGCCGCGTCTTTGCTGCTTTTACGCAGCCCGCAAGTTTGCACAGCGAGAGAGTTAGGGTAAATAAGAAAGAAAAAATATATATATATGCGAGAGGAAAAAAAATTATATTCTCGTCACGTCGTACAATAATGACTTACAAACATTCCAGAGAACGGCATGCATATTATTATTATTATTATTACCCCCCCCCCCCCTCATTCTCTCTGCCCCAGTCCTGACGTCACAGCTGACTTGCCCTTCTCTAGTTTTACGATTTGTTTTTACTATTACCCCCCCCCCCCCCCCGTCCTTTTACACCAAGCTTCCACTCTTCTCCGCGCGTTCTCGTTTGCATTCCTGAAAGTTTTATCTCGCGTGGCATCGCTGCTCAACTTGTACCAAATGTAAGCGCAGAGCTTACATTTGTTGCAGCTCGGAATAAAGTTTCGCCTGAGATTTTTCATTCCGCGCTCGCAGTTTTGTTTTACATCTACTGCGAGGTCTCCATTTCTTACTTTCCGTTTCACATATTACGTAGAATGGCGTGGTTCTCGGGGTGTTTAGCATTTAAACAAAAGTTCCAGTCTGTATCTAATTAACACTTTAATAAACTGAATACATGGGAGAAACTAGCTGGTGAAAAAAAAAAACTACTTTAAATTTATTAACTGCATTAATCTTATTGTAGTTGCCTGTGGTAAGCATGGATATTTCCCTAATTAAAATTCTTCAATTGCTGCAAATTACACGCGGATAATATTTATACACTGATATAGCCTCTACGAAGCTGGCAGTGTTTGACCCACATGTTCAGTATTGAGTATCGATTTCCTCAACGACCTTGCCGCTGAGATTGAGCGGCAGAGTGTTGCATTCAAGCTGTTGGTTCATATTAACGCCACCAGCGAGGGGTCAGTCGGACGTTATGAAGTATTTGTTATTCACGATAAAGTGAGCACTTTTGAAAGCCTTTTCATTTGGAATAATAGGCAATAAATATATTTTATTTTAGCCTTAGACGTTAACTTCCTAGTGCGGTGGAATATACACATTTTGTTTATTACCTACATGGCAACATTTATTTTAAAAAAAAGGTGGTCAAAGTATAAATTTTTTTCTGAAATAAGGCAGTTAATAGGGCCTCAAAAGTGCTCACTTTACCATGAACAGCCTCTACGTGCCAGTACGCATTAAAGGCAACACTGAAACGGCATAAATGTTTTCCTAGATTTTTTTGTTATCGTTTTTTTAAGCGTACTTTCGTAGAAACTCGAACTCGAGCAGAAGCTTGATAAATATTCTCAGAATGATCCCAGTTGTAGCAAATAAACGTGGTTCAGCTACACACGTAAAATAAGAACGCATGTAATTTAACTACAGATTGTTATTTGATAATTGTGTGAATTCGTTAGGTCCTGGCATGAAAACACGATAGCACTGAACTAAACTTTTATTTAAATCTCTTTGCCCTGAGACACGGTTATTTTTATTTAACCTAGAAAAATTATTGCTGAAATTATTTTAACACGATAATTGTCTTACATAACCGAATAGTTCGTTATGTATAGGCTGTTCACGGTAGAGTGAGCACTTTTTAAGGCCCTCCAACCAGCCAATAGCCACTAGTAAGAATGTTTCATTGCAGACTCAGACACTACATTTGAAAAGTGGTCAAAGTATATACCGTATTTATTAGTCACATGGCAATGTTGATATAAAAAAGTGGAGGAAAGACAAAAATTGGCTGCCAGGAAAAATTTGTAATGGCCTTAAAAAGTGCTCAATTTACCATGAATAGCCTATAACATTTTGTATCATAATAAAAAGATTCAATCACATAATTTTTAAGAGATGCTATTTAAAATATTTGTTTATTTTTTCATTTTTTCTTTTATGAAAACAGTAGCTCGTCTTCTCATGCGGTTGCTATTAATCAAACTAATATTTTGTTTGCGCAAGCATCCCTTTGATACTCGTATTTCGAATCACAGAACTTCACGTAAAATGTTTTAATAAACTAGTGTTTTTTTTTACGTAACTGCACATTAGCCCCGGCGATTCCGAGCAAAAATACCCAGCCTTGTTTCATATTGTTGGTACTTTTAACATCAACACTAACACGTTATTAACAGATATACCACTGAGCTTCACAAAAAAAATTACTGAAAATCCTCAAAGTGGATCTTAACTTTTGGACGCCTGAAATCTTTTAACGACGAGACTGTTGGACTAGCAACGAAAATTAAATTATGGTCAGGAATCAGTAGAGATGTGTCATAGTAAACAGATACAGAGAATAAAGTCCACAAAAAAAAATTATGTGGCACATTAAAATTAAAATGATTACTGCAGAAAATCTGAGCAACAATAAATATAACTATCGTTGGTGACCACTCCGGAATTATTATTTTTTCTTTTCAGCTTCGAAATATAAAAGAAAATTGTTTAAATTTAACAAAAAATATCTCATAGAAAAAAAAGTGAACTTGTATTAAATTATGGATTCATCTTTTCATATGATTACTTGGAATTTATGGCTAGTTAAAATGATATAATCAAACCTTTCATAAATGTTTTTATCAACAAAAATTTTGCATTTTATTACAAGATACAAATGCTGGAAAGCCAAACTTAAATAGTCAAATGTAGGCCAGTTATAGAGATATTTTCCAACAAGTTATTTTTAAAATGTGAAGCTAAAAATTGAAGGATTATGCAAGACATATTTACTAAACTTTCATTTTGTACATGCAAATAAATATTTCTCAAATTGTAAAAACTGATACAAGCTAAAAGTTTTAAAAACGTTCACCCGTAAATCTAAGGATAATGCGAGGCTTATGAACTAAAAATTCATGTCGTACATACAAATAACAATTCCGAAGTTGCAGAACTAGGTAGCAGCCAAAATGTTCCTAAAATAACCTGATTATTATTCGCTAAGCATTCGTTCACAAAAAAAAAAAAAAAAAAAAAACTCCTCACATAAACTAAATTTCGTATTTGAGCCTAAATAATTTTGATAGGATCCTAGTTGTAAAACAGAGCACGCCGGGCCGGGCTCAATCATAACAATGCAACTCGGTGTTTCAAAGATCGAGGATTCAGAAAAAGCTGTTATGTACTCATTTAAAGTTTCCTCACACTTATGAGTAAGGGTGCGGTTGGAAGCTGGATATCTATACTCAAGTCAGACCTCCCCCTGCAGGGCGATCGCCTCGTCATTTGTCCAGTAAAACACTTCAGTGATGAGAAGATGCTCTCGTAGTTACACGCAACGCGTTGCCGTGACACAGCTTCATGTCATAACCACGCCTTTCTATTCACAGAGGAAAATTCCTGTGAATTCGTCGGCATGGCGTCGTCTACCCAAACGGCGCTTGCGGTTATTGCAAGGAAATAAGGCCACGACGAACAAATCTAAGGCATACGCTGTTCGCGGTGAAATGAACACTTTTGGAAGCCCTGCTTAAGAGTGGGATGACCCCCGTGGGAACCCCCGTGTCCAAGGTCAAGAAGCGAGGGAGCGACACGGGCGACACTAGCATGCACGCCTAGTGCCTCATCGCTCCGTCGTAACGCTGTACGGTGCAAATTAAATCTGTAAAATCGGGGTTTTATTACACGCGATGAAAGACCGCAGATTAAACTGCGCCCGTATCTTCGTACTTTTCTCTTGCTGCTTAAGGAAACTGCTTAGGCAAGCTTTCAAAATGCGATATTTGACCTTTTTCACGAACGGTTTTCTCCAAGAATACACTTAATATGACAAAAGTAAAAAAAAAAATACCAACATAGATAATTGGTTTTTATCTTTTCTGACAAAAATTCGCATTTGCAGAACATTTATTTACCGAGATACGCGTATTCGCGCAAACAACTATTTCACAAAAATGCAGGGTCCATCACACTCTGAAGATCTACTTGTAATAACATTGTGTATCCTTGCGTCATACGTAAAATTAACATTGCCATGGGCTTCATCACTTTATTCATGCGTCGGTCAGGTGAAACTGTTAAATTATTAAAAAAGTAAACATTTTACCATTATGATCATTTTTACACTTCGATGAACTAAAAAAAAAATTTTAAAAAAAACGAAAGGAACAATTTAAGTTATCACAAATGGTTACCACGTTAAGATATGGACATACTTTCCATCCAAAATTACCAACTTTTATTAGCGCATGTCACTCAGTGCGCCCGTTAAAATATATACGAGCAGGGGCAGTGACATTTTTCTAAGGTTGATTTCAAAAGTGCTCACTTTATCGTGAACAGCCTTTAACAATGCGTATGGGTATATATATTAGTAAAACAATTATGAAAAAAAATCTGAGGTAGCCTAAAATAGAAAGTAGAAATTAATCTGCATTGACTTGCATTAATACACTCCCTTACATTTCGCATTAACTGTCAACCATTCACATCTAAATAAGGAAAATGTTAATTCAGTATCTTTAAGATTATCGAGTACCCACCACAGGAAAACATATAAAATAAGTTACTTGGGCTGTTTTTTTTAGGTAAAGTGAACTGCCGCTAAAAATATACTGTGTTAGAAAATCGTAGTTACGTCACGCATTATTACGAACGGTTTCCTGCAACTGATTACCAAAAATAATTATACAAAGGGCTGCATACATTCAAAATAGGAAGCAAATAAAATAGTATTCCATGAGCTTTAACGAAGTTATGTCTGGTCAAAATAAACGTCCAGCCGTTTCGGCTTACCCTGCCGCAATCATTTGCAGCCTTGCGAATGTGACTGCTCCAAAGGACTAAGACAAAATATTAGTTTATAGTAAACATATTTTCTATGCTCGACTGTTACGTTTGAGTTTCAACAGTTAAAATAACTAACGGCGTAAGCTGCATGCTAATAGTAAAGCAAAACATTCATCATAGACCAGCACTACTGTATTACTTTGCTACAACACCAAACCGGACAATAAATTCAAGTTGTGACACTTGGCAAATGTAAACACCTTTGGGTCAGTGGAAATTATACTCAGCATATTTCGGACAGAAACAAATGACGCTAGTCTCTCTCCTGAACCTACTGGCACTACACTGCTACCGTACATTCTCAGTTCTTAGAGACCTTCGAAATTCGCGTTATTATTTGAGGACAAACTGAAATCAAAATTATTGTGCGTTTGACTGACTTCAATCGACTGAAAATGTGGCTTGGCTCGGCTCGGAGAACTCTTGAACCAGTAATATTAGTTCATCGATGGAGTGGCCAATCTCTTTTAAGGATATCAAGTAGAATATGAACTTAAGTTTTCCAACGTTGGCCCAACGCCAGAGACAGACGTCGGGCTAACGTTGTGCTACTGGGGGAACTACACTTGTGAAAATTGCATATTTAGGAATTAACCAAAGACGTCGTAAATGAGGTGGTTTTTTATAGGTTTGTTTCAAAAAGTGTGAAAATACCGTGAGTATACTATAGCAATTTCTTCAACGTAATGCCGTTAACAACCTACCTTGATACGATGTTTTCAAAATCTATTGCGGCAAAACCTCAATGAAAATAATCAACGTTTCAGCACCAATTTGACTTAATTTGTAGCCTTAAGTCCTGCTAAAGATAACACAAATTTTTATTGATTTATCAACTTTAACTATAGTAATGAAAAATCGTAATACGTTTCATAACAGCCCATATAAAATATTTTAAGCACAATAAAAATTACTTAAGTTCATTTATTTTTAACTTTAATTTAAAGGTTATTATTAATGAAGGGAAATCGCAGCTACGAACAGGTATTTTAAACTCATTAAATCATTAAATGTGAGACAAACAAAAGGCACTATGGAAAATTGAGTGACGGACATGGAGGTCACAAATGACCAAGCTCTGTTTATCTGATATTTCCACTCCCCAACATGCATACTGCATAATAAGTCCGCTGCAATTTTCGAATGTAGCATAATTTCGAAACGTTTAATACTGCGGGTTTAAAACGTCTGACTAACAGGATTGTTTTAATAGCCCCGTATAATTTTGTAAATCCTTTCTGTGGCGACTGATTCGGTGACCAGGTGTATTTGCTAGCTCATCTCGCTTATTTATCTGGCAATTAGCGGTTCTTCCTAGCAGTTTTAAATGTGTGCGCTGGAGTAAACAACATGGTTAAATGGTCATTACAGATTCATATTTTGCTAAACGATTTTCACTTCTACCAAATAAAGTACGCATTGTAGACCCTGCAGCGTGAATGGATTATTCGTAAATTGGAATTTTACGACTTTCCGTGCGAAAAAAAAAAAAACACAAATCATAAATACACGGAATCAGGGAGAACAAAAATCCCAGTGTCCATTAAAACATCACAGAAATGAATCAAAATGAGGAAAAAAAATCGATCACAAATGAAACTCCGCAGAAAGCCACAATGAAAACCAACCAGGAAACAATTGTTAGCTAATGGCCAGTGATGGTAAAAATGTGTCAAATTTTATTATGATCGTAGACGAAAGAAATTGGACCACAAAACACGAGGAAAGAAAAAAATAAAATTGAGCTATCAAAATCTATTTTATTTTTGAAGTTTAATGACAATGGTGAATTAATGTTACTATGATGGTGTGATTTAACTGCGTCCATTGCCAACAATGACACTAAATAGAAAAACTCGCACACACAGACCCCAGCGAGACAAACATGAAGAAAAAAACCTTTTTACAACACTACAGACAGATAATTAGGAAAAGCAGTTTACCTTGTCAAAGGAAAACAAATATGTATATAATTAAAACTACACAAAGGCAAGATTAATGACGTATTATTACAAAACAAGACAGGCAACAAAAGCAAACCAATAGAAAAGACAACACGATGACGGAAACGAAAAACAACACACAAGTGAGAAAACAAGGGGAAAAAAAAAAAAAACAATATGAAAGGACACAGCAGAACAATAAAAAACTAAAAACCCATACAAAAATGAAGGGAAAAAAACGCAATGAAACACAAATTGTAAAAGTATTCCCTTGTCTAACTATAAAACCAAATAGTTCAACACCACGAACAACACAGGAACCACAAAAATAACTACGAAAAATTTATAACACGAAAAATAATTAAGGTCTTCCCGACTTTTTGGGGCCTGAAATCTGTCCCCTTCTTCAGGTGAGGCAATTCGTTTTTTTTTTTTGTTTTTGTCTTGCTGAGTTCTCTCTCTGTGTGTGTTTGTGTGGGTGTGTACGACTTATATTTATATTTTTTATTTGTGTTAAATACTTTGGTCTGCATTGGACACAGTCCAATCATACCATCATAATAACGTGAAAAATAATACAATATTTATTATAAAAAAAAAAAAATAGCCAAAGGAAACGGAATACTGCAACACTGATAACGAACAAACTCGAACTCGGAGGACATAACAAGCCTACATATCGAGAAAAACGCGACATGGAATAACAATACCAGATTTCACGGCGTTTTGGGGTCTGTGTTCTGTCACTTTCCTCAGGCGAGACACAATCGGAGTAGACGAAAGATGAGGCGAAGTAATAAAGAGTAGATATGAGGTTGTGGCGCACTCTCGAGGGAGCCAGTAGGAAATTACGTCTCTGATTGTTACGCTTTCTGCGGTCGTGATCCTTGTTAAAGCCTGTTCACGGTAAAGTGACCATTTTTGAAATTAACCTTAGAAAAAAGTCACTGCTCCCACCTGCATATATTTTAACGGACGCACTGAGTGACATTCGCCTAGTAAAGTTGGTAACGAAGGATGGAAAGTAGTTCCATTTCTCAGCATCGAATAAAAACTGTTATGTAACTATTTGAGATAACTTAAATTATCTCTTTCCCTTTATGTTTTTTTAAGCATGGAAGTTTAAAATTATCAGATTTTTTAAATATTTACTTTCCTAATAATTGTACAGTTTCATTTGACCGACGCTTGAGTAAGTGCTGAGGCTCGTGGCAATGTTAATTTTACATAAGGCGGAAGAAGACATAACGCGCATACAAGTATAACTTAAGCAAGGCTTTCAAAAGTGCTAATTAAACCGTGAACAGAATATATTATAATCGATTGTCTCATGTTTGGCAACACGTGCAGTTTATTTAAATTCCCATAGCAACTTCACGTTAATATTAACTGTTTATTAAATTTAGAAGATGTTAGTTTGTTGAACTATCAAATTAAGTAACAAGCGTGAGGCACATTGAGCAGTGTTTAAGAGAGGGATGGAGCTGTGCGTCCAAGGTCAAGAAGCGAGGGAGCGATACGGGCGACACTAACACGCACGCTCTAGCGCCTTATCGCTCCTACGCGCATGGCGTGCAGTGTTTCTGCTGTGACGCTGTACTTTGTAAATTAGATCTGTAACAGTGGGGTTTTATTACACGTGCAGAAAGTCCACAGATTAAACTACGCCCATATCTTCGTACCTTTCTCTTGCCGCTTAAGGAACTGCATAGATAAGCTTTAAAAATGCGATATTTGACGATTTTTGCGATTTTTTCTCTCTCCAAGAGTATAGTTAATATAACAAAAGTGAAATTTATGGGCATAGATAGTTTTCTATATTTTCTGACCAAAAGTCGTATTCGCATAATATTTATTTACCGAGATACTCGTATTCGCACAAACAAACTATTTCACGTGAAACGCGCAGTTCCATCCCACTCTTAACCTGACACGTGGTCCGACCATACCATGTGACGAATACCAAGGTGGCTGCCGAGCTGCGCATAACTGGTATAGGAGCTGCTCCGAAAGAAGTCCCACAAGCTAGTACGGAGTCTGGAAGCGTGCAATGTCGTAAAAGAAAAAAAAAACAGGTAATTAGGGTGCCCGAGGTGCGCAGTAGTCGCTCTCCGCTTCGCAACATTGGACTACTTTTCTGCCAATGCATGACTATATATCATTCACGGTCAAGTGAGCACGTTTGAAAGCCCTCTCATTTCTAGTAATAGTCATTTATGTTTTTTATAGTCTTAGACGTTAACCTCCGAGTGCTGTTGAACATAAGCACTCTGTTTATTACTTACATGACAATATTTACTTAAAAAAGTGGTTAAAGGATGAAAAGGAGCTCGAAAGGAAACAGTAATTAGGACCTCGGAAGTGCTCACTTAACCGTGAACAGCCTATATCATGAACGATGTAGGTATAATTTGAGGCAAGAACACTGTTTACGTAAAATAAGTGCCTTGAGATCTTCTTTGTATAGGGCCTACTTCCTCTAACCGAGTTTTAATGTAATTAAGTCGGCAAAAGTTTTTTATCAATACATCATACGCCATCATCAATACGCCATGAGAAAGTACCACCTTCCCTACGTACATAGTTCAGATATACCTACCAGCCTTCGCTTTCATTGCTATAGTCCATTCACGGTTACTTCACACTTTTCTGAAGCCCTGCTGAAGTTCTACTTCCAAGATATTCCTCCGCCTCGTGCAAACTAAGCTTAACTAAGTCCAGAAAATCACACCAAAAGACGATGCACCTAATTCGTGTGCACTCGGTTTTAATTATATTTTGCATTGGAACTATTTCTTACTAGGCGCTACCAAAACACATGTTTTTTCGTTGGTTTTATTCATATTTACTATGGATGAAATATTATTATTTATAAATAAAATGCAGGTAAAACTTCAATTGAACGAAAAAAATAAGCTACTTTCATGTTAACTGAGTTATAAAACGCTTGTGATACATGACATATGTATAAAATAACTAAATACGTGACACAAGGAAATGATTTTTCAAAGGTTTGATTTTAGAAAGTGCGAAGAAATCCCGAGTAGACTATATTATGAAGATTACGTGCAAATACAAATCTGGGAAGTATCTCGCAGCTTCACTTTATTGCAATATTTATTCCGGGTTCTATATTGAACTTTTACTCTTTTTTGTCGTTTTTTTTTTCCGTGCTCAGATGTTGCGCCCCAAACCTCTTGCAGCCCTGGGTACGTGCCGTTTATAAAATCGGGCCCGGACTTCAGCATTTGTGCTGGTGTGCAGTCAGTGTGTAATATGGAGGTAACGCGTCAAAGTTACGCGATGGCGAGGCCGCACTGGTGTTGGCTCGAAAGCCTGAAATTTTCTGAGCGCACGTCTTTTTCTCGGGGTTATTCTGAGGCCACCGCAACCCTCGGTTCTCGTCGACTTTAGCCACCGCACATCGCCGCGTAACTCAAACACAAAACGCTTAAGTTTCTTATTTGCCCTACGCTCGCATTCAGAAGTTCGTGGGTTCGATGCCGACAAGCTGCAATAAAGACAGATTTTCGTAACTGGTTCCTCATCCGCATTTCAAAAACTTATGATAAAACTTTCCTATCAATCTCTCACTAGATTAATATTATTATTATCTTAAACGAATAGGAATATATTTCATTTTTTAACCAGAAGCCTTAAATATTTCTCCCTGAAGGCCCCAAGAGTGAATGGAGCATGTAATTAACTCCAAACACATTAACTATGTCAACATTTCTTTGCAAACGAGTGTGGGAAAACCAAGTAAGTACAATACGATTTAACTGTTAATTCTTAAACTATTAAGGCAAATAATTTACTAGGTTATCGCATTTCTGGCCCGTAAATTTATGCATTTAATCATGGTGCGAAACATTACGTCAAATAAATATTTAGGATCAAACAAAGTACTCATTATTGTATTTTCTTATAACGCAAGTTGCTAAAATATCTGAATGGCCCTTCTGTGAAATAGGTCCCATGATTGTTGAACGTATTTTCTTTGGCTATGCCCCAAGCAATTTAGGTTTATACAAAATATAGAACAGATAGAGCATAAGTTGAATATTATATATTTTTGATTTAGATAAACTTTTATTTACGTATGACAGAGGAGTTAAAATCTATCGGCAGTGTTCGTGCTTGAGAATGAGGTTGCTGTTTCAAGCAAAATGATAAAAGCTGCACTCTAATAAATTATTCGGATATCTACCGTACCAGTTGTTACGATAAACACAGTGGCAGTGTATGCGCTTAGTGAGAAAGTGGTAATGGTAATTTTTTCCCGTATACATTTATTGTAGTGTTCCTACGTCTGCTCAGAAAACAGTCAAATGAATACGGAAGTTCCCAACTTCGTGTAACAACGACGCCAGGCATTCTTAAGTCTGCAACTTGGTGTGAGGTAATAGTTCCATAGAGTGTATAGGTCAAAACTTCCATTACAGTTTAGGCATTCTTAAGTCTGCAACTTGGTGTGAGGTAATATTTCCATAGAGTGTATAGGTCAAAACTTCCATTACAGTTTAGGCATTCTTAAGTCTGCAACTTGGTGTGAGGTAATATTTCCATAGAGTGTATAGGTCAAAACTTCCATTACAGTTTAGGCATTCTTAAGTCTGCAACTTGGTGTGAGGTAATAGTTCCATAGAGTGTATAGGTCAAAACTTCCATTACAGTTTAGGCATTCTTAAGTCTGCAACTTGGTGTGAGGTAATAGTTCCATAGAGTGTATAGGTCAAAACTTCCATTACAGTTTAGGCATTCTTAAGTCTGCAACTTGGTGTGAGGTAATATTTCCATAGAGTGTATAGGTCAAAACTTCCATTACAGTTTAGGCATTCTTAAGTCTGCAACTTGGTGTGAGGTAATATTTCCATAGAGTGTATAGGTCAAAACTTCCATTACAGTTTAGGCATTCTTAAGTCTGCAACTTGGTGTGAGGTAATAGTTCCATAGAGTGTATAGGTCAAAACTTCCATTACAGTTTAGGCATTCTTAAGTCTGCAACTTGGTGTGAGGTAATAGTTCCATAGAGTGTATAGGTCAAAACTTCCATTACAGTTTAGGCATTCTTAAGTCTGCAACTTGGTGTGAGGTAATATTTCCATAGAGTGTATAGGTCAAAACTTCCATTACAGTTTAGGCATTCTTAAGTCTGCAACTTGGTGTGAGGTAATATCTCCATAGAGTGTATAGGTCAAAACTTCCATTACAGTTTAGGCATTCTTAAGTCTGCAACTTGGTGTGAGGTAATATTTCCATAGAGTGTATAGGTCAAAACTTCCATTACAGTTTAGGCATTCTTAAGTCTGCAACTTGGTGTGAGGTAATATTTCCATAGAGTGTATAGGTCAAAACTTCCATTACAGTTTAGGCATTTTTAAGTCTGCAACTTGGTGTGAGGTAATATTTCCATAGAGTGTATAGGTCAAAACTTCCATTACAGTTTAGGCATTCTTAAGTCTGCAACTTGGTGTGAGGTAATATTTCCATAGAGTGCATAGGTCAAAACTTCCATTACAGTTTAGGCATTCTTAAATCTGCAACTTGGTGTGAGGTAATATTTCCATAGAGTGCATAGGTCAAAACTTCCATTACAGTTTAGGCATTCTTAAGTCTGCAACTTGGTGTGAGGTAATATTTCCATAGAGTGCATAGGTCAAAACTTCCATTACAGTTTAGGCATTCTTAAGTCTGCAACTTGGTGTGAGGTAATATTTCCATAGAGTGTATAGGTCAAAACTTCCATTACAGTTTAGGGAGTTTACCATGAAAATGTTGACAGTGTAGCCGGTCTGTGTTGGAGCCGGCAGCTGGCTACTCATCGAATGCGCGGAAATCGGTAGACAACAGTCGGATTTAAACATTTCAGTGAAACTAAGCAAAGCTATCCGTACCAGAACTAAGCTAGGATTTTCCGGTGGCCCTCGTAGTTCAGCATCGACGTACAATTTGTGGAGCCACTCGCGGAGCTCCGTTCTAAGCTGGGAAGCGGGGAAGTTCGTCCGACTTCGCCAACCTCACAGTTGGGAATTAATCGAATCAACGGAGTCGCTTTCGCAAGCGTACTGAACAGCGAATCCATGCTGACTGTAAACCCCATAATTTAGCGTTGCAACCTGACAACATGCCGGACGCTGATAGAGCTTGGAGTATTCTGAGTCAAAAACCAGCTTTAAGCACTCCCTTACTGCCAAGTTCTGTGCTAGAGTCGGGTAGGAAAATGAATACCAGCTGCCAAAAAAATACGTATTTTTGAGAAATGTGGCCTAGCAATGAGACTGCAGCGGAAGAAGTTTTACGATCGCCATTGGGGGTCGGACCCGAAGCGGTTTTAACCCCTGAGTCCAACCAACCGTGGGGACATTTCTAGCAAAAAAAAAAAAAAAAAATGTATGGCAGCGGAGGAATTATTTGGACAATTAAAAAATTTTAATTACCTCGTGTGTTCCCACAACTGTGTTTTTTTTTTTCTCCTCACCCCCACGCAAGCATTCATTGTAATTTGTTTCCAGCGCGTGCTAATTAACGCGAGGAAAAAACAGTTTTTTTTTAAGTCGCGGCGGGCGGTAGCCATGAGGTGGCCATCGGAATTGTTATCATCACGTTTACGTTCACCTCTTCCGACGTCGTGTTACTAATGTAGCTGCAAATATAACTCGCAAGATGTTAATGCGTTCTTAAGTACGTCATTGAGTGCCCACGGAAGCGGAACAACGACCTTGTGTCGATTTTACTGCCTGGTGAAAATTAATCTGGAGACAGCACAACATGTAGACAAACTTCGCACACCTTAACATTACATTCCGTGCTTGAATATTTTCACGTATAGTCCGTCCACTTTTCTGAAGTCCTGCTGAATTTATACCTCCAGGATATTCCTCCGCCTCGTACAAACAAGCTTAACCAAGTCTAGAATATAACACCAAAGTCACAGCGCAATCACTTTAACAAAACATTGCGTAAGAACTATTTCTCACTAGGTATTACCAACACACCTATTTTCTCCCTGGGGTCCACAGCGGCTAAGCGGTTAGTCTACTCGTCTTCCATCAATGCGATCCGAGCTCAATCCCCGGCTGGGTCTCTCCGGATTTTCACATGGGGGAATCGTGCCAGACGATGCCGTTGGTCGGCGGGTTTTCTCGGGGATCTCCCGTTTCCCCGCCCTTTCATTCCGGCGCTGCTCCATACTCATCTTAATCACCCTCATCGGCTGTCAAGACCTCGATGTTAAGAGCCGTCCAAATTTCTTCACTCACTCACTATTTTCTCCCTGTTTTTATACAAGTTTATTATAAACGATATATTAAAACTTATAGAAAATATATAAGGAGAATTTCGTTTAAAAAAAAAATAAAAAAAAAAGGTACTTTTACGTTAACACAGGCATAAAACGCTCGTGATACACTGCGTATTTAGGAAACAACGAAGCACGTCATATGGGGTGATTTTTCAAAGGTTTGCATCGAAAAAGTATGAAGAAACCGCGTTTAGACTGTATGTTGTTAACGTAACGTAGCTTGGACATTCTTGAAACCACACAGATACGTCTTCAAGACACACACACCTTCCCTATGCTTGTCGGTACCATTGAAGATCTTGTAATATTTCTAACATAACTTGCGGCACATTCCCGTCTGCAATTCGCTCCGTGACATTACCGCACTATGCATTTGTGCTCCAGATAACACTGTTACGTTCTATATATTTATGCGGTCATCTTTATTCGTGACGCACTCTACATTAACGTACGAATTGTATTAACTCAGATGATGAACACTTTATAGTCGTTTTATCGTCACTGTATTCAATGTGCATCAATTACATGTCGTTTATAAAGACTGGTAGTTAATCTTTAACACTCGGAGGAGCTGTAAATATAATAACTGGTTACATTGTTATTATCAGTCAATTAGTTAATTATTCCATTAAGGCCACGCCAGTCTAAATAGTCCATAGGGCACGTCTTCACCTTAAACATGATGCCGAAGGCTGATGGATGGGCGTATCTCGGCGGACGGCACGCCCCCCATCTCTAGACGTCTTCCTGGTGCAGTTTCTCGATGACAAATACTTTCGTTCGCCGTGTTTCCAGCCTTAATATTGGCCCGTGTTGAACAACCGGCCCTGTCTTCCACTCGTTGGAGGGGAGTTCGTTTTATTCGGGCGAGGTTACCCCCGAAGTAGAATGGCGCATGATGTGCACAGATGCGCCTCTAGGCAGGTCGTGGAACAACTTTTTCGTGCATTTTGCACACAGCACAGGTAATGCAATACGATCCTACCTTGTCAAAATTTTTCCTTCATTTTCCGGAACAGTACAGGTAAAAAACATTCTCCAGAACTTCTGGCAATATTACGGATATCTCGCTTTTCTAAATACGGCATTCAGTGAATTTCACATAATTTTTCGCCAATTTACGATACCTCACCGTAAATTTACTAGATAGTTTTACTGTAATTTCAGTTTTTTTGTAAGATAGTTAAAAGAAAAATATTTAATTTTCATTATGTGGGTATTCTACTGTGTATACAAACGAAATTTAAAACAGACGAAATATTTTATACTGGTGTGAGATTTGAAGACTTTTAGCAATTCGCATATGCCCTTCTTGTCATAATATCTATTACGTATAAAATCGGCATTTTTATAAAGTTGACGTCTAATAATGTTCCGATGTTTGACGTATTGGCAACTGTTACAGATGTCTCGTGACGCTTTTTGCTGTCTTTTTGAAGAAGTAATCCTTAGTTGCTTAGACATATCCTATCTGCCGCTGAATAGATAACTTCTGGTTACCAGGTATCGTTCGTTCCCGAATACCTGAAGCTACAGGATATACACTACAGGATATACACTAAAAGAAATATTTTGTGGCAACTACAAAGTGTTTCGATAGTATTCAACTTGACAAATTTTTTTTTTGTGCTGGACACTAAATTATTTACTTGTCGCCACTAAACTTTTATGGCCAGTAGAACAAATATTTTGTAGTCACTACAAATTAGTTTGGCAGGGTGACCTCTCTACAGAATATTTATCTCCGTGTACAAGAAACTTCCTTTATTTCGTGATCGGCTCCGTTCTACTTCGTTGAAGGACTTACGTTTCCGTATATCCACTGTATATTTCCGTAAAAAACCCCCGTAAATGTACGGGAATTTTTTAAGAGTGTAATGACTACCGTCCCCACCTTCGCAACGCCATGGTTATGGGGGTCCTGTCCGGGCTTTCCCGCCCGAAAGCTTTCCCGAACTCCCAGGCTGCAACTACCCCTTCCTACCCCCAAACTACCCCTATTCACCCTCACAAATCCTTCTTCGCAGCTGCAGCACGGCTTGTAAGAGCGTCTTCGCCCTCTGGTCATGCGCTAACGAGCTACCAGGTCCTGAAAACTTCACCCTTGTTTCAACCCCTCCTTACCCCTCACTAACATCGTATTCATTTTCAACTTAACTTCTTTTCTACTTTCTGACACGGTTTGAACCTCCTATGAGAGCACGGCGTTTTTTTATTTGTAGGCCCTATTTTATAGTGTGTTTAAGGCTACGGCCTACCAAAGTTACCTAACTGTGAGTGAAGATTAAAAAACTGTTTGTCTAGAAATAAAATTTAAGAAACATGCCTCTTCCTAAATATTAGTACTTGTCTTCTATTTATGTTCGGTTGAACGTTGTAAGAGATGAAACTTACGTTTCGGCAATGGATTTTTTTTGTAGGCCCTATTTTATAGTGTGTTTAAGGCTACGGCCTACCAAAGTTACCTAACTGTGAGTGAAGATTAAAAAACTGTTTGTCTAGAAATAAAATTTAAGAAACATGCCTCTTCCAAAATATTAGTACTTGCCTTCTATTTATGTTCGGTTGAACGTTGTAAGAGATGAAACTTACGTTTCGGCAATGGATTTTTATTTAGGTATACGGGAACTTCGGTACAGGACTTTTAAAGTGGCGCAGTGATATGAATTACATCTTTTCATTCTACCAACACGCCATAAAATGACTGATTCGCCACGGTAAGTTCTATATAGGCATGTTGCTGATGGGAGTACTGCACGCCAATCCAGCGATTTAAACAGAGGTGATGAATCAAGTGATGCGAGTGCCTTAGTCGCCATAACCGTTGTGTCTATATACACCCGTCCGCGTAGATACAGCTGAATGCAGAAGAGGTAATGCTTCTTATAGTGGCAGGAAATGCTAGCTGAAAATAATTTCAATAAATAAATTTAGTTTAATTTGCTTTAGTTCCAGTTGTCCCTGTCTATACAAATTCACGTTTATGTTCCTGCGTAAGCTTAGCTCAAAACCGACTGTTACTTAATCATACTGCTCTAGAATTTCTGTATTAGAGCATTTTCATAACGACCAGTCAAGTTTTCAACGTCAAAGTGAACGACGAAATTAATTGGCAGAAAACGAGAAACCGGCCCTTGTAATATGTTTTAAGGATTGCTGTTTCAGACAAAAGAAATTCAATTCAGCTTTCTCAGAGGATATTGAAACGTAAAGAAAGTTAGTATATTCGTATTTGTTTTCTACAGTAACAGCATAGAACGTGTAATATTATTGTGTTTATTAAAACTATGTACACTATAAAACCGATCCAATGATATCAGTGTAGTAAATCAGTCGAACTAACTAGGAAACCACTTCGCACAGTATGGTAGTATAGGCATACCTAGAAGACACGAATTGCCCTGATGTTCTTCGCTTACCATGTTTTATTTAAATAATTTTTTATAAGTATTGACAACACAATTTTAATTTGAAATTTCTCAAATCTGTGTGGAATTGGTAGAGCCGAGTCCTTTATCCAAAACATACAGCGCTGGTCAACCTTCATTTCGATTTATGTGTTTCAATATATTTTTATTACACTCGCTAAAAATCTTTGACAACGACGAACAGATAGCATGTGTTCGGACCAATAAAATGATTATATACGTTAAAAAAAATGTTGTAATCTGTACATTTAGAAAGGTTTGCCATTTCTAAAAGCTAATATATGTTACAAATGGAACAGCTTCTGCACTTCATAATTTACTTCCAGTGGTTTCAATTCACGATGTTATCGCTGTCAGAAAAATTCATCCGCCATTGTACAACGCAGAGAAGCTGGTCTCATATGACACCTACAGCGAATTTGCAAATCGGTGAAATTCATCCATCGCAGTGTGGAAGGGGGGGGGGGGTGCGATTTTTGACTAAACTAAAACAGCAAATCTAGTTTATAACGTCATTTTAAAAGTGTCAGATGTGTTGTGTTACGTTCCCTCTGTTTAAGAATATAAAGCTAGGTTATGAAAGTTTTATGAGGAACAAGGAGGAAGGAATAGTTTATATAAAATTACAAGGTTTTATGAGACTTAAAATAAATAGCTATTTATTATACCATTAGGGACTTCGGTCTTAAGAGCATAAGGACCAAAGGAAATGCTGGGAAGGATAATATGGAAAAGGATATTTACCCCCAACCTTGAACCCGTGTCTGCTCTCTCACCGCCCAGTGAGCGAAGATGACCAGCCACTGGTAGCACTCCGGCTGCCATCGTACTGTAGTTCGGAACCCTGTCCTCACTTATATCACCACTCCTACTCTTCACCCCTTTATCGTGATTGGTTGTGATTTGCTTTGTAGATAGAGTTTAGCTTCAGATTGATAGCAATCTTATATTGCTTTGAATATTCAGCTGGACCCCAAGTATTTGATAACTATTCACTAAAGGTTCATTGTACTTTGAAACATTACTGAAAGTAGACGGTATGTACTAATTAGAATGAATTAGGACTAATGCTTGTGACTAATTAAAAAGCCTGAGAACTTTTGCGTATAAATTTACGCACTACTTTTTTTTATTATCTTCAAATTGATTCTGGCAGTTTCTCGCTAGTTGCCGTTCTGCATATGGGTTGCAGACCGAAAGCATTCTTTATCTGATAACTGTTCCACTTCGTTGTGGAAGTGAGTATAATCACTACCAAATGAAACATCTTTGAAGAGTGCAAGTGACTTTCAGATGATTTTCGCTTTCATAAAAAAAAAATCATTTCACGGAAGTGATATTATCGCATCTTGTGTTTTGTCTAATGACCAGTGTGCTAAATAAATCCCAGAGGAACAGAACTTCTGCGGCATACTGATTTTCTAGTCGTGTACAAATATTCCGTAACAATTTGTATAGCATTTTTTTATTGTTTAAAACTCGTAACCATAAAGATAACATATAGTAGAATCTATGTAGATTCATTTTATAATGTTTCACAGTATCTTAACATGTATGTATAAATGCACACGTTTCTGTGTGTAGCAAACGTCATAAATACCGTGATAGTAGATTTTCATTTGCGTTGATATTTTCTGCCGTCTAGTCTGCTAAACTTACATACTCTATGAATCGTCACTGGATCTCAATAATTTCACTTTATTGCCACTATTTCATGTTTAGAGCGCAGTAAATATGTATATGTAACAATAAAAAAAAAAAAATTTCCCCCCACCAGCGCGTGAAACAATAATGTTGTTTTACAATTGTCCTCGCGTTTACACTCCTGTGCGGATTGATTTCATTTCTCTCTTTTACAGACTTTTCACAGCAAAATTAGCACTTTTGAAAGCCCTGCTTAATATTTTCTTGTATGCACGTTGTGCATTATTCCGTCTTATGTAAGATTAACTTTGTCATGGACGTCATCACTTTATTCATGCGTCGGTCAAGATAAATTTTGACATTATTAGAAACGTAAACATGTAAGAAATATGCTCATTTTTACACTTCGATGCATTAAAATAAACAAGAAACGAAAGAATTTTTCTTAATTATCACAAATGGTTACTTAACAGTATTTATTCGACGTTAAGTTACGTAACTACTTCCCATCCATCGTTACCAACTTGACTGGGCGTATGTCAATCAGTGCGCCCGTTAAAATATTTGCAGGTAGGAGCAGTGACTTTTTTTCTGAGGTCGATTTTTTAAAAGTGCTCATTTTATCGTGAACGGCCTTTAAGAGACAAGACCACGCCTTGTGAAAAGAATATTATCATAATGGCACCAGTAATTTTTCGTTGGTAGGCAATATGTCTTGCTGAAGGCCTACGGGTGAACTCCCGTAATTTTTTTCCTCCTTAAAAATGTAAGTATATGAGACAGTTTCCCTTAACGGTTGTCGGTAAGGCCGTGTTTTCGCTCAGGGCGGGTCCGACGTGGGTTAGTGACAGTCTTAAAAGTCAACATTAAGCGCCTCAAGGAGTCGGTGCTCGGCAGGGGGAAGGGGAAGGCGATATGGTAATGGTGGGAGGGGGGTGGGGGTGTTATTAAGGCCGATGTCCCCCTGTTGGAAGTCATTTGTAATTCAGAGCGAAATTAAGGGGGCCCGCACCGACGGCAGTCGCCCGAAGAGCCTCGGCTGACGAAGGGATGGTGTTTCCGCAGTTTCGCGGCGGGTTGGGTGATGGTTTTGCTGGAAGGGGGGGGGGGGATGGACAAATCCTGTCGGAGTGATTGCGGGGTGGGTGATCTTCCCACGGACTGCCGCAGAGGGTGGCGAGCAAGGGCAGCGGGATATAGCCGGGGGAGCAGTGTTAGCCGAAGTAGCATCTCGGCGACGTAGTGAGTGCAGTGTCAGACTGGAGCTACGGCGGAGGGTCTGAGATCGCTGCGCTCTCGGCGATGAGTTCTCCAGTCGCTCTGCCCCGAAGTCGTTCAACCCGTTCGTCCGCCGTCTCCAGCGGTCGTTGACACGTTGCAGGTGGATGATACTTATGATCTGTGCTGTACATAGCAAGGCACCAATGACAAGTCTTCCTGTTGCTAATATAAATTGTGGAATCTTTCGCATCTCTCTGGCACGAGTGGTTAATGCCAATGTCATCGACCGCACAGCACGTTGTTCATTGGCTGTAAGAAAATGTTGAAAACGACAAAGGACATGCAAAAAAAAAACCTGATTAAAACATTTGAACTTAAAATCTAATTTTTTACCGTACGGGTTAACGGGCGAGTCTAAAACGCAGTTTGAGTGTCTGAAACCCCTCCCCTTACGATTTTGCACACAACCTGCTACTTTTAGGTCACATGTATTTATACATTTTTTTCTAATCAAAGAAACAGTTTATAAACCATATTTACTAAAACCATCTGTTTGTATTTTACGTTTCCGTGATATCAACTAACCGCAATGCTGTGGATCTTGAAAACGAATTTTACTAAACTGTTAAGTTTGAAAGTGTTCTTGTATGTATTAGTATTTTTTTTAATGTGTTTAATAAATACGTGCAAATATTGTATGTAATATTGTATGTAATATTGTATGAAGGAGCCAGTAAGTTTGAGAATCTTGGTACAAGAACAACTGTAAATGTTTTTGTTTTGCCATTTCATGTAATTTCTATAAAAACTTCATTTTTTTAAACTCGAGCCATCTTCCCTTTCACTAATTTTTGGACCCAACCCTGCCTATAGTCATCAGAAATATAAAGTGGTTTTATGGCCAATTGTCTTTTGACATATACTCTGAAGTAGTATGCTATTAAACGCCTACAAACTGACAGCCGGGAAAGATGTTTCAGCCTCAACATTAGGTGATAGGCCTAGAAGTACTAGAATTGAAGTAGTTGTGTTATACGCATACAGTATTTTCATTCTTATTCGAACGTCGCTTTTTATACCTATTTCTGTACGCATCTATAATATTGATCTTTTCCAGTCCCGTTTCCGATGAACGGCTACTGGTTTTTTTTAATGCATCGAAGTGTAGAAACTAGCACATGTGTAAAATATTTGCTTTCCTAATAATTTCACAGTTTTACTTGACCGAAGTATGAATAAAATGACGAGGCCAATTTTCACTGTTTCGTGTTTTCATGTTTAGAGTCAGTGATCTCAAACTTAAATAAAATAAAACGAAGTTAAAAAAAAAAAAAACAATTATAACTCATACAGAAACGATTACACCAGTCCTCTCAGATACACTGTCTTTGATGACCTCCCCAAAAGCAAATAAATTTGTAATAATTATGTCCGACACTAGGTTGTTTACTATTACATTTCTTTAAAACTGAGGCTAAGTAAATTCACATCAGTGTAAATTTCAACCATTTCTTTAAAACTGAGGTCAAGTAAATTCACATGTTTAAGTTTCAACCATTTCTTTCGGTAAGAGTATCTTTGTATGTCTGCTGAGTTATTCCTCACTCTGTCTTCCAAATTGCAATAAGGAAATTTGTGTTTTCGCGTTGTCCTCAGCCCCATTCACAATGAAGTAGTCTACGTAAATTTGTGTTTTCGCGTTGTCCTCAGTCCCATTCACAATGAAGTAGTCTACGTAAATTTGTGTTTTCGCGTTGTCCTCAGTCCCATTCACAATGAAGTAGTCTACGTAAATTTGTGTTTTCGCGTTGTCCTCAGCCCCATTCACAATGAAGTAGTCTACGTAAATTTGTGTTTTCGCGTTGTCCTCAGTCCCATTCACAATGAAGTAGTCTACGTAAATTTGTGTTTTCGCGTTGTCCTCAGTCCCATTCACAATGAAGTAGCCTACGTAAATTTGTGTTTTCGCGTTGTCCTCAGTCCCATTCACAATGAAGTAGCCTACGTAAATTTGTGTTTTCGCGTTGTCCTCAGTCCCATTCACAATGAAGTAGTCTACGTAAATTTGTGTTTTCGCGTTGTCCTCAGTCCCATTCACAATGAAGTAGTCTACGTAAATTTGTGTTTTCGCGTTGTCCTCAGCCCCATTCACAATGAAGTAGTCTACGTAAATTTGTGTTTTCGCGTTGTCCTCAGCCCCATTCACAATGGAGTAGTCTACGTATAAATATCAACGGGAAAATAATTCAATAGACATCAGATTATAGTTCTGTCTCTCCAATGACTTCGGCGGTGTGGAAGTCGACCTACATTTTTATCTGTTCCTAGTAATTAAAACTGAATTTTTTTTGAACGAGCAGTCAATCTGCCTTAATTTTATTTACTTAGAGTTAAGTCTTACTGGCCTCTGCCAAAGACGTTTATTGCGATGTTCTTTTATTTCCTTCCATTTAAATAGCATACAAACTTTTCAAATAAAGTTTGCAATAAGCATTACCGCCATTTGCTTGAAGGATCATTTCTCTAATGCTCCACCAGAAAAATAAAAATGAAAAAAAATTCTGCATATCCTTACATTTCCCGGAAAGGTAGAATAGTTTTTTTTTTTTTCGCTGTTTAAAAAAAAATATTTATTTCTCAAAATAAAGATTTATCTATTTTATGTCACACAAGCTGCATCCCGTAGTTTTAATTTTCTTTATCTTGTAAATACTGGCGTCTCAAAGCTGGCATTTCGGCTATTAGGTATCAAATACAAGATACTGTAGTACGAGCTGCAAGAATGCTATACCGTTAAATGTGTGAGACAACCAGGTCAAAGATAAATCAGCAAAAATTGGTATCTTAAAAATGGCTCTGCTGAGGCTTACCATACACAGTAGCCTGGTGGTCCCAGGTGCAACATTAGCAGCGCGTAACCCCTTATTAAAACGTTTTCGAATACCACTCTAAATCAGCCGAACCCGCCTCCGCCACTTAATATATTAGCGCGGAATAAGCCGGGCATAAAATTTTTCCCCGTTAGAACCACCGCTACAGCCAGTCCGGCACACCAAAGTAAAATATAAGCTGGTTTATAATGCTTTAATACATAACTGGAAATATTTACGCTCCCAAATTAAAGAGCGGAGAAAGACTAAAACGTATTATGTTCCACTTCAAAACTTGCGAAAAAGGTTTCGTTAATATAATCCGTAATTATATTTTCCTTATTTTGCGCTCTTAAAAGCAATTTTATACTTTAAATAACTTCACCACTTTATGATATTATTAAGTCAGTGTGACCAACACCTTCCCATTGTCAAGTTTATAAAAACTTTTAAAAAATTTTATGTACTTTATTTACATCAGCATCTTACTCAAAATAATTTCAGTATTCCGTAAATCACGAACGACAAACTTCCAACAGCGAAATAAAGTAACGCATAATTTTCACCACTTGAAACCTTACAGTCGTCTGTATACCTTGGTTCATTGCAAGCTGCATTCCGTGTGTTTTTTTTATTTCATTTCAACAAGCCTTATTTATGATACTAAAATATTTTCACGTTACGTTTGTAAATATTCCGTATAAATATACGGAAATCTTTTACATTTTAAAAGATTTTTATTTGATTTCTGCGCTTTTATTTAGTACACGTTGCAATAATATTGCAGTTCTGACGAGACGGTAACAGAAATTATGGCGCGTCTTTTGAAGTCTCGTGGGGTTATCGCAGTCGTACAAGTGATTCCGTAGGTATTCCTTCATCAATTGCCGTAAAGAATTCTCCTGGCACACCATCCGTCCCGGTCGCTTTATTCATTCTGAAACTCCTGATAGCGTATTCAATATCCGAGTGTATGCCCCCCCCCTCCTACCAACAACACTCCTTTTCTCATGCCAAAGATCGTCTCTTTTTTGCTTGCCCGTCTTCTTCAAGAAGATCCTCTGTTATTTCTGGTCTACAGACTTCCCAGATAGTATTTCCATCTTTCTGCCTTGTCGTTCTTGTACACGGTTATCGCTCTTGACTGGAGTTATTCGTTGCGATAGATTTACAAAAAAATAATAGCATATAGCCAAACTAAAGGCTAAGGGGGAGGGGTAAAAAAGAAGGATCTTTGTTTGGAATGGAGATGCACTCAATATCGGAATGAATTCGTACTTGAAGCACCATAAAAGAAAAAAAAAGAAAAAATTCCAATTTCTCGCTAGAGAATCCTCTAGAGCGGTTATTTGAATAAAACCCAACTGGCAGATTTCATTCATCAACGCTCGTTCAGTTCAATATAACCTCTGAATCGGGAAACAATTACGCGTAATTCATTTTCCCTTGTTCCAGTGAAGCAATGAAATGGAAGTAGAGCAAGACTTACTGACTTTTGTTGCAGAGCACAAAATTATTGCTTTTTTTTGTGACGACTTGCAGTGTAGTAGTAGAAAAGTGTCTACGCAGAATTACTGACTTCCGTGTTCTTGTCACAGAAACAGGCCTACTCTACCTGAAACAGAACTAAGCGTCTAAAGTATTGTAAAATTATTTTCATAATTATTTCAGTGACAGCTAGTACGAGCTAGTACCTCGTGTTAGTGACATACAGGACACTGAAAAACCACTCATGATAAGTCTTAAATTACAATGTATTCATTTAGAAGAATACAACGACTAATAAGTCTTCTGTGATAACAGATTCGTCCAGAATGATGAGTATGAAGTTTAATTAGGAAATAACAGTTTTTTGAAGTTGTACCAACAAGGCAAAAAAAAACTGTGACAAATTGTTATAAAGTGACCAAGCCTTAGGCGGACGGCCTACCTGATCACACCTTCAAACATTGAACCAGGGCACGAGCGTGATTGCAGTAACATCTTACGAAAGGCAGTTGCAAAAACACCCTCCATCAGCCAGTAATCGGGGCCGGAAATACTAAACAACGCGCCCGATATAGGCCAACGTATCTCTAGGCGCGGAGTCTTTTGTGGTCGGGCCATTGGAACGAGAAGACTTCGGACGATGGATATGTCCGGTCGTTGTTAACCGGCTCCTAGAAACAGCCTCCAGCAACATATGTTGGGCACTTTCCAATAAGAGTGGAAGAATATTGACGAGCGGCAATATAACTTAACAGGTGTAATTAGCATTATGATATTCCATTTAAGCTCCCCCGATCAATAGTCACATAAATAGTTATTGTATAATCCTTATGTTCAATAAACCCCACTGTTGTGCTCTGCCTATTCATGACTCATTATTTAGCTGCGCCCGTAGCCTCTTTCAGGTATGAACTGACCCAATAAGTTAATTCATAACAAAACGAAGTGAGAGAAAAAAAAGATAAGATTTTGCTTTTATCAAATTTGACAACTGTCCGCCAAAATAAATCCTTAGAATCCGTACACAAAACGCACGGCCTAGTCAAATAAGTAACTGGTCCGTGAAGCAATTGGTCCGTGAAGTAACTGGTCCGTGCATTCTTCAAGGAGTGCAGACCATAGACTAAAGACGAGGTAGACCGATCTCGCTGGCTGCGCACGACCAATCTCCGTGTCCCAACATTGGGCTGCATTTCTGCCTACACATCTGGCAAAAATGGCGTGGATTGGGTTTGAGGTTAGAACACTGTTTAGAAAACAAGTGCTTTTGAGATGCTTTTATATTTCTTCTGACCATTTTGTAATGCTTTTTGATTACATTCAAACTGGTAAAAGTAATCTTATCAATATGATAGCGCTTGTCATTTAAACATTCAGATGTAAACGAACACGTTCGTCACTGTTGACCATGCGACATTGATAGTTGTTTAGGATTGGGGTAGGTCGATGTTGGGTACATGCGCAGAAGACGAATAAGCGGTCTACCTCATATTTAGCCTATGGTGTAGACGCATGTGAAGATCCGAGGGTGACCCCGCCGGTAATGTAACCCGGTTAGCCTGCGTTGGAGACATGTAGTGTAACACCTCACCACCACGGCCGCCATTCTTCAAGGAACGCGAGTTTATTCCGCTGGGCCAAAGTTGTCGCGAAATGGGTATCCCGGACTTCGTGAAGTGCACGTCGCATTGAAAAATTAAATTTAGAAAATATTCGGGGAACCTTTCGGATACATCGAAAGCACACGTAATAGGCTTGCTCGACCAAGTTTTGTGTTACAAATTCGCTGTCAGATACACAGGTTGTTATAAAATTAGATGGGTGGTGTTCACAGTGTGCATAACACGTAATACCTGCTAGGATATAGGGGCATTCCTATGGTGGACTGAGTGTGCATGCCGGACCAATTTCATGACTCGCCAGATATCCTGACCTAGATACCATCGGGTTATACATACGGGGAGATGTGAAAACACTCCGTTTGCCTCTGCAACTCATCGCGGAATCATTCGAAAACATCTGCGCCAACCAAGACGTATCTGTACAGGTGCGATCATCCACTCAAAGATGTCTGCTGGGCTGTACTGACGCCAATTGTCACAAGCTGTGAACATTTCCTCTAGCACGTCACACGCAAATAAGTGTTCCTGGCAAACACACTCCGTCCGTCGTATGAATGCCGCCTATAGGTTCTTCACACTTTCTGAATCAAACTTATGTAGTGCATGTTTGGGTATTTTCTAAATACTTCACGAATCACACGTGTTCTATACTTGTCTTAACAATAAAAATATAATCTTTTAGGTTTGAACTTAACATTTACATACATTTAATCTGTAAATTATAGCCAGTCATTTATTACTTAAATGAGCAAAAACAAGAAGAAACTAGATATGTTGGTTGGTAATGCCTAGTAAGAAATAGTTCTTATGCAAAATATTATTACAATGAGTGCGCACGAATATGGTGCGCTGTCCGTCTGGTGTAATTTTCTAGACTCGGTTAAGCTTTGTTTGCACGAGGTGGAGGAATATCCTGGAAGTATAACTTTTGCCTGGCTTCAGAAAAGTTGGGAGTAACCGGAAGGGACTATAGCTTTAAGGGGCAATTACGCATAGAGGGGAAGCTGAGTCGGCCATTTGTTTGTTAATATTTTTTTCTTCATATATTAAAAACTGCGCATTATGTAAGAGACGCCCATTATGTTACGAAATAGCCTATATATCTACACTGGTTCCGTCGTTATTCTATTTTATTACCATTATTTTCTAACGCTGAGAACGAACGAATGTCACGATTTCTCGTTTAATTGTACTAGCCACGAAAAACGGGTAACTTGCACCATATTGTACAGATTTCAAAATTATATTGTGCGGACTCTTTTTATATTGACAAAATTAATACTATACAAGGTCTTCCACATCACTACGCGAAATCCTTTATAATAATTCACTATAAATATGTGATGAAATGAATAAAAAAAAGATTAAGAACATAAATTGGGGGATAAAATTATGGCTAATACATGAATGATAAAGCTAGTAAAACCACAGAAAATGCTTTATATGTTAATTATTTTTGTTAGATGTAATTTATTATTATTGTGTATTAAATATTCTATTTTAAATATCTGGTATATTGGGCCAAACGATGCACAATACTTTGAGAAAATTAGAAAACAGCATTTATGCCGGCTTTCCGACAGTCAAGCGCCGACGTGTCCCGTTTGTGTGGCTGGGCCGCCTTGGTGAAGTGGTTAGACTACTCGCCTCCCAACAAGGCGGAACCGGTTTCGATTCCCGGCGGGGTCGCTCCCGCGTGGGGATCATTCCGTACGATGCCACTGGTCGGCGGGTTTTGTCAGAGATCTCTCGTTTGCCCCACCCTTGCATTTCATCGACGCTCCATACTCACCTCGCTTTGCCCTCATCGGCTCTCGAGACGTTGCTGTCAACAGCCGCCCAAATCTATTCGCTCCGCCCCAACCCGTTCGTGTGGTGGGAAGCATTCTAGCCCAAACCGTGGCATGGCACATCATTAACGAGCACCGAGTAGAGGAAGTCAGGTAGGTTTGGGACCTGTCACATTCAAGTTTTTCCGCAACATCAAGACAGACTGCACATAATCGCGGGACAACATGCTATAGTTAGGGACCTGCAAATTTCGCTTTATTACTTGACATCAGGCTAGACTTCACACTGCTGTACATACTCGAGCCGGCGTCATTTCTTCATTGACTGCCGCCTGGATGCGAAGTCACTCCCTTTCTGAGCGAACTGCACGCAACTGTAAAGTGTTCATTTATTGGCGCTTGGTAACCTGGAGCGTGTCAAATAAAGTACGGTCCTATCACAGACGTATCGCAAAGGTACGTGTGTTTTAATTTTAATGTGTTCCGAAATAATAACACGAATTTCGCATGTATGTAGCTATAGTCTGTTCGTGGTTTCTACACACTCTTTGAATTAAACCTTTGAAAAATCACCCCATGTATGACGTGCGTCCTTGTATCAAATATGATATGTAATACAAGCTTCCTATGCTTCTGTTAACATAAAAATACATTACTTTTTATTAAATTGAACAATTACTTATATTTTATTTATAAAATATTTTTTATGAGAAATAGTTCTTATGTAAAATATTATTGCACTGAGCTCGCACGAATGCGGTGCGTTGGCCCTTGGTTTAGTTTTCTAGACCCGGTTCAGTTTTGTGTTTATGAGGAGGAGGAATATGCTGGGAGTTTCGTAGGGCTTAAGAAAAGTTGGGGGCAGCCGTGAATGGACTATACACGGCCAACTTCGTGTTAGAGATCATTAACGAAATTCATTCGAACCACGAGATTGTATGCTCGAATTTCGGGCAACCCGTGGTCGTCTCTAAATCAGAGGTTCTGATAACCAGCAGTAAAATATATCGAACTGTCAAAGTATTGCATCCAGAAGTCATATATATTATTTTTCTGGAGAGTATGTGTCAAGTTTAGACACAGTTTTTTCAATATTCACTCTTGAAAGAGATAAATAATATTTTTTTTTTTTTCCAATATAAATCTCGCATCACTAAATGTTATCAAAAGTATGTATCAAAATCTAGATAACATAAAATCACACCGGATAAAGTATAGATCACATACCGTTTAGTACACATAAAAAAATCATTTGGCTTTTATCACTGCAAATATTTAATTTTAAATGTGACGCAAGTTAGATACTCTAGAAAATTTCGAAATTAAAGAGGATTCAATACGAAGAAAATAATTTTGTAGGAACGCCGCCCTGCAAGATTGTTATCGTCAGTGGCCACATCAATCTAGGGGATGCAAATTATTAATATGTTGTGTTTACCACTTTAAAAAATTTGGCAGTGTGAATTACCCCCCCCCCCAAATATATATTTTTCGATATGCTCAGATATTTTTAAAGTGAATTTTTCTCATACACGGAAGTAAAATTTGCATACCGCTTGCAAACAACTTTTGTATTAATGAAAATTATTTATTATAACCCTTTGTAAGCACCCAGTAGAAGCAATCAGGTTGAAGGCTTGAAAATATTTATAAATACTATGTATGTGCGGAAATAATTAAATATTTTTTGTTAGAAGAACACGTTTGTAGCTGAGGTTCACAACTATAGCCACCAAACATCCTGGGGGTCCTTAGTGTAAGCTATTTTCATTCTTTTGCACATTTCTGCGACATTTGCTTAAAACAAACCCCCACTTTTTTGCAGATGGAAAAATTGCGTAACGCAATTGCACCGTATTCGCCTTACAACGTTGACAGAATTATTGCACTGGCACATCCAAGCAATTGTTTAAGTGAAGACTGCGTTGATCTATGTCTAAGCCCCGCGGTTTGGCACAGCGGCGTGCGACAGCCCATTTTTGGCGTAAGCGCTCGAAAGCGAAGGGAACATTTTGTTGTGGAAAACGAATTGCTTTAAAAATAACACTTCCTAGTGGCCACGCATGGAGTTGGGGTCCAGATGTTTCTACTTTTACCCCATGTAAATTTTGAATTTTGAATTGGAAATTCACCAGCGATTTAGCTTATTTCACGACAAAATCACGTGTTAACATAAACGTGTCTTATTTTTTGGTTAAATTGAAGTTCCTCTAGAATTTTATCTATTAATTATAATATTTTATTAGCAGTTGATACTAACGCAGAAGAGAGAAAATAGGTTTGTTGTTAAAGCCTAGTAAACGAATAGTTCTCATGCCAAATATTATTAAACTGAGAGCGTACCAATGAGATGATTGTCCCATATTGATGTAATTTTCTGGACTTAGTTCAGCCTTGTTTGCACGAGGCGGAGGAATATCTTCAAAGTGGAAATTTCGGGCTTCCTAAAAGTTGAAAGCATCCATGAGCGAACTGTACCAAAAAATTTTTTTATAAAGGGCTATCCTTCATTTTGATACGAAACAGCAAATTTAAACGATACTATTCTGGGTTTAAACTTTTAGGCCTATCTAAATATGTTAAGTGAATGAAGCAAGAAATATTGCTGGGTATATGAGTAAGTATGGTTAACGAAACTTTCAATTTACCGCGTCATCCCTGCTCCAAACATTTAACATACATTGACCTAACGCCTCCACGAAAAAATGTCACACACGTTTGGTTATGCCGTAGCAGAACGTCATACCTAATTTTATAAAACATGTCCATCATTATATACGGAAAAGTTATGTTCGGAAAGACTTGGGAGTTTGGGTGTATTAATATTTTTAATTAAGCATACTAAGCGAAATCAACAAAAAAAAATGCAACAAGGAAAAAGTAGGACTATATATCATTTAAAATGTATGCTAAACATAATGATTGCATCAAAAATCTACATTCTATATTATTGGTAGGTTAAAGACGTGTGGTTTAATTACAATGACGTCACGTGTTTCGCCTAACACGTAGCGAGCAACACGTTCGTGTAAGCCGGTTACACCCTGAATAATGTGTTCCGAGAACACCTATTACGATCATTTCCCCCTGACGTTCACGTGATGGAAAAGCTTGTCAATATCTAGCTTTTGTGTGTTACACTGAGCGAAAATAGAACAAAATGTTTCTTTGTATAGAGCAAATATATTATTTACTTGCTATATATATTGCTGAGCAAACAAAATTTGAAAAACAACAATATTACTTTTGTTCGTCTAACAAAATATAGGTATGTTTGAATAAACAAAATCTCTGTGATGGGCTAAAAAAATAGACTGTCGATTAATATTTTGCTGAATCAAGTGTATATATTCCTTTGTCCTCTCATTTGACTGCCTTCATTCGAAAATACAGCTCGAAAGTTTATATTTTTTTGTGACAACTAGGATAGAACCGTGTTTGTTGGTGAATCTATTGATGCCTAACAATCGTATGAACACATTAATAAAACAGTGCAACAAGAAACTGACAAGTAAAGCTGTAAAACTTGCAATATTTGTCTGCACACGTTGCCCAATTTTTCAGTATATCTGTTTAAACGCTTTCCGGCGTTATCAGTTGTCATGTTAGCTGAGATTACTAAGGCGTAGCGCGCGGATGCAGGTGATCTAGGTTCGAAAAACTCAGTTGAACTTGGAAAATTTCTTTATATTGGCCCAAACTGTTTAATCTGCGTGTAGCCAAGCAAATCTTTAGTTGCACCAACCAAATCTTACAGTTCGAGGCAACCAAATGAGAACAACAAAATAATTTGGTTTCGGCGACGAAATATTTCACTGTCCCTATACAAACAAATAATTTGGTTGCACCAAACATATCTTGTTTGATTCAACAAAACCACGTGATCTCGCTGGCCAATCACAATACGGACTTTGTTGTGTTATCTTTGCTTTTCATGGGTTTGTTTTTATTTTCGGGTTGTTATCTCTTCAGGTTCTTAATTAATGTACCGCGCACATAATTTTCGGCCGGGAATGATCACGAAAGTGTAATATAAGTCAGACTAAAATTATTAATTTTTTATTCCATAAAAATGCAGGGAGCTCTATATTGCCACTGTTTATTAATTATGTTTCTCAGTGGTGTAAAATAATATGCGTTAAATACACTATGTTTGCCGTTATGTTTAAAATTTATAGTAGCCATATTTAATTAAACAAATTCTTCATTTTCCCTGCAGATGAAAGTTTATTACATACGATTTATTCCATGTACACAAAAAACGTGTCTAAATCTCCCAGACACCTTTCGTTCTTGAGGTTATGAAGATGCCCCAGTTTTCAAAGTTTGTATAATAATTCACAAACGTCATTCGTTCACAACCTGTTTTTGCCACATCAATATTAAAACACAAAAACACCTGTTTAACATGAATTTTGAGAGTTTTCAATCACAAAAGCAACAAACTTATCTCCGACATTTTTATTCAGTCCGCAAAGGTTAAGTACACATGTGAAGCATAACAAAGTGCTTGAACGAAATACAGAATGTTTACCGTTAAGTATGTAAAATTTTTGTGAAACCAATTTCACTAAACAAAATTTTAATATTCACAGCAGATCAAGTTTATTAAATGCAATTAATTTTATGTACACAAAAAAAAACATGGTTATATCTCCCAGAGACACTCCGTTCTTGAGATTATGACGATCTCCTTACTTTTAAAAGTTTGTGAAAATCCCGAACGTCATATTTTTGCAACCTGTTTATGCCACATCAATACTAAAATACAAAATATAAGCCAGTAATATCAAAAATATTGAGTTTTCGATCTGGAAATGCAACGAAGCTTATTCCCTAAATTTGTATTCACTACACAAAGGTTAAGTAATTACGTGAAGCATCGTAACATGCTACCCGGAACGACCACTTTTTTACGTACACGCGAACGTGTTGTTCGTTACGTGTCACGGGAAACGTGAAGTCACCGTGATCACAGCCTAAAGGCGCACACTCTGATTCACAGTGAAATCCAACTACTTTAATAAGTGAAAATGGCTTCACTTAGAATCAGTCGAAAACCACTGATTGTTCACTGAAAAATTTTCACTGATTGAATTAGTAACGTTAAACAATTTCACTGCTTGAAGAAGTGACGGCCGACTGCAGTGGCGAATTAAATATTGTTTTTATTAAATGTAGGCAAATAATTACGTGAAAATAAAACATATTTACGGCAGTTCGATATTTATATTGTGCAATTTACCGTAATTTAAAAAAGTAAAAAAAAATTCTGTAGGTGGCCGGGATTTGACTCGTGCACCTTTCAATGCTAAGCCGTTACTTCGCCATTTTTTTTATAGCTCAAGTGATAAATCCCAGCGCTACAAATGACCATGATAATCTGCCGCGTCGGAGGCGCCGGGCCACGAACCCGTGTCCCTCCGATTACAGGTCGGCCACCCTACCCCTGAGCTACGAGGTTAGGGCGCCAGCCGAGTTACTACGCTAAGGTGATTATATGCAGAGGAAAAATATAAGTCTCATATTATCCCAGCGAAAT
Organism: Dryococelus australis; assembly: GCA_029891345.1. Lineage (NCBI taxonomy): Eukaryota > Metazoa > Arthropoda > Insecta > Phasmatodea > Phasmatidae > Dryococelus > Dryococelus australis. The sequence goes on from CM057003.1 coordinate 41,723,117, forward strand.
CGTGTGTTTCGAATATGTATGCTCATACTTTTCGGGTTGGTTTGATTGGTACCGTTACAATTGTTAAAACGAATAGAATGTTTGAGTGGACTCTCTTCGCCGCATTAAATGCAGTTTAAACCTTCAAACAGAGCGCTGTGACGATTACATGGACTCGAAATGAAATATGTAAAAACGGAATGAAAGGCTGTGTGTTCATATTACTTCGTAAAATGGCGTTTAGAAAGACGAAACACATTTTAGAAAATATTTTGTACTGATTATATTCGTTTATTCGTTGTTTGGCTGCCATTTTTACACGCAGTTTCACCGATACATCATTCGAAAATAGAGATGGAGCAAGTTGCTCAGATGTTTCACTGGTCCATCAGTCAACAAATAAACCACTGAGAATACAGTGAAAAAAGTGACTGACGAATCAGTGGAAAATGTCACTGAATCAGTCAGTAATGAAATATGGCATTTTTTTTCCACTGGTTTATCAGTTAAATTCACAGAAGTGACCGTCGTATCAGTCAGATACGTTCAACCGATTGAAACAATGAAATTCTCACTGATTCGGATTTAGAGTGTAGAAAATTTCAACATCCATTTCGTCGAACCGTCGCAGTTGAATTTATGTGCTGCAACTGCACGCAACGGTGGCTCGAGGTAGTAATTTCAAAAAGCTTTCTAGACTCACCAAGCTCCTCACACGCCTGGAAGGTGAGTTTGGAGTGTTCGCCGCTCTAAGCCAACTTATTCGTTCGCAAATAGTCGCCAACAGATTACCTGCGGGGAGATAAATCCACCTTTTTTTTTTTGTTTCGTTTTTTAATAGCCATGAGTTTCCGCGATTTCAGCATCGTAACTGCGCCCGAGGTAGTCACTTAACCACAAGGCAATACACCGTAAGAAAATTTTTTGCAAAAGTACTGGCAAAGAGTTGATCAGAAATCTTCGTATAATTACAGACACTTAAAAATAAACGGACTTTCCATAAATTGTGCACATATTTCCGTGGATTCACGGGGCCTCCCCGTAAATTTACTATAACCTCTTTTCGGTAAAATGAGCACTTTTGAAAGCCCTGCTTAGGACCTACTTGTATGCACGTTGTGTATTCTTTCGCCGTATGTAACATTAACATTGCCATGGGCCTGATCACTTTATTCATGCGTCGGTCAAGAGAAACTATGAAATTATTAGAAAAAGCAGATATTTTACACATCTGCTCATTTTTACTCACTAATGCATTAGAAAAAACAGAAAGCGAAATAAATAATTACAATTATCAAAAATGATTACCTAACACTTTTTATTCGACGTTAATATTCGGAACTATTTTACCTCCATCGTTGCCAACTTTACTGGGCGCGTGTCACTCAGTGCAACCGTTGAAGTATATGCAGGCATCGGCAGTGACTTTTTCTAAGGTTGATGTTCAAAAGTACTCATTTTATCGTGAACAGCCTTTACCAGATTTCTGTGTATTTACTGGTCGTAAAGGCAGATAACAGGAGTCTGATTTTCGTAAATAGGCGTTTACTTGTGTATAAAAATAAATACAAAAATTTTAAACTAAAAAAAATCTTACACAAACGGAGCCAAAATACTACCAGAAAAATTTTTATGGCAAGAGAATTAGTTTTTTTTTTTTTTTTATAGATATCCGGACTGTTTGGTATTGGACTGAGAAAAAATTAAAGGTTTATTTTTTGGCGCGGCGTAATACATTGACACGAGAATGTCCACGTGTGCAAACAGAAAAAAAAATAATTGCCGGTCTGTTTTCCTTGGAATGAAGTGAAAAATTGAAGTTCAAAAGTTTATTGGTTAAGAATTTTTGGATATTATGTTTGTATCTGAAACATCTAGAGCGCTTTGTTGGGTTTCATGTACTATACTTAAGGAAAGCCTTATTCAGACACTTCATCACGAGGCCACATTGGGCCCATCACCCGCAATATGATGACAAAAACGAGATGGGGCCACGTACCTTCCTCTCACTGACAAGCTATTATGCTATTTTTAGGAGCTGTGATGTGCAGAATTGGAAAGGAGGGAGAAAAATAAAAACAACATAGAAAGGGAACCTCCAAATTTCAGGGGGAGAGAGAGAGAGAGAGAGAGAGAGAGAGAGAGAGAGAGAGAGAGAGAGAAGGAGAAAGAGAGAGATGGGCAAATAGGCGGCGCTCATTAGATGACTGAGTGAGTGAAGATATTTTGGGCGGTTTCTTACAGCGAGGTCTGGAGAGCCGATGAGGGTGGAGCGAGGTGATTATGGAGCAGCGTCGGAATGAATGGGCGAGGGGAAACTGGAAATCCATGAGAAAACACGTCAACCAACGGTATCGTTCTGCACGATTCCCACATGCGAAAATCCGGGGGTGATCCGGCCGGGGATTGAGCCCGGTTCGCCTTGGGAGGAGGCGAGAAGGCTAACCGTTCATCCACCGCGGCCCCATTAGATGAGGCCTTAAATCTGCGCAAGGGCCAGAATCTTATTTTTTTCTAAATATTTGTGGCATTTTGTGGTTTATTAATGTAACATTAATAACTTAATTTAAAAAAAAAGGCAAATAATTTGAAAAATCATATTCAAAAGGTTTACAGTGTACAATTGGACATTTTAAGGGGGACAGTATTCAAATCAATATGCGATTTTTCAAAAAAAAAAATCTTCGTAATACATATTTAGCACCAGACATAAAAAAGGAAACTATACATGACATAGATTATTTCTTTACAATTTTTTTATATTTGTACGGTTTCAATCATACTTGTATTTTCCCATGTAGTATTGACATTATTAAATAATTACGTATTATTTTATTACCGTTACAGATGTGAAACTAATCTTGTAAGAAAAATAAGTTGAATTTCAAAACAACTCTTAAGATGTTCCCTATTCCTTAACGGGCTTGGTTTTTGAATATCGACGCCGAAAATTAAGTTATGCAGGAAAATGCATAAATCCAAGATGGGAAGGATATATCCTTCTTATAATGAAAGCTTGATTCGTACACATTTTGTAAAGCTTCATTTTTCTACAAGAGGTTTGGTTTCAGCTAAAGTCTTTCTTTAAGTCCAATGACCGGCGGGAGCCGTGGTGGTGTAGTGGTTAGACTGCTCGCTTCCTACCTAGGTGAACCGGGTTGAATTCCCGGCGGGGTCGCTCCCGGATTTTCGCACGTGGGAATCGTGGCGGACGATGCCACTGGTCGGTGGGCTTTCTCTGGGATCTCCCGTTTCCCCGCCTCTGCATTCCAGTGCTGCTCCATGTTCACGTCGCTTCACCCGCATCGGCTCTCGAGACCTCGATGTTAAGAGCCGCCCATAGCTCTCCACTCCGCTCTCCAGGAACGGCATGTTTCGAATTTCGAAATCCGTGACTTGGTTCGCTACGCTATGGGTTTAGCTTCTTTCTATTTTGACTTTAAATTTGATCTAAAAAGTGAACATTGAAAAGCGGGCAAAAAAAAAAAACCTTTTCCGAGAAAATATTTCTAGCGGAATTCTGGTGACCGGTAAACCATTTCGAGTTGTAATCTAACCTAATAACTTGGTTCATTTTTTTTTTATAATCTACGAAAATTGATATAAATTTTTAATTACTACGACTTGTTTCATTTTTTTTTTTATTTAAAAGTAATTATTTTGCCATCCCCATACTTTATTTCAGAATATTATTTCAGATCTTAGCTAAAAAAAAAAAATAAGTATAAAATAATTTTGGTCCATCAAACGCTTTTGAGAATCGGCTGGCTTGAAGTGAGTTGAAGATGGTGGAGGGAAAACGGGAGTAGACCGATAAAAAACAACCTGCAAACCGCAGTCCAGGTTTACCACAGCTGGAAATCTGGGAGTGGCCTCTCCGGAAATCGACCCACTGCCCGCTGCGAGTGGTCTGGCAAGTGGCTAAAAGAAAAGAGTGGCCTCTGTCGGAGGAAACAGGAAGTTGGCAACATTCACAGCTTTCTTTCGGCCCGCTGGCACGCGTGTGAAACAATACAGCACGAGGAAAGACTCATTTGCTACTGGCTCGTACCTCGCTGCCCACTGCATTTACTTCGCACGCTCCTTTTATTGCCTGTTCGTTGTTTCTCCACACTTCGTCAATCAATCTTTTGAAAAATTATCCCATTTATGGCATGTTTTGTTCGCTTCCGAGATAGGCCATTATTTGCATGTCATTTTCCCTTGGAGAAGGACAAAAGCAGTATCAATTATATGTTTATGTTTACACGTGTAGTATTATAGAACTCGATATGCCAGTCGATTCACCTAGAAAATGTCGCTGGTACATTTCTACCGGTGTATCAATTACGAGCTTCAGGTATGTAGTTAAAAAATTAGCTCAGGAAATAAAATGCTTCAGAGAACTTGAATATATAATAGCAGTATTGAGGGATTATTGGCACTTTAAATTCCAAGCCCAAACTTTATTTCTGTTACAATTTCTTCACTTCAGAGTAATGCAGATATTAAGGAGAACATGTAATAGGGCTCGCTGGTATAAGCAGCTAAAGATATACTGCATTTATTACGGGTGCTGTCACCAAAATATATTTATTTATATTTTTATAAAATATTGTACGTAGACACTATTTGTAAGCATTCTTTCCTCCCTTTAAAAAAAAATAGGCACCATAGTTTTTGCATCAAGGCATTAAAACTCACAAATATATTGTGGTTCTCGGGCGTACAAATGAAGTAAAAGCAAACTTTTTACACAAAATTTTATAAGGGTAACTGAAAGGTCGGGCCTTAATTCATTTTTAAGGTATGACTAGTCCTATTTATTTTCCAAAAAATCATTGACTGCTACAAATCAAAATTATGCAAAAATAATGCCATGTTTAAGCATTAAAAAAAAAAATGAACAGCAAGAACATTTCGTAGTGTGAGTTTAAATAATTCTAGAAGTAACCCATGGTATTTCATTTCAACGTGAATTATCTTATTTCGGTAACAGAGATAACTTTTATTGTTTGCCCGTCCCAGAAACACCAACATAGTGGATTTGTGATGCCATTATGGAGAAAACATGCTGTTTAAAATTTTTTTTGAAGCGATAGTAATTGCAATCCTATGTAACGGTTAGGAGTTGAGCAGTGTTTCTTACAAATATACAGAAATATACTTATTTGTTTGTGATCAGCACCCTTACGCATTAAAAGTCATTCTCTGGGGAGAGGTTGTCTCACCCGTGTACCCCGAACCATACCTCGACACTGTGAGTGCACCCCTATGATGCACACAGTTTATGAAAAAAAAAAAAAAAAAAAAAAAAAAAAAAAGTATTTCAGAGTCTTACTTTCTATCCCCGACTAACTGTTTCCTAGTTACAACAGTATTAGATTATCGACACGAAAAAGAAAGGAGAGGGTTCTTCTAAATAAAAATTTGGCTGCAGTGAACAAATATTCTCTCCCGTGGCCTGTCTTTCGCTAGTGCATTTCAGAATCACAGACTGGCAGCACGTTGGGAGTATTCTCTGGCACGGGTGTTCCCGTGGGAGGAGTGCACTCGCACGTTCCAGCGTTCCAGCTCCGGGCGGCTACCTGGAGAATCGTACCCGGAGTAGAATCAAGGGGCAGCGCGCCTGATTACCCTGTTCCAGGATGGCGCCGTGTTGAACGCGGGCAAATACAGCGCCGCGTGAAATTCCCTCGGCTGCAGGAGGGTTGAGGGGAGGGGTGGTTAGCACTCTCCACTCCATTAGGCTAGTCTTGGCAGGCCAGACGACAAAGGAAACTCCGTCGAGAGGGAGCTGCACTTCTGAAACACCGCCTCGAGCCAGAAAGCGGCTGCAAATTTATGAGGTCGAGTCGCCTCCACGGTTGGTTTTTCCTTAATATTGGCCATTATTTCATTCAGATGAAAATAAAAAAAAAAAAATTAACAGCGGTACCTTTTGAGTCTTCGGTATTTGTATAGCCGTGAAATAAAATATAATAATTTCCAAATGTTGTGTAACGTACGCTATTTAACAACAATAACTGCTCAAATATGGAAACGCATTAATACTGCCACCTGCTATTTTTCAAAAAATATATCGATACGCATATTAGAGGCTGATCAATGGAGAGTGAGCACTTTTGAAATCAACTATTTGAAAAATGTTGCTGTCCCTACCCGCATATATTTTAATGGGTACGATGGTCTGCATACACCCAGTAAACGTGGTAAAGTAAACAATAAAGTGAGCACTTTTTGAAGCTGTTTCATCAGACATAATAACCAATAAATAAGTTTCATTGTGGCTTCGGACTTTTGGTTTTGGGTATGGCGAATTTATACATTGTGCTTATTAATCACGTGGCAGGGTTTACAATACCAAGTGGGGGAAGGATATAAATTGGTTGAAAGAAAAAAGTAACTAGGGCTTCAAAAGCGCTCACTTATCGTGAATGGCCTATAACAACGAGTGCAAGCTGTGATATTGAAAATCAAAGGGGCTCAGGGCTTCTTCCGCGATCCCGTGAGGCGCACCCGTCGACTAAATACGAGGTAGGCCGATCTCGCTGGCTGCGCACAACCAATCCCCGTGTCCCGACATCGAACTGCTTTCCTGCCTACACGTCTGGCGAAAACGGCATGGTTTAGATGTTAGGTTAGGATACTGATGTGTAAACAAATTCTTTGAGATATGGCCTATGTATACTTCTAAACAATTCGTAATGCAGCTTGATTAAATTCAAATCGGTAAAAGTATTTGATTCATATACTAGTGCTTGTGATTTTAAAAATCCTAATAATATTATAAATCCGAAAGTTTGTATGTTTGTTTGTTACTCAATCACGTAACGGCTCGACAGATTTAGAAGAATTTTGGTACAGAGGTAGATTATAATTTGAATTAGCACATAGGATACTTTCCACACCGGAAAAAATGAACAGTTTCTTAGGGAATATATGGAATATGCCACCAACCATTAAGATAGAGCACTAGGTCATTATAATTAACGTTTGATTTTTGCACGCGAGGGAAGTCGCGGGTAACAGCCAGTGAGATATAAACAAACACTTTCGTCGCTGTTGACCATGTGACTTTGACAGGTGGGTAAGATTGGGGTAGGTCAATGTCGGGCACATGCGTAGAAGACGAATAAACGGTCTACCTCATCTTTAAGTCTATGGTTTCACCGGTTCTCTTCCGTGACTCCAGCACGAGTGTCGTGGAAAAAGAAATACATCTTTCAACCTGCATCGTCTCAAAGGCGAGAAAACCTCCCGACCAGTGGCCTGCGACAACTCCAGACAATCGCAAAACTTATCTCTCGGTCCCGGGCATCCCTTTTTCTATTTCAATGAATTGCTCACATGTTGCCGTTCATACAGTTTGGTCTAGGTTTGCAAAAGAACTCCGTGATAGCATTAAATCTTAGTATTAATATTTAATTAGGTACTCTGCTGGTCGATCCTTTGGGCGAGGCCAGCGATTTGAAGGAGTATTTCCCCACAGACATGGATGCCCTGCAGGGCTGGCCCTTTTATTTTTTCTTAACAAAGACATAAAAGATGACTCCTCATAGAGAAGGTGGCGACTCGGCGCCCGTGACGCAATATAATTCTCTCCTTTCCGTTTATTTCTTTGTCTTCCATGTGGAAATATTAAAATTAATACAACGAATGTTGAAATATTCTTACCAGGTATATAACAATATCTTAATTACTAAGAGCGCGTGCAAATTCTAATTGTCACTCTAGAAGAATTCTGACTACAATAAATTGCATTAAAATCGTGTCTTAACTTGTTGCCAACCGCCACGACCTGAAATAACCAGATACAAACTGGTTGCTGGAAATCGCGTCAGCCTACGCCATCACGATTTGAAACAACACAATCACGAAGCATTTTTTATTTCAAATCATTCGATCCCGCAAAACCCAGCTTTCCTAGAATTTTTAGAAGTTTGTCTCTTAGGCTGTGCCAAAAAATATCGGAAATTTTTTTCGTCGATTGGATTCAACCCTCCTGCACGGAATATTTGGCATAAGAGTCCTTTCACGGTTACTTCCATTTTTCTTCTGAAGCCCTGCTAAAGTTCTTCTTCCGGTATATTTCTCCGCCTCGTACAATCGAAGCTTGGGCCTTACTAAGTCTACAAAATTACACCAAAGGGACAGCGCACCACATTCGTGCGCACTCAGTGTATTAATATTTTGTATAGGAACTATTTATTACCAAGCATTACCAACACATATATTCTTCTCTCTGATTACTCATATTAATTATAAAGGAAATAAAATAGTTTACAAACAAAATAGAATTTAACAGTTCTGTTCAACCAAAAATAAGGTACTTTTATGTTAACAGAAGTATAAAACGCTTGTGATTTTAACAAATATTTTCTTTGCTCTGTGTTAAGATATGATTTAGTTTTAATTCGAATATTTTCTTTCTTTTTGCACTATGTTAATTAATGATATTCAGATGGGTTTTAAAAGTATTGTAATATTCCTTGGAGATGATTTAATGTTTTGTTAATGCATTTGTCTATGACTAAGCATACACCTTGCTCGCGGGAATATTAAACACTGGTTGATAGGGGCGAATAACATGACTGTTTAAAAATAAAGGTTTGTTTGGAATAAAATATGGAACAGGAGTAAAAAGTTTCGTAAAAAGAAAGTTCTGCAAGAATACTGAAGTGATGTTTCGTTGTATAAAAGTTAAATTATTTTGTAAAGGAAAATTATAATTAATCACCGTCACGTATAAACAAACATTGTATTTCCACAAGCAGAAGTGAAATTTGTAAGATGATTTAGCTTGCAGATATATTTGCAAGAAGATGTTGCATAATATCTAACGATATGCAAGATTGTAAACAAGAGATACCTGACGGCAGGAAGTTCCATCTCATCGAGGATTCCAGAGTCAACTGGTGAGCTGCTGTACAACCGGGATCATTCCGCGGCGGATCGACGACGAAGCTCGAGGGTCCGCACACCCGAGAGCAGCAACGACGTGCTTCCCGAGGTTCCATCAAGTCGGAGAGAGATAAAGAGAGAGAGAGAGGGAGAGAGAGAGTCTACCAATCGTTTGCCATTCGTGAAGTTGCAGCGTCAGATAAGTCCTATGCAACCTTATTAACGCTAAACTGGATCAGCGATAAAGTTGATTTTTTAAAATGTTTTATCAGAGGAGCATTTGATTTATAAACCGTTAACTTTTTTTTAAAGTTAATAATTTTATTTAAAAAAAAAAACAAATCTTATAAGACTATTTAATATTAACTGTGTGACAGCTGATGGTAGAAATAAGAAGCTAGCTGGAGCAAATGTTTAAATTTGCATATTTGTTGAAATGAACAGTTTTAAAGTTTACTTATTTAATTTGAAACTAGCTGTTGCATGATCCTTGACGTTTTTGGGAAACAACAAATCGGGTCATAAATGGTTTGATTTTTCAAATGTTTGATTCAAAAAGTGTCAAAGAAGCTATGAAAGGACTATAGCAGCAAGTGTTAGTTAATACGAAATACTCTGTAAAAAAATATTTCAGACTTCCCAAATTGTTATGGAAGTGTATAAGTATCCAATCAGCGTATCCAAAACTTGTGGCAGTAATTTATTCACTGAAGTTCACCAATTAAAAATATCTTAGTCCTACTGTAGGGTGTCTTTCTTCGTAGAGTTAGTTCATCGCCTTTTCAGGCAGGTCAAACGCCGGAGTCAGAAAGTATTCCCAGAATGAATTAAATCAGGTTGGGCGGATCTGTGATTGCAAGCCGTTTGTCTGGGATGGGTGGGCATCCTTTAAAAAGCCACTTCTGCAGGTTTCAGGGGTGCGTGAGGGCGAGCAGGGGCACGAAGAAAGAAGTTTCCTTGAAAGAGGGAACCCAGGAATAAAGCTCTTGACCGGATCGATCTTTCTGCGTTTCCTACCCTTCGTCGTCCCGAGGCTGCAGCCGAAAACTGCTCGTCTGGTGAGATGAGATCTCGGAACTTCTCCACGGATGGGGAAAGCGGGGAGTTGGAGGAGCGATAGCCCTGAAACATGTCCGTCTAACTGCGAGCGGGCGTCTGGCTTCGTGCGGAATAAATTCCACGGGGCGAAGCTGCAGAATCGCTGCCCCGTCACATTTATAAATTGAATTGTTGCTGGTGGCTCATGTTATCAACTGTGCTATGCCAACTTTTTTTTTATATTGTGGATACAGTAATATTATTTCAGCGATGGAGTGGCCAATCTCTTTTAAGGAGATCAAATAGGAAGGTGACGGTGATCAAGTACAGAGGCCAATGAAACCACAGATTGTGCTCACTTGTTTATAAGGCAAGGCAGTCTGGCCTGTCTCCGAAAAAAAAAATTACGCGAATTTCCCTTAACACAACATTATAAAATTCGAGATAAGTGAAAAAAATATTTCTCAAGTTATCCTTCTAAAAGTGAAAGAGAAGTTTTTTATAACGTGTGCATGAATTTTATGAAACAAATTAATTAATTATCAGAACCTAAGACGCTGTAGTGCGTGCTTTAGTTAAGATAGTGCGTCCATGTAGACTGTCACTAGCTGAAAGTGATGCTGTAAATGCTACCAGTAAGCAATAATCTCTACCACATCTCAAACGAAAATTCCACGTTGTCAGAAAATACTATACAGCACCGCAATTATTAAACTATTATTTATAAAGGTTGCAAAAAAGGTGTTTGTAACATTGCTCTCTATTAACTTCTTCAAGCTGCCTTCCAAAATGCTGTATAATGATATGCACGTGTTTTGCGCACGTTTGTATATGACAAACTTTTACGATTTTTGCAAGTGACAGCTAAGTCCACGTTTGCCCTCCCAAAGTGTGGTTGTCATAAATTAAAACTTTTTTTAAAATTAAATTGTTATGTATGCGACCTGAAATTATCTTCCAAGGGTTGTAATATTAGTATTTTAATTTAAATTGTTTGAGCCATCTCAGACATTAAAAATAATAAAAGTTCAAGGAAATCAATGGAGGGACGATAGTAAATACTCGCGTAAGTAACCAATTACGAACGAAAATAAAGACGAATATAATATACTTCTGTTTACAATACGTCAAACTTTCAGACGCACTAGAGTGTAGAGTGTGGCGAAGTGACAGCAAATACAAGCATTGAAGGTTATTGCTACATCAATCTCTAGAGACTGATGAGTTATTAGATTGAAGCAGATCGTGTCCTGCGTGCGTTAGCTAAGTCTCGACGCACACGAGGCATAGCACTGCGTGATTTGCTGAGAGTTCTGCTGTCTTCAAGACGCCGATACCAACTTGGAAACCTGTTGGAGCGGACTCATATTTATCCCGCAGCTTACGTACGCTCTCGTAACTGCGCAATTTTGCCTTTACCTGCAATCATTCCTCGAGTTACAATTTCTTACTCACATCAGAGCCCGAAAAGAGACGGAAACAGTGCCACGACATTTCATTTTTCAAAACACTGCTTCCGTGCGTTCAAGACTGGACCCAGCGAATCAGTTTTCAAGTTAACCTTTTAAGTCGCATTGATGTCCATCTGGGATGTTTCCCGACCAGTATACCTTATGATCTGAACTGAACATGGTCGAAACCAGCCTCTAATAAGATAAGCCCCTCGCATAGTGGAAGAAATAATTCGTTGCCGAGACTTACGTTCTGTGTCTCATGAACAACTGCTGGCGATATCATTTAAGACACACGTTTTATGGGTCCCGAAATATGACAACAGTGTTACACTGATATAGGCTATTCACGGTAAAGTGAGCACTCTTGAAAGCCCGCTCGTTTGGAGTAATAGTCAAAAATATATATTATTGTAGCCTTGAAGATTAAATTCAAAGTGAGGTGAAATATACACACTATGTTTATTACTTACATACCAGTATTTATTTAAAAAGGTGGTTAAATAATAAAACATGGCTGAAAGAAAAAAGTAACTAGGGCCTCAAAAGTGCTCACTTTATCGTGAACAGCCTATAGTTGTAAGGTTTACAGCAAACAAAATGTTCACTGCATAGATTACTAAAGTTATACATTAATCTTTGACCTGAAAGGCTAAAAACGGACGTACTATCAGAGTAATCGAAATCTCACCGAGCCACTCGATAGTGACAATAGCTCCTCAGGTTGATAATAAACAGCACAAAAAAAATGTTTCAGGTAACTACAAAGTACGTTGAATCAAGTAAAAAAAAAAATTCCTCCCGGATTTTGCGAAAAAAATATTTTTATTAGATGTGGGTTGTGTTTCTCGTAAGTGCGTCACGAGTCACAGTAGTTAACGCCTTTAATTAGATGTGGATTGTGTTTCTCGTAAGTGCGTCACGAGTCACAGTAGTTAACTCCTTTAATTTTTTATGCTTACTGGTGGCATTCAACATAAATGGCATTAAAGTGAGCATGTTTGAAATCAACCTAGAAAAATGTCTCTTCCCCTGTCTGCATGTATTTTAATGGGCGCACTGAGTGACATGCGCCAGGTAAAGTCGGTAACGATGGATAGAAAGTAGTTCCATACGTTGACGTCGAATAAAAAGTGTTAGGTAACCATTTGTGATAGTTTAAATTATATCTTTCGCTTTCTGTTTTTTTTTTTGACGGCTCAGTGTGTACAAATTAGCAGATTTATAAAATGTTTACTTTTCTAATAATTTCACAGTTTTACTTGACCGTCGCATGAATAAAGTAATGAGGCCTATGGCAATGTTAATTTTACGTAAGGTGGAAGAATACATAACGTGCATATAAGTAGATCTTAAGCTGGGCTTTCAAAAGTACTCACTTTATAGTAAACAGACTTTAGCACATTTTACGACCACGTCCCTAGGAGTACGGAGACCATAACACGTGTTTATCAAATGTACATTATGTGTTTACGTTCCATCTCAGACGTAGATGTACGTGGTGTGTTTATGTGTTAACATGATCACTGACTGTGAAGAGATGCGGGCGGCTCTGAACGAGGTCTCGAGAGCCGATGAGGGTGAAGATAGGTGAGCGCCGGAATGCAAGGGCGGGGAAAACGGGAGATCCCCGAAAAAAAAAAAACCCGGCGACCAGCAGAATCGTACGGCACGATTCCCGCATGCGAAAAATCGGGGGCGTGCCCACCTAGGCGGGTGGCGAGTAGTCTAACCACTGCCCCACCACGGCCCCAGTGAACACTTTGTTCTCATAGACACTTCCCGGTAAAAGGCAACATATAACAACATCTAACGGACTGATGCTGTTCGGGTAGCAGCAAGGGAGATAGGTACTACAACAGCGACGAAGTTTGCAGTTTCCGACCCGAAGTTGGCGTCACTGCGAACTTAAAGAGGATTTAGTAGGACTACATGCTCCTTCGAGAGTCTCCAGGAATTAATTACTCTTACTATCGTTGATGAACGTTCCCAAGTTAATGCCTTAAAGCTAGCGTCCTTACGGTCTACACTTGCCTTACTTGTTTCACTACTAAAGGCTGTTCACGATAAAGTGAGCACTTTTGAAATCAACCTTAGAAAAAAGTCACTGCCCCGTGCCCACTTGCGCACTAAGTGACATGCGCCCAGTAAGGTTGGTAACGATTGATGGCAAATTGTTCCATATCTTAATGTCAAATAAATAGGATTAGGTAACCATTTGTGATGACTTAATTTAATTCTTTCGATTTTTATTTTTATTTTAATGCATCGAAGTGTAAAAATGACCAGTTTTGTTACATATTTACTTTACTAATAATTCCACTGTTTCACCTGACGGACGCATGAATAAAGTGATGGAGGCCCATGGCAGTGTTAATTTTACGTAAGGCGGGGGAACACACACCGTGCATACAAGTAGATCTTAAACAGGGCTTTCAGAAGTGCTCATTTTACCGTGAACAGACTATATAGTATTTGCGTCAACGGTGTCGACTTCGCGGAACAAGACGCAGCAGAGAAGCTTGTAAAACGACGGATGAGTTTGAAACTTTCAGCTTGTGATATGATTGGGGCAGTCTTCGTTTTCCTTAATGTATCGCCGTGATGACGTGTGTGTAAAAATAGCAGGTACATGTTTTCTTTTTTATTTATCTTTCGATGCCGTTTTCGCGTCATTTACCGAAACACTACGCTAAATATCTCAGCCCACGCACCACTAATGGTTGGCGCCGTTTGTTAAATTAATTTGCATTTGACGACAAAACAAGGGACACAGAATGGAAACGCGAGGGGCAAAGTAACGCGGGCGTGTTAATTTATTTGATCGTTAGCTGCATCCGTGGGTATGTTGTGTCCCCGGAAGGAAAAGGGCGTGAGTGTGTGTGTGTGCGCGCGCGCGCCTGTACCTACAGGAAAGGGGGGATAAGGATTAAAGGCAAAGTGGATGGGAAGGGTTGGATATTTATTTCAGCTCCATTCATGTGCAGCGAATAATGCAGGGGATGTCGTTTAACCCTCGCCGGTACACGAGAGCTAGCGTACAAGTTTTTCTTGTAGCCGAGATCTCTCCGTGTAGTCGAGAAGCGAACAAGGCAACCTTCCCCTCTTCCCCTCAGCATGAGACACGAGTCAACCCACCTCCAACCCCCTTACAACCCCTTATTGCTACCCTCCGGGCACGCCTTCCTTCGCCTATCAACCGCACTCGGCTATTGAGACACTCCACAATGCCTTTTGAGCAGCCGCCATACTCATTAATTAGAGACTTGCTCTCTCGCTCCCCGCGGTACAAAAGACAGTACCTTACCCCTACCACAACCCCCTCCAGCCGCCCTCGACATCCATTTCTGCTGCGATCTCACAATGGCTGCGCGTAATTCAATAGAAATCTCGACATGGGTGCGTTCTGTTTATTCCGAAATTCCGTGTTTCAATCCTTGTCGCGTTAATTTCCAAGTGCTAGTCTCGCGTCTTTTGGTCCGAAAGACGGTGCCGCGTTCCGGGCAGAGGGTGGTGAGGGAAAGGCAAACTGGGAAAGGGGGAAGGGGGTGCCAAGAAACCCCTCCAGACATTTGCAACAGCGTCGGCAAGTCTCACTTCTTCCCCAACGCGCGCCTGCGCCCGCGTGAGAGTCTGCCGAATGCTTGTTAGAGCTTCGACGGAAACCCTGAGTACAGCTAATTTGGTCTTATGTCGGTATGTTTAAGTCGCGGCATGAATGATTTTTTTTTTTTTCGTACTGTTCGGCTTTGTCAGACTTGCAAGCTTGTCAGCTGAAAGAGATTTCTCCACAAACAGAACATAATTCGTCGTTGTCGAGTCTGAGCTGGATTTTATTAGCAAAGGTACGTGTGTCATTTGACAAGCCTGGGTTTAATAATATTTATATTTTTTAAATTTTGATTGGGTTACTGGATTAGGTGAGTATAATCATTACCGCGGGTGTGGCATAAGGGGCTGGGTGTCCGGCGCCTGCGGGCCGCCATGTTGTGACGTCACCCAGCCTCCATGTTGGACCCAGGTGGCCTTTACCTGTGACCTTGACATTGACACCATGTCCGTAACCTTGAATGACCTTGAACCAAAACATTTTTAAAAAATCTAAAAAAATTATAAAAAATTATTTTAAAATTATTATTAAAAGTTTATTAAAAATTATAATTAAACAATATTTTAAATATGTATATATCCGAAGGGCCCTCCACCACCACCACCACAAACACCACTCTTGCCAATTTTTTTATTGGTTATTTAATCAGTCAATTCTCGCGTCCGTTAATTAGTCTACATGCCTCAAACCCCTTCCACACAACTAGACCTCTCTTATCTCGGCTCAGGATGTGATTGTTTCCTATGCTGTTTATGTCATTCCTCTTCCCCAGACTTACCGCGTACATGTCTTAATCATGCACACGGCTCCACGTCTTTGGGACGCGTTGTGCATCAAAGACTTGTAACCCTTGAAAAAAATGGGTTTTTTTTTCTGATATTTTTTCCATTAAAAAAATTATTTTTCACCAGAGCCACAAGCATATGTTACACAGGTGTTTCAGATGTCAGGTTATGATTTATGAAGCCATGACGTCTGACCAAAAAAATTAATTTTGCTGCAGCCACCAGAAAAAAACACAAGATAAAATTTCAATTCAGGAGACCCTACAGTTCAAGGTAGAAAAATTACACAAATGTGGAGAACATATGTACAAAAATTAAGGAAATACATACATGTGCGAGAAAATATATACAAATATGGATAAATATTGAAAAATCACAAACTAAAAAAGTCATAAATAGCACAAAAATGCATTGAACGTGTGTATAAAAATGCACAAATGCGGAGAACACATTTACAAAAATTTAGAAGAAAAAAAACAGACCAAAATGCAGAGGACTTATATGTAGAATAAATCACACACAACGAAATGCAGAAGATATATATATATATATATATATATATATATATATATATATATATATATATATATATATATATATATATATATATATATATACACACAAAATGTACAAAAATCATACACGACAAAATGTGGTTATTGTGTCGAAGTTTTAACGCGCACATAAATGATATAATATTGTCATTCCGTACAAGTAATTAAATACATATGTAAATACATAAATAAGGGGTCAAACTAAGCCACTTTTCTGTCCGAAATGCCAATGATGAAGTAGAAAATTATTCAAACTATTATCACCACCTTCCGCACTAAAATATTTTCTCCCACTGTTATCTGAGTTTCAACTTTAAGAATCAAAATTCCGTTCCCTTATCTTACTCTATTTCTGGACAGATAACTTGTTTCTTTAGATTCTGCATTAGGTTAAATTGGAAAAGATATCTTTGTTGTTGTAAAATACAAAGCTACTTGCAAGATTTTGCTATCATTTGAAAAAATATCTGATTCTGTTCGTCTACAATACGTAATCTGCTTTTATTTTTTAATATTATCATACATGTATTTATAATTCGAATCATAAAAACAGGCACAAAAATTTAAACGCACGTAAAGTTAAAAAATTTATCTGGGAGAGTGGAAAATCCACGTTACTTATATTCTGGCGTGCAATGTCTTCAAGAGGATGTTTGCGAACCTAACCTGGCGAATGGCACTGACGAGAACAAAATCCGATTCTGCACTGTCCGAAAGCCACGCTACCTACAACTACCTGCCGAGAATCCACAGGATTCCTTAGCATTTACACGAAAAGCTGGGATTGGGTAGCGTCATCGAAGCTTCAAAAACATAACTTTTTTTACGTCCACATCTACGTGCGGACATACAAAAAAAACAATCAGTAAAATAAACGATACATATGCATAAAATAGTAGTGAAATTTTTTTATAACGAGTTACAAAGTATGCAGATTTTTCTGTTATCGGCAGCGAAGAGATTAAGTATCACTCTTAATGGACAAATTCGTTTCCTCCGAAAAATTTAATTTTCTCAAAATACGACGGCTGATTCAGCAGTCGTGGCAACAATTTTTCATCTGCCGAAAATAACCCAACACAGCGAATGTTCTATGCACAACTGAAATTGTAAGACGTTACTTGTGCCGTGGACACAATTGGCGACTGCTTTGAAGGCTGTCAATCAACTCGTATACGTACGATACGGACCCGTTCAGTTTGCACGAGAGATCGTCAATTAAACTGCGATTTCAAGCAGACGTGTTTGTCGCTGTTCCTTGCCGGACACTCCTGCGTCCATGCCCCACGCGGCGTCACCTTTAAAACGTGCATGTCGTACACTTTAAAACGTACTTACTACATTGTTCTGTGTTGGGTCATTTTAGGGGCTTTAAACTTCTGAATCAGCCCCTCGTATTTTGTTGCTGCCAGAGAGAAAACTTTTCAGTGAAGTGCAGCATAGAAGTACATACCGCTACTGGTTTTGTTGCGGAATTCCATTTCTCTTTATTGCTCCCCCTTAATGGTCTTATCCTTCACTGAAATATACGACGCACGTTATGAAGGTGTGATATTTAAACGTACTACTGTAATGTGAAGTGTTCTGTGTAGTTGAAGCTGTTTGTGAGCGAGACTACTTATCTGGCTCGTAAATATTTATGTTCGGTATTATCGAGCACTGCGCACTATTGTACTAATACTATGTCATGATTAAGAGTCATATCGATGCAAATGATAAACGTTCCTGGTAATAAAGGAACAAATAAAAACCTTTAAGGCAGGAGACGTAGAAATTCATAATGTTCGAGAAAGGAAAGTGTAGTGCTGGGAGGGGGGGGGGGGGGGTTAAAGCGAAACGGTTTTATATTTACGCAACAGTAAAGATATATCAGCTTTGACTACTGCAGAAAAGATAATGAAGCACAGCTGGCAACTCTCACATGTCGGAGCAACTACCAATCACGTCGGATAAAAAAAATCTTCAAACTATTGAGAAATAAAATTAGTCACGGTATACCTATAAAATTTCTTTTCCGTACACTAAAATGAGGAAATTCCAAGAACCAAATGTTTTTCTATATTTACGTAAAAAAAAATTATTCCGCTTTCCTTACTAATATTATATCATAATGCTCTATTGTTTAATTAATCTTTATTTCACGTGTTAAATTTAGTGTATTTTATTTCCTGCATTTTAAATTTGGCTTCACGAAATATATTGTTCACTGCATGGATACTTTCTGGATGTTTGTGACATTGTTGTGTTGGATTCTTTGATCTAACGTAAAGGTTTAAATAAAAACATTCTATTACGTTACAATCAGAAGTATGAGTAAAACAGTTTTTGCGCAGGGTTGTATTTTCTTCGTAAACTACATGGTAACATTGCTACGTTTAAGTGAAACGTAGTAAATAAAATAAACATGTTAAGCAATTACGTAATGATAATTTATGATATGTCCTTGTATATGAGATTATTGAAAAAAAACTTGAACGTCGCAAAAAATTAACATATTTTCAGCCGAATCGAAAATTGTAGCGATTTTATTTAATTTTACACCAAAATACTTTTTATAGTCATTTATTTAAATTCTGCTCAATCTATACATAGCTGTCATAAAAATTACTACTCAAGTACGTTTCATTAATAAAAGTGAGCTCTGATTGAGTGTGTACGGAAATTGGTCCAATAACACGGAAATTTCATGCAGCATGAAAGAAATTCAATTTTCAAAATCTGGCAACACTGTCCCAAGTCATCTGCATACAGCCACGAGAAGCCGGAAACCAACGCTGTGGAATGACCAATGAGTCTAACCAACAGCCAGTCCAATAAAAGGCTGCAGTGACGTAGGAACGATTAATATCCGGTCCCTCTAATCAAGTGTGCGGCGAGCGAATTTTCCTGTCGTGAACACGAAATGGATGAAGTGTATTTTATCGGTTTTCTAGAAAACGATGAATTAGAATTTTTCCCTTGATCCATTATTTTATAGCATATATATTATAATTTATTATAATTTATGATTATTTTCCTTTAGGAAAGCATGTGAATTTGAGCCAATCACTGCTTCACTTCCTTTTTCTCTTATCCTTTCTTCCCAAAACCTCTTCATTAATTCACAATGTTTTTTCTTCCTTTCCTCTGTCCATATTCTCCTTATCGTTTCTTTTTTATGTCATTGTTCAATTTTCTTGTTTCTAATTATATTTCTGGATTTTTTCCTGTCCTTAATTTCTTCTTCTGAGATTTCCAGTCGTTCCAGGTCTTCTTGTGTTTCTTTCATCCAATTTGTCTTTAATTTACTTGCATTAACGATATTGAAAATTTTCTCCGTGAGTCTTGTCTTCGCCCATCCTGCATAAGTGTCCGTAGAACTGTAGGCGTCTTTTCCTAAACTTGTCTGTGATGATGTCTGTGTTTTCATATAATTCTTTTGTTGGTCGTCTGACCCAAGTTCCGTCTCGGAGGACCGCACCATGGATTTTCCTAAGGATCTTTCGTTCTTGTTTCTCAATGTCATGAATTTTAGTCATTCCCCCCTTATTACTGTGTTGTAATGTCATATATATATATATATATATATATATATATATATATATATATATATATATATATACACACACATATATATGCGTGTGTGTATAACAACATGCTCACAAAAATCTAATTTTTTAAACACCTTTCTTAATGGTTAACTGATGCAATCCAGCCATGTACGAAATCATAATTTCAGTCAATTTTTTAAATTGCTCAAACATTTTCCTGTGGAGATAGAGGGTACAAAACGCGGTATCCATATTTGTATGTTTATTTATAAAGTTTCCGACGCCCCATTCACTTGTTCTCGCCAGTTGTGATACAGCACAAACATAAGCTCCGTTAGAAATCGTTATTTATCCATGTGTACACCACAATCTACTCACAGTGGTGTGGTTTAAATTCTCCATCGTTGTGAGCGCAAGGCACTGAATATACGTTCAGGTAGAAAACGAGTTTTTTTTTATATATAGATACTAGCCTATTTATTACACAGAACAAAAAGAATAAAGTGAATTCCTTCCGACCAACAATTATGATGGCCAAACAACATTACACAAATGCTGCGAGCTGTGCGTATGTAGAAAACGCATAGGAAATAACGAGGAATTCATCCAAGAGCAAAACAAAATCATTAGGCGAAAAATCAGCAAAGAAATATTCGAACACGAAATCCAGTAAGTAGATGAAGAACACAAACATAAAGATATATGCTGTCCCAAATGAAAAATCGCACAAGTGGAACAATTTAATTCCAGCGTGCAGAAACACAGCGAAAGATTGCAAAACTACACAACTGAGAGCAATAACACGTGAAATATTGTACGCTTATTCGAGCCACGATTAAATAACACCAAAATGTTTACCTGAAAGTCAAATATATTTTCATTGCGTTATCTCACATAAACAAGTGGCACACATCACAAAGTGAATGCCTCCGATCACTAAGGCTTTCCTCTCGTCACGCTAAAGTTATAAAAAAATTTGGGACAGTTCAAAAGATGGAGTGAGCTTTGTTATAAAGTTATCTGCTTATAGTAGAAATATAATTTTTTTTTTTTTAGCGGCGGATTTTTAAAACATGTTAAACGATACATCTACTTATGTGTTACTACTCTTTTGAACCCGCGTGTTTTTAGCATTTGACTCATGGAATGATTACACATTTTTCCAAAGCCGGGGTCCAACACCGCGAATACTCGAAGAGTTAGAGAGCCGTAGCAAGAAACAACCGTAAAACATATTTACATGGAAACTTGCGTGCTGAAGAAAAAAAACATTTTTTACATAGGATTTCCAACATACATGTACTGTACCTAATCCGGTACCACGACCACACGAAGTACTGTGTATTGAGGAAATTTTACGTTAAACGAAATGCAGTAACCAGTAGGATTACTATTCAGAACCATTAAAACAGGAGTCCGATTAACGGAACTGTAAAATTATACGTATTTTTAAATTCATATTTACAATTATATATACAAAAATGCAGGGTGAATATTAACTGTATCTACAAACTTCGTGAGGTGATTCCTCGCCAAAAATAAAAGGTCGAAAATATATACCTACACAGCATATAGCCTAAGTCTATTCCGAATGGGCGAAAACCTCTCTTGAATGTGTAGTTGTTGAAACAGATAATTTTTGCTAGTAAAACAACCAGATTGCACTCTAAATGTCTGAGTTTCTGGATACTGCTTTATTCAACGACGAAGTAAAAGCACAAAAATATGGCCTCCAATATCAACCCCCATCAATGTCAAGTGAGAGATTGGCAGCACATTTGTGCAAATGAAACCGTAGCTGTTTCACTTTGTTTGTTTGTTTACAGTGTATGTGTAATCTACCGTACATGCCGAACAAAACTTTCCGTCTTGTGTTCTCAAGCTAAATTCTCCCCCACGTGAGAGGCTGGCAGTCTGACAATCGTACTGCCGTGGCCTTTCCCAGCACGCAGTAGCCAGTCAGATACAAGGCCCGTTCTCAGAGCCTCGCTCAGCCAATCAGAGAATGGGCAATTCCACATAAAAAGAACCGCCACTCCTTTGACCATCTGTGCACTTGCCTGCTCTGTGACCACGAGGACTTCGTTCCTTGCAGCGGAGGTGGCACGTCCCCACGTGACAGTAAAGGCTGTTCACGATAAAGTCAGCACTTTAGAAGTGAACCTTAGACAAAAGTCACTGGCCTTGCATTCATACCTATATTTTAGTGGACGCACTGAGTGACTTTCGCCCAGTAAAGTTGGTAACGATGGATATAAAGTAGTTCCATATTTTAACGTTGAATAAATAGTGTTAGGTAACCATTTGTGATAGCTTAAAATTATTTCGTTCGCTTTTTTTTTTTAATGCATCGAGGTGTAAAAATGAGCTGATTTGTAAAGTATTTACTTTCATAATAATTTCACAGTTTCATTTGATGGCCGGATGAATAAAGTGATGAGGCCCATAGCAATGTTAATTTTACATAAGACGGAGGAATACACAACGTGTATACAAGTAAATCTTTAGCAGGGCTTTCAAAAGTGCCCATTTTACCGTGAACAACCTATAAACGCAAAGAGTTGCCAGGGTCAGAAGGATCAGCGTTGCCATTTTGTGTGTGTGACTACACGAAATGTGTGTAATTTGTCATGACTGTAATTTTTGTGTAATTCACAAGTTATCATAATTTTAGTTATATCTTCCTTATAATATAGGTGTAATGATTATTTTTTCTCATAGTTGACACTGCTTCCAAACCATTTTTGCTTATATCGCTTTCAATTGATTGTTTATCGCCAATGTTGACGAATGCATTGCGGTATTACTGGTTCGGACAAACAGCAAGATTTTGTACCTTGAAATTCATGATTTTTATAATGGAGTAATTTTTGGAACCTAGCCTTTATCGCTACCAAGAGTGTCGGTTTTAAAATACGTCACCACAATTTTATTGTCGCTTCACTGCTACTGAAGTATTTGAAACAGTTTTGAAACCTAATTTTCCGTATTTAATTCAGTAAAAACGATTGAGAATAATAAAAAAATTTTTATTACCTTTGGTATTTAATTAATGTAACGATTGATTCTTTCATTATCCATTTGATTATCTGAGATTTATTTGTTTATTTAATAATGTTTATTTGCCCGGTGTTATGATACAACTTCATCATAAATACTTTGTTTATGTATTTATTTATAGAACCGCATGTAACGAGTTATTGACGCATTTCAGTTGATTCATAGTTGTCTGTCAATAATTTATAATTTACATATTTTTCTCGTAACTTTGATCTCGATTGGTTTTGATCTGTACTTCGAAAGTTTTTAATACAATGTCGCCTGCAGACCCGGGTTCCATGGACGATTGCTTCTCTAACAACCGTATGTGCAATGCTGTGTTGCAAATTATTTCAGTCGCCGTATGAAGCTACCCCTTCCACTCACTTCCCTGCAGATGCAGTTCTCGCCTATCTTCTCGGCGTATCCCTGCCGCGTGAAGCGTGATTTCACATTTAAAAAAAAATGCCCCTTTGTTCCCGTGCTATGTTGCTCCCGCCTCTGTGCACGTCAGTACATTTCACCTCTGAACAACCTGCGACATCCAACGTCGTAAAAATATGCTTTTCGTTCGTCTTTTGTTTGAAACTTTCCCATTCTCCGCGCCTTCCCGCCAACGTGTTTCAATCGTGCTGTGCTGCGGGCATGGCGGCATTTTGTGGCACCTAGTGCCTAATACAGTGCAGTAGTATTTTGTTTGTGGCCATCATGTAGTCGGTCCTGGACCTAGTTATTTTATTTGCGAAATGTGTGTTTCTATTTTGTATTTTTATCCATCCCGTTCTGTCCACCGGATGGATATTTTCTGTCCTTCTTTGGCGAGTAACACTCCAGTTTTATTTATAGTCGTTCGCTTTGTGCGTGCACCAGCTATTTTCGCTCACTAAACTTTTGGTTATGTTTTGTTTTAGTAAAGGTGCAAATAGCGGGCGAGTCTGCACTGCAAGTAGCGGGCTAATCTTTACTGCTCGTGCCAGGCTAAGATTTACTGTATGCTTTCGTCTAACATTTCAACACGTGATGGCTAAATTTTCTTCCAGCCATGGGAAACCCTTCTGCACATCATCTTCCCTTTCTTTGTCGGTAGCGACGTAGTCAAGTTAATCTCCTCCAGCCTGGTTGTTTGACAGTGAATTATGTAATATTCTTGGTCGGGAGATAACTTAATTGTTCCCATGGATTCGACGGTCGTCACACAGCTAAGTTATAACGGGACTTACCTAAATATATTTTTTAAAATCAAGCACATGTGACTTGGAGAGTTTTATATTGTCTGTTTTGGTTTAAAAATATAATCGTAAAGTACTTGTTTGTTGTTAAGTGTTAATGTCATATCTGTGAACAACTGGTTTGACCTCAATACATGATTTGTATTAAGTTTAAGCTTAATAATTTTTTAATTTAATAAAAATTAGCATCATTAGTTGTTAGAGATGCATGCCAGGGGCCTCATTTTAATTCTTATAAGCCACATTGATTGGAATAATTTATGTTTTCAAAAAGGGTGTCAATTTTGTGTCATGAAAGACACTTTTAATTATTTTAATATTTTGTTTTGATGTTATATATATTAATCACCGTGTCATAATGCGATTTAAACAGATGTATTGTCAAATCTCATGGCTTTCATTTTTGAGGACCGATCTTTAATGTTGCATTGCGTTCTCTCTTTTATTGTTATTTAAGATGTTAATTTATTTTGAAAGAAAGGAAAATAATTGTTTGTTCTGATTACAGTGGTTTGTTTTTGAGAGAAAAGAAAATAAATTTGCAAAAAGAGAGAAGATTTAGTAACGCACAACCTAAAGTCATATTTTATTATTTACAGATTAGTAAGTTTTTCTCTGAGCCTATATGTTGTTTAATCGTACAAGTCAGTGCTGCATTTATATTATTTTTTCAGCTTCTGTCTCTCTTTTGTGCCACGTATGGTCACCCAACATTATTATTTATTACCGCTTCCTATTGAGTATATCGCTTCCTTTTATATTTGTTTGTGCCGGGTCCTTCGGAGTACTTATTTATTTGTTATGCCACTTTGCATGCTATGATTTTGTGGCATTTTGTTTGTTGTTCGTGCCAAGGACTCGGGTCATTTCTGTGTTTGTTGGAAGTCGATGCAATATTTTATTAGTTTATTATCTTTTGGGCGTACATGGGCACACAAAGCAAAGTTAACCACCATCCAATTTATTATTTTTGTCATGGCGAGTGTGTATTTTTGTGTAATTTAGTTTTGTGCAATTCGTACGTTCAGGTCTGGCAACATTGAGAAAGATTGCGTTGGGGGAGGGGGGAGGAGAGGGCGGAGGTCACGAAAGGGCCAAGGCAGGCACGCGAAGCGATCCGGCCTGTCTCAAACAACCACCCCCCCCCCCCCTCCCGCCGACCACCTCTGACACCGCCAGAATTGCGCAGCCCCTGAAACGCGTCCAATGCACGCCACGCAGTGCGGCGTGGGCCAATCGCGTCACGGCTGTGCACGCAAACCAACGACAGCGCACGTCTCTCTTACCGAAATAAGCCTGCGGGGAATGCAGGTCTGTTCCTTAGAACAAAGGGTGGACATTGACGTAGGCTGTTCGCGGTAAAGTGAGAACTTTTTAAGGCCCTTCCGAAATTTTCCTTGTTACCAATTTTTGTCTTACCACCACTTTTTAATGCCAACATTGCCATGTAACTGATAAATGCGATGTATACTTTCACCACTCTCAAGAGGTAATGCCTGAGTCTGCAATGAAACAAACTTATTAGTGGCTAATGCCTGTTGGGAGGGCCTTAAAAAGTGCTCACTTTACCGTGAACAGCCTATAACTACTGAGTGTCCCAAATTAATGTTTACACTATTTTAACAGGACCAAACAGAGGAACTATTAAAGGCAATCTGAAGGAACTGAATGTATATATAGGCTGTTGACTGTAAAATGAGCACTTTCGAAAGCCTTTTATAAGATCGACTTGTATACACGCTGAGTACTCATTCGTCTTATGTAAAATTAACATCGCCATGGGCCTCATAACTTTATTCATGCGTCGGTCAAGTGAAACTGTGGAATTATTAGAAAAGTAAATGTTTTACGTATCTGCTCATTTTTACACTTTGGTGCATTAAAAAACAGAAAGCGAAAGAAATAACTCGAGTTATCGCAAATGGTTACCTAACACTTTTTATTCGACGTTAAGATATGGATCTACTTTCCATCCATCGTTACCAACTTTACCGGGCGAATGTCACTCAGCGCACCATATTAAAACATTTACGCAGTTAGGGGCATTGACACTTTTCTCAGGTTAATTTCAAAAGTGCTCACTTTATCGTGAACATCTTTGATAAATATAATGCATATAAAACTGCAGAACGTCCCTCGCAGATGTAGGTTTGCTCCGAAAGCATTAAGGTTGTGAGAGGCATGCAGAACACAAGGGCGGGGGAAATGGCAGATCCCGAGATCATCCGACACGATTCCCACGAGCTCAAATGCGGAAGCAACCCCGCCGGGAATCGAACCCGCTTCGCCTTGGTGGGAGACGAGAGCTCTAACAGCTGCGCTGCTCTAGCCCGAATACTATCGTGCTGTGATGCACCTATAAAAATCGTGAATTGTGTTTACAAACTTCGTACTCTCCCTATACATGCACGAACTTAGCTGTGCGGGAGCGCGTCGTTTTGCCCAAAGTCACTTTGCCTAAAAATGGTTTTCCACCTTCATTTGCCTAAAAGTAATTTTACCTGAAAGTTATTTCGCCTATAGTCGTTTTGCCTAAAGTCTTTTCGGTTAAAATCGTTTTCGCCAGAAAAAATTATAGTCCCTCGCTTAACTTTACAAAAAGTTTTTTTTTTTTGCCTAAAGTCGTTTTCTCCTAAAGTCATGTTGCCTGATGTCATTTTGCCTAAAAGTCGTTTCGCCTAAAATCCTAGCCCCTCGCTTAAATGTCCAGAAAGACGTTTTGTTAAATGTCAATTAGCCTACGCCTACGCAGACAGACTCCATTTTCCAGTCGACTACAATTGATTAAGGTGAAAGGATTGCGTACTCTCGCTAAGAAAGACTTGTCATCGTGAAAGCGTATGTGAACATCGGTTCGGGTATGAAGACACTGACAACCTGCACACGTTTAAAAACATACGCAGTGCCTTTTATACGACCAGTGTGACCAAACTACAACGCCTGTATATGAACGAACTGAACTGCCTCCACAGACTTATATATCATCCGTGTGTGTGTATATACAGGCCTATATAGGCTGCATAATATTAGTATTTTTATGCTACTCTGCATATTTATAATCCATAGTCGGGGAATGATTTTTAAGTACTTTCTGTAAATACCGGATTTAACGAGCTGTTACACAAATGGGAAGCGGATTCAGTGGAACAAATTAATATTCGCTTTGTTCAAGTGGGAACGATAAAAAACAAGCTCAGGGTAGTCAGAAGAATATTTTTGCACGTGTTCATAAAAGTAATTTATATTATAGAATTTCAAAGTCATCAAGAGATGCACATTATGTAAGGAAGTCATCGGCCGTATCTTCGAAAAACCTCTTACAGTATAAACACACAGTCGAAAATTAAAAAAAAAAAAAACTGATTTTCTGATATAGGCGAATTTGTGTAGCATCGTCTAGGATAAACTACTTTTTTTTCCCCCTTACTTATAGCGCTCACACGAACGGTTTCCAAGGAATTACCATTGTTTACCAGCAACCCGCTTCCATATTGTGTAACTTCATCTTGTGTAAGTTCTGTATAAACTCACAAAGTTTTAATACGCTAATGGTTTTTTTTCTCTCTCTTTTACAGGTAGGTCTCCCCTGAACTAATAGTTTATGAATACGGAAATGATATCGACGTTGTCACGTGGTTGTTCACTGTAAACCGCTCTACCGAAGACTGCATCTTTGTACACATACAACCTCACTGTGTCATCCAGGGTATCATATTCTCTACAACGGTATGTAATCATCAGTTTCAATATAAATAACTAGTCCTACGTTAAAGGCCTATGCTTGTTAAGTTTTTTTCTGGAACGATATGTGTACATCAGATAAGTTATTTTTCCAAGTTAGAATGTGGAGACTTCAATAATGCTCTAGTCGTTTCATGAACGATTTACAGCGATGTACATTTTTACTTCTGCCGTTCCATTATTTCTGTTACTTTTCACCTTGCTGTGGAATTTCAAAGGCAAAAAGTGCGTGTAAGGGGGGGAGGGGGAGGTTGGTAATAAGGGCGTCACGAGCCTATGGGCAGTAGCTATACGTGTCCTCTCGTGGACATATTTTCACTTTTTTTTTTTGTCACACACCGACTTCGCAAAAACGCCCCTCATGCGCCACACAAAGGACTCTTGAAGAGGCGTGTGTGGCTCGCATCGTCAGGGACGCTATTATTATGCGGGTGCGAAATTGTGCCCACGGGCGACAGCTCGTCCAAGTTTCACCTGTACTGAATCTGTGACGTATTCTTACCTGAGGGCGTATCGCTTCCGTCGGCTCCTATTGTAGTCGGCAGGCTGTTTCAACACAGTGTCGAGGCCCCTCATGCCACGAATATCAGTAAAGCGAATGAGATTTATTATCAAATAAGATATAACTATCGTACTGAATTACTGACTGTCAATTTGTGAACGACTTTATACTCGAGATATTTTAATAATTATTGTTGGTAAAGTATATTTACTGAAATTATTGATGGTTTTTATGAATGATCCAAGAACATAAAAAAAAGTGCATTTTGTTTTATATCTGTGACGTTTTCGATTGCTCATTTACTTCTTGTGTGATAGGTCCTTTTTTTTTTTAATCTCAAGAAATCACAGATGACGGAAGTATAAGCTCGGGATGGCAGAATATGCAAGTCGTTCACTGATTAGGCTGGAGATATAAAATGGAAATACTCGTTCTGTAATTGTTTTAATTTTTGTAACCGCGTCACGTGTTACCACCTACAATATTTTTCTCAGTAATAACATAATTTACAGATGCGCGCAGTAACGTAACAAACGTTACGCCATCAGTAATGTTACTTTATTAATTCGGTCGCTTTGGTTCTATAGTCCGTCCCACGCTTAGATTGCAGTACAGGGCTTATGGCGCTCACTGTTGCCAGATTGCTTCAGCTTTGTGACGTAACTGGCAGGCCGAGAAACAAATGGGCGGTGAAGGAAACGGCCTGATTACAATAATTTTTATCTGTTTACCTCCCTGCCAACTCGTAAAGGAATCCAATCCGGCGACGCAAAGCTAAGCGGCTCCTTTGAAACTGAAGCCTGTGAGAAAACCTATCACTGTGATTGCATGGCGCGCAAGCAACGAAAATGGCATCATTTTTTTAAGGCTGGATAAAGATAACACATCAGGCAACAGTGCACGCAGGAACAAGGACAGAGTTAACGACAGAAACCATGTATTGGAAAGAGAGAGTGAATGTCCATTACACCACACACTGCAATCTAAGAGTGAGAAGCTCTATAATATCTGGAACTACGCAGTCAGCAGAAACAACACACGTCAGTTTTGGTTTGACTTTCGTTTCAAGTTGCAGATAACCTCCTTTTCATCCTACAAAAAACTGAAGGCAAATGAAAAAAAAAAAAATTAATTGAAGTTATGTCAATCAACCTAAAATAAATTTTGAAAATACGATTTATTTCGCAATTACTGTAACATGAATCTCCACACATTTTTCTCAGTTTCGATAGATATTTAGCAAAATGATATAATTAATTGTAGGTATTGAATATTTCTGTATTGAAGGCCGACAGAAATGTTTTTACTATTGATGAGGAAGCCAAGGGAGTTGAGGAATTATATTTCATGCGCACCCTTTTATGCTGTTTTCATTGTTTAAAAAAATATTATTTTACACAAGATATATATATATATATATATATATATATATATATGTGTGTGTGTGTGTGTGTGTGTGTGTGTGTGTGTGTGTGTGTGTGTGTGTGTGTGTGTGTGTGTGTGTGTGTGTGTGTGTGTGTGTAGAACGTTATTTATTTCAAAACTGCCTTCTTACTAAAATTCATAGCAAAAATATCAAAATATTATCCACAGTATAGGAATATATTTTAAGAATTATATTTTTCAAAATTTGGGGATATTTTTAACACTTATGTAACAAAATCAATATCTAAGATTGCTTCTAATAGTGATTAGTTAGTATTTAGGTTTTATATTTAAAAGCTAAATATCACTAGCAAATAATTCTGCGACTCAGGGGTAGTTAAAATGATATTAGTCACGCAACAAGTTATCACTTGTCAAATAATACTAAACATAGCATTAACTGAAAGATATGTTCTTTGATCATGTTGGCTTTCATTATGAATTATTTAAAAATGTACCTAACAGGACCGATTCATTTCCTTAATTATTTAGTTTACCATTCTGTTAATTGAACGATGACATCCTCGTTCATACAGTATTCTCCCGGGTTACGTAACTTTACGTCATGTGGAATAGCAATTGATCCATGCGTTTATTGGTATAAGCGAATTTTTCCCCGCCACAAAGATGGGACGAAATGTTCTTGTAGGGCATTCACGACGAACGCGTCGTTTTCGAAAATTTGTAAGCCTTGAAGAAAATGGGCAAGTCACTTTCAAAATCACCGACCAATCGTCCGGCAATTCAGGAATTATAGTTTTAGTGTATTTTTATATCGTCGTCAATTTTTCAATTCGTTGACCAGTTTCGTTGACGGCATTTGAGACATGTTTCCACCAGGGTTATAAATACAGCCGTGCAGTAACACTGGAAATAAAAATTATATTTAAATGTTTATATATTTATTCACATAAACACAAACAAAAGAGAATTTTTCGAAACACGTGAGAATATTTTCCAATGAAACCCTATATTTCAAACGTACATTAATTAGTTCTATGAATAGACCGCTGGGAAGTTCTATATCCAAGCCAATATTGATTCTTGCAGAACAGGCCAAAACCAGAATTCTTTTTATGTACTTATACGGATCAGTGTTGAATGAGCAAATCGTCAATGTGAAACTGTGGTGAATGAACTTTGTGCTACGTGGTTTCCAAAATATTTCTACAATGCTAGAATTTTAATTCATTCTTATTTGTGAGCCACTATTAGCACCTAGAAAACACGTCTCGTAAGGCCTATTCCTAGTTTCTACGCTATGTACTCTCTTTCAAAATACCGTAAGTAATTTTTACTCAGTCACCGTGCAATGCAATATCTTTGATTTTATATTTATTATTCGGTATTCCTTTATTGGCATGTTTAAATGGTATTGTAAAGGACTTTATAACGTCTCCCGGTTTTATGCTTGAAAGCTTAGCAGGAGTAGGCGTACAGACTAACTTATAACCTAACTTAAACTAACACCCATGCCTTACCCGGGATTCGAATCCAGAACCTCCCGCACTCCAGATCGGTGGCGCCACGGGAGGCGGGCGGCATGTTTAAAAACAATAGAAGTTTGGTTTGGTTATTTTCTTTCGGCATGAAGATCTGTAAGTTAATACAATATGTTTTTCATTCCATCAGATTGTTTCTACTTGAGGCAAGTTTTAGAACTAATTTTATATGCTGGCTAATTTAATTGAATTAAGTCTTTCATAATAAAAAGCGCCCTATCAAAAAATCTATAAAATATATTGCATGGTGTTTACATCTAATGATTTTATTCCAAACATGCACCCCACTGCATACATCTGCAGGGAGTGATAGAATAATAAAAAAAAAAAGTATAATCACAATAATGATCTGGCAGCGAGCAGTGCGGTAAAAAATGGGGCGACATTATTCATTGACATGGTAGAAAGTGGATACTGAACAAACTTTTCGAGTTTTCGTTGACGCTGAAGACCCCAGCTGTTTGGCGCTCCTGACATCCTTCGCTGAAGTTTTCTCCGAAGTGTTGGACTCGACCACGTGTTGTCCCTAATGATCGTGAGGTACACTCGAGCACCTGCCCACAGAATCGGTTAGCGAAACTGGGCGGGATTTATAGCCAGCTTACACCCAAGTGCGCGACGGCTAGCAACCACTGGAGTTGAAGCATCTGTGGTGAACGACCTTCAAACTCCGCAATGTTTCGTCACATGTGTGCTGGCAACACGCAAGGTATGCATCGCTTTCGAACACACGCTGTCTGCACGCTTCTAATCACGGCAATGTTAAGGACAGTCCAGAATATTTACCACAAACATTCCTTACACGGTATGTGTCTGTTCGTGGACTTTTTCTTGTAACGTACCCGCAGTTATTGGCTGTTCACGGCAAGCAGAGCACTTTTGAAAGCCTTACTTGGGATCTAATTCTATGTAAAGAGTGTATTCTTCCACCACATGTGAAATTAACATTGCCACTCCTGACTGGTCTGATCATTTTAGTCACACGTCGGCCAAGTGAGCCTTTGAAATTATTATAGACAGGAATTGTTTACAATTTCGCTAATTCTTGCGCTTACATGTATAAAAAGACAGAAAATAAAAGAAATAATTTTAGTTTAAACAAATGTTTACCTGATTCCTTTAATTCAACGTTAACTTTCCCTCCGCAGTTACCAACTTCACTGGCCAGTGTTGCCTTTCATATGCAGGTTGGGGCAGTGAAATCTTTCAGAGGTTGATTTCAAAAGTGCTCACTTTACCGTGAACACCATTTACCTGTCGGAATCTCGTCCAGTGATTTGCAACAATATCTAATACAGAATTCCTACGATCGTTTAGTAGAAAGCAGTTAGGCTAAAATGGATTGTAATATGTCGAGAAGAACCCATTCGTGGACCCTATGTGACTAATTTGCATATAATTGATTATCGTAGCTTTTTTGTAAGACGTATTGCTCAGTAAATGACAATAAATTAATACTTAACATTTCTACGGTGTCGTGGGCTATATATATATATATATATATATATATATATATATATATATATATATATATATATATATATATATATATATATATAAACACTCAAATTCCAGTTCACCGAATACGTGTGCGCTTGGACACCTAGGACCTTAACTTGATTCCAATTTTTTTTATAAATAGTTTATCTATCTATTCTAGCGTAAGCAATTAAAAATTAAACATAAGCCGTGGTAAGATAACTATACGCTAAAGTTCTCCACAGTCTTATATGCTCGTTAGTGTTTGGCCTGATATTGTCAATAACTTTCTTGATGTAGCTAACTTGTCACACTATCACATAAATAAACATACGTGCAGGATGTATATATAGATTTAAAGTATTATTATAGTTGTAGTTGTATTAGTATAGGTTAGAGCAGGACGTTGCACGATGTAATATGTGGTAGTATAGAGAAAATGCCCCACAAATGGGCTCCACTGAAATGAATATTACAGTGTGTGGCATTGCCCCATTTTGGTAGCGTCACTGAAATAAATATTAGGAGTGTGTGTGTGTGTGTGTATTGGGCTATGGATTATTATTAGTGAGTAGTTGTCAACGAAACAAGTCGTCATATAAGGAAATTGTATACTTGAGTGAAAGTAATATTAGAATGAATTGTATAGGCTGTTCACGGTAAAATGAGCACTTTTGAGAGCACTGCTTAAGATATACTCGTATACACTTTGTGTATTCTTCCGCCTTATGTAAAATTAACATTGCCATGGACCTCATAACTATACTGTATTCATGCGTTGGTCAAATTAAATTGTGAAATTATTAAGACAGTAAATACTTTAGAAATATGCTCATTTTTACACTTCGATGCATTAGAAAAACAGAGAGCGAAATAAATAAATTTAAGTTATCACAAATGGTTACCTAGTAGTTTTTATTCGACTTTAAGATATGGAACTACTTTCTATCCATCGTTATAGTCCATTTCATATAAGTGGTCTCAAATTTGACAGACAATGTGACCAACCTACACTCTATGTAAAC
The DNA here is from genome assembly GCA_029891345.1 of Dryococelus australis. NCBI lineage: Eukaryota > Metazoa > Arthropoda > Insecta > Phasmatodea > Phasmatidae > Dryococelus > Dryococelus australis. The sequence continues at coordinate 41,756,889 of CM057003.1, forward strand.
AGTAAATGCTCTTGCTCCTACAGCTGATGGATGAACTGCTGCGGGATCCGTGTTGTTAGGTTGGCTATTTTGATGTCTTTGCCCGGTGAAGGCAGTTGTACGAGCGCGTTTTTTCTCGTCGTGTTTATTATACGAATATCTTATTGGTGTTGCCGGAATATTTATTCGGTAGTTAATTATTTTTTATTGGCTTTCTCCAAACATAGTTGGTTGTAGGTACCGTTGTAGTGCGTTTTGTTGAGTGAAATGTAATATTAATCGGCACGTCGTTTAACTGCTCATTCCGTCATTTTCCTAACCGCCTTCCACAGTGAAGTGACACCAATATAATTTCCATATATAAGTTTAATTATGTTTGTGTTAGAAAACGTGTGCGCAGTGTTGAATTTACTGAATGATATTGCAAATAAATTATTTAATGCTAGTGACGAACAAACGTGATTTTAGTGATGTAAATTCGCAAAGATTGCCATAGAAAAACACGTGTTCAAGAGGTTACAACAGCAAGTTTTTTGTAAATGCAGTTGTAAACCGTTAATATGATTATTGAAATGCACGTGGCCTGAAAAATGCCGCACTTTCCACTCTTTTGTAGTGAGTGGACAATATTTGTTAATCTACATCGTAAATTCGAGTGTAAGGTTATCCTTCAGTCAAAGTGTGTGCGTGTATATATTGCTGCATCTGTACGAATACGAACAGCGACGTATATACCGCGTTTTGTATTTTAATTAAAGTTATAGTTTTCGAAGTTAAATAATTTAAATGTTATTTCCATACGATCAAAATTTTCTACCGAGCTCCATCAAAACAATATGCACACATTCATGCAGGAATCACATAGCCCCGACCAACACAGTACGAAACGACCAAAAACGCAACCATGACACATTTCAATTTGACTACTTGAGTTTACAGCACGACCGACACCACGCTCTCGGTATTTAACCTAACTATTTAGATAGCGCTGATAGGCTACGTTAGTCTCAAAGGTGGTGAACAAGGGGGAAATTTGTAATACATAATGGTGATGAAATGGTATCGCTAATGCATACAAAAGTAAAATTAATATTTTTAAGAGTTAGGTACAGTAGTTTTCAATTTAATTTTCTTATAAGCTGCGTATTTACCATTGTAGGGAAAGCTTGCAATATAATTTCATTTTGCAATGTTGTACATTCTTGTGTCGGGCCGCACGATACGATGAAGAATAGATATAATTTCTAATCCAAAATTGCTGGTTGGACGACAGAATCGGTCGGGCTTACGACAATTTCCGTAGTATTTAATTGGCTGTTGGCCATCGTGTCATGCACGTTTGGGCAATGTGATTCTGGCATCGTAAGGAGATCAAAATAATCCCGTCTCATGAAAGATGATAAACTAAAGTCCCCCGCCCTTCCCCAAATTCTCTTCGCTTTATCCTTTTTCCCCTCTAAATAAAATAAAGATGATACCCTAATTGGACCCACATTTCATTGCTATGAACGTTTATCTGTGTTATTATTGATTGAAACTCTAACACTCTGATTCTGGATGGTTTCAAAATGTAAAACTTACTGGCCATACAAGCTTGTAAGTTGTATCATTTGTATATTTTTAGAGCGTATATAAAATTTGTCAAGCTTGTTACGCAGGGATATTTGATAGCAAATAAATTAAAAATTTTTTCCGGTTTTTAAAAGCTGTATTTGAAAATAACACAATGGCATGCAGGTTTCAGCGTTGGAGTCTTTCATAAACGTTTTCTGCATTTTTGTTTTGCAAATTAACAGCGCTCATATGTTTTTAACGTACATTGTTACGAATATTGTAGAAAAATGGAAGGATAATTCACATAAACATGATTTACATTGGAAAGATAACTTTTTGATATCAAGTAAATTTCAACATGCTTATCAAACAAAATTATTTCAATTTAAGCGCCTAACCAAGGTGCTCCAACATCATAAAGAAGTGTCTCATGCATCAGCAGGAACTACGACATTCCAAAATTTATCGCTAAGGAAAATGAACTTTATGATGTCTTCAATCTCGGGTAGGTGGAGCATCTTTATAGGGTGTAAGTAACATGTTCGTTTGATTTATTGTTGCTGTAGGTCATATCTGATTCTCTAGAGCGCTTTGTAACATCTCAGAACTGAAATACAGTTTTTCATTAGGTACCCGAGAACAAGCCTAAGGCTGTATTCACAGTTTTGAAGAGGGAGGTTGTGCGACTGAACTTCAGTGTAAATATCAACACTGAGTTAACTAGGAAAAAAGTTTTTATTCACAGCATCACAATCTGAACACGCAGGTATTTGAGAAAAATTATTAAAGTATTTTGTATGTAGACCTGCAATACTTAACATTTGAGTTACTAAATGAGAGTTATTAAAATTACTGAAATTAAGTAACATTTGTTTAAATATTATTTTTTTTTACCCACATACTTTAGCATCCTGAAAATTATAACCACCATAAAAGTATCAGGCTGTACAGAGTTTGTTGTCATATCATACCACGAAGCTGAATTGTTTACTTTTAATGCAATAGTAGGCATAGTCTGAATGTAAGAATGTATACTGTCTTTGAAAAAAAAGATGGGGGAAGGAGGGGAGCGGTATTTCGGTATTTGTGCACTCCGGGTGGGGGAGGGGGGATCTTGGTATTTGGTGTTTGTGGAAACCATGCTAAATATTTATGTTTACAAGAACTTACTTCAGGTAAGTATGACAAGATTAGTAGCCATTAATATATTTAGAGTGTATTCAAAAACAGTAAAATATATTTTATTCTTTTGACAGTAAAAATATAATTTCATTTTTCGTGCATCCTGGTTACAAAATTTATAATTAAAAAAAGGGGGGGGGAGTGGGTTGGTATTTGGTATTCGTGAAAACCATGCTAAATTTTTATGTTTACAAAGACTTTCCTCATCTAAGTGTGACAAGATTAGTTGTCATTAATATATTTAGAGTGCCGCATATTAAAAAATAGTAAAATATCTTATTCATTTGACAGTCAAAATACAATTTCATTTTCGTGCCTCCTGGTTACAAATTTCTTGCAAGGTAAAAAAAATTATCAATTTATAGACTTATTACATGGGCTGTTAGTCATTTACATAAAATATTTATAAACTAAAAAAATGGGATTGTTGCCAACCTGAAAATATTTGAACAGCTCTTCGCAGCTTCTAAAAGTAATTTGGGAGTTTGTTTACAAAAACAGGCAGCCATATATTGTTTGTTTACAAATACTGGCAGTCACACGGTGTTTGTTTGCAAACAGTCACCTTCAATGACAGTTCATCTGTGGCGGAAGGATACATAGCCACCCAGATGCCATTGGCTCTACTTTCCTAGAACTGTCACATTTGAGACCACTTATATGAAATGGACTATACCAACTTTACTGAGCGAATGTCACTCAGTGCGCCCATTAAAATATATGCATGCAGGGGCAGTGACATTTTTCTAAGGTTCATTTCTAAAGGGCTCACTTTATCGTGAACAGCCCTTAGTAGAATAACCACATTAACAATAGATCAATAATAATCAACACTATAATAATAACCCATAAGGCAGTTCAATCACTGAGAAGCGTTTAATTATTACGATCGAAAATTTTGTGAAGAAACATAAGCAATCAATGTTCAGATATAAGAATACCTGTAGTTCGAATTCAAACATTAAACTCAGAATATAATTGTAATTACAGTTAACTTTGGCAGCTTAAGGTAGTCCTTCCGCACTAAGAAAAATATTAGTATTCAATGTCCAATAAAAAAAATTTCACTTTGTTCTACTCCTTTGATCAATAAATACATTTTTCTAGCGTCGGCTTCTCAGATGAAGGAAGTGTGGGAAAACTTTACAAGGAAAGCTATAGAGAAAGGGTTATGTAGAATTCTCGAAAACTTAATTAAAGAAATTATATTATATTGACATGCTGCCGTCTATAAGTTATTTCAGTCGTTACTTATCTGTAACTGTAATTCTTCGTGATCAAGAAGTTGTAGAACCTAATGATAGTAATTTAATTGCTATCAGACAGGACATGCAGCAATTCAAGAAGTTTTTTCTTGCTTATTGAATATCTCGCCATTTTTCTCTTGCGTCACGAGCACACCTGCGCCCTAAAATAATGTCCTGAATAAATCTTGATGATAGGATCCACAATAAATAACACTTTTTCGGTATATTTTCGATGAGCTTCAGGATCCAAGGTGCCCTCTTAAAAGTGCCATAAACAGAAATAAATTTTCAACACAGTCCAGTTTGAATTTGCCATAGCACATTTGGGGAAGCTCGTTCAAAAAATTCCATTGCACAATATTACATATTGCACTATGATGCCAGCTATTGACTGATGCATAAATTTAAATAGATTTATTTTATCAATCTGTTTAACATCACTATATATAAATGCTACATTAAAAGATTAAAATAATTTTACAATATTGAAAATATTTCTATCTGTGGTCATACCCAACTGTAATACTGCAATTAATGACCTAAACAATAAAATAAACAAACATTTGCAAAACATTACAAGCACAAAGAATTATGCTGATACACTTGCCATGCAAACAGTGGATATAAACAATACATTTGCAGTGGAAATAAAATACAAAATAATAATAAGTGGGCAGAAATACCAGATTATCATATGTTGCATAGACTAGTTTCTATGTCAGAGAGAAATGTGTTTTTAACCCCATGAATTGTAAATCGTTTTGCACTCTTAATTGACCCAAATTTACAATCAAACGGACAAGGCGGACCTGTGCGTTACTCCACAGATATCACAGAAGGCCATCGAAAGCTGGATTTATATGGTGATCTTTATAACAGCATCTATAATTATAACGGACAAACAAAGCATCTTTAAACGAACACGACACTCTTTGCGGCAGCGATTTTGTCATTAGACTGACGTCAGTTCTAGCATGCATTCTAACATGCACTTACGAAGTAGCATGCTCTCTAGTACACATGCGTCCTACTTCGAGCTATTTTCTGCGTTCGAGTCCGAGAAGCATGATGAAGGTAAGGGCGATATTACCTATTACGCGCAAGTGCGCCGTAGACGCTACGCGCAGGGATCTGAACAGTCGTGACGCAGTGCTTTCGTCGTTCTGCGTTTACCTATGGGCAGAGAGACCTGAAGAATTTGCGGATTCAATTTGGGTCGAGCTAGAATTTAAAATACGTTCGCTTATATTACTTTAGTCATTGGTCCACACGGTGTTTGACATCTCCTGGAGAACGGTGTCCAATTATCGCCTTTCGCTGTGAGAGCAGATAACCAAAGCCCAGTTGATGTCGGTATATTTGCCTCAACATAACGAAATCTGGCGTTACTAAAACGCTGTATCTCAAAATGTACGTGTCAGGTACATGCAAAAATACTCACGCGCCCTACAATGAACCTTGCTGAAGCAATAAGATTATAGGGTCGCCGCTGAATGTCCCATACATACAAGCATCGCGACGATGTAGCGGTGGTGTAGTGGTCAGTCTACTCGCATCCCACCAAGACGAACCGGGTTCGATTCCCGGCGTGGTCGCTCCTGGATTCACGCACGTACGATGTCGCTGGTCGGCGGATTTTCTCGGGAATCTCCCCCCCCCCCCCACCTTTGCATTCTGGCGCTGCTGCATCGTCACCTCATCGGCTCTCTAGAGCTCGATGTTAAGAATCACCCAGATCTCTCCGTTTCGCAATACAAGAACACTGCACGCCAGTTCGGAGCCTTGTGCTTAGAGGTGATGGCGCACTCGATACGCGTGGCAGTGGAGTCCTTATCGTCCTTCCAGATCTCAAACGCGGAAAACATCCCGAGGCAAGCGGGCCCTTTATGTTTAACTCAAAGCGATAGCTTTGCATGCATGGGCCACATGAAAATTTAAAATTTTGGTTCTGCCTTAACATATTTCCAGAGATACCAACTCTATAAATCTGATTGTTAAACGCTATGAAGGGTTGACCAGTGACTAAGTTCTCGCTTGCAAGTTACGAGGCATGCTGTGGCTTGAACTCCAGTCATAATTTGGCCTTCTCGTCACAAGAGCATAATGCCCTAACGGACAAAGTCATGAAGTACTAGTCCTAGAACACGTCAGGACAGCATTGAAAGGAGATAACTGAATTAACGACTTCATTATTCTAAGTATAGGCCTAATATAGTTTGAAAAATCTTCAAAGTGGTGAGATTACTTTGTAAATATAATAGTACTTCGTATTTGGCCGCGCAGCAATTATCTCAACATTTTGTATAACAACTCAATTTGCATCTACACAATTTTCCTTTTTTACAGGTATTTCACTGACGTCAGGTTTATCAACAGCCTTTTTTTTTAAATTGAGATCCGAAAATTTATTTGACTTTATTTGCAGCCATTCCTCCATCATTTCTATTATTCGCTAAATCTCTACTGCCTCCATCCCAACCTTTGGTAGTTATTCGTAACACTTCGGGCGTTTTTTCTATACTGGATTCGATGAACATTTTCCGATTACGGTTGTAAATCCACATCATAGATATGTCGTTGGTTTCACTAATTTGATGTTAATGTACCTGCAAGAATTCTCCGACCTAGCACACGCAGTTATTTTTTAAGTCGAAAGCCGTTACATGAATGCATCTTGTTTGACGAGATTTACCCGGGTCAAACTATTCTTTCAACTTTGGAGTGGTGTTTCAAGGACAAAGAAAATGCACGTAGTGATATAGTAACATCTGCAAGCAGAAAAAACTGCCGGAAACGTTCTGTTGGTTCCTATATTTTCTAGCAGAATTTTTCCACATTTCCCTTGATACGCTGGCTTACTTGGTCAGAAGTTTTTGGCGATCGATCCCAGTTACGAGCAGTTTCTCAGTTTTCGTAAATCTTGTTCAGCTCCCATAACTTCGTTTTAGTCTGCACAGCTTCCTTTTCAGTTATTGCCGTGGTGTATCTGCCCTCCTCTGAGCGAAGAGGCGTGCGTGGCGGATAGTTCTCTGTCAATTATTGCCTTTCTCAAGCTCTGGAGTCTCGGAAGACTGATTTTCCTTTTTGTTTTCCCTGCTGCATTTTTATCTATCAATCCGGGAGTTAGCAAATGTAGGATTCACTCTAAGCCCGAATCAGTGATACGAATCAGTGAAATAACATTCACTGAAAGTCACTTGATAAGCTACTACCGACTGGCGAATAAAGCAAATGAATCTGGAATAAGTGGCTTATGACAGTAAAATTCTCGACATTCAGGGGAGATAACAAATAGATCAGTTAAATTCAGCCGTCATATCAATTAGTTATCAGTAGGGATAGTAAAATTTCGCGAGTTCAGTGACCTGTAGGCTAGACTCCTCAGTCCTCTGCATACTGGAGCCTCAGCTGTGAGTTCATTGGCTGTTGCCCCGCACCTGGCAGTTATGAGAATCGCAAGGTGATTCCTTGCGAGTCCGCTATTGGCTCAGAGGCGTGGCTGGCAGGTCTAATAAACTGTGATCCAATCGCGAAGGTGAGTTCACTGTATGAGTGTTTGACGTCTATCTTGTCCCGAAATTAATTCGCGAGATTTTCCTATCCCTAGTTATAAAGCACTGATTATAAGTCACTCAATCGTCACTGTATTCACAGATTTGGCTTAGTTCTTACTGTTTCAGTTTTAGAGTGTATATCATGCATTACGGTTTTTTTATCTACTTATTGCGCACTATTGCACAGTTCCTCCTACCAAACCTCTGCCCAATTATTTGAATATACCTTTCCAATGACTTGTTATGATGATTCGTAGTGACGTGGCTTCGGTGTCTGGGTTTAAGTTCTAACTGCGAAACTCTGGGTTTGAACCTCGGGGCAGACCAAATTTTTCACGTCGTTATATATTTTATATCGATACAACAGGTATTTAATTTTAGCTGCTTCCTAACCAGCAAACAGGCATAAAAAGTTATTCTTGTGAATATCCTTTTCCCTATTCCGATTCGTAAAATCTACATTCTGCTGCTGTATTGTATATATGCAGGCAACTATGAAACGTAATGAATGTTTCGTTTAACCCACATTATTTTACAATGTGATATCTTGTAACATTCTTTCGGGAAAAATGAGCTTATGCAACTGTAACTACACAGACGCATAGTGATTTGCGATTTGCAATTACCACCAGCTTATTTAGAATTCATAAGTCGGCTTCCCATTCTGTAATATATTCACTCTGCCCGTTAAAGCTGTAAATAACCCCCCTTGGCACATTAATCTTTCAAAAGCCAAAAACGATTCATGAGAACAGCAGTTCGTTCGTACACTTCGACGTGTTAACATCAGATTGCATTGATCACCACTAATTCGCGTTGGGGGAGAAAATTACTCTAACAATTGAATAACCATATGGACACTCTCCGTGAAATATCGCTTTTAGCATGAAATTACCAGAGCAGATGCTGATAGACGCATTTCATTCCGCCGGTCTTTATGCGGTGGTTGAATTCTGTCGCTTAATGCATTTCGTTGCTCCCATTTTTGCATTGTAAAGTGTTTTTATTCTGTTCTGCACTATGTCAGTTTTTCTTTCTTTCTCGTCCGTTAAAATTGCAGTAATTCAGTTTTCAGAACACACAAGATATGAGTATTATTTCATCGTGCAAAATTTTGAAGCTAACATTTGAAAACCAAGATATATATATATATATATATATATATATATATATATATATATATATATATATATATACCGCGAAAAATTCTTTACAATCTATGCACAAGGTAATTATTTAAGCGTGATTTATAACGTCTATGGTGCAGTTATATATGACGCAATATTATTTAATTTTGACGCCAAGATAAAATGGTAGCGTAGAAACCAAACATCTGTTTACAGAACCATGCTCGAACTATATAAACGTTGAAAAAATAAATAAAATAAAATGATACTAACAGAGCAGTGTGTTGTGGTTTTTTCTGTGATTGCTCCTTTCAGCGCCTTGTAATCCCAATGTTGATTACATAAAGATGACAAAGGTACCTATATCTATTGTAAGATTGTTTTTCATTGTAGTTGTCGAAAGAACACGAGAAAAAGTGTGGTTATTAAAACAAACCATCATAACATGGGTGTCCTTTTAAAAAAAATGTCGGCTACAAGTTGTTTGGAAACGCCGCTGGCATCAAATATGCAGTATAGCGTTTAAATCCAAGTGGCCTATTGCAGAAAGTTTCAAGGACTTTAACTGGGATGAATGGGATCGATCCTCCGTACGGTGTTCATTTGTTCGGATACAGTCATGCACGCAAAAGTAAATATTATACAACCTCGTATATTGTGACTTACAAACAAGTCAGCATATGTTAGGGCTCCTGGATTTTGTACATTTACTAAAAAAATTACTACGCAGATTACTGCAATACAATATTTGTTATCGAGTGAAATTCTTTACTACACTGTGTATAAAATGTCTTATTTGATTGCATGTTCAAAGTTTCTTCTGGATTATTTGAATCGATTTTCAGTTTATTTCTATTGGTCGGTTGAAATGATACAGGTGTTTTTCCAGTAGATCTTTTCAATCTCCATAAAGAAAGATCTATCCGATACGAAAAGAAGAAACAAGTATGAATAATATTGTCCAAACACAAGGAGAGAAAATATGTTTCGAAAATTAACACAGTAACCGGAATCATTTATCAGGAACAATTAATTAACATGTTAATATCAGCAAGTCTGTCATTAATTTAATTAGGTAATGGAATTAATGATTTATTAAACGTACCCATTAATATAAACTGATCGCGAACAATCAACTTCCGTCCACTTCCTTCAAGATCATAATCAGGCATAATTTCATTAATATCATGCAGCAACTAGCTGTATTTTTAGTGATGAGATTACAGGTAATTGAGGTTTTCGACTATAGCAGTTAAATAAATAGAACGTTTATAAATAAAGCGTTTTGGAAGGAATGACTTTGCTTTACTTATTAACTTTAAACCATTTTACATACACAAATTTGAATGCCAAGATAAGCTACTATAAACGGCAGCTTCATAATTTTTTTTTTTATAATCTAACCCCTTATCTTCATGCCGGTGATTCTATTAACTCTTGTTCTGTTTTGCAATATATATATATATATATATATATATATATATATATATATATATATATATATATATATATATATATATATATATATGGTACTATTAAATTGGTTTAACTCATTTCCACCCAGTGTGCACAATTGTGTACATTACGTACGTGTAGGTAATTTTTGGCCTGAATTGCAGACTGCGAAGCTCAACGACCAATTATCTAACATGTGGGTAAATGATTCGCAATCCGTCTTACCAGTCTAGCTCATAATTGGTTCATATTACTGTAGCCGAACATAAAGCTTGCATCTCATTTTCTGTCACAACGAAGCAAGTATTGTGTCCAGATTCAAGTACAGCTCGCATCATAAATTCTTTTGTTTGCAACACCTGAAACCGCGAATTCAAGTGGGTCTGAAAGGATTAACAATCTTGGTGTGAAATAGGCCTGTATATATGCGAGTTAAATCCACTACGTAATAACAGAAATCGTCCACCATTTTATACGGCACTGTTACCCGAACATTACTCATACAGGTTTACATAATATTAAAAGAATTATTTGACCTTCACTATCATATATGTAGGGATAGGTAAAGTTCGCGAGTTCAATGACCTGTAGGCTAGACTCCACAGACCTGTGTATACTCGAGCCTCAGATGTTTGTTCATTGGCTGCTGCCCCATAAAGTAAACAGTGTTACTTCTCATCTGGCAGTATGGCGCTCGTTACTTGTTTCCTTGCAAGTCTGTTATTGGCTCAGTGTCATCCAGGGCGTGCCTAATAAACTGCGATCCAATTACAAAGTCAACATCAGTGCAAACGTGTTTGACGTCTATCTTGTCCTGAAATGAATTCGCGAAAAGTTCCCATCCCTACATATATGTTGGAAAATTCTGCTTGGACATTTTCAGCACACATGTTCGTAGTATCGAACAGTTTGAGTTCTTCATGGAAATTATTTGCACTATCAACAAAATGTTTTCCAGTTTCGCATGTTTGAAGAATGCATATCGCGCTGCGTATCCGTTCGTTAACTTTGTCTTTCCGCGCCACGCCAGTGAGCTTCCTTCTCAAACAGGTAACCTGCAATAATATCTTACTGAAAGGAAAAACCACTTTGCTCTTATTCCATGCTTCCTTTGGCCGTATCGCTTGCTCCCACATCCATATTAGCTTTGATTATCCACCGTATCTGTAACTGCAGTGTGTGCGTTGAACGCCTGATCTGTTGCTCTTATTCCATGCTTCCTTTGACCGTATCGCTTGCTCCCACATCCATATTAGCTTTGATTATCCACCGTATCTGTAACTGCAGTGTGTGCGTTGAACGACTGGTCTTTTGCCTTATTTTCGCGCGATTACCATTGCGCGTAGGGAATTTTCGTTTTAGTATCTCTACCTGTTGAGAATGTTATTTACTTTTTATGTCCCTCAATTTTAATAAATTTTAATTTAGTTAAATTAAAAGCAGGCACTAATATTTTCTTTCTAAATTATTATTTTTATTATTAACGTAGTAATCTTTATGGTCATGTGCAATGCACTATATATTATAGGCTGTTCACGCTAAAATGAGCACTTTTGAAATTACTACTTGAGATCTACTTGTATGCACGTCATGTATTCTTCAACCTTATATAAGGTGAACATTCCCATAGGCCTCAGCACTTTATTCATGCGTCGGTCAAGTGAAAAGTGTGAAATTACTATGAAAGTAAATATTTTACAAATCTGCTCGTTTTTACACTTAGATGTATTAAAAATATATATATAAAGTGAAAGAAATAATTGAAATTATCACAGATGGTTATCTAACATATTTTATTTAACTTTAAGTTATGGAACTACATTCCATTCGTCACCAACTTTACCGGGTGCATGTCACTAAGTGCACCCATTAAAATGTATGTCAGGTAGGAGCAGTGACATTTTTCTAAGGTTGATCTCAAAAGTGCTCACGTTATCGTGAACAGCCTTTAAGAATGTCAACACTGTGCATAGTAAGTCTTGTGTTGATACATATATATATACATATATATATATATATAATATATATATATATATATATATATATATATATATATATATATATATATATATATATATATATATATATATATTCACTTATTATTCTGTACACAAATGTTCATGTCTAAAAAAAAACCGAGTTTTTGTTACAAAATCTATATAAAATACCAGAAACACATCAACCCCTCCCTCCCAATTTTGCTGAACAATTTGCTACCAAAATGCGACGATAGTGTATTTATGGACCCGTTAGTATATGCTAGAGCCACTTACAGTGGCAATGGACACAGTCAGTCAAGTATGAATAAACATCTATGGCGAAAATTTGGAAGTCAAGCATTGACGGCCGCGTGGCTATGATGTGTTTTGTGCACCTTACCCTATTCGAGATGTTAGGCGACTATTCCGAAAACTGCAGTCGAATAACGTGACTGTGAAATAATGATTGAAACAGTTGTATTACAGCTGACCTTAAACAGATTGTTTAATGAATCGCTGTCAAAATTCAGTTTTACGCTGCGGGCGAGCTTTCAACCATCGTCTAGTCACACGATTTCGACAACATGTCAATTGCGACTACTCAGGAACAATTTATTAAAGACTTAAAAAAAAACTGTCCTTTGAAGACGCGTTATAAATATATCTAGTAAATACAGTTTACAATTCCAGGAAACTAACCAGCAAAAAATACATTTCTGATGAAAAAAAAAAAAAGATAATGAGGCTTAAGATTGGTTTCGTTAAGTTGCAAGCGTGTATAAATAAATAAATACCAACATGTATACAAACTGATACACCTAATTACGGGTATCCATATGTTTCGAAATATCTTTACACACAAAATGTTAAAAGTCTTATAGCAATAAAATCAAAAGTAAAAACTTCTTACTTTATATTTATGAAGAAATCGATATTCAGTATTTAATATTAAAATGTTTGTTTACACAACTCTGCGTAGTTTTCGTGGCGCGATCAAACGCAACAAAATTGCTGTTCTGATCAGGGTTCTTGAGAAAACACATCGCTTTGGGGCACAAGTTTCCAAGTTCATTTCACTTAGCTCACGCGTGAAAATATCGCAAATGTAAGCCTGAGTTGCGACTCTAACTCATGACATGTTATTTCGCAAACTGTTTACCGCGTTAAGATGACTGCTTCTTTCTAGGAAACAATTTCCCTGTCTGTTGCTGAGTATTTGAAATCCTTGATTTTTGACGAATCTATCACACGTGCGCCAAATACACTCTACGAAAAGAACACACATTTCAAACTATGGCCGTTATTTGCTTTTAAGACATCACATACATTAGAAGGACCATTTCGGAGCACTCCAACATACCTAAGAATGGCTTTTTCAAAGCGCTATATCTCAAAATGTTTGGATCAGATACATACAAAAGGACTCAAGGGACCTTCACTGAACCTTCGTACAGACTTTCCACCAATAAAATGACAGGGTCACCGCTTAAAGTCCTGTAGTTACAGCAGGGCGACGGAAACACTGCCTACTAGTTCAGAGCCTTGCGCTTAGAGGTGATGGCGCACTTGATACGCCTGGCAGTGTCGCCGTTATCGCTCCCGGGCTTCTCAGCCCCAAATGCGAAAGATAACCCCAAGCAGGCGGGCCCCTTAAGAATGCGGAGGCGAAGCCGCTGCTCATTTCACTGTGTCCAGCCGCACGCGCCAGCAAAATGGCGTCACCGTGTTGCGTGGCTGCCTACTGTTATGATGTGATCAGGCCTTAGGCCGACGGCCTGCCTGATCACACCTTTGCACATTGGACCAGGACACGAGCGAGATTGCAACAACACACTGTGAAAAGCCAGGTGAATAAACCTCTTCCACCGGCCAGTAATCGGGTCCGAATATGTCCAACAACGCGCCGATATCGGCCAGCATCACACTGGGCGCGGCGTCTTTCCTCATCAGACCATCGCCAAGAGAAGACACGGTGATGGGTATGTCCGACCCTCGAAAACAGCCTCCGGAACCACGATTCAGGTGGGGACATTCCAGTTAGTTTTCCATAGTAGTGGCTGTGGTAACTATTACACAACAGGTTAAATTAGAATAATGAACTCCGTATAAGCTCCCCCGAGTAATTTTCGCGTAATATGTTATTGTAAGATCATCTTGTTATAAACCACATTATTCACAGTTGTGCTCTACCAAATCATGTATCATTATTCAGCTACGTCTCTAGCCCTTTCTTGTATGGAGTTGACCATAAGTCAACTTCATAACACTACACTCAGCGCGGCAGTCCACGAACTTATTGACTGTGGTAGTAAAAGAAACGCTTGAGTATATGCGCTTGAAGTCTAACCTGCCACTTAACATAATTCGCAAAATCGACAGACCTCTATACCTACCTCTCATAGAAGGGGATCGTTGGCGAGGAAAATATCCACTCGGATTTCCCCCCTCGGCGGCTACGAAGTCCGTGCTGCATCATTCGAACCTCGGGTTTCCTGGCAGGAGGGACACGTTGGCCCCGATTGCTGCTCGTTGGCCATGAAATATGCAGTAGACGCAGCCCCGGGGTAACTCGCTTAAGCCAGTGCGCGATAAAAACTCTTGTTTATGGCCGCCGCACTCTCCGGACGCCTTCGCGAGCTTAGAAGGGGTTTGAGGGTGCAAGAGGGGTTGGCGAGGGTCCGGTCGCCGCGGACGAAGGGTAGTAAAGGGATCCATAAGTTCCCGCGAGGAACTGCTCATTATTTGAGTGCTGGACCCGCATTGAATCTCCGGTCAGAACGGACGGGGAAGAAATTATCGTCTCCGGTAAGGACGTGCTTTAGCACCTAGCGGCACCCACTTGAAAATTCTGGTGCCTTCGGTTCGGGTCTCGCTCCAGAACAATGCGATTTTTCTCGATGATTTATGTGTCTCGAAATTCGAGCACAGCGGTAAAATTTATCATTGTTACATTTGGGATACCACTGCTTTATCGGGAAATATGTTTGCACAACCTGTCTATCAGAAAGGAGTTTTGTGTGGAACTAGTGTGACAGGAGAGAAAGCCAGACACACGCGCTTGTCTCGGGCCTTAATCCGACGCATACTGCAAGCGCTGGTTATGGAAAACTTAATACCAATGCCTGCGACCCCAAAAATAACGCAAGTCCAAGTGACAGAACGTAGCGAAGTTGTTATATAAAGCAAGTAGCAGTTAAGTGGATTTTTAAAAATGCTTGGTGGAAGTGCGGCATTTGAAATACGATGTTTTATAGGCATTCGATGTCAAGATATCGTTTTGGATTCGAAACAGTGAGGGTAGGTGGTGATGATTTCACTGGTCATGTGAGAAACATTAGTTGAGCAATGCCTATGGTGACAAATTGTTTCAGAATTCCACGATTCGATGCCTGGTGCCAGCAACAATTCTCACGTTGGTTCTGGTGGCAATGGTGGTGGTGGCGGTTGTGGTGTTGGGATATTCTCCGTTAGTTCCCTAATCAACCTGCAGTCATCGTTTCTTCACTTATTAGCTCATTCTTACGGCAGTACAGAACTGACATGTGCGTTGGTCAGACAAAGCACCAGAACATACTTAAAGCCGCCTGCCTTAATGCTTTTATGTGGTACCCGCCTAAGAAGGGAATATCATGCTTATAATGAGCGTTAAGATCTTGAGGGATAAAAAAATAAATCTTCAATTGCTTAAAAAAACAGCGGTTGTTTGTTATTAAAATTGTCACAAATTTAAGTCCTCACTCTGAGTGGTAAAATGGGTGAAAGCTTAGCGCCGCTTCAAATATATATATATATATATATATATATATATATATATATATATATATATATATATATATATATATATATATATATATATATATAAAATCAGTTACACTAGTGTGACTTATTGTGACAAGTAACTACTATGCACAAAACATAGTACTGCAGCTCAATATACTGAAACATTAAGCAAATAAAATGAATTATATAAGTTATTATTTTGGAAATTTTTATAATAACCAATGTTGGCATAATGCGTGGAATGCGATGCAACAGTGCCCATCACCAAGTGTTACGTCCACAAAATTGACTGAACACATGACGAACAAAACACAGTTTAAAGAAAGATTACATCTGGTAAGTGTTCGAATGTTGTGGAAATTATATATATATATATATATATATATATATATATATATATATATATATATATATATATATATATATATTTATATTTATATATTTTCATTTAAAACCATTATTATATATTAGCGAATTTATGTTGGTTGTACAATATTGGTCCAATAAAGGTTTACTTAACAAATACCAACAGTATATTTTCGTACTAGTAACCAATACATCACCAACGAAGTCAGTTATTTTTAATAATGCATGGGTTGTGTGTGCTAATAACATTGCTTTTAAAAAAATCATACAAAACTATAGTGTTATCTCATTTGAAATATGGCACTTATACATTTCTTGGCGTAATGTTGGTAACACAATGTTGGCCTGACAAAAGTTTACATACCAAATGCCAACAGTTTGTTTTCCAGCAAGAGACCACCATCAACAACGAAGTAGATTTTAAATAAAACATCGTGTGTTAAAAAAAAGTTATTAAACACTTATACAAAATTACGATGTTATTTCACAAAATTATGATAATTACTTTGTTATCAATTACCAACCACTGTGTTCCCAATAGTGACACAAAATAAAACGAACTGAACATATTTTAAAGAGAAATATTTCATGTCACGGAGAACCTACATATTATATAATATACATGAAAGTGTCATTGTTTCCATTCAAAATTCTTTTTCCATACTTTTGTGTAAGATATCTGTTTCCCAACTTTGGCTCAACAGAAAAATACACACCTTTTACCAACAGTATGTTTACCAACTTGTTACCAACCATCTAAAAAAAAAAAAAAAAAAAAAAAATACACTTGCGATAGGTAATGGCATTTTCTGTTTTAAGGACATCATTGTCTGGTGGGTGCTAAATAATCTCTTGACGTTTTCGTGGCAGCAAATTTTTGTTGCCATTTTCCTTTGGTCCAACGTCGCATCACTGTGCGAACTCCAGCCCAACATATAGCCAACCTTTCCAACCATGAGCCAACGTTGGACCAACCTAGGTTTTTACTATGGTACGATACCATAAATAATAACTTTGTGCGTGTTTTACTTCTACTTATTTTTTTAATTATGTATAGCATAGATTACAGCAAATTTAAACTCTCAAAGTAATCCAAGAACACCATTGACACCGAACTATCGTCGTCTCGGACACTCCCGCAGCGTAACTTCTGCTCGCTCCCATCAAAAATTATTGCCGATGTCTTACTCTAGCATCTTGATACACCCCGCTCCCAACACCCCACCTCCCTGCATCGTTCCACTGCAAGCAGCGCACAATAAGCGTGCTCCATCTCCTCCAGCAGAGTTGCAGAAGATCGTGGGGTCATTCTTCTCTTATCGCTCCTCTTTCTTCCTTTATTGTTCTCGGCACCATTCTGACCTTCTCGGAATGCATTCCAGTGCGGTCGAATATAATTATTAGAAACAGATCACCGGCTTTTCTAATGTAAGACACACAACCTAATAAATGTTTCTTTACAAATTACACGTTTTAGCGCCTGTGTTCCTGAATGTTACCCAAAAATTGTTTTAAAATATTTAGGTTTATTACAAACTTTATTCACTACTGGACTATATCTGTATAGGAACGTAGGCTAGTTGGTATAATCGATCACTTTTTATTTTTAGCGTATTATAACTAAAAAAATACATGTGGGAAAATGAGATATTTTTTACCAATATCTGGAAATTTTACTACAGAAAAAGTTTGCATTCTGCTTATGTCGTAAAATCTAACGCTGACATTCGAGAGAAAGTGTTTTGTTCAAGTATGTTTGAGTTCTCCTTATTTACGAGTAAGGCCTAATGGGAACAAATAATCAAATAATCAGGACAAATAGTTATTTTATTTTTTTTTCAAAATAAACTAATGACAGTTTAAATAGCCATAACAAAGGTAACCCAATACAAAATTAAAAATCAGTTCTCAAATAAGTGAAGGCAATGAAACTTGTCCATAAATCAGTATAATTCACATTATGATTCAGTGTCATTAAAACATTATATTAAATTAATTGATAGCGTCTTTCATGACACAAATTAACTCCATTTTTCAAAATAGAAATTATTCCAATTAATGAGACTGATAAGCATTAAAATGAGGTCACTGGGATGAATCACTGACAACTAATGATGCTAATTTGTATTAAATTAAAAAAAGGGCATTAACCTTAAATGTAATGCAAATCGTATATTAAAATAAGCAATACATAACTGTTCAAGTCACAAATGTGTAATAAAAAAAATATTAATTTTCAAAAGCATGTTAATTTAAGATAAGTCCCGTTATAACTTAGCTGTATGACGACCGTCGAATCCACTGGAACAATGAAGTTATATCCCGGCCAATAATATTACGTAGTTCACTGTCGAACAACCAGGATGGAGGAAATAAACTTGACTACGTCGCCACCAACATAGAAAGGGGAGGCGAAGTGCAGGAGCGTTCCCCATGATGAAAAGAAAATTCAGCCATCACGTGTTGAAATGTTAGACCAAAGAGTTCAGTAAATTAACAGCATAGGCTGGCACGTGCACAAAAAGACTCGCCTGTCGCTTGAGCCCTCACTGAAACCAAATATAACCATAACAATTAGCGAGTGACAATAGTTGGTGCACGCACAAAGAGAACGACTATGGATCTGAAGTGTTACTCACCAAGGATGGAAGACAGAAAATATCCTATCTACACGATGCTGTAATTCGCGAGAAAAAAAAAACAATAACCCAAAACACACCACAAACAGGTTAAAAAAAAAATCCACTGAAGACTGCATCGCTACCACAGCAATGAAACTACAACATAAAAAAAAAAAAAAAAAAAAAACGGATTCTCAAGTTCCGCGCCAAAGACGCACAGAAAGTAGAAACAAAAGTCAAACAACAAGCTTAGAATTAGGACGCCAGATGTCGCAGGCTGTCCAGAAGAGGCGAAATGTGGTGAAGTGCACAGAGGTGGGAGGACATAGCACGTGAGCAAAGGAGCATTTTTTTTTTCAAATGTGAAATCACGTGCCAAGTTGCAGGGATACGCCGAGAAAATTCGCAAGAACTGCAGCTGCAGGGAAGTGAGAGGAAGGGGTAGCTGAGGCGGCGGCGACTGAAAGAATATGCACATCCGGTTGGTAGAGAAACAATCTCTCATGAAACACGGGTCTGCAGGCGATACTTTTAAAGTACAGATCAAAAGTAAATTGAAATCAAAGTGGCGAGAAAAATACGTAATTGTTAAAATATTGATAAACAATTATTAAATAAACTAAAATACGTGAATAACACATTACATATGTTTTGGTAAATAAATAAATAAAATATTTATCATGAAGTTATATCAAAACACCGGACAAATATACATTATTAAATAAATTCTATATGCTCAAACAGATAACAAAATAATCAATAATCGCATTAATTAAATACCAAAGGTAAATCTCAATCGCTTTTTTTTTTTTTTTTTTTTTTTTTACTAAATTAAATTCTGAAATGAGGTTTCAAAACTGTTTAATAATAGTTACCCAGCAGTGAAGCAACAGAAAAATAGTTGTGACTTATTTTAAAACGGCACAGAACCTCCTGTGCTAATCAATTCGCGGAAAATTTTGTTTTGAGTAATGACAGCTTCAGCTATTAGCATTTTGTTGTAACCGAAAAACACTTGGAAAAAAATTTGTTAAGATATTTACGAGTGATAGCTTCGTCTTCTCAAAAAGTTTCTATAATGTTTGTTTTGGTCTTTGTCAGAATTTATTTTATTTCGCGAAGAGCAGCCAATAACTGGGCATATTCTAAACCACGTGGTCATTCCCAGGTTTGTGAGTGAGCGCAGATGACAGTTACTGCGTTAACCTGCGGTAATCAGGCTTCTGACTTTTCAGGGAAATGAAAATAATCCTTGAGCTGCAACGCAGGCGTCTATCGCAGTACACATCTGATGATGTTTTTTTTATCGGGTGCACTGTATTCCCATTCGAGTTATTGACTATCGGGAAACTTGTAGTTCGGAATACTTGCCTTTATAAACAATGCTTATTTATCGTACGATGTGATTTTTACCGTATGCATTTTTATTGTTAATTCGAAACCTGTATCCATTAATAACGATCACGAAAAACTGTGCCAAAAAGCTACTACGTAGATATGGGCTGTTCACGGTAAAATGAGCACTTTTGATAGCCCTGCTTAAGATCTAATTACATGAACGTGGTGTATTGTTCCGCCTCATGTAAAATTAACAATACCATGGACCCCATCTCTTTGTTCATGCGTACGTAAAGGTGAAACTCTAACATTATCAGGGAAGCAAATATTTTACAATCCTGATCATTTTTTTTTTCACTTAGATGTGTTAAACAAAACAGGCAGCGAAATTAAAAATTTAAGCTATCACAGATTACTACCCAACACTTCTTATTCGATGTGAAAGTAGGGAAATTCTTTCCTCCCATCCTTACCAACTTAACTGGGTGCTTGTCACTCAGTGCGCCCGTTAAAATACATGCAGGTAGGAGCAGTGACTTTTTTCTAAGGTTGATTTCCAAAGTGCATACTTTATCGTGAACAGCCTTTAATAAAACTGCACAACAGTTTCAACTGGTAAAGTTATATGTGATAAAGTAACTGACAGTTGACTACTTTGAGACTGTTTTTTTTTTTATGTAATTGTTTATTTAAAATTTACTCTGCCCTTCAGAGGGATTATCAATTGTACAGCGTAATGAAACTACGTGAAAATGCCTTTCTGTCTTACTAACACAAGTACTTAGTTTGTGTCCGTACTGATATATCACAATCATTTTGAGCGACGATAAATTAATTGGTATTTCTTAAAAAAAAAAAAAAAAATTTTTTGTGCGCGTCCTGTTTGGTAAATATTATGCTTCTTTGAATTGTTGATATCATTTAATGTTAGTGTTTTGGGAAATTATTTTACAAAAATTGCACATTTAACCACAGGGAAAAATGTTGGAGCCAAGGTAAAGTTTCAGCAATCGGCGGCGAATTGTATTACCACTTTCACCGCTACAATACCCAGAATTCAGATAATACGATGCGTGAAGTCAGTTGGGAAACATCAGGTTTACGTCAAGTCTAATTACTTTTCAAAACTAATCTAAAGTAGTATCTTTAGCAGTTGGGTATTTTCAAACGATGTTACGCTGCTCTTATAATCACTGTTCTCCACTGCCGTATCCGTCATTTTGATGGTCTAGAAAGTTGAAGTTCCGCTCACTTAAGTTTATGACGTACATTACTTAGATTAGACCAAGTTAACCGCCATTGCTCCTCAGCGGTAAAACAATCTAACAACATTAGGTTGTGTATAAACTTTGGAATGGAAACGCACTGCAGTGGATGTTTGGCGGATGTGCTATTATCGTATGCAATTACTTCTTGTCTCGCTCGGACCAAAGGTTTACGGGTTCGAACACCGGGTCGAATAAGTTTGACATTTTGCGATTTGAGGTCATAGAGGTTTACAGCATGTGTGAGACGTCCGCCCGATGCCTCTTGATGCAAACGGCACAGATATTAAAAATATAAAATGAAAAACTGAACAATTTATTCACATTGGCACGATTCTTTCATTGAAACCTGCTTTGTACATCTTTAATATTGATATATTGGTGATAAATATTACGCAATACAAAGGTAAAATATTTCATATGGATTTTAGATACGTGAACTGAATTCCATAGTAACGTACGAACCTTTTGGATCCCGCTTATTAAAATTTTGAACGGTTATTTTCTTGTAATCGAAAAATTGTCTGCAGGTTGTTTATAGGAAAGTCAGTTCGCGGTTAAGTAGTATTAGAAGGGAGTGAGTATTTCGCGATAGTAAACTGCAAAATAATACAGAAACCAACCGCAAAAAGATGTTTCACGCTCTATGGAATTTAAGAGTGAGTTAAAAGCTTGGTAAGACGTTACATTGTGTTACCTTTTACGCATGGGGGTACAGTAGTAACACTTTTTTGCAGTGCTGAACAAAGCACATGGTCAAATTTTTTTGTGGATGTTTAATGCAAGTTAATTGGTACGGTTTGTACAGATATGAAGTTTCTTGACTAAAACTCTGCATCCGTAGTAAGACCTAAGCGTAGACTTCACGTTGTTTTCATTTATAGGATTTAATTAATTATTTAATAGTTCTGTCGTTTCACGCCATACTGCGGATAAAATGTGCGTTAAAAGCGGTCGTAATCACATTTATGGTACGTATATGAGTTTTATGTTTATTGTACCACGCTAAATGTAGTTATGCAAAGGCGAAAAGTCGGACATTTTGAAATTTATCTCCACCGTAAACCTTAACTCGCAGCTTAGAACTTGGGCATAAAAAATACTTGCTGTGCTTTTACGCTACTCAATATCACGAAAAAAGGATGCGGATTACAACCGTGAGAATAAATTATCAGTCACTATAACCAATGCCGTATACAGGCGGGCATTTTTAATAAATGTATTCGTGACTCCACGAAGCTTGCTGGTATCCGTGTAGTTTCCTAGTCGTCATACGAGCCTTATCTTAAACAGTCGTGTCTATTCTAATTCTTCTTAAGAACTGTGGATTATTTCAATGTTTTTTATGACATGAATGAAAGTCGATATTGTGTTGCCAATTCTTAAATTTGGTTATCGAAACATAAATGTGGTCGTTTAAAAGTATCAGTAGAGACCCGAGAATTTCGCGGGTTCATTCCTAGACAAGTTGGAATTCACACACATGTACGTTCATGTAACGTTTGTAATTGGTCGACGTGTTGTTTGACACGTCCTTGAGATAAATGAGCCAATAAAAAACATGCAATAAATTGTGCGCCCATCCACAGCTTTTTACTACCACAGCAGTCAACCAATAAACAGTTGGTATCTGTATGAGAGTATATACGATTGTGAAGTCTACCCTACAGGTCATTGAACAAGCGAATTTCTCGGGTCTTTAAGTATCAGTCAGCAAAATCGCTGTAAGTAGCCTTCTATTAATGATGTTTATTCTTATATATAACAGGGATTTAAACTATAGCAACATAACTATAGGTTATTCATAGAGACCTAAAATATCCGCGAGTTCAATGACCTGCAGGGGAGACTCTACATGCTTGTGTACAAATATGCCGATATCAACTGCACATTGGTTGTCTGCCCTCACAGTGGAAGGCAACAAATTGGACACCGTTCTCCAGGAGGTAAACACCGTGTGGACCCATGGCTGAAGATATATAAACGCACGTCTTTTGAATTTTAGTTTGACCCAAAATTCATCTGCGAATTCTTCAGGTCTCTAGCTATTCACGGTAATGTGAGCACATTTGAAAACCCTCTCATTCGGAATGATAGTCTGTAAATATATTTTATTTGAACCCTGTACATTAACTTCGGAGTGTGGTGGAAGAAACACACTGTGCTTATTACTTATATGGCAATATTTATTTAAAAAGGTGGTTAAAGAATAAAAAATCGGCTGAAAGGAAAAATGAATTATAGCCTGTTCACTGCAAAGTGAGCACTTTCGAAAGCCCTCTCATTTTGAGTAATAGTCAATAAATATATTTTAATTTAGCCCTAGATATTAACATCCAAGTGCGGTGGAAAATACACACTGTGTTTATTGCTTACATTGCAATATTTAATTTGGAAGTTGGTTAAAGGATAAAATATGACTGAAAGAGAAAAAGTAACTAGGACCTCAAAAGTACTCACTTTAACGTGAACAGCCTATAGGGATTTAAAAAAGCTCACTTTACCATTAACAACCTATAGGCAGATTTCAGTATTAAAATCCTATATAGTGACCTCTTAATATTCTCAGAAAACATAACACACGCACAGCAGGTTTATGCTATTTTCTATCGGCGTCGAAATGCTTCTTTATGGCTGTATGTGACCTTGAGATAGTTTACTAGGTATTTACCTTAAAATTAGTAGACAATTGAGAATCCAAAGGGCCTTTCTTCGTGTCAATAGGACATGCGGTGGCTTCACGCTGAAATAAGCCGAATTACGCAAAACGGCCCATAAAAATATATAGGCACTTAGCAGCGCTAAACATCTGGGGCCACGGTGGTGTAGTGGTTAGACTACTCGTCTCCCAACTAGGCGAACCGGGGACGATTCTTGGTGGGGATCGCTGCTTATTTTCGCACGTGGGAATCGTGCCGGACGATGCCGGTGGTCGGCGGGTCTTCTCGGGGATCCCCAGTTCCCCCGTCATAGCATTCCGGCGCCACACCTTACTCATCTCACTTCACCCTCATTGGCTCTCGAGACCTCGATGTTAAGAGCCGCACAAATCTCTTCACTCCACCCGCTAACGTCTGAACGATCTACTCTACAGTGTTGGGCGTGAAGGGGAAAACAGATTATACTCAGAGGCCGCCGAGACTATATTGTTGACATATTACACACCTCTATAGGCAATTCACGGTGAAGTGAGCACTTCTGCAAGCTGTCTCGTTTAAAATAATTATCAAGAAATATATTTAGACGTTAACTTCCGAGTGCAGCGAAATATACAAACTATTTTTATTATTTACAAGGCAATATTTGTGTGAAAAAGTATGGTAAAAGCATTAGAATATCGCTGAAGGACATAAGTAACTAGGGCCTCAAAGGTGCTCACTTTACCGTGAACAGCCTACATAGTATGATAGTGTGCACGAGCAACAGCAAAACCCTCGTGGTACCACACTAAATGTGAAGGTCGAGCAAAGACAAGATATTTTGCTGATTGGTCTACATTTCGATGTAAGCAGCGAATCAGGTAAATTACTTCTTCACTTTAAGTTCTTATGTAAGGAGTTATTTGGTCGTCACTGAATTCGGTTCCTGTTTAATATTCGATTAACTTTGGTGTAAGAATTGCTTTCGAAGAAACACATTGTTTCTATTGGTAGGTTCGTTACAGTTTTCATCATTACATGAGGTACAGGATAAGCAGTTATAGTGAAGAAGAACATCAGCTGGTTTCTCGCGAGTGATCCTTTCAGTATTTTCGTGTTTTCTTTACTTGGTTCTCATAAAAGCGTCTTTTTATCCTCCCCCCCCCCCCTTTTCCGTTTCTGCGAATAAGAACTTCATGTTACATCTCAGTTCACAATAAGAGAAATTTTTTTTCTTGCGTAGTGATCTGGTTTTCAGTCTGCTTTAATTTTATATCGCAAGTGTGCTCATTTTACCATTAACATTTATAACAGCATTTTTAATAATGAACAGCAAAATTTCACCGCACGAGTAACTCCAGAATTCTTTTGCTATTTCGCACGTTTGTAGATTCACAAGATCACATGTTTGGCACGTGCTCAGTTTACCTTGAAATGATGTAGATATAGACCTGCAATATTCCCGCCGTTCTACGGAGGCAGAATAGCTTGCAAACACTTGCACTTCCGTGTAGCTTTTGTCACGTGATCAAAGTTATTTTGAAATGACTTAAATGGCTCATAAAACTATGGACAGCCCAAACCTCGCTGGTTAAATGATACGTAGGCTAGTCTCTGCAGACGTCTATACACTTCAGCTGTTCATTCATTTGCTGCCGCCTCGGTGATTAAAGGCTATTCACGATAAAGTGAGCACTTTAGAAATCAACCTTAGAAAAATATCACTACCTCTACCTGCGCATATTTTAACGGGCGCTCTGAGTGACATACATCCAGTAAAGTTGGTAACGATGGATGGGAAGTAGTTCCGTATCTTAAAGTCTAACAAAGAGTCTTAGGAAAACCATTTCTGATAACTTAAATTATTTCTTTTACATTCTGTTTTTTTTTTTAATTCATCGAAGTGTCAAAATAAGCAGATTTGTTAAATAATTTGTTAAACTTTTCTAATAATTTCACAGTTTCTCTTGACCGACGCATGAGTAAAGTGATGAGGCACATGGCAATGTTAATCTTACATAAGGCGGAAGAATACACAACGTGCATAGAAGTAGCTCTTAAGCAGGACTTTCAAAAGTGCTCACTTTACCGTGAATAGCCTGTAGCTAGTTTCAGCCTTGACAAGGTAGCATGCGATTCGGTTGGTATTTTCATACTATTGGCGTAGAATCACCCAGAGTTTATTCCAATATTACAATCATCTATGCGCAATTGCCAAAGTAACAGAAAAAAATACGGGTGCTTGAAATTCAGCTTGCCTTCAAATCGATTCGCAAAATTTCCCTCCCCCTGCTCGTGTGTGTGTGTGTGTGTATATATATATATATATATATATATATATATATATATGGTAAAACTAACTGAAATATCAACACGACGCAGCTCCTTAACCATCCGTCCTAGAAAAATGACATTTGTTGGAGGAAATGCATATTATGTAATGGCAGGCACCAAGGAATGATTGTTCAAAATTCAATCCCTCAAGGGGTGAAATGAGAGTTCAAAATTTGTATGGAGAAAAAATATTAGATAGTCATTTGAAGCCACCGAAACTCTGTACTGGCACATAGGCTGCAAGTCAAAGCTCTACATCGCAATGTAGTCGAGGCTACGATTTTAACTGGATCGGCTCATGAAGAAAGTGGGTTTATGCCGAGTATTCCATATTGATTCCCACTGACCTAACTTTTTGAATTCAAGAGACGGCAATTCTGCGTGCTTCCCAGTGACGATAAATAAGTCGCAGGGACAAATTCTCAAATTCGCGGTAGTTGACATAAGGCAGGACTGTTTCTCCAACAGTCAGTTTCACGTGGCGTGCTCGCGTGTAGCTCAACACCCTCAGCCTTGTTGTTTTGGTAAAGAACATTGTCTACAAAGAAGCACTATAAAAAGCCTATCTTACATATGTTGACACGGCCTGTCACTAAAGACCTGAAATATTAGTGATTTCAAAAACCTGCAGGCTAGACTCTACAGTCTTACGTACAAATATGCCGATATTAACTGCAGATTGGTTGTCTGCCCCCATAGTGGAAGGCGACAATCGTGCCAGCGTTCTCTAGGAGGTGTCAAACACCGTGTAGACCAATGACTATAGTTATATAAACATACGTGTTTTGAATTATAGCTTGTCTCAAATTGAATCCGCGAATTCGTCAGGTCTCTACCTATTACTAATAACAACTCAGATCTTAACAGCCACAATTCTCTTATTTTTGGACTTGAATTTCATTCCGCTTTATATTTTAAAATACATATTCTATTCGTAAAATATAATTACTATGTAAAAATTATTTAAACCAAAACACGAATTCCGCGCGGACAATCGAGTGGTAAAAAAAAAAAAAAAAATACTACGGTTCTATCTAATCACGCGATACGATGTTAAAAGAGACAGTGGTTACTCGCTGCAACACGAGTTAATGAAAGTATGACACGCAGGTCAACGAGGGTCTTGAGAGCTGATGAGTGTGATTTAAGCGAATGTGGAGTACTGCCGGAATGAAGGGGCAGGGTAAACGGGAGATCCTCGAGAAAACCCGGCGACCAACGGCATCACCCGGCACGATTCCCACTCGCGAAAATTCATCGATCCGGCCGGGTATTTGGACCCGGTTCGCCTTGGTGGGAGGCGAGCGTGCTAACCGCTCAGCCACCGCGTCTCACTCTAAGATTGCAGTGTGCGGTGTAACGGACATTCACTCTCTCTTTCCAATACATGATTTCTGTCGTTAACGCTGTCCTTGTTTCGCCTTGCTCTGTTGCATGATAAGTTATATTTTTGCAGCCCCAGAAAAATGATGCCATTTTCGTTGCGTGCGCGCCATGCAGTCACAGTGATAGGGTTTCTCACAGGCTTCAGTTTCAAAGGAGCCGCTTAGCTTTTCATCGAGGGATTGGATTCGCTAAAGAGTTATCAGGGAAGTAAACAAATTAAATTCTCTTAACGAGGCCATTTCCTTCCACCCATTTGCTACTCAACCTCCCAGTTACGTCACAAAGCTGGAGTAATCTGGCAACAGTGAGCGCCATTTGCACTGTATTGTAGAGTGTGGCTGGCGTGCTGTCAGATATCAAAGCAAATTTTCCTGAATATAACGTTTGTGTTGTCACGACGATTCACGAAATAGATCAAACATAATGATGTAGCCATTTATGCGGATTCCACCCGTTTATACGGTCGCTGAAAGCGTAATGGATGTAACTCAGCCACAGAGTACTTCAGAACACACAGGAGAAACGGTCGATTATACTGCGAACTACATCCACGCACACACGCCATCAACATTTTGGAACACTGTCCGCCTGGCATCCTACTCGCTTGTCGGCCGACCAATCAGTGGGGAACGTTTTCCAGCATGCGGTAGCCAATAGGACGCAAGTCCTTTCCCTGAGCCTTGCGCGGAGAGTCAGAGAATTGATCCGCTACCCCAAATCGCCTCTGTGCACTCGTCTACTCTGTGACTTGGCTTAGAAAGTTTGTATGCGTTTTACATTCGCACAATGTTGGTATAGGCTGTTCACGGTAAAATGAGCACCTTTGAAAGCCCTGCTTAAGATCTACTTGTAGGCACGTCGTGTATTCCTCCGCCTTATGTAAAATTAACATTACCATGGGCCTCGTCACTTTATTAATGCGTTGGTCAAGCGAAACTGTAAAATTATTAGAAGGTTAATAGTTTACAAACTTGCTCATTTTTACACTGCGACGCATTAAAAAAAAAAAAAACCAGAAAGCGGAAGTAATAATTTAAGTTGTCACAAATGGTTACCTGGCGCATTTTATTCGACGTTAAGATATGGAACTACTTTTCTTTATCGTTACCAACTTTACTGGCTGCATGTCTCTCAGTGCGCCAGTTAAAATATATGCAGGTAGGAGCAGTAACTACTTTCTTAGGTTGATTTCAAAAGTGCTCACTTTATCGTGAACAGCCTTCAGCTGTTTCTAACGTAAAGGTAATGTGGCAAGAATGGATACCAAAGTTGGTTAGTATCAAGTACTCGACTGATGATAAGTTGCACGTGTTTTTCGCGAGAAGATTTTTAGGACAGGTTGTGCTCCAAAGCACTTTAGTTCAGGAACATTTTCATGATTGGATCATTTGAATTGTTACGTGTCTTATCTGTTTTTTTTTTTGTTTCGTTTTGTTTTATTGCACCCGTAAGATATTTTTTTCAATACATAGCTGTACAAAGATATTAGACAAGTGAAGTTACAGTCTGCCTGCGAATCACGAGCTGTCAGTATCGGAGAAACATCATTCTGATTGGCTCACTCATGTAACAGTCTATCTTCACCGGAAGATAAAGTGGCCAATAGTCAAATGAAGACCACAAGTATGCACATAGCATATTGAAGTCTAAACTCCGCGTAGTAGATCTTTTTGCGAAAAAATAGGTGGTCCTACAGATTATGTTTTTTTACATAGTTACTTAACAACTCTTTAAAATAATATGTTAATGAAATTAAAAATTCACAAAATATTTTAGTGTAGTAACTCGTGGTGATATTCTGGCAATTAGTTCCAAAGCTTTAATTTGTACGAGGCAAAAAAAAAAAAAAAATACAAAACGGGCTGCTTCCGCCATCGTTTTACTAATACTTCTTCAATCTTTCGATTATGCTCAGCAAAACTTAAGCTATGAATATCTCGAATGAGAATTACGTTTATTTGAGAAGAAAACGAGAAAGTCTGCTGTTACCGTGATGTTTGTGAAAATTTCCTCAGAGAAAGTAATTGATACCTTCGAAGTAAACTTCGCCAAATTCCGCTTTGAAAACGACATCTTGAATCTTTAAAAGACCTTGTCTCAACGGTTGGAGATGATATAATCTCGATTCTGAATATCGGGGGTGTTCCCCTCTCTGCTGTTATTCACACGTGAAAATTTCACAAGATTTGCGTCAATCACTGTCTTTTTTTTTTTCTAAACTAAATGGAACAAAATATATTTTCAATAATAAATAGCCCACTATAGCGAGGGAAATATAAATATAAATAGGTTCTCACGTAAAGCTAACTATAGTACTGAACAGCGAATATATTCCCCGGAGTAATTATCTGGTTCTTTTCGTCCTTTGTTGGTGAACTAGCCTTCGCGTACTCCCTCTTCTGTGCACGCGTCACGATTGGCTGGAGGATCATCCTGGCGTTAGCGGTCTGCAGACAACGATCGATTGTTATTGTCGGTATCACTGCAGTCGATCAGCACGTTGATCAAAAGCCGCCATCGCTGTGATTACATCGGCCGGTATCGGAACAAATGATGTCGCAACATGTGCGCAATGAAAGCTCTGCATGTTTATGACACAATTCGTTTCCTACGGACGATGGTCGTCTATGTAAAACTTTAGGTGTTGCCAAACGGAAAAAAAAAAATAGTTCACTGGCGAACGAATTTTTTTAACAGTATTTGATTTGGTGATATTTTTCAACATTACATTTTGATAACTGATTAATGTATTGATATTGTTTACACCTTACGTTCACTAATTAACGGTGTTTTTAAAATTGTTCCCTGTCATCCAGAGCTTTGCTGTAATTGAGTAGTTAATTTCGATTAGATGTAATGTAATGACATTTTTTGGAATTGGGCGATATATTATTTTAGTATAGAGTGTCTTCTTTCCTTTCAGAATAAAAGCCAAGAATAATGTTTTTATCGAAGGATTTAAAGTACATATTAAGAGGGACGTTAAATATTCCTATGTAACAGATTTGTAGAGACAATGGTTTGTCGATAGTACAGGTAACTGTTTACTACGATTAAAAGGACTGTACACACGTCCTGGCAGATTGTCCTGGCCGTCATGTATGCATGAAACTACTATCACGCTTCATTATGCCAATAGTATTTTGATGCTATAAATGAGAACGTTTAAAGCGAACTTGCAAAGAACTTAGCCCAGACGGAACCTTCAACATACAATCATTAAGGATAAACCAGCTGGAGTGTTTTTTCCATGTTAGCTCAAAACATTTCGCAATTTTCCACTGCCTCTACAGATGTGTCAACCCTATCGAAATGTAAAATGTAACCTAACTTTGAAGGCGTGAGTATGATATAACGACTCACAAAATAATAATTGCATTTTACTTACTTGTGAAAGATGCAAATGTCTTTGCAAAATCAGTTGTTGTCAGTTATATCTGCATCCTCTCACTCCCTTCAAAAGTTGTCTCCACGTTTGGTTAACAATACTCCGAATATTTTATTAACTCGAAAACCAAAATTCATTAAAAAAATGGTTAATTTACTTTCCAGGAAAGGATCAATAAAGGGATTTTCTGTTTTGATATTATTTGTACGTATACATCAAACATAAGTAAAATAATTTAAAAGAAAGTCAAAATATGTTTTTTATGCTTTGTATATAGCTTAATTACCACGAGTACTGCCGCCGTACGTTTTGCATACACTGGGAAGATATAATCTGCTTATTGTTAACATAATGTTAGTTTGTTTAATTTTTCGTCCCCAATGCGAGTCAGTTGTGGTTCTTTTTTCGCTCTCCTCTTTTCAGGACTAGTACTTAAGTTTTCGTTCAATACGTTTTGAGATCGATAGCTGCCGTGTCATGGTAGTATTAACGAAATACCTAAGATCCTTCTAACGTTATTTTTTGATTCACTGTAAAACTGGTTTAAAGTGACAGAAGACATGCGTGAGAAATATTCGTCTCTTAGAGTTTCTTACGAATAATGATTACGTCCATTATAGTCATGAAAAAATACCAAACAGTAAGCTTTGTTCTAGAAACGCTAAATTATTTCCCAACAGTGCTAAGAGAGAACCCATTGTGTGCACGTGTGTGTGTATATGTAGATAGCTACTTTTTTTTTTTTTTTTTTTAATATTATCTTGAATTTTAGTCCAGCACGTGATGAGCAGTTGCTTAGCCCAGACCACGAGATGTATGACTTCTGCAGTTAAAAGTCATATTTTCTCGAGTAAAAATCATTCCTAAAGTCAGCTATATATTACAGTGTGTTTATAATTTATTAAATATAACTTATTGCATAATATATTAAATTAATATCTAAACACAAGAAATGTATGGTTATTTTAGAAAATAAATTATTGATATCTGAAATAATTTTTACCATAATTAAAAAAAAAAAAAAACAAAAAAAAAACTATAGACATTGTTACAATAAAATGGTTTGTAAATGGAATAACAAGTTCACAACTTTTTTTTCTTTCAAATATGCCCATTTTGATGCCAGGCAGTATTGGTTACATTGATTTATCTTGGCTCTGGGGATATTTAGAATATTTAACACATTAACATGATTTAATAACTTTAATCACGCTGAAACACACTATTCGACTTAACTACACAAGACACATTTAGACTTATTCTTTCTGTACTGTTGTGTTTGATACATTTAGTTTAGTACTGTTTTGCCATGCAAAACTCCTTTAGCTCCTTTCCTTTTAGAGTTAAAAAGAAAAAAAATATATTCTGGGTCGCGGTGAAACATTATGTGGGCTACTCGCCTTGGTTGTAAAATTCCCAGACCACGACTGAATAAACTCCTTCAAGCTTGTGTTGCTCGCAGAAACAGAATTTATTTTACGTTTATGTGGCATGCAAAGAACTCGTACGCTGTGATCACCGCCTGTATCTTCTGTACGAAAGCAAAGAAAATAGCGTGTGGTCTTCCTGCCGTACACTGCGCAAATAAACATGACGCTACGAGTCCAACGTGTAAAAATGATGGCTTACCAAATTCCGGTGGTGTTGCGTGCATATCTTCCAGGTATGCCAAAATTGTATTTTAGATGAGGCAGATTTAAAATACACAATTTAATTATGTTATTTATAAAGCTCAATGTAAATGGTACTCTTTAATTTAGCAGTATTTATAATCTAATTCAAATGTCGGTATGCAGCACTTCACTTACGACAAAGGACATAAAGCATGATGTTATAAATAGGTAAGAATTTTTCCCAGTCGGATCCTTTATGTTCATACTCTTAGCAAGTCAGCTTCCCACCATAGTGATTCGTGTTCAATCTCCGAAGCATTCTAGTCTGGGTATTTTTTACGGGATACAGTTGGTAGTGGGTTTTCTCTCGTATTTTCGTTCGTAAAATAACCGTGTTCAATCGCTTCATTTTAGAGACTTGTTTCATGACATGCCTACAATGGCTTACGGTTCCTCGTCCACTAGTGTCGGTAATCAGTGAATTTACCTTTATCCTAGGATACAGTCCCATTAGTAAATTATTTACCAAATGCTCAGTTGTACTTAGAAGTCCTTCAGACTAGTCTCTTCAAAGACAGAAAATCGTAAACAATGCTAACAATTTGTTATGAGGACGTGCTTTATATAAAATTCGCAAACATGTAAAATAAAAATGGTTTTTCACGTATGTCAATATTAAACGATATATTTTGAAAGGATAGATAAAACTTGCTTCAATTTTTTAAATTGTAATTTTTGCATTTTGAGATTCAGACTATCATATGTTAATCCTAGCAAGGGCATATTGTGCTTTTACTGTTCAACAAACTAAATAACTGGTTACACGTTTTGTGGCAATGATGAAAGGTAAACTTCAAAATTATTAGTGCCGTAAATATTTTTAACTGGTTATGATTTACAAAATGTTATTCTTAAGTAAGGCAGTATAACGACTAAGAAAGCAATTTTTGATTTAAAGGTAGTTTGATGGTCGAAAGTAGCTTTTATTCATTTTTCCATATTTTCGTGACATTTCAAAAGAAATGGTTTTACTATCCACTAGCACAACATAGGCTACAATAACATATAAATTATCACTCGGACCCTAGATCAAATCACAATCAAACTGTTCATAATCACTATAGTTTCCTATCGTATGGCCATGTCGAATGCTAAGTAACATACTATGGATGCTAACCTAGAATGTCTGGTTATGTGCCTGCCTTTTCTGTCTATAGAGATTCAATATGGCTGATCTTCATTGAAAAAAGGCTAGTAGTAAAATGATAAGTTAATTGTTAATGAACAATCCCAACAAGTTCCCAAACACAGATGAGAACTGAGCATGGGACCTTGTATTTGATATGTATACTGCGTTTGCGGTATCATCACAGTTTATGAATCAACCTTTGGAAAATCATCATATGTATGACGTTTTTAGTTGTTTGCTAAATATGTCACTTATTACGAGGGTTTCATACATTAGTTAACAAAGAAGTGCCTTATTTTTAATTAAATTGAACATTTACGTATATTCTATCTATAAAATATAATTTTTCATTAATAATTAATATGAATAAAAACAGGGAGAATATAGGAGTTTTGGTAACGCCTGGTAAGATATAGTTCTCACGCAAAATAATATTACATTGAGTGCGCACGAATCCGGTTCGTTGTTACGTTGCTGTAATTTTTTATTATTTGGTTAAGCTTTGTTTGCACGAGGCGGGGGGGGGGGGATAAATTGGAAGCAGAACTTCAACAGTGCGTCAAAATATACGCAGAGTGACGCGGCTAGTGTACCGACTGGTTACATATAATACATTCACGGCTAACCCTAACTTTATAATACATTCACGGCTAACCCTAACTTTTCTGAAGCCATCCTAAAGTTCTCCGCCTCAAACAAACAAAGCATAGAAGATTGCATCCAAGGGACAACGCACCGCATTCGTGCGAACTCAGTGTAATAATGTTTTGTATGGTAACTTTTTATTACTAGGCATTACCAACACACCTAGCTTCTCCCTGATTTTATTCATAATACATATAAAAATATACAATAATTTATACATAATATAAATAAGGCATTGCTATCCTAACACAAGTATGAAACGCTTACGATATGACATATTTACTAAACAACCTAACGCGCCATACATATATGGGGTGATTTTTCAAAGGTTTCATTCGAAAAGTGTGAAGAAACTGCGAATAGACTTATACAAGTCACTAACCACGGCACACTGGCTGAAAGAGAGTTCTGTAGGGAGCGCGCTTGCAATACGTCGAAAAGAGAGACCTTTTTTGCAAGACACGGAGTTTTGTGAACAGAGTTGTAATGCAGCAATCTCCATAGCAGTATAATAACACCTATCCCCCCCGCCTCCCAACACTCCACGGACCCACATCCCTCATGGGGCCGGCCCTTTGTGGCGTGACTCCAACCATCGAGGTAACGTCACGTGACCGTGTGGTGTTTGCGGGTCGGAGGGGGGGTTCCGTGCCCAGCGTATAAAGGTAACGTGGTGTGTGTGTGTGTGTGTGTGGGGGGGGGGGGGGAATTCGGAAAGCTGCCAACTGGCACTCGAAATACGTGCCATTCTGCCAGTGATCATCAATTCCAACCACACGTTCAGATCCTATGGGTAGAGCCACGAGGATTTCGCGAATTCATTCGGAGGCAAGGTAGACTCCAAACACTTGTTCTTTTCTTTCACTGTTGTGATTGGACGACCGTTCTTTAGACACGCCCCGTTTAACCGTGAGCCAGTAATAAACAGGAATCAGTCGTGTGAGTGGGTATTTGACAGTCCTATACACATGCCTCACATGATCACAGTAACCAATTAGCAAATGAAAATTTCTCGAGTTTATAGACGGCTGTCCAGCCTAGCTTGCTGCCAACTCAGTCCGCGAAATACTCGAGGTTACCTATGGGTAACTTGGAAAATATGGGGTTGCTACGGGAACGGGGCTGTTAATGCGTAGGGTATGGTAGGAGTCCGCCTAAGGTATTCAGCCGAGTGTACCACGTCTGTCACGAGTAATATTTTAGTGACTTTTTTTTTTTTTTTTTTAATCTCTGTATATGCTTTTGATAAGGGCGGGAGTTTATCGCGAAAATTTTTCAAGCCATGTTGTACTCCAAACCACTTTAGTTCATGTGTACTTTCGTGGTTGGATGATTTTAAATGGTCAGTGAGTCATGTGTCTGTTCGCGAATCATGGACGTTCAGTATCGGAGTCCTTTATTACGATTGGCCTAGTCAAATAAGAACTTGTCTTGTCACGTATACACGCGGCCAATAACCAAAGGAAGTCGTGAATGTGGACGTAGGATATTGAAGTCTAGCATGTGGCCAAAAATATTTTCCCCAAAGATACCTGTCCCTAACTTTTGATAGTTAAAGTTGCTCTTTTTAGCTAGTAATAGACCATTATACATGCTTACTGTAGTTTACTTAAGGAATTGATGTCTTGTTGTTTTTAAGTGGATTCAAACACTTGTAACAACCATCCGGCCGCAAGCAACAAGGTCTCAAAGAACATGCGCGTGCTGTAAAAAGAGTTTTAGTCCTGTCAAACCTGGGAATGCACCAAAATTTTGCATCAAATTTTTTATTTATTTATTTGTGTACTTCAGGGTGTGGCTAAATCGACATCCCACCGCTGCCACCAGTTTTACTGTCGTCGAACTCAGTGAATTATAAAAAAAATATACATGAGCGTACCCGTTAGCTGATTGGCTGCGCGAGGCTCTGATAACGGGCCTGGCGTCTGATTGGATACTGCGTGCTGCCAACGCTTCCTAATTGACTGGGCTACCGGCCGGCAAGTAAGTAATCAGGCACTGATTGGCGAACGGCGTTCCGACACGTTTCTGGCTAGTGACGCCATTTTGCTGGCGTGCGCGGCTGGAGTTCGCGATTGAAGAGGCTTTTTTTTTTCACCCTCTGTGTTCTCAAGTGCTCTGTGATTTCGGCTTGTAATTTTGGCGCAATGTTTACCTATTTCTTCATCTCTTATGAGTAGAGACGTGCAAAATTCGCGTTATTATTTGGAGACAGACTGAACTCCACGTTACTGTGCATTTGACCAAGTTCTGCTATAGGCTGGTATAGGTTGACCACGGTAAAATGAGCACTTTTGAAAGTTCTGCTTAAGATCTACTTGTATGCACTTTGAGTATTCTTCTGCCTTATGTAAAATTAACATTGTCATGGGCTTCATCACTTTATTCATGCATAGGTCAAGTGAAACTGTGAAATTATTCGAAAAGTTAACATTTTATAAATCTGAAAATTTTTAAACATCTAATGCATTATAAAAACAGAAACTGGCATAAATAATTTAAATATCATAAATAGTTACCTAACACTTTTTGGTCGACGTTAAGAGATGGAACTATTTTCCATCTATCATTGCCAACCTTCCGGGCGCATGTCACCCAGTGCGCCCGTTAAAATATATGCAAGGTATGGTCAGTGACTTTTTTCTAAGGTTGATTCTAAAAGTGCTCACTTTAACGTGAACAACCTTTAGTATGTCTGACATGCCTTGCGGAAATCTTGATGGAATAATGTAGCTTCAGCGGCGGACTGGATAATCTTCTTTAACGAAGTCTAACAGGTAGGTGACTCCACTTGTAGGTTGACGGCCAATAAAACCATTGACGTTGCTCACTTATGTACAAGGCAGTGGAGTTTATATCATGTCATCGAAAAATAACGCGAATTTTGCATTTCTGTACTTATGGGTAGGGATGATGGTTCATCGTGGGATTCAATGTACTCTACAGGTGTCCGACAATTTTCTCTCCTTACTGGCTGTCATGCATATATGAAGCTACTATCCCATTTCACTGGGCCAATGAGGATTCTAATACTGTAAGGCATAACGTTCATGATTGGTCTGCAAACAACTTAGCCGAGTCTAAACCTTGTTCAACAAATCTTCAAAGAATAAGTTAGTTAAGTGTATTACTGAAAATTGTTGGCTCAAAAAATTTTCGCGACTTTCCATCATCTCTACTAATGAAGATTATTCATGTGGTCTGAAGTTCCTTGTCCTGAAATACTTCCACGATTTTATTGGACCTTGTCCATTATCTGTGTTGACTACCAGATATAAGCAAGGAAGAAAAGTGAACTGTACAAATAATTACAAATTATTTGCAATGGATGAAAAAATGCAAAACTGCGATACTTGTGAAACCAAATCGTTTACCTGGAACCATTCATATAGTCCATTCGTGGTTTACTTAGAACTTTTCTGAAGCCATGCTAAAGTTCTACTTTCTGGATATTTCTCCGCATCATGCAAACGAAGCTGAACAGAGCCTAGAAAATTACACTGAAGGGACAACGCACCTAATTCGTGCGCACTCAGTGTGACATTATTTCGCATAAAAACTATTTCTTACTAAGAATTACCAACACACATATTTTGATGGGTTTATCATTCATTTTAATTATAAATGAAATATTATAATTTATAAGTAAATATAAGTGAAAGTTGTGTTTAACTGAAAAGAAGGTAATTTTATGTTTATATATATATATATATATATATATATATATATATATATATATATATATATATATAAAACGCTTGTGATGTATGACACTTTCAGGAAACAACGAAACACGTCATACGTGGAGTGATTTTTCAAAGGTTTGATACAAAAAGAGTGAATATACCACGAATATACTAGACCGTTTAGTGCAGTGTCTAACGCAATGGAGGGAGAGAGACTTAAAATTATACTTTGGCTTGAAAATTCCATAACAGAGAGTAGGCCTAATCGGATACGTTATTCACTAGGTATATGGAATGATTATCAGAATTCTCGACATAACGACAGCAACGCGAAGAAAAAGGAAACGACGAACTGCAATTCGTAGTAATGACGATAACGGGGCGATGGAAGACTACGTTGTCGATACACTCATTGGTAGAGCTCCGAGTATTTCACGGATTGAGTTGGCAGCAAGCTAGGCTGGACAGCTCTGTATACACTTCAGACTTTACCATTTGCTTATTAGTTCCTGTGATCAAGCGATGCCTCTGTACAGGACTGTTACACACTCACTCACACTATTGTTCTGACGAATAGTCGTCCAATCACAAAATTAGGAAAAAATAACAAGTGTTTGGCGTCTACCTTGCCTCCGAATTAATTAACGAAATACTCGGGGGTTCTACTTATTGGTACAAACCTTCAAAACTCGCTTTATTATTTCAAGTCAGACTAGACTTCAAACACTTGTGCTTTTGAACTGCGTTCGTCATTGGAGTACAGTTCGTTCGGACACGCCCTGGACGTCTTCGGACCAATAGGAAACCACTAACGACAGGCTGGTCCAATCACGTCCAATTACGTGCTCTGAGAAAGAGTCGCCATTGGCTGGGCTGCCGGCTGACAGGTAAGATATTAGGCGCTAATACGCGAATGATCTTCCGACTTGTTGCTGGCGATTTGCACCATTTTAATGCCGTATGTGGATACAGTGCGCCTCATAAGCTGTCGTTTTACCTCTGAATCCTTAAGTACGCCGTGCTTCCGTTTGCTAAAGAAAAGGCACAATAGTGAAAATTGAAATGAACCTCAGTTTTTCTCTGCCGTTAACGTAGCTTGTTGTTATACTTTTCAATCTCTGGAATCCACTATGGCAAGTTTTCCCAAGGTATTAGCTTGATTTTGTGATCGTTACAAAGTATAGCCTACTCAAGAGAATTTCCAGGAATACAGAACTTGCTCGTTGGATAGATTTTTTTTTTTTTTTTTTTTTTTTTTTTTTTTTTTCCACGAACAACGCAAACTTAAAGTACACTTTCATTTTCCCCGAAGCTGCTTAGAAAATACTGTTTTCAGCTACTTTCATGTTGGGAAAATTGTTTACAAAATTATATTCTTTACCACAACGTGGCGTGCAGCGTGTACTTATCTGCGGTTCCTTGTGCATTAAATATAAAATGTAACCAAGGGTGAAATTAATTTATTAGAGTTGCGAATAATTCAGCACGGCACGCTGGATTAGATTTTATCTAGTTCTCAAAATAACGCAGGTGTATTTCTATGCCAATCGTTATAAAGTTTTTCCTAGTAGTACGATAATAATGTCGATGAGAGTGCACAAACAGTTTATTATTGTAGTGTGTGAATTGGGATGTGAACAGATTTAAATTATTATTTAAATAAAATTATTGTAATGGCGTTGTGGTGTTCAATCTGCCTACCACACACGAACATACATGCGCCAAGCTAACTTAGAGTAGATGATTTCGAGATGTCTCTTTCCAGAAATAGTTACACCAGTGAGCATAAACCACATATTTTATGCTAATTATCAAATTCTTACCAGGATGATAATTGTACACCAACTCAGCAGAAGGCTAGAATACCATACGTACATAGCACCTTAGTCAAGCTCAATAGCTTAGCATGCACAGATTAGGGAGTAACTAACTACAAGAATGGAGTCCATAAGGAGATTAAAATATTTAATTTTTAGTAAAAACTACTTGGATCTGGCCAATATTAGTCACTAAGTTGTTAAAAAAAATAGTTAAGCTCAATAGCAGTATTATTGATAATCTTCTGGTGGCATGCATGTATCTTAAGTGGCCGTAACGGAAGCAAGACGCCCTGTGAGTTGTTACGAAACAATAATTTAATAAGTTCTTGGACTTTTTAAAAACAAATAAATAAAATCTTCTTTAAAACGAATATATATTAATTTAAGCACACACCAAGCAAACTGGGAACTGGGCTAGTAATCTCTGGTTTTGATTTGCAAAATAAAGTTTCAACGCAGGCGTCTTATGGCAGATAAAATTGTGTCTACATTAAGCTACTTTCCAAAACTAAAATCGGCGACTATCTTATTTAAATTTCTTACTGATTTTATACTTGTAGATCGGGATGTCTCACATGACAAATCTGCCTTATGCAGATCGGCTACAGTCATGGGATGCGGTAATTCTCTCCCGGACGAATATCCTTCCATAATATTCTAGCCAACGGGCTGTGGTACAGCGAGATACAGTCCAAAATGGTACTTTTCGGAATTTCGGGGAAGGATATCTAAACTAAATTAAATTGAGCACTACTAGCGCCTCAGACCATCTTCTTCTCTTGCCAGCATCGCAACAATCTTCTCTTGATCTGGCGAAATATACTAAATAACTCGCGGACTGCCCTAATATCTATATTTAAGAATCCTATCGGGGCCGTAACACTCCTTGCGTCCCACCTTACATCGCATTTGAACTCATTCTTCCCTTCTCCAATAATAACGTAGCTTAGAAGTGACGCTATGTACCGTCCAATCACAAGGCGGCTGCTTCCTCGTGCAATCAACAGATTGCGTTGCCCCTGGCAACGGGCCTCAGTCTCCAACAATTATGGCTGTCAACCAAATGCCACATAGCACTAAACAACTGAAACTCTTTACACGTGTGTATATATATATATATATATATATATATATATATATATATATATATATATATATATATATATATATAACATTTAAGCACAATATTCTTAATGCAGAAATAAAGGAAAGTAATTATTTTGAGGTGAATAGAAATTAGCTTGTCATAACAACAAATGAACAATAAAATATCAACAGTACTGAATTATCATGCGTTCGAATAAAAAATGTCTGGATTTTCATTTGATTATTTAACGTCTCATTTGCATACTGATAGTGCAAAACGCAGCCGTAACATTATATAAATGATATGTCGTCACGAATGATATTCAAAACAATAATACGCGTATGTGGATAATACCCCGACTTAGTGTTCTAGTAAAAAAAAAAAAAATTTCAAGTTGGAACGGCGAATGCACTTTTGCGCTAATGCAGAAGTATAAATACGGTATTTTTTTTGTATTCATTCACATTGTTGTGTCGGACTTTTAACGTCGAGAAAAACCACATAGACCATCCTGTAACATATCATTTATGCCAGGATCACAATAAATTCATAGAAATGGAGGATACGGAACACATTAATTTATACGGGAGTCGTATTGTTTTTCGCCCCCGTTGTACATAGTTGTTTAAAATACAGATCTGTTACATCGTCGTAGTAGGTATATTTACCACTTTTCCCAGTGATTTCAATTAAAAATGTATATCATATTATGTCATTATGTAGGATATGTAGGATAGAAACAACACAAGTAACTGCTGGCAGACAGGAACGACGTAGGATTTCAAAATAATTGGTAGGGTAGAGTGTTAGATGAGTTCTGACAAGATCGGAACTTATATATATATATATAATCGTGTATTTCGCAGTAAGTATAAGATTACATTACGTGCTACTCACGAAAACTTTCAAGAGACTGACAAAAAACGATTTATTTTTATAAGAGGATCAGTAAAATTAATATAGACGATTTGGCGAGATGTCAAATAAGAAGGGGAAAGAATCAAACGACGCCTATAAGTAAAATTGTGCTATATCCCCTCCCCCCTTCCTAGTTCATCCTAAGTGTGCCAACTATTAAAAACAATAATTTTTTGTAGTACGTAAAAGTTTTCTTCATAATAACCTGCTTTTTGCACGTTCATGAGTTAACTTCCGGAAAACCTGCTTCCTCAAACGAATTTGTAAGAGTTATTTAACTTATTTCAAATAGA
Source organism: Dryococelus australis (assembly GCA_029891345.1). Taxonomy (NCBI): domain Eukaryota; kingdom Metazoa; phylum Arthropoda; class Insecta; order Phasmatodea; family Phasmatidae; genus Dryococelus; species Dryococelus australis. The sequence continues at coordinate 41,799,334 of CM057003.1, forward strand.
GTTCTCTTCTCTACAGTACGTTGGTTAAGGCTGCGGAGATAATTACGTTTTTAAAGTGTGTGAGCTTTATCAACTTGCTAAGGAGAGAATTGTCAGGGAAAAATTCGACAGTGTCGCCATTTCTGTCGGTATACACATATTTGACATGTGATTCATTTCGCGCGAAGAATATGCGATATAATTTTTTTTTTTTTTTTTTTTTTTTGCTGCCTGCGTTTATTACGAATTTCCACAACCATAAGAATTGCGTTGTAACGTTGATAAAACTTTTCCCATGGAAACTCTAATAATTGCCACACAACCTCGAGCTACTTTGCCCTTGACGAAACACATTATTCGTGGACGAAATCATCGCATGGCTAACCCAGCAAAACGTTCTGATGCACATGAGATTAATATAGTCTATTTGCGGTTTCTTCACATTTATTGAATCAAACCTTTGAAAAATTACCCCATGTATACGTGCTTTGTTCTCTCCCAAATGACATTAATCACAAGCGTTTTGCACTTGCGTTTACATAAGATACCTTATTTTTTGTTAAATTGAACTTTTACCTATATTTTATCTATAAATAATAATAATATCTAATTCATAATTAATATGAATGAAGACAGGGAAAAAATAGGCATGTTGGTAATCCCTGGTAAGAACCAGTTCTTATGCAAAATATCGCAACACTGAGTGCGCACGAATGCGGTGCGTTGTTCATTTTGTGTTAAACATTGTTTGCGTGAAGCGGAAGAATATCCTGGAAGTAGATCTTTGGCAGGGCCTCAGGAAAGTTGGAAGCAAATGTGAACGGACTATACTACTCGGGAGTGCTGTTGCACCAGTCGCAGCTTAATCCACGTTTCATAAACCTCTTGCACGTCAGGAGTTACTGTGCCGTGAAATGATCATAACAATCCCCGCCTCATACGCAATGCGAACGTTGTAACCGGGTAGTGCTTGCAGGACGTCTGCGAGTGCGCGCGCATCTTGCTCGGGGTTTTGGGCGTGTGTTACGTTGCTTGAGGGAGGGGGTTAGCCCCTGCAGGGGAGCAAACAAGGGTGGTTCCCCCCCCCCCCCGCGGCTAAAATTCCCTCCCCACCTGTGCACGTCGGTAATTCTCGTCCCTCGTAATTTGGCAGGAGAGAAACCTCGGGATGTTTTGCCCTTTCACGTCTCTCAGAAGCTTTCCATTTCCCGCCCTACAAACGACGCACGTCGGGTTGCGGCCTTTCTCAGGTTTCACCTTTCCACGCACCCCCTCCCCCCCCATCCACACCAGTGTTTGATGCTTCCCTCGCAAGGGAGTAAATAGTTTGCCTGCCGAACTTTCACCCCCTTGGCCTCACCCCCCCCTCCCGACGCCCTGACATTATACACCGCCGACATCTCACTCATTTCGGTAACAACCCGCGCCACAACCCGCGCCACAAAAGCAAACGCTGGAGCACAGAGGCTCGGTTTTGTCGATCCAAGCCCCCAAAGACTTTATTCGTGCGCTACCTGTCGAGAACTCCTGACCAACGAAAATTCCCCCTCGAAAATTAAAATAGTAAAAAAATAAAACAAGCGTTGCGTGCGAATAGATACGAGTTCCCCGCCCTCCGTCTTACCTTTTTTTTTTGCCGCTCTCGACCGCAGAACACAAAAAAGTACCTCGAAATTGCGGTCGGTTTGCGGCCTTTGTGGAATCGCCTACTGGATACCTGATATGACGTCACGTGAGTAAGCGGGGAAAAGAGTACTAGGGGAAGTCTAGGTGTACCTGTAACACAGCGGTTTTGCCAACCACTTTCTCTTTGGCTTCCAGTCCCGATGACGTCAGAGATCTGCTTTTACTTGTAAGCTGGAAACAAGGTCAATTTTTCAAATGCGCTAATGCAAATTTGCACACATACATCCGCTGTGACCTTCGTCCCCAAATATAATTTCTTGACACCGAAAATTATTGGCAACTTTTTGGATCATTGTATCTTCGAAAATACTATAATGTCTCTCTCATTTTATAAACGGATGATATATTTTGCAGTTACCTAACTACTGGCAGGCATATCACAAGCGTTCCATATCAGTGTGTAAAAACTTTCACTACTCAAGTCAAATGGAGAAATAGCTTCTAACACACACAGAAACAGCTACCAACAAAAGAAACATTTATGATATCTAGTCTACACTTGTAACTTGAAGTGTAATCTTTTTATACCACTATACATCATCGTCTCTAATATATTCGTTGCCGTCAAAAGCGTATAGTAACGTGTAACGGAGACTTATAATAACTTGAAAATAATTATATGTTAGTCAGTGTCATGTACAGAGTTTTCTGGAATTGACTGAGATACTGTCGTCTCGAATTTTATACGAAAATATGGAGTTTGGGTTTTTTCGTCCAACAATACGAACAGAAAAGCGTAAGACGCGAAACGTTCAGTAAATGCTGATCACGGAAAATTGAGCACTTCGAAAGCCCTGCTTAAGATCTAGTTGTATGCACATTGTGTAGTATTCCGCCTTATGTAAAATTTACGCTGCCATGGGCCTCATTACTTTATTCGTGCGCCAGTCAAGTAAATCTATGAAATTATTATAAAATTATACATTTTAGAAATATGCCCATTTTTACACTTAGACACCCAAAAAAATGTACAAAGCGAAAGAAATAATTTAAGTTGTAATGCATGATTACATAATAATTTAAACTTGACGTTAAGACATTGAACTATCTTCCATCCATCGTTACCAACTTTGCTGGGCGTATGTCACTCAGTGCGCCCGTTATAATATATGCAGGTAGGGACAGCGACTTATTTTCTGATTTCAAAAGTGCTCACTTTTATCATAACTGCCTCCGGAACATTCAATTGCAGATTTGCTCCGCATAAACCGAGTTATACCGTGTGTAGGGCGCAAACTATCGATTGTGTGACAATTCCGGCCACCAATAATTCCTGTCAGAAAAAGTTGCAGCTATTCCGACCAATTTGTCACAAAAAAAACGTTCTAAAAGGCTTTATATGCGATAGGGCTCTGACAATTCCGTCATACTGTACATTGTTTGCGAATAATGCTCTCTTAAACTGCCAACAAAAAAAATTACGAGACATTTCATATACTAGAAAAAAAGTGTTGACGGGTGTATATAAAACAACTACGCATTTTAAGTATGATATAGGCCTAGTATAATACGACTTAGAACAATGAAGTAACTAAACAGGAAACACAAATGAAATACCTGTTTTCTAGAATTGTAGCGGATTTGTGGATGGTGGATGGAGTTGTCACTGGCCAGGACTATCGCCGACCGGAAGTGTCGACACACTTGAACCGTCATCAGTCCAGCTTCCGCCTTGCCACATTATTGCGAATCCTTAGCATGCAACACAAACGATGACGGCATTAATAAACAAAACGTTTTCTTAGCTCTTATAAATTATTTTAGAAATGGAAAATACAATTTTGTCTTTGTACGATTTTTCACTGCAAAAAATGTTGTTAAACAATAATTGACAAGGAAAAGATTATATGTATAGTTAACGAAGCCTATTTTCCTTGGGTTTGAAGTTCTAATACTTAAAGCGCAAATAAATTACCTTTATTTCGCGTATTAAGAAGTAGCTTCAATAATATGCAAATACTAACAATAAAGTATGCATAAACGTAGTTTAAGAAAATTATATTTCTTTACTCGGTAACGAACTACACAAAAATATGCTGAGTATTGTTCGTAAAAAATGTTCGTACCAAAATTGTTTAAAAACACATTTAATTACTTAAATTCATTTGTGTGCGGACATTGCAAATTATTATCAATTCGGTAAATTTCATTCTCTTTCCAATGGCGTGTACTAAATTTACAAAAATACTTAATCACATCGTAACAGGCTAATGGAGAAAATTAGTAGGGAACCAATCCTGGCGTCAGTCTTTGGACAAATGACGCAAGCTAAATAAAGCCACATGTATAGGACTGCGATGTCTATCCTAGAGGTCATTATTGTAACTACGAATTTCCCTGTTTCTTTTCCATACTTGAATTATTTATTTTACTTAGAAACTACCTCACTGGTATTTTCTTAACTTTCATCTTGTACTTTTAAATAGCATCTACGTGAAAAGTAGAGGAAAAGTTTTTTTTACAAAGACACAGACTAATTGACATTAGTGTTAATGACTTCAGCCAGTCACGGGGATAAATACTTTCAAATTTGTTACGTGGATAAAACGGAGCGTTATTTAAAGACCTCCATCGCTGTATAAAATTAGGAAACATGGTATAAACAATACCCCTTAACACAAATATATCGTATTTATTTTAAAGTACATTTGCACAGCACTTTCCGCATGAAATACTGAAGATAATTCGTGTATGTATCAAAAATTATTCATACGTAAAAGTCGCCCAAAAATAATGAGTAGTTCTGAGACGAAGATTAATCTCTCAGACTTGTCCACGCATTTACAAAGCTGAAACTAGCTTATTAACTTTAACTAGTTCACAAAATGCGTGCTTTAATTGCAGTTCATAAAAATGTCAAACACATTTAAAATTAAAGCTCACAGCAACCTTAAAACACAATTTCGCAACTTTTATGAAGATGACATTTCTTTTACGTGGTGAAATTTTTTACAGCCAGTTAGTCTTGGCGACGTGGAATAATCTGAAAAAACCATCGAATTTAAACATTATCGCTAAAAAAAAAGTCTTCGTTACGATTTTTTTTGACTATATTTAAATTTTGGGTTGTTCCCGTACGCTTGATTTGATTTTAATTAAAATATTTCTGTTGGAACATCATCAGATTGTAAAAAAATAGTTCAGAGAGGTAGATATTATTCTTTGGCACTGGCAATTAGTTTGTGTCAAATTTTGCTACATTTTATGCAAGGCCTAAGTAAATGCGAAAGCAAATATAGTGACAGGGCACACAGAAACAAATTTAGAACATCTTGCTGTAGTTGAATAGTTAAGCTTAAGAAAGTTTTTACATAGAATGTTATATATATATTTAGGACGTCGGTCACTGTTGAGAGATGTGGCATCGCAGAAGTCAGCAATAAATCCCTGATGTGCGTACTGTATCTCACGTCCCTCGCCATTCAGCAGAAGAGAACCAGGGCGGCTTAATTACTAGTTCAAAACTTGCACCTTAGGAAAACATTCATCGATACTTTGCGTAAAACTTTACGAAGTCAGTTGTGTAGTTTCAGTAGAAATATCAGCAGAAATTAAATTCTAATTCTTAAAAGACTTAAATTTTACTGATCACTTGGAAGCAACTTAAGCATTTGTGTTTCCATTTGTAAGCATTTTCGCCGGAAAATTGAGTACCGACTGTACTTTGAAATTTTTTATTTCTTTTTGTTGAAGCAGCAATATGTTATTTTATACAGCAAACTCATTATCACGTGTAGAGATAGCGATTTTTCGCGAAAAAAATATGAGTACATGGTAGACTTCGATACTATATGTAACCAACGGAAGTTAGTCTATTTCCAGTGGTTGATGTCTACTTGAGAAGGAGTTTTCATATTTGACTGGTGCTACTCAGAATTTGGAAACATCGGCACGGCTCTTACATGATTCGTGTCCAGACAGTTAATACGTGTCAAAAAATATTTCAGCCAATCAAGAAAGGTAAACGACCCTATAGTGTTTTGAAATATAACTTGCCTTCAAATTTTTTCGTGAAATTTCGCTACCCCCACGTATAGGTACTACTTAAGTTCGCGGCTGGGGTGTTTTAAGGTTATTTCGATTATATGAACGCCTGAGAACGCTACAACAGTCATACCGTATATTATAACCCTGCGGTCTGTTGGGTTCATTACATGGTACTACGTTATAAATTACGTATATCAAGAGTGGTTTAACCAGTCAATTAATTTCAGTGATCAACGCGTGAGTCACGATACAAAAATAAAAGTAATAATAAATATACATCGTTCTGAGGACTGTACATTTTTTGCGGGAGTTTTGAACGTTATGGGTAAGATGTATACGTAATATCGCGTAAAATTCTCTGTTCTTATTGGCAGCAAATTAAACTCAAAATTTTTGTAGGCTTGTTTGAAGCCACGATTTTTATTGCACGCATCGAGGTACTGTCGAGCCGATAGAAAAGGTGAGCGGTAAGGTGGCCAATCTCCTAGTGACGTGCTCACACAAGTTAGTGGTTCTGTATCGAGGGTAGCAAACAATGAACTCGCGGAATGCAGTCGGTATGCATGGAGCAGTGACGTATAGATGATTCGCAAATAATAACACGGATTTTTCATCAGGCTGTACATAGTGCTGTGATCTACCCAGCTGTTTCGTGCGCTTGGCTGGAAACCACCCCAACCACGACAGCATTCGGGACGAGGCCACGAGCAGCGAGATGTTATTAAAACAAGACATTGGTAACAATCCGGGGCCGCGAGTATTTAGCGCGCGCGGAGGACTGAAGCGGGGCCTGTCGCTGACCCGAAGACGGACCGCAAAAGGGCGGTCCGCTGCCGCCGATTCCGAGACTTCTGCAAGCAGCCTTCGGCATCATTAACAAGGTGAGATCGTTCCAGTGAGTTACAGCAGAGACTTTATTAGACATTGATATCGTTACTGATAGTAATTGGGTTTATTATATCAATCAACTCCACCACTTTAATGTAAACGTTGTACGAGTTGTGTCAACTGTATTTTGATTGTGATCTATATAAAGACATTAAACACGACATTGCCTTTAATTTAAAGCTACACCTTGTAAGAGTGCTTTGCCTTCTTTCTACACTTCCTTTTGAGTGCATGGCCTTCCCCCTTCAGGAAGTGCCATATCAATAGGTAGGCTATTCATCGACTACTCTTATCAATTGCGCTGAAATAATCTTGCTGGTTTTATCATATTAAGCCTAGTTATTAATATTCAGCTGCAAAAAAAAAACGCCATAAGAATCTACAGTTGACTACGTAATTTTTTGCACTAGTAGTTTAATTTCTGACGTTAAATGCAAAGCAGCTTACAAGAAATAGTCGTTCTAGAACCAAAGTGATGTACAGTACAGTAGATGTACTTCTGTAGCATTTTGGGTATTTTGCCCTTACATGTCGTTATGATGAGGCTGCCATGTTATTGAGGAAAAATACGTACTTCGTCAATTTTGATATATGGTTCGACTACCTTAGAACCGTCGTAAAATAACTTCATGGGCGTGTCACCTGTAGTCAATTTGCGGTTCCTTCTCACTTTTTGAATCAAACCTTTAAATAATCACCTCAAGTATGACGTGTTTAGTTGTTTCCTACATAAGCCAAATATCACAAGGGTTGCATACCTATTTAAGTTTTGCCTGTATTATATCCATACATTGTAATATTTCACATATGATAGGTATGATTCAAACACTGGAAAAACACGTATGTTTGTAGTACCTAGTAAGAAATAGTTCTTATGCAAAATATCATTACAACTGGGTGCGCACGAATCCGGTGCGCTGTCCTTTGGCGAGGAATATCCTGAAAGTAGCACTTTAGCAGGGCTTCAGAAAAGTTTGAAGTAACCGTGAATGGATTGTAACTCGTCTTAGTAGAGTATTTCGGATTCGCGGTACACCAAAAACGCTTTCACTCTCGACGGCCGTTGTAGTCTGGTACCAAAAGCTGTGCTTTACCTACGCTTCATATTATAGAACTGTCGACAATGAATGCGATACGTCTCTGAAGCATGCAAAACATTTTTCTGTGCATAAAGTGCATCACAAAATACATAACGCAATCGCGTCTGTGATGGCGTGTCAGTTAAGTTATGACGGTCATTCTACGCTTGTTAAACACATTTCTCGACCACTTTTTAGCGTTGTACGTTTTTATGGCACAGCTGCCAAAACTTTGGGGGTGGGCGGGGATACGATAAGAAGAATGATATACTCGTAATAGCGAGAAATTTAAAATGGACTAGCTATGATGTAATATATTGTTACGCGCTCTCAGCTTTGTCCCGCACGAGCGAGTTGAAGTGAAGGACGGAGTAGTTGGATTATTTGTGGACGCGCGCACCATCAGTTGCAACAGGAGACGCAGCAGCGGCTTTTCACAAAGGAATGTTTACAAAGCATGTCTGTCATGCCTATAAGGGCACGTGCCGCTCCCTACCTTGGGCATATGGTGTCTTTGAGACATCTGAAGAATGCCCTGGATTTCTGACCTCGTTTCTCTCAGCTATACTCGGGGTGCGGCGAACCTTCCCGGTCAAGGCCAGCGGCTATAAAAAGCGTGCTGGGCCTCCGAACTGGAAGTTGTTGTTGGAGTTGTTGAGTGGATGAGTAGCTGGAGTTTCAGCAAGAGACGACGAGCGAGAAGAGAAGAGCGCGGCGAGAGAAATGGCCAGCGGGAAGGGGAATCTGGGACTGCGAGTATCACAGCAGTGAAGGGTGTAGCTGGCAGACTGGACTATTGTACTGGTTGCGTGAGTGAAAGACATTACAAATGATGACAACTGACAGACTGAACGCATGTTAATGATAAGTATGAGTTAATTGACTATAACCAGAGACACTGTAAAGGACGTCAATTAAAGTTTAAATAGGCATTAAATATTGCTCTTACTCAGAAATAAAAAGAGTGATAGTAGAGAGAAATTATTTAATACTGTAAAATAGCTGTGTGAATTAATTAAAAATCTTATTTAGTTCTTTTTTTTTTTTTTATTAAAATGTCCAGTCTTTCACGAACTCAGATTCGCCCCTCAGGCGTCTTGCAACAATAATACCAATGCTTTTTGTTATTTCCATTTCTATGAATGGTTATCCCTACCAGTAATACCTAATGGTGTATGTGGGCTAAGCTTGAAAATTCCCCATGGGACGTAAAAGTGGAGTGGTCGATGAATATGCATGATCGAAAAGTACCTTAATGTAGTTGTTTTAACTTCTATATGTATGGCTGTACAAGAACCAACTACTCCCGCTGCTGTAAACTGATGTAACAAGCTTTTAAACACAGTTTTTTTTTTTTTTCGCAAGCGGCCCCAGAAAGTTATGCGCGCGCACACAAATATATGGTGACTCAGCCACTTTGAGTTAAAATTTATCCCCTAAAAAAGATAGGTATTTCACTTTTGGGAGAAAAGCGGACGGTTTAATGGACCGAAAAATACATGGATTTTCCCCGAATGTTTTATTTTTTTATATTTTTTTTTCATCTTCCTTCTGGGTAAACACTGATGCATTCCTCATCTCCCCCCCCTTTTTTTTTTACTTCAATCACACACGCGTCGCTTCTTGCGATTAGGTCAGGTCCCTGTTATATCTCCGTACATAAACAAGAGGCTGTTTTTGGAATGATCTAGGTAAAGATAGCATTACATTCGGAATGTTGCCCCGAACGCCTGGGCAGTATTAAAAGTCCGTAACATACCACGTTTTTGAGTAGCAGCACTAGTTTTCCGAGCCACGATTTCACAGCCAGTCGTCTTTCAAAACACTTCGTCTCAGAGCCAGTTGCCGTGATTGGACGATCGTTATAACTGTAACGTGTCCTTGCGCTCTGGGGCCGTGAACCAGGGACGTTCAGGAATCGAAGTAACTTGAATCTGATTGGCCCAGTCGTATATGTGTGTATATATATATGTCAATTTTTAATATCGCAGTGCTTTCTAGTATATTAAATGATTAGTATCATTTAGCCTCTCTCCATCGCGTGTAGTTAAAAGTGCTTATTAAATTTATTATACTTTTGGAAAATTCACTTTAGTTGCATCAGAAATGGATGGATTTATTATATCCGTATGCTCCTCTTTTTGAAACGTAGTTCATATTTAAGTTACGTCCGACATCAAATTGTATCGTCCAATTTTCTTGCCAAGAAGGAAGAAATTGAATTATGGTGGAAAAGGCGGGCCTGTGTTCGAGAAGAACAAGGCGGACCATTTGGGGGGGATATAAAAAAATGAAGCTCACTTTCTCGAGGATGTTTTTTTTTGCGTTGTAATGTCAGAATACACAAGGCTTTGTTGAGAATATCAAAGAGTTTGAAATACTGCCATGCCGTACGCCATCAACGAATTTTAACTTTTCTTTTAACGTTTGTGTTTTTCAAGTTTCCTTCGACGGTTTGCTACCAACCTCAAAGAAAGTGAATCGACGTTAATAACTTCAACAACTTAATTAATATAATATGTATTTTTATTTTTTTATTTTTGCGATATCTTTACTATCAGGGGGAAGCAAACGTATTTTGTGTTACATGCAATACTTTGTTGAGCAGCCGGAAGAGGAGGGGGGGGGGGGGGGGAGATGCAAGGTCTTTCATATGTCGAGAAACAGTGCTCCTTCCATGTTTCGCCTATTTTCTTCCCACGCAGGGCAAGATAAAGAACGCGAGCCAAGCTTACGCGCTCGCGTAATCCGTCAACAAAGCTCATGTTTGCCGGCATAGTGACAAAGGACGGAAAAGCCTCGGGAGTTGACGGTAAAAGGCTCGCGTTGCCAAACTTTCTCAGTGTCGGGATAGCGCAGCGTTTCTCGGAAAGATAGTACAAGTTTCACTTGCAGAATGGTACATTTATGGTAAAAAGAAAGCACATAAAATTTTATAATGCTTTTTAAATAAGATTAAATAAAAACTCTTGCTTAGAAACAGAATTGTCGGGTATTACACACGTATACCGATATATTTTCAGTAGAAACTCGAGACAGTTTACAAAACTTAAAATAATTATTGAAGTAAATGAATAAGTACCGGCACACAAAATATTTTACCTTACGGGAATCTTTGAAAGTGGAAGAACAATTGATTCAGCAATGCGGTTACTGCAGGCTTAATGGACTCTTTGATATACGCAGTGACGGCTGACGATCGTACATCGCACAAAATTATCGTACTTGTGCGATCAGGATCGTCCGGTTGGAAACGCTCGGTGCGGTAGTTTTGGTTTGGAAGGGTTTGATGTAGTATTGGGGAGGGGGGAGGGATCTGCGTCCGGCCCATTCTTGTTCGAGCCATTTGTAACGACCGAGTAAACGAGCAGGTGATAAAGGAAGCCATAAGGCGGATGGCGGAGAGAGAGAGAACGGATTTAGTAAGGGCGGGTACGCGCGGGGGTTGAAAGGAGGGGTTAGCGTGGAAAAGCCCCGACTGTTACGGATTACCGTCGGATATCACACAGCAAGAAGTAGTTGGTTAGCACGCCAAGACTCGGGATTGTTTGGGAAAGGGGTTGGAGGGGAAATTCCGAGCGCCATGTTCGGGCATCTCATCAACTTGAAACAGTGCGCTGGCCGGGAGAATTGGTGACGTCAGCTGTTCGGGACAGACGGATAACTCGATTGTCCCCCCCCCCCCCTTCTTCCCCCATCAATTCACCCTTCCGCATACGATGGATTTTCGGATGCACTCCCGACCCCTGCCTTCGTTATCACGTGACGCGTTGCTGACATTTGATTGTTCCCGCCTGCCGGATAACTTTTCGACGCCTCTCAACTCTCTGACGTGTTGTCTACAGCCGAGAGTTTGCGTTTCTGGCCGTCTGATGACTTATTACAAACACTGTTTGTTGTCTCATCAAGTGTGGCATATGTTCATTGGTGCATGGCGAGAATGCTTACAGTTCGAGATCATGTTGTATTCTAATTACATGATCAATGAAATGTACTGTGCATACCAGTTAGGTCGCACAGCGTGTACTGAGAGGTTAGAAATTCAGTTCATGCGCTCTAATGAAACTTCCATTACGTACAAAACATGTGTTATATATCGCATAATAAACAAAATACCAGTGAAAGTAAATACATCACCTATTATGTTGACCCTTTTTTATGAACTATTTGACGGAGAAGGGATTTTGGGAAAGGAGGGGGGGGGGGGGGGATAAAAACTGCACAAAATTTTGCTTTGTAATCAATCTAAAAAAATTCATTTAAAATTTGATTTTCATATAGTTTATTCTATTCAATTACTAGCACTTAAGCCTTTAATTACCGCGAACAGAAAACTTTTTAATTTTTACAGTTTAAAACCTGTAGCGGACCAAATACTGGCTATTTTTTTGCATACTAACTCAAGATAATACATTTTATAAATTTATAGTCTATAGCACGCACCAATCTTCATATAGTCGACTGTTTGTTTCCGGCTGGTGAATAAACTTCCAATGCCTGTTATCATTCGACATATTGCTGACAGTCGATTGCTGTCGGCAGAGCATCAATTTTTCGACACGAGTTTTGAAACTTGAATGCTTCTGGTGGTCATATGATCATTATACCTCTGCTCGCGTTCTTCCGATACATTTGCAATAGTCGACTTGTGAATATAATTACCAAAATTCATAACACCCTAAATTATTACTTTTCAATATATGTGCTTGAATAACTGCTTTAATATGCACTCTATATGTTAAGAGTCTGTCGGGGCGTGAAGGAAGTTATTCAGTTGGATAAAAAACAATTTCTGAATAATTTTGACACCTGAGCGAAAAATAACTGTTATCGTGTACAGTTCTGTAAGGAGAGTGCTAACCTAAATGTAAATGGAATAAAAATCTAGCTGTCTTGAAAAAAAAATTGCATACCAACCTTACAAATTATAGTATTGCTAATACAATAAGTACACAGTAAATCACGCGAAGAAGTATCTTCCAACACAGAAAAACAAGTGGCAAACATTATAATGGATTGTTAACTGTGAATTAATTTTTCTTAGTTGTTATCGCGTATTGTTTCAAACCAGAGATTAAAAATGCAGAAGCAAATTCATAAATAAGTACCTCGTTCTACGCGATTGTTCATACGGAGTGCTTTCTGTAAAGAACACTGAAACAAACTGCGTGTTAGAAACCCATTCCGCAATATCAGGAATATTAATCGCACAAGGAGGCGAAATGTAAAAGTTCTATGACATCCCATCCGTTGAAATAAAAATACGAAAGAAAAACCAGATTGTTTAAATTCGCTCTGAAATATTACGGGTTGATTTTTCAGCTTGCGTCGTTATTACGGAGTAGAAAGAAAGAATCCCAGAAGGGACCGTCTGTGAGAAAGGAGGTCTCGAGTCTCAAGGGAGCAAGGAAACGTTTCTTGCTAGTGGTGTAAATTTCTTATTGTTCTTGATGGTACGCAGCAGTCGAGAACGGTACATTTGTTAACTGTCTGCTGTACAGCACGCGGGGTTTCCTTTATTTTTTTTATTTTTTTTTGGGTTGGCTTTAAATTTTCCAACAGTTTCAGTGGAGATGTGCGTTAACTATGCACGGAAGGGACGTACGCCAAAATTGCCACTTTGTACGTACAAGTTAAGCAACTCCAGGTTCACATTACTAAAACCCCATCTTGCTTCTGTGAAGAAGCGAAGGTGTGAGTAAGTGTTACGGGTCATCTCTGTGAAGTACAGTAAGGAACTACGAAATGGCAGTATGTACAAAGATACTCTCCATCGAAATTCCATGTGATTTTTTCGTGTGATATAGAGTAATATATTACGTAAGCATACTTTATAATTCTACACCGGTTTATTTTAACTATAGTGTCTTATTAGGTTAGAAAAATGTTCCTTGGAGTTTTTTTTTACTTCATATACGTATCACACATCGTACAGACTAGGTTTATTTGTATAGAATAGCTGGATGATATAAAGGCTTCTTTGTCGCCGACGCTGACAGCGTCGTATTTCATCAAACTTACTTCAGTAATATACCTTTTGGATGCACTGGTATCACAAAAACTGAGCAATATCAACGTAGACTACAGGAACAATAGGGATGGGCCTTGATGTTTTATTCTGTCATTCAACTAATAAATATACCTTTGAAACCTATGAAACCTTAACAAAACGAAACGCATTGACCCTGTTTCCTTTAAAACGATTCGACTACAAAATATACATTTCAAAACAACAAATAACTCTGCAACTATTTTACAAGTTATTTTAAATCTTAATATCAATTGTGAACATGCTAAAAATAAACGGCAGTCAAAAAATTGCATTTTTGTGCCTTCCCGCTTCTGCCTGGTGTGAATTGTCAGTTATAATCATCAACAATATTTCGAAAATAACTTTAATATGGTCGAAATATGAAGACCCTTGTCCATATCCCCTTATTAGTGTTGTCCGTGTTCACACTAACTGAGGAAATATCCACTCTTTAGCCTTTTATTGTTCAATGCAGTGCAAATTTATGTGTCTAAATTCTTCTTTGGGTCTGAGACGATTGTTATTTTCAATTTCTAAGCTTCTGGGTTTGAGCCGCCTCGTGGATTTCTTCTCCTACGTTTCGGCAGTCGTTGCAGCTGCCATCATCAGGGGACAACACCTGACCAACTGCTCCATGATGATGGCAGCTGCAACGACTGCTGAAACATTGGTGAAGAAATCCACGCGCGGCTCAAACTCAGAAACCTAGAAACTGGCGACAATGGCCGCGGAAGCCTGCGAGCTATTTCTGATTTACTTTCTATTGGCAAAGGGCTATGTGAATCCTCGTAGGCTTCTTTTCCTGGAATAACAAACTATAGTATGTTGTGCGTTGTGAAATACTCCATGCATTCGGAAAGCTATACCTTGGTTCGATCCTCTTCGTGGGATAACAAACTATAATAATAGATGCAGACTGCGTTGGGCAAGCTGTACCCTGATAGGCTCTTCTTAGTTTAATAACAAAATATAACATTGTGAACAGTTGTTTCAGTTTTGCCATTGTGGAGGGCTAGTTCCACATACAGAAATACGGTGAGTGATTTATTCAGTGCACAGAGCAAGCCGTTCCTCGTAGGCTTGTTTTTGCGAGAATAACAATACGATGATGTGTTTCATAGCGTATTTTGCGCACTGGGGAAGGGTGCATCCCCGTAGGCTTTTATCCAGTAATAAAAAACTTAAAGATGACGAGCAGTCTAGATCATTTCATACGCTGGGCAAGCCCACGTCACACAAGAAAACAAAGCGAAATTTTAACAGCTGGCGTCTTGGCGATATTTCACTGTAGCTTCTGAAAATGTGCACTGGATACACTCCCGCTGACTCGCGTAACAAGAGTGCACGATATTTCCCAAACGAAAATTTCGCAGAAATCCATCAACACAAACTATTTTAACTAGCCACTTGAGTAAAAATGTGCTGTCGTTTTTATATGTAAATTATTTTAATTTATAATGGAACGTGTTAGTAATTATTTTTACGATCTCTAGCTTAATTTTTTTAAATTAGTTTTTCTTTCTTTCCGGAAGCATGGTTTTCTGCTTTCTCGATTTATCTCCCACTTTCGTGGTTGAATTTTTTTGAGGAAAACGACCATTAGAAGATTGCTGTGCGCCTTGCCAGACGAGTAATGGATCGCGTCTGTGATGTGTGAGGAACATAATATGAGTAACACGAGAGGCGGAGAAACGCATGCCAATGTGGACTTTAGTGTTAACCTATATACCGTCTATTCGACGTTTCTTTGCACCTATGAATCAAACCTTTAAAAAAATCACGCCATGAATAACGTGTTTGGTTTGTTTACTAAATACGCAATGGGCAAGTATCAGAGGCGATTCACATCTATGTTATCACAAATATTTATTTACAATTTTTAAAATGTCTTTGATAGTTAATACGAATAAACACAGATAGGAAATATATGAGTTGTTAATGCGGGGTAAGAAATAGTTCGCATATGTAAAATGTTATTAAACTGAGTGCGCACGAATGCGGTGCGTTGTGCCTTTTCTGCAATTTTCTGGATTCAGTTAAGCTTTCTTTGCGTAAGGTGAAGGAATATCCTGAAAGTAGAACTTAAGCAAGGCTTCAGAAAATTTGGAAGTATCCGTGAAGGACTACAATCATGTTTGCCTGTGTTCGGACGTTGCACCAAAAAAAAGTAGATTTAACGGTCTACGTTGTACACGGCAGGAAACAGCGGCAAATATGGAAAAGTCCCTCACGTGTGGGACTATATTCCTGAGTCAGTCATATAAACGGCTGCTGCCAATAACATCAATTGCAAAACCTTTCTAATTGGTCCTGGCGAATAACAGTACGCTGTACTGGTATTTGCACAGATACAAACAAAAATTTTGTTCTTTGCACCAGCTGAAATAATATTTATTTCTGTGTGACGGTAAAAGTTTATCACCTTGAGCCGGACATCAGAAAAAAGCAGCCAAGATGCTCGTGGTCAACCTGCCTAGAACAAGCTGAAGCATTGTGTGTGTCACGAAACCTCTTAAGCTTAAAACTTAATTTTTTTTTAGAGTTATGTAACGATTCAGAATGTTTGTTTATTTTATGCGCTATACGTTTTAAAGTATTTTTTCCATGTTTTGGGGTGTAATGTAAATATTTATGTGTTTTAGTATGAAAATAGTGTTTGTTTACATTTTTTCTACATTTTGCCGCCATTTTCAATGTCATGATTTGACAGATTTTATGTTTATAGAGACGTCGTGGTTAAGGTAAAAATTTTCTGTTTGCAAACAAAGAAGTGAAAAATGGACACAATATGTATAAAAACAGTGTATTTTATAAGCGAAAATTTTTTAATCTGTCATTTTGTTATTTAGAAGCATGTTTCTTTGGGTCACGAATGCTAGAGATTAGTACATGCGTGGCGTCGGGGACGCACGCTATGTAAACAAAAAAAATAATAAAACAGCAGCAACCGTATGATTTTCACAGGTAAACGTCATTCCACGTATTCGCGTCATCCATATCTCAGACAGCTCCAGGGCAGATGCTGGATGTGATTGGATGCGTGAATTTGCGCAAAAAAATTTGGGAAGTGGGTTGCTAGCCCGCACAGCTTCCTTATTCTTGGAATAGGCTTCATCTGGACCAATTGTACACTTAGATGCTGCTCAAATGAGAATTTTATTTTCTGAAGTAAAGTGTACCTAAAGTTAAATATTGTCATGTAACTTGTTTTAAAGTATTAAAGAGCTGTGGGCAGGTGAAGAAGAGTCCCAATACTTGCTGGATTGTAATATTATGAAGAGATATAAGCCTAGTCCAGCTTGTATTTTTTTTTTTCAAAAATGGCCGAGGGAAGGTATACCTGGCAAAACTATAAGCATATGATCGGGAACACTTTCAAAGACTTTTGAGCATCCTGACTTACAGTGACATGTTTCAAATCCGTTTGAACGAAACAAAACAATTTTTAGAATTTTAATTTCGGAATTATTGAAGACTTTCTGCCCATTAGAGTACCCTGAGATAGAAAGGAGTTCCATACTGCTGTGACCTGCTTACGCCAATAGGTCACGCATTTATTCAAAGGGTGGCGTAGTCAAATAAGTAAAGACTAATTAAACAAACTCTAATTTATTAGCTCTTTGCAACTACAATTACAAAAGTAATCAGAAGTATCTTCGGATTATTCTCGCAACAATACTCAATGTCAATTTTGTTAGCTTTGAGGAATTACTAAGCAATGTGGTGACTTTACTTAAATCTCGGGAATTCTGGAAGATATTAACTCGCTGGCCCTCGCCTCAAACTACTGTAGGACGCCCTAACAGGGATGAGATATTTAACCACTAGTTGGACGTCACACAGCTCGTCTCGGCTGCTGCTGCAGGATGTCGAACCCGGACCGCTGGACTGGCGGTCCTCACAGACGTTGACGCAGGTGGCCCCTCCTGCGACGACAGGAAGAAGAAGGCCGCGAACCCCCATAGCTCGCCTCATTTATACCTCACCGCCGGACCTTGTTTAGAATGCCTCTGCCCTTAGAGTTTGCACAACTAGCGATGTCATGGCCGAGTTTCTGCTTCCTGCTCGGCCTGGCACCCTTTCGTGCTGTCCCCAGTAATACTCACTGGCTGGCGCTAATATCGAGGAAAACTAAATAATTCATCTTTATCTTGAGGAAGTGAACAGTGTTTAGGTTTGTTAAATGGAAATTTAGTTGTGATATATGCATATGACATGGCAACAAAGGACATTTAAATATTTTCTTGAGTATGTTCAATGTGTGACAATTTAATTTTCTAAAATTTTACAATATTAGACTGTTGAATGAGATTTTAAAACGATTTCAGCATTTAAAGTTATTTGCTTATGTTTCAGTTTATTTTGAGTTGAATGTTTATTTATTTTAAACGCAATACTTAACACTCTACCCTCATGTATGGCTAGAATTATATTTCAGGCCATCACCTTTAATTTTTATATATTTATTAACATTTAACGCATTTTGACAGTTCTATTTTGTTTTTCATTTATATTGCTGTGTGAACTGAGCTCAATTAAATCTGAGAGTGTTATTTATATTGGTCATCGTTTACTCTTTGCACTTTATCTGATTCAAACAAGCAGCTTCTTGACGGATGAATGCATTAAATTACACAATTGATAATACAGCGACATCTCAGGAATTGACGTTTATATTGGAATTTTCCGTTTTCGATTAACGTCACAGTCGCTTTCGATTAAGAACTCTCTCTCTATAGACGCCATGGAAAGCGGCACGTCGTAACTTCCATGCTGCAATATTTCTTTTAATTTAACATATACCGCCCACCGTAATGCTAGGAAAGGTGTTAGAGAGGCGCCTAGTGTAATAAACATGTGGGGGCATGATAAGAAGAGGCCCAAAATGCATTACCATAGTTTAAGTGCGTCTACGAGAGCTACCTTCTCCACCATTATTGCAAGGGTATGGTTCAGCATTTTTGAAAGCATAGTTACCGTATGGGCGCTACCATATTTCTGAACTTTAGATTTAAAAATTTGAATTGAAATTTTTAAGAGAGTGCGTTTATAATTTTAAACTATTTTTGCTGATTTTAATTAATGGCGTAACTTTTAAGTCAAAGCGTTGCAAGAATCTAGCAGATAGGATCTCTAGCTAAATAGCCTTCCTTTTTAATGAACATGAAATCGAGCTTATTTGTCGCATAATTAATGAGCTGGTGCTGAATTTTATGAACTGATTTAACCTCCAGATCTTTATAAGATTCATTTTCTTTGCGAACGACAGGATTTTTAAAAAATATATTGTATTAATATTTCTGAGTATTTCTGTACTTAATAATTTTCCCTTTATCCTTGAACTCGCAAGTTTTGACACGTATTTTTATTTTGGCAAAAAACTGCAATCACTCACACTGTATATAAATGGCTTAGTTTGTGTAGTATTGAAAGCAGTGGCAGTATTTTATTTCTCACGGATTTATTATGTTTGAGAGTTTCATTATCAAACAAATGGAATGAACATGTTGTGCCTTGTCTATGTTTTCATGCAGAAGTGTCATGTGTACTCACGTAATTTCTAGCCTTTAATGGTCAATGCCAAGGATTCAAAATTTCATATTAAGTACATACCTGACTCGTTTATAAAGTATTATTCATTCTCACTTTGCTCTTTACTTTTGTAAAAATAATAGCACTTTCCCATGCTTAGAATATCTCTAAGAGAAGTAAGTCGATTGGCGTGGCGTCATTACCGTACAGCCAGACGCCACGACCAAACCAGAAGTAAGCGACGTAGTCCAGGAATTTTGCCATGCAACGCTTGCACATCCAACAAATTTCTACATAATTATTCATTTAAAATTTCCTTTTCCTTTCACACAACACATTTCATTATCTGTGAGTTCACACACCACCCGAGTACAACAAAGAGAAGTCCTCTCTAAATTATTTCTCGGAATTTTTAAATGTTTTCCTTGCAAATGATAGAGACTACTACCCTACAAAACCCTATGTTTTGCTCAGACATATCCATTCTCATTTAACCTGATATGTTGTCCGCAAGTGCCAGTGAATTCTTTTGTTCGTTAGGGTTGGTTGTAGGGAAGAGGAATTTTATTGATGTGTAAGCGGGAACCTTGTGTCACTCCACACTTTGTACACCACAGGTTAATTTGTTTATGTACACAAAACCCCCTCATATCACAACGTTACTCTATGTGTTATTCATTTATAACAGTCTGTCCAGTTCTGTATCTCCCCTCCATAAAATACAAAAAAATATATATATTTCCACGTTTTTTAACTTCAACTACATAAAAAAAAAGAGTTGCGTTCCTGCATCCGCGTGTCTGTAGCTGATTTTTACCGTCATCAGTCAGCATAACCAGGCAACGGCCCATCTGTATCTGTATTAAAAGCATCACTGGTTATTCAGGTTATAGAGATAATTTTTGCCCAATATTATTGTCATCTCTGCAGCTGGCCTAAGTAACACGTTTAGGGAACAAAGGCTTATGAAGTTGCATACTCTTTTGTATGTGTGTTTCAGCATCCATAAGTCAGGTGTTGACGAACTGCCAGGACTCAAAAACTGCCCTTAAGATTCAAAAGCTGTTTTCTCGCTAACGGCTTATGACTTATTTGTCACTCAATTATTTATTTTTCTTGATTACCGTGATAAGGATATTAATAATACTATACCAGCATTTATAGTTATTCAAGTTCGTAACTCATACAGCACGAATTACCATGTTGACCTCTATTTTTCAATGAAAGGATATGAAAAATGTTGATAAATTGTTTACCATTCTCATTTCTCTATGCACCAAAATGGAATGAAACCCAGTTAGGGTGATTAAATTAACGAATTTTAAATCCCTGAATTATTTGGCACCATATCACCGATTTTCACTGGAGCACTATTTCCGATTTCACGTATTTTTCTAGCTACACTTTCGCGGGAGCATGCATTCACCATAAATCGATTTAGATTCACTATAAATTTATATTTTTTCCATGTATATTCTTTATAAAGAAATTCCTTCGAATTTTTGCAGGTCGAATCGATATATGTATATGCTTCATCAATTGGTATGCCACCTAATATTTTAATGAAATGTAAAAATAATATACATCTCTTTGCGTTATAAGGTGACTATAAAATCGATTTGTAAATAACTTTATTAAAGAAAATTAGTTTTTTGTCATTATCTTCACAGTGAAAACAAGAATACATAATTATTTCTGTAGAGAGTCGTAAATTAGGAATTCCTTTGAAATTATAGCTCTATCTTTCTATATCATCTTCCAGCGTCATTGTTGAAAATGCCATACAGGCGCTATCAGAAGTTATATGAAAGAAGGACGTAATAATGGCTTTATCAAGAATGAAGAATGACAACAGAGCTATGAATATTTTGTACATGCGCAGTCTCATTAGGAAAAGTCATATTTCGTCTAAACGATTTTAATCAAGTTACGGCACTCAGAAATGCAGGCGTCTCATATTTTCTTATTTCAGTCTCGTTCCTGTAGACGTCGGTCAACTAGCAAGTTACGCAAGCAGCATTTTATTTTTTATCAGCAAGCTTGGTGTATTTCATTCCCTTGGGTGGAAGTGTATATACTGCTGCGAGCAGTATTAGTCGAGGCTGGCAAGCGACGCTCGATCACCTGGGTCGGTGCGATCACGACAAGTCAGCCCGGCTGTTATTAAAACAATCCCTTGCCGAGGAAGGTCGTGAGGCTAGGCGGAGTAGTATATCAGGCTGGAACGACGGCGGCTTGCGGCCATCTTGCTCCCGAGGGACCGACGAGACGCCAGCGAGGAGGACCACCAGGCCGTGGTCCCTGCTTCGACGCCCAGCACTACCGCTGTCGAGGAGGTCTCGCTCGACGACTCCGACACGACAACCAAAGAGTCAATATAATCCCAGTAGGGCGCCAGAGGTTTAGCAGTGTTAGGGTCCTCATCCTTATTATCAAGACTGTCGTGAGCACTTATCATATACATCGTTGCTACAGGTGAGCAGGGCCTACTGAAGTAGTTGCTATTAGCCGAGTAAAGTAATTGATAAATGTAAAGTAAAGAAGAGTGCATTTTATATAATATTTAATGTAAAGCTATGAGTGAATAAAATATAGTATTTTGTAGATGAGAGTGCTGTATCACCTTGTTACCGACATGACCCTTCCTTGCATGGGCTGATTCATCCCCAGGACAGGTCACAGCAATATATACAATTAATTTCCAGCAGTGTCCGGTTAAACCATCAGCAAGGTAACTTACGAAACTAGGATGAAAATATTCACCTCTCATAATAGTACTTCAACATCTGTTCGGCCACTGTTCGTAATCCTGAAGGTTCTCGACTGACACCAATTAAAGGTATGGAAGAAAACGACCTTCACATTAACAGACACTACACTGGCGGTATTTCACAATCTATTACTTACGCAATTTTGCTTATATTAGTACATTTTCTGTATCAGTATTGTGAACAACTCCAGTCAGAAAGTAATTATATTATGACATCGATCACTTACTGGATCACTGCTGTGTTAGGTACTGGTTGTAGCGTCACTACTCTAGTATCGTGTGCAATATTTCGAATGAGTGAAATATTCAGAAGAATACGTTAATGGACGAAGTTCTTCTCACCAAGCCCTGGGTCAAGTATTTTCGTATCAGCGCATTTATGTGGATTCAGATGTCCTTGATGGCTGCCCATGTAACTTATACTTACTAAATATATGCATACTATGATCACGCAATAGACAAAGTATGGTTTGTTGCTGGCTATTTCACTTATTTGGTAAACCTATTGGGAATGTGCCTATACCTTGACACGCTACTGCTGCTTGGGAAAATTATGGACGTCTTGATCAAAGAAATTGAAGATCTTTATGCACACGGCACTCTAGGAAATCACCGATTGTCAAAAACTCAGTCGCGGTTGGCCCTGTTTATGAGACTAATCTGTGCGGAACCCGAACAGCTACTAGTGACGTAATTGCCATCTCGTTGAAAGTCTTGAGAGGACACGTTTACTACGTGCCCGAGGCAAAGCTGATGATGGAAGAAAACTATGGATTTCAGATCTTGGTTGCTCGTATATCAAGTTTAAGCTTCCTTATGCACCTCGCAAAGACGGTCATCGACATAATGACGAGCATCCCACACAGAAGGAAATGATCACAAACATGATAAGTGTTAGGTCCGCTGTGATGTGGGCAATCAATCACTTCTTAGTGATCGCACTCACAACGTTCTTGCCGCACCACGTAGCCGACAAGACAAGGAAGGCAATCTCGCTGCTGCAGCAGTTGAGCCTGGAGAGAGATCTCAGTCCAGGCGCCATGAAGGGGCTGCAGATGTTCTCGCAGCAGGTGTTGGAGAGACCAGTTGTCTTCAGCGCCTGGGATTCTTCACTCTGGACCGCCGTACATTATTCTGTCTCATGGGCTAGTTTGCAACTTATGTCCTTATCTTAGTACAGCTTAGATAACTTGATGCCATGATCCGCTGACAACTGACATACTACATTTTTCGTATGTTCCTTTTAATCCAAAGTTAAAACTTTGGTTTCCCCCATAATTTATACTGTTGTCTGCAGCAACTAGACACAATATAACTGTCGCTAATAACTAGCTAACACATACTACCGTTATGGTCATAAGCATTTCTCTTAGTAGGCTCCTCTAGTTTAATATGTCTTCTGTGTACATCTTACATTACTGTTAAACATTAATGAAAAATTATATTTTAATGTTTTCAGGCACGCGTTTGTCTGAAAGCATTTATTTTGTACATGTAGCTAACATTTCAGCCTATCAGGCACAACTACCTGTAAGGATCTATGTAAATGTGTGTGATATTATCCTCTTAGAAGAAGATTCACCAATTGGTAAAGTACTAAATTACATTCTCATTTTTCATTTTGAGGAAAAAAAAAGTGTTTATTAAATACTGTCTTTAGAAAATAAGTGACGGATAAGAATTTAATTTCTTGGTTGTAGATTTAAAAGATTCTCATGATAAAAAAATTGAATATTTTATTCTACAATATCAGTAAGCGTCATACGGTAGTTAACGCATGTATCGTGCCAGTTTGCTATTAGGAAATTTATGGGTTTAATCTTTTCAATGAAATACAAATGCTAGATGTACCATTATTAAATATTATAAGAAATATATTAATTGAAATAAATAATAAATATCTCATCATAGCCTCTATATGAATGGATTATTTATCTATGTGAATTTGACTGAGTCTATAAAACATTCAGTTTTCTGTGGTAAATATTAATTGAAAAAATGCCTATACATATACTCTTTACTGAAGTGGTTATTCATTAATAATTTCATCATAAAAGACATAACTGTAATGTGTAAATGTGGAGAAGTAGTCCCCAAAACCTGCCATCTTAATATGCTTTGTGTAAGTTTTATTAAGAAGAATATGTGTATTTACAATAAAATAAAATAATATAAAATCAATGAACTATGAATGTGGGATACTTATTGTTGTTTTGAGGGGTCTTATGTTGTTTACTCTTTACTTTACAACATTTTACTCCATTCACTGTGCAGGCTGTACCCTAGTAAACTAATTTTTGTGGAATAACCAACTATAAGGTGATGCGCAGCTTCGAGTACTACATGCACTGGGCAAGATGTATCCTCTTAGGATAATTTAATTGGAATAACGAACTATGAGGTAATGTACATACTAAGTGTGATTCATGCACTGGGGATGCTGTGTCCTCTTAGGACTTTTTCCGTCGAATAAGGAAACTATAAGATGATGTGTATCCTAGAGTCACTTCACACTTTGTACACTACAGGTTAGTTTGTTTATATACGCAAAAACCCTCATATCACACCATTAAACTATGTGTTATTTATTTATAATAGTCATTCCATTTGTGTATCTCCCCCCTTCCCAAAAAAAAACTAAAAAATTTTCCCCAACATTTCTTAGCTTTAACAAAAAAAAAGTTATGTTGCTGCATCCATTTGTCTGTAGCTGATTGCTATCGTCATCAGTCATTGTAAGTAGGCAATGGCCCGTCTGTAACAGTCTTAAAAGCATCACTGGTTATTTGGGTTAGAGAGATTATTTTTGCCCATTATTCTGGTTATCTCTGCAGCTGGCCTAAGTAACACGTTTAGGGAACAAAGGCTTATGAAGTTACCTACTTTTCTATGTGTGTGTTTCAGCACCCATACGTCATGAGTTGCAGAACTACCAGGATTCAAAAAATGCCCTTAAGATTCAAAAGCTGTTTTCTCATTAACGGCTTATGACTCATTTGTCACTCGATTATTTATTTTCTTGATTATTGTGATATGGATATTAATAATACGGCATTTATAATTAATCAGGTTGGTAACTCATCCAGCACAAATTTCCATGTTGACTTCTATTTTTTCAGTAAAGGATCTGAAAAATATAGATTAATTGTTTGCTATTCTCATTTCTCCATGCACCAAAATGGAATGAAACCCAGTTAGAGGGACTAAATTAACGTATTTTAAACCCCTGAAGTAGTTCGCACCATGTCAGCGATTTTCACTGGAGCACTATTTCCGATCTCGCGTATTTTTCTAGCTACACTTTCGCGGGGGCATGTATTCACCATAAATCGATTTAGACTACACTAAACATTCGAATTTTTTCTACATATATTCTTTACAAAGAAATTCCTTCGAATTTTGGCAGGTCAAATCGATATATAGGTTTTATCAATTGGTAAGCCACCTAATATTTTAATGAAATGTAAGAATTAAATACAAAATCCCTTTGCATTATAAGGTGCATATAAAATAAATTTGCAAATAACTTTATTAAAGAAAATTATTTTTTGTCATTATCTTCACAGTGAAAACAAGAATACATAATTATTTCTCTTCTACTGCAGATAATCGTAAATTAGGATTTCCTTTGAAATAATAGTTCTATCTATCTATATAATCTTACAGGGTCATTGATGAAAATACCATACAGGCGCTATCAGAAGTCATATGAAAGAAGGACGTAACAATGGGTTTATCAGTAATGAAGAATGACAACAGAGCTATGAATATTTTATATATGCGCAGTCTCATTAGGAAAATTCATATTTCGTCTAATCGATTTTAATCAAGTTGCCGCACTCAGAAACGCAGTCGTCTCACATTCTCTTATTTCATTCTCGTTCCTGTAGACGTCAGTCAACTATCATGTTACGTAAGAAGCATTTTATTTTCGATGAGCAAGGTTGGTGTGTTTCATTCTCTTGGGTGGAATTGTATATACGTACAATTAATCTCCTCGTGTCCGGTTAAACCATCAGCAAAGCAACTTACCGAGGCCAGGATGAAAATATTCAGCTCTCCAAACTGTATTTTAACATCTGTTCGGCCACTGTTCCTGTTCCTGAAGGTTCTCGGTCTGGCACCAATTAAAGGTATGGAAGAAGACGACCTTCACATTTACAGAACAACGCACTGGCGGTATTTTACAGTCTACTACTTACGCGACTTTTTTTTATTTTAGTCCGTTGTATGTATGAGTATAATGAACAACCTCAATCAGAAAGGAATTATATTTTGACCTTGATCATTTACTTGATCGCTGCTCTGTTATTTACTGGATGTTGGGTAATATCCTGTGCAAGCTCTCGATTGGGTGAAATATTCAGAAAATACGTTGCATGGACGAAGTTCTTCTCACCAAGCCCTGGGTCAAGTATTTTCGTATCAGCGCATTTATGTGGATTCAGATGTCCTTGATGGCTGCCAATGTAACTTATACTTACTTAATATATGCATACTATGATCACGCAATAGACAAAGTATGGTTTGTTGCTGGCTTTTTCACTTATTTGGTAAACACAGTGGGAATGTCTCTGTACCTTGACACACTACTACTGCTTGAGAAAATTATGGACTTCTTGATCAAGGAGATAGAAAATTTTTGTGGACTAGTGGTGCTCGGAAATCACCGAACTCGCGGAATTGAGTCATTCTGTAGTTCTGCAGCAAGACCGCTTGACAAAAACTCAATCCCGGTTAACCCTGTGTATGAGACTACTCTGTGCGGAACTCGAACAGCTACTAGTGATGTAATTACCAGCTCGTTGAATGTCTTGAGAGGACTCGTTTACTACGTGCGCGCAACAATGCTGATGGTGAAAAACAACTTTGGATTCCAGATCTTGGTTGTTCTTATATCCAGTTTAAGCTGCCTTACGCGTCTCGCAAAGCTGGGCATCGACATAATGACGAGCATCCCCCAGAAGGAAATGATCACAAACATGATAAGTGTTAGGTCCGCTGTGATGTGGGCAATCAATCACTTCTTAGTGATCGCACTCACAACGTTCTTGCCGCAGCATGTAGCTGACAAGACAAGGAAGACAATCTCGCTGCTGCAGCAGTTGAGCCTGGAGAGAGATCTCAGTCCAGCCGCCATGAAGGGGCTGCAGATGTTCTCGCAGCAGGTGATGGAGAGACCAGTTGTTTTCAGCGACTGGGGATTCTTCACTCTGGACCGCCGTACATTATTCTGTCTCATGGGCTAGTTTGCAACTTATGTCCTTATCTTAGTACAGCTTAGATAACTTGATGCCATGATCCGCTGACAACTGACATACTACATTTTTCGTATGTTCCTTTTAATCCAAAGTTAAAACTTTGGTTTCTCCCATAATTTATACTGTTGTCTGCAGCAACTAGACACAATATAACTGTCGCTAATAAATAGCTAACACATACTACCGTTATGGTCATAAGCATTTTTCTTAGTAGGCTCCTCTAGTTTAATATGTCTTCTGTGTACATCTTACATTACTGTTAAACATTCATGAAAAATTATATTTTAATGTTTTCAGGCACGCGTTTGTCTGAAAGCATTTATTTTGTACATGTAGCTAACATTTCAGCCTATCAGGCACAACTACCTGTAAGGATCTATGTAAATGTGTGTGTTATTGTCCTCTCAGAAGAAGTTTCACCAATTGGTAAAGTACTAAATTACATTCTCATTTTTAATTTTGAGAAAAAAAAAAGCATTTATTAAATACTGTCTTTAGAAAATAAGTGACGGATAAGAATTTAATTGCTTGGTCGTCGATCTGGAAGATTCTTATAATAACAAATTTGAATTTTTTTATTGGCACTGTATTCTACACGTATATTAATATCAGTAAGCGTCATATGGTATCGTGCCATTTTGTTATTAGGAAATTTATTGTTTTAATCTCTTCCAATAAATACACATGTTAGATGTACCATTATTAAATATCATATCAATTAATAATAATTTAAATAAATAATAAATATCTCATCATAACCTTTATATGACTGGATTTGTTGTAACTACATGAATTTGTCGGAAATGTATAAAACAGTTAGTCTTCTGTGGTAGATATTAATCCAAAAAATACCTATGCATATATTTCTTACTGAAGTGATTATTAATTTATAATTACACCATAAAAGTCGTAACTGTAATGGGTTAATGTGGAGAAGATGTCCTTAAAAACCTGTCATCTTAATATGCTTTGTGTAAGTCAAATTAAGATGATCATGTGTATTTCCAATCAAATAAACTGACATGAAATCAATATACTATGTATGTGGGCTACTTGTTTTGAGAGGACATAAGTTATTCACTCTTTACTTTACATTTTACTCCATATACTGTGCAGGCTGTACTCTAGTAAGCTCATTTTCGTGGAATGCCCAACTATAAAATGATGCGCAACTTCGAATTCTACATGCACTGGGCAAGATGTATCCTCTTAGGATAATTCAACGGAATAACGAACTATGAGGTAATGTGTATACTAAGTGTACTTCTTGCACTGGGCAAACTTTGCCCTCTTAGGAACTTTTCCGTCGAATAAGGAAACTATAAGATTATTTGCTTCCTAGAGTACTACATGCATTGGGCAATATGTATCCTTTTAGGATGATTCAATGGAATAACGAACTATGAGGTAACGGACAAACAAGTGTACTGCATGCACTGGGCAAATTGTATCCTCTTAGGAACCTTTGCATGGGTGTAAAAGCCATGGAAGTCATAAGGGTCAGGACTCCTCCTGGGGTTTAAAGCCCGCCCCCTCACCGCCCCAGGAATTACGATAATAGCCAAGGAACCATATTTATACTGTGTTTCTTGTGTACTCTAACTTACATACCATAACGTAAAATACTATACGGGTTTTGTTTATATTTTTACTTCTACTAGAAAATCGAATACATTTTAAGGTATACATTTGGGACGAGGCAAGTATCCCAACACAGTGCAGGCTACGAGGAACACGCTGGTATGTAAAGCTACTACATTCAGTTGTCTGTCAACACATTTACAAGTATAGGTGGTAGTAATACGACGCATGGAGTATTATTTTTAAAATCGACAGTTAGTCTCTTAAATTAGATTTCGCAAGATTTTGTAATATTTAATTGAATTTCTGGGCGTTGTTAAAAATAATAATAATTTTAGAGCTGAGGTAGTTCACAAATGTTATTATTGTTATTATTTTACTACGCCATTTTAAAAACAAGTTTATAAACTGAAACTCAAAGCTATGAAGTGTTTTTAAGTGTTTATTATGTAGGAACCGTGGGATTAAATTGTTCTATACTTCCTAAGGCTGGCTGTATGTGTAATAAAATTGTCAGCTGTTTAACACAAGTAAGCCTAACATTTCGGAATCTGTAGAATTCAATTCTGTGTCCAAAAAAATCTGAAATGGCAGCCTAAACACCAATGCCTTGGTCGCTTTATAATGGGAATGGAAGTAGAAGCCGAGGACATACTGTATGGTAAAAAAATACTCTTTGAAAGATGGGCTGACTACTGGAAACATTATGCTTGCTACGCCATTGCTCCTTTTCATGGAATAACGAATTATAATTAGGGATAAGAACATTTCGCGAATTCATTTAGGAACAAGATGGACGTCAGACATATGTACAGTGAAATCACATTTGCAATTGCATGACAGTTTATTAAACAAGTCGTGGACGTCTCTGAGCCAATAGCAGACTTACAAGGAAACACGTAGCGAGTCCCATCTGCCAGGTGTGGTGTATTACTGGCTACTCTCTGGAGCCGCAGCCAATGAACACACAGCTGAGGCTCGAGTACGCACAGGACTGTGGAGTCTAGCCTACGGGTCATTGAACTCGCGAAATTTTCCTATCCCTAGAAATAAGTCTGTTGCCATTAAGATTATATAGTTGGTCTAATTTTTATACCCACTCTTTTTTGTCGTCTTTACTGTTGGGTCTGATAACGTCTTTAGGAAATAAGTGCTTGTGAAGTTACCTCATTATCTGTTGGTGTGTATTATCGTACCTCACCACAGGCCTGGCTGTCAAGATTAATAAAGCTGCCTTTGAAATCCAAGATCGGTTTCCTTACTGAAGGGTATTCACGGTAAAATAAGCACTTTTGAAAATCCTACTTAAGATCTACTTGTATGCACGTTGTGTATTCTTCCTACTTATGTAAAATTAACATTGCCATGGGCCTCATCACTTTTTTCTTGCGGCGGCAAAGTGAAACTGCGATTATTATAGAAGTAAATAAGTTACAAGTCTGTTTATTTTTACACTTCTATGCATAAAAAAAAACCAGAAAGGGGAAGCAATAATTTAATTTGTCACAAATGGTTTCTTAACACTTTTTCTTCGACGTTAAAATGTGGAAAGTGACATTTTGCTAAGGTTGTTTTCAAATTTGCTCACTTTATCGTGAACAGACTTTAACAGCATATGTTTCACTGTGTAGCCCAGAACATGCCATTATTTAGCATTCATTATTTTCGATACTTTCACCTCGTAAATTTAAGTGTCAGTTCCTTTTTTTTTTCAATGACAGTATCTGAAGGATAATTTTGAAATATTCAGCATTCGCATGACTTCATATATGTAAATGGAATACAAATAGGTGTAGCCAATAAATCAGCGAAATCCAGCTCTGCAAATGATTTATAACATAATGTGTTTCATTTCCATTCAATTGTTATTCCTAATTTCACAGTTTAAAGTTTTTTCTTTCTTTCCTTTTGACTTATTGCTAAAGGGGTAACTTCTTTTAACTTCTTTCGCGTATTATTTTTTTCGTCTATATTTTCGCGGTAGCGTGTATCCACTAAAATTAGAATTAGACCACAAAAGAAAATGCCGAGGGAATTTTCCTGATAAGCCAATATTTTCATAAACTGATAAGCCAATAAACCTTTCTAAAAATTGATTTGAATGAAAACACAAAATCTCTGTGCTCAGCAAAATAATTACAAAATATGATTTTAAAAAAAAAAAACCTAAATTCGATGAGGATTTTTGTCTTATCTGAACAAAGATAGCAGAGTAAATATATGATAGATTTCTAACCTTAGAGAACTGAAAATTCCTTTCAGTTTTGTCTCCTAGTGTTAAATGATGAAAATAACACCTAAACATTTTATAAAATCAGGACATAAGGATGGCTTTGAGCGGAATGAATAATGGCGGCTGGGTTATAAATATACTTAGCAAAAAGGCAGGTTTATTAGGCAAATTGCTATTCCATTTCATCAATTTTAATCAAGTCGAAGCATTCAGAAATACCATTTAATACAGGCGTACTCCATTCTATCTCTCCAGTCTCGTTTCCTTTGTTGTTGTTGGCTCCGAGATCTGCACATCTTACTAGTTATGTTATATACCAGTAAAACTGCGTTTCTCTGAATTTATTATATACAAACAGTGCTTGGTTTTAAAATAAGAAAGCTGCATGCGTTTCAACCTTTGCATAGCAGTATACATACATATTTTACCCTGCTTTTGCCACCAGCAAAACAAACGACGAGGCCACCATTAAAATATTAATCTCTCTAAATAGTCTTCCCGCATCTGTTAAGCCGCTTTTCGTAGTTCTGATAATAATTGGACTAAAGCCAATCGAACGTCTCCAAGAAGACGACTTTCAAATTCACAGAAGATGTAATGGTTGTATTAGTCTGGTGGTTACTCTCTCCTGTTTATTACAGGACATAGTAGTATGCAAGATCACAAGAAGAGAACAAATTTGCTATGAGCATCATCACGTTCTGGCTCGGTGTTCTCATGGGTACTGGATGTGCCGTCGATATTCTAATATCGTGCGCAACCTGTCTAGAGGCTATTCGTGGTAAAATGAGTACGTTTCAAAGCTCTGCTTAAGATCTACTTGTATGCACGTTGTGAATTCTTCTTCCTTAATGTAAGATTAACATTGTCACGGTCCTCACCACTTTACTCGTGCATCGGTCAAGTGAAACTGTGAAATTATTATCAAAGTAAATATTTAACAAATCTACTCATTGTTACATTTCGATGGATTAAAAAGAACACAGAAAGCGAAAAAAATAATTTGTTGTTATCAGAAATGGTTTCCCGACACTTTCTATTCGACGTTAAGACACAGAACTACTTCTCATTCATCGTTATCAACTTTACTGGGCACATGTCACACAGTTCGCCCGTTAAAACATATGCAGGTAGGGGCAGCGACATTTTTCAAAGGTTGATTTCAAAAGTGCTCACTTTATCGTGAACAGCCTTTTTTGAGTGACATCATCAGAATAATACGCCACTTGGACGAGGCGCTTATCGCCCCATACTGTGTCAAGTGTGTGCGTTTGAGCGTATTCCTTCGGCTTCAACTGTGCATTTCGGCTGCGTATGTAAGCTGTTGTTTGTTTGCACGTATCCTACTCCGATCACATTGTAGTCGAATTCTGGTTCGTTGCTGACTATTTCAACTATTCGGTAATTACAATGTGCATGTCTCTATACCTGGACACACTTCTTCTGCTTGGCCAAATTATGGATATCTTGACCAAAGCATGCTCGGAAATCACCAAACTCACGGAACGGAACCTTCCTGTCGTTTTGCACCAAGATTGTTTGACAGCAATTGTTTATCAATAACGTATAGTAAAACGTGGTGTACCCTGATAATGTAACTAGTATGTGTGGGACCCGTAAAGCTACTGGTCACGTATCAGCTTACTCGCCGAAACTCTCTCGAGAAAAATTTTACTACATGCGCGAGACAGTGCTGATGTTGGACTACAATTTTGGATTACAGATTTTGGCTTTCCTTGATATCCAGTTTCAGCTATCTCACGTGTGCCTCAAAGCTGGCCATCGACATAATTATGAAGGTCCCACTAATACGGTTGGCGTTACATCCGCTGTGATGTGGGCAATCAGTCACTTCTCAGTAACGACGATAGGAACATTCTTGCCGCAGCACGTAGCAGACAAGACAAGGAAGTCAATATCACGGCTGCAGCAGTTGAGTCTGGAGAGAGATCTCAGTCCAGCCGCCATGAAGGAGCTGCAGATGTTATGCCAGCAGGTGTTGGAGAGACCAGTTGTCTTCAGCGCCTGGGGATTCTTCACTCTGGACCGCCGTACATTCTTCTCACTCATGGGCTACTGAGCTACTTACGTCGTTCTCTTAGAGCAGCTGAGATAATTAGACACCACGTTCCAAATTAGTTACAGTTTTTTATTTAGTTAATGGTATACATTTTTCGTATGTTCCGTTTGGAACATTGTAGTAACTTTTTTTTTTTTTTTTTTCGCAGTCTGCACTACCTGCAGCAACTTGAAATAGTTAATGCCACTACGTTATCTACTTTATCAACGTTATTATAATATCGAAATCCAACACGTACTTTCCTTGTAGACATGTCCAAATTTTGTTCGCATGCTTATCTAGTGTAATACATTTCTTATGCACATCAGGCATCAATGTTATACTTTCATGAAATACTGTATTTCAATGTTCGCATGCGTTTGTCTGGAAACACGTATTTTGTACATACATGTAACGTCTCAGACCATCGAAAAAAGTGTTCTGCATTGTTATCAGTAACTATTTTTGTTTTAGGCCCTATAGAAGATGTAATACCAAATGCCGAATCACAAAATTTATTCTCATTTTCTCTTTTGGTGAAACGTGCGTAATTTTAAATATTATCTTAATATGATAAGTTTCGTATCAGTACTCAATTGCTGGATTATCGATCTGGGAGATTCTCTTCCTCATACAATTGCGTTCATATTTGATTTTAACTGTTAGTTTTCTTTTTTGTTTGTTCACATATTAATATGAGTATGCATGAATTTATAGTTAACACGTATGAAGCATCAGTACACTATTCCAATATTTCTGTCTTTAATCTCTGGCGCGAGACAATGGCTTTGCTGCCATGATTACAAATCCTCGAATTTATGACTATTCTTAATTAAACTAAAATATTTAAACATAGTATCTATATCTATGACTGCTACATTAATAACAAACACTGATATAGAGGATCTCAACTCCTCGTGTGTACTTGCAGTTAAATAATAGGACAGATAACTAGTGCTAAGTTTACTTAGTCAATGGAATCGCTTTGCCAAATATCAAAGGCTATGATAAGTAAGACATAATTACACATTGTCTGTATTTCTTCAGAGAAGTCTAGACAATATCAAGTGACTAACATTTCCTTCGCTATAAGAGGATTTTTAATGTTCTCCTACCACGCCGCAACTACACAACAAGACAAAATACGACACACTGTGCTGTTGAGAACTATAAATTTGCGAAGTGTGAGTGTTGTGTGTTTTGTATGCGCGTCAATGTACATAATGAGAGTAAAGTAAGACCAGTCTGACAATCATGGTGCAGTCAGAACCAACGATACAGAACTTCAGGAAGGTACATTTTGAACACTTTGTTTAAATGCGTTCGTAAGGGAAAAATTGGTGGACCACAAACGAGAATCTTAATTTTGTAACTCTCTCGTTAAGTTTAGAACTGCTGTTTTATCAGTGAAAACTAACTGTCTTTAATTGCGATAAATTTATCTCCAATAATATACGCAAAAGTCGTTAAAAAACTCATAATATTTTTCTTCTACAATACAAACAATACTAGTAACTATGGTTTTTTCTTTCATTATAATACATAAGAGAATACAATCGCGTAAGTAAAGCATATATATCAAAATTGCGTAGGAGAGAGTCAGGTTTAAAAATAAATAAAACTCTTGTAATCGTGTATTTCGAATTGATTAGCTTCTCGACCGACAGCCTCGTATTTATTTATTTGTAATTAGTAGTGATTATCGAATAAATAAACACATGCCTACTGCATAAACACACAAGGGATGGAATTGGATAAATTTGCTGCTTAAGTAATTTTTTTTAATGAAGCGTTATAAACGACATTAATGTGCTGTATTTGGTGTGGGAATATGAATTATTATACGCAACTGTTATTTTTAAGATAGGAAAAAGGCCAACTTGATAATATTGCACCTAAACTTTCAAAACTTAAAGGGGAGTTATTGTTGTACGTGAATGGGTAATATTAATTTATTGACTGGTATTTCAATCAGATCGATTTGTCCCTTATAATAAAAACATTTCAATCTACAGAAGTTACATGTCCTTGAAAATTATTCGTCCGTATTTTATCCGAGACAAATTTTAAGAAACTTCATGTTTTTTACACATGTTTTAAAAATCAAGCAATACATTTAGAACATGTGTTTGATGTTCAAGGAATACCTTCGCCTATAAAATATGCCGTTATCAGTAAATGTATATGCCGTTATCAGTAAATGTATATGAGCCGTATTATGCATTTATGAATATATCGAACCTCCAAAACATAGAAATTTTTCACTTATAGGTATTGGAGAATTCATATTCGTGCTAGTCTTACAGAAAGAGGATAACGATTTCGATTTCATAAAACTGAGAAAGTTTAATAATATAATGCGCTGACATAAAGTATAAGCTTAGATTGGTATTTAAGGGGCATTCTCAGATATTTAAACTCTTCACGATCACGGCAAGGCAGTATAGCGCAATTACCTAATTTATAAATTTACAACAAAATATCGACTTTTATTCGTGACTTAAAAATCGAATTGCAGCTTGTCCGTTTTTATAAATAAAACCTAAATGTATTTAATTGCGAGAAAAGTATCTCCAGTAATAAACACGAAATTCGTGCAAAATCTCATAATATTTTTCTTCTACTATACAAACAATAACTTTGTAAGTTCCACCTTGTCTAGCCATCTCTGTGCACGATTGCCCGACGTTTAACGAAAACTGTAAATTTAATACCGTACTCATGTTTGTAATATATCTTCTGGAGGTTTCATATAAACGCAAAATGAGATTTATTTTCACGATATGAGCCTCACTTGACATCACTGGTTCGAGCCAAGGAATCCATCTGCGCTGGTTGACTTCCCAGCTGTGCATCGTAATTACGTGTTTACGGTACATCTGAACTCCAAGTCAAAAGGCAGTGAGATGATCCTGTGTGCAAAACTAGACACGATCAGTAATGCGACTAATGACATGTGATAATTCGTAACGGATCCACGCGTCCGTGTTATGAACGTCACTATTAAAATTATAAGTAATTAGTCTACCCGTGATGAGGCAAAAAATCTTGAACGTAAAAGTGATTTCTCGATTTGAAATGTGAAATTTTTGACAATTTTAAATATCCTCTATTTTCTTTTTGAAAATAGAACCCGGTACGCCAAGGCCACGGGCTAGCTAGCGGACATCATCTCAAACTACCCCAAGTGTTTTTTCTCGGGAACAATTTGCCTCATAACGTTACGGTGGGGTAGCATTTATTCCTCATTTAAACGTTAATATTCGTAGTCACCGTAAAAACTTTTCTTCCAACCCGGAGTTTCAGCGTTTTGTATGATATTCGCAAACTGACTCTCACTTTCTTCACTAAGATGAGTGCATGAAGGTCGTATTGCCAACGAACCATTCACAGGTTACAGATATTCATTCAACAAAACACATATTGCAAACTAAAACCGTTTGGATAATTTGATTTTCAAAGTCACGTACCGCTGTTATGTTCTCGTTATATGTTGCTTCTCACTCTGCCTAAGGGATCATTCACAACGATTTTACTATACGTTTCGAATAACTTAATATTTTTGTGCGAGTACGGTTGCAGGATGCAATACTTCACGATTTGTTCAGGGAACATTTGAACCGGTATTGATGATACGCGTTATTTTTTGCAGACAGTGAGGGTGACCTGGTAACCACAAATGGGTATCGGAGTGGCCGCCTTACATCCAAACAATAACCTGTTTTCAGGCGCTAGGGAACGATTTCGACTTACATGTGCGCCTGACAATCTTCGGGGCCAAACACAAGGGGACATGATCAGTGACACCAGCTAAGTGCCCCTATCTGGCTCCGTGTCCTTGAAAACGTCATCCCGGGTGTGACATCACATTGCCGCTGTCCGAATACACAGCAAAATGTCCCCTTCGCCCAAGGACACGAGCAACGTGCCCCTTCTCGAGGCCTAGATAGTTTTCCGATGCGCAACTGTTTGAAATATCTAATTAGCCTGCACGGCCGCGCTAAGCACTTGCAAACGTCACAAAGACAAATGAAACGCGCATAGAGAGAAGTTCTGCAGGGTAAAATTCGCGATGTAAACGAACTCAGACGTCCGAATTCACTAGCGAACATTTCTCACGAAGGGTACAAGGGATCAAGGGTAAGCGATCAAGGTCATATTGCACTTGAATCGAACACAGCCCATGTTCCCCAATGGTTGCTAACTAATTTGTTAAAAACACTTACGTCATGAACGGAGAAGTTATCTGCGATAATATTTAAAAAAAAAACAGCATGTTTTGCTTATCCGATGATGTACACATCATAAGCTATTCTGCTTATTGCATTCTCGTAAGTTGCAGTCTACTCGAAGTCCAAAGAGCAGAAATGACCGTCCCTTCGTCCCATACAGATACGAACTGCAATCCTGAATAATCCCATACAGTAATGTAATACTCTGAGCTTTCAAAAATAAGTTTCGCCACATTTGGAAGGAAGGGAAGAACGAAAATCCCACGAGAGGAAGTTATTAATAATTGACGTACACTCTTATATTTATAAATAATTCAAGCTACAAAACCCGTTCGAACCACCTCTATTTGTCTTTCTCTCCTGATATTCTAGCGCCAGAGGCACCCAGCCAAAATCCTTCAATCGATTTTATCAGATTTTTAATTTTATTTATTATTCCATTAAGTTAAACCTACGGATGCGCAGATATAACTGCAAACGAACACTAGAAACACGCATGTATAACATTTATTGTAACTATTAAGAATAGTTGAATTTCAATTTAAATTGCATTTTTCTATGTTTCATTTTGACCTGTTCTGATTGTATATAAACTACAGGAGAATATCACTTATTCGGCTCTCGTTAATCCGGATTTACTGTTTATTCGTACTGACAAACACATTTCAGCTTCAGTATTTGTGGTTCTGCGATATTTTATTTTGTACTGTACCGAATATCGCTCTATCGTACTGTACCGAATATCGCTCTATCGTACTAAATATGCTTACACTGATGCCCACAATTCATGGCAAACGTCACACCTACTTGCACTAAAGGCCGTTCACGGTAAAATGAGCACTTTTGAAAGCCCTTCTTAAGATATACTCGTATGCACGTTGTGTATTCTTCCGCCTTATGTAAAATGAACTCTCTCATGGGCCTCATCACTTTATTCACGCATCGATCAAGTAAAATGTTGAATTTATTAAAAAAGTAAATATTTCACAAATATGCCCTTTTTTACACATCGATACATTAAAAAAAGTACAAAGCGAAAGAATCAATTTAAGTTGTTACAAATTGTTACCTAACACATTTAATTTGACGTTAAGATATTGAACTATTTTCCATCCATCGTTAACAACTTTCCTGGGCGTATGTCACCAAGTGCGTCCTTTATAATATATGCGGGCAGGGACAGTGACATTTTTCTAAGGTTTATTTAGAAAGTGCTCGCTTTATCGTGAACAGACTTTACCTACTTTATCACTAAGTATATGCCTATATTCAACTTAGAGTGTCTGTGTATTCGAAGTGTTATATAATTTATTTATTGGACAAGAAAGTGCAATTTTCGTTAACAGTATGTTAATTGTGCGGCTGTAATGTGATCCATTTACGCTCTGATATACTGATTTCCTGTATTTTCGTCAATCTGGAAAACATTCGATCGTAGTTAACGCGGATGAATTTTAATATTCTCATTCACACCCATGCAATGCTGCTTAGCGGGCAACAAAACGTGGATATAATGCCACATTAAAGCCAGTTTTTTTTTTAAACTCTGTCCCAGGACTCGTTTGTTTATATTATTAACTGTCAAAGAAACATCGCTGTGGAATTCATCAAACTAAAAATATGAGTTTGGTTAGCTATTATGATCTCACTTACTCGTTCGTATTTGATCACATTTTTTTCGGAAGCACGTTGTTAAAAACATTACTGCAGCCGGAAAGTTATATTATCTTTCCTTTCGAAGTACGATTTCAGGAACGGAATGTGAAATGAGTTAATGAAGGCTGCCGTTTAATTGTTTTTATGGCATTTTTACACATGAAGTTCCTTACAAGAGCCCAACTAAATGTGTCAATAATTTAATACCGCCTCTTAACTTCCTTTCTACGTTTTCGAGTGGCTTGTCACCTTTCCCTGTGAGCGACTCTCTCTCTCTCTCTCTCTCTCTCTCTCTCTCTCTCTCTCTCTCTCTCTCTCTCTCTCTCTCTTTCTTCGCCCGCACCACTTCCACAATCCACAGTCTGTTTGAGCTGCCATTTCCCAACATCTAGCCTCATTATGCCTCCGTCCCCAGCGTTCTAGATCTTCTTTTGTTCTGGGCGACAGTTAATTGGTACTTGTCACCGTCTACTTTCTCCGTCGCTGCCCCTTTACTCTCTCTTCCCCCCCCCCCCTTCCCACCATCGCCGTAGGCCGTAGGCAGCTCCCAACTTCCCCAGACAAAGAAACTTGAACATCCTCAAGTGCTTAGTTGGCTCACGCCAGTTCGAGTGCCGGGCCCTCGGCTCTGTTTTAAAAGTCGCACTTCTAACTTAACTGTTCCCGTCCCTTCATTTCCCTGCGGGAACCGCGCGCAACGCCACACCTCCCCTTGCGTTAGGGTTGACAATCACGACGCTGAACGACAGTAAAAGAGCCTTAAGGTCTCAGCAGCCCCTCGTCCGCGCAAGTCTTTAGACTTTAGACAATAATTGAAGGCGTCGCACACCAATCATAGGAACGCATGATGACGACTAGCGATTAGGCATAAACAATAATTGCACGCTCATTCGCATCTATTTAAAATTACGAGTTAATTGGCCGAATGCACTGAAACAAATGCTTGGGGCAAACAACATTCGTTTCCGTCAGCAAAATTACATCTTTAAATTGTACTAAATAAATATTTTGTTGATCTAACTAGATATTATAGTTTTAAAAAAAATGTGTATTTTGGCAAATATACACACTGTTGTTTCTCACAAACGAAGCAGTTAGGATGTCTGAAACAATGAATTTTTTTTACAAAGAAAGGAAATTGTTATAAAAGAACATACTTGCATAATTCACTAAGTAAAATTATCACAATTTCTCGTTATGTTGATTACTAACACGTAGTTTTGCACATATATTAATAATTTACCTTCACTACCTCTATCTCAACCTGAAGCTCTATTGAGACGTGTAACTCACGTTC
Organism: Dryococelus australis; assembly: GCA_029891345.1. Lineage (NCBI taxonomy): Eukaryota > Metazoa > Arthropoda > Insecta > Phasmatodea > Phasmatidae > Dryococelus > Dryococelus australis. The sequence goes on from CM057003.1 coordinate 41,839,605, forward strand.
AAAATGTGCGTGTGTGCGCATACATATATAAATATAAATAAAAAAATATATATATATATATCCGTTTTGCTCTTTTACTTGAAATGTAATCGTTGATATTGTTAACAGTATTACGCTTTACCAGTTAAATGGAGAAGCACTAATGAGATCCTATCACATAAATTGTATACGAACGCTCTAGCTGTATTTTTTAAACAAAGACACCCGCATAAATTGACTACCTCTATGTAGCAGCCAATCAAATGTATCCAGAAATGAAATTACTTGATTCTGTTTTCACATTATTCCGTTTTTTTTTTTTTTGTTGGCGTACGTTGTTTCATAGTAATTATGGTGTTTGGTAAGGTTTATCCTTTCCTTTTAAAGCACAGCTTTTCGTTCCCGGTTTCCACTGCCATCTATCAGGCAAAGTAGGAAGACATTTAAACATATCTGGTTTCTCCAATATGGCAGTCCCTATTAAATAGTTAAAAAATGTCAAAATGGAGAAAATAATTAAAGGACAGGGTTATTTTATGTAAAATATGTGACAGAAAATTCTGCAAGTTGTAAAAAAAATATTATCGTTTGTTAGTTTAATGTTGGAAACATAAAGAATGACTTTTCAGTTGGCACTTTCTTTTTGCACACATTGTTATAATTAATCATAAGGATAATATTGCAAGTCAAGTTATTTTACATACAACGCATAGTTTCATAATTAACAAATAATATTGTTTATAAAATTATTTGCGATATTTTACGTTCTTTACGTTTGCACGATGATTAATTGCCCTGTCGATATCTGCAATCTTGTAAGTGTCAAGCACATACAGGGTTATCTTTGGTATTTATAAATGTTTCGCTTATGCGATTTTCGAAATTTCATGTTTCCATCTTTTCCGTTCTTCGTGGACATTTTGTCAGCCGTGTAACATCTCAAATTTATTGCTGTTTGGTATTTTGCCTTTTTCTACGATCTAATGGTTTGAAATTGGGAATCACCGCCTTCGATAAGTAATACGTATCGCGTAATTGTTAATATTTGAGTGTATAACCTAATTCGCGTATATTACATAATATTTCTTTGACTTCGTGAAGTGCGGTCCACGACTTGAGGTGAATGCAGTTCTCGAGTTATTGGATGTCGGGCTGCTGTCCCTGGAACTTCTGAAAATTTGATTCTGGTCCGGTGTAACCTTTTCACCCGAGACAACATGACCCGTTAACGAGTTTGGCTCTGCGTTTCTGCCAGTTTCGCCAGCGAACCAACGAAATCAAACAAACAGATATGGGTCCTATGTACCTGCGCATTCAAGGCGAAGAAGCGAGGAAGCGATACGGGCGACACTAACACGCACGCCTAGCGCCTCATCGCTCCTACGGGCAAGGCGAGCAGTGTTTCCGTGCTGACGCTTTACTGTGTAAACTAGATCTGTAACCGTGGGCTTTTATTACACGCGATGAAAGTACACAGATCATACTACCTGCGTATAGTTGTACTATTCTCTGACCGTTTAAAAGAGACTTCATAGGCAAGCTTTAAAAATGCTATAATCGACCACTTTCACGATTTTTTTTCTCCATTAATACACTTAATACGATATAAGTAAAAAGATAACGATTTAGACAACAGTTTTTTAAATCCTTTCTGGCAAAACTTCTTACTTCCAGAACATTTATTTACCGAGACACGCGTTTAGGCGCAAACAGTTTCACAGAAAACGTGTCAGTACATAGGCATGTGCATGTTGCTATGTTCGGACTTATAATTTTTTTTTTTCAATAGCATAAACAATCTACTATGATCATGTAATGCATTATTATAAAAAATTCTATAGATCCTTAGCGTCCCATATATATAACACACTGATTATGAAGGTACTTTATAAAAATTCTTATTATATTAAAAAAGTAATAATTAAAAAAAATAATTCGAGTATTTTATTCAAATATACTTTATTGTCTTCAAATCACTGTATTTCCCAAAAGAAATTATACCTGTACTGAGCTGAGAATGATATTTTTTTAAGGTAATTTAAACTTAATTTATCTCAACCGAGACTCTTCTTAAGTTTTTTGTTATTTAAATACTATACCCTGTTGAAATAATTTGTGAGCTATTGAATACAAAGATATTGCGAGGAACCTAGAAATCATTTCGCTTAACATACGTTTCTTTAAATTGCCTTTGATTTAAAAAATTTCTCATTAAAAATAATGCATCTAGGTAACCAAGGATACACGCCTAGGGCCTCGCCGTGCCGGCGGCTGTTGGACTGTGGATGTGCCGGTCCTAGGTGAGAATTAATGTTCTTATAGGCTGTTCAGGGTAAAGTGAGCACTTTTTAAGGCCTTCCCAGCAGGCAATAACCACTAATAAATATATATATTATTGCCGCCTCAGGCATTAAGTTTTGAGGGCGGTGAAATGTATACACTGTGTTTATTTGTCTTATTAGAATGTTTATAATAAAAAGCAGCAGGAAGATGGAAATTGGATGAACGGAAAAAATTTATAAGGGCCTTAAGAAGTGCTCACTTTACCGTGAACAGCCTATACTTGGGGTTGCTGTTCACCCCGTATGCCGATTTTCGGAGCAAAATATGTTAGTTTGTGTGAATAGACCATTGTTGAACGTCAATAAATACTCTTGAAGCCCATTTATTTCGTACCAGCAATAAAACATTTTATTCAGTATTGAGACAAAGTATCTTGTAAATAATTTCTTGGCAAATTAAGTATTTTACGGCTCAATAATGACGAAAATGCTATACAGTGATGAACTGAAGATACAACATTATTTTTTTCGAACTGGAAACCTCGCACTCTAAAACGCCTGAAAATATAACACTCATAAATGAGAAGTGTCATTCACGGTAAAATTTTCTGTAAAGATACTTCTATCAAAATATCTGAAGAATTCAATTACTTCGATAAGATCAAAGCCTTACACGGAATTTTTTAACCCAGGCAACCGAAACCTTTAGAAATCCCTCTTTTATTTTGGAGCGGACGGAAAATATGATGGCAATGGAAATTCAAAGGCGGATTTGTAAACGTAAATTGGAAAAATAATTAATTGCCTCTGAGTTCAGTGCCATTCGTTTAATTCAGATTTCATTCTATCTCAGCGGGTCACGACCGTATTCGATTTTAAATTTCAAGGGACAATAGTTACGGAAAACAAAAACAAGTGATTTAATACAAATATCAATTTATTTCATTTCTTGTTTTTCTACGGAAAATTTCTGGCCGGTCTGTTCACAGAAATCGCTGAAAACAAAACAGCGTTTTATATAGCATTGGTTCTCGACACAATTTCGATCACGGCGCACTGTCCTTTGTAGAGAGTTTTCGCGGCATACTAAGCGTGTGTGAGTTGGCCGTAAAGCCCATGTTGCACCAACAATGTTAGGCCTATAAGTTCTTGGTCGTTTATGTCACAGCTGTCGAAACGAGTGGCACACTTGCTAAGAATCACTGTTTAACTATAACAAAGATGCATTTTTATAATTTGCACCAAAAATGTTAGGCCTATAAGTTCTTGGTCGTTTATGCCACAGCTGTCGAAACGAGTGGCACACTTGCTAAGAATCACTGTTTAACTATAACAAAGATGCATTTTTATAATTTGCACCAACAATGTTAGGCCTATAAGTTCTCGGTCGTTTATGTCACAGCTGTCGAAACGAGTGGCACACTTGCTAAGAATCACTGTTTAACTATAACAAAGATGCATTTTTATAATTTGCACCAACAATGTTAGGCCTATAAGTTCTCGGTCGTTTATGTCACAGCTGTCGAAACGAGTGGCACACTTGCTAAGAATCACTGTTTAACTATAACAAAGATGCATTTTTATTATTTGCACCAACAATGTTAGGCCTACAAGTTCTTGGTCGTTTATGTCACAGCTGTCGAAACGAGTGGCACACTTGCTAAGAATCACTGTTTAACTATAACAAAGATGCATTTTTATTATTTGCACCAACAATGTTAGGCCTACAAGTTCTTGGTCGTTTATGTCACAGCTGTCGAAACGAGTGGCACACTTGCTAAGAATCACTGTTTAACAAAGATGCATTTTTATAATCTTAAAATGTGAATACTGATACTCTTCGTATTTCAACCTACACAATATTAAATACAGAATTGTACTTCGCATGTGAACCAAATTCGAAGCAAAATGTTGGCCGTATGCCAATAATATTACAAACGAAAGACGAACGTCCGTGTATTTAAAGCATGATTATTAAATCGCATGGCATCTATGAAATAAACACTAACTGATCAGTTTACAAATTGTATTTATTCTTTCAAGCTACGTCTTAATTTTCTTGTCGCCTTTACGAAAAACTAAATTTAAACTCTAATTTCGTATTTAGGAGTGTGAACTGAAATTTATGAATACATGCCAACTGGGTAAAACTAAATACAGCATAAAACGGTTGAGAAATGTGATAAATGTTCACAGTTTCTATGAAAAAAAATGTATGAAATTCGTTGTTCTGGCATCATTATTGAACACTGAATTTGTTTATGAAATTATTGCCTACACAAATATTTGAAACATATGTTTTTCGGCTAACTGGAAGTATTGTTGAATTAGGGAGATTCCTCCTCATTTTTTTAAGTGTGTTTATTAATCAAAATATGAACTAACGACTCAAATAAGTTTTTTTTAATCATAGAAGGGGAAAGAACGAATCATTTAATCTCACGCTCTTTTGAAATAAATATTATTTGTAACAGTTCTCGTCTAAGCCACGAAACACTTTCTAGACACCTTCGCAACTTTTTCTTACGTAATTTTCATTTATTACTGCCCTGTTTTTAAGAGCAAATTTTCTTTTCCGTGTTATACAAGTTGCAAGGATGTATCTTACTTTTGGTGTTCACTAACTAGTGCTACATATATTTGTGGCGGACACTACCATGAAATGATTTTAATGATATTTTTAATAAAATTAAAGAACTGAACTTGATACTGTAAATTCATTAAAAAAAACTTAAGTTAAACGCTTTAAGAATATCTTAGAAAATTTACCCAGCAGTGTAAAAATCGTATTGAGAAAGCACTGGTTGTAGAATTATAGTCTAATGGCGGTTTCTTCATACTGTTTAAATCAAATGTTTGAGAAACCACCCCATGTATGATGAGCTTTGTTGATTCCTAACCATGTCATGTATTACAAGCGTTTTATACTTGTCGTTATGGCGTGGGCAGGCTCTAGCTAAGTTCCTAGCATGAACGCGCCATCCCAGGTACAGTGAGAGCGGGATCACGGAAGCGAGGCGCCACCGCGGCAACCAGGACATTCCGCGGAGGCAGTTCGCAAATAAACGCAGTAGTTTGTAAACTGCCTCTACACGTAGGGCCGCCAACGAGTCACGCTCGAGTCTTACAGACTTCCAGCTGACGACGTGGTAACATGGATCAGCTGATGGGGTTTCGCTCGCCGTAGTCGTAATAGCAATCAGCCTTTGGCAACGCAAAGGTAATGCCGTTCCAGCAGATGGCAGAAGGACTCTTAGTTCGATGCGTGGCAATAGTTTATTAGATAATATATAAACACTTGCAGGAATAAAGTAACTTAACGTAACACGCTCCCCCGGTGCAGTTTAAGGTATTTATGTAAATTCTAAATTGTTGTAAATTATAATGTTACTGAATGCAAGCCTTTATTGGTTTTAATTGTATGACATATTGGAATGTTATTGTGTGCTCCATCAGAGTTACGTTTCCCCACATAGTTTGCATGGCCCCGATAAGGTCCCCATACGGGAACACAACATTGTTTTTTACATCAAAATGCATTATTTTATATTAAATTAAAACTCTTATATTTTATTTATAAAATTTTAATATTCCCCTTATAATTAGTACGAATAAAAACAAGGAGGAAAAGTATGTGTAGTAATGCCCAGTAAAAAGTAGTTCTTATGAAAAATATGAAGCATCATAATATACCACCCGAAAAAAAAAAAAAACACATTTTACGTACACGCGAAAGTGTAGTGGGGCTCGTGTTACATGTAACGTGGTCATCGTAATACCGGCCTAAGCGGCTAAAGGCTGGTCATGGCAAAGTGAGCACTTTTAAAATCCCTGCTAAAGATCTACTTGCACGCACACTCCGTATACTTACGCCTTATGTAAAATTAACTTTGCCATATGCCTGGTTACTTAACTCATGCGCCGGTCAAGTAATTCTATGAAATTATTAGAAAAGTAAATATTTTACAATTTTGCTCATTAATACACTTATCTTGTTTATAAATACAGATAAAAAAATAAATAATCTCAGCATTCTCAAATATTATGCTCTAAAGACTGTTCACGATAAAGTGAGCACTTTTGAAGTGAACCTTGGAAAAATGTCACTGTCCGTGTCTGCATATATTTTAATGAGCGCACTGAGTAACATGTGCCCAGTAAAGTTGGTAACGATTTAGGGAAAGTAGTTCCAGATCTTAACTTCGAATAAAAAGTGTTAGGTAACCATTTATAACGACTGTAATTATTTCTTTCGTTTTCTGTTTTTTTTTTCTAATGGATCAAATTGTAAAGATGACCAGAGTTTGGAAATTTTCTTTTTTTCATAATTTTTTATTTCACTTGACCGACGCATGAATAAAGCGATGAGTCCCATGATAACGTTAATTTTACGTAAGGCGGAAGAATACATAACGTGCATACAAGTCGATCTTAAGCAGGGCTTTCAAAAGTGCTCATTTTATCGTGAACAGCCTATAACACTTTTTATTGGGTGTTTAAAGTTGGTAACGACGAAGAGAATGTAGTTCCATATCTAGAGGGCGCATGCGACTCTTTTTTTCTAAACTACCTTATTCTAAGTGTTAAGTGTAAGTCCGAAGGTAGGGTCGGGTTCTAATTGCATCTCAGGGCTGAGCCCTTACGCCTAAAGGAAAGGAATTGAATACAAAGGAGGCGGGCAACGCGGCCGACAGGGAATGAGTAGGCATGGCCATCACTTTGGGGCCATGCCTACCTCCCTAAGTGTAGTGTCGTTAAAGCTACATCGCGGGTGAAGGTGGGTAGAAATGCGTCGGGTAGCCACCCCCTCCCCCTCCAAAATCTCCATCGGTCGTAGTTGAGCAGCGCTTGGCGGGACATCCAGGAGCTACTAGTTGTGGAGGCGAATCCGCTGGCCTACGAATGAAGGCTGACGCCATTGCTTCCAAGTTCCGATGCTGTTCCATCCCATTCCGCACCCGCATCTACAGTTAACAGGCCGCAGAATCCAGCAGTGGAGTGGTTTCGCCATACTTCGCATGTTTCAACACCTCGGGCTACACCACAATATCCTCTGCCTTGATCGCTGGGCTGCCCTCAGCAGATGCGCGAAGTCATCATCAACTGAGCCACCCAGGTTCCCGACGAACATGACCTGCCCATCAAAATTATACGCAGGTAGTGGCAGTGGCATTTTTCAGAGGTTGATTTCAAAAGTGCTCACTTTATTGAGAATAATCTTTATTAAACTCAAATTCGCAGCTGCCGGCCTCACATCGCGAAGATGCTCCCCACTTTACAGTCGCGCAGTCGTGTTTCACCATTGGCAAGTCCTCGATGTCCCCTGAACTCCAGCGATGTCCCGCACACTCGCTGTCCTGGCCACGCAATAACTGAGACCCAGAAGTGCGAATATAATTGTAATTTTAGGCTCTTCTTTCCCAGATAGTCCTATGATGAGGCACGATAACATCTTATAATTCATTCACGTCTACTTCACATTTTTCTGAAGCCCTGCTAAAGTTCTACATCCAGGATATTCCTCCGCCTCGTGCAAACAAAGCTCAATCGAGTCAATAAAATTACACCAAAGGGACAACGCACAGGATTCGTGCGTACTCAGTGTAATATTATTTTGTATAAGAACTATTTCGTACCAGTCATTACCAACACATCTATTTTATCCCTTTTTAAATTCATATTAATAATGAATGAAATGTAATAATTCATAGAAATAATATACATAAACGTTTAATTTAACTAAACATGTTATATTTTTATGTAAACGTATGAATAAAACGCTTGTGATTCGTGACATATATAGAAAAGAAGCAAATACGTCATACGTGGAATGATTTTTCAAAGGTTTCATTTAAAAAGTGTGGAAAAAACCGCGAATTCACTTTATAAAATGAATGATGGGGGGAATTCGTTTGTTTCATGTCCAATTACGCACAGTTGTAGCCCTTGGGGAAAATATGTCGGTATAAACTGTTCACGACAAAATGTGAGCACTTTAGAAATGAACCTTAGAGAAAAGTCACTGCCTCTGCCTGCATATATTTAACGGGCGCACTGAGTGATATTCTTCTAGTAAACCCGGTAACGATGGCTGACAAGTAGTTCCACATTTTAACATCGAATAAAAAGTGTTAGGTAACCATTTATGATAACTTAAAATTATTTCTTTCGCTTTCTGTTTTTGCTTAATGCAACGAAGCGTAAAAATAAGGAGCTTTGTAAAGTATTTACTTACATAATAATATCACAGTTTCACTTGACCGGCGCATGAATAAAGTGATGAGGCCAATGGCAATTTTGATTTTACATAAGGTGGAGGAACACACAACGTGCATACACTTATCTCATAAGCAGGGCTTTCAAAAGTTATCATTTTACCGTGAACAGCCTATAGCTGTGATTCATAAAATAAAATGTCCTTTCATTGCCTTTTAAATTGGGCACTTACCTGCCTGTAAGATATCACACGTGAATGGTGAAAACTTTTGTTTGAGTGTAGATAGTGTTTACAATACAAATAAAACAGAAACCGTTCTTTGTGTGTATTAAAAAACAAAAATGTGCACATTAAGCCAGGTCCTTAAATATGAATGAACAGTATTAATTAACTTGAATTTTACGGAGTCACTCCCGAATTCTCGTATGTGGGAATGGTTTCGGACGATGTCGCTGGTCGGCGGGTTTTGTCGTTGATATCTCGCTGCTCCCATTCTTGCATTCCGGCGCTGCTCCATAGCCACATAATATCCTTATCATGCGTTTTGGATTTTCCTGGAATTTCCTTAAAATGGCCAATTTTTTAAATTATGGTTGTAAGTAATGCTACGGAAAAAAACGAAAAATTAAAAATTCCCGTAATTTCTCTCGACTAGGTTTTCAACAGAAATTGAAATAAACTGCCTTAAGTCTCACTGCCAATTCTGCATATTTACTGCAATGAGAATTTAGTACGTGTCTTTAGGGTGAAACTCAATCAGCCATCTTGGATTTAGAGTTTATTTTTCCACAATTTTAAGTTCAGGCGTTGTATGGTTTACGGCATTGTCTGATAGATTTTCTCAAGTCTACGTTAAGTGTATACTCTTACTGATGCAATTTATGCAGTCGTCTCTGTATTCGGTGGTTTCCAATTAGAAAATAATAAAACAATACAATATTAACAACTGTAGAAACTGGAACCACTGCATAAGTTCGTGAAGCCTTTAATTATGCTGCTCCGTGCAAAAAAATTCCTTTGAACGTCATAAAAATTGTTATGTGCAATAAAATCCATACATTTAAAACGCAGGTTTTTTTTTTTGCCGTTAAGGAGCGTATACACATTTTAATATTCAAATGCTTCAAGCGTTTCTGTTTTCTATAGTGTTTGCACATTATTTCATTAATTGAAGTGGCTCGAATATCATATCTGGCGCAGAACGAAAATGTCATGTTACCGCAGACAAAGAACGCTTCATGTATCAATGGCATTGTTATTCTCCGTTTACGAAACTATCGGACCAACAGAGAAATTGCTTATTTTAAAGTTTTTAAGTTAAAATATCACTTTCCTTATTCTGTCATTACAGATGCGATACTTTGAATACATTGTTTTGTTCGTGAAGAATTATGTTATAACTGCATCATATTTGAAACTATTTATTTTTACTCAGAAAACTTTTTATGTACGACGTACAGGCAGATGTTGGGGGTTTGTTTAATGCGGTCGTCTTTAGCTACACAACGGAAATCCCTCTACTCGAAGTAATTGGAAAAAAAATAAAAATAAAACATTGAAGGAAACAATTAGATCGTATAAATACCGATGAAAGTAAGACTGTCGCTGCAAGTCGTACTTTTCCTTGCGAACACCGTTGCCGCAGACCTGCGGTTGGACCAAAGGGCCTCTGAAGGTAAAATTACAAAGAGCATGCAAGTACAGCTGTAACTCAACATAAAAGATAACCTTGTCGCAGCCATTTAATTACTAAAATGTGCTCTTCGGCATTACCAACGATAGAACGCCGCCCATTAATCCACCATTTACACTTCCTCATGTTGGTAGTCAGACTAACTTATGTGTACGGCGTATCCATAGACGCTAATCTGCGTGGGAGTTAAGCACAGACACACAACTTTGTATTTAAATGTAAACCTACGAGTTCTGAGCAAGAAATGTTTTTTTTTTTTAAGGATGTTTGTATATTACCTCAGGCCGCAAATGCTTTTGCAAAAAGAAAGATCTTAATGGACGCTAGGACAATGTTTTCGAACTAATATCCACCACGAGAAACTTGGTGGCCAATAAGACAATGCTATCGCAATCAGAACTTGGTTCTACAAATTAAAAATATGCATATCTATAGAATTCGAAGAGAAAGTATGTATAGTCCATTCCCGATTGGAAGCGACTTATGGACCTTTGAAAATACATCCTAGCCATTAGCTGCATGCATAGATAGTAAAAAAAGTTGCAGGTTCTGGTGCAGGTACAGCATCTGCACCAGAACCTGCAACTTTTTTACTAGCTATGCACGCAGCTAATGGCTAGGCTGTATTTTCAAAGGTCCATAAGTCGCTTCCAATCGGGAATGGACTGATATTTCCGTAAATTTCTGAGCTTTAAATATTTCCGTTTTATTACGAGAATATTTTTTAATATAAAAACTTTAATACGGCAAAATCTCAACTTCGGATTCATACGGTAAAGGATTAGTTGTCCAGACTCGAATTTCGGTGACCTGGTAATTTCATTGCCGACCATCTCGCTAGACCTCGCTAACAGTAATATATTTCCTGGTCAAGATAGCGCAGACATACTTACTTCCAGCTCTACAAAGTTAGGGATCCCATAGTAATATGTCTGGCAATCGAGGCGGAAACATTGCACGAAAATACCAGTTACAAAGTTCCGTTTGCGCACGTTATAGACAAAATAAAACTTTTTTTTTTTTTTTTTTTTTTTTTTCGAATAGTGAATCTTGCTCTATAAATCTCTTATTCCTAGAGGTTTCAAGAAAGCTACCGGGGTATTTTGTAAGCACTCGCTTTTCATTTGTGGGTTTTTTGTAGCCCGTAGCTCGTATAACTACTGGTGAAGATAATGTACCCTCCAGGTTAGGGACAAGATGGCACTAAATATGTCGGTTATATATTTTTTCTGTACATGCAGTAGTAAGAGGCTTATATAGTTTTAGTTTAGAAAATTAAAAAAAAATTTACTGCACATTATTGACGAGCTTTATATTTCGAGCATCAAAATATTATTTAAAAAATCAGGAACACCCCAAAGAGAAACTGCAAATAAAATAACACAAACGAGCAATTATTTTTTATTTCATTAAGTGTCCTTAAATTCCGTTTTTTTTTTCATATGAAAATTATAAAAGGAAAAAACTATTGTTCCTTGTAGGTCTAATCAGCTTAAAATATAACATCGTTATATAAGTTATTTAATTATTTGACACGAGTGAGGGAATTTCCCACTCGTATTGCTTCCCGACAACATGGAAGTGGTATAAAAAATGCGGTTCACAGCCACTTGGCTGCTGACTGCGAACCCAGCGGACTCAATTAGCATAATTTCAGGCTTCGGGCTGCGAACCCCAGGAGCAAGAATTACCCCTTTTTTCCCTTTTTCCCGTCCAAAACGGACGATTTCGCGTACAAAAAAGTTACTTTCTACTCTTTTCCCTCAAAATTTCCTGAATTTCCCTCCCACCGCCGGCCACCAAGTTGGCAGCCAGTGCCGACCACCATTTTTTTGCCCTAATTAGCATAATCCGGCAAGTGTCCCCTCAGGATGGCAAATTACTCATGTGGAATGTGAAATTACTCCCTCTAACCACCGGAGGCCATATTGGCAGCCAGTACTAATTAGTATAATCCGGGCAGGTTGTACAGATTGGCAGTGGTTTGTACATAGGGCCGGAATCGGTCGGAAATCGAGAAATTTCTGCCAAATCGAGAAGTAATTCCCGGCAGCCATCTTGGTATCGACGACCTATGTCTATCGAGGACAATTAGAGACCAGCTGAGGATGTCTACCATTTTGGCAGCCAGCACCTCGCCAGCAGAAGCAGTGGTGCATCAAGGCGTCGCGAACGATCGGATATCATGTAACACTGCCGTCTCCCTTAAGGCTCTGTGTATGCATAATACTTATAAGTATAATTGGCTATAATTTCCGAACCAGTTAAGTCATTGTTGTCAAATTCATAACATAGCCAACAACCACGACTATGAGAAGAGTCGTAGGGTCAAATATGCCCCATGTTAACATTTAAGAATAGTTGGCTGTAAATTCCGGACTGCTTAAGTTATAGTTCTCAAATTCATAACATAGGCATCAACAACGACTAGAAGAAGGATCGCAGTGTCAAGTATGGCCGATGTCAACTTGTAAGCATAGTTGGCTATAGTTACCAAACCATTTAATATATAGTTGTAAAATTCATAATATAGGCATCAACCACGACTAGGAGAAGGGTTGTGTGGTTAAGTATGCCTGATGTCAACTTATAAACATAGATGGCTATAATTTCCAAACCGTTTAAGTTATAGTGGTCAAATTCATAAAATAGGCTCCACCTCGACTAGAAGGGCCATGGGGACAAATGTGACCCATGTCAACTTATCAGCATAGGTGGCTGTTATTACCGAACTGTTTAAGTTGTAGTTGTCAAATTCATATCATAGACATCTGCAATGACTAGGAGAGGGGTCGCAGGGACAAGTATGCCCTATGTCAGTGTATAGACAATATTGGGTGTAATTTCCGAACTGTTTGAGTTATAGTTGGTAAATTCATAACATAGACATCCACCATGGCGAGGAGAGGAGTCGCAGTGATAAGTATGCCCTATACGAACTTATAAGCATAGTTGGTGTAATTTCCGAACTGTTTGAGTTAATGTCACAAAATTCATATCATAGACATCAATCACGACTATGTTGGCTGTAAGTTACACACCACCATTCATAAAAAGCGATCTCCTAGTATTACAATGAGCGCATACGACGATGGTGGCAGCCATTTCGTTAGTCAGTCGACAATCATATAGGATTGCGATGGCCATTTTGGGAGCCAGCAGCAGCCATGAGGTGGGCGACGACATCGCATGCGCAAGAGCATGTACACTGCATATGGTGACTAACTTGGCAGTCAGTTGGGGTGTCACCTTGACAGCTCTTCCAGCTCTTGCATTATTCTGGTCGGTGTTCTCTGGGTGCTCCCAACCTATCTTAGTTTTTTCCTTCATACTGAAAGTGTGCATGTCCCACTCATGCATTCCATGTGGAGTGGGGGGAGACCCCATTCCAACACACTCAGCCAGCTGCAGGTCAAGTATGAGCTACGCTTGCATATAAGTGTACTTGGCTGTAATTTCCGAACTGTTTCCAAACCATTTAAGATACAGCTATCAAAAGCGTACCATATGCATAACCCTCCCGACGACGACAGGACGGGCGCATGAACAAATTTCTGCCTGCCTGCCTACCCTTTCATACTCAACTTTCTCTCTCTCTCTCTCTCTCTCTCTCTCTCTCTCTCTCTCTCTCTCTCTCTCTCTCCCTCTCTCCTGTTCCCTTGGTGGTACAAGGCCACACACACTTCCTCGCGCACTCTTTACTCCTCGGCACCTCTACCTGCCACACTTCCTCGCACTCTCTAGCTCTTGTCCTCCCCCTCTGCCTGCCTCCACCACACATGGCCATACTCCCCGCATGCTCGCCAATGCCTGCCCAAGCTCGAACTATGTCACCACGCACCGACCCCCGAGTGTATGTGTAACAGAGAGCAGACACCCTTTCCGACCCTCCTGCTCAGGACATAACATAGGCATCCACCATGACAAGGAGAAGGGTCATAGGTCAAGTATGCCCTATGACAACATATAAGTATAACTGGCTGTAATTTCCGAACTATTCAAGTTATAGTTGCTAAATACATAACATAGACGTCAACCACAACTAGGAGAAAGGGAGCAGGGTCAAGTATGCCCTATGCAAACTTTGAAGCATAGGTGGCTATAATTTTTTAACTGTTTAACATAGACAATAAATGTAGGTGTGTGGGGGTCAACCTGGCAGCACTTCCTACTCGTCGGCCTACTGGCCTACTGGCCACCACCGGCGACCGTCATTGTACATATGGGCATCATCGGCACACTGCCCGCCCCTTCACCAGCCGCCAATGTGTGGTAGACAGTGTGACTTCCAATATTCAGCATTCAGACATCATCCGTTCAAATATTACAGTCGTCGTCGGTGTACTGCCTGCCACCGCCCGTCATGTGTGCAAAAGGATGCCGTCGGTGCACTTGTCACCAGTCGCCATGTTGCTATACAGTGCGACTTCAACGATGGTGGACTGAATTTATAGTGTAGTTGTCAAATTCATAGCCCAACCATAATGGTTAAGGAAACAATATGTCCACCAGCTCAAAAGAAAGCATTATAAATGAAACTGTTTAAACTAATAGACACACATGCACATGCGTGCACACTTGCACGCCTGCCTGCAAGCAAGAGTTGTCAACCCGCACATAGAACATATGCTAGAACTATATGCAACTAATACAAAACGAACTATCCCCTACCTTAACTGGTGTAGCATTGAATATTCGTATGTCACGAATGTGGTTTGTAATATCTACGAATTTAATAAATCTATTTGTTTGTTTACTTTTATCTCCAATCTGCACTCGTGTACCGAAGCAGGTAATAATAATTACAGTCATACTAGAAACATCAATGCACGTACTTACTTCCAGAAAGTACCCCCAAACCTTCAATATGCGTACTTACTTCCAGACAGACGGTTAGTACCACCCACACTAAGGATGATCGACCTTGCACTCGTGTGTCATGTACCGAGACTTCGATGTATGTAATGTGATGTCACTCGCAATTAATACACACAGTCATCACTAGACAGCCTAGTTCCCTGCACTTACAACATCAAGACATGATAGAACTATAAGGTTAAAATTACGAAACGAAATATCCCCAACCTTATCTGAGGTAGCAGTGAATACTTGCAGGCCAAAAGCACATCTCGTCGTCGTCATGACCTCGCTTAAAGCGGAGACAGCAATGAACAGTCCCGCCTTTCCATGCACGGTAGATACCGACCAATTATCGCATTCCCACCACCACCTCCCCTTGTAAATGTAAATACCTGTATACTATTGGAAGGAAACAATGCTTGCATGCTGACACATCTGCAGACAATCTTTCGTCGTCGGTCCCACTGCACATGAAGAGGAACATGTAGTGACCGCGACAGTCATGCTCCGTATCCAAACTGCGCTAATGTATCGAACTGTTTCAATTACAGTGGTCTACAGTTACAGACAGCCATACTTTGCCGGCTCTGCCGAACCTTCAATGCATGTACCAAGCATTTTAATTACAAGCAGTTATACTCTGCCCGAACAGTTCATGTATCACCGTTAAGCCAGGTAAATGTCTTGTGCCGAGCTCTTTTTAAATTCCTCCTTTACAGATAGTCATACACTGCACTCACAGTCATACCCTCTCTCCAACCTACACTCATTCCTGCAAGGCTCGCAGCTAGTCTGTACCCCCTTTACACTTCTTGTTATGTCTATACAGATTATCGCAGTGGTTAAACACAGCATCACAGTTATCACAGTGGAATGCCTTGTATGCTGGACTGATCAAGCAATGGCTACTCTCATGGCAGTGTGCATGAGAACTTTTTTTTTTCGAAATGTATTTCCACAGTAGTAACATTGATAATGTATTGCCTGTAGCGATTCTTCAGGAATTCTTGCTGTTGACAATGGTGGCGGTGTTACAGATGGCATGTCTTCAACCATTGATTCCATCTTCGTACTGTAGAAGAGTGTTCAATCGCAGTGGTAACATTGATACCTCACTGCTTGTAGCAATTCTTCAGGGCATATTGCTGTTGCTGACAGTGTTACAGACCCAATCTTCATATTGTAGCAGAGTTCACGATCATACTACATTAATGTAGTCTTAATGGTCTGCTTTCCACCACTGTGCTTACTGGCGAAATTACATATGATTTTACATGATGCTCGCTTGTATTTATTCGACCAATTCCTGCTGTGAACATGCCAAGCATCTGATTCGAATATACTGCACAGCAGTTAACACATGGGTAGGTCTTGTAAACTGTGGCATGTGGACAGTTACTCTCTTAATGACATCTGGCATCGGTGCGGTTAGCGAATGTCTTGCCACAATACTTGCACTCACTTCCTGATGAAAGACGAACATTTCCTTTACACTTCTTGGTATGCCTATACTGGTTATCTCTGTGGGTAAGCACTACATCGCAGTTATCATAGTGGAACAGCTTGTATGCTGAGCTGAACAAGCAATGACTATTTTCATGTCGATGTGCATGGCGACTTTTGCTAAAAGTATTTCCACAGTAGTTACATTCATAATGTAATGCTTGCAGTGACTCTTCAGGACTTACTGCTGATGTTGATGCTGGTGGTTTTATAGATGGTAAGTCTTCAACCATTGCTTCCATGTTCATATGGCAGCAGAGTACAAGATCGCAGTGGCATGAATACCGTAATGCTTCTAGCGACTCTCCAGGGTCCCTTGCTGTTGCCGATGTTGGCCATGGTACATGTGACAAGTCTTCAACCATTGGTTTTGTCTTCATGTTGTATCAGAGTACACGATCGTAGTAGGTGAATGAAGTTGTAATGATCTGCTTTCACCACACTCACCAACGAACTGATGTCTGTTTTATATTACGCACGCCTATAAATACTGTTCACACAGTATGCTAGCTTGCATTGCTCATCTCGGGTTGTCTCAGTAGATGACTGCTGGCTGCATGATGCATACGTCAGCATGGTTGCTGGACTGAAATATGTTATCTTATCCGTTTGTTTGCTGTCTATACTACGAAGTTGGAAATTCGACTGCTCAACCTCTTTTAGAGTAATTCCTGCTGTAAGCAATCGAGGCACACTTATTCACATATACAGCATTGCAATTAACACATGTGTAGGTGTTGTAGTTGATTGCAAATGAGCAGTTACTATCTTCATTATATTTGCTACTGGTTCGGTTAGCGAATTTCTTGCTGAAATTTTTACCTGTGAAATGATTGGATTCTATAGGAATTGAACCAACGATACCTTGTTTTCAAGGATGATGCAATGTCTCCGTTGCCATCAGGGTACATGTGTTAGTCCCTTTCAATGGTACATGTAACAAGTAAGTACGTTTTTCAAACGCGATGGTGATGTACTTATAGTACTTGCAGTTGTCGAGTTACTTTCTTGGTCGGTAATGTATACCATATGAAGAAAGGCGGAATGGTTATTGTAGTCTCTGCTTTCAGTGAGTTCACGACAATCGCTACGAGATGTGATCGTGACATTCAGGTCTTCACTCCTACACCAGTTAAGGTAAACCTCTGCTCTTTATGTTTTTTTTTTTGCATCTTCTAAATGCTGAGTACATACATAGTTGAAATGTGTGTGTTGTGCTACCTCCTTATTCATCATTATAACATTCATACATTTGTATTGGGTGATTCGGGGGTAATTCGTTTCGTAATGAGCTCCAGTTCTAGCATTATAAATGGTTTGTACACAAAATATGTACATGTACTATTTGCAGTTCTTTCCCCAGTGTGTAGTGGTGACGTCTCTCATGCATGACTAATGGTTTACATGTATGATGTATCATATGTACGTACGGTTCTGGTACTAGGTACTGTATAAATGAATTCCTTTTGTAAAAAGGGGGACATGCATGTGTGACTCGACTGGTCTACCATCTTGGCGTCTCTTTCACGACTAGTGTGTTATTTTTCATCCTTCCACTTGCCTGAACGACGCTCATGCTGTCAGTCGACTACTTAAGGTAGCTTTACAGATTCTCTCGATGCTCGTGTGGTAGGTCGGACGTGTTTTGCTGCTAGTGTTGACCGGTTTAGTTTCACTCGGTTCGTACGGAATATGTTCTGTCGAGGACAGTCTGGTCATGTCCAGCATCGGTGATGGCTGTGCGAACGTATGTGAGATATAGTACGACTGTTCTTCATTACATGCACTGAGGTCTCGGTACACGACGACCAACCACGAGTGCTGTGGGTTCAGGCTGGTCCCCAGTCGTGGAGGAGGGGGGGGGGGCGGGTACAGACTACCTGCGAGCCTTGAAGGAACGAGTGTAGGTTGGAGAGAGTATGACTGTGAGTGCAGTGTATGACTGTATGTAAAGGAGGGACTTAAAAAGTGCTTTGTACACTGCATTTACCTGGATTGATGGTGACATATGAACTTTGCCTGTAATAGTTATTATGTCTCGCAGATCGAAGGTCCAGTGGCTGACCTTTCCACCACGCTCCCCGCCGTGCCACATCCTGCGGATCGCTGCACTGGTTTATCACCACTGACACTGATACTATGCTGGTACACTCAGCACAAAGGTGGATGCGGCAGTAATGCACGAGAGATGCTTGAACTGCACGCATGCAGTATGTTTGAAATACACGTTTTTACAATGAAACAGGCAAGGCTGTATGCTGTATTTAACTCAGAGTGATAATTCCTTACACAATAATTAATGTAAATTTCTTTTATTTCACATTGTGTGCGATGACCTTCTTTAGGCAGGCTATCACTGCAGGCAGCGTCGTGCATTATTAAAGGTATTTCCACAACTGGTAACATTGATATTGTAATACCTGCCAGGGCTCTTTGCTCTTGACGATGCAGGGGGTAGCCATTTTTGTTTATAACAATTTTTATTTTAGTGCACTCTAGCTGACGGCTGGGGAGAGCAAGTAGCTGCCTGTAGGGACCTGGGTTCAAGTAGTCACTATGGGTAAACACAACATCGCAGTTATCATAGTGGAACAGCTGGGCCACTGGACGAACTATCTAAGTGCAGACATTAAAGGTTCGGGAAATGTCGACTGCTTGTAATTTCAAAGGCATGGTACAGACATTGAATTTTTGGGCAGAGTATGACTGCTTGTAAATAAAAGGCTTCGTACATGCTTTGAAAATTCGGCAGAGCCGGTAAAATATGCCTGCCTGTAACTTTAGACCTTGTAATTACAACGGTTCGGTACATTAGTGCAGTTTGGAGATTAAGTATGACTGTCATGGTCACCACATGTTCCTCTTCATGTGCAGTGGGACCGACGATGAATGATTGTCTGCAGGCGTGTCAGCGTGCACGCTCAACAGGAATAGAACATGCGATAACTTATTTATTCAAGTAGGGTACAGAAAAAATGTGTCAGGTGCGGGGATTCGACCCCACGCCCCCTTTCATTTGACCCAGAGATTATATCAGATATCTCAGGCTGCTCGGCCAACCTGTCTTTTGTATCAGCGATGGAATTACAAGCGTTTTGTCGAATGACATACAATGCATGGTCTTGTCTAGTCATCGCTTGTGCAATACATGCACGTGTCTGTCTGTGTGTGTGATGGGCTTGGTACACCAGTGTAGGTCGGTGACTGACGGAGGTTGGGTCGGGGCACAAGCATTGTTTCCTTTTAATAGTATACAGGTATGTACATTGACAAGGGGAGGTGGTGGTGGGGATGTGGTACTTGGCCAGTATCTACTGTACACGGAAAGGTGGGACTGGTCATTGCGTTGTCCGCTTCCAGCAAGGTCACTCGGGGACGAGATGTGCTCGCGGCCTACGAGTATTCACTGCTACCCCAGGTAAGGTAGGGGATATTTCGTTTCGTAATTTTAACCTCATTGTTATAGCATGTGTTGATGTTGTAAGTGCGGGTGACTCGGCTGTCTAGCGATGACTGTGTGTATTAATTGCGAGTGACATCACATTACACACATCGAAAACTCGGTACACGACACACGAGTGCAAGGTCGATCCTCCCTAGTGTGGTTGGTACCGTCTGTCTGGAAGTAAGTACGCACATTGAAGGTTCGGAGGGACTGTCTGGAAGTTAGTACGTGCTTTGAAGTTTCGAGTATGAATGCAATTATTCTTACCTGCTTCGGTACACAAGTGCAGGTCGATGATAAAAAAAAAAAACAAAAAAAATGGATTTACTAAATTCCTAGATAATACAACCACTTTCGTGACCTACGAATATTCAATGCTACACCAGTTAAGATAGGGGATAATTCGTTTTATAATGGGACGCGTATAGCATGTGTTGTATGTGCAGGTTGACAACTCATGCATGCGAGCGGACGTGCGTGTGCGCACGCATGGACGTGTGTGTCTACTGGTTTAAACAGTTACATTTGTAATGCTTTATTTTGAGCTGGTGGACATATTGTTTCCTTACCAGTATGTTTGCGCTATGATAATGACAACTAAGTGGTTTGGACGTTCAGAATTTCCTGCTCTGTCAATTTGGTTCATCGTATGTGAAATCATACTGTCTAGCAATATGGCGGCTGGCGACAAATGCGCCGATGGCATCCATTTGCACACATGACGGGCGATGGCATGCAGTACACCTACAACGACTGCCATTTTTTGTACGGATGACGTCTGAATGCTGAATATTGAAAGTCGTTATGCCTAACACACATTGCTGACTGGTGGTGGGGTGGGCAGTGTGTCGACGATGGCCATTTGTGCAATGATAGTCGCCGGTGGTGGTGGGTGCCCATAATGGTGGCCAGTAGGCCGACGAGTAGGAAGTGCTGCCATCGTGACACCCATCCAGCTGCTCTTCTCCTAGTCATGTTGGATGCCTATGTTATGACCTGAGTGCGAGGGTCGGAAAGAGTGTCTGCTCTCTGTTACACATATGCTCGGGGGTCTGTGAATGGTGACATAGCTGGAGCTTGGCCAGGCAGTGGCGATATTTCGAGGGGTATGGTCATGTGTGATGAGAGCTGATGGAAGGGGGAGGACAAGAGCTAGAGAGCGAGAGGAAGTGTGGCAGGTGGAGGTGCCGAGGTATAGAGAATGCGCGAGGAAGTGTCTGTGGCCTTGCCGTAGCACCGAGGGAACAGGAGAGAGGGAGGGGAGAGAGAGAGAGAGAGAGAGAGAGAGAGAGAGAGAGAGAGAGAGAGGAAGGTGAGTATGAAAGGGGGTGTAGGCAGGCCGACATTTGTCCATGCACCCCTTCTCGTCGTCGTCGTCGGGGGTTATGCTTTTGTTGCACTTTTGGTAGTTGTATCTCAAATGGTTTGGAAATGGCTCAGAAATTAAAGGTAACTATGCTTATATGCAAGCATAGCTCATACTTGACCTGCGGATGGTAGGGTGCCTTGGAATGGGGTGTCCCCCCACTCCACATGGTATGCATGAGCGGGACCTGCACACTTTTGGTACGAAGGAAAAAAAATCTGTTGAGAACACCCAGAGAACACCTACCAGAATGCAAGAGCTGGAAGTTCTGTCAGAATAACCCCCAACTGACTGCTAAGATGGCCACCATCGGCAGTGAAGGTGGTGTACATGCGCAGTGGATGCGATGTCGTCGTCGACCTCATGGCCACTGCTGGCTCCCAAAATGACCGTCTCAATTCGATGTAATTGTCGACTGGCAAACGAAATGGCCACTGCCATCGTCGTATGCGCTCATTGTGGTACAAGGAATCCACTTTTGACGAACGGTGGTGTGTAACTTACAGCCATCTATCATAGTCGTGGTTGATGTCTATGTTATGGATTTGGCGATGTTAACTCAAATGGTTTGGATGTTACAGCCTACTATGCTTATAAGTTGTTATATGGCATAATTGTCCCTTCTATCCCTCTCCTCGTCGTGGAGGATGTTTATGATATGAATTTGACAACTATAACTTAAATTGTTCGGTAATTACAGCCACCTATGTTTATAAGTTGACATGGGGCATATTTGTCCCCAAGACTCTTCTCGTAGTCGTGGCGGATGACTATTTTATGAATTTGAGAACTATAATTTAAACGGTTACGACATTATAACCATCTATTACTATAAGTAAACATCGTGCATACTTGACCCTGCGATTCCTCTCCTAGTCGTGGTTGATGTCTATGTTATGAATTTGACCCCTATAACTTAAAAACAGTTCGGTAATTATAGCCAACTATGCTAATAAGTTGATATCGGCCACACTTGACCCCGCGACCCTTCTCCTAGTTGTGGTTGATGCCTATGTTATGAATTTGACAACTATAACTTAAACAGTCCGGAATTTACAGCCAACTATTCTTAAATGTTAACATGGGGCATATTTGACCCCGTGACCCTTCTTTAAGTCGTGGTTGATGCCTATGTTATGAATTTGACAGCTTTAACTTAAACGGTTCGGAAATCATATCCAACTATGCTTCTAAGTGTTATGCACACATATACAGCCTTAAGGGGGGCGACAGTGTTACACGAGATCCGAACGTTCGCGACGCCTTGCCACCCCACCGCTGCCACTGGCGAGGCGCTAGCCGCCAAAATGGTCGACATCCTCAGCTGGTCGCCAATTGTCCTTGATAGACAAAGGTCGTCGATACCAAGATGGCCACCGGGAATGACTTCTCAATTTGGCAGGAATTTCTCAATTTCTGACCAATTCCACCGCAATGTGCAAACCACCGCCACACTGTGCAACCTGCCCGGGCTATGCTAATTAGTACTGACTGCCAAGATGGCCGTCGGAGGTGGAAGGAAATGATACCACATCCCACATGAATCATTTGCCATCCCGAGGGGGTACCTGCCGGATTATGCTTATTAGGGCAAAAATGGTGGTCGTCACTGGCTGCCAACATGGCAGCCGCCAACGGGAGGGAAATTCGGGAAATTTTAAGGGAAAAGGGAAAAAGTGAGGTTTTTGTACTTGAAATCGACCGTTTTGGGAGGGAAAAAGGGGAAAAAAAAAAAAAAAAAAAAAAAAAAGGAAAATTTTCGCTCCTGGGGTCGACAACCCGGAGCCTGAAATTATGCTAATTGGGTCCGCGATGTCCGCAGGCAGCAGGCAGGTGGCCGTGAACGGCCTTTTTTATACTACTCATGGAGCCGAGTATGACCTAGTTTAATTAATTTAAACTGTAACATTTAGTTAATATGATCCAATATTTTGGCACTGTTATGAACATTTAAGGGCATTCCGCACGGTGCCACGTCTGTACACAGCGTTTGGGAACCAACAGACACAAATAAGCTTTGTAGATTGAACACAAGTAATTTTTAAAATCAATCATAGTTAGATCAAAACTATTGCAAAATGATAATCTTGCTACAGGAATGCGGAAAGAAAAATGTTTCATTCATATATACTGTAATTAATGCTTAATGCGGTAACAAACGCATGTAAATTAATTGACTGTTTCGTTAGGAAAAAAATTGGAATTCCTTAGTTTGACTTCGGAACAAATGCTTGTGACCGTATAAGAATGAAGGATACATGAGTAAACGCAAAACGTATGTCTTGCCGTATATACACACATCAAAATGTGAAACCGAGAAGGAAATTATAAAAAGAGTGGTACCAAACACTATATAAGTTTTACACGTAGTGATTTTTTAATGCTAGATGGTGTAAATTACTCTGCGTGAATTTGTATGTCTATGAAATCCATCGTACCTATGCTAGGCAGAAGAAAATACCTGGGGAAAAATACCTGAGTAAGTAATAATTCTAACCGAAATGTTTGAAAATGTTATCTGCAGAATTTTTTGTCAACAGAATTTCCAAACATTATTGTTTATTGGCAAATGTCTGACACAAATGCACTAACTGTATCGAAGCTCGTTCGATACCTTCCTGAGTTATTAGCGCATGGGGATTCCAGAACTTTAAATTCCACAAATTTCGGCAGTTATCTTGGAAGAAAGGGTCGTTATTGAGTATTTTATATCCCCTTAAAAAAAGAAGCGTCATATCCATTAAGTAGGGAGACAAGAAAGAAACCATTTTCGGAGGAAGGTAGGGTGGGATAATTATGATGATCATAATTTCTGTTACTGCAATACGATGATGGTATGGTGCAGCCATCGCATTACTGGGAAAATAAACTTTCTCAGACCTCATAAGCAACTTGAGACATTAAGCGGTTGTCGTGAATATGACTAAAAATTTTGACTTCCTTCTATAGGCTGTTCACGGTAAAGTGAGCACTTTTGAAATGAACCTTTGAAAAATGTCACTGGCCAGACATGCATATATTTTAACGGGTACACTGACTGGTATGGGCCCAGCAAAGTTGGCAACAACGGAGGGAAAGAAGTTCAATGTTATAACGTCGTATTAAAAAGTTAGGTGAATTTCCAAAAGATTGAATTTTCTAATGATTTTACAGTTTTCATTGCACATGGGGGAAGAACACACAGTGTGCATACAAGTAGATACTAAACAGGGCTTTCAAAAGTGCTCCGTTTACCGTGAACAGCCTTTAACTGAAGGAGAGTGGAGCTGTCATGCATATTAAATTATGGGTTGTTCACGGTTACTTCTAACTTTTCTGAAGCACTGTTTAAGTTCTACTTCCAGGTTGTTCCTTCACTTCATTCAAACAAAGCTTGACTTGGTCTAAAAAATTACACCAAAGGGACACCGAATCGGATTCTTGCTCACTTGGCGTAAGAGACCTTTTTTTCTCCTTGTATTCATTCATATTAAGTAGTAACTAAATATAAAATTTTATGGGCAGAAGATAAGGAAAAGTTCGATTTAACTAAAAATAAAGTACTCATATATTAAATAAATTATAAAACGCTTTTAATACGTAATATTACTAGAAAAAAAACACGTCATACACAGGATGATCTGATTAAAAATGTGTGAAGAAACCGCAAATGGATTATAATTCAAAGTCACGTCTATAAACGCGCATGCATATACGACCAAAGACCATAGAATGTCATTGTTCGAATATAACGCCTATACACCCTTGAGCATCAGAAACGATTCAGCAAAGAAAAACAAGCACAATATGTCGTGTTAGATAAACTTCAGAAAACAAAATTATTTGTAACGTTCCTCTAAACTCTACATTTGTAAAAAAAATATAGGGTCTCCGTAAATCCTTCACGCCGCGTGGGAAATTATGTATACTATGCGAGACACTATATCGCAATGATTATGTGCGCGTCAGTTTTGATGCAGCATGTTTCTAAATGGCTTTGAGGGCGTCACACGCATTATTTTACGCGTGTATTATTTCAATCAATATTGTTTTATATGTAGCATCTAAAAACTTTATATTCGCCTAAGAGCTAAAAAAGTTTTCTTTTCTTGAGCAACATTCTTACTCATTAAATAAAGACTGTATTGAATGAAAACATAATATTGTCTCGCCCCGTTCACTGTTAATATCCACAAACCTGCGATACGCTTCGACGCCAGAGAGTTTGTGTCCCTCTTTGTACAATGACAAATTTCTACGAAATACTTTGGCAGCTAATCGTGAGATCATTGCCATTTATCGATGGTTGATGTCTTAGCTAAGCTTTGCCACGTCTCAAATAATTATATCGAAATTGACAACATGTAGGCAATTAGATCTGTGCGGGTAGGTACGCAGAAGGTAAAAATTGAAATAGGATGTTATTCGTGTGAATCTGTATTAAACTATTTGAGAATCGATAAAACAATTACTTCAGAAACGAAATATTAAAAATAACGACGAAATGAGACAATATAATTTGCTTCCAATGATTTCAACTATAATAATATAGTACTACTCCAGTTTTGCCAGATAGAAGGTGACTGCAATGGCATTACAAAATATGTGTACAGCAAGAAAATAAAATGTATTAATATGACTTATAACAAGAGAAAGAGGTTAAATACATAGTTCAACGTAATTCTTTTATATGCCAGAAGTAGGTATGCTACAATTACAAATGTTTTTATACGGTCGTTGCCATAGAGATACAATGCAATATAACACTTTTTCAAATGGCATTACATGTGAGAGTCTGTAGTATTATACCAAGAATGTGAGTGAGATAATGAAGAATAAAATAAATTACAAATTCCAAAGTCACTACAAAGAAAATAAATACTGCAATATTTAAGAAACTCTTTCCGCTTGCTTTAAATAAAAATTATCAAATAATTCTACACACGTAACATGAGACGACTGTAATATTCGATATATAACATTTCAAGCACTGTTTAAAATATAAAAAAAACCCTAAAACAGATTAAAATCAGTAATACCACTTGTAATTCATTAATGGTCAAAATATTATTGCAGTTCATAATTTAAGAATGGAGCATCCTAGGTGCCTGGACAAATGTGGGAAACGCCGGCACTCGGTGCAGCACTTTTAAATGCGTAAAATATTCTGGGTAAGCAAAATAATTGTATGAACGACTCACGGACGATAAACATATTTAAAATAAATACTAACACTGTTCCGGAACAAGCATGCACTTGCTGACGCTTGGTTACATATGCAATCCCGCAAGTTGTGGCGATCGTCATGTTGCATGCACGCAGGCGATTCAGCTGGTCGAAAGCTCTGCGTGGGGTTATTACTCACAGATGTCGGCTGGGCTCACGGGAGGAGAAACGACCAATTGTGCATCCTCCCCTCCCCCCAGGGGGGGGGAGGCTGGTACCACTCACCCCTCCCCCTGTTACAAACTAAATCCAGCGTGATGATCAAATTTAAAGATAACCCCCTCTTACCAATCATTCTCTTCTAGTGTTTCAAACACCCTTTCAATAAAGATTATTCTTTCCCATCCTCTGACCTCGTAGAAATCTTTTTCTACTTCATAATGTGCATGAAATCTTGCAATTATTTTCTGTCGAGGGGTTTTTTACGGTGCCTATACCGCCCCCCACCCCTTTTTGTAGTTCAGGTTAAGTTAGCATCGGAGGTAAACTTGGCCCCAATCGCGGCCAAGTTTGCCCAATCCCAGTAAAGCCGCGAGCATGTGCTCTTGTAGTTAGAAACTTTCCTGCATGCCTAGGCGTATGGGGCTCAACCCTGCCTGAGATGCATTTAAGTCCTATCCCTACCCTGGACCTCTGGCTCTCCTCTTAGTTTTAAGGTGGGTTAGAAAAGGAAAAAAAAAAAAATCTCTACACGGACCGGTGTCTACAGTAGCTGAACGTATAAATGAGAGCCCGGACAGAAGGCAACATGTGTACTGACCATACTATAGTGATTTAATATATATATACATACTTTACTGTTGTAAATGAGACAGCACTAATGTACACTATGTAGGTGTGGTGAACACTGGCAATTAACCTCTGATATTTTCTTTTCCACATAGTTTCATATACTGGTTACTCCCAGGACAACATTTCTAGTGTTATAACAAAAGAAACACCTGTTAAAAAAAATTATCTTTTTAGGTTGATGTGTATTTTCCTTCTCAGAATGGTCACAACAAAATAATTGTTTTGCAAAGCAACGACATAAACAATAACGTACGTTATTTTTAGAAAATAATAACCCATAGGAATAACTCATCTGTTTGTGTACAAGCATCTTCTACCAACTATATGAGGAATTTTGTTTTTAGATAGTATACAAAACAACAAAGCCTTGTTTTTGTAAATGTGTGTATTTGATGCAATGCACATGTATAAGTATTTTCATTCTCTTATTATATTAACGAAATTAACTATTAATTGCATGAATACAAAAC
Organism: Dryococelus australis; assembly: GCA_029891345.1. Lineage (NCBI taxonomy): Eukaryota > Metazoa > Arthropoda > Insecta > Phasmatodea > Phasmatidae > Dryococelus > Dryococelus australis. The sequence continues at coordinate 41,867,417 of CM057003.1, forward strand.
GTTCCATCATTATGTTACAGTGTTTTCTTCTTCTGAAAGGGCATATGCTTTTCACGGCTTATCACAAAACACTTCTTTCCCAACTGAACAATGGAACATCACCGTTTAAAGTTAAAACCTGGCTGTAGTGTATGTGTGGTATTTTGAGGTTGTCAAGAGATTTTTTTTGCGTATACTTTCTTGTCTGTGTTGCTCGCTCGTTTGTTTCCCTTCGTGTTTTGTTTCGTTTAGTTCGGTCGAACTCTTGACTGAATTCCTTCTGGAATTATGTTTATATTTCACATAGATGTTGACAAGAGCCAGCTTTGGATTGTTTTCGTGTACCTTTTTAATGTCATATTCTCTGTGTTTCCCTTGGCAACGTAGCTCTTCAACGACGTGTGAATAATTCAATTTTTACTTTAGCCAAGTTCGCATTTACGTCCCAAGTGGCTTTTCATAGTAAATCGAGCTCTTTTGAACTCAGACTTCGTAATAAAAATTACTCGCGGTGAAGTCATGCATGCTGCAGTATACACGGGCATTAAGGATCTTAACGAATTAATCAAATTTGTTCCATGACTAGATGTAATATTTCGAGTGTAACGTTTACGTTCGAGGTTACTGAAGTTAAAGTTGACTCTTTTACACACATAAGAATAGGGGTTCTTAAAAATTCGTGATTTAGAGTATCCCTTTGTTATGATGTGCATAAAGCCAGACCCCCCACAGTATCGTTATACAAGCTAAGAAAATATTTTTCAAGTGTGAAACATGTTTTTTTTCTTCCCCACTATAAAAATTGTTACAAACTCAAGTTTACTTTACGACAAAATTCGCAAAACCAGAATCATAAATAACAAACAAGTCATACAGTTACAACATTATCACAACATTTTTATGAAAATTAAAATATATTAGTTTCACTTGCGAACCATTGACTAGACTATACACTCAAGTACTCCCAGGGGTCCGCAGACCACAGTTTAAGTATCACTGTATTGCAGAATGAAATTCCATATAAGTAACAGTAATACACTCATTTGAGAAAAAATCGAGTACCCTGAATTGTAATTGTAATTGTAAAGGGGTTTTTTAAGGTCCTCCGGTTTTATGCTTGAAAGCTTAGCAGGGGACGGCTTGCAGACCAACTTATAACCTAACTTCAATTAACACCCATGCCTTATCCGGGATTCGAACCCAGAGGCCCCCGCACACCACATCGGTGGCGCACCAACCGACTGCGCCACGTGAGGTCGGCGAGTACCCTGAAGGGGCCATCGCAGGGGCACGTAAGTGGGTACAGGCACAGGACATGTTAATGTGTATACAGAAAACATCGAAATACTGTATCACACCAAGCATGTATTGCAGGGTTCTTTAAGTCTGGTGTTTGATCTGCCCAGGGCACGGAGACAGGAGATGTGGCAACTTCGTTGAAATCGCACGATTTGTTCACAGCGGTCTTTTTTATTTTCCAAATGAGTGTAGGCCTACATTCATAACAGTTCCACGGTTACACTTGGACGTCGCATGAACGAAGTAAGGCGGTCAATTCTCTAACAGATCCATGTACTCTCATTTACATGTCCCAAAACTAGTATGCAGATTAACACGTGTATTGTTTTGTACCATATAACTTCTTCATATTTTGCATATGTTTAAGCACTTATTTATTTTAATTGAAATACTTCTGCAATTTCACATATTTGATTTTATAATTTTTAAATGTGCAATATGAGTCAGGACCCACCATTCTTTTCAATCCTTGTATTTTAATTTATGTTACTCTATGGTAAGCATGAACATTATTCTGAGCATTTTGGTTGCTTAATTTAAGTATGTGACTTAATGATTTTTCAGAGTTTTTTAAATCTCAGAATTTATTGTTTTTATTTTTAACACTGTTTATTTCATTTTATTTGCAGTTTTAATTGTTTTTTTTTCGTGTTAAGCCATTTTTTGTGACTTAATGAACCGGAAGTAGCTGAGCTACATTGATATGACTTGATAACTAAGTTGCCAGAAGTCAACGGCTTCTGGGTACGGATCTGAAGATCCGAAGTCGTGGTTTTTAAGGGCCGGGATTTCTTGGGCGAAATCCCCGGCATCGTCATAATTTAGGACAGTGTTTCGGTACCCTGAAGTGAGTATAATTGAGGGCTAGCTTGGCAAGTGAAGAAGAGGCCAAAGCCTAGCTGCGTTAGTTGAATGTTATTAGTGGACGCTGTCGACGAGGAGAGTCTACACCGACGCCACGACGCCATGCTGGTAACGTCGGCCTAACTACAGATTAAGGTAATGCCACCTATTTTTTGGTCATATAGACTTATGTGTGTTAGCGTCTTTTGCCAATTTATCATTGCTCCTGAAATGTCGGTGACAGATATTATGATTTTTGGAAGATTTAGTTGCAGTACAGATTTCACTTATTAATTCAGCCCAGTAATCCTACGCTACCCGACTTGAGCTAGTTACCGGAGCAAAACTTTTTGAACTTTAGAGTGATTTCATTTTTAATTGGGAGTGAAGAACTAGTTTTCTATTTTTGATTCGAACTTAACTTTGTTGGAGAACATTGAGGCTTTGCTAATGTTTGAAGATATTACGAACTTAGGTCAGATATGTGGGAAAGTGATTAGAATGTGTGATGCTATGAATTAATGGAGCTCACTGCGTAAATCTTGGTTAAGAGGCACTAAGACTACAGACACATTTAATTTGGAAACAGTTTAATTAATCTACAGTTCATCTAATCATTTTGGAAGCAGCTTAAATACATTTAATTTAATTTTTTTCTTCAATTTAAGTAATTCTTGTATTTAAATGGTGGTAATATTCTAATAAGTTTAATCTGATTGCAGAACAGATTTTTTTACTTAATTAATTGGATTTTCACACACATTAAACAGTTTTATTCAAATTTTATATACTGTTTCTCTGCTTTGAATTAAAGATAATTAATAGCATTTTGATTTCTGTTATTGGCACTGCTGAACCACCCCAGCTAAATTTTCTTTTACAGAGGTAATAATATAAATGAAGTGCTTCTTAATCAGTTTGAGAGATTTTATGTATTGTGAATGCCAGTGCATTCAAATGCCCTTGCAGAGTTCCTGAGACAGCCAGTACGCCGTTGGAAAGTAAGTTATAAAGGCGATAAAAAGGTGAGTTACGAGGTCAAACAGGCATTCTCCTACACACACATATCTCTCTCCTATACACGCTGGCAACTATTAGTATTTTTCCACATTATTATTCGACCTATTCTCCACAAAGTATTCACTCCCCAATTCACAGATTTACCACAATGCCAATGCTAATTTTACACGTAGCGGAAGTATACACGGTGAGAAGAAAGTAGTTCGTAAGCACGGCTAAGGTTTATTCGACTCAGGTTAGGAACAAATCTAGATATTTTTATGGGGGAGTTTAGCATACGGAAAATTCCCACCGCAAGATGAGCTGGTATTCCAAAGAGATCGCTTTTAAGCTGATTATAGATTGAGGAATTCTGTATATTTGCGCGTAGAACTTCATGTTGGACTCGAATTGTAATATGTACTTGCCGCATCCAAAATTAAGTATTAACTTTATTTCTTAACTATTACTGTCGCCCTCGAATCGTGTTTATGAGGAAAAATAATTATACAACTGTGTTTGGCATTGAACATTCATGCACAAGCTTATTTCAATGTAACATAGTTACAAATTTAAATGTGAAATCTATATAGTGGGTTTGCATTTTTCTCTATTCCCTTGCAGAAAGAGTGCAGGAAATTCATTAAAAATTATATTTTTATCCATTTTACTATTTTTTTCTGATTCAGTTGTCATATTCAAATAAAGTAATTCTGTATACCAAAGTTCTGCTATATTCAGTGTACGAACGAATATTAAACCAGCATCTGAACATATTTCTCAATGTATCCAATCTTGTACAATTAAGAAAGTTTATTCTCTACGTTTGTTCTAGCACGACACAAATCGGAAGATATTACACAATTGAGAAAAAAAAAACTACCCCATCCCCATTACAAAGAAAATGAAAAAATCTGGTACACACGCGACTATAGTTAACCCTGGTGGCGAAATATTTAGCTGCCAAACTAAAAGCATTGAGCTTTCCAACCTGAGTAGAATAAACCTCATAGCCTATTTGTGAATTCTTCACACTTTTTTAATCGAACCTTAGAAAAATCACCCTAATAATGACAGTGTGGTTTTAACTAAATATGGCACGATCAAAAATCTCTGTATGCTTCTGTTAAAATTAAATAATCTTATTTTTGGTTTTATTAAATTTCATCTTATACTTAGGGATAGGAAAATTTCGCGAGTTCAATGACCTGTATGCTAGACTCCACAATCCTTTGTATAGTCGAAACTCAGATTTTTGTTAATTGGCTGTTGCCGCAGTGTTACCCCACATTTGACAGTACGGAATTCGCTTCTTCTTCCCTTGCAAGTTTTCTATTGGCACGGAGTCGTTCAAGGCGTGTCTAATAAACTCTGATCCAATCGCAAAGTTGACCTCAGTGTACACGCTTTTGAAATTCACCTTGTCCTGAAATTAAGTTGCGAGTTTTTCCTATCCCTACTTATACTGTATTTTATCTATAAATTATAACATTTCACTGATACATAACACGAATTAAAAACAGAGAAAAAAATTGCCGAGTTCGTACCTAATGCTTAAAAAGAAATAGTTATTATGTAAAATATTGTTAGGCGCTCGCTGTTTTATACCGCGCTGTCGGAAGAGAAGGCCAGAGTAGTGATATTATATAGTCTATTCACGGTTTCTTCACACATTCTGAATCACCTCATGTATGGCACGTTTAGTTTATTTCCTAAATACGCCGTGTATCACAACCGTTTTATACCTCTGTTGACATAAAACTCTCTTATTTTTTTATTAAATTAAAGTTTAACTTATATTTTATTTATAAATTATAATATTTCATTTATAATAAATATGAATAAAACAGTAAGAAAACATGTGTTGGTAGCGCCTAGTGAGAAATAGTTCTCATGCAAAATACATTACAGCTGAGTACGCACGGATACAGGGTGTTATCCTTTGGTGTAATTTTCTAGTAACAGTTAACCTTAGTTTGCATAGGGCGGAGGAATATCTTGGAAGTAGAACGTTAGCAGGACTTCATAAAAGTTTGAAGTAACCGTGAATGGATAATAGCGGGCGGCGAGTCACGAAGAAAAGTTTGAATGACAGGCGAGTGATAACTCTACCAGGGTTTTGAGCCACGAAGGCGCGTCGCCACACATTCTTTGGCATTGCACCATAATAAACACCTTTTTGCGGCTCGCACGCCCCTGACCTCCAACGGATAAAATTCCCGCATTTACCTGAAAGGAATTTTCTGGGTTTGATCGTTCTTGCTTCTCTCTCAGCTTGACTTAGGGTGCGGGAATGTTCCAGATCTTAACCGCTGATATTATGACAGCACATCAGGCCTCTGAGCGGGTAGTTTATGAGAGTCAGGAGTCTGGCGATGGTGCGGCGTTAAGAGGACTATGCACTGAAACGATTTCTGTGAAATCGTCGTTTGCGCGTAAACGTGTATCTCGATAAATAATAATTCTGGAAATACGACCTTTTGCCATAAAGGATTAAAAAAAAAATATTGTCTATATCCCCATCTTTTTACTTTTATCATATTAAGTGTATTAATGGAGAAAAATGCGGGTAAGTGGTCAAATATCGCACATTAAGATTTTGCCAATGCATTTTCCTTAAGAGGTAAGAGAAAAGTACGGTTGTACACACGTAGTTTGATCTGTGTACTTTCATCGCGTGTAATAAAGTTTCACTGTTACGGATCTAATTTGCACAGTACAGCGTTACGGCGGAAACACTGCACTCCTTGCGCGCGGAAGCGATTGATGTGCTAGGAGTGCTTGTTAGTGTCGCCCATATGGCTCCCTCGCTTCTTGACCTTGAACGCGCAGCTACATAGTCCTCTTAAGCGATATACGACGGAATTGACCAGCGGGAGGAAAATCTGCGACTGCGAGCGTCAGTGTAGTGAAGGGTGCGACTGAGAAACTGGGCTATTAGACTGGATTCGTGATTGGGGTGAGTGAAATACATTTAAAATTATGGCAACAGACAGACTGAACAGGTGTTAATGATGAATGCGAGTTAATTGACTATACCCGAACAGAGACATTGAGAAGAACTTTAATCGGAGTTGAGATAGACATCAAATATTGCGCTCACTGAGAAATATAAAGGGCAATAGGGGAAATAAATGTATGCTATAAATAACAGCTATATGAATCAATTAAATTAAAATCTAGAATTCCATCCCTCACGTACTCGGATACGCTCCTCTGGCGTCATGTAGCGATATTATCAAATTGAGTGCACGAGAATACGGTGCGCTGTCCCTTCGGTGTAATTTTCTAGACTCGGTTAAATTATTCTTTGCGTGAGGCGTAATAATAGCCTGAATGAAGTTCAGAAGGGCTTCAGGAAAGTTGGAAGTGACCGCGAATTGAATACATCAGGGGATTTCAGGAGTGGGCAGTACGTATACCTGCGAATGCCTACATCCCCGCGGACGTTCGGAGGCGCAGAAACCAGCACGTGGGTATTGACCTGCGACTAAAACAATGGACGTCGTCGCCACACAGCAGGGAGGGACTGTAGCTCTCTGCCCATCCCGGCGAACGCCATCTACCTCCCCCAACCCAGACCCTTTCCAACAACGTCAGCGACACAAGCTCTCCATTTGGCCAGCGAGAAGAGACGAGCGGATAATGCTCGTGAATAATTGTCCGTCTGCCTTCAGTGTTACCGACCGCACCAGCATTCGGCTACATGCGGTCTGTTTTTAAGGCCGCGGGTTTTCTTTATTACTGTCAGCAGCTGAGATTTATGACGAGTGGGTGAGTGAGTGTGTGAGGACATATTTGGACGGTTCTTAACAGCAATGTCTTTAAAGCCAGGGTTGTGATACCATAAAGGGTCTGCAGCGTTCTTATTGAGCAATAACGATTGTATGTACACCAACACTTCAGTATCATAACACTGATTAAATTTAACAATGAAGTTTGTTTTATAAGAAAATTTTTTTTTTTTCTATTACTGCAGTAATACAAGCTCGTCGAGGTCTTGAGAGCCGACGAGGGTGAAGCGAGGTGGGCATGGAGCAGTGCCGGAATGAAAGGGACGAGGGAAACGGGAGATCCCAGAGAAAACCCGCCGACCAATGGCATCGTCCGGCGAGCAGTCCAACAATTACATCACCGCGGTCCCATATTTCTGACAAGGGTTGTTTTATTTACCGGTGCCATTGACAAGTGAGTGACGAAAGGTGTTTAGGCGTCTGGGTTGGAGGTTAAGCTTTCTGTTGAGACCACTGAGGTAGACGACCGAAAATGGCGGTGGCAAACGATAATTCTAACCAAGAAACTGTAACTTTGCTGTGATCGGCCAACGGTGCGGAGAGAGTAAGTATGGGTTAGTATTATATATATTTTTTCCGAATGAAATGTCAACACTATAAGTTTTACAAATTTATCTCCTTATGATCAGAAATTCATCCATGTATTATTACATGACACCAAACTAGTATGGCATACCGGACGCCATTTATTTCTATACTCTAAGAAATAATTGGTTAAATTACCATATTAATGTATACGAATAGTGAGAAAGTGCGAACGGTAAACTATTTTCCCACACATCCATAGTAGGGCCCTACAGTTCTTACAATCGCTCACGAAACAGTCAAATGCTTAGGGAAGTCTCCAACCTTGTATAGTAACGAAGCTCAACATTCCTATATTTACAGTCTGGCAGGTGATATTACTTACATACATTTTGTACGTTAAAAACTTCCATTACAGTTTAGGAAGTTCGCCAGAAATTTTTTACTGTGTACTGCTGGAACTGCAGACGAGTTTGTCCCGCCACCGGGATGGCCGATTTGCTGCTGGCGTTTCGTTATTCCGGTTAGCATGGCATTTTTAACCTTGCACGGCCAGATTTAATACTAGGTTTTGGTAAAAGAACATGTCCTATTTTTCCTGGCAGCTTCCATACCAGCTTTCGTACCTACCCAATCACATTGCAGTTTCAACTTAACGATCTACTACCGCAGCATGCCTACGAAAATAAAGGACTGTGTCTTTAAATTGAAGGAGGTGTCATCGGATACTAAAAACATTTAAAGAATACATCCTATGAATAGTAAAATAATGTGTTGTTCCTGAATGGGTGGTCGTAAACTTTTGGTACACACTGTACTCTTGCTTGCTGAAATATGCCCGTTTGTAGAGGCGCACGCGGACAGTCAGCGAACAGGCGGGGCGACATCAAAGGGACTGTAACGTCATTTCGCTTTTGTGCATATATTTTTCTGTGCCAAAATTTTCCAACACAGTGTCGTAACTACACATGCAAATACGATGTACCGCGTGGTACCTGCACGTATGTGGGTGAATTCAAAGTCAACACGGTGTGTGAATCTTCTGCGGAAACCACACTCTAAATCGGAATCAGTTATTTCTTACTGATTGTCAGTTGAAACTGCTCCATCCGGAATCAGTAGAAAAATAAAACTATTAATCGCTTCTGTTAAATGAAGTCCACTAATACAAACAGTAGAAAATCAGTTATCTATAGTCGATTAATAAAAAGCACAAGGATTAAAAACAGTACATTACGGTTTGAAATAAATTAAGTGCAAAGATTTTGTCGAAAACAAAATTATTTCCTGTACAAGGAAATTTTGGAAGTGGTTGATATAGAAGCGTTACCCCAGAACGCAACACATTCTCTTGTTCCTTTTGGCTGACGTTCTACCAACTCTGCTACTTTGCCACTGAGATAAACGGTCTCGCATTTGCGTAGCAACATAAACTTACAATGGCGAACGGCTGTAAGTTTCGTAATGTGAAAGTACTTCATATTGTCGAAATATGCACATATTATCCGTACGTATATGCCTTTGTAAGTCTCGAAAGTCATTCTAAGTTAAATTTAGTTCAAACTATGTACTTTAAAATAGAAATATAGTGGTTTTAACTGTGTTGTCGGTGTTTTCTTTTATCTGCCATTTTACAATACGAGATTTTACAGAATGAAACTGTTATTTTGAAGAGACAAATTGACTAGTAATAACTGTGCTAATTAGACAGTGGCACGTTAGGAATATCGTAATATTTGATCAAATGTGTCGTTTTCTCATTATTTGATCTGTTAACTTGCAGACCACAAAACTTATGTTGGTGAAAACCCACGTTTCTTTTTGAATCACCACACTATCGAGTCAGTAAAATAATCACTGATATATATGTCACTAAAAATAACAGTTTAAATCTGTAGTGTCTCGTTGCATCGTAAAATGACGGATACTAGTAGCCATCAATAACCTCGTACATCGAAACCAATATATTTATCCTTTGAAGTACAGAAGCCGAACTAAACTAAACATATTTCGACTTTCGAACTTTGCAAAGACATGTACTTGTGCAGAATATCTATATAATTCAACAACAAGAAATACTTTCACATCACGAAACTTACAGCAACATTTGACATTACATTCTGTGGTTGAGTACCCATAATAGGAACACACGTTTGGCGGTGGTAAAGTAGGGCAGTGGATATGGCTTATCATGAAAGCTTCAGTAGGCTGTGCTTTATGGGCTGAGGTTCGAGCCCAAACACGTCCAAAAACGTTTTCTTTGTAGACCATATTTGTGTTCTGCGACAAAATACATCGTAGCTAACTTACATCACATAGGAACGCTCTGTGCTTATTTATTAAAAAACTATAAATAACTAGTTTTCTACTGCTTGAATTAGTAGATTTCTTTTAACTGATGAATTAGTGATCTTTTTTGTACAGATTCAGGATGGAGCAGTATCAACTAGCAATCAGTAAAAAATAACTGATTCCGATTTAGAGTGCACAGCTGCCCAACAGCGAATTTCCTGTGTCTCGACATGACAACGGTTATGTTGACGCCAGACCTGCCAAAACCATATAGGTATAGGTTGGGAAATTTCGCGAATTAATTTCGGGACAAGATGGACGCCAAACATGTATACAGTGAAATCATATTTGCAATTGGATGATTGTTTATTAAACACACCCTGGACGTCTCTGAGCCAATAGCAGACTTAAAAGGAGACACGTAGCGAGTCCCATACTGCCAGGTGTGGTGCAGCACTGGCTACTCTCTGGAGCCGCAGCCAATGAACACACAGCTGAGGCTCGAGTATACACAGTACTGTGGAGTCTAGCCTACAGGTCATTGAAATCGCGTAATTTTCCTATACCTAGGTATACCGCCACGTGCAACTCGTGGAAATATTTATGCTCTAGTTAGACTTCCACTGGTTTTGGCTTGAAGTCTACTGTGTGCTCCGATTCTTTCGCGAAAAATCAGTAGCCCTGCATAAAGGTAGTGGAACTCCCGTTTAGCATAACTAAAACTATTTATATAAATACTGGCTTCGAAAGTATATTACACGTACTATGGCCAATTTTAATGTAACAAACGTATATTTAACCACGAAATATTTTATGGCCTGTTTGAACAATTTACTTTAGAAATTAAATTGGTAAATTATGACACATTCGTAGTATGTATGTACATAAGATAAAAGTCAGTTTACCTTATCTTCATTTTTTCTATTGGTGAAACATTACTTCGATTCCCGTCAAACATCTTGAGTATAGATGATGGAAAATCGCGAAGATTTTTTGAGTCAACATATCTTCTTTAACACTCTAACTAGTTTATTTTTTTCATGACTGGGTGGACAAGGTTTTGGCTCGGCTAAGTCGTTTGCATACCAATCAAGAAATTTCTGCCCTAAAGTAACAGAATCCTCATTGGCTGAGTGAAATGGGGTAGTAGCTTCATACATGCATGCCAGCCAATAAGGAATGAAAACTATCGGTCATGTGTACAGTACGTTGAATCCTAGCAAACACTCCTTTTTTCCCGTGATAAAACATCATCTCTAACCATCAGCACATCCTACCCATCTCGTATTCACATGTGATGCACGATATCCTTTGAGATCCTCACTCTATGTTATCACACGGTGCCTACTGTTTGAAGAGTGAGGGAGTTAAATATTTAAATACAGTTTTCAACAGGGTTATATGTAGATTCGTATGAAACGGGACTTAACTGAGGCGAAATATTTTGTTTTAAGGACGTCCGTTTCAATGCGCTCGCCTACCTTGAGTTATTTATAGTATCTGAGGCACCTCAGTTCAGATACACTACAGGCGACACTGAAGAACATATATTTCGTCTTACAGCTTGTAACCATGGGATTCGAGTCGTTTGGAGTGTTATGTTCAGATTTGAATAGACAAAAACATTATATGTGTTCTTTACGATAATCAGCATTTCCGACACACTGCATACGGGGAATTTATAGGAGAAAGGGGGGTTATATTTTAAATATGGGTAAAAGAAAATAGATCAAAGAGGAGATGGGTGCACACTGATAAAATAGAAAAAATAATTATATCCTTTCCAGAGTGTATATGTATATAACTTGTGAGAGAGGCGATAGGTCCTTTGACGAAGGTTGTTTTTCCACCTAGGAAAGAAAATTTAGACTCCTCTCCAAGAAGTAGTTAATATATACAAACTCATCCTTGTCGATTTTTAAGGGCTTTAAAAACGTCTGACAGTGAGCCAATTCCTAAACCATAAAATAAAGATCAAAATTTTAACTACTTATTCATTTTTATGTAGTTACATACATTAACAATATATTAGAATGCTGGTATCTATCATATACATGAATAGTTGATATATTCTATCTTTTTAGATTTAAAAATTTCCTCTGTTTTAGCAAAAAAAAATGCTAGAGATATAAACTACAAAATCAGTAAATATGCCGAAATAACTACCTTTAATTTAACACAGTATAATCTAAAATTCTCTTGTATTGAAATGCATCTGTATCTTTAAAAAACTCTGAAGGCGTAACAAAAATATTTAACTGGAGTTTTTAAAAATGAGAAAAGTCTGTTGAAATGAATTTTTTTGCAAAGTTTTAAAAAGGAAAATGTTATATTAAAAATAATAATTTCTGCATATGTACTGATTGTATTGTTTTACATGCCATTTTTCGAAAAAGAGTAAAAAATTATTATTAAGAAACCATGGACTGTATTAATTTCTGCTACACGTGATAGGTTAGTTAATTCTAATATTAAAACAACGAAAGAAACCCATTCCTAATATATTCAGTTGCTCAAATTCAGTTTCCTGGGATTCACGCACCTAAATGCATTTTCAAAGCCTTCAACGTAATCACTGTTCAGTGTGTGAACAGCATTGCAGTGCATACAGAATACCTTCATTTATATATTTGTTTTTAAACAGCTTTTTACAAATATTTCTTTCAAAATATTACACATATGCCGCAAATTTTATCTCGGAGTCTTTCAACACGTCAGAAAATATTCAGGCTGTTAGATCTAAAAACATATGAAACTATTACACACTAAACTTTGGCAGCTTGACCCGAACTAAAGTTAGCCTCAGAGTTCCTGCCCAAATTATCGCATGTTCTCTCGTATTCACGCTGGCCGACTATGAGAATGTACGCTACCCCAGTGTCTTGCGCGTAAAAACTTTTATACCCTGTTCTCGGTACAGTGATCACTTTTAAGGCCCTAGATACTTTTTTGTTTGGCCACTTCTCATTCTTTAACCACTTTTTGAAATAAATATTGCTATGTAAGTAATAATACAGTGTATATATTCCACCGCACTCGGAAGTTTACGTCTAAGGCTAAACTAAAATATATTTGTTGACTAGTATTCCAAATGAGAGAACTTACAAAAGTGCTCACTTTACCGTGAACAGCCTATAGTATTATATAATGCGCTTGGAGCTCCCTTCATTCTGAACACGAGTAAAAATGAAGTACATTCATGCAATTTAATACATTACGGATGCTAGGTATTAATTGCTTCTTGATTTTCTGTTTATGTCAACCCCTTGTCGCTCAATGACACTGTGAGTGATAAAAATTCCGTATACTAACGCTTTGTGTTGGTGCCACAGTTTCTGTATAATTATGTGACGTACTCACAATTTCACGACTGTTTCCTGAAACGGGTATAAGAGCAGCTACATCATTTACCCATGTATATTAGGTCAAAACTCCGTCACTGGATTCTTCAGGATGTGTCTAGGATTTCTGTGCGGAAAATTAATTTTTCTTTGTATCAACATCTAATATAATGGCAAATTAATCACAATTTCCGTGCAGAAGAATACTTTTCATCTATAAGTATTGAATTTGCATACGGTGTCTTTAAATTACCAGAGTAAACACTTTGTCACAATTGCTCCAGTTAAAAAATTGATTAAATTTTTACCATTTCGAAGCTACGCTACTAAAAATTATAGTAGCAACCTACCACTGTCTTTGTGAAAATTATGAAACGTAAAATTATTTTGTGACAATTGCATTATTTATTGTGTGTAGAAATTCTTATTATTGCAAACAGAAACAAGATAAGTAGTTGAACGGAATTAAAACACAACTAAACATATAACGAAGTCACAATGTTTCCTGTAAAAACTTTGATATGTACTTGCATGATTATCTTACAAAACGAAAAACTGTAGCGTTATCAAGACTACATTTTATTTTTGAGTACCAAGATTTTAATACATAGTTATCAATGTTAATGAATTTATTGGAAATTCTGTAAGATAAAAATGCGATATGCATAGGAATTCCTTTATTATAATTAGGGATAGGAACATTTCGCGAGTTCATCTCAGGACAAGATAGACGTCAAACACTTGTACACTGAGGTTGACTTTGCAATTGGATGATTGTTTATTGAACACGCCCTGGACAACTCTGAGCCAATAGCAGACTCGCAAGGAAACAACTAGCGAGTGCCATATTGCCAGGTGTGAAGTAACACTGCCTACTCTATAGGGTAGTAGCTAATGAACAAACATATGAAACTCGAGTATACAAATGATTGTGGAGTCTAGCCTACAGGTCATTGAAATCGCGAATTTTTCCTATCCCTAATTATAATATTTAAAAAAAAGTAAATATCTAAATCGTCTGTACCGTTTACTATTTTGTATCATCAAACATGTAACATGCCTTTGACGCCGCCCACCCAGTTACAGAAACATTATCCGCAAAAGTACTTATGAATCATACATTAGGCGCGGTCGGATGAGAGCTCTGGCCATTTATCTGGTGGTCTAGAGCGGAGTAGTAATTGAACACATGGTTTGTAATCACATTCGCGAGGAAATGTTTCACGCTCCGTAACATCACCAATGCAGCCGCGACCACAAACACAAGCGGCGCCAGGGAGTCGGTTATCGTACTCATAAATCGTCGAGCAGCTTGCAGTTGTAGGCTTTTAAGGGCCGGTTTCGCCATGTGATATAACGATATTTTATCGAGTTCTAGTGTCAGATTATCTAGATTATCTGTCTTTTATGTTTCACCGCGCACCTTATCTCGCTTCGCTCTATATATCGAGAAAGCCTATTCTTACCGCCGAATTTGGAGGATAAAATCACTTTATAGAGATAAAGAAGTAGAACATAACCAAATACATTAGACCATTCGAAAATAAATTTGTAAACTGATAGAAAATAATTATTTGTAGATCATTATCATAACATTAAACAGTAATAAACACAATATAATCTTGAAATGGTAGGAAAATTAATACAAGTGTGTTCAGGAAAATGTCGCTGTATACAGAAACTATTTTGGGAATCGGTAATTTGCAGCATTATCTGTTTTATATATAAAACACTTTCGTTACATTTTAATACATATTAATTATTGTCAGATTCTTGCAATTTAAGTTTATCCGCTGCATATGATTCGATAAACAATAATGCACTTAATTTGAGGTCACGAATGTAAAAAAACTATAAGGTTAAAAAGTTCCCACATAACCAAAATTGTGAGCTACACAACAAACTATAACTCGGCCGCCAAAATAACTGTAACTTATGAAACATGTACAACGCACGAAATTTAGGCTTGTATTTTCAGAGGTTTAGTTTTCGCCGCATGGCGTTTATTCCAGCGTGTTTGCCTGTATGTGATTATTTCATTAAATAAGTGTTCAACTGTACTATTCACATTTTTAGAAAAGTATCTTGTTAGGAAAATAACATTTCAACCATCGATAATATTACTTTATTGTGTTGATAGAACATTTTCAAAATTGCAATTTTCCGCTTATTTTAGAGTATGCTGATACTTTCCGTTACTATATCTAACAAACTGTTTTTTCTTTGCAATACATTTTCGTTTTGTTGTTTTTTTTTTCGTGAAAATACCATCTCGACTACTAAAATCTATTCACTTTATTAACGTAAAATTCCTAACACTTTCTGTTGACTGAGCCAACGGCGTTATTTCCAAGCCAAATCGAGATAAAAAATATCCCGATTTTCTCGGAGTATAAGTCATGGTGAAACACGCAACACTTAATCCAGATAAGATTCGAAGTTTCACTTTTTATCTCGATAATATTATCTAGGTTTATATAATGTTTATCTCCGTTGATGAAACCGGCCCTAAGGGGTTTCCGTATAATTATACCGGCAAAAATTGTATAGCAATATTCAATGGAGGCGTCTTTCACATAGTATTCATGGTTCAGGTATTCTCAGGTATACACGAGGCCGCGGTGGTGTAGTAGTCAGAGCACTCGCTTTCCCCCGCGGCTAATCGGGGTCGGTTCCCGGAGGAGTTCAAGCTTTAATTTTTTGCGCATGGAAAACGTGGCGGACACTGTTGTCGGCCAGGTTGCGGTTTCTTGGACTACCTTTTTTTCCTAAACTACCCTATTGCTAAGTGTTATGTATAAGTCCGAAAGTAGGGTCGGGTTCTAATTACCTCTCAGGGCTGAGCCTCTTACGCCTAAAGGAGAGGGAATTGAATACAAAGGAGGCAGGCATCGCAGCCGAGAAGGAATGGGTAGGCATGGCCATCACTTTAGGGACATGCTTACCTCCCTAAGCTTACGGAGAAAGCAGGTGTGGAGTCCATGCTGTTTAATATGGGAGTGAAGAATCTAGTACAGAGGTGGAGGGGCTTTGGGCCAGCACGTTAAAGGCACATGCGCCTTTGAGATGGAACTACCATTCATATTCCTGCGCGGGCAGCCTGACTACCCGCGCATCAACATCGACAGCAGTGACTTCAGGCAGGGTCCTTAAGCTTCCAGCCGAGGGCGCATTAAATCCGGGCAGCTCATTTATGGCATCTACTCCATCTTCGCTCTTCTGCGCCGACATCAGGAGCTCCACATCACGGGTGAAGGTGGGGAGAAACGCGTCGGGTAGCCACCCCCTCCCCCTCTTCCAAAATCTCCCACGGTCGTAGGTGAGCAGCGCTCTGCGGGACATCCAGGAGCTACCAGTTGTGGAGGCGAACCCACTGGCCCACTAGTGAAGGCTGACGCCATTGCTTCCAAGTTCCGATGCCGTTCCATTCCATTCCGCGCGCATCTACAGTTGACAGGCCGCTGAATCCTGCAGTGGTGTGGTTCGCCACACTTCGCACGTTTCAGCAACTCGGGTTACGCCACAACATCCTCCGCCTTGATCGTTGGGCCGCCCTCAGCAGATGCGCGAAGCAACCCAGGTTCCCGACGAACACGACCGTCCGCCACGACGGCCGCCGCCCGAGTCTCTTGTACTATTAATACCTTCCCTAGTACTGTAGTCCTTCGCTTTTTCCTTTTCCATTTTGCTTCGCTCCAGTTCTATCACACTCACTTAGATACGCCATTCTTGAGAGACCATTTTTAGCAATGTTTGGGTGACAAGGTAGGTAGATAATATTTATAATATGTGATATGTCTGGAAAATACCGTTCTTAGTCGTCTGTGCATACTTTTCCTGGATAAATAATTGAAAACATGTTTAATGGTTTTATGTGAAAAGCTCGCGTTTCAAACACGCCACCGCTAGTTGGAGACAAAGGACGGAGATAACATATGCCAGCAGGGCACTAACCCATTTCTAGGTTCCAAAGCTGAAATGTTTTTTTTCGCCTCTAGAACTGTCAAAAGCCACGTGGATATTACTAGAGTTAGTTTTTCTCTTATAGAAATGTGTGTTTTTAAATGCTAGTGCACTTCCTGTGACAGTGTTTAAAAGCAAATAGATTATTTTCAAGTTACGCTAATTTTTTTTATAAATCAGGTCTTATAAAAAAATCACGTAATATTTTTGAAAACGTGGCAAATCGAGGTTCAGTATGAGTAAGTAAGTAAGCATTTAAGAGGTGTTCAAAAAACTTAAAATTATTTTCTCAATGTTTGGCATATAATTATATAAAAATGCAAGGCGATGGGCCGATACTTTTAAATTTTTTATTGAAATATTATTTTTATTCGAATATTTTTTAGTAGAATAATTGTTTTATTAAACTTTATAGAGACGACGGGGGAAGAACATCCACAATGGCATCGAGCCCTGGCTGTAACGCCAACAAAGATGGCTGACTGGACCAACCAGCATGGCCGCCGCCCGCGTCTACCAAGATGGCGGACAACTCCGAACTTCAATGCCAGATGTCATGAGCCAAAAGGGATATCTTATATATACTATTACATTTTTTTTTTTTTTTTTTGCTATTTAAAATAATGGCCTGAGAAATAATTCGACAATGGCGGAAGATTACTTTTCCAAAGCAAATAAAAGAAACTATAGAAACGTTTATTTTAAATATTTTTTTTTCGTACAAATCTTAAATTTCAAAGGAGTTGATACATTTAGCTACATCATAATATAATTATCCGTGTCATCAGAATACCATAAAAATTCGTTTACTCAGAAATTCGTTATTTGGTCCGCCCCTATTTCTATTATAATTTTTGAGATTGACTTTCGAGTCAAAATAGCTAAAAGATAAATCCTTATCACAGGTTAACAAAGTGTCGAATTCCAAATATATTCTAACACATGCCACTGCTGAAATTCCAACCGACACTTTAGCTAAATCCAAACTTCATTTTGAAAAAAAAAAAAAAAACAATAAAAATTGTAATTTGTACGAATAAAGATTTGATTTAACGTGCCTATACTTACGGTGAAAAATAAAAACTAATTTTGAGTAATACTATTTTCCAAATGATTTGCTATTCTGTCAAGTTTTAATTTATTTCAAGTTGTCTCAAAATCATAAAATATCCACCACATATATAGACAATTTAGTTTTGTGTTTTGAGCACACCTAAGGCGGTCACTCATCTAGAGCTATTTTCACATTTGAGGCTCAGAAGCGCGGAAGCGATAAGGGCTACAATTCCGCGCGCGTTAAGTGCGCCAACGCCGCTACGCGCAAGGCTCTGAACTGTCGTGCGGTTTTTTTTGACGTGTTGCGTGTACCTATAGGACTTTCAGAGGTGACCCTACAATTTATTTTTTGGTGGAAAGTGTGCAGCAAGTTTCATTTCAGGCTCGTATCTTAGTCCCGCTTGTGTCCGAGTAGTATGCTTTAAGATAAAGCACTATGGAAAAAGCCGTTTTTAAACGCTGTTGGAGGGCTTGGAAATTATATTCGGTACCTTGTAAGTACGTTTCAGTCCTTGGTTGGGGTATGTTTTCTGTTGGCAGGTTGAATTATTGGGGACACATTTAATAGTTTCTTTAAAAAAAAAAAAAACGCGTTTTTCAAACACATGCTGCAACTCATAATGAAGCGGCAGTTATAGTCCATTAGTTCCCACTTATCTGAAGCACTTCTAAAGTTCTACTCCCAAGATATTCTTCCACCAAACAAAGCTTAGAAAACTACACCAGAGGGTTAACACACCGCTTTCGTGCGCACTCAGTGTAATGCAATTTTGCATGAGAACTATTTCTTACTAGCCATTACCAACACACATTATTTCCTCGCTATCTCAATCCTTCAGTTATAAATGAAATACCGTGATTTATAAATAAAAAACAAGTAAATGTTCCATTTAACGAGAAGTGTGATATATGCTGTTCAAGGCATAATGAGCACTTTTGAAAGCCCTGCGTAATATCTACTTGTATGCACATTGTGTATTCTTCTACCTTATGTAAAATTAACATTGTCATGGGCCTCATCACTTTATTCATGCGTCGGACAAGTGAAACTGTGAAATTATTAGAAAAGTATATATTTTACGACTATGTTATTTTTTACATTTCGATGCATTAAAAAACATAAAGCGGAAGAAATAATTTATGTTATCATAAATGGTTACCTAACACCTTTTATTTGACTTTGAGGTATGGAACTACTTCCCATACATTGTTACCAACTTTACTGGGTGCATGCCACTGAGTGCGCTTGTTAAAATATACGCAGGTAGAGAAAAGTCACTGCCCCAGTGACTTTTCTCTAAGGTTGATTTCAAAAGTGCTCACTTTATAGTGAACCGCCTTTACTTTTGTGTTAATACAAGTACAAAACGCTTGTGATGAATGACAATATTTAGGAAGCAATAAAACACGTCATACATTTGATGCAATAAGTGCGAAGAAATCGCGAATAGACTATAGGCGCCCGCCTTATGCTCAGGAAGGCACTACTTTGTTCTCTCTCTCTGTTACTTTCTCTCTAAGGTATAGAGAACGTGAGTAAACTGAGTCTCATTTTCTTTTACGAGGTAATCCCAGGGCAGGACAGTCGTGGGGCCTCGTAGCACGTCCCAGCAGTTCAGGAGGTCTTCAAGGAAATAGAGCCCGTGAACGTGCTGGTGCCTTGTCGTGCATCTCCGTGCCTGCTGAGAACCTGGCCCGGCCTGCGACTCCTGTGTGACATCTACCTCACACACTTTTTTCTGAACTACTTATTCTAAGTGTTAAGTGTAAGTCCGAAGGTAGGGTCGGGGTTCTAATTACATCTCAGGGCTGCGCCCCTTACGCCTAAAGGAGAGGGAATTTCATGCAAAGGAGGCGGGCATCTCGGCCGAGAGGGATTTGGTATGCATGGCTATCACTTTGGGGCCATGCCTACCTCCCTAAGTGTATGTGTATTAAAGCTACGTTAAGAAGGGGTATGGTAAAACCCGCATAGACACGGTAAAACCCATACCGACAGAAAAGGAGTTAAACTCGTGGGAGCACTAGTGAAAATGCTAAAGGAGATGGCAGATGTGGAGTCCATCTGTTTAATATGGGAGTGAAGAATCTAGTAGAGAGTTGGCGGGGCTTTGGGCCAGCATGTTAAAGGCACATGCGCCCTTGAGTTGGAACTGCCATCCATGTTCCTGCGCGGGCAGCTGACTACCCGCACAGCAACACAGACAGCAGTGACTTCAGGCAGGGTCCTTAAGCTTCCGGCCGAGGGTGCAAGAAATTCGGGCAGTTCAGTCATGGCACCTGCTCCATCTTCTCTCTTTGGCCTGATATCTACCATGGTTGAAAACGGAGGGCAGCTCTCCTCCTCCTCCAAAACCATCCCTCTGGTAGAACTTCCACGGGCTATCCAGTGTGGCGAATCCGCTGTCCCAGACGCAGTGCGTCCAGGTGAAAGGCGAGGAGAACTGCTCCTGGAAGCCATCCCTTCCATCTTCAAAAGAATCCTCCTGCGGGGGCTTACAGTAGCTAACCAGCTCTGGAGGGTGGAGAGCTGGCCCATGGGTCACTGATTCGGGGGGGGGGGGGGGAGGACATCCGAGGTCCGATGCTGTTCCATTCCATCCCGGACACGCACCCACTGTTGACAGCCCGCAGAATCCAGCAGTGGAGTGGTTCGCCACACTTCGTATGTTTCAGCACCTCGGGTTTCCCTCTCAACATCCCCCGCCTTGATCGTTGGGCCGCCCCCAGCAGATGCGCGAAGCCATCATCAACTCAGCCACGCAGGCTCCCGACGAACACGACCGTCCGCCACGAGAGCCGGACCCAGAGTGTGTTCTTATACGCTCTTCCCCGGGCGATTATGCCGCTGTTAAGGTTGAAGTGAAGCAACTGCCTATGGAGCACTGCACCTGAGTATACAGTGTGAGGAACTTATAAAAATGTAGTAAAGATACCATGAAAATTGTCAGAAAAGTGCAATTTATGTTGTACATGAAAGAAGAATGTATATATTTTTCAAAAGTATAAAATATTTCACTTAGAATATATTTTTTTAATGAAAAAAAATCGATCGGTAGAGTCCGCATTTTTAACACTTTGAGGTTAGCAGACATTTACAAGAGAGCCAAGACAAGTTAGAAATGAGTTACTTATATACACGACTGCATGTACACCGGTTGTATTGGTCTCAGTGCTCCAACTCACTGCCGTTCTACTGGCCAACGTGACAATGGACACGCCTACTGTGCTTTACAAAGTTCATTATTGGCTGGTCGTCAGTCACTGAGGCGCTGACTTGATTGTGTCCCAGTCAAATGTCTTTATTTGTGTAAGATATTTTACAATCACACCTGTCCTTTTGCGAAGATGTAACAAACCTAATTTTTGTAGCCAGGAAAGTTATCATTACTGAGCTGCAGAGTTCTTGTAAGATCCTGTTAAACACAGGCAGTACAACGACCGCATGAAAATGCTAGTTTTCTTTTCAACGACAAAGAAATTTTCAAAATATTTTTGCTCGAGCTACACTCGAGCGTAGTCCTTAAAGTTTTAACCAAATTTAATCGCATTTCCGTTTGGATGCTTCGTAAAGCAGAATTTACCAAGAAAGATAGTCATAATGTTTACTATTTTCATGTGTTATAACATCATAGTAATAATGTTTTATATCAATTTTACAATAGACTTTATTTACACCAGTTTCAGCCGTAAATGTTTGTGACAAATGCACGTACATAAAATCAATTATAAAAATTATTTACCACATTATTATTACAATTTTCTTATATTCAATCATAGTAAACATTATGATGATATTCCATGGCGAAGATTTCCTGCAAATTCTGCTTTCTGAAGCATCCAGAAAGGAAATATGCTTAAATCTGGTTAAAAATACAGATTCCTTTAATTAATTACTTTTTAACATTCAAAACGTATATTTTAG
Organism: Dryococelus australis; assembly: GCA_029891345.1. Classification (NCBI taxonomy): domain Eukaryota; kingdom Metazoa; phylum Arthropoda; class Insecta; order Phasmatodea; family Phasmatidae; genus Dryococelus; species Dryococelus australis. The sequence goes on from CM057003.1 coordinate 41,889,433, forward strand.
TAAAATATTTTATAATGTTGCAAAATAAATACATTCTTCTTTCATGTACAGCATAAATCGCACTTTCCTGGCAATTTTCATGTTGTCTGTACTAATTTTTTATGAGTTCTTCACATTGCACAGTGAGGCGCAGTGCTCCATAGGCAGTTGCTTTACTTCAACCTTAAGGCTCCTATGTTCCAAAACGTTATCTGTGAAATCGTTGTTTTCGCGTACACGCGTATCTCGGTAAATAACTGTTCTGGAAATACGAAGTTTTGCCAGAAACGATTTAAAAACTCTTGTCTATATCGCTATCTTTTTACTTTTAACATAAAGTGTATTAATGGAGAAAAAAATTCGTAAAATTGGTCAAATATCGCATTTTTAAAGCTTGCCTATGGAGTTTCTTTAAGCAGTAACAGAAAAATACGATTATACGCAGGTGGTTTGATCACTGTACTTTCATCTCGTGTAATAAAACCCCATTATTACAGATCTAGTTTACACAGTAAAGCGTTAGGACTGAAAAACTGCAAGCCTTGCGCGTAGGAGCGATGAGGCGGTAGGCGTGCGTGTTAATGTCGCCCGTATCTCTCCCTCGCTTCTCGACCTTGAACGCGAAGGTATGTGCCCTCCTTAAGGGTGTCGTATATAGCCTGTTTGCGGTTAATTCACACTTTTTGAGCCAAACGTTTGAAAAATCACCCCATGTATGACGTGTTTAGTTGTTTTCTGAATATGCCATATATCACAAGCGTTTTATACTTCTGGCGATATGAAAGTGCAGTATTATTGGTTAAATTGAACTTTTCTTTATAATTTATATATAAATAACACTACATTATAAATTATTAACATAATAAAAAAAGAGGGGAAAAAAGGTGTGTTGGCAATGCCTAATAAAATATTGTTATTTTGCAAAATATAAATACATTGTGTGCTCACGAATATGGTGCGATTTCCACTGGTGTAATTCTCTATTCACTATTAAGCTCTGTTCGCAAGAGGCGCAGTAATATCCTGAAACTAGAACTTCAACAGGGCTTTACAAAATTTTGAAGTAATCGTGAACGGGGCCATGCCAAAAAATTAATAATTTCATATTTGTATCAAACATTGTTCAACTTGTACCCATTGAATATGACAACCAATTTCTTCGAATAAAAAATTTTACACTTCAAATTTTTTTTTATTAATTGGATGTAAAATACAAACATTTTCTGTTTTTTTTTTCTGCAACCCTAATAACAAATACTAACTAAGTTGTACAAATGAAATAATTTACTATGTAAAGTAATTCCGTGGGCTACTGCTCGCAATATATGTAATCACAATATAGCAGTTCATAATTTTTTTAGAAAATGTTAAAAATATGAAAAAATGTGTTTACATTCAACATTTTTTCTAAAATATGGTTCACTTTTTTTTGTGATAACAGATGTGTCACGGGTCCTATGGCTAGAGGTAGTGAAATTGTGCGAAAAGATTTCAAGGCAAGTTATATTTCAAAACACTGTAGGGTCGTTTACTTATATTGATTGGCTAATTTACTTTTTGACACGTGTTAACTGTCTACATACGAATCATATAGAGGCCATGCCGATGTTGCCGAATTCTTAGTGGCCCGGTCAAATAGACAAAACTATTCTTAAACAGAGAGCAACCAAAATGGCAGTAGACAAACTGCTGTTGTGTGCTTATAGTACTGAAGTGTACCGTGCACTCATATTTTTTCGCGAAAAATCATGGCATTAGTTTACTTTGTAAAAGTTTCCATTTGCTCAACTTAGATAACATTTCTCTTTACGACTGCAGCAAAACAGAAACATTTTGTATTTGACATGAAATTATTTAGAAAGTATAACATGTAAATATTTTAATTCGAGGAAAATATCATCACATACAATGCGTAGAAGGTGAACAATGTTTGGTACGGATATAAAGTTATTAATTTTTTTCGTATCCGATACTTAAGATGCCTTCCTAGTCGCCACATTGGTCTCACTGTAAGCAATTGTGCCTATTCTAATTTTTAAATATTTAAATATAAATATTTTCTCATGGCAGAAATAATGGCAGGTATTTCGTTGCCCATTTACGAATTCGTAAATGTGGTCGTCGCAAAGTGACAATGAGAGCAAAAATCACTGTAACTAGCACTCTGTTTACGGTATTAATTCTTTTGCAAAACAGTGTTTTTAAAGGCTGTTCACAATAAAGTGAGCGCTTTTGAAATCAACCTTGGGGAACAGTCACTGCTCCTACCTGCATATATTTTAACGGCGCACTGAGTGACATGCGCCCAGTAAAGTTGGTAACGATGGAGCGGATAGTAGTTCCGTGTCTTAACGTCGAATAAAAAAGTGTTAGGTAACCATTTAGGACGATTCTTTCGCCTACTGTTTTTTTTTAATGCACTGGAGTGTAAAAATAAGCAGATTTGTAAAATATTTACTTTAATAATAATTTCACAGTTTCACTTGACCGACGCATGAATAAAGCAATGATGTTCATGACAATGTTAATTTTACATAAGCCGGAAGACTACACAACGTGCATTATAAGTAGAGCTTAAATACGGCCTTTTCAAAGTGCTCATTTTACGTTGAATAGCCTATAACTATGACGACAGTGCTGTGTCTTTTCTGAACGGATAGATTAATTAAAATCCTACAGTCGCGGAATTCGAACACACGCGAAGCTGGTCTGTGGCATTCCATCGCCGCCGCAATGACTCCCTAAGGCCAGGTGTGACTTTGAGGTGTCGAATATTGTTTACTAGGGACGCGCCTTAAATTATGGGCAACTGTGGCACAGTTTCCAAGGCACTCGCCTCCCATCTCGACGATCCGGGTTCGATCCCCGAAGGGCGAAAATCGTTCTGGACGATTCAGCTTGCTAGGTTTTCTCGGGGTTCTCCCGTTTCTTCGCCCTAGAATTCCAGCGCCGCCCCATCTTGCGACGGGCACGTGCGGGTCCCAGTTTGAAAGCCCGTGTACTCACTACACGAAATTTATTTTTACCCTTTAAAAAAAATCAGCGTAAAAGTTCACAAGGCAAGCACACGGTCCATAGCGTCTGCATGTAGCCTACTAGCAATTCGGTTTCATTTCGAATTGGATTTCCCCCTGATTGGATTGGCGGGTTTTCTGCTACTCGTTCCAGCTTTTACGTCGTCGGACAGTCGTTTCGTCGAATCACTGCCGGCGTCGTTTAGTGCCTGCCCTGTGATCTCCGCAGAGGAAGGGATGGTTTCCATGTGGAGTCACTATCCCCTTATCAAGCCCGAGAGTGTTTATGGACAGCGCACAGAATTATCATCGCCATCATCAAGTGCCGTCGATAGGGATGTTGGAAAAAAATTCGATATATCGAAACGACTATATTATACCAACGATATATCAATATAGATCGTCGATTTTTTTTAACGATATGTTGTCGAAATCAATAACTTTTTTCTAGCGATGGGTAGTAAATATTTTTGAAATTGTCTTTTCATAAGATCTAATTTGATTTTAAAAAAGTAACTATATATTTGATGGCAACTTGCACTAAAAATAAGCGCCACATCTTTTTGCAATACCCCGTGTCCTCAATATGTAATATTCCAAGTAATTTATACTTGTCAAATCCTAGTAGTTCCATATATTAATGTCGAATAAAAAGTATAAGGTAACCATTTATTATAATTTTCCCTTTCTGTCTTTTTTAATGCGTTGAAGTAAAAATTAACTAAATTTGTAGCATATTTATTTTTCTAATAATTTCGCAGTTTCATCTGACCGACACATAAATAAAGTGACGGGGTCCATGACAATGTTAATTTTATATATTTTGGAGGAACACACAAGATGCATACAATTAGATTTTAAGCAGGGTTTCCAGACGTACTCATTATACCGTGTACAGCTTATACATAAAATATCGAATTACAATGTGCCAAAAATCCATATATTTCTTTTGGTTTTAAAACGATACTTTTATAAATAACCAATATAAATAATATCGATATTTCTGTCCGATTTCTACATCCCCAGCCGTCTCATGAACGCGTCTCCCTTATCATCCCGACACTTCTCTAACTCCGCCACGTCCCAAAACTCCCCTCCCCCATATTTCCTCCTCTCTTTCTCTTTCTCCCCACGTCGTCACTTATCTGCTCCCCCCGGTCCCCTCCTTATTATCCTTCTTTCCCCCCCTCAGGGCTCACCGGCTCTCCCAGTTACGGAGTTGGCTTCAGTTCAAAATACCTCCGTCGGCTGCTTGTACTTCCATGGAAATATGACCTAGATGGCAAGGCTTTTTTTCATGCTGAAAATTTAGGCCCGTTCTTTGTTCGCTGTTTGGTAATCTTATGATTACTTTGTGGAAATTCCTGAGAAAGAATTAGCATGTCAGAATTTCAGTGTTCTCAGAAAAAAAAAAAAGACATTTAAATTTCGAAATTTGCCTCTCTACCGCACGATTTTGATTATAAAACAGCAACTAAAATACAAACAACGTTATTGTATTATTCCAACATATACCACTTGTGTTGACGAAGCTACGTGCTCATACAGCCAAGGGAAGGGATTTTCGAAAGGTGGAGGTTTTAAATCAGGATGAACCAGCTATGAACAGGGCCTGAAAAATTAATACAACTATTCATTTGGTGGCGAGTTCAACCCATACCAATCGCACATTCTGGTTATTACTGGAATAGGAGGGGGCCGTGTTGGCTGAGCGGTTAGACTGATCGACTCCCATAAAGGCGAAGCGGATTCAATCCCCGGATTCTCCGCAAGTGAGAATCGTGCCAGACGATGCCGCTGGTTGGCGGGTTTTCTCGGGATATCCTGTTTCCCCCCGCCCTTTCATTCCAGCGCTGCTACATCCTCATCTCATTTCACCCCCATCGGCTCTCAAGACGTCGTTGTTAAGAGACGCCCAAATCTCTCTCAACTCAACTTAAATTGGAATAATTATATATATTTCACGCGTCTCGTATGACTGAGTCAGTAATGCACCATTTAGAATTAAATTCAGGCCTTTGAAAATGAAGCTGACTACCACAGCGGCAGCGGCTTATGCATAGATAACATTGGTTTTTTAGAATTTTATTTTGCGACGTGGTAACGATTAAGGACTCGTTAGTCACGGGCCTCGTACGTAACAGAAACGGCACTAGTGCCCAGCCGAAGGCCATAACTGGCCTCGGTAACTTGAATTTAAAATAAATTTATAAAATTGTCGAAACATAAAATTTATCTCGTTATAACATTTAAAAACAAGTTAAATATTAAAACAGAGGCTTAATTATTTAGTTAAAGTTTAAAAGAAAAGATTACTTTATAATTTAAAAATGTCAAAAGTTAAAATTCCCCTGCCTCGGTGTTGTGTTCGTGTCAGTGTAATGTTCTTTGTGTAGATGTTGCATATGCGTAAGTGTTGTTTCTTCAGTTTATTTGTTCTTGTGCGTATCTGTATTTCTTATGTCTGTGTGGGTCGTTCGACATCAATATACTGAATATTATTGTTTGTATTGATACGCGATGCACAACTGACGTTTCGGAATCGATTCCTCGCCGAGGAAAGACAGCTGTGAGTGTTTCCGCAGAGTGCTCTATCGCATTCTTTTTTTTTTTTCAAAGCTGCCTCAAATATAGTCTCTCCAATCTCATACATTCCTTAGGCTGGGCAGGAGCGACTCTTCTTCAACTCGGGTAGGCCCCTGCTCGTTAGGCCAAAACATAAACCCATCCTCGTTGGCGATGTTTCAAGCAATACATACAGTTTGGATTATCATTGGTGTTCTGAAATCGCTGCCGGCCACTTTGTCTGTTTACAATTTCGTGTCTCTTATTATTATTAACAACCATTTAAATATCTGACAGTCACCCTTCCGCACCCCTCCTCTCCTAAAAAAAAAAGAATCTTCATGAAACCTCAAAACAAACGCGTAATCGGGTTTTGACAGGGAAAGTGTTACAGCCCAGTGAAAACTGTTTTTCTTTTTTTTTTTTTTTTTTTTTTCAATAGAATTACCTATAAAGCATTTCCGATGGTTTTTTAATTTTGCGTGCCAAATTATTAAACGGGGTAGTTTAAATATGATTCATTGTATTTCAGTTAAATTTCTTTGCAGTGGTTGTTAAGGCTTTAAAATGTAGTGTCTCATATTTGGTTTCAAAATTATTTGATGGCACTTATTTATTTTTAACTGCCCCTTATTACCCCACGCTTTGTAGCGGGAAGAAGGGGAAAAGTGGATTTACTTTCATACTATACTATTATACATTCCTTTTCCTATGTTTGGATAGTTGTTAAATGATTTTAAGACAGCGATTAATAGCAGATCAGTTGTATGACTTCCTCAATAACTGAAAAGTCGCGATACATATTCATATTTTCAAGCTTATATTTTCATTTTTGTCTATGGAAATGGTACAATCTACAAAACTTTATGACTAGCTTAGGAATAAATACTTCGAACTTTTAAATCTATCTCTTAGCTTTATCAGTATAATTTCTAAGAATCTAAAAATGTTCTTAATGGAACACTTACGTTGGAATTTTGCAAAATTTTCAGTAGTAGTCTGTAACTAAGACTATTGTAGTTTTATGAGATAGGCTTCTGGTGATGGTTTATGATGTGCTATCAATATAATTTGTCGCATTTCAAGATCCCGCTGTTTGCAAAATAGTCCTGAGTTTATGAATTATTCTTAGGGGCGAAGCCAGGTTGACGAGTGTTTGGGTGGGGGTTGTGTTAACAGCCCCCCCCCCCCGCTTTTTTTCCGGTGGCCCATAATAGATAGTTTTAAAATTACTAACAAGTATTTAAGGTGATACAAATAACTAATTCCTGTTAATTATTATCCATTTTACTATATTTTGAAGTAATTTTTCGCCTAGCATTTGTGTGTAACTCATGCGGCAGCACTTCAAATGCCTATGTAAACTGTAGCCTCAATCCCTGACTTCAGTCAGTGTAAACTCCCCTCGCTACCCCATTTTTGTAGGATAATTGTATGCCACTGCAAATCCTCGCTTTCAACATTACTGTGTACAATATTAACTACGAAGGCTTTGTTAAAAGCCTGTATGTACGAAAATATGCTACGTTTTTCAAGGCAAATGTTAAAATCGCCTTATAAAATAGCGGACGACAGCTCTCACGCAATACGGTATTTTTGAACAGATATCACAGAACTTAAAAATATTCTCTGAAAAAAAATAACCAGTCTTTCCCAAGCCATGCTCGGCTACACGGTGACAAACTTTTTCGTAGCAACAGCCACAACACTGTATTTTTCTATAATAGAAATTATATCTTCCTTCAGGTATAAATATCTACCCTGAGATCCCTGAAAAGTAATTTTACTACCATGTACAGTATTTTGTGAAGTCTCTGTACAAAAAAAAAATACTTATTTGCGACTAAAAATAGGTCCTTCCGAAAGCTTCCGTTATTAAACATATATATACACACAAAAAAACTGTTTTTGACCCTTATAATATTGTATTCCGAAAAGTGTACTTTTATACACAGATTTACCAGCTGAAAATCGGGAAATTTTTTATATTACAAACAATGCAACCGTTCGTTCATTTCGCGGTTTCGAAATGAGCTTCGGTTTAATTATTTCCGCTAGAATATTAGCCACCCCGTACGAAACTCCTGCATGTACAGCAGACGAGTGCATCAGTATTCGCTGTTAAAAGCTGTTCACGACAAAGAGAGCACTTTCGAAATCAACCTTAGGAAAAAGTTACTGCCCCTCCCTGTATATATTTTAACGAGCGCAATGAGTGCCTTGTGTCCAGTAAAGTTGGTAACGATGGAGGAGAAAGTAGTTCCATATGAAACGTCGAATAAAACGTGTTAGGTAACCATTTGTGACAACTTAAATTGTTTCTCTCGCTTTCTGAATTTTCTGATGCCCACGAAGTGTAAAAAACGAGCAGATTTGTACAATATTTACTTTTATAGTAATTTCACAGTTTCACTTGACCGACGCATGAATGAAGCGATGAGGCTCGTGGCAACGTTAATTTTACATAAGGCGGAAGAATATACGACGTGCATACAAGTAGAACTTCAGCAGGGCTTTAGAAAGTGCTCATTTCACCGTGAGCAGCCTATAGCATCCATCCCGTGCTAATTGCATTCCCAGGTCCCCAGAGTGATCGCAGGCAAGATTGTGTTCCACCTCTGAGATGGTCGCTCGACCTCGTTCGTGCATTCCCTTGACGAAGTTGCTCTTGGAAACTGCGCGATCATATACATCCTCCGAAGAGTTGCTCCTTGTAAGCCTTGGTCCAGTGGTTCTCGAGCTGCGAAGTGTAAAAGTTCGTTTCTTTCAACCAAGCGCCGGCCTCCCGTGGCGCAATCGGATGGTGCGCCGCTAATCTGCGGTGCGCGAGGCTTTGGGTTCGAATCCCAGGCAAGCCATGGGCGTTAGCTTAAGTTAGGTCATAAGTTAGTTTGCAAGCTGCCCCCTGGCATGACTTCAGGCATAACACCAAGGGACGCTAATAAGCCATGTCTAATCAATCACTCAAGTCAACCAAAAAAAAAAGTATAGTCTGTATAGCTTGGTTCCTTACACCAGCCCTCTCTCTCGGTGTATCCAGCTACATACACAGCGTTGAAAAAAAAACGAATTTTGTTCAGCTCTCGCCGACATTTTGTTGCACAAATGACTTCGTACTTTTGTGTGTTGGATTTTTATTTATTACGAGAGTTCAAGTGAATTTGTTTAGTTAATTTTTATTACGAATTATTTGTTAGCATTCGTAAATCATATTTTTAGTCTCTAATTTGCAATATCATGTCTGCAGGATTCGGCATACCTCCCAATGTAACCATATAATTTTATATTTACTGTTCAGCTAATTCAACATAAAATAATCCCCGAGGTCTCTATGTTAATTCGAAATTAGTTCACGTTCACTTGTAATGGCATTTTAATCAAAACAGACAACATGGAATATTAACCCGTTCGGTCATGCATTAATTGGTCAACCAAAGTGTTGCAATCTTGTAATATTTTGGTTTGCACTGTACTTGTGTCTAGTGCACATTTTACAACCAAAGAACAACGTACTGCGTTATCATAGACGTTAGCATCAGCCATTCATGAAAGAGAGGCGTGGTGCTTTTCACAAATCAGGTTACCCATTAAAAGACTCTCTATCTATTGGATACTGATATCTCATTCTGTACAGTTCTTGTCATAAATACTTTTCACATGCAACATTTCCACGATCGTGGACGTGGTGACTGAACGGGTTAAAAGTTACATTAACTTTTTATTGACTTAAAATATGATTTGCTCCTCGTTTTCACGAAAAAAATAAAATAAAGTTTTCCTTAAATTATATAATCCGCAAGAATGATACAGATTTTCATCTCGTTATATTTCCTCATCCTCGTTATGTATCCTGAATCGATCAAAAAACAAGTGTCAAATTTAAAATTCGCGTCGTTTTATTTGCATTACACCGGCAACACCTCCTCAAAAGCTGGCGTAATTCTGTGCTGCGCAAACTTGCCTTCTGCGTAGCTACGTAGTGTTGAAAGAAACGACTGTTTTCCGTTGCCTGGACATCACGTCCGGTTGAAAGGACACCAGACATTTCTGCAGTTTTGTTCGCTACTATAGAAACGAAAGAGCGGGAAGTGGCGATACATTCGTGGAATTTTTTTTCTTTGCAAAAAAAAAAAAAGCACACAGAGGAAATGACGTAGCGGGTTCCTTTTGATGTCGGGGTAGCCATGCCCTGATTGGCTTCGCGTGGTTCTGGCCACGGCTCGTGCCTGTGTCTGATTGGCTAATACGTGATGTGCATAAGGTTCTTTACTAGCTGGGTTGCAGGACGGCAAGTACGACGCCCGGCGCTGTTTGGCGAATGTCGTCCCGACACGTAACGGGCTAGCGACACCATTTTTCTGGCCTTTGTGGATAGGGTTCGCGGTATAACCGTATGTTTACGCTCTTTTTAAATCAACATAAGTAAAATATTTTAACGGGCGTACCGAGTAACATGCGCCCAGTAAAGTTGGTAACGAAGGATGGAAAGTATTTCCATGTGTTAACGTCGTATGAAATGTGTTTGGCAACCATTTGTGATAACCTTAATTAATTCTTTAACTTTCTGTTCTTTTCATACATCCAGGCGTAAAAATGAGCAGATTTGTCAATTTTCTTCTTTTCTAATAATTTCACAGTTTCATTTTCCCGACGCGTCAATAACGTGATGAAGCCCATCGCAAAGTCAATTTTACGTAAGGCGGAAAAAAAACGCAATGTGCGTACAAGTAGATCTTAAGCAGGGCTTTCAAAAATGCTCATTTCACCGTGAACATCCTATATTCTTTAATACTCTGTGACCGGACCACGAAGCAACATTAACTTTGACTGTAAATTAACACCTTTTCGTAAAGTGTCTCGCAGAAAAAAAAATTAATCTTGTCAACTTACTATCTGCTGGAGGAATTTAGTTCATTAATACATTGGAAAAATATGTTCCGATTCAGTAACTTTAGTAATCAGTTAGCTGCTACTGATTACTGATCTATAATGGACGCAGTTGATTTTCTGCTCACGTTCCGTCCATATAACACAGAGACATCCAAATAACATCTGACGGATGTCACTCTCAAACATTCTGGACATCCAAGGGCATTCACGAGTAGCAACGTTACATTCAAAAGACCACCGAAATAGCAAAGTCCTCCCAATATCCAAAATGTGACATGGGTGTTGTGATGTGGCCTCTTACCTTAACTAATGGCCATTGATGGTTTTGTATTATCGAATGGACATCCATCCCGTAAGTGGTATAAACTGGTATCGTATCTACTACTGGAAATCCAAAGGATATACATTAGAGCTTTTATGTAGGACTTCGATGACTTTTAGGAATTGTGGATATAATCACGATATCCGGTGGATATCCTGTGCTATTTGGGCAATTCCTAGGTCACCACCACAGCTAGGCACCACCATCCACACATGCGCTAGAACTCCCCTTTTTTTTTGACGGGGCAGGGGATTTATTTATATCGGCTCTGATCCTTCCGGTATAGTTCCACACATACGCATATCTAGAGACCAGGAAATTTCGCGGATTCATTCGACAACAAGCTAGACTCCACAATCCTTTGTGCATTCGAGCATCAGTTAGTAGTTCATTGGCTGTTGCTTCAGTTTAACACCAGACCAGGTAGCACGTGTTTCAGTTCTTAGTTCCCTTGCAGGTTAGTTATCGGTTGAAAGTCGTTCGAGGCGTGTCTAACAAACCATGGTCCTATGGAAGCACAAGCACGTATGTACACGTGAATGCAGTCTAGCTTGCCCTCAGATGAATCCATGGAATTTCCGGGTTTCCGCGCATACCACAGATGATCCGGTTCAGTGTGCGCAGGTTTCTTGACCGAAGGACGCGATCCCCGGCCTTCTGGAAGGTGTTGGTCGCCGCCAGGTGGGAGACGTCAATCACAGACACGTCGTATCTCTCACCCCCCCCCCCCGGCACTGTACATCATCCAATGTTGGCGCCTCGATCATTCCCCAGAGGCGTGAGTCACGCGGGCCGCCGGGTCGCAAAAGCAAACATATTTTGGCAAAATATAGTGTTCGGCGCTCGTAGCTTTGTGCCGTACGGGCGATAGAGAAGGACAGGGGTGTGATGCGATACTGTCAATTCACGGTTACTTCAGCATTTTCTGACGCCCTGCTGAAGTTCTACTTCCAGGATATTCCTCCGCCTCGTGCAAACTAAGCTTAACTAATCCTGGAGAATTACACCAGGGGGACAACGCACCACATTCGTGCATGCTAAGTGTAACAGCATTTTGTATAAGGACTATTTCTCACTAGGTGCTACCAACATACCTATTTTCTCCCTGATTTTTATTCAGATTATTTATAAATGAAGAACTTTAATTTATAAATAAAATATGAATAACATTTCAATTTAACGGAAAAAAAAGTAACTGTAATGAACACAAGTATAAGAAGCTTGTGATACAGGGCGTATTTAGGAAATAACTAAACACATCATACATGGGGAGATTATTCAAAGGTTTGATTCAAAAAGGCCGAAGAAACAATGAGTGGACTATATAGCGGACTGCTAGTCACGAAGACATGTCTGAATGACAGGTGACCGATAATCCTGTGCCGCAGCGCAATCTTTCGCCTGTTGTCGTCGCTCCTGACCTTCGGCAGATCGAATTTCTACGTTTATCTGAAGAATATTCTGGTTAATGTCCTCGTTTCTCTCAGTGTCACTCGGAGTGCGGTGAACCTTCCAGATCAAGGCCAGCGATTATCAGCGATTATTTAAGCCGCGACAGGCCTCCGAGCGAAGAGCTGATGAGAGTCGAGAGTTTGGACGATTGTGCGGCCTTAAGAGCAACGAGTGGCGCCCGAAGTGACCAGCGGGAGGGACATCTGCGACTCCGAGCATTGGTGCAGTGAAGGGTGTGACTGGCAGGCTGGACTATTGGGCTGGATGCGTGAATGAAGGATATTTCAAATGATGGCTTGTGCTAATGATGAGTGTTAGTTAATTGACTATAACCAAACAGAGACATTGAGAAAGACTTTAATTAGAGTTGAGATAGACATTAGATACTGCGCTTATTGAGAAATAAAGCGAATAATAGTGGAGATAGTTATATAAATGCGGTAAATAATAACAATGTGACTAAATTAAAATAAATTTTAGTTCTTTTATTTAATTTCTATTAAGCACTCCATCCCTCACGATCTTGATTACGCCCCTCAGGTGTCTTGTAACAATAGTTATAAGACATACTGGTACAGTCTCGTCACAGATAAGGCTAATCTTGCGAGTCCTCAAATCACCCCTATTTATAGGTGTCTCTCCGAGCATGAAAGTTGTTCCAAATGTTCTGGAATGCTAGGCACGTGGACAGCTGCATGATATACATTCATCTCTCTTGCACTTGAAGACTCACTGCAGCATTTCTCCTGTAACATGGGCTGTCTGACTCATTTGAGTGACTTCACCAATTATTTAACACAAGTGATACACCTGTCTGATTTTAGTAAAGTTTCACAAACAAGGCGACATTCACTGACCCAGCCTATTTGTGGAACATTCTACAAAGCGCCGGTGATCTCTCCTCATCTCGATACAATAAAACTTACAAGGAACAACGGCAGGATGCTACAAACCATATTTCAGATAAAATATCGACCATGAGGTTAACGTCGCGACGAATCGCGCCAGACCATCTGCCGCAGCGGGGAATCGAACTCGCGAGTATATATATTTTTTCCTTCCGCGAATCGTTCAAGGGAGCTGTCCCGGGTCGAGAGAGAGAGAGAGAGAGAGAGAGAGAGAGAGAGAGAGAGAGAGAGAGAGAGAGAGGGCTAGAGTGTTAAATCCCGTGAAAAATCACCACCCGGATTCTGCAGTGGCCAGCCGTATCTCTTCGGACCCCCACAAATCATCCCATCCACGGCGACCCCCAACCCCTTCAGTAATCCAGCATGCCGTGCTCGACCCCACCTACCAAACCCTCCTCCAGAACCGGCGTACATATCTCAACGGGAATCGGGGGGGATGGCATGGTGCTAAGTCCGCACGTATGTCCCGCCACTGAAGGGGTTGGTCGGGGGTCCTTGCGAAGAAGGGCCCGGGCCCTGCAAGCAGTTAATCAGGGACTCGGACGCTTGTCGGCGTATGGCTAGAAGCGAGTGTCACCCCGACAGATGAGGGCACCTCTGTCGCCATATATACGTCCTGGCGGATGACACATAGGGCGCCAGCCTTCTATCCGAGATTACTACAGATCTGTGTCGCACCTGCGACGTCGATTTTTCCTTCGCAGTGTCCGCGGTTGACTCGGGTGTCAGGACGTGGGTGGAACATCACGCGCCACTGACACATGGGTGTAACTGGAGTGAGTGTAGTGTTTTGGGAGGCTCTTGACTGCGAGGTCTTCAGAGCCGATGCTGGCGATTGAGGTGAGTACGAAGCAGCACCGGAATGAAAGGGCGGGAGGAAACTGGATATACTCGAGAAAACCCGCCGACCAGCGGCATCGTTGTGCACTGTTCCCACATGCGAAAATCCGGGAGTGACCCGGCCGGGGATCCAAACCCGTTCGCATAGGTGGGAGGCGAGTGGTCTAACCACTACACCACCGCTGCCCCACGCGTGTACGTGACAATATATTTGAAACTTGTGCTATTGTGGCTCTCAGTTCGCGCGTTTCCTCGCCTCACACAGGAAAAACAGATTCAAGTGGGCGGTTACCTTAATTCTTAAGGGAGTTGAAAGCGGGGCGGTGCATGCCCCGTGTTCTGTCCAGAACTTCTGGTTTCTCCCTTACAACAGCGAACGCGATCTGTTCCTTGAACGCTCCATTAATTATCTTGTGTTGTCGGCATCATTAATTTTGCTTGCGTGGCGTCGTGTTTGTATTCGGCGAGAGAGAAAGAGAGATCGAAGAGGAGAAAGGGGAGAGAAACGTGTATGTAAGCGCGCGCCAGTGCAGCGATGCGATTGGAAGTTGAGACCGCGCCCTCAGCCACGTGCCATCAGAGAGAGTTGCGGTATATGCTATTCACGGTAAAGTGAGCACTATTTGAAGCCGTATAATTTGGAATAATAGCCAATAAAATTATTTTATTTTAGGCTTAGTCATTAACTTTCGAGTCCTCATAGATATATACACTGTGTTTATTACTTACGTTGTAGTATTTGTTTAAAAAGGTGGTGGATGGATAAAAAATGGATGATAGGAAAAATTTAACTAGTGCATCAAAAAGGTGCTCACTTTACTGTGGACAGCGTATACCATGAACTTAAGAGCGTGCATCACGTGCCTGTGAAATTAGTGATGAAGTCTGCCAGGACTCGGAGGATTATGTAGGCTTTATAGCTCGTGGGTCATTTCTGAGCGAACGGTAAAGGAGGTGTGAAGTGATAATGATGGTCGCTATTGTTCAACATTGTTTGGAAATTAATTGATAGTTCTATAAAAACTGCAATGGAAATTCTTTTTTTTTTGTTGACAATTTTGAAATTGCTTTAAAGACAAGCAACGTGCAAAAATCTCCGTCCCATCCTAGTAGGACCAACCTCCCGTTATTAACAAGAAACTTTGTCGCTTTGTCCTCCATCGTCACCGAATGGGTGCACTGCACACACTTCTAGCATATTGGCGGTACAGCACAGAAAAACTGCACGCTTCAGCGACCTGCCGCTTGGTATCGTATATTGGAGTGCAAAACTTATATTATTTTTTTTCCCTTTAAACTTTAATTTATGGCGTGAGCGCGCTCACACACAAGCGCAGACTTAAGAATTTTACTGATTTTCCGTGTACTTAACGAGTCATAAGTTTTGCAGTTTATGATTGATCTAGCAACTGTTGAGTCTAGCCAATAAGAGTCGCAGGAGACGAAAGCAGCAGACGTAACCTGGAAAAATATGCAAGAATGAAGATTATTTACATATATTTAACTCTTTGTGGTTACTGCTTTTGCAATCATTTTGAAAAACGTGTGAAAACTTACAGAAGGGGACCTGATGCCAACATTGGGCATTTACGTCAGTAAATCTGAAAAAGGTTAATTAAAGGGAATTCAATACATCTTCCAAGAAATAAAACATAACCGTGAACTGTTCTTTAAATTAAGAGGAGACTGTCTCGCGATTAAAATCATTAATTAAAAGTAATTTCACAATGCACATAACTTAAATACAAAATGTAAATACAGTGTCCTGCCAACAACAACTCTCACTGTGCACTGATTGGCTACGTCGCCTTGACTTGTACTTATGATATAAAACATAAATATCTCTTAAGTCAAGCCAAGAACGCCCACGACCCGCAGACTAGCCGCACACTGCAGCTATAAGCCACTACCCTTGAAAACATTTATAAGCACACTGCTTAAGGTTTCTGTTAAGTCAATCGTACACCCACCCTTAGGCCTGCTTGGAGATTTTTCCCTGCGTTCGAGGCTGAGAGGCGCAAGAGCTATAAGGGCTGTATTGGCACACGTTACAAGTGCGCCATCGCCCCTACACGCAAGGTTCTGAACTGGTGTGCAGTGTTTTCGTCGTGCTGCGTGTGCCTATGGGACTTTCAGAGGTGACCCTAACAATTTACTGGCGGGAAATCTGTAGTAAGGTTCAGTGCAAGTCACTAGAGTACGTTTGTGTGTATATAACTCGTATATTTTGAGATACAGCGCCTTGTAAAAAAAAAAAAACGTTCAAACCAGGTCGGAGCGCTCTTAAATTGTGTTACTATAGGCTGTTCACGATAAAGTGAACTCTTTTGAAATCAACCTTAGAAAAAAGTTACTCTCCATCCCTGCATATATTGTAACGGGCGCACTAGGCGACATACGTCCAGTAAAGTTGGTAACAATGAATGGAAAATAGTTCCACATCTTAACGTCAAAGTGAAAGTGTTAGGTAACCATTTGTTACAAATTAAATTATTTATTTCGCTTTGTACTTTTTTTGATGTATCGAATTGTAAAATATAGCAGATTTCTGAAATATTTACTTTTTTAATAAATGCAAAACTTCACTTTGTCGACGCATGAATAAAGTGATGGGGTCCAGGACAGTATTAATTTTACATAATGTGGAAGAACACACAACGCGCATACCAGTAGATCTTAAGCAGGGCCTTCAAAAGTGCTCATTTTATCGTGAACAACCTATAATGTGCCTGACTACATGAAGCTAATAGTAAAACATAGTTTGAAGCGCGTGTTATTTTCATAGTTCAGCACCTTGGACGCACCTTTAATAGTTTCCTTTAAATAAAATAATCTGAATTTCAAACGCTCTGCAACGCAGATCCGTTTAAAGCTCGTGAAAGGTCTGCCACAGTAGCTGTTGTATACCGCGGCAGACGCCATGGCACTCGTCGATATTTACGTTCGGATTTAATATCAGGTCGTATACACCTAAAAAAAAAAAACGTGTGCCTGTAGTCACACGTGAGAAATGTTCGCAGGGACAGTCGGTTCATTACAAAAATAAGTTCGTCAAGTCTGGCGTGGAATCCTGTACAGACAGTGGCACCCGAAACGTTCTTCTTCACCTCAGTAAATCTCAACCCTAAATCCCGAGACGTCGAGGGCGTAAACTTGGTCACGTGGTCGTTGTATTAACCTAAACAATAGTCTCGTAGCCGTTTCGCACACGACTTAAGGCACTACATGGAGCGTTTTTATCCTTCAAACGTTTCATTCAAAAAGAGCGAAGAAACCGCGAAAAGACTATAGCACAGAAATCCCGATGGTGCAACATATTTTTAAAATGTAACTTTATAAAATAAGTATATAAAAGCTAGGCTTATATGTGGAGTGGCGGAGCAAAAGCAGGGCCTTGGTAGACGTGAGTTTTAACTTTGGGCGTGCGTTCGAAAATTCGCCGGACACGCGTTTCATTTTACTACTGCAGACGAATCACAACTTTATACTAAGAATTAGCTACATAACAACAATGTTTACAAATACGCGAGTGAAGATTGTTTCTCGATAAAGTGAGCACTTTTGAAATGAAGCTTAAAAAAAATTTCACTGGCCCTGAATGCATATATTTTAATGGGCGGAATGAGTGACATTTGCCCAGTAAAGTTGGCAACTAAGGATGGGAAATATTTCCATACCTTGACGTTGAAATATTTCTTTCACTTCCTGAATTTTTATGCATCGAAGTGCATAAATGAGCAAATTTGTATAAAAATTAAGTTCCTCATAATTTTACCGTTTTTCTTGACCGACGCATGAATAAAGTGATGAGGCCCACAGCAATGTTAATTTTACATAATGCGGAAGGATACACAATGTAAATATAAGATCTTGAGCGGGGCTTTCAAAAGTGCTCATTTCACCGCGGACCACTTACAGTAAGTATTACTCTCACTTTCACGTATTCATTTTCAAATACTGAAAATACCACATCACGAAACTGTTCCGTCAGCCAGCAACAACAAAGCAATAATCATATGTGCTGATTTAAAATATGCCTTCACAAGTTACTGGCCAGTAACATCGTTCTACGATTATGTTTATATTTACTACGATCCTTACGCTTCTTATCTGCGCACCAAACGAGTGTGTCTTATAATGCTAGCAGAGAAACTGCTGTCATGCAATAGGAATCTTCCATGCCGGCTCGCATAGCGGTTGGTATGTCGACTGTTTTTCTAGACCTTGAGGCAAGAACAAAAGCGGATGTAGCGCAAATTCAGCTTTAGTGGCGGCAGCAGGGTTCATAAGGTTCCGGAATTGAGATGCGTCATTAAATTCTGCACCTGCCTTTTGTCATGAAGACAGTGGCACATTTTAGATTCCAGATCACCCGTTGTTTGGCAGAGATGCAGACTGCTTCCTCGATATATTTATTGTTTCACTGCTGTGTTCTTTGTCACGTGAGCCTAAAAACAGCGTGCAGGTTGTTTTAATGATTATTTTTATTTAGAACTGTTGATTATTTTCTGTTTGGACATGACGACGCGTGACAATTGACAACGTCCCGCGTGCGATGACAATTTAATGTTATCGCAGATATTGTTAAAAGAGCTTCTCCGCAAATTTCGGCGCCGGATCTATGAGTATCATAACATAGTGTTCGCAACAAACGTGAAACTGCACACCACTGCACTACACTACGCTTGAATGTAATGTGGCATTTTGTGTGCATATGTGTCGCCCTTTACGATGTCTTGCTTCTGGGCTAATACCTAACACGTACGAGATTTACAAGCTCGTGTGGGTGTAGCAGATATGCCAGTTCTTACAAACCAGAAAGTAGTAGCTTTGACAACCACCTATCATATGAGTATACTACCTTTTAAATTACAATCTGGCGTATAAGGGAAGGGCGAAATAAGTGTTGCGAAAAATTAAAAGTTTACATATAAATAATCATTATATTTCCTAAAGACGTGGCAGCAATACCTAGCGTCACACTTCATAACAATTACTAACTGGCTATTTCTAATTTTTGAAATTCTTCAACCGCCACGCAGCAGAATCGGTTGCGCAGCATTTTTCAGAATCCCATGTCGAATTGGTGTGAGAATAAATATTCCTCGTGCAATATGAGAGAAAGAAAATACTACACGCCTTATGGCCTGTAATAATTACAAACTGAGGGACACGTCTCTGAAAATCAATGTTTCTTAATTACTTTGTTTTATGATAAATAATTGACTACTTGTGGCAAAGCAACAAATCCTGATAAATATAGTCATTTCTTGAATTGAAGTCATATATCTGAGACAGTTTGCTGAGCACTATCGGGATTTTTCATCCAGAAAATAAAATGCCTGATATGTATTGAATCGTTGGCAGGCGAACACCCATACTGATTTAAACTGGCTAGTTTTTTAAAAATCATTTTTACTGAGTAACCATAACCATCATTAAAACTTTGATTAGAACCAGAGTTTGAAAGTTTTACACATCAATGACATGACACCCCGTATTTTCATAATTGAAGGGTGTTAAACACATTAAACGTTTTCAGATTATAGATTTCCATACAAAAATACACTATTCCGTAATTTGTTTTATCTCCAGTAGTTTATAAGATTTTCTATTATCATTACGAGAAGAGACTAGTATCATTTTGTTGCAGAAACTACCAGTATTTACTGGAAATTTGAGGGAGAGAAGAATAAATTACACAATTGACAAAATAAGAAAGTATATTACCCTTTTTTTTAATTTAAAAAACTGTACGAAAACTTGTATGTGTAGAAATATTCTAAGGAAAGACTGAATCAGAGAAAAGTTATGAAAGAAAAGAAAATAAACATTAAGTTAGGTTTATCACTACGAAGGACAAAGAACCGTACAGAAGTGATCGTGTATAGAGGCTCAGCAGAATTTTATAACTGTTCCCCACGGTAACTATTATCAAGTTGTAGGTATAACATATACTGTCCCTACTAGTACTTGGGTAGCGCTTCCCTCCCCCCTCCCCCTATCTCTCACCCTCTCATATTTAGAGTAGATAGTAACCGTGTGTGGTGTGTGTTAACAATTTTTTTACTCCATTTAGTGGTCTTAATTTTGAAACTCGAGAAAAAACGACAAGAATTCGATAAAAATCTAATTGCACACTACACGCACACACGCACGCACGTGCGCGCACACACACATATGTATATATATATACATATGTGTGTGTGTGCGCGCACACACACACACACACACACACACACATATATATATATATATATATATATATATATATATATATATATATATATATATATATATATATATATATATATATATATACACGCACGCACACACACACACCAGAAATTATTATTTAAATTTTGTTTTGCTCATTCCAGTTGTTGGATGGTCGCTATGAAATTTACAGATGCCATTTACTAATTTAAAAAAATACTATATATATATATTATATATATATATATATATTTATACACACACACACACACGCTATTGATATGTTTACACCGTGAATTTTCTATACTTTGTACTTTGCCTTCGTTCGTATACTTCTATCATTTCGAAGTTCGACCCACATCTTGAAATTCGTCGATGCCATTCAAATACTGTATAAATCGTTTTAATAGGTATGTAACAATTGTTAATTTTTTTAATGAAAAGCAAAACTGTTGTTCACGTTACAGCTCTCTGTGTGAGTCAATAAGAGCTGCATTTTATCAGGGGAAATCATCGGCCCGAAACGTGACTAGTGTACTTCACGATTTAAAAATATGTAGCGAGACTTCACATTCCTTACTTGGTTTTTTTCGTTGCCTCCAACCATTTAATATATTTTGGAATAAATCTTCTGTAAGCATTCACGCGGAAATCTGTGATGGCCAGGGAAATGTGTAGAGACGAGAAGTACTGAAATAATACTTTGTTTCCACTTTGTTCAAAACAAACAAAAAAAAAAAGAAAATATGTTGAGAATGTTTATGTATTCTATAATTTCATTGTAGTGGCTGCACGTGTCACACTTAGACTACTATATTCAACTTTATATTTCCACGTTATTTTAACAAACCCGTCGTTAGCTGTGCGAGCATTTTGAAAAACCTAGTTAGTCATCAATGTGAATTTCCTTAAATTTATATTTACTACTTTTAAGGTAAAATATTTGCTAATTTATACCGATATACGTTTGCTGTCAGCTCACCATGTAGTCAAAAAAATAATTCCATAATTTGCGTGTAGCAACGAGAAATCTACTCATAGCATTAAACAACATCGCCCGGTCGCGTGTGTCTGTGTGGTCGGCCAAGGCTTCTAAACTACTTGATGGATGTTGATGCGATTTCCACCATAATTTAGAAAATTTGTTGATGAAGGTTTAGGTGTACTATACTTTAATATTTAATTTAAGGATAGTAGAGAAATGTCGAAGTTTTCTAATAAAGTCAGAAAAAGCAGCTTTTCGGGAGCTTACATGGCTCACGCTGACTAAACCATAAGAGATACACCAAAATAATGTGCCACAGATTTGTAGATCTCGGAAAGGACTACAAAAAAGTCAGTTTCAGCAAATGTTTATCTTTTAAGGATGACCGACAGTAAAAAATTTTGTATTCCGCTTATCAGACTTTTTGAACAACACAGTATTAATCCTATGTTAGTTACCTTAAGCATTTAGTTTACATACCTTAGTGTATATAGAAAAAGGAAAGGAAAAAGGTGTGTTGGTGACGCCTAGTAAGAAATAGTTCACACATGCAAGATGATATGAAACTGAGTGCTCAAAGAAGCGGTGCGTTGTCACTTCGGTGTAAAGTTTCAGACCTGGTTCATGTTCGTTTCCATGATGCGGAGGAATATGCTGAAAATAGAACACGAGCAGACTTCAGAAAATTTTTGTAAGTAACTGTGAATGAACTATAGATCAAGTCCAACATAAAATGCCTGGCAATTTTCACAAGGTGTGTGTGGGGGGGGGGGGGGGATAATTTCAAGAACATGGAAAATTTTTATCGTGGCGCCTCACGGCTTCTTGGATTCTTCGTTCCGCATGGTTGAGTACTCGGCGTTCGGGAACGTGTATGCTGTACTCGTGTGTGAACGTGTATCGCAAACACCGTTCGCGCATTATTTGCCAGCGCGATATTGCCTCTTTCCGCGTTTCCCGTACTTTGTGTCGTCGCCGGTGCATTGTCCGCCGAACAACGGAGCCGACGCCCCCCCCCCCTACACCCCTCCTCACACAACACATTCTCAGCCCCTTTCAATTCTTCGCAGATAGGCATTCGAAAAATGCAGCTGACGAGAACACAAAAACTGTGATTTTTTTTTTTTTTTCCGTAGCGAAAGGTGAACGAGGCGAGAACTGACCTGGATGACTTCGAAAAAAACTTCCGGGTTGCGAACTTTGACCCCGGTGTACGCGGAAAAAATTACGAAAATAAGAAATGATTATCTCGTCATCTGCTAGCAAGAAAGTTTATTTTTTTCGACAGTCTTCCAAGACCCTTGTTAAACGTTTATTTTTAAAAACCTAATTTTTTAATAGCAACTAAGAAATTTTTATGTTTTCTTATTTTTTCCGTTTGCCCACAAATAAGTACAATTTTTTTTTAGTCTATTGGTCCGCGGTTTATGCGCACTTTTCGAAACAAACATTTTTAAAAAACATATAATGTGTTTGATTGGTTCATAAATATGTGATATATCACAAGCTTTGTATACTTATGTTTACATAGAAGTACTTAATTTTTGGTTAAATTTAACTTTTAATTTTATTGTTTTATAAATTATAATATTTAACGTCTAACTTATATGGTTAAGGACACAAGTGCGTAAAATAGGTATGTTGGTAATACATAGTAAGAAATAGTTTTTATGCAAAATATTATTACACTGCGTACGCACGAATATGGTGCGTTGGCCTTTTGTTGTAATTCTCTAAGCTATGTTTGGATGTGGCGGAGAAATATCCTGGAAGTAGAACTTTAGCAGCAGTTAAAAAATTGTTTTGTACTTTTACAAGAAAAAATCCTTGGACACCCAGTTGCCGAGAAAATCCTTTGTAAAACTACAAAAAGTTTTCTTTTAAAATCTGCAAAACATATATTTGTAATATTACAACTTACGTCATTACGTGTGTCCTTCCTTCCCACTCGTTGCTCGTCTGAACAGCGCGAAAGAAGAAGGTTATTTCTGCGTGGCCCCTGCCTAGCTGCCCGCAACACCTTACTCCGACCATACGGCAGTCTACGCGGGCGTATCGTTTATAATAAGAGAAAGCACAGAGAACGGAGAGGATCAAATGTTAACTGCTGGCGTTTTGCACCACACATGGCAAATATTTACAGTTGATCGCTTTTTAAAAGTGTAAATTTAAAAAATATGTACATTTTTTCTCATTACACTTAGGCCGCTGTTTCGTCCTTCATATCTTATATTACCCTCTTTCGACAGGTTCAAACCACAGCCATGTCTCTTGGATACACTTGGCACTCATTAAAGTAGTCACGTATTAACGTATTATATAATAATAGCATATTAATTTGCACCTATATCGTTGTGTTCAAATGTCCAAGTAAATGGTGCAAATTATGTGCTAGTTTGATTTCAGCGTTGTGAATGCGGGTAGTGATGGCGCAATAATGTTACCCGGGCTTCCAAATGACCAAAGGGCACCTGAAAATGCATGTTTCTGATGAAGATGTTAAAAATGAGGAAGCGGTAATGAAAGACAGTTAAAAAAAAAACAATTGGCGAAGCCATATTTACAAGGAATAGCGTATAGCCTATTTCATAAATCTTTAAAGCGTGTGTGAGATTGTGACCGCACTTACTGTGAGTGTGAAAATATTTTTTTTCCACGCCGAGACTCACAAAGCCTCGAGGTTCTCATCTTGTCCAGAGTGAGACAAATCCAGTTTTAATTAAAGACGCGAATTTTTGACGGAAAAAAAATCTCGAACAGAATAACCTCAAGTCTCGGAAACCGTAATATTTTTTTAATTCCCTTTTGTGTGTGACACGTGTGATTTAGAGCTTAACCTTGCAGTTGTGGAAGAGACAGAGTCCTTAAAAGAAAAACGCCGAATTTAGTCCGGAACTGGAATGGAAAAAACCACTATGGACTAGCGATAAAACCCCGAACAACAAAATGAAAATCAGATGAGCTAACAGCCTGGGCGAAAGGATTGTTACAAAAGATTAAAATTAAGCTTATTTATGAACACGAAATTTTGAATCAAGCTACATCAGTTAGTTACTCAGTCAATATTCTCATCTCCATTAGATAACTTATTTTTACAGCATTTTTATGCTATGATATTTAGCAGTCGCAAAAAGATGCTGGAGTTTTGTTACAAGATTTCTTTCTCTGGGCTTGAATTGTCTAGTTTTTAGGCCGAAATACCAGGCGGGGGTGTCTTACGAGCTTATTTCTCTCAAATATATATTTAAAAACGTCAAATAGGTTGCATACGTAGCTTATGCGCAATCCGAAATTGGAGATTGAATTATCCGAAAGTAATATATTAGTGACCTCTTCCGTAGAGGTTTGTCGACTGATACACAAATATGCGAAATTTAAGAAGTATCTCTGATATACGTGTGGTTGAAACATAATGTTATCAAGTCACATTAGGTTCACATCGATTTTACCAATTGAATTTTTTTAATATTTAACATATTTGTGAAGTGAATCTGTGAAATAATTTATGTTCTTACAAAAGCATGCTGACAGAAGGGAAAACGAAAATCGTGATAAGTTTATCACTAATATTAGTATTAAGGATACCGAATCGCTGTGGGGCAGATAGAAGAGAGCGGAATTCTGGTACGTACAAGCATTGTAATCAGCTCTGTTACATAAGCCTGCAAACATGTTAAATGTGCCTTTTCTTCCAAGTTATTTTCTCCCATAACTACAGAACTCCCGTAGTCCTATTTTAGTTGCTACGAATAGTTTCGTAATTCTTCAGATACAGAGTTCGTATCACATCTAGTCTGCAACAGAAATTGCGGTCCCTATGATACAATAACACTGGCTGCAACAGAAGTTTCGTGAAAGGACGAGAGCCTTAGGTGGTGTAGTGGTTAGACTGCTCGACTCCCACCTAGGCGAGCCGGGTTCGATTCCCGGCGGTGTCGCCCTCGGATTTTCGCAAGTGGGAATCGTGCCGGACGATGCCGCTGGTTGGCGGATTTTAATCGGGGATCTCCCGCTTCCCCTGGTCTTGCATTCAGGCGCGACTCCATATCCATCTGGTTTCACCCTCGTTGGGTCTTTATAGACTCCCAAATCTCTCCACTCTAGAAAGCGCACGAGATAATTGTGATATTCCCGGTTGTGCTTATTTTTTGTTGTCACATGCGAATGTTTCTACATCTTAACCTTGGATTTTCAACAACGGATTGTTTTTAGAAGATTTTCGAAAGGCTCAAAGGCTTTTCCAGCGCTGAAAACTGGATTTTAAATGATTGCACGGCTTACAACGAGGTCTTTAGAGCCAACGAAGGTGAAAATAGATGGATTTGAAGCAACCCCTGAATGTAAAGGCAGGGGAAATGAGAGATCCCCGAGAAAAACCCGTCGACTAGCGGCATCGCCCGACATGATTCCCACACGTGGGATTCGAAGCCCGGTTCTCCTTGAAGGGAGGCGAACGCCTAAACCGCTACTCGAACCGCTGCCCGAATTTAAAAATTGCCAATAAATGTCGGTTACCGTGAACGCAACTGAGATCAATAAGAACTGAAAGATGTTAAGAAAAAAAAAATTACGAGTATAAGTATGAGATATCAATTTGGTTTACGCATTTACGATTATTTACTTCTGTAATAAAGACTTTCAATATCATGTCACCTTTCCCCAAGCTCTCATTCATATTTGTTTAAAATATCTACTTAGTGTTAATCGGTGGAAGCGTATTTATAAAAAAAGTCGCAGTAGTTTGCATAGCTCGAAAATATTACTACAGATACTGTAGTCAACGAGTACATGAATCCCTACCACGCAAAATTTATGCTACGTGTCATGAATATCGCAATTAAGACTTCTTTATGTTGCGCCACCCCCTTCCCAACTATATCCGTTATGGACGAAAGCGCTAACTTATGCTTACGCCTATGCACACACAAGCACGTAAATTTATAAATTGACACACAGACAAAGAGATAACTTGCTGTGCTTATGTTTGCTAAGTATTGTACATTACTTAAAATGGCGCACGTGAATTTTCCTTGTTTTGTAATTCTCTTAAACTCGAATCCGAATAATTGAACATAGTATCTGACGGTCAGAACTCTTAATATCTGATATCAATTAGTGTTAAACACCATCAGTGTAGCTTCAATGTTTTAAATGACCAAAGTGAAGTGAGTTTAATTCGAAATAAAACATTAGACTACAGAAAATTAGTCATTGAAAAATAATTTGAAAAATTAAACTTACATTTACATTTTTGAAGAAAAAAAAAACCGCCAATTACTTAAGTATTTAGTGTTATTAAAACCGAGTTAGGGAATTTCAGTTTAGATGAATATGTAACAACCCGGGTCGTCTGATTAGCATTAACTTCTAAGGAGCGGAGCTTTAATTACGGTCATAATTAGGGCTGAGTGGCAGTCGTGAAGAACCAGGGGGCACAGGTAATGTCGGAAAGAAGGAGCTTTGCATAATGAACGCACGTCTGTCTGGGGAATGAGCAGAATCCTTCAGGACACAGCTGACAGCGTGCGCCCGACTAAGTAGCTCCCTTAATTGTCAGGGACACTGACGGGTGTCCCTAGAATTAGTTCAAACAGGACGACACTCCTGGGGTCTGATGTCTCCGCAGTGTCTAAAGTCTTTGCATGGACAATTTCTTTGACTCCGAGTGAGAAATCAAGCGTTCTTTGTCGGGCCATCTCGTGGACTAAAGATGGGATTAGACCGATCTCGCTGGCTGCACACAACCAATCTCCGTATCTCAACATTGAACTGCTTTTCTGCCTACACGTCTAGCAAAAATGGCGTGGTTTGGATTTTAGGTTAGAAAACTGATTTGTAAACAAATGATTTGAGATGAATGTATACTTCCTCTAACCAATTCGTAATACAGTTTGGTTATATTAAAAGTGGTAAAACTGTTTTATTAATATAAAAGTTCTTGTCATTTAAAAATTAAGATATAAACAAACACGTACATCACTGTTGACCATGTAACTTTGACAGTTGTGTATGAGTTTTGTAGGATTGGGGTAGGTCAATGTTGGGTAGATGCGCAGAAGACGAATAAGCCGCCTACTACATATTTAGTCTATGGGCCATCTACGTGACGTAATTGGTTGGAAAGTCAAAGGCACGAGGGATTGTGTGTTTGAACTCCAAGGTAATGACTGCATATATGTAAGCACTCGTTAATGTGGAGGTGAGTGAAGAGATTTGGACGGCTCTTAACATCGAGGTCTTGGGAGCCGATGAGGGGGAGGCGGGAGATCTCCGAGGAGGCCCGCCGGCCAACGGCATCGTCCGGCACGATTCCCAGATGCGAGAATCCGGAGTGACCCGGCCGGAGATTGAACCCGGGTCGCCTTGGTGGGAGACGAGTAGGCTAATCGCCCAGCCACCGTGGCCCCCTTTTATATGGAAGTTTAAATTTCGGTTAACCTCCAGGCATAGGACGGAGGTGTAAAATAACAGCGATGAAACATCTATCTTCAAACCTTTATTTCCTGTATTTGCAGTTATTTTCTGAGATGTTCGATAAATAATATTATGGACACAAAAACTTCGCAAGATCAACGAGGTGTAAGCGAGACTTCGCTGCCCTGTGTACACTGCAACGTTAGCTGTTTATTTTTCATTGACTTCTGTCCCAGAAGCAGATGACGTATAATGGGATTCGGTCGTTATTTTTATTACAGATTTGTCGATGGTCAGAAGTGCTATAGCGCGTGTCAAATTAAGTGTGATTCAACTGCAGACGTAACGGGAATATACACGTGTTTGAAACTGAGAATGTTTTAAAAAAAAATTCGCGAAATTTTTATTTCCCTAAATTTAACATTTTGCAATGAGGAACCAGTTAGTTGTCCGAAGAGATCCCGTCAGAACCAAAATGAGCGATGGGAATTTGTAAGTGGCAGGTTGGCAACACGTGTATCCAATTCGGTAACGAAGACCACATTTTGACAGCGCTGAAAAAAGTAGCACCATTCAGTCTCAACTGTTCCGACAAATGGAATCCGCGCTGTTTGTAACTGCAACTGTCGACATCAACACAGAAAGTTCAGTGCTCACATTCACTGACTGCAAGGTTGTAGTGCGTATATCCTATAGTGTACTTCAAATAATGTGAAAGTTTCAGTGAAACTACAAACTGCTATATTCATTATGTGCATTAAAAAAATTATTTTAAAAAAAAATTTGTAAACATATTAAAATTAAGTTTATAAGTAAAATGGGCCAGGTGTTTAAATTAGGTATGAAACTATTCTCAGATAACGATAGCTTGCGGCATGTAAATTATAATGTTGTGCCAAGTTAGTGGAAATTCTGTCGTCTATTTCCATGTAATAGGATTATGTACGGTGTGAAATAAATGAGCTATTAATAACATAACATGCAATAAAACTGAATCTAATTTGGGAAAATGTACAGATACTCTCTATAAAATGCAGCAAAACTTTAAACTTTTGAGAAGACATTATGTTCTCTACGGTACAATCACCTGACGATAATCCCAGAGCTCATAAGGCTGCCGTCCACGTCCAAGCAACTGGAAAATTTCCACGATTTTCTCGGAGGCATGGTCTTCAGGGGAACGCCTGCTCCGAGATAAGAGATTTAGTAAAAAATACGATATCTTAACGACTTTGTAACTGTCTCGCATTCCAAACGAGCTGCAAGATAAAACACACATAAGCAGTCGCTGCCGTTTTTTGGGTATATAAATGAAGCTAGCATTAGCCTGGGTGTTGACGAACAGCGGAGGCTAAATGGAGAAAGCAACAATGAGACGACTGGCCATAGTAAGTAGAAATATTTTTTTTTGGGAAATTCAGAACGAACCATTTATTAGTCTTGCAGGATCGTTTCCATTTTGTACGCCAAACTAAAGAAATTGGAAATTTTTAATAGAGGTTCAGTTACGAA
Organism: Dryococelus australis; assembly: GCA_029891345.1. NCBI lineage: Eukaryota > Metazoa > Arthropoda > Insecta > Phasmatodea > Phasmatidae > Dryococelus > Dryococelus australis. The sequence goes on from CM057003.1 coordinate 41,918,530, forward strand.
ATAACTCAAAACACGCGCTAAGCTACGATACAGAACCTTAGAGGAACTGTATTTCGGTCACCTCAATTATTGTGCTCGACAAATAGACTTCTTAATACAAATATTCCAAATTCGGTGTATACGTGTAATTCATCCTATGTGCAGATAAGAATATTTTCTTGTTCCTTTTTAGCGTAATAAAATACACATAGGTGATGGAAGGTGTAGTACGCAGCTCTAGAATTATTTCAGGGGGGGAAAAAAATTGCCGACGTAACACGAGTTACATGTCTTTATTCTTCTTTTATTAAAACATTGTCGGGGCAGTCGCATGATTATGTAGAGCAACACTTATGCATATTTCACTTTTCTCCCTGTATAACACATTGATTCGCGTGGGGCACACTTCGCGGTATTATTTTCGTACGGCTACTTAATGCTAAAGCAGCGTTTGTGCAACTGCTCTTTACAACGAACTGACAAACAAGTAACTTACATGTTTGAGTACATACGTAAGTATTAGTATGCATATTATAAATCAATACATATTTCTGCGTGCGTTTCTACATACGATTCATACCCCAATAATTCAATACGTCATACTTCATCGTTGCCAAAGTCACTTTAGGTTAAGCAAACGTAAGTATCATATATGCACTGAGTTCCTTGTTCATCACAAAAAAAAAATGATATGACAGCTTGTGTATTTAAATTAGTTTCAAAGATTCAGATATCTTACGAAATACGTATGTCCACAAGACTTGATTATTCTTACGAGTAAGATAAATGAATCTCGTAATCGCCATAAATAAAAAGAAATATATATATGTTTTTATGGAATGAAAGCTCTGCAATACTTTCGTCTGTTGATTCAACGTGTAACTGCTTGAACGGACAGTGTTTTCAATTAGTTATTATATTAAATTTTAGCCAATTGGTTCTGGACTCAGTTCCCCGATACTGTAGAGCTCTTCAAATACTGCCCCAGGATACTGCGTCTAATTAGTTCGTTAGTACATTTACTGTGCCGTACCGCTTCTCAGTTCTCCGTGCGATGGCCATACAATTAGCAAGGATGCTTTAGTAATCAGGAATCATTAAATTTTATTTTCCCATGGCACGGGTGTCGTAAATTACATTAGAATATAAACGATTCTTCTTGTGTGTTGTCATTAGGCTATTTGACTTAAATAGTGTTTAAACGTATTAACATATTGTGTGTTTATGCGAAAAACGAGTAAAATGTTAAAAAAAAAAAAAAAAAAAAAAAAAGTAACTCATTCTGTAAATGTTTGCTACTGAATGTTTGCATTGCTGATATAAATATTTAACGCAACCGTTTATCTAATAACACTTCTTACAAAATTGTTGATTGCTAGACCAATTTTATTCTTGTTTAACACTTTTCAATGTTTAGATCCCTTGATGAATCTGGAGGAAATTTTGGGAAAGAGATTTCCGCAACTGTAGGACAAAAATGACAATACTAAAGATAGCGCAGTTTTTGAAAAGCCAAATATATTAGGCGTATAAAAATTTATTTTACAACTTAGAAAATCTTAGGTTAAAGTATATTCACGGGTAGCCGAGCACTTTTGAAATCAGCCTTTGCAAAATGTCACTGACCCTACCTACGTATATTATAAAGGACAAACTGACATGCATGAACCCAGTAAAGTCAGCATTGGCGGGCAGAAAAAAGTTCCTTGTCGTGACATTTTTAGGTCAACATTTATGAATACGACCATGACGTCTTTTCGTCTCAGGTGTAATTCATATAAGATTAATAACTAGCAAATTTACAAAATATTGACTTTTCTAAAGATTTCAGAGGACCGAGGCGTAAAGTGAACAGGCTCATGAAAATGTTAATTTTGCATATGTCGGAAGAATACATGATGCTCTTACAAGTACGTGTTAAGGTTGAAGTAAAGCAACTGCCTGTGGAGCACTGGACCCGACTATACAACGTAAATAACTCATAAAAACGTAGTACAGACACCATACAAATTGTCAGAAAAATGCTGTTTAAGCTGTTTATGGATCAATGTAATTTTGCATATGTCTGAAGAATACACGATGCTCTTACAAGTACGTGTTAAGGTTGAAGTAAAGCAACTGCCTGTGGAGCACTGGACCCGACTATACAACGTAAATAACTCATAAAAAAGTAGTACAGAAACCATACAAATTGTCAGAAAAATGCTGTTTAAGCTGTTTATGGATCAATGTAATTTTGCATATGTCGGAAGAATACACGATGCTCTTACAAGTACGTGTTAAGGTTGAAGTAAAGCAACTGCCTGTGGAGCACTGCACCCAACTATACAACTTAAATAACTCAAAAAAAGTAGTACAGACACCATACTAATTGTCAGTAAAATGCTGTTTAAGCTGTTTATAGATCAATGTAATTTTGACACACTTTATGCATGTTTCTATTCTGGATGCTTCAAAAAGAAGAATTTGCAAGAAAATCTTCGTTATGGAATATCGTCATAATATTTACAATGATTGTGTGTAAGAAAATTGTAATAATAATGTAAGAAAAATTTTTATAATTGATTTTATGTTCTTCCATTTGTCACAAACATTTACGGCTGAAACTGAGGTAAATAAAGTTAATTATAAAAGTAATATGATACATTATTACTATGTATTATTACACATGATCACAGTAAATATTATGATGATCTTTTTTGAAGAAGATTTTCTTGTAAATTCGGCTTTCCGAAGCACACAAAACGGAAATGCGATTAAATTTTGTTGAAAATGCGGACTCTATATATCGATTATTTTTTACATTTAAAAAGTACATTTTTGTAAGATACTTTATAATGTTGCAAAATATATATCTTTTGCTTTTATATACAGTATAAATCACACTTTTCTGACAATTTTTATGGTGTCTGTACTACTTTTATCATGAGCACTTCACGTTGTACAGTCAAGTGCAGTGCTCCATAGGCAATTGCTTTGCTTCAACCTTAAGCAGGGCTTTGTAAAGTGCTCTGTTTACCGCGAACATCCTATAGTTGAAGTTCGGGTGTATTCGACAAAAGGAGACCATCCATCAAGGGCGAGAGGTTTGACAAGCCTGAAGTTATAAGCATATCTTCAGACGGTTCAAATTCGTCCGTCAGTATCAGTGAATTATTAGAGGAGACAGAAGAAACTGTATTTGGCAAGGCTGGACCTCCGAGTATAAATTGCCCTTTGGCATCCCCAATTGCTGCCGACAGACCATGTGATATGTCAGAAAGAGCTCTTGATTAGAGTAGTGATTCCGATTTTGAGGACTGGCCATCTCACATGTCGTCTGGTGTCAGTAGCAGCAAGAGGTAACATTATTGCATTCTCTGTAGCTGGCTGCATAATCTGTGGGTTTTAATTGTGAATATGAATGATAGGTTAGGGTTTAACATTGTAGGCAGTACTACACTCGTTGTTTGAATTGTTATGACTTACTGACAAAAAAATAATAACACAACATGAAAAGATACATGTGTTCCATTTATTTGATTATTATAACTTGAGGAATGGTAATAGGTGATTGAATTTACCAAGGCACACCTACACATATTGAGATGGCTTAACCTAATGTGACCTATCCTAAGTCAACCTAACTTGACCTAACCTATACTACCCTAACCCTTCCCAACCTAACTTAACATAACCTAACCTAACTTAACTTAACCTAATTAACTAACATGCACGACAGGCTCAGCGGGTGTACACGAATCGTACTTTTCCAGCTGTTGGTGCTTGCGGCAGCCGTCGTAGCGATGGCAGAGGCTCAGTCAATCTACCACAAATATCATTACCCCGGACTACCGTATGCCAACTTTATGGAACGCGCCCACCATGGAGGAGGAGGAGGAGGAGATTGGCACCACGGTGGTGGAGGAGGGGGTTGGCACCATGGAGGAGGAGGAGGTTGGAACTATGGTCACAAGCCACACGGTGGCTCCTGGGGTGACTGGCATCACAAGTGGCACCACTGATCGAGCAGCGAGTACCACTCAAGTCCAGCGCGCACCGCCCTAAGTCAACTCTCAGCGTCGCCTCTTTTGCAGAACTTCTTCATTTTCGTGTCATAATCTCGGATTCAGAGAAATGATTGGCAGTGTTTGACTGTACAAAATTTCAATTGTACGATTTGTTTCGTGTTTTTGTGCACTGCGTTTAAACGGGTAATTGTAAAAAGTCACGAAAATATTTGCGTTTTATCAATACGGTTTTTGCCTTTCTGCAAAAAGTAAACAATTCATAGTGAAAATTAGGCACAAAAATATTAACTTCTAAAATGTAAATTTTTTGTTATCAAACATTTCAGATTGCTTTTCTGAAGCTAGAACTATGACACGAAAACTAAAAATGTCTGTATAATAGACGAATCCCAGCCTTAAGGTTTATTCTACTCAGGTTGAGAAGCTGAATGATAATAGGTTGGCATATAATCTTTCGCCGCCAGGTATCACTTGTGTCTCAGGTGCGCCGAATTTTTCTGTTTCGTACGTGAGCATACGGGATGATTGAAATTTTTATAAAATGAATTCAATTTTTCGAAACCTTTTGATTTGTATTACGGTAGAATCTAAACCTCGTCCTTCATACTACAGTAGAAATTTAACGAAATATGTCCACATGTTGTTTAATATTCTAACGTCAAACTAGATTTCGCAGAACGTTAGATTAACTACAAACGTTATTTAAATGTGACGACAGAATTAAAAAAAATCCCTTTTGCTGCCAACTTTGATTATTTCGCCCTTAAATTCTCAACATTTTTACTCATTATAATAAGATTGTTTACGAACCCTCAATGCCAAACACATTCGAATTTCTACTGTTTACCCTTGTAAATATTAAGTGAACGATCGTGAATAATAGATTAAAAATAACGCTTAAGTTTAATATATTGGCTGGGCCAAGTAAATATCAGGATTAGGGCCAAACACAAACATTAACACACAGGTAAACAGAATTTCTCAATTGACACGTCAAAGTCAAAATTTTACTGTTTTTGTGGTGTACAAATCACTAAAACCACCTTACATACAGAAATAAGATATCTCACACTGAAATAAGACAAAGAGTTACTTCAAGATGTCTATAAACTTGTGCAAGGAAATATTTTTGCGGTTTTAAAAAATTGCTAAAGAAAAGGAAATTCTTGCTTCCCCCCCCCCTTAAATTTTTAGAAAATAACTTTTGACAAACATACCTTAAAATGAATTAAGACAAAATCTTTCAGATGCCCTGTTTAAATGTTCTGCAAATATTTTTGGTTTACTTCATTTGTAGCTCACAAAAACAGTAAAATTTTGGCTTTGACGTGTAATTTTGCAAAAGTCATACAGTCTAAAAATATTTTATCTGAGGATAACGTAGTCACAGAAAATGCCTACAAACTGAACCATATATGGCTCAAATATGAAAGAACACTTTTTCCCGCGCCCAAAGCTTTAAAAAGCGACCTCTATGAAACACCCAGCGCGCCTTGCAGCGGAAAATTTCCCTATGCCAATCTCTCCCACGAGGAATCTTGTTTTTGTTCCCAACCTGAATGGAATGAACCTTACTCAACTACACCCGCCACTGAGTTAGAGCTTCTGAAAATGGTAAAATAAACATGTCGTCGGCCAAAGTGCCCTGCGCTCATGCGGTTTACGACATACAAGACAATGTTGGTTGTAACAAATGTTTCCAAAAATATTCGCCAGTGGTACAGGTTTTCGAACATATTAAAAGTCTGTTAGACCCACAACGTGAGTGAGAGTTTATTTTTCTGATCCCCTAAGAGTTATATTTCCAACCTATTCCTCATCCTCGTGCAAACGGAGTTTAACGAAGTCTAGAAAATTACACCAAATGGACGACGCACCGTATTCGTGTGTACTCAGTTTGATCATATTTCTTTGCATGAGAACTATTTCTTAATACGCGTTACCAACACACCTGTTGGCTTTCTGGTTTTATTAGTGTTAATTATAAATTTAAAAAATATAATTTATGGATAAAATATTTATGTAAGATTTCAAATTAACCAGAAATAAAATACGCGTATTTTAACAGAAGTGCAAAACGCTAGTGATGTATGACATATTTAAGAAACAACCAAAAACGTCACACATGCACTGAAAAAAATATTCTGTGGCAGCCACAAGTATTCACCCTCCCAAATTTTTTTGTGTAGACCACAAAAAATTTGGCAGGGTGAATACCAATAAAATAATTTTGTGACCGCCACAATTTTTTTTTTTTTTTCAGTGTGAAATGGTTTTTCACAGGTTTGATACAAAAAGTGTGAAGAGACTGCGAATGGAATTGAAGGGGTTTCTTTACTGGCGTGTACGTCGAGACCACACCCGCACTGAAAAAAGAAAAACCTCGGGGCAGCCGCAAAATGTTCGTTAGTGTTCACCCTGCCATATCGTTTTGTGGTGAACACAAACATTTTTGTAGCTGCCACGAAATAATGTTTTATTGGTCACACAAGTTTAGTGGTGACAACTAAACTATTTTGTGTTCGCCACAAAATTATTTCGCTGGAGAACACCAACAAAATATTTTATAGCAGCCGCAAAGTTTTTTTTTTTTTTTTTTTTCGCTGCGTCTTCGAGCAAAAAGTGGCCTCAAATCACGGTTGTACAGACACGTCAACGGCCATAGTGATATGTACTCGCGGTTCCTGTTCTGCGAGACGCTGTAAGAAGTGATTTCAAATAAGCTTTCCGGCTCTCTGAAATAATGTTACATAATGTTACAGAAAGTAGTTTGTGTTTTTTCTACAGTTTACGCCCGCAATGTAAACGTTGTGGGAATGACTGTTGTTGCTTTGAAACTTATTAAATTATGACAAAATTACAAAAAAAAAAAAACATAGTCTGCTTCAGTTTTATAAAATATTACAATTAATATAACGTTAAAGTTATTAATTGCTAGCAGATCATGTTGTTAGCACCGAGTACATACACTTTTTTGAAAACTCCTCCTAAGGCATTATCTCATCAGTTCTCCTACGGTCCACAGCTCAAACACTGACATTTCTTCCAAATGAATCAAATCTGTTTTTAATCCTACAAAAATGTTTTACTAAAATCACTGGAACCCGAAGTTTCCTTTGGCCGTATCTTGCATATCATACAGCGAAGGTAAGTAAAAATAGCAGATCGCATTGTACCGGGCATTTACTTCCATTATATTGGACAACTCACTCTGGTTATATGAATTCTCTTTGAACATAATTTCCCTCAGTGTATTAATCGCATCAGCTTTAATGTATAAGTAGTTAATAGGAACGTATTAGACTTTAAGTAAAGGATAATAGCTTACAAGATTTGTTCATGCTCATAATTTATTTACCCAATGCTAAGTATAATCATGTTTTATTTATCTATAAAAAATTTTCCGTTTTTTTTAAATTAAAACTACAGTACAATGAATGAATCCACTGCTTGCATAAACGATTATTTGCACTGCAAACACATGACGTCAGTAAGTATGAAATATAAAAAAAAGTGACAAATAAATGTTGCCTGGGTCACAAGATGGGCACCGAAAGCTTTTCAATGCACTACCTGCCAGGTAGTTTAATCCATTATTTCATTATTATTTACTCCATCCTGCCAATGCAATCGATTCTAGATTAAATATTAAAATATCAGAAAGTTAAATTGTGTCCTAAAACTCTCGATACTAACAGACGGTTTTGTTACGTCAAAGTTGTTTTGAACATAGAAAGTCTTATCTGTGTTTGTATTCTTATAGGCTATTCGCGGTAAAGTCAGCACTTTTTGAAGTCCTCTCATTTTGAATAATAGTCAATAAGTATAGTTTACTATAGCCCTAGACGTCAAATTTCGAGTCCGTTGAAATATATACATTGTGTTTATTACTTACATAAAAATATCTATCTTAAAATGGGATGGAAGCATAAAAAATGGCCGATGGAATAAAGTAACTAGGCCCTCAAAAGTGCTCATTTTACCATGAACAGCCTATAGTTACGTTGAAAGAAAGACGAGCTGGTAAATTGGCCCGTCTGGAGCGCTTAAGTAGGCCTACTGATGACATATTGGGCATACGGAAATTGCTTACATAAATACAGAGGAGATGTCAAAAATCAAAGCCTCTTCAGATGGACAAACTTTTTACAGGAAACGTGGTCACTCGCAGATTTCTTCACGCCTCTAGGTTGAAACGTGACGATCTAATTTCAGCATTACTGGCTGAGTTGAATTGGCGCGCAGCCCTTCCGACTTTATCAGCCCGTAGTGACTAACGCTTGTATTTAAAAAAAAAAAAAAAAAAAAAAAAATCGTCGATGGTCATGCAAGCTTATGTTATAAGAAACCGACACTGATTCACGCTGAAAATTCCATCAAGACTGCAGGCCTAACCATGCAGGGTCTCTCGTCTCTAGCTTCATTGAGCATAGCCATGCAAACATAAAAACCAAACGCTGCCCAAAACTTTGGCAGGCCTCTTATAACATGATAACTTTTGGATGTCACAATCGCTTAACGATCTGTTTGTTGAGAAACAGAGTGTTTCGTAATAGTTTTAAGTATCTCCCACTAATCAGACCATTTCACACGTGGTAAGAAAATTTTCGAAAAATCTCGTGTTCTCGAACTTCTCTGCAACCATACTCTATCTGTGATAAATCATTACAAATTACTGCAATAAATATATTATTTTAATCGATTTCCTAGCTTCTTTGTACTAATTTTGTTAAAACATTACATTATTTGTTATATTTGTGATATAATTACTATGTTGTTAAGGTTTGATATAATTATAACTACAAACCATATACATTTCATGTTATAAACTGTGAGTTGGTTAGATTTATAAATCACAACTTGCACGATACAAAATTTTTATATTTGAAGTTATAATTTATTTACGACATTATTTGTTTGAACAATTATGGATTAGAGACCACTGCAAACACTTCATTGTACTTTCAAAAAATGTACCAGGTAAAATAAAATTGCTTATATTTAACAAATAACTTAGATTATAAAATATAAATAAAATAAACAAGAATGAACGAGCCCGATGTATCTGTTGTTCGGCAAATACGTAACACACATACAATTCCCAGAAGAAATTAAACCAGAGAACAAACTACAGAACGTCACAACACAACGAAAATGTAACATACGTGCAATTGCGAGCGGGAATGTATTCAGATGACACCCGAAAAAAGACACAGCACAACCAGAATTTGTGACTAAACAAACATGTACGGAATGTGACGAATATTCCAAAAACTGGGAGAACAGCGAAGACAAGGAAAACGAACACAATGACAGATATATTGGACACGTGGACGAAGCAACGACGAAAACAGCAAACTTTATTGGCGGCAACAAGTGTGACGTTTCTGGAGCGAAAAAAGACTCAGCACAACCAGAATTTGTGACTAAACAAACATGTACGGAATGTGACGAATATTCCAAAAACTGGGAGAACAGAGAAGACAAGGAAAACGAACACAATGACAGATATATTGGACACGTGGACGAAGCAACGACGAAAACAGCAAACTTTATTGGCGGCAACAAGTGTGACGTTTCTGGAGCTAAAAATGTTTTTTTCCTATCTTCAGGCACACAATCCGAGACACGCCTACAAAGTGACCGATTGTTCAAACTATCACGCGCATTGTAATAATAACTAAAAAAAAAAAAACACACACACAAAATTGCTACACAAATACCTTGACTACAACGCACGGAGTGATATTACGATAGATAAGTGCCACAATCCATTGAATCGTCAGTTGTAGTCATTCGTCGTAGTCATTCCGGAAACTGCGTTCGCTCACGTAGGCGCGTGTGGCCACGGCAGAATCTTCTCGTCTCGGTGGGGCCGCGGTGGTTTAGTGGTTAGACTACTCGCCTCCAAACTATGCGAACTGGGTTCGACTCCCGGAGGGGCCGCTCCTGGATTTTTGCATGTGGGAATCGTGCCGGACGATGCCACTGGTCGGAGGGCTTTCTCGGGGATATCCCGTTTCCCCCGCCCCTTCATCCCGGCGCCGCTCTTTACTCACCTCAATTCACACTCATCGGCTCTCAAGACCTCGCTGTTGAGAGCCGCCCAAATCTCTTCGCTCTTCACTCACTCTCGTCTCGGTGGTATGGCTGCAGACAGACAACTTTTCCGAGTGAGATGTGCCTTTATTAATAATTCTGTATTACAAACTTGTCCTGGTTTACCTTCAGGGATGACGTACTGCCCAAACCAAGCGTAGGGTGGAGATATTTCATCCAGTTCTTTAACATCGAGGTCTTGAGAGCCGATGAGGGTGAAACCAGGTGAGTATGGGGCAGCGCCGGAATGAAAGGGCGGGGTAAGCAGGAGATCCCCGAGAAAACCCGGCGACCAGCGGCATCGTCCGGCGCGATTCCCATATGCGAAGATCAGGGAGGCACCTCACCGGGAATCGAATCCGGTTGGCCTAGATGAGAGGCGAGTAGTCTAACCACTACATCACTGCGGCCCCCGAACCAAGTGGCTCTCGGAGGGAAGCAGATATTTTGTAGCCTACTGCAAGCGCCGTTTTGATTGAGGGGAGTAAGGAAAGGGTTAGAGAAAGGCACGAACGCCATCTCTCTTCCGCTTCGTCCCTCCCTCAACCCTCTGTCCGCGAAACCCTCTCTTGCATACCGTGCGCGATGAATTCATAATTCCCCAATCCCGGTGGTCGCGCTCTACTACCCTTCATCCACCCTCCCCTTCACAGGTCTAACCTTTTCCATCCCTCAGCCCTTCTACCACCCGTTGCTCCTGCGGCTCAAGGTCTTATTTCCTCTCCTGGCCGCCCGACAATGTTGTCAGACCTCGCGAAATTTCGGTACGCGTACGAGTTTTAAAACAATTGTTGCGCATTCTTCCTTGTGTACTTGTCGTCTATCCTACGATGGGTTCATGGGCGCAAGACGTGTATAGTCCATTCGGGGTAACTTGCAACCTTAACTCCGCCTTATGCAAACAAAGCATAACTATACGCTGTTCGCCGTAAAGTGAACACTTTTGAGGACCTAGTTACTTTTTTCTTTCAGCCATTCTTTATCCTTTCACCACTTTTGAAATAAATATTACCACGTAAGTAATAAACGCAGTGTGTATATTCCACAGCACTCGGATGTTAACGTGTCAGGTTAAAATAAAATATATTTACTGACTATTATTCCAAATTAGAGGGCTGTCGTAGTGCTCATTTTACCGTGAATAGCCTATAGGCAAAACTCAACGCATTCGTGCGGACTAAGTTTAATAATATTTTGCATGAGAACTATGTCTTACTAGCTAATACCATCAGCACACCTCTTTTCTGCCTGATATTATTCTTATTAATTATACATGGAATATTATAATTTATAGATTAAATATGATTAAAAGTTTAGTTTGACCGAAACAAGACAATTTTATGTGGACAGGAGTATGAAACGCTTATGATACCTGGCATATTTAGGAAACAACCAAACACATCATACGTGAGGATATTTTTTTTTAAGTTTTTATTTAAAAAATGTCTCAAGATACCGAAAAAAAGATTATATGATTTTTTTCACGGTCGGCCATACTTTCCAATTATTTAGAGAAATCATAAAATACAATATCAGTTAAACTTATTTGTAGTATTATATTACGAATTCAGTTTTAATATTGTTCTACGTAGTAAACAAAGTTGTACTTATAAAATTACAAACAAATATTACAACCACTTGTAGTCTTCCAGACAGCTTTTGTAAAACTCCCATATATTTTTGCGATGACGTAAAATACGTGAAAAAGTATGTAATCATTTAGCATCAAACAATTTTTTATTTTCTTTTCTTTTTAAATTTACTATCGAGTTGCTCAATTTATTTGTCACCCCAATTAAGATAAATAAACATTTGTATAGTTAAGAAAACAGTTCACTTCGGAAATAATTTTAGGCACTGTTTTGATAACATTCTTCAGTTACGAAAACAGCATTCGAATTGTAAGCATCACTTTAGACGACGTCATTTTTAATAATTATAAAAAACTTATTTTCTCAGACATTAAATGGAGTAGTAATTAAAAACGGTCACTTTCATATAGCTTTTATTCGTGCATTGCGAACCAGAAGTTTTGTTTTCGAATTCTTGCTCTCGTGATAATCTGAAGACAGTGCTATAGGACCTACGCCACTGTTTCCAGCACACGAAAATATGTTATCGCACTCGACGTAAAAATAGAACTACATGTTGACCCAGCCAAACTTCGAAGCACCCCACCTTCAGGAGGTCGCCTACCTGACGAAGCGCGGGAGCGATAAGGGCGATATCGATACGCTCATCAAGTGCGCTATCGCCGCTACGCGCAAGGCTCTGAACTGGCGCGAAGTGTTCTCGTCGTCCTGTGAGTGCCTATGGTCCTTTAAGCGGTGACACTGTGGTTTTATTGGTGGAAAGTCTGTGTGGTCTATTCACGGTATACTGAGCACTTTCGAAGCCCTGCTTATGATCTACTTGCATTCGCATTGTGTATTCCTCCGCCTCATGTGAAATCATTAGAATAGTAAACATTTTACAAATTGGCTAATTCTGACACTTAAGTTCATTAAAAATTGGGTGGGCTGTGTCGTCTACACGGCCGTAGGTATTTTTACGTGTCAACATCTATGGGTGGTGACAGGAAACAAAATGAAACGTCATTAATGGAATTGTTGGGGTCGTGTCCATCGACTTCTTCCTTCGATTTGCATTTTATTCTTTGAGTTGTTGCAATCTATTGTGGTGCTTTTTGTGTGTTTGCTCTGATTTCGTCGTCGTCGTTTGGTCTTAGTCTCGTCATGTGACGTCGCGTGTAGGGATAACGCTTTCGCCACGTCCGCATTTCGCTGCTGCGTAGAATTGTCAACTTCTTCTTCGTATAACTCCGGAATGGACTGAGGTAACTCAGTCATACTTTCAGTATTATATTTACTACATTCGTCTTGTGGAGCACTATTCGTCTTGTGGAGCACTATTCGTCTTGTGGAGCACTATTCGTGTTGTTAGTATCATTAGTGTCCTTTCCCCCCAAACTCGTAATTTTGAACTATTTTTTGTTTGTAATCTGCAAAAGAAGATGATTATTGGTTAGAAAGTTAGTACGTGTGTTTGTTTTTATGATTCTTGGTTATATTTTTAGATACTCCTTTTACGCACAAATTGACACCAGAATTTCTCCGATCGGATGACGTGCTCGGTCGCTACAGCTGCCGCAAGCATACTAAACTTATTGAAATCAGAGGTTCACAGCGCGGCTCCCACCGCGACCTGATGACGTCAGAACGATAAGTTCGTGTATAAAGCACGAAGTCAACGACCCGATATATACTACCGTGCATGAAGCACGAAGTCAGCGGACCGATATATACTACCTTGCATGAAGCACGAAGTCAGCGGACCGATATATACTACCGTGCATGAAGCACGAAGTCAGCGGACCGATATATACTACCGTGCATGAAGTACGAAGTCAGCGGACCGATATATACTACCGTGCATGAATCACGAAGTCAGCGGACCGATATATACTACCGTGCATGAAGCACGAAGTCAGCGGACCGATATATACTACCTTGCATGAAGCACGAAGTCAGCAGACCGATATATACTACCGTGCATGAAGCACGAAGTCAGCGGACCGATATATACTACCGTGCATTTACATTTAAGTACTGCTCGTTCTCAACAAGTAATTGCCACGGGACCCGAGAAAAACATTTCGTGACGCTCACTTTCTGAACACTAGGGGCTGAGTTGCAAGACGTCGTCACTTCAAAAACAAAAAGTAAAATTCATAATTTCAGTATTTTCAAATGTTAACGTTAGTTCTTTCATTCGACGTCAAGACATGGATCTACTTTTCCTCCGTAGTTAATAGGCTGTTCACGGTAAAGTGAGCACTTTTGAAAGCCCTCTCAGTTGGAATAATAGTCAATGAATATATTTAATTGTAGCCTATAAACAATGGCTGAAAGGAAAATGTAACTAGGGCGTCAGAAGGGCTCACTTTACCGTGAACAGCCTATACCAACTCAACTGAGTGCGCGCCACCCAGTGTGCACGTTGAAATACGTGCAGGTAGGGGCAGTGATATTTTTCAAAAGTTGATGTCCAAAGTGCACAGTTAACCTTTAACAGCTTATAGAGAAGTACAGTCAGGCTTCTACTGTAGTTACGCTCGTGTCCGGGTAATATGTTTTAAGGCAAAGAAGTCTTAAATTTCGTTTTAAAGGATGTCGAAGTACTACAAAATACCACGTATGGCGTGCGAATCGTCTTAAAAGAACTGTTACGTGTCGCTGGTCAGCGCCGCTGACGCTGACCCGCTTCACTCCAGCAAACGAAGAGGACAGAGAGTCGTTATATAATAGTGGCGGCAGCGAGGCAAAGAATTGTTTCGAATTAACAGGCGGGCGATAGGCCGGTGGCCGCGATTCTGTTACAAAAAGCGAGCAGACACGATAATCCCTTTTTCGGCGTACGCTGCTGACGCTGGTTGTATTGATTTCTGCGTTCATCCGAAGAATGCTCAGGTTTACCGACCTCGTTCTCTTGGTGCGACTCGGGGTGCGTTGGACCTCCCAGATGGTCAGGGGGAACGATGTATAAGTGAGAAATGCCTCCGAGCCGAGTAGTTGATGAGTGAATGAGTGGTTGAGTTCCGAGCGACAGAAGACGAGCAGCAAGAGAAGAGACCAGCGAAAGGGAAGTCTGCGACTGAGATTATCAAGCAGTGAAGGGTGCAGCTGGCAGGCTGGACTATTGGGCTAGATGTTTGAGTGAAAGTCATGATAAATTATGGCAACAGATAGACTGAAAACGTGTTAATGATGAGTTCGAGTTAATTGACTGTAACCAGAGAGAGAGATATTAAGAAGGGGGTTAATTAGAATTGATATATTTAATTTAATGTTATAAAAATAGCCGTGTGAATAAATTATAAATACAATTTAGTTCTTTTATTTTAGTAAGACCTCCATCCCTCACGAACTCAGATACGCCCTTCAGGTGTTCCATGTAACAGTAACTTCCTCGTTTGGGATACATTTTCTTTTCGTAGGTAAACATATCGGGGACACGTTTAATAATTTCGTAAAAAAATCATGTATTTTAAACATGTCGCAATAGGTCTTCGATGTGCGGATCACCAAAAAAAAAAAAATTTAAAATTGTACGCGATATTGTTTATAGAAAATAGATTACTTGTAATATAATTTTCAATTTTTCCATCGGGATTTGTCATTCACAATTTACTGTTTTTCGAATGTACAAATAAAATAAAATAAAATAATTGCAGAAAATTTGCACAAGGGTGACAGGAAGGTCATGTTTTAAGCTCATTTTAATGTATGCTAGGAAAATTCTACAACTAAAATATTTCCAAAATTTTCTTTATTTTGAGGATTTTTTTTTTTTTAATTCTACAAACTTTTCATAGCGTGATTTCAAATATTTCTTGAAGTAACTCATGGTTCGGGGTAGTAAAATTTCGTGAAAATATTTAAAGATGAGTTATATTTAGAAACACTGTATGCTCGTATAACTATTTTGATTGGCCGAATTACTTTTTTTAAACACGCGTTAACTGTCTGCACGTGAATCGCTTAGGAGCTGTGCCGATGTTGCCGAATACTGAGTGGCCCGGTCAAATATGGAAACTGCTTCTCAAACAGACTGTTGCCAGTCAGGCTGTTGTTTGCTTACAGTGTTGAAGTACATGGTATACTCATGTATTTGTTTTGCAAAAAATCACTAGCTCTACTCATGTCGTCTTCGAGCAGTGCCAGTCATTTAATTTCGGTAAGTAAGTTTGTTTTTATTATTGCACGTACTAAAAAGCACCAACATTGTTACTGTGACATGTCATTTTGGAACAAGAAATATGATGACTAATGAAAATGTTAATGAGAAAAAATATTATTTTTAAATAACGTTTACAAGGTGAACAGTATATCTTACAAATTAAATTAATGTATATTCTTCGCTACTAGAGCCCGTAAAAGTCTCGAGCAGCGGTCGCGAATACTTTGTCTTTCAGGGAAAAAAGTCCCCTTACGGATCTGTTACCTAATTAATTACTTAAAAGTGCATCGTAATGGATCGTGCCGTCACTGGTTAACATCAGAATTAGCGTAAGCGTTACCAACACAGTTCTCTCCACCCATCGTAATCCTTTATTTCTGCAAAAAGGTCACAGTTTTTTTTATTACTCCTGTTTTCCTTCTTCGTAATGTGCCAGTGGGAAAAATCAATATTCTTGTTATGAGAACAAAATTCTGCACAAAATGTTGTATATGTAAACTAGACATGTAACTTATTCATTTATTTATATTAATATAACTTAGCGTGCGAATAAATTTTTATGTTTATAATTTAGTAGGTGTTATTTTACAATGCAGTATAAATATGTATTTCACATAAGATATACTGTTTTTAGGTTTTAATTCTCCTAATACACCAAGTATTAGCACGTGCCCAAAGAAGTCACTCGAATGCTAGTAACAAAATAATTCACGTGCAGTATTTCTCAGATGCCTCTATATTCTGCTATAGCTGAATTGCGTAAAGGGAACGGAGACACTATAGTAATGGGCACACTCGTAAAAGTCGGACACAGGGAGTGCTATATAACCACATCTCCGGGCCGGATTTGAGATGTGTGACGGAATATTTAATGTCTTGGAGTGTAGTGCTTCCGCGGAGAACAGACAGTGTAATTTCGCGGCGGGATTGGTTGTGGATTTTTTTTTTTTTTTTTTTAGCGCTGTGGATTGGTACTCACGGTCTCAATGTAGTTTTTGCGACCGAGCTGTTGCCAGCTTTCGGGCTGGTTGTGAAATATTACGATTGCGGTAGCGAGCTGGTGCTTCATGTTTTGTAACAGGAAGAGGTGGATATTAAATCTAGCTCGTGGTTTCAGAGCAATATAAGAAAAACAGTGTTATTTTGAAGCGAGGCTGGAATTATTTCTATTTAACGTACCTCCAAACACTCGAGTCGGTGTGTCTAACTCTAAAATATTTGGACCGTAGTCTACGTAGCCTATTTTTTGGAATTTTTGGGCTATACGTAGCAACTCTGAAACCATTTAACCAATTTGAACGAAAATTGGCATGTTAACAATTCAAGTCGTAAACATCGTAGTAAACACTATTTGCTGCAACATGTTTTGTTTCCGCAAAAAATACGAGTATTTATCGCAAAGTAGGTGTGCCACAATTTTTTTTTTATCTGCATGCTGATGGTAATAGTAACTTTGTATTTTGATTACAACAGTTCAGCAATATCCTTTGTAATTAATTCAGTTACTATTATATTAAGAAAGTTATGCCATTATACCGATGATATAAGGAATTTTTTATTTGGTAACGTTAAGGCCTGTTAGGTACTGAAAATTATAAATAAGGAACGAAAAAAAGTTTTTAATGTCGTTTTACAATTTTCTTTTGTGTACAGCAACATTTTCCTTTATAGTAAACAAAAACAAGCTCAAAGGAATATTTTTCTTTGTCAGGAAGAAAATTAACATTGCTGCAAAAAATTTATAAAGGAAAAAAATAATAACAAACCTATGTTTCTTTAACCTTTACTTTGAATTAAAGCAAGACGTTGTTAGTGTAAACAAAACAGCCTCAAAGAAACGCTTTTCTTTGCTATAGAGAAAACTTTGTGAACGTATATTTTGTACAGTGTGGATAGAAGCCAGTTTCTGTACTACAAAACTTTGCAACTCTTTAAACTCAAGATCGGACAAAACCGCGTAGAATGTATCTCGTAGTGACTACATTTTCACTTAAATATCCTCCTTAGATGCAAGTAGGATGTATTATTTTCGTGTCATATACTGTATATATCTATATAGTATATATATATACTGTATGTGTGTGTGTGCGTGCGTGCGTGTTTGTATATGTGTGTGTTATACAGGCTGAAGCTGAACAATGTGGACGAACATCAGAAATAATTCCGGAAATGAAAGCGAACAAAAATATTATATTAATTATATATCTGGAAATGTTGAGAAATAGTATAAAATGAATAGAAGCACTGCAATTAGAGAAAATGGACATGTGTGGAAATGCAGAACGATCATCGGAAGCGTGCAAGACGGAAGCCAACCGGGAAGTGTAAAAAGGCTGTTCACGGTAAAATGAGTATTTTTGAAAGATCTGCTTAAGATCTACTTGTATGCCCGTTATGTAGTCTCCTGCCTCCTGTAAAATTAACGCTGCCATGGGCCTCATCACTTTATCCTTGCGTCGGTCACGTGAAGCTATGAAATTATTTAAAAAAAAAAGTAAACATTTCACAAATCTGGCCATTTTTAAGCTTCGCCACTTTAAAAAAAAAGTACAAAGCGAAAGAAATAATTTAAGTTGTAACACATGGTTACCTAATACTTTTAATTTGACGTTAAGATATGGAACTATTTTCCATCCATCGTTACCAACTTAGCTGGGCATATGTCACTGAGTGCGTCCTTTATATTATATGCAGGCGGGGTCAGCAACTTTTATTTTTCTAAGGTTTATTTTAAAAGTGCTCACTCTACCGCAAACAGCCTTTAATCGCCAGTACGAAGTTGGCACCGACAGATGGCTTGGACGAGGAGGGTGTTTTGCATTGGCCACCCGGTCACCTTTTCTTAACCCCCTAGTGGGGGCATCCGAAAGGTATCGTGAATGCTGCCCCGGTGCTTAATCTGTGGACACTTGAACAACGCCTCAGTGATGCCTTCGCCACTCTCCGGGTGCAAGAGGTAACACTGGAACGTGTGCAGTAATCCATGATGCACGCCTGTGTGCGCATGGCGGGCACTCTCAGCATCTCACCTGACGTTACCAGAATGACTCTCATACCGCTTGCAATGCATTTTGTTGTCCTGTGACATCGACATTTCCACTTAGTTCTGTCCTGTACCACTTCTCTAAACTACAACGTTGATGTACATTTTACACAGTTTTCTGCACACTGCGGTCATATGTTGTTACCGAATTTTTTTTTTCGTTTGCCTTTAAGGAATCGCCTTCTTAAGTTTTTCCCCCACTTTTCGGCCCTACAAACCACTGCAACTGACTGCATTCTACCGTTTGGCATTCTTTTGCATCTCACAAGACTATGTCCCATCGTAGGAGGGAGTCATTACTGGCAATATAAATAATCAGTATATTGATTTTTCATCATGAAATAGCATAAATGTTTTATTGTGTGTTCCATCCCTCCCTGATCATCAAGCTTTTTTTTTCCTTGAGAGCCAAAGGCTGAGGTCGATGTGAGTATGGAGCAGCACTGGAATTAAAGGGCGGGGCGAACGGGAGATCCTTAAGAAAATTCCAGCGACCAGCGGCATCGTTCGGCACGATTTCCACATGCGTAAAATTCGGTGACCCTGCCGGGGAACGAACCCGGTTCACCTTGGTGGGAAATATAGATTAGAAGAGGATACAAAGTTTATATGACTACCGTTCCGGCAAAATGTTTTAAATCTCCACTGGATGCGTGTCCCCGCGAACGAAAAAGCGAGTATAGGTTGTGCACGATAAAAAGATCACTTTCGAAAGCCCTGCTTAAGATCTACTTGTATGCACGTTGTGTATTCTTCCGCCTTATGTAAAATTATCATTTCTAGGGCCTCATCACTTTATTCATGCGTCGGTCAAGTGAAACAGTGACATTATTAGAAAAGTAAACATTTTTCAAATTTGCTTATTTTTACGCTTCGATATATTTTAATTTATTGCATATGGTTACCTAACACTTTTCATTTGACGTTAAGCTATGGAACTACTTTTCCTCCATTATTACCAACTTCACTGGGGGCATGTCACTCAATGCCCCCGTTAAAATATATGCACGTAGGGGCAGTGACATTTTTCTAAGGTTCATTTCAAAAGTACTCACTTTATCGTGAACAGCCTTTAAAGGGAGACACGAAGAACACATCCAGTGATCTCGACGTCACAATAAGCGACAGCGACTGTATGCTGTTCCGAAAACCCAGCAGCAGCGTGGCTATATACGTGCAGGCATACGTTGGGAAAAGGGGGAGGGGGGGAATAGAGAAGGGGAACTCTTCAAAGAGCAAAAAAGCTAGATGAGTCAAGCGCTGAAGGATACGGGAAACGAAGAACCGTGTAGTTCACGTAGTGAAGAAAAAGCGCAGGACTTTATCACATGTCTCGTATTCAAATTCCCGTTGATATAAGGGGCCGCGGTTGTGCTGTGGTTAGACTACTCGCCTCCCAGCAAGGCGAACTGAGTTCGTTTCCCGGCCCCCCCCCTCGGGTTTTCGCACGTGGGAATCGTGTCGAACGATGCCGCTGGTCGGCGGGTTTTCTCGGGGATCTACCGTTTTCCCCACCCTTGCATTCCGGCGCCGTTCCGCATCCACTTCAAACGCCCTCATAGGCTCTCAAGACCTCGCTGTTAAGAGCCCGCCCAAATATCTTCACTCACTCGCTCCTTTCTCAACTCGCTTCGCTTTCATTGGCTCTCAAGACTTCTATGTTAAGAGCCGCCCAAATATCTTTACTCACTCACTTCACTGGTTAATATATTATGTAATTATTCAGGTATGTAATATATATGTATCATATGATACCTATAACTTACTGAAACATAAAACAGGTTAAATAAATAATTCGGCTCTCAAGACTTCAATGTTAAGAGCCGCCTAAATCTCTTCACTCACTCACTCACTCAACAATATTTTGTACCTGCTGGAATTTACAGGACAACATTTTTGAGGATATACCAAAATTCCTTTCTACATGAATGAATAGGCACGTCTTTTAAAATCAGACCGGCACTTGGGTAAATGATGTTGACGTTAAAGTGAGCACTTTTGAAATCAACCTTAGAAAAATGTCGCTGCCCCAACCTGTATATATTTTAACGGGCGCACTGAGTGACATGCACCCGGTAAAGTTGGTAACCAATGGATGGAAAGTGATTCCACATATTAAAGTCAAAGAAAAAATGCTAGTTGTCTATTTGTGATAACTTAAATTCTTTTTTTCTTTAACTTTCTGTTTTTTAATGCACCGAAGTGTAAAAATGAGCATATTTGTAAAATATTTACTTTTCTAATATTTTCGCGGTTTCACTTGACCGATGCATGAATAAAGCGATGAGGCCCATGATAATGTTAATTTCACATAAGGCGAAATAATACACAACGTGCATATAAGTAGATCAGTGCTCATTTAACCATGAATAGCCTATACCAGGATGGAAACCGCGATGTTACGTTTGCAGACTGGCCCATTTCTACAGTATAACTTCGTGACTAACAACACGATTTAAATAAATGTCATCTTGTTCTATCATGTATAGGCTGTTCATGACAAAGTGAGCACTTTTGAAATGCCTCTCATTTGGAATAATAGTCATTATCGTATACTTTATTTTAGCCTTAGACGTTTGCAGATTGCAGCGGAATGAACACACTGGGTTTATTACGAACATGGCATTATGTATTTAAAAATATGGTTAAAGGATAAAAAGTTGACTGAAAAGAAAAAGTAATTAGGGCCTCGAAAGTGCTCACTTTACCGCGAACAGCCTATGTATTGCGATGCCCATATCTCAAGGGCGTGGCAAAGGGGCATATAAAAACCAGCCCCAAATTCATCCAGATGAAACCCTACAATTGGGTAAGCTCTTAAAAGCGGGCAAATGCAACATACAACTAGGTAACAACTACCAACAGAACATAACACGTGACTTGTTTTATTTTATTTTACTACCACCAAAATTTTCTAGGAACATTTAACAAGTACGAAAATAGATATTACATATTTTGTGTTTAGCAAATCTATTATTTATATTTTGATTTATTTTTCAAGATAAATATCTATTTAAAATGACACCAATCAACACATTTAAATCGCATTCATTATTTTGAATAAATTTTAACAAAACTTCTAGATTAATCTCTTAAAATCTGTCATCTAAAATCATTGACAATATCCATATATGGTATGGATTAATTTACATCTATTCCTCATAGTAGAATTTTCTATCCCATTAAAATTTCTTTGAACACTACCATCTAAAATGGCGACAACCTTTGAGTAAAGCAGAAAACCCGATTTCTGATAATATCTCGTTTACATTGGATACCACATATCTGAATTTCATACGATTGAAAATTTCTGGAGACTACCGCGTAATGTGGCAACAATTTCTGAGAACATTTGTATGTAGTCCATTTGACTAGGTTTAATTCCCACAAAAAAAAAATAGTTTGACTACTCCTGAATAGGTGAAAACTCGTTTACTCTGCTTATCCCACATGGCTAACTCTCACTTCAAAAGCCATTAATTTTGATTTACAAAATTACGTTTATTATGTCAAGCATGGCCCCAACACATCCTTATAAATTTCAATATGTTTAATACAGAATAGAAAATTTATGACACAAAATATCATCTGCATGGCTAAACTCATAATAAAGTATTCTCGTTTGGGTACATTCAAAACTTTTGACTTTATTTTTACGTGAAAAATATACTGATTTTGAAAGTACATTTTAAGTCTTCCTGCAATGTCGGCAAGCAAAATAAAATTATTTTTTAAAACAATTAATTGCTGACTCACTTTGAAAATTGGACAAGTTCATGACTCTTATGCATGCTCCTGGGGCCTACCAGATCATGCCACCGGACATAAAATATGTCCCTTCTAACAGTCTGACGGGTCATAATTATTATCATTATAGCCTGAAATTTTCTTTTACTTATCTCTCTTTGCCGAAAGATCCAGTTCTTGATTGTCCCTATCGGGGTTTCTACAACTTAACAGCCAATCCGTGAACGAGGAATGTTCGACATTCTTCTACGACGTTTCAAAATTCTCCGTTGCAAATACTCTTCCCGCCGGAGGTGAGGTCAGCGCCAGCTCACACGTGGCGCGGTGCGATGCTCTACCTCGCCGTCCGCCGGCGGCGTCTCTAGCGCCGGCGCCTGACCTCGGGCAGTCATACGTGTTAGTGATGACGGAGCTCGGTGCTTTAGCGGATGTGCGTGCAGCTGTCAACCGCGTCCGTCTTCCTTCGTTGCCCACGCAAGAAACTTCGTCGCAGAAACATCAGGGGACTTGAATATTAGGTCAGTTTTTTCATATATATATATATATATATATATATATATATATATATATATATATATATTTCACTATCATTTTGCAGTTTTATTAACATGTTCAGGTGATGGAAATTTCCACGGCATCAAGGTTGTGCCTGTACGGTGTTGCTTAGCGGTGAAGAGCTGTCTAGCCAACGCACCAAGGGTGAACAACCGCGGTAGTAAGTCGCCGTGGTGAGCCGAGGGGTGGGGTGTGTGTGTGTGTGTGGGGGGGGGGGTGTAAAGACGGCTCGATAAATTTGAGACGTCTATATATACAGGATGAGTCACAGCTCTACGACAAACGGCGAGAGGACGTTCCTTGCAAAATTCCAGTTCGGAAATGTCTGCCAACGAACGCCAGGAAACCACTCCTAAGGGCAGGAAACCCTTGTGAAGATGGGGTTGCAAATAATACGAACTTTATTTAATTACACTGAAACCGTACGATTTTAAGATAGGAATTTCTGTAGAGCATGCCAAACAATTCAGTCATTGTAACATGCAGGTACCCATGTTGACCTACCGCATACCCTACATAGTAAAATGGAGGTTGCCACCCCTTCAAATAGTGAAAAAAAAAAGGATCTTCGTACGTCGTGACGTAAATTATGATCACGACGTATGCATTACCATTGCAAGGCGTAAAAAATGTTGTCTTGGTAATAAAACCTCCGACGAATGGTTTGCTAGAAAACAGCCCTCCAAGATATTAAATGCCACATAAGCATTACGCGACAATTCACTGTGCTATTATGGAAGATTCCTAAGGGTGCGTTTAAAATTGACTTGACAGAATAAGATTGCCGTGTGCTTAGGATATTAATCAATATATTCAAGGGTATTGGTTTATGACTGTCTTCTGCGGGTCGTGACGGGCCGTGTGCGTTCTTGGCTTGACGTAAGATATCGTTATATTTTATCTCTTAAGTGCAAGTCAAGACGAAGTAGACAATCAGAGCCCAGTGACATTTGTTGTTGGCAGGAAACTGTAATTATATCACGGGTTTAGGTTATGTCGTATCGTGAAATCGCATACAATGAATTATGTACATCTTCATTTAAATAAGCCTTCGAGGTCAAGTTTTATTTCTTGGAAGAGGTTATTGAATTCGCTTTATTTAACCTTCTGAAAATATATTGATGTGAATGCCCAATGTTGGCCTCGGCATTTCCTTCTATAAGATACCAAAAGTTTTTCAACATGATTACACTTGCAGTAACCACAAATAATTAGATATATATCATAATCTTTCCTCTTGCCAATATTTCCAGGTTACGTCGGCTACTTTGGTATCCGGCAATTCTGATTGGCTAAACTTAACAGTTGCTAGATCAAACATAAACTACAAAACTTATTTTCTGTGTACTTAACGCTTCATGAGTAGAGCCCCGAGTATTTCGCGGATTGAGTTGGCAGCGAGTTAGGCTGAACAGCCGTCTATACACTCGAGATATTACCGTTCGCTTGTTGGTTGCTGTGATCAAGTGAGGCCTCTGTACAGGACCGTTCAACACTCACTCATACTACTGCTTACTGCTTATTACTGGCTCACAGTTAAACGGGGCGTGTCTAAACAACTGTCGTCCAATCACAACAGTAGGAGAAAAGAACAAGTGTTTGGAGTCTACCTCACCTCCGAATGAATTCGCGAAATACTCGTGGCTCTAGTCATAAGTACAATTCTTTATTCTTCAGTATTTAATCGCAAACCTACCCTTAGACTACTCCATTCGAACTCGCATGACCGCTTGTATGGAGGGTTCTATGGAAAATGTGTCCATCTGCTGATCGTTTTTATGGATTATTTTCGTGATTTTTCGTGTGCAATTTTTGATGAAATGTTTCTTACAAGGTTGAAATTTTAGCCAATCAGAAAGAGGTTTGATTAGTCATTGTGTTTATTTTCTTTTGAGAAAGAGCGCAAGGCTATTAAAAATGAATTAATGGCAAATAAAAGAGCACGAATATGTTCACTGAAGCATCGGGTGAAAATTATAGTAAACATTCGTGTTTATTTAATACAAAAGTTCCAGTTAAACTTCAAAACGATAACGCTCTGTGTACAAAGGCGCATTGCTGAAGTCGTGAATGAACATTATTCCTGATCCACAGTTTCAGAAGTAATATCATAAATAAATGCACTTGTCTTTACTTGTACTGCAAATAGTATCGTTGGATTGGTTATTCCAAAGAAACCTCCATAACTGCTTGCATACAGGCTTGGGCAGCAGCTCTCATGGAAGCTTGACTCTAAAAAAAATGTATACATAGTTTTCTGCACGACAAAGAAAACCTTTTCTTCGAGGCTGTTTTTTTTTTTTACAGGAACACAATGTAGCTTTAATTCAAAGAGAAGGTTACAGAAACATACGTTTGCTGCTAAAAAATGTTTTCTTCATATGTTTTTGTTTCATGGCAATTAACCTTTCTTTATAGCAAAGAAATAGACATTATTTGAGCTGCTCTCGTTCACAGTAAAGAAATATTACCGTGCACACCAAGGGTACAATCTTAAATGTTATTCGGTCTTACATTGCAGTTTTCAGGACGTATATGTGGTACCAACGCAAACTTCCATGAACCAATGAGTATGTTCTGCAGTTACGAAACTGCAGCGGAGCATATTTAAAGTCCTCCTGCACACCTGTAATTAATGTCGTTCCGAACTTCGGTGATTCTCCACACCACTAATCTCAAATCTTCCTAAGCGGTTTGCATCGTATTCTGACACGCGTTACTACCTCAGATAAAGTGCGTATGCTATCAAAAGTAATACGAGCCCAATAAGATAAAGTGGTCGTGTTGTGCAGGGGAAGGAGGTGGTGTTGTGTGTGGATTCGAATCTCAGAGTCGCAATTGTTTTTTTTTTTTTTTTTTGGTGGGTATTATTTTGAAATAGTTGTTACTTCTCTCATATTTACAAATTACGTTTGTTTGTCAGAGCACAAATTTTCTTTACGGTGTAACCAACAATACCACAGAAGCGTCCGATGAAGTACTGTAACGACAATGCAAGGTTATCATGGTCATTACTATAGATCAAACAAATATTTCTTTGCGTTTTTACAGTGTTCCGTCCCAGTTTGTACGGAAACTTCTATAGTGACATACGTGTTTTTACATAAGCGCAAGAGGGATGCTGTATGCTCGTCTGCTTGATGTCGGCACTTTCTGTCTTCTCCCCTTCAAAGCGGCAATTAAACAGCTAGGTGACTATAACAGCTCTAAGCACGGTAGGAATTCTCGGCCGAAGGTCAGGTCGATATCTCTCCCTTCGTTACTAAATTCCCACCACCTGTTAGACTTACTAAATTTCCACTACCTGTTAGCTCGTCCTGGCTAATCAGACCCTATTGCCCTCCTCTAATCGCCAGTATTAATTCTGTAGATGCCTCGTACATCCCCGGGGAGAGCAAGAATTTATGCACGAGTCTCCGTGCCCGGCCAAGGAGACCGCAGGCCTTGATTTGGGAGAGTGTTCAAGTGATAAATTTACCACACGCCGTTATGTTCACAGGGCTATTTGTGTTAACGAGTAGTCAGCCAGTACCGGAAGTGGGGTTGTGACAAAGTAGAAATGGAAACGAGCGTTTTGTCGGTCGAGAAAGTGTGATCAATTTTACACATTTTCTAGAATAAACCAACTGCAAGCGCGTATATTTCCGGTGGACAAGCGACCAGCAAACAAAGAAGAAAACATTATTTCTTTCAGGAATTTATTTTTAAATTCTACATATTTATGAGTAGTTATTACAGTCGTCGTAAATTTTCAGATCTTAGCGCGGCGCAAGATGAATAGCTGTACATAAATGTGCGTGAGCAAACAAAAAAAAAAAAAAAAAAAAAACTAACGGAGATGTGGAAAGCGGTATCCTTTATGATCGCCTACTTCAGAACCGTCGCCAAATGCTTTTCTTTTGGCGACTAGCAAGGGCACAATGCTACGGCACAGACGAGTATCGCAGGACGAGGTAACACGATAAGAACAATTTATCTCAACGCTGCATAGACACCGACGAATATGATTGGTGTTTTTTTTTTTTGTTTTTTTTTTTTTTTAATTTGCAACCATACCGGGTGGCAATCTAGAAAATCCGATGATAAAATCGGGGGATAGAGTTTGGCATTACAGCTCCGAATCTATCGCCTACATTCAAAATTCAATTACATCACTCGTTTGTCAAAGAATCAAAGAATTTGTTACGTTGAGTGAGGACTGTGAAGCATTCGCGCGCGGCGGAGGGGGGGGGGGGGGGGCATGAGCGCCGCAATTTTGATTTCATTTCGTCGCGTATCATGGATACCGCGTAGTATAACTTTTGACTAGGAGAAGCTACGACGCTCGTTTGGGTTTCAATCGGCAACTCTCGTCAAGATCAATTGACTGCGTGCATAAAAACATTTGTGTGGCGTTGTCATAGTGAAATTGTAATTAAGAAAACTTAACACAATGTCGGCCTATACTCGCCAGAAAACCAAGTCGAAATACAGAAATCGTATACGGTTGGAAACAGCATCTCAAAAGCAATCCACTGATACCCATAAAACCCCATACGATCGAGTGAAACGGTGCCGTCAACGTAAAATAAACATCAAGGCGTCCGAGTGCGTCAACGTAGACGTATTCACGTAAAACAAACGGCCATGCCCCCAATACAGCCACGCCCCATTTTTTTGTCCATCTTTTGGGGCGCAGTTTGCACTGGCTCCCAAACAGAACGCAGACCTTCAGCCGTTTAGTTACCAATCAAAAACTCTTCGATATTTTTTGATTGGTGTCTACTTATTAATAATATGCATATTCCATTAACGGTAACTGTCAACTTTTCTGAAGCTCAGCTAAAGTTCTACTTCGAAGATATTTCTCCGCCTCGTGCAAACAAAGCTTAGCCGAGTCCATACAATTACACCAAAGGGACAACGCACATCATTCGAGCGCACTCAGTGTAATAATATTTTGCTCAAAACTATTTCTTATTACGAGTTACCAAGATATAATACTTTCTCTCTGATTTGATTCATATTAGTTATAAATTATAATAACACGAGTAAGAGTATTATGTAACCAAAAATAAAGTACTTTGTGTTAACAGAAATATAAAACTCTTGTGATAAATGGGATATTTAGGAAAGAATGTGTAGTATAGCAGTAGAGAGATTTGGACGACTCGAGGACTTTATAGCCTGCGAGGGTGAAACGAGATGAGTACGGAGAAGCGCCTGAACGCGAGAGCGTGGGGAAACGGGATATCCCGGAGTAAATCCGCCAACCAAATACATTGTCGGGCACGACTCCCGCAAGCGAAAATCCTGGAGCGACACCGCTGGGAACCACACCCGATTCCCCTGGGGCGGGAGGCTAGTAGTCTAACCGCTATAGTTAGAAGAGAACCAAAAAACAACCTACAAATGTATTGATTTTTAAAGGTTACATTCAAAAAGTGCGAAGAAACCGCGAATAGCCTATACGAAAAATCTCACCTCTGAATGTTATTTTCCGTTTTATTTGTCAGTCCATAATGTGCAATTTTACAGCCACGATCTCCCATTTCCACAGCTTTTGCGGGAATTTTTTTTTGGATCCCAAACGAGAGCCGATATTGTAAAATCCGCTTACAATTGTGTTACAAAATATTTTTACAATGTAGTACGATTTTTTTTCAACGCAAAAAACACTGTAATTTTAATTAATCATTAAATAAACAACGTTTTCGTCAGTTAGTTAGTTGGATAGAATTAAACCGTTTTTTGTGTCGGAAAAATTATACTACATAATAACAACATTTTGTAACACAATTGACGGGTAATCTATTTTGTTAAGATCGATTAACCTTTTTGATTAGCGGGTGTTTTTGATATCCCTACTTTCATGCCATTTGACCAGCCGGGAACAGATGCCATTTTGCAAATTGCCGCTACTGTTTCGCCTAGAAATCTGTGTGTGTTCTCATGTGCTGTCTTTGATGAGCCGTCACGTTTTGCGCATACATACTTGTTTACATCTCAGTATCCGTCACTGTTGTCTTCATTGAATCGCCTAGAACTTTTTTTTTTTTTTTTAGTATATATTGTCTTCTGTTTGTTGCTCGTGCATATGTTTCTCGTCCTGTATTATTTTTCTTTTATATTGGTAGACCTTTTGACAGGATTCGTTATGGGATTCTTATATGTTTTAAACACCTGTTGGCAATAGTTAGACTGGGCTGGTTTTCGTGTATGTTTTTAATACCACCCTCTGTTTTTTCCTTGGTGACATAGCTCTGCAATTGTGTCTGACCGAAGTAGTATTTAATTTAACCATATCTCGTGTTTACGGCTGTGCGACATGCAGAATTTGATGTCGATTGTCGAAATATGTCACGTATCGACACAAGTTCGACATATCGGTCTCGACGATACCAACGATGGTCTCAACATGTCGACTTCGACATGTCGACCTCGACATTTAGATCTATCTATGTCGACCTTGACATGTCAACCTCGGTATGTCGACCTCGGTATGCCGACCCCGATATGGCAATCTGGGTGTGACGACCTCGAGATCTCGACCTTCGTATGTCGACCTCAATATATCGACTGACATGTTCGACCTCGACTTCGAAATGCAAACCTTGACAATTTATTATTTTCTACATCCTCATTTGACATGTGAAACCTTATCACCGTTCACATCCCAACTCAACTAATTATATAAATGTTGAAATTGTTTGCACTTTCGTTAATGTCGTGTGATAATCACAAATAAAAAGACTGAAAAAGTATCCACTGCTCTACCGTATGTACATTCAATATATTTAATTATCATTCTCAGTATGACAAGGGTCTAAAGCAATAACAGTAATTGTTACATGATAAATTCTGCAAAAATACTCGGACAAACTAACAAACAAAAAATCAGAAAAAAATTAATTGATTATTCGTTTATCATTAAATTCTTTCTTAAATAAAGTTATAGTGACTTCATTTTCTGCTGGAAACGCCAATATTCAAATTAAGGTGGTTAGTAAAAGCTGCCTCTTTATAAGTCTTAGAGCCGCGAGAGAATGGTTACATTGATTACAATTATTTTTCGCATTATTTTTCCACGTTATTCTTTAGTCTTCCAAAACTTCGAAGAAATCATATTAAAAATATTAATACCAAAAGAGTAGAAATTATGATTTCGTTATGTCGGTCTCGATAAGATGTTCGTTGCCCTCGATGCCCTTGAAATATCGATGTCGACTTTCACATGTCGAGCTCTGGATCGACAGGTCGTCCTCGGCATCAACATGTCGACATCGGCATCGACATATCGACACATCGGCATACATTACATGTCGATGTCGACTACTCCCATGTCGACATGTCGCACAGCGCTACTCGTGTTTGGACGCATTTACACTTTCGTGCATCAGACAAAGCGAAAAGTGACTTCTATCGACGTGCCAAATTGAACAGCGAATGACGAAATAAATCACCATTTCAACAATACAGGCAACCTGAAAGGCGCCATTTTGCATATATCATTTTTGACATAGCTCTAGTTATTAGGAATTTTTTATTACTTGGTGAGCTTCAAGAACTAAAGATTGTCACATTTGTTCATTTTTTTACTGTAAAAAATTAATTAAATTTTAAGTAATTAAATGTTAATGTTGTAACTATAGCTCCATGTTCAGTAAAAACTACATATTTTTTCACTCGATACAGCTAAATATTATGTGTAGGCACCCTAAACTAAATATAATGGTTGTGGTAGTTTCACTTAAAACTGTGATGCGAATTCAAATTTTCGAGTCAAAGTCTGACACCTTTACTCGCTCTGTTCACATATATAAGAACAAAACAAACGCACCTAAGCATGCATTATTGATATCATTTAGTGTTGTCTGCTTTACTTTCAAACGCACGTCGCCGAACATGCGAATGGTGGCTTGCTAATGCAGTAATACAGTGCCTACTTGATAATATCGAAGGCGTATTTCACTTGTTGTCGCGCTGCGTGAAATATATCGTGTAATTCGGTTCCGACTGGCATATGAGTTACAGATGAACGAACAGGACTGGCAATAACATTAGCATTTCGCCGCAGTAAATCTCTACTCCGCTTGCGCGTAGCTGCCTTCCAATTTATTGCATCGGTATATGAGGATTTTAATTTTAAGCGCCGAAATTATAAACGACTGTCAAACTGCCTCACTTACCTGAGGATTTTACGTGCGCGCGCACACACGCGTACGCACACGTGGGAAAAACTAATTTCAAATGACATTTCTGAAAAGTCTACGTTCACTGGAGAAAAAAAAAAAAAACCGTGTTGCCAAACGCAACTTTGGAAATTAAGCCTTACTTGATTCACAGAATAAATAAGCACCCAGACGTGAAAATACATTGCGGTCTGACAATCATATGTGTACGCTAATTGGCTGCATAATGTTCCTGTAATGGGCCATTTGTCTAATGGATTTCGTCATTATATTGGAGATCTCCTACTGGCCCGTCTCTGAGCGCTGACTGAAAAAAATTAACTTAAGCTGTGTTGTAGGGTGAGCAGAAATATTTATATGAGTCTGGCGCAACGGTACCTGGCACACCGTTCGTGCTCTGTCATTCTGGTCGGTCGACCACTATCTTGGATGTCGGTAACCTTGACTCATGACCTTGTGCCCTGACCTTGAATACCATTAAACCAACAAATTCAACAAAATACTAAAAAAATTTAAAAAAAGTTTTCAAAAATGCATTAAAAATTATTATTATTAAAATTTTATTTAAAAACTTTTACATTTCTGGCACCACTGACAGCATAGGACTAAACCTCGCCAATTCCTTTTGAAAGTTTATTCGGCAGGCCTCCATCCACGTCACCCACACTCATTCCATCGTATGCTGGCATCTTGGCTTTTTCGTTTAACATTTGTATTCATTTTCCACACATAGGAGGCAGTAGTGTATTAATAATGCTAGACTTCATTATTATACGTTCACAACCACAACTTCCTTCTGTTATTGGCTACATGTCTACGTGAGAAGACACGTTCTTGTTTCACTGGGTCAATCCCAACAAAGTACTCTGATACATGAATGCCCATGATTCGGGACAGACTCTTGAGGCACAGTACATTTAAAATCATCCAACTACGAAAGTACATTTGAACAAAAGTTTTTTGGAGTACAACTGGTCTTGAAATCTTTTCGCGAAAAAAATCTGTCCCTACCTATACTTAAAAATATAAACAAATATGGCTTCCATATTGTGGCTAAATCACCAGCTCACCTGGTTGCGAAATCGATTATTAATACACCAGTGCCACCTAGGTGTTGAAAATGAAAACAAGTGAAAAACGGGGAAAAAAAAAAAAAAAACCAAGATGCCTGCATACGACGGAATTAGTTAGGGCGAGGGGGGGGGGGGGTCGAGGCCTGCTGAAACAGCCAACAGCAATTGGAGTAGGTCGATCTTCTGCTAGACGTGGTGCTGATGAAACCGCTTGAAATTTAATGTTTAAAAAATAAATTTTAATAACATTTTAAAAATATATTTTCACTAATTTATTTTAAATTTTTAAATAAATTTTTTCGGCATTAAAAAAATATTTTTAGTATTTTTTTGTGTTCAAGATCACGGGCTCGGGATCAAGGTCAAGGTAACCGACATCCAACATAGCTGTCGACCGACCAGAATGTCGGAGCATGAACGACGCCAGGCGCCTGTGACAGATGGCGTTGCGCCGGACTCGTCTAAATCATTCTACTAGGGTGTTTAAAACCATTTTGTCAACGTGTACAAAGTGAGTTCGCATCAACCGCTGAGCCTTTGATCCGGTATATTTAGCTGTAAAATAACGCTAGCGCCCCCCTCCCACTGTTACCAAATCCCCACACAGTATAAATGCGGATACCTTAAATGTCTCTACATTTCTGTTTTGTGTAACACTTGAATAACGTATTTCTGACTTTTAAAAAAAAACCTACCTTAAATTCAAGTGCTTGTCTGTGGATTTTTTTTTCCCAGCGACTAAGACACTGAAGTGTTTATCCCATATTAAATACCCGGATAGTTTACTTGTGTAGACATTTCGCAAAACCCTCCGTATGTATATTTTAGCCAGCTTCAACTAGCAAGCCTAGCAAGGTGAAACGAAATTTCTATCTGCATCGCTACGCACTGTAACCAGTGTTCAGGAAAGCAGTCGCTAGTTTTGCCGTGGAGAAGTCATCTTGGTAGTACGATTCTCAAGCGAAGGGAGGACATCCCAGTGTACGTAATGGAACGGGAAAACGGTCTGCAATTTCCCAGTTTCTGTCGGCGGGGCAAGGTTGAAGGGAGTTAACATAAGTGGAAACACAGATGAAGAGGAAAATTCGAGAGCTAAACAGCAAGGTCCTTAGACTCGTGTGCATGCAGACTCTGCTAGCTATGAAATTCTTGGCAGGAAGTCCCATTACCCAAAATGCCCCATCATATATATCCAATAGTTAACACATTATTAATTTAGTTATTTATTTAAACATTTAGAGTCCACAACAACAACAAATGCCTGAAACGACCTAAGCTAAGAGCTATGCACCATTTACAAATCACAAATAACTAAAACTCCTACCGTTAGATTTCTGTGTCTATTTTCCGCACAGTTCTGCTGACACATATTTATATGATATTCGTTTGTTTTATGCAGTCTTTCATTTACTATAAATTTTAAGCCACGTCAGTGTAGACGTGAACAAGCATGCCTAAGAGGTAGCTTCGTGGAAAGCTCATGTATCCAGTACACTTCAAACGTCCACATAATCCTCCTGCGGAATTTGTGAATTTATTACTGACGTGGCTATCTTGTTCATGTATATTTGAATTAGAGCTAAGTTACTTTAGTGGCGTAGTCCTCAAAAGTAAATATTTTTCTGAAAATAAGTGAAAAATATACATTAAATCATCGGTCTTGTCTACCTGTGGGATTGCATGAGTGTTAAACGCATACATTGACTCAAGTTAAAATTTGTACTTATAAAGCATCAGAATTTTTCGCAGTAATTTTTATGGTCTTATTTTCTAATGCATAAGCTTCTCCTGTGATCGCCGGAGTCCAAATATGAATAATTTGTGGGTGTGAAAAGACGTTCTGAGATTCTAGAGTACAGTCCACCAGCAAGAAAATTATATTATGGAATAAACAATCACAGAACAAATATATTTCCAGGAAATTATGTACTTATTAATGGTATGTACTTATCGAAAAGCGTTCGCCACAGAATGAGTGAAGAGATTTGGGTGGCTCTTAAAATCGAGGTCTTGAGATCCGATTAGGGTGAAAGGAGGTGAGTATGGAGCAGCGCTGGGATGAAGGGGCGAGGGTAACGGGAGATCCCTGAGAAAACCCGCCGACCAGATGGATCGTCCGGCACGATTCCCACATGCAAAAATACGGGGGTGACCCCGCCGGGAATCTAACCCGGTTCACATTGGTGGGAGGCGAGTAGTCTAACCATTACACCACCACGGCACCACAGAATCCATCTTCTTGAACTGTAATTAGTGTAAGTCATTTCCTCTACTGCTTTTTAAAGAAGAAATTATAATCGATACTTTGGATTTGTAATTAATTTATGACCTCCATATTGAAATAATTTAAGAAGGTATGAGCGTACTGGATATGTGACACAGAAATTCCTGTTTCTGAAAGTGAGAATTTTCGGACATAGGTAAATATTACCGCACCACTTCAATTCCCTTTAAAAAGTAACTAATGTTTCCATAATTATTTCAAGTAATAATATTTTACGCCTAAATGGTAATGAATTAAAGACTGTCTTTACCTTAAGTACCTATTTTTGTGTATGAAGGACAGAATAAATTAGACGTTAAAAGCGACTGTCGTATGTCCAAAAAATGCTAATTCGCCACTATGCATAGATTTTCAGTCACGTAACGTGTAGTATGAAACTTTGTCTTTACCAGTGTTTAATGAGGTAACATTTCAGTCGATTTTCACGCCTCCGAGCTTGCTGATATTGTTACATTGCCCCGCGCAAGCAAGTTTAAGTTGCAACCGGAGTCTCGGCGGCGGCAAGTCAAAGGAATGTTTACAAAGCGTGTCTGTTACCTGTTATGCCTATCAGCGCGCGTGCTGCTCCCGACCTTGGGTATCGATTGTCTTTGAGACATCTGAAGAATGCTCTGTATTATTGACCTCGTGTCTCTCAGCTAGACTCGGGGTGCGGCGAACCTTCCAGGTCAAGGCGAGCGGCTATAAAAGGCGTTATGGACCTCCGTGCCATTAGTTGTTAAGAGGAGTGTGAACCTGCGCGTCCAAGGTCAAGAAGCGAGGGAGCGATACGAGCGACACGAACACGCACGCCTAGTGCATTATCGCTCCTACATGCAAGGCGTGCAGTGTTTCCGCCGTGGTCCTGTACTGTGCAAATCAGATCTGTAACAGTGGGATTTTATTACATGCAATGAAAAACCACATATTAATGTACATCCGTATGTTTGTATTTTTCTATTGCCGCTTAAGGAAACTGCATAGGCAAGCTTCAAAAATGCGATATTTGACCATTTTCACGATTTTTTTCTCCATGAATGTACTTAATATGTTAAAAGTAAAAACATAGAGTCATAGATAGTAGTTTTTTTTTTCTAGCAAAAGGTGGTGTTTACAGAACATATATTTACCGAGATACGCGAATACGCGCAAATAACGATTTCACAAAAAATGTTTCGCTTCACACTCCTCTTAAATGGATGAGTTTCAGCGATAGCCGACGAACGAGGAGAGAAGCGCGCGGCGAGAGAAGTGACCACTGGGAGGAAAATCTGTGACTGCGAACATCAGAGCAATGAAAAGTGCAACTGGCAGGCTGGAATATTGGACTGGATGCGTAAGTGAAAGACATCAAAATGATGGCAACAGATAGACTGAACGTGTGTTAATTATGAGTATGAGTTAATCCACAATAACCAAACAGAGATATA
Organism: Dryococelus australis; assembly: GCA_029891345.1. Taxonomy (NCBI): domain Eukaryota; kingdom Metazoa; phylum Arthropoda; class Insecta; order Phasmatodea; family Phasmatidae; genus Dryococelus; species Dryococelus australis. The sequence goes on from CM057003.1 coordinate 41,954,639, forward strand.
AAGAAGGGCGTTAATTATATTTGAAATATACATTAAATATTGCGCACACTGTGAAATAAAAATATTAATAGTGGAGACAGATAATTTAATGCTGTAAATAATAGCTGTGTGAATAAATTAAAAATCAAATGAAGTCATTTTATTTTTATTAATACCTACTTCCCTCACGAACTCGTATACGCCACGCAGGCGGCTTTGTAACAGTATAATATTAAAAGAAAAAAATAACACGCAGATTCAGCCAATATTTTGTTTTATAAATAAAAATAATAAACACACTTCGCAAATGAAACTCGAACTCGTGTATTTTTGAAGATCGTTAATGACACTTGTGTTTACAGGTAGACTTCTGTAGGAAAAAAAAAAACAGAATTGGAGAGTACTCTAAATGTGTTAGCGTTGCAGATAATTTGGCATCCTATGTAAGCGATCCCATTAATATGTTCTTTGAGACGCCCCTGCTATAGCGTGTTTTGACGTCACAGCAAGTTATCACTCTTCCTTCCTCTACCCCCTTCCCCTCAAACCCCTTGGGACCCAACATGATACAATACACCCTTGGGACGATATTGTCCCATCCCATCAGCCCGCCGTCGGCATTTGGTGATGCCCCTGCAAACAAAGAGGCCGGAGAAAATAAAGCGAGCGAAATTAAAATACAAGTGCTGCAACCGCACGACTCGTAAAAAAAAAGGGAGGGGGGTGGGGCATATAATCACGCCGAAAGGGGACACCATTTTTCACTCTTTTCGAATGAGCAAGCACGTCTGCATGTACACACTCGTGTTCATTGTGAACGGGTGGGAAAAAAATCACGTGTAGTTTTACATGCGGTGTAAATATTCGCGCGGTGAAATTTCATTTCGCCTTTTTGTCACGTGTGCTGCCATCAAAGCACTGCTCGTGTGTGAATTAAACTCCCGACAGCTCGGCAATGCTTTGCAATAAATGGCGCCCTATGAAACGAGCATACATCTGCAAGGGGTGGGTAAAAATGATCCATGCTTACTCACTCGGTGGTCGTTTGTTAGACAGGCGAAAAAAAAAAAAAAAAAAGTCTTGTTCACTAGGCAGTGTAATGCAGTCTAGGAGGTGTGGAAAAGGGACGTCGAAAAATAGTTTTCCGCGGGCCTAAAAGTTAAACCACAGACGCGGATACAGGTTTGTAATTCTCCGTGTAAATTTTTATCAACGTTAACAATACAATGAGAAGAGTTAACTGTTCTTACTTCGAACATAAGCGGCGTACACTTCTCCTGCCTGGGTATATATTCTGGCCACCATTGATACTGCTTCAGTGTTAAACCAATCACATCACTGTTATTTTGGCACATAAAATTTAGACGGAAGAATCGTTCAAAAAATTAAAATGTGATATGTCAGTGCGGGTGAACTCCTATCTGTAAAACTTTCAGACCTTTTTTAATCCATCCAGACTAGCATTGCACACAACTGTACATAATGCATGATTATATTTTATTTCACCAGTACTGTACACCACGAGGCTTAGAGCCAATGATCTTACATGTGGATAGTTATTTCTAGGTTATGAATAGTTTATATAACATAATTATCAGACACAGATATTGAACTTGTCACAGTTATAATATTTGACAATTTTTAATCAGACAAAGTTGCAGAATTTCAAAATTCTTATAGGGCGTCAGTGAATAACTGTTACTAATTAATAGGGGCGGTTCATGAGATGGAGGGGAACATATTTTATTAAGGTACCCATGATCAGAAATACCTCCTTATACCCAAAATGGTGAGTATAGAATGCAAGGGTGGCGTCAGGTATTAAGAAAGGTGCATGTGTATCAGTATTGTAAACAGGTTTATTACGCATAAAGAGAGTAAAGCAGCTGCACAAAATCGTGTCCGTCGCATTCGATGCATGCTCTGCAGCGCCGCAGCATGTTGCGGAGCACGTCATTGAAGATAGCCGACGTGTTCTCGATGATTTTGAATACTGCACGAAAGCTGGCCGCAAGTTCTTCTCTGGTATTCACAGGAGTGTCGTACACCAGTGATTTACGTGGCCCAATTTGCGTTTTGAATATTAATGTTTTTATCGATTCATTGGAGCCAAGCAAATTTGGCACCTACCTATCTATCCTCCGGAGCGTTCAGCTTTAAGTTATGTTTTGCTTTCGGTTTAACGGTTTAATATGCAGTAAACTAATTTTCTCGGCTCTCTCGGGATTTAATTAAAATGTGAAAAACCGAAAACAAATGCCTTGAAATTTCTCTTATCCAATATCGTATAATTACAACAGCTTGAATTAACTTGAGAAATTCGAGCTGGTGTGTGGGTGTGTGTATGGCATAAACCATGATTTAGGGGGGGGGGTGTCTATTATCGGACATCCATACATTCAGTAGAGAACAATAAGTACGGTTATCAGAAAGTGACAGGTTAAACTCATTGAAATGTTCTGGAATGGTTTTTTTTCTTTTTCCATTTATAAAGTGTCCTGAGATACTTTGAATGTAGCTCTGCTGGCTCTATCTGTGCAGGAAGGGCCCATTATTTGGTCAGTGTAGACCTTCAAGGATCGTACTAATCAGCTCTTTACGTGTTACAATGTACTCGGCCCAAATGTCCCCACTTTTATTTATCTTATTCGTCGATAATACGCTTCTCCTATATATATATATATATATATATATATATATATATATATATATATATATATATATATATATATATATATATATATATATTGTGTGGACAGTGTCATTTCATATTCGTACACTGTCCACTCAATTAATGTAAGAGTTAAATAAATATCAATACACGACAAAAATTTAATACCATAGCTTTCATTTCAATCTGTGTGTATATTAGTATGTACGTGTATAATAACATTCAACCAAATAAATGGCTAATTGCAGCTTGAATTACCGATAGCCGTGAAAATATTTTGCCAAGTGGCCACTGCAATTTGCTGTATAGCACCTCGGCTTTAAGCTGTATTTTTATACTAGTGTGACATCTATCTTCTGACAACACTTCTGCAATGCCAACCACGTAATTTACAAAGCATTGAAATACACAGTCAATAAATATTGTTATATCTCCCCTCGTGGCATTGCAATTGTATTATCTGCATGAAAGATCTGCTCTGCGGAGAGAGATGGGGAAGTTCTTTGTACGAGGTAGCACCGACCTGCTGTCTTCATTCCTGAAGTGCAGACACTCTTAATGATACTAGCGGTGTATTCAGACCTCGTTGCAGAAGATGCAATTTGCCAATCCCCTTGTGTCACAACGGAAAAAGGAGGCCTATAAAAACACCGTGAAAATATCAAACAGGTCGCCATTCCCTGAATAGCGAAGCGTTGGCCAAACAAGTCGATATTTTTTCGATGTTCACAAGAACTCGCCGCCATTTTTCTGATGAAAGTTGCCCCCTTAAATGCCTTTTTGTACAAAGGAAGATGTTTACACAAGCATGGCATTTATATCACGCCGAAATGACACATCGGGGGGGGGGGGGGGTGAGTATGCTGTCGAAACTCTCTCCACTGAACTTTATATAGTGCGACAAAAATGTATTGTATAGTGCTTATTAAACCATTTCCGTGTTATTAAAAATAAGTATTTCATTTTACCTTACTAGTAAATAATTTATTCACCAACAAAAAATCTCAAAATATTGTCATGTTTTCGATATTTTTTTTTTCGGTGCAGAAAGATTGAGCGTGTTTGTGTTGATTATATAATTTGATGTTCGGGTTGTTGAAACAAAATACAAGGTTGTGAGGGTGGTTATTTGCTAACCGATAATCGCCGATGTCCCCGCTTTGGGCCCAGATTCTGCAGAGGAGCCGCGGTGGTGCCGTGGCTAGACTCCTCGCCTCCCATCTAGGCGAATCGGATTCGATTCCCGTCTCGCACGGATTTTTGCACGTGGGAATCGATCCGGACGATGCCACAGGTCGGCGGGTTATCTCGGGGATATCCCGTTTCCCCCGCCTCACCCGCCGTTGCATTCCGGCGCTGCTCCACACTCACCTCACTTCACTCGCTTCGGCTCACAAGACCTTGATGTTAAGAGTCGCCCAAATCTCTTTCCAAATCCTGCAGTGTAGAAACTGCTCTGGAAGTTTTCTTAATCTTAGGATTATGGCGGTTTTCTAGGAATATAGCATTTCCTCCCTAAAACATTTGTTCGGCGCTCTTTCTTAAGTTTATCAATTCACGAGGCACTTCTAAACTTTCACTCTTTTTACCCATGTCGGCCCAAATGCAGGTATGAATTACTAGCTAATGATTACTCTTTTATTAATGCATATTGCATTCAGTGTCCAAATTAAATTATATTCTGCAGTAATGGTGTGTAGTTGCGGCAAATAAATTTGTATTTCGAGGCGGTGGAAGATGATTTATCAGCCCAATTTCACCGCGATAAAGCTCACTGCAAAAAGAATTTCAAGTTACTTCCTAAAGTCTGGTGAAAGATTTTAACCCAAGAACTGTGTGGAAATTACACTAACGTTTGTGAAAAATGGTACATCAAGAAGGATACATGGACTGAAATGAACTTACAGATTAGGTACATGACAATACACAATTTATTAGGATTACAAAGCTGTGCCTGATCTCTGAACTTTAGAATTCAGTATGGCGTGAAGCCCCCGCGTGCTGCAATCAGATTCCTAAAAGGCGTGGTATGGCATCAAGGAGAGCCTGGATACGTTCCTGGGGAATCTCCCACCACGCGGTTTGTATGCGAGTCCACGAAACATCAACAGTGGTTGCTAAAGGACTGTGACGAACAAGTCACCGATCAAACAGATATGTTCGATGGGCAACATTTCAGGCGAACGTGCAGGCCAGGGAAGCAGTGGTACCCTTCGTTCATTGAAGAAGGCTTGCACATTCCTCGCCACGTGTGGCCGGGCATTGCCCTGCTGAAATATGGCAGGTGGAGTTGCCTGAGGGAGGGGCAGTACCTCGGGCTCTAAAACCTCCCTGATGTAGCGGTTGATTTTTTTCACATTACCCTCAGTACGTAGGAGTCGAGATCGCATGATGTATAAAATGGCGTCCCACGCCATCACACTCGGAGTTTGTCCGCTATGCCGCTCCGCGATTAAGGCTGCCAGATTTGCGGTCACAACGGTACTGTCTAACATGTATGTGACCATCACTGTAGGGCAGGTTGTAGTGGGACTCGTCCGAAAACACTACATTCTGCCACTCAGCACACCAGCGACGGCGTTCACGTGCCCATTGCAGTCTGAGGCGTTCGTGGTTTCTGGACAATCGAAGCCGACGCAATGGCATGCGCGCCACCAGTCCAGCCCGCAGCAGACGGCTTCGAACAGTACCTGTAAACAATCACCAAATTCCATCCATACAAAAACTCTTAAAACTATCCACCCCTCGAAAGCTCATCCCTAAATTTCCATACCTATTAAACCAAACCCTTTAAAATGACACCATTGCCTCAAATTTCTCCACCGAAACCAACAATCCCCCATTTTCAAATGCCCAAAATTCCCACATCCGAAATCACTCTCACACAAATTTCATTCCTTGAAACAACCGAACCTTTCTTCCACCACCAAAAACTGTTATTCCCCGAAACCACACAACTTTTCTTCAACCACCAAAATCTTTCATTCGCCAAAACCACCCATCCCTTCTTCCATCCACCAAAACCACGTACTTTATCAGGCTGCAGATGTAGAACTGCTACTATACATCTTTGCGGACTTCACTAGTCCTTCGACTCTTTCCTCAACAAAGGCAGGAAAGATACTTATTGTATTTTTTTTTAAATGCCGTTCTTGTTTTCTCAGTACGCCTATATAAAAATGTAAACTTGTGAATATTTTCTTAAGCCTCTGTCACACCGTAAAATTTTAGCTTTCAATATAAATTTGACAGTAAAGTTTGAAGACTAAATACGCCTATAATTTTTTTTATTCAACAAATTAGATTTTGAGTGTATTTGAATATGAGTCACATCAAATGTTTTTTAATGGCCGGATCTACTCGATTTTTTATTTAAAAATTGTTTTCAAAGTGAGATACTATTGTTGTCTTACCGTGCAGTGCAGCCAACTACAGGAAAAAAAATGTAATGAATGCCGTTATTTATTTTCCCTTAGAATTAAATTTTATTCTATTTAACGGAAATACATATTGCACCATGACATTTAATGTCTCTGTGTTCTTAATGTAATTGCGAATTAATCACCTCAAAGACCATTCATGCTCATTGAGCTTGTATGTAAATTAACTATATTCATAACTTTATTTCGTTTCTGTTTTAAAGTTTCCTGACATAAACTGCAATTTTCGTCATGTATAGTTCTGATTAGCTGAGTCAGTCAAACATAAAAGAAATTTTAGAATTGTCCAATTTAAAAAATGTTTTATAGGCTAGTAACTATCACTATACAGGTTTTGCAAGCAAACATGGTGGCGATAATAACGTTTAGGTGATTTCAGAACTGTCCAATTTTATCCGACCAACTTTATTATAAGCATTTTGACAGGGAAATTTTTGTTAGTGTGACAAAGCCTTTAGAGTTCTCAAACAACCTAAAAATGTGTACACGAAATATCACGGCCATGCACTTACACTTTCTTCCTTACTCTGCAGCTTCATCATTCACTTCTCGGACATTCGATCAGTTCATCCACGCCTGCCCTCACACGACTGAGGGCAGGGTCGATAATTCAAACATGTCCGGAATTTTTAATGGACAGGGCGTGATGTATTTAAAGCCTCGACTTGTTTACACAAGCCGTGGTCCCCCATGCCACTCCTGCATACCCGCCAGCTCGTTTCGGCGAGGGAGGGGGGGCGTGCCACCCCCCCCCCCCCGTGTAAACATGGGTTTTATACACAGAAGGCTTTCATCAGCACCAGTGTGCTTGATTGGACAAGCCATCACGTGTCGTCACGTCTTGAAGAGTGTATTCCCTTCAGCTTTCACCCGTGTTATGCTTGGAATTGGGCTTAAATTTGTTGAGTTGAAAAATTTTGGGCATCTCGTAACAACGAGGTCTCGAGAGCCTGTGAAGGTGAAATGAGGTGAGAATGGCGCTGAGTCGGAATGGAACGCAAGGGCGGGGGAATCGGGAGATCCCCGAGAAAACCCGCAGACCAGTGGTGTCGTCCAAGCACGATTCCCACTTGCGAAAATCCGGAGTGACCCGTCCGGGGATTGAACCCGGTTCGCCTTGGGAGGTGAGCAGGCTAACTGCTCAGCTACCGCGGCTCCGGACCACAAGAAGGGGTTTTGCCAACTCGTGAGATGGAACTTCACCCAGGTAGGTCATTAAATAGGGACAAGCAGGAACGGGGAATGAATAGGCTGTGATCTGTATTAAAGACCCATCCATGGGGTGATTTCCGGAAAATATGGTAAACCGATATCGGGATGACCAAACCGGGGATCGAACCCAGTGCCTCTGGAGCGTGAGTCTGGAGGTTAACCACTTTGCCGGATAACCTATCTAAGTTCTTGAGACAGAATTGAAAGATATTTAATCATGATGCTATTTCGCACAATGCAACATACACGGCATTCATCCTGTTTGTTTGCTATAGGCACGCACTATGAATATGGCGGCAGGAATTTTAGCGATAAAATTTCGACAACGCTTGGGATGGAACAGATAGCGTTTCCTATTCGTCTCTATGTGGGTAGCTCCCTCTGTGGTTGAACGCGCCGTCCAGATCACGATTAGTAAAGCGCGAATGAATACGCCTTTTGACATATCTGCGTTACGTACGTCCTACATATTTTTCGCTAATACGAAAATAAAATAATAATAATAATAATAATAGTTATTGCCATGCCATTAACACAGATTTGTTCTTGCTGAACTACGTGAAATAATATGTATTTTTTTTATGTATGTAAATGAAACACGTGTGTTTTTACCACGTTCATTTTTGGCTCATTCTAAACTTCCACATTCCACAAATATTACTCTCCCGAGACGTAATTGTCAAAAAGACACATAGCATTATTTAAAAATGATTGTGCTTGTCGACACGTTCGTTTGGTCGGAGAAACTGAATTTGATTACAAAACATCTTGTATGGATAAAAATCTCAGAGCTTACTCGAAACAAAACATTTCACCCAACTTCTCAAGGCAGCTGTAAAATGATTGTCAGGAAGACGGAGAAACAGGACTTAAGCCTGTTAACGTATTCCAAAAACTTCGACGATGTAATACGGACGTGGCTATAACTTTTCCCATTTTCCTTCTGGTAACTAAATGGCAACTTCACGATTACAAATGGCCCCGTGCAGCGGGGAAAAATAAAATACGCAGCGAAGAAAGTTAGCCCTTTGTCCCACTCGAAACGGAATAATGAAGCGAAAATTTTTAATTGGTAGGTACAAAAGTCTTGGATGTTCCCGTTTTAAACTTGTCTGAATTATAACAAAAATACTGCTCGCAATCACGTCAAAAAGAAAAATCTTTACGAAATGAAAAGTCTTCTTGTCACTTCTCTTAATGTACCGTCTCCCCGGAATACTTTTCGGTTTTTAGTTAGAGATAAATAAATTAACTGTGCCCGTATGGAACAAATCCAGAAACACATTTTTTTTTCTCGTTATTCACCCGACTTCAATTAAGAATGCTTATAGTTTTAAAGTTTCTTTGTGCTTTTGTCGACCCGGTGTCGTGACAAATTTTCCACAACTCTCTAGGCCTACTATATTTTTTAGTTAAGCCAAAAAGATAAAACAATAAAGTACCCTCTCTGACATAGCTGTGTTCGCGTCCTCCTGAAACGGTTAACACGGCATCCAGTTTTATTAAATAATATCAATTCTTCAAAGAAATGGATTTTTCACGTTCAGCTCTGTTGCGTACCATTATTTTAGAGTGGAAATGAAAGACCAAAAATAGACAAGGGAGCGACAAAGGTGACGAGACGCCCATATGTTACTCCATCGCCCTTACACTTGAAGAACTGAACTGATGCGTGAGCTATACGCCGTGCATCGTTTAATACACGACTTTAAGTGGCGACGCTATAATTTTGTTGAGGAGGGGAGGCTAAAGGTTTTAACAAAGTTTGAAGCAGGTCCGTATACAAGTTCGGCTGATATAAATGCTAACGTATAGCAGTGTGGATATACATATATTTTATAGCTACGCTGAACGACTTCAAAATGATGTTTGCAATATGCGGATGTGTTGAGTGTTGCAATCATAACTAAATGAAAGAGTTATTTATCGTTAAATTTTTTTTTGTGTAATTCAACCACTCCTCGAAGCAGTGAGATTGAGATTTGAATGGACTTTCATCGCTTACAGTAACTGCGAGTATGGTACCAAGATAATCACGAACACAATATATGGAAACTGAACAAAAACGCAGTTTAAAAAAAAGTATATAATGCGTTTTTCGTGATGTCGACTTCGAAGCTTACAAAATGCCAAAGACAAATTACCAAGTTTAACAACACGTTAAGTTTTTCGACGGTATGTGTAAACTACTAACACAGTGGAAGGTATTCTAGTAAACTAATACAGTTCCACTCTAAAACACTGCTTAGTAACGTAAGATCTCGAAATACTTATGAAATTTGCGTTTTATGCCTTGCCTTATAATTTTTCTGGTTACATATTAAAATGATTTCACGAACATAGACTTTATTTTAAGAACTCCCGAATGTTTGGTAAGAAAATCAGTTTTTCACATTTATCTGGTATCAGCCAAGCCGTTTTTGTGTAACAGACAGCAGCATTGCATGCTAAACAGTTAATTGTTGTGTTTTTCCAATTAAAGAAATGTAACCGAAATAATTGTAACACAGCCTTGGCTTATAGTAAGTTACTAAATTACTATTTTTTTTTTTTTTAGAATCAACCACTACAAGAAGAACACAAGAGCGTGATTTGCCTGACGCAAGCTTTGGGTCCTGGCTGTCTGTCGGCTTAAGCCCAGCATGGTCGTTTGTAATAATTATTCTATGGAAGATATAGCCGACTTCTGACCTTTTTTCGTAACTGGCCACGCTCAGTTTTCGGTGGTAGGTTTTCTACAAGGTTGAAATTTTAGCCAATAAGGTGAAGGTGTTGGAGCGTGGTTTAGAATATAGCAACAATTTGGTTTACTTTGTTTTAAAAACCAACTATAAGGCTGTTGAACAAGAACAGAAAAAATTGTAAATGATAAACCGCGAAAATCTTTACAGTTGAAGAAGTAAAATGAAAACAGGAAGAAACTGATACAGCTATCGAGCCTGCTTTCCTCTTTACATTGGCGCAAACAATTTTTAATGAAGTTCTTTTAAGCTTAAATGGTATGTATGTAGCTCTTAATGTCTGATTGACAGTAAAATCGTTATAGGCCGTTCACGGTAAAATGAGCACTTTTTAAAGCCCTGCTTAAGATCTACTTGTAAGCACGTTGTGTGTTCTTCCGCCTTACGTAAAATTAACATTGCCACGACCCTCAGCACTTTACTCATTCGTCGGTCAAGTGGAACTGTAAAAGTATTTAAAAAAAAGTAAATATTTTCAAAATCTGCTCATTTTCACATTTCTATGCGATGAAATAACAGAAAGAGAAAGAAATATTTTAAGTTATCACAAATGGCCACCTAATACTTTTATTTGACATGAAGATGTGAAACTGCTTTTAGTCTTTCGTTACCAACTTAACTGGGCACGCATCACTCAGTGCTCCCGTTTTAATATATGCAGGTAGGGGGCAGTGACTTTTTTTCTAAGATTTATTTCAAAAGTTCTTACGTTATCGTGAACAGCATCTAGAGAACGAACCAGAAACATGGGCAACAGTAGCGAGACAATAACAAGTACACACTTGCCTTACCCAGGACTCGAACACAGAAATAAATCGTATCATGAGATAGCGAGCAACCCACTGCATTGCGGAGGTAGCATTCGGAGCATCGACTTCGGATTTAATCCGTGTAATGTATTGAACGATAGGGTTCACTTGCCTGAAATATTTACAGGCCCGTAATTTTGTAAATAACTGCCCGGGCCACTTAAAACAAGCGAGTTTCCATTCCCTACCGTAGCGATACCAGCGAGAAGAATTTGGTGAAATAGAATGATTGATTCTCGAGATAAGGCTTAAAACTTTATTTTGTTCTTTGGTATTATCGCACGAAATTGCCTAAAAAGAGGAGCCGCATACAACGTTCCATTTGATACTGTCAGCATACAGAATTTCGTTGGGAAAAAAAATCAATTTTTTCATGTGATGATTCTTATAAAGTGTTGTAAAATGGGTTCTGTAGTACCGCATTCAATGATATATATACTGCTAGCATATAAAGTTCGGGGGACATATGGCATACATTGCAAACATATATTCACTGTTGTTATTTTGAAAATATGTGACTACCCTCTTTAAGACCTATATATCTACATGGAATAGAAAAGTTATACATTGTCACACAAATCTGGTAGGAATTATAAAATGGTTTTCCGATATAGAGCAAGAAGAGGTCCCAGGTACTATGCCATTTCGTGTGACGCGAGTCGTATGCCCGATGGGCGAAGATTCCTGCTATAGAAGAAACCGAAATATCTCAGTTGAGGTGGAGAAATTTTCCACCACTGATAATACCTTGAGACCTCACTTGCTAATAGCCTCAAACATAATCGAGGGCTCTCCTTGTGCTCATTTCCCTTGGATGTTAAATGAGCTTCACCATGTTATAAATTCTACTGCATTCCCTGCTTGCACGAGACGGTTCCAGGATAATATACCATTGTGCATAACAAGCGCAGATTGTCCGATGAGTAAACAATTTCGCTACAGAATAAACATATATGGTGGTTTGGTTCTTCGTCCACTTGTAGTGGTAATGGTCCCTCGGCCAGCGTAAACCATTCAATAGGTTGCATGTGCACAAGGCACAGGGCTGAGTGATGCGTGTGATACATGTACTTTGGTATTTGCCGCGTCAGCACCTGATGTAATATGTACCTGAAGCTGAAGACGATGGCCTCGCCTCCGTCTTCGAGGTGCCGTGGTTTCTTTTGGTGGCGAGGTTATTCCTCCATTCGATTTTTTTTTTTTTTTAGGTGGTCAATTTATTTACCCACCTGTCGACCGACCCTCGGAATGCGTAGCTTCATGACGTGGCTTGCTACATGGGGGCAAAGTCTGCCTATCCGATGCAACACACTGGTGTCAGGTGCGGGGATGGAGTCGACGGTCTCGTGGTTTTTTACTCATCGGGCCCATCTCTACTACATATTACATCTGCAGACGCACTAAATCACATGTATCACACACATCACTCGGTCTTGCGCCTTCTGCACATGCAACCCATGACGAGCTTACGCCGGCCGAGGGGTGAGGTCGGATGACTGTAAATATATATGTTTGTGTGGAACATTAACACTACTACAAATGAAGGAGAACCTAACCACCATTGATGTTCATTGTGTAGCGAAGTTTTTTACTCATCGGACAATATACCCTTGTAATGCCAATTGGTATATTATTCTGGATCCGTCTCATGTAAACAGGGAATTCAGTATTTTTCAGTGTGTCTAGCATTTATAACTTGTAGATGCCCACTTAACATTCAGGGGTAATGAGCACAAGGATAGACATCGATTAATTTAAAGCTAGTAACTAGTGATGTCTCAAGTTATTTACGGTGGTGGAAAATTTCTCCACCTCAAATTAGATCTTTCGTTTTTTTTTCTATTGCAGAGGTCATCACCCATCGGGCATACGACTCTCGCCGCACGAAATGTCATAGTATCTGGGACCCCTGGTTGCGCGAAATGGGCAAGTGGGTTTTTTTTTTCAGAGCATCTCGCCGTCTTTCATTTAACAAGCGATACTTCATTATGGTGCTGCCCTTCATAATGTGTAAGAGTAAAGTCTTCCAATGGCCGCTAGCAGCTTGGTCACAGCCATGTTTTGTTTACAATGTGCATTGGTAATGTAGCTGGCAGATTCTAAAAGCCGTACTTGCTCTGTATGTGTGTGAGTGTGCAGGGTATATGTTTATCGTGTATGGTTACCTGGTGTCCCCCTTCGGTAATCGAACTTTGTTCACTGCATAAACAAAATTAATATTGGCTTGAGGAAATGCGCTATGATCGATTTTTATGACTGGGTGGCAGGGTGAGCGGGTTTAAGACATTACATGATCCTCTATTTTTAGAATTTTGTTGGCCAAGTGTTTGAGGGAAGTTGGGCTAGATGAGGGGGTGGGGGTTGATTATGACGAGAGGGGGAGGTGAGTGTGACGAAGGTTGTAGAGAAGGGGCGAGGTGGGTGAGGTGGTGAAGTTGGTGAGGGATGTGAGGGGGTTGTAAGGGCTAGGGAGTGGTTTGGGGGAGTGAGGTGTGTTGGTGTGTGCGGTGAGGGGATAATTGGTGGTGTGTGGTAGTTTTTACATTTTTTTTTGGTTACGGGTTATTGTTTGGTGCAGGAGTAGGGGAGGATCAATATGTCGCCCGATACACTGTGTACCGAAATGGCGATCCGAAATATTTAAGACATTTTTATATACTATTTTTTTATTTAATGGAATTATGATGTGCAGCAACACTCCAAACTAGTATAATTATTACAAATCCAAGGTGGCGGGCACCGATACTTTTTAATTTTTTAGTAAAAAATTTTTATTAAAATATTTTTTATTAAAATAGTTTTTTTTTTTTGGGATGATGGAGGGGACGAACATCCAACATGGCATCGAGCCCTGCCTGTGACGCCAACAAAGATGGTGGACTGCACCGTCCAACATGGCCGCCGGCCACACCCATGGAGGTAATAGATGATGGAGTTCCATCAGCCTATCTTCTCCACGTTTATCGAGTGAAGCTGATTCCTTGGCTGATCTTTCTGTCACTACTAGCCCTGCCCTTGTCTTTCATTAACGGCTTCACTTTCGTGTCTCGACTTCCACTCCCTTGACTAATACCTCCATGGCCACACCTACCAAGATGGCGGACAACTCCGACTCCAACATGCCAGATGTCGTTGCGCCCGCTTCGTCATATCCTACCTACTGGCTACCAGTTTCCGAAGAATTCATTGTATAAATAAAAGAAGAAATCTTACTACGCAGGCTTTAGACAGCCATTAGACTTTGTGCCTTTCACCCGACCGGTAAAAAACGGATTGTGAGTGGGGAGGGGTGTTCATGTGACCCATATCGACGGGGACTGCAGATCCGATCCCCCCCCCCCCCGACCCCTACAACCGCTGGACGATGGTGGGGCGGAAGAGCAGGGCAAACATTTGCAGTGTGTTTGATCAAGGGTAGCTAGGGCGCGGTCCCCAATAATTGCCGCCGTAGCCGCCTGCGCCGACGCCGATGAGCGAGCGAGTAACATTTCAGATTCCCCTCCGAACAATGCTTCAACGTCGCTCGCCAGCGGGACGGGGGAAAAATTAAATTACGATCAAATTCCTCCGCTCTTTTCCCGTATTGGCCGAACTGATTGCGAATGCTGCCGAGAAGAGCAATCTAAATTTAAGGGAGATCCGTAACTTCAAAACATTCCCAAATAGTTATCTACAATATCAGAGGAAGTCTGAATTTTTTTTTCTTCGAAGCACCCAGCTCTCCACTTGAGTGATGCACTTATTAAGAGTAGCAGACCTATGTACTGTAATATCTTGTGTGAAATCGGTGTTTGCGCCAATACACGCAATTCAGTAAATAAAAGTCCTGGAAATACGACTTTTTTCCCAGAAAAGGTGAAAAACAATTATCTATATCACTGTCCTTTCACTTTTATTGTATTAAGCGTATTAATATATTTGCGAAAATGGTCAAATATAGCACTTTTAAAGCTTGATTTAGCTGTTTCCTATACTGGGGTAGATTGATTCGTGGGCTTTCATAGCGTGTAATAAAGTCTCACTGTCACTGCGTAGGAGCGATGAGGCGCTAGGGGTACAAGTTTTCATCTTTATATAAAATGAACCTGTTCCCATACAACGTTATCAAGTCAGCCATTCATCTAGTTTAATTAATTTTTGTAATACATTTTATAAAGGAACTTTAACTGAAACTTTGACCTATTTAATGTAATATAAATTTTATCATGCTTAATTCGTAGATATATTAGCGCCAAGTATATATCAGTCTGTGTTTCAGCATGAAGATTTTTCATTCTTTAACATGGAATAAAAAGTTTAAAAGAGCAATAATTTACGAATCGTTGAACAGACCATATTTCATAGGCATTTATTATAAATATATTTATCCATACAGTGCAAAAATAATTGAGGTTAGTTGTATAATACATATGGATTATATATAGAGCAAAAAATTGTATAACAGTGCACTAGCATGATTATTTCATCGTAGACAGAAATCTAGATCTCCGCATCGACTCGGAAGGAAAATGCCGTTCCTTGGACGAATGGGCCGTAGTATTATAGAGGTAAGCGTGTTTCCCATGATTTGCGCAAGTCTCTTCGAGGACTGGGGCCTTGGTGGCCGAGCGGTTAGCCCACTCGCCTCCCACTAAGGCGAACTGGGTTCAATCCCGGCCGGGTCACCGGATTTTCGCATGTGAGAATCGTGCCGGACGATGCCGTTGGTCGGCGGGTTTCCTCGGGGATCTCCCGTTTCCCCCGCCCTTTCATTCCGGCGCTGCTCCATACTCACGTAAATCATCCTCATCGGCTCTCAAGACCTCGCTGTTAAGAGCCGTCCAAATCTCTTCTCTCGCTCTTCTTGGGCTGTTCGTTGCCCATAAACATATGTTATACTATGGAAGACACATTTTGTTCCCAATAATAGACGGACGACAGCTAATAAGGTGGTGATAAATCAACAGCAAATCAAGTAGACCGCCCTCTCCCCTAGCCAGATACACGATAGCTATCCCCGTTGACTTATAAATTACATTTAATAACAATTTCACATTTAGACTGATTATCTGGCGTAACCAAATGTGAACACGAAAGTGCCCTTTTTGAAATCCAGTAGACATACCGAAAATCTGAGTTGCTTACTAAATGTATGATGTACGGGAAGTGAGAAGATTAATTTTCTTCAACTTAATGACTTACTGCAGAAATGTTTTGAGTTCAGCATATAAAGTTTTGCTAAACGTATCTACTTAACATTTGATACGAATTACCTCCTGTAATACGCGGGTAGTTCATGAACATCTAGTACAATACAAGTTCGTGCAGATTCGTACAGCACCTATACCTTGCAGACATTGCCCAGTGCCAGAAGTTAAGTGTATTGCTTTCCAAGCTGATGCGGCGAATAAAAAACTAAAACTTTAATAAAATGGAATTTATTTTGCTACGTCGGCTCTCAAGAGCTCGCTTTTAAGAGCCGCCCAAATCTCTTCACTCACTCTTTTACTAAGTTTTCCATTAGCCGCCTCGACTTTATCTGCAGCGGTGTCTTGTTTACTACCCCTCGAACTGCCATTAAAATTGTAGTGTTTTTGTGTTGGGACAAGGCGGCTGTGTGGCTCTTTCGTGGGCTTCTCTCGCGACAGCTCTACGACCACATCAAAATAAACTTCTCATTGGTCACGTGCAGTGAGGCATGTGCGAGGTCCTTCCCATAGTTCCGTTTATGCAAAAAAAAATGTAGCGGAAACACGAGGCCAGGCTATAGAAGTAAACTTTCATGGTTTAAAAGAATAGTGACCGTGTAAACAAATGTCCACCTAACTCTCCGAATTCGTACTGTATCTGTGGGTGTCGTTACTGGCTCGCTGATGAATTCTCTGACAAACATCGTCTTTGTCTATAGTACTAAATAATCAAACTCCAAATTTCAGTGGAAAGTTATCAGGATTTCTCGATCATTTCCTCGGACGCTTGGGCACCAAGGAAGACGAGGGGCCAGCAGTGCTGTAGTGTTTAGACTATTTGCCTCCCATCTTGGCGAACCGGGTTCGAGTCCGAGCGGGGTTTTCGCAAGTGGGATTTGTGCCGGACGTTGCCGCTGGCGGGAGGGTTTTCTTGGGGATCTCCCGTTTCCTCGCCCTTGCGTTCTGGCGCTGCCCCATACTCACCTCGTTTCACCCTCATCAACTGTAAAGACCTTGGTGTTACGAGCGGCCCAAATATCTTCACTCCACTCCATCAAGGCAAACGAAGCCTTTCTAATTACATGGCCAACATTTTACTTGTTTAGCGATACGAGAATATAGCTAGAGTTCGACCACACATTAAAGAAATTAAGTATAATCCTTAAATGTTAAATGCGATATGTAGTGAGTGAAGTAACTGATGGAATATTATTACACAGTTCATTCTAAGAAGGTTGCGTCAGTATAAACTGCGATACATTTAAATATGGCAGAGAAATACACGTAATGCGGGACTAGTATTCCGTAAGAGTTCGTGCAAACATCTGGCGGTCTTTGTCCCAATAGCAGTGGAATAAAAAAAATCAGTTTCAGCTTGATTATTCTAGTGACTCAAATCCCCATATTTATCAGTGAGTTCAGTTATTTACCACTGGAAATGATAGTTCCCATTCTTTGTTTTCCCATATAGATGGCACTCATCAGTCCGTAGCCACAAGATACTGTGAGTGAATTTATGGTAGGTGCCATTTTATTCTTCAATGAAGCGCCGTGATCAAACATTTCGCCGGTGTATTTTCTTTCTAACCTTCTGTTTCTAGTGCCATGCAGAGAATCAAACGTTCCCTTGCACCGAAAAGGTACTGTTTCAAATTGCACGTTGGCGGCCCTAACGTAACTTCAAGTGAGGGGGTGGAATTCGAAATAAAGAAAAAATGTTTGTTGGTGTTCCTTTGTAGTGCAAGGAATAATGCCAACTCCAGAGAGTGCTTTTCACTGCGCGCTGTCGTAGCTAAACATCATGAGTGACTGCTGTCTTCAGCATCCTCCACCTTTAAACCTTTTCCTATTTGCGTAAACAGACGGGAATTTATTGCCGATGGAAAGGAAGCGCGAGGCAGTGAACCTTTTTTTTTTTCTTGCGACTACAGCAGGCTGTTCACCTTTAATCGAGTACTTCTGTAATCCCTGCTTAGGATCTCCTTTTCTCTTCAGTTTGTATTCTTCCGCCACGTGTAAAATATACATTGCAACGGGCCAGTTTACTTTATTCGTGCGTCAATCAAGTGAAAATAGGAACTGTTAGGAACCTAAATGTGTTTTTAACATGCGGATATTTAATAAAATTTGCATAAACGAAAATTGCCACAACTTGATTTTCCATAAATATAAAAATAATATTCGCAATAAAATTTCAATTATTTGATTCCAAATTAACTGCCACGCCAGTGTGTACTGAGACATATATTAAGATAACGGGCAGTGATTTATTTTTCAAAGGTTGATTTCAAAAGTGCTCACTTTACTGTGAACAGCCACTGATTTGTTTTCATTTGATTTCTGTTACGGAATAAGCTTGTGTGGAGTTAAAATCAAACATAGTTTCAATTTTACAAATATTTGTTTTGCAACTAAAAAATGTTTTAAAATAGTAATTTAAATATGAAATGTATAAGTGCGGATTGCAAAATCACCGCTGGGATGTTTAAATATTTGTGAAGCAATTTTCCGCACACGCAGAAAACATTGGATGAATTTCGAAATTATAAAAGATTATATATAAAATCATAAATAGAATTCACTACACGAAGAAAATTACGAAAAAAATAAAAAATAAAAATAATCCACGTGAGTGTACACGACGGCATCAAGATTATTTCCATAGAAAAACAAAAAGTAATTCCCAGTGGACACGCTCAATGGCGCTGTATTTTGATTCGAGTGTTTTGTTTGATTCGTTCGAAAATGAAATTAATATTTTTTTTCTCACAGAATGGGACGAGAGAGCTGGGGTATTGGGGTTTGGGTGGGAAAAATAGGGGGGGAGGGGGAGAGAAATAAAAATCGTCCGGTAGTGAAAAGTGAAACTGGGGCGAACAAACGGGTTCGTAATTTGGGCCGAGTGACAAGTACAGTAAAAAAGGGTAAAAGGGGCAGCCGGTGGCGAGGTGACAGTGTTGGTTTAATTTTGTGCGCCTGGATGGGGGTGTTGTTGGAGTCTGCAGAAGGGGGGTGAAGCGCGGCCAGGGAGGTCACTCTGTGACCCCGCGGGAGGGGGGAGGCGGTTAACGCGGGGTTTGGAAGGTGTATCGGGCGGTGTGACTACGACGCGAAGGCGACGGGACGATAAACAAAATACCAGAACACGTTTGTGGTTGCGGCCGACAACTGTTGCTTCACGTACCAGATAAGCATTGCCCGTGTCGCTCTTTACCCCTTCCACAGTGGCGTCGATGGCGTTGAATCAGTACCGTTTCAATTAACTTTTTTTTCTCCCTCTCCCTTTTTTTTCCCCCCTTTTAAATTCGAAGTCTGTGATTTATTAGTAATTACCATGTAAATTAGTTTTATTCAGCTCGACAGCGGCTCGTTGTTAATAAAATTCCAAAGTGGGGCAGAAACAACAATATAAGCTATCTCGGTGCTTCGGGCATTCGCAAATGTAATCACGATTTCATTTTCAAAACAAAATTTGGTTTTTCCCGCGCTCCCTGGAAAAATGGTTTCACAGCCAAGTAATCGAATAAAACTTAATTTTACGCTTGGCAGCGCACCGGTCATTGTGCTGCGAGGATGAAATTTTTTTTGAGTCGAATCAGTGAAATCCGAAACCGACTGCGAAGTTCAGTTATCTGATGGCGGTTGATTGCGGAAATCAAGGGAACTGAAAGAGAGCACGTTAGCGTTTCGCTGTCAAATTCACAATAAACTCGCAGAAATGGTTAGCAAATTTGTGACGTCAGCCCTCGTATTTTTTACGCATTAATATTTATGTTTTCGTGTATAATACATGCTTTGTCATTAGTGAGACGACCAGTATTTTATGTTGACACTCGGGATTGAACTCACGAACTACAGGATTTGACTAACGTATGCTGGACGCGTAATCGCGCATGCACGTCCATGAAGCATTTTGCATGGGTTTGCCGAATGGAGTTCTCACGTAATGAAAAAATTCGGCAGTAAGCGGTAAGGAGTAAGTAGGAAGAAGTAGGCCTCGAAAATTAGATTGACACAATAACGATCCTACTGTCTACGTTCGATCAGTGGAATAACATTTTACAATGTGTAATTTGAAATAAATATAGAAACATGCTTTTAGGCTATTTTAATACTATATGTGGAGTCGACAAATGTGTTTAGAAGCAGACAAACAGAAATAGATCTTGAAAAGTCATTATTTTAAATAAAACTATGGGTATGAGTCCATTAAAATGTATGCTGCTATGTGATTGGCTAAACTTAAGACTTGGGAATCGATTTTTCTAGGTAACGATTTTTCTTAAGTGTGAAACTTAAAACATTAAGCAGTAGCAACTTTATTGTGTATATTTCGATTCGAGTCATGGCGATGGAAAGTTTTTAAGGTCTTCTGATTAATGCTTACTGCTTAAGATTTTCATTCTGTAAATTCCTTAATTAACACCCCTCGTGCTGTAGAGGTTTTATAGTATAGTACTTTATCCCCCATGGCAACATGTTTCGGGAATCAAAGGCTTTCGTAGTACGTGAGTTCGACGGCCTACTGAATCTTCCTTTGGATTCGATCTTGTTTACCGAGAAGCAATTTAGCGCTTCGGGTTTTTAATGTTTTTATTCTTAAATGTGCTTGTACGTCACCCGGTTCGTTAGGGATGGAGATCTTCGTAATATAAAAAAACAGAAGTACAATTTCAGAATAATTTACAATGAAATAAAAATAAAATATATACAGATATTTCTTTCACTGTGTATTATAATTAGGGACACCCGAATTTCGCGAAAAGATTTCACGACCAGTTATATTTCATAACACTTTAGCTCAGATCCACTTTCGTGATTGGGTGATCTAGGTGCTACGCGTCTTAGGTGTATGCCCGCGAATCACAGGCGTACACCGTCGGAGTTAACCAATTCTGATTGGCCAGTCAAGCAAGGGGAATGTCTTCCCACAAAGACACGCCACCAATAAGCAAAATTGAACTGCTGGTATGTCCACATGGTATTGAAATTTAGCAAGTGCGAAAATCTTTTCGCAGAATTCGGGCGTTCCTAATTATAATTCACTCTATTACAATCTTCTGTGGAAACTATTTTAGCGCCTCTGTATCGTAGGTCTTGGGAGCTCTACCAATGTTAGGCCACATCTCCCCGTGGAAAGGAAACAATTGGACGACGATGGCACGGCAGGTGGGAGGGAGTGCCTGCAGATTGGTCTGCCCGCCTGCAAGCTGCTCCTGGTTGGTGCTTTGCAAGTCGTTCTGTCTCTCTCTTTCACTTGGATAGGCGGAGCCAAGTTCGTTCTTAGGCCGGCGCGACTGTAGTTACCTGTTACATTAATCAATTTAATAAATAATTAGTGCTGCTAACAAAACTGTGTATAGACTTGATCATATATGTAGTTCTAGTTACACCAAGAGAAGCACCGCTGTACATATTCGCAAGAACTACAACTGGTAAGGTATAGGCTATTCACGGTAAAGTGAGCACTTTTGAAAGCCGCCTCCTGTGGAATAATAGTGAATTAATATATTTTATTTTAACCTTAGGCGTTAACTTCCTAGTGCAGTGGAATCTACACGCTGTGTTTATTACTTACGTGACAACATTTATTTAAAAAAGGTGGTTAAAGGATTTAAAAAAATGGCTGGAAGAAAAAATAACTAGGGCCTCGAAAGTGCTCACTTTACCGTGAACTGCCTATAAATGTCTGTATTTCTACCTTTGCGTCGATCCCTTCTGGATTATTAGGTGAAATATTTTGAACATACTCCATTGCTACACTATGTCGTCACAGAAAAACCAAGTCTGTGACGTGAAAAAAAAACACGATGGGACATGAAACAAACACGAAAACCGAGCCAAGTGTGGCTGTCAAAATATATAAATACAACGTTTAATAAATCCCACAATCAATCATGTAAGATAAATAACAAAATAGGTTTATTATTTCTTTTACTTATATATTTGGACTACAACCACTCTTGGCTCGTTTTTCGTGTTTGTTTCATGTCTCAGACTTGGGTTTTGTGACGACATAGTGTAGACATGAAGTATGCCCAAAATATGCTGCATTATCATTCTCCCCTCGTGGCAAGAATCTTTCAAACAAACCTTCTGGATTGTTCCGCACACACACGTTCCCAAATTGACACAGTTCAGTGTCCAGCAGACGTTTATATAGTCCATTCCCCATTGGAAGCAACTTTCTCGGGGCCCTGCTAAATAGCTACTTGCAAGCCCGTTTCGTATCCTTCCGCCAATGTAAACAAACATTGCCATGTGACTGTCATGGAGCATCTGTCAAATTCAATGTTTACATTCCATTGTTTGTGTACATATGTTCGTATACTTTAGCTACACCTAAAAATGAACATTGAAATGTGACCTCTACTTTTATACCTGTCAAATGTGTTGTTTACTGTTTACAGCTTTTCAAAGAATTCTTTCATATTCCAAAAACCATTCCGTATGAATATTCACAGTTTAGGCTACTAACATTATTTAGGTCAGCTTTATGACGTTTTAAAAATGCTTTAATTGAAGACAGTTCTTACGATTATTTTACATTAAAATATTTGTTTTCAACGACTTATCTCAATACATGTAATGCACGTTAGTATTTTGCCGCGACTGTGTTTAACACTGTTAAAACTGCGAGTTAAAGGGCTTTACTAATTATCCTTTTGTTATTTACATGTGTTGAGTTATTTCTTTAAAAGGACAGCCTCAGTTGGAATAGATATATAAACGAAGGAACAACCAGTGAAAAAGGCACATTAAATTCAAGCACGCAAGTCGTGTTGCTCATTTTTGTCATACAAACTTTAAAATATAGCGGCGAACATGCACTCAAATAAGCCTACGATAAATTTTATTCTGCTCATATTTCTACGTATTGCTACATACTGTTTATAAGGTTTATTGAAATTTATCGGGCTGGGCTTAGTATTTTTCTTCTGTGATTATTGCACATTACGTTACACGACTGTGTTTCAAACCCCTTAGGGCAAAGGTACAACGTTGTGATAAATAAACAAGACGGGGATGTAATTAAATAACTTCGTCATAAAAACAGTTCACATTTAAAACGTATAAATAGTACTAATCAAATATTTGAAATCACGCACACACAGGGCCAGCGTATCGACCACGATGCACAAAGGCACGCCATTTCACAGACGCAATGATTAACGAAACACACATCACAGTATATTTATTACTGGCGTAGAAACAGATTTATCACAAAATCGTAACTCGCTTAGGTAGGTTTAAAAAAACACAACGTCTACAAACGTGATGTATTAATTTGAAGTATTTTAAGGAGTAAGAATAATTTGCGTTTCGTTTGACAAAAAGCAACACGCCATGTCATGGCTCGCCACGTCTGCCAACTTCACTAGGTAACTGCCCGGCCATCATATCTAAATATATTAAAATGCCTATTCAAACATTAAAATCTCTTTTCAGTTGTAAATTACAAATTCTAAAATCATTATTTTGCTGTAATAAGTATGAAATATGCTGCAATTGAAAACATGTATAATGTGTTGCTAGCGAAGTGAAATTTCCCGAGTGTGAAAGAGACGAAGAAAGAGAAAGGGTGCGACAACCCTTGCCAGCAGACAATTTTTCAATTGCTTTCTCGCTCGATAAAACGACGCCGTACCATTACGGCCTACTCACGATATTTTCCGCTGTTATTTTAATCTTTAAAAATGAGATATGTTGACATCGGGGCTACTTAAATATTCAAATATTTCGATAGGCACAGTTTAATTTGCAAATAGTGTACTAAAAAACCAGGTTAAAATAACATTTAAACTGTGAACAGGTCGTTGCCAACACGTCGCTGCACTCGCTGTTGTTAATTCATGTTTAAAAAAGAAATAAATATTACAAGTTATAGAAGATACTAAGGTAAAGGTTCATTTATTCAATAATGGAGTACTCTAAACTTAACCACAGTGTTATATATTTTTGGAATACTGGTTATTGAAAAAAAAAAAAAAAAATGTGACTTGTTATGCCTAGAGTGTTTTTTCAAAGGTTGATTTTCATAAGTCGCTTCCAATCGGGAATGGACTGTAGTTGATTCACGGTATCTTCGGCCTTTTCTGAAGCCCTGCTAAAGTCCTACTTCCAGAATATTCCTCCGCCTCGTGCAAACTAAGCTTAACTAAGTCTGGAAGATTACACCAGAAGGACAACGCACCGGATTCGTGCGCACTCTGTTGCAACAGTATTTTGTATGAGAACTATTTCTCACTAGGCGCTACCAACACACAGTTTTTCTCATTTTTTTATTCAAATTGTTTATAAATGAAGCATTATAATTTATGGACAAAATATTAATAACATTTCAATATAACAAAGAAAAAAAGTAAATTTTATGTTAACACAAGTATAAACGCTTGTGATACATGGCGTATTTAGGAAACAACCAAGCACGTCATACGTGGGGAGATTTTTCAAAGGTTTGATTCAAAAAGGCCTAAGAAACCGTAAAAGGACTATAGTGACTGGATGAGGCCACCTCTGACCAATCTGTAACATGTTGGTCATCGCCATGATGCGAGCTGTCAATGACAAGCGCGTCTTATCTCCACTCCTCCAGCCGTGTTCCACATCAATTCACTGTTGGATCTGTCTCGTTGACTGGCTGCCCAAGAGTTGCCAACTTGATCTTCTCGCAGGATTCGGCGATTTTAAAATGCGGTCTGGCTAAATTTTATACTTGCGACGTGTCAAAAAGTTAGTGATTTTTTTTATTTAGAAATCTGGTGGCAGGTCTGGTGATTTGAATAAAATCTGAAGAATCTTAGTATTGTATCAGATTGTCGTGATATTGCGTCTTCAGGGTTGTTCATTTCCCTCAGAATATATCATGCACACCTATAGCTACGGACACCCGAATTTCGCGAAAAGATTTCCGCACGTGCTAGATTGCAATATCCCACGAGCGTACCACCAGTTTCCTTTTGCTTATTGGCTACGTGGATCTGCGAGAAGATATTTTCTTAGTTGACTGGCCGATCAGAATTAAGTTGCTCCGATACCGAACGTCTCTGATTCGTGGGAAGCTACTTAAGACGCGTAACATATAGACCACCCAATCACAAACGTGAATCTGAGCTAAAGTTTTATGAAATACAACTGGTCGTGAAATATTTTCGCGAAATTCGGGTACCCCTACCTATAGAGAGCATGGAAATATCTTGAGATACACATTACGTGTTTTATTGCGTATCTCTTGAGAGAGAAACCGTACCGTACAGCCCTGTCGTAAGCGAAGTTTCAGGAACCTACACTCTGAACAAGGACTTTAAGTATCCATATACAGAACTTGAGAGATTGTACATATGTAGGTATGTCTGGCGAATACATTATTAAGTTATTTCAAATGCAATTTTTTTTTTGCTTTTAATTCTTAGTTGTTTCAATTTCTGTCAGTGGTAATTATATATATTGTTATAAGCAATTTAACGAGTAATAATAAGAGATCAGCAAAATTCGCGTTATTATTTGGGGACATGTTAAACTTCAAACAAATGTAATTTCACAATATTTTTTATTGTTGGGCCCCGAGTAACTCTGCGCCAATAAATTATCATTTGCAATCCAACTGCTGTCCAGTCAGAAAGAAAGTGACTTCGCATCTGCGCAGCAACCAATGGATAAGCGACGCCAGTTAGAGTATATGAGATGCTGGCGATTAGTCGATCTCGCAATGCTGGAATTGGCAGCTAGGGGCACAGTTTTTTAGAACTCAAAATACCATCTGAAATAGTGCGGGACCGAACTGCCAGACCTTGGGTCGCCAGACTTGCGTTTTAAACCATTCGGCTATCACGACACGCACTGGGACAAGAGTTTATAAGTAGGATATAGCTTGTAGCCGAATAAATAATAGCTTGTCTCTAATTAAAGACATTACTTTTATATTTTTATTACATAATTTAAATTTCTTGTATAATTTTTAATGTTTTATGTACATATCAATATTTTTTTTAAGTTTATGTACAAATCAATCATTCTTTAAGTATATAATCTTAATATATATTTTTTATTTCTTATATAATTTTTTTAAGAATCTTATATTAATTTTGAGTATTTTTTAACAATAATATATATATTTTTAAATTTTATTTTATATTATTTTGGTTTAACTTACATATATATTATTTAGATTTAACTTTTATAATTTATTAAGTATTAATTTTTTATTATATTATTTCTTATATTAATTTTTATTGTTTTGGCTTAACTTATATATATATATTATTTATGATATAACTTATTCTATACTTTCATTTTTAAGTATTTTATTTTATATATAATATTTTTTATTAAACTTTGAAACGTATCGAGTGAGAAGTCTACGGATCCGTATTTTTCAGACAGGTAAGAATATGTCATCAGAATATATGATCATGTGACTATGTAAAGCGCCATATTGGATTTTTTTAAAAGCAAATACAAAAAACGGTTTTTAGTAAATATATTATGAACGTTGATTATTTGCGCTTTTTCTATTTTTAATTACATATAATATTTTTATTATTTTCCAGACTTAAGCATGCAAGGACTTCTATTTTGAACTTAGAAAAATATATCCTACTCCTATGTATTGTAATGCTTGTAAATTTCACACCATCCCATAATCAAACTGTTCAGTATCCACTCAACCTAACCTAAGAAAACCTTACCTTACTTCACCTATCCTAAGATAACCTAACCCAATCATCTTGTTAAGAACTCTAAATATATATTATTTTATATTTCTCTCGACATTCAACCATCACACTCTAGTCATCGCCAGACCCCTCTTCACCTCCCCTCCTTCTAGTCGTACCTAACAAACATATCGAATTTCGAATTGTACAGAATATCAATACACATATAGTACCTTTCACCATCACATTAGCTTGCCTCATCCATACTATTAACAATACAGTCCATATATTGACTACCATCTAACTTTGCCAGTTACACATATAAACAAGCCATACCAGCTGCCGAACCAATCAAATATTCTAACCATGCTATCATAAGATCAATAATATTAATTTAACCATCTACAGCACCCATATCGTCTTAATTTTCATCAAACCATCCCGCTCATACCAACCGACCATACCAGCTAAGTATTCTGCCCTCTCATACTAACTACATAAAAAAAAAACAAAACAAATCACACAGTTAAACCATTCTCCTCACACCATTTAAGCTATACTTTTTTCATAATGCCAAAATAACCGAACATGTGATCAGGTAATACCAATCAACCGTACAAGCAAATTAACTATACAACCGTCATACTTGTATGTGTTCAACCCCATGTCAGTAATTTGAATATATTGTATTTCTCTCGACATCCACTTAACCTACTCACCAGCACATATAGTCATGCACGTAAGAACATAGCATGCATTTTCATATTGTGTAGGACACGGAATATTTTTAACTTAGTCATACCCATTCTACCCCATGTCAGGACTTTGAAAGACGTGTTAACCTAACCTAACCTAACTACGACATTCTAGTCATGTACGTTAGAACTTGGAATAATTTCTAAGTATATTTTTTAATATTAGGGAAATGTGGACCTATGGAGCTATAAATCTATGGAGCGATTATGGAGCTATGGAGCGGATATTGAGCTATGAAGCTATGGAGCGATTTTGCAACTATGGAGCTATGGAGCGATTATGGAGCAATGGAGCTATAGAGCGATTATGGAGCGAATATGGAGCTATGAAGCTATGTATCTACGGAGCGATTATGGAGCTATAGAGCTATGGGTGTGACCATGAGTTCAAGCCGAGTGAATATAACACTAGGAGGAAATATATTTTCACATTGATAAGAACATATACAATACCAAGGCAATTATGATTAGTTAACAGCATTTTAGAACGAGTACTATAGCCTTCCTACGACATGCACTCCCATAAATGTTGATTTAAACTGAATTAATAAGTGTTTCAGAGCGGCAGATACACATATTACTATGAATTTATATAAACATTTTATTCACATATATTCAATAGATAGATCACCGCATTCTTTTGCAGAATATCTGCTCTACTAACCAACACTAGACTAAAAATTT
Organism: Dryococelus australis; assembly: GCA_029891345.1. Lineage (NCBI taxonomy): Eukaryota > Metazoa > Arthropoda > Insecta > Phasmatodea > Phasmatidae > Dryococelus > Dryococelus australis. The sequence continues at coordinate 41,982,753 of CM057003.1, forward strand.
ACTCATGCCTTAAACTAGAAGTCATGTAGACCGGAGTTCAGACATCTTGAACAAACCATCGCTAGATTTAAACTCACAACGCCCCCTTCATTTTATCCGAGGACCAGTTGACCTTATAAATGTCAAGAGCAGGTCTGTACCTGCACGGTTACTGGAGTCTGTACGTGCTTCCTGGCCGTTTTCGCACCTGGACGGTGTCTGATAGCCTTAGTCAGCACATGGCATTTCTGCTCCCCCTTGGTGTCTGGTAACTGGAGTCTGCACCTGCTTACAAGTCGTTTTTCCACCTGGATGGTGTCTGATGACCATGTGCATGGGAATAGCTGTGTTATCATTTATGCAACTGCTCGGTGTCTGGTAAATAAAGAAAATGAGTCAGCAGACTTCGCGAGCAAATACAAGCCTGCAACTGAATTGAACACTGGCACATTTAGTATGGTGGCGGAGTGAAAAAAATAAGCGAAGAGGGAGAAACTGATATATAAAATTGGAGGAGAAGGCTCGTAGTATTAGTTGAATCGAAACACTGAGCAATAATTGGGGAAAAAAAATTTTTTTTAATAGTTTCAGGGTCTCGAACACAGATCTCTATGCCATGCCTAGCCAGTAGATATTGCGAGAAGTTCCCACGCAAACCTCGCTAATAAGCTTCGAAACTCGCATCATTAATCAAATAGCGAACCACTTATATTACCATGATTCCTATATACAATGCCTAAAAATTCCATTTCGCCTTTAATATGAATTCTTATAATATTCACCAAACAATGGGGAAAATTGTCGCATTTTTCTAAGACCGATAGAAAGTTAACATATTTTATAATTTCAGTACTTGCAAATGTTTCCCTCATGCTTTTAATTGGACATTAAATTAAGGAACTGCTTTCCCTGTGCCATTACCAACTTTAATGGGCACAGGCCAGGCAGAACGCCCTTTAAATTGCATGCAGATAGGGGCAGTGATATTTTCCGAAGGTTGCGTTCAAAAGTTCTCAATTAACTGTGAACAGACTATATTAAATATCACTTAGGTAGGTGCCTATAGGGGTTGGCTGGTGGGTAGGTCTCGTCGACAGCGAGGCCATTGGAGATGGTGCAATTGTTCAGAGTAGCAGGAACTTGGAAGGAATCGCCCCATGGTCTATAGTAATGATGCATCCCAGCATTCGCCTGGAGTGATTCCGAGAAACCATGGAAAACCGAAACCAGGATGGCCAGACTGGGAATCGAACCTGGGTCCTCCCGAAAGCGAGTCCAGTGAATCACCGCTGCGCCACCTTGCTCAGTTACAGGCGCGAGAAATTAAAAATTCCATGTCGGCCATCGTCAAGCCTTAGTTTCTATAAACAGTCCTTAGCATTGCTGTGAGAACCCAGGCATGCTTCAGCAGTGATGTAACTGCCAGGTCCAAGCCACGGGCAGGTAATGTGCTCACCATGTGGGATCTTCTACATGTGGCATCTCCTTTTGCTGATGCGCTGCATGACTGGGAGCCTGACCCCTGATGCATAGCAGCACACGTGCTTAGATAATGCGAAGGCGACGTACTATCACACTGATGCAATGCACGTGTGACAACAGGGAGGTGACATCATTTCTATATGCAGCAATTAAGTCATGACAACTCGAGACACTGCTCTGAGCTAGCATGAAATAAAACTTAATGTAATATTCTAAGCTTTGTTTACATGAGGCGGAGGAATATCCTGGAAGTAACTGCGAATGTGCACACAATATTCGCGGACAAGCAAGATTTTATGTGTTAAATAATAAAAAAAAAGTGTGCATTACTATATGTCCGAAACTTACCTTCACAATAAAAAATTTAATGTATTTTTATGCTTATAAAATGTATTTTCAAAAAATTAGAGGAACTTCGAGAATATATTCAGACTCACTCTGTAATGACTTGCATAAAAGCAAAACCATTAATAATTATAATAATTTGTAGAGGTTCGATGACTCTTAACAACGAGGTCTTGAGTGCTGATGAAGGGGAAGTGAGGTGAGAATGGAGCAGTGCTGGAATGCAAAGGCAGGAGATCATCGAGTGAAAAAACCTCGCCAGCTAATAATAATTGACCAATATATGAAGCCCATTGCAGATATATGGTGGAGAAATACACAATGTGCATACAAGTAGATTCCAAGCAGGAAACAGTCAGAATGCATAGAGAAGTTCCCAACTTTGTGTAGAAAGCAATGCTAAACATTACTCAGCTTGATGTGTGATATTATTTCCATACATTGTATAGGTTCAAAACTAAATTTACCAAAAATATTTTTACAGAAATTGGAATACTAGATAATTTCATAAGCAGCGTAAACTTGGTCAGAAGTACAATTAGTGTACCATATGTGTCAAATACACCCAAGTAATCTATTTCAATTATGCTTACCTAACTTACTTCTATTTTTTCTTACAGAGTAGTATTTATGAAAAACAAAAATTAATCAGATCTGGTATTACATAGCTTCCGAACAATCTTTGTAACTCACTCATGCTGAACAAGAAAAGGTAAGAATTTTGAAAGTTAGACATATGTTTTTGTATAAATAAATACTGTAAAATGTTACATTATCACAACTAAATATTTCAGCCAATCAATGCATCTTGATGATAAAATCATGGAATCAATCAATTAAGTGTGTGTTTTTTATTACCAGTGCTTCTTAACCGACTGTATTTTCAAAAGAAAAATCAAATTTGTAATAAATTTTTGTCAGTAGTCCTATTTAAAAACTACCTCTATCAAACATCCATACCAATAAAAAAATTGCTGACTGCTTTGGGGGCACGACAGAGGGATTTACGTGAACACACTCGCATTAAAGGGGTAATATTGTTACAATTTCTCTGTCTAGAAATAAAGTGGGCTATACTAAGTTCGTTAAGGGATGGAGGTCTTAATCAAGTAAAAGAATTAATTACAATTTTCTTATTTTATTTACAATATCTACAGTAAAATTCTCTGAACTCAAAATCTCACAATAAATTGATATTACTTACTGTTCACAATAAATGATTCCAATTTAAGCAAATTTATAATTTAAAAAATCAATAAAATAAAATAATTAATGATCAGTCCCAATAGAGAGTGTATCAACCTATTAAAATATTCTGCGAAATATGTGTCCAAATAGACAGTTCGAATATTTACAATTGAGTCCGTATTACACTTCCATTCAGTCCCAACTCAATTCAGTCCATGTCCAGCCAGTCGCAATGTTCTAGAGTCCTCCAAGCACCCTCCGCAAAGTAGGCTTCACTCGTCGGTTTCACACCCTTTCGTCCATTCACGCCACGAACACCTCGCTCGCCGTCGTCCCGCAATCTCCAGTCGTCGTCCACACTTCTCTTCGCTCGCGCACACTCGGCAAGGTGGCCTCCGTCAAAGACTCCCGGCTGCTGGGTTGTGGCAGTATATATAGTGTCTTAGACTGCCACCAAGAATCTTCCCCAACACCGGTGATGCGTCGCGGAAGGCCAAGGCCCAGCCCAGTCTCACCAGAACATTCTTGTGTCATCGCCAGACTGGTCGAAACCTCCAACAGGGGAGAGGGGCCGTGACACAGGCAAGGCGCCGAGTAGTGCGACAGCCCGCTCTCCATTATTCACGGGTTTCCCAGAAAGGGGGTCAGGAGGCAACCCTGGGGATGGGGAGGAGTTAGGTGGGTCCAGCGCCACAGTGCCAGGCAGCAGCGCATAACAATATGTTTGCCGTATATGGGAATAAAATGAAAGTAACGAAATTGATACTTCGATTTTATGTAGTAAATCAAAATATATAGGCAAGATGCTACGATTTGCACACCAACCTAGTATATCGGTGTAGTGAGATGTAAGTTACTGCCTGGAAATGTTTGCCCTTGTCCAAAATTGCTGCCAGTCGTCGCGAGTCCCCACCCGTGTTATAGGGTGTCTACAACAGTAAGGCCACATCGTCTTGGTTGCCATTTTTTATTTAACCTCTTGCATGTATTGTGTGTAATAGAGTACTGAAAAACATCTGACTTGAATAAATTACATTTTCTTGCTGAAAAGTTGAGGTGCACTTAAAGTCCATATATATCATTTTCCATATTTCTGCCTAGCACTCCCATGCTGTGCTCTCGGAATAATATTAAGTTACGGATTGGGGTTCAAACATGGTTATATCGTAAGTTGGTCGGTTCTACTGGAAAAAATCCATACCGAAATTATGTTTTAATTCATAAGTAATAGATATGTATTGGTCGTAATATTTAAAATATTTATATTCAAAATAATTATGATAATTATCATATATTTTTTAACTTAGGTATTTATACATACATACATACACCCCAATGATTAACCTGACATACATACGCCCCCACTGATTAACCCACACCCCTGTGACAATCGACAGTGACACAAGTTCCCGCAGGGAACTCACTAGGGTCATATCACCCTTGCAGTGACATGTGCATGTAATTGAACAGTTGATTTAAGATCCGTAATGCAGGCAAAAAGACTGTATTTTGGCCATTTATACTTAAACAAGACATGCAATTATTCGAAAATGAGTGATATTTTCTTCTACACCAGCAACCATCAGCTGACACAGTACTTTGCAAATGGTGGTGGAGGAGTTAGTTTACAAGCTCTCTTTGAGTCATTGAGTAATAAGTGCCTTTTCTGAAAACAAGTAATTAAATTACAATACACCACAGGGGTATATTGTCCCTACGATTCACCTTATAGGTGAATAATTTTGCTGTTAGTAGTCACTGTGTGTGTGTGTGTTTGTATGCGTACGTGTGTGTGAGACTATATCTTAGTTTGTCTTTTTCCCCCCTTGAAAACAAGTAATTAAATTACAACACACCACAAGGATGTATTGTCCCTACGATTCACCTTATAGGTGAATAAATTTGACTGTCAGTGGTCACTCTGTGTGTGTGTGTGTGTCACTATACCTTGATAGGGTAATGCATCTGTAACAGCAATTCTGAGAACATCATTAATTAATTGCAAAATGCATGTTTATTTAAAGCCAAGAAAACCTGCTACTTCGTTCTGCTCAGAAATCCGGGGAAGCGACCTCAAAACATATGATTGTTTATTAACTAACATTTAAAAAAATTTAAGTAATTTAAAAAAATATATAAAAGTTCATTTTTTTTACCATTAAGAAATAATTCACAAGAAATTAAAAATAACTATAGTGCAAAGAAATTATACAAGGAAAAATAAATAAAACACTCGGATATATTTTCCATACACTATTTCTTTGGTATACAGTCAACACAAAACACATATATAATTTAAAAAAAAGATGACGGCCTCCAATAACAGCCAATGTAAACAAATAAGAGAGAATGAGAGAGAAAGGAAAGAAGAAGAGAGAATGAGAGAGAAGGAAAGAGGAAGGGAGAAGGACAGGAAGAAAGAGAAAGAAAAAAGAAAGAAAGAATGCAAAAGAGAAAAAGTGGGAGAATTCTAAGAAAACCATTGGAATGCAAGATCATGAAAAAATGACTTACTGGTTACCAAGATGGCAGTGCAAGATGGCGGTCCAAGACGTTGGTCCAATATGGCGGCGTACTAGCTACAAATATGGCGGTGTACTGACTAGCAACATGGCGGAATCCTAGATGGCGGATGCGTGACCGAAATGATAGAGCAGGAAGTCCGGAATCCAACATGGCGACCGCATTACCTTGGCGCCTCGCGCCTCCTGCCCGAGCCCTTGTCCTCGGAGGCACTATATACCACTACTGTAACTTTATTTTAAACTTCCAAAAACAGTTTACATTTTGGTGCTATACCTGTCGGTTCATTTCCAAACTACATTTTTTTAATATGAGTGGTGAATAAAATAAACTTTTTTGCTCACGTATTTTATTACAAATACGTACATTCAACTATTTTAATAATTTATAAATATACATTTACTATCCAACACATTAGTGGAATAGAATATGTGAACCAACTGTGGAATATCAGTGAAGTCTGCTGTTTCTGCAAACAGAAATATCGACGTGAGCTTGACTTTCCGGTGTGGCCCGTGCGGAACACGAAGACTGTTTCCTATTGACTGTTGTTGTTTTCAGCCCTGTCTGTTTGGCGTGATCGATGTACATGTTAACTGGGCATAACACTCATTACTAGAACATTCAGAAAACGGTGAACAAAAACAACCAACAGCGGTGCTAAAATGGGCGCAGAAAGCAGTAAATAAAGTGGAGCAAGGCGGTATTCAAAATAAACATCAGATAACCTGCTCCACGCATAAAATTGGCATAAATCAACCACAAAATCAAGTTGTGGAATAAATTTGACAAATATTTCTCTAATGAAATACACTTTCCACTAATGTTTGCATCACTTGTTACTCGTTATCACTGACAAGCTTTCTACCAGAAAACTCTCCAAACACGTTAGCTACATTTTCTGGGATCAAATTGGTTCTCTAATCTCACAAAATATAACCGTTTGCTGATAATGCTCTCTCGCTGTCAGCATTATAAAGTGGAATCCACAGTGCAGGTACAGTATGCTGGACAAAATCAAGGTGTTTCTCATGTAAGCCTAAAAAAACCGTGAATATATCAACTGACATCACCTGATTCTAGAAGGCCAGGTAACTTCTACAAATTTTTGCTGTGGTGACTTGCAAGTAGGCCTATAGTTATTTTCCGTTCACTTGTATACCGAGTTTTGTCAGCTGTATTCTTCTATGCATATTTCGGATGAAACACTTTCCCAAAATAAAGTCATTTCCTCTATCTTTGTTCATTCAGTGTACCAATCTAGTGTGGCATCTCAAGCCCACACTAACCATATCTTCACCAATTGAATGTTGTCTGACTTTGGACAACAATTTTGTTATTTCAGAGCTGGTCTCTTCTTCTAATGAATCTCTACTGGCCAAATGAGGGTGGTTGCTTATGTCAATCCGGGATCTGAACCCAAAACATAAATAACTGAATTTCACATATATGGGATGCCTGCCAAGGTAGTGAGAGATTTTCTCCGCGTTTTTTGAGCTAGTTCCAAGGGTTCACTCAAGATAGCTCTTCAATCATTTCCTTTATCCCGTCGCACCGTCGTACGGCAATACATGTAACTTGGGCTAAGCCATTGCTCCTTGTCAACCACCAATCATCTAACACACCGAATAACATAAATTATTTGATCCTCAGGAACCGCCAGTGTAGAGCAACACTGTAAAGGTTTGGTAGGTGTCCGCACATGGATAGTGACAAGAAATCATCTTATTTATTTTATTCTACTTTTACAGTTAAGTGTAGGTTTTCTGAAAACTTGTGCAAATATTTTTTTATATTTCCGTTAATTTTGCAATGCTATGTAGTGGCTGTTTTAGCATCAATTATGTGGTATTCAAAATTATTAGATCATTGTCAAATTATTTGTACCCTACCAAAATATTCCGTTGAACCTTTGGGTGTAGAATTTGTCGCAAAAAAAAAAAAAAAAAAAAAAAAAAAACTAATATGAACCTGGCGGTAGCTTTTTTCCCTGCCTTCCAAAAAGTTAGTAAACATACGAACACGTATCGTGTCTACCACATGCCCTGTTTTGACGAACCAGTGTTGGTTTTCATTTTCGTGTGCCCTCAAAATGCAAACCGCGAGTGCATTAAAACATATATCACTACAGTTTAGCATTCCCCTAGGGATCTTTAAGCCAACAAAGATCCAGAAAAGCAAATTCACCTGCCTGCCGTTCTTAATTTTATGTTCTTTGAATATTTTCTTGGCACTTTTTTAAATCAAATGCCGCGCAACGAAGTCTGGTTTTTATGACAGTGAATCAATGATTCAGCAAGTCATTACGATATAAGTAACTATATGATATTATATTTAGTTGCATGCATAATTAAACTAACGTCAGATTATACTGATATTCAGACCTTGATCCCATAATTTATTGCGTAGTGCGTTTAATGATTTAATTTAATAATTAATACATATACTTAAAAATTAAAGTATGCAAAGCACACGTCACGCTGAATTATAAGACAGATAGTGCTGCACGAATTTCGTGGACTACAGGTATATAAATGAAACTAGGTCATCGGCCGGTATAATTTAATTAATTTTTTTTCTTCGTATTTTTTAACATCTTGTCAGTGAATTACTGCAGTAATGACACGTATTTCTCGAACACCATGTTAATCACCGTTCAAACCGAAACGAATAGTTCTTGCCGCAGTAGTTTTCTATCCCATAGAAGTTTTCGAAGCAGTTCGTGCTGGTAATGATTGTCGAGTTCTGTAACACATGCGGCATGGCTTAAAATGGCCTCACGAGCGTTTAATGGCGCCAGATCACGCCTTGATTCATGCTACTTAGACACGATTTCGAACTAGCCATGTACGTAGTGGTTGGCTTGTGTGAACCAAGACCAGGAATACGGTCTAAAATAGTACGTGAGGGTATAGGAATCTTCGTCTTCTAGCCTGACCTTAAATACGTGTTATTGAAATCAATTTGGCTTGACGTCAATGTGTTTTAGTAAGTGTAGGAAGCAGTTCACAGCCGTATGTACACCGTTTTATGATTCTCTTTTACAATAATTTCGTACCATAAGCTAGTTAGCTATCGTTGTTTATAAGCTAATTGGAACAGATAAAAAAAAATATATCGAACAAGCTTGAGGAAATTTTCGGAGCAATGATATGTGTTAATGATCACGGAAATGTTTCTCGATCAAGAGAATTGTAGACCTAACTAACCAAAATTATTTCATCGACAACATACTATCTGGTTTAATTTTTTTTTTTTTTTTGGGTGTGTCCATTATTGAAGTTTCGATCTTGGAATTTAATTTCCACGGCCATCATTTGAAATCAATATGGGGCGACAGAAAAATTTAACACTTGCAGTTTTATCACACTAACATGTTACCTCAGTTGGGTAGACCTACCAATTTATTTCAGACTGAAAAATTTGCTGTTGCAAAGTGCAAAAAGAAACAGAAATCCATTTACTCCTAGAGACAACTCACACTTTATGGGCAAAACGAACGCCTATACTGTTACAAGACGCAAAAGGGGCGTATGCGAATTCGCGCGGGATGTGAGTCTTAATAATAACATAATAACTAAATTACATTTTATTTTATCCACACTGTTATTATTTACAACAGTAAACTGTCCATCTCCAATACTAATCTTGCTATTCTCAGTAAGCATAATATTTAATGTCTATCCCAATTTCAATTAAAGCCCTTCTCAATGTCTCTGTATTGGTTTTCGTCATTTGATTCAGACTCTTTATTTACACATGTTGAGTCTGTATGTCGACATCGTTATTAAAGTCTATTCACGATAAAGTGAGCACTTTTGAAATCAACCATAGAAAAATGTCACTGCCCCTACGTGAATATATTTTAACAGGCGAACTGAGGGACATGCGCCCAGTAAAGTTTATAACGTTGAATGGAAAGTAGTTCCATATCTTAATGTCGAATAAAAAGTGTCAGGTAAACATTTGTAATGACTTAATTTTTTTTTCAATTGATGTTTTTTTATGCATCAAAGTATAAATATGAGCAGATTTGCAAAACATTTTCTTTTATAATAATTTCACAGTTGCACTTGACCGAGGCGTGAATAAAGTGACGAGGTCCATGGCAGTGATAATTTTGCATAAGGCGGAAGAAAACAGAATGTGTATACAAGCAGATCTTAAGCAGGGCTTTCAAAAGTGCTCATTTTACCATGAACAGCTGAACTCATGAGCAGTGGTTTATCAAGTCAAGTGAAAACAACATACTTGAACAACATCTAAGCTGTTACTGAAATTACAAAGTGCTATGGTAGTTTCCAAAACGTTTGTTAACCTGGGTTAAGACTTCTTCTACTAGGTTGGGAAGCGCATGGCTACTAGAATTTTTCGCCACTGGGTAAGCGCTGGTGTCGCATGTGTACCAGATTTTCTCTGTTTCTACTTTAACAAATAATAATAATAATTGCAATACACACAAATAAAATATAAAATAACTATGTGCCTAAGTAAAATATTTCTCTTTTATTATTCACGTTGATAAAATTTTTAATTATAAGCTGAACTCCCGTGGCGCAGTCGGTTGGTGCGCCACCGATCTGGGGTGCTGGCGGCTCTGGGTTCGAAGCTCTATACAACACAATGCAATGCATACAAGTAGATCTTCAGCAGGGCTTACAAGAGTGCTCATTTCACTGTGAACAGCCTATAATGCCTTCCACTCACCCAACCAGTTCAGTAGTCCCGCCCATCAGTTGCACTCTTCACTGTACGGATGCTCGCAGTCCGCAGACTTGCACGTCCACTCTCGCCCCCATCGTCGCTCTACTGGCTCGTCACGTCGCTGGTCTCCGAACACCTCTCACTTACGGTCACACAATCCAGCCAAACTCTCAACTGCCATACGCTGAAAAGAAGCTCTCCGCTCGGAGGCCGTAGTTTCAGTTTGACAGGTAGTATTAATGAAAATGTTTGATAATAGAAAATTTACATCTTATCAGTTGTTTAATACTTGTGTATCTAATTTTCATTTTGTGTTATTCCGCGCTTGCAAGAAGGCAAAAACTTAATTGATAAAGCATGCGCGTTTTCTAGACTTTTTACAATTAGCAGATAACACACAATTCAAATTCAGCACAGAAGTAATAAACATCTCGTGAAACAAAAATTTGCCATAATCGTACAATCTAACTAATTATTTGTAAATTTACTATATCAGTGTATACGTACAGTGACAAATAGTGAAAGGTGAAATATTTTCCCATGTATCTAAGGCAACGTTCCTACATCTGTTTAGGAAAGAGTCGAATGCGTAGGGAAGTCCCCAACTTTGTATGGTAACGATGCTGAACATTTCCATATTTTCAGCCTGATACGCAGTACTATTGCCGTGCATGGAATAGATTAAAAACTTCCATTACAATTTAGGAAGTCTACTTGAAATTTTTTTAGCGTGGTACATTGTCAGTAATTACTATGAATCCGAAATGATAACGCGAAAACAAGCATTTCTGTAAACGGGGCGACGACGAGCCTTAAATAGTCTCGGCTGCCCAATTTTGAAGGTCCCCCACATCCCGGGTCAAACTGAGAGAGGAAAGGGCGATGAAACAGAACACCCTTTCAGATAACCGTAGAAATTTTATCCGCTGGTGAGGAGCGCGATTTGCGATGGGCTTATCGAGGCGGCATGGGCCGTTGGAAATCATCGCGGATGTTTTCATTACTACTCTGTCCTTCACTAGGTAGCGCGGGGCCGGGCAAGGAAGTGATGCAAAGCAGCGAGTACTGTTATGGAGTAACACATGAAGTAACAATTTGTTAACTCCATACAAGAAACTGGTTATGTATATGCTGTTCACTGTAAAATGAGCACTTTTGAAATCAACTTTTGAAAAAAGTCACTGCTCCTACCTGCATATATTTTAAGGGACGCACCGAGTGACATGCGCCCAGTAAAGTTGGTAACGATGGAGGAAGAGTAGTTCCATATTTCAACTTCGAATAAAAAGTGTTAGGCAACCATTTGCGATAACTTAAATTATTTCTTCCGCTGTCTGTTTCATTAATGCATCGAAGTTTAAGAATAAGCAGATTTGTAAAATAGTTACTTTTCTAATTATTTCACATTTTTACTTGACTTACGCGTGAATAAAGTGATGAGGCCCATGACAATGTTAATTTTACGTAAAGCGGAAGAATACATAACATACATAAAAATAGATCTTGAGCAGGGCTTTCGAAAGTGCTCAGTTTATCGTGAAGAGCCTATATGAGTGTAACTGAATGACAAGAGATGACATCGCTACTCTGAATAATTGGTAGGGATAGGAAAATTTCGCGAGTTCAGTGACCTGTGTGCTAGACTCCACAGTCCTTTTTTTATAGTCGAACATCAGATGTTTGTTCATTGGTTGTTGCCCCAGTGTTACCCCACATCTGACAGTACGGGATCCGAGTATTGTTCCCTTGCAAGTCGGTTATTGGCGCGGAGTCGTCCAGGGTTGTGTCTAATAAACTCTGATCCAATTGCAAACGTGACACCAGTGTTCACGCGTTTGAAATATATCTTGTCCTGAAATGAATTCGCGAATTTTTCCTATCCCCAATGATTGGGTTTATTAACCATGTTAACACACAATGACAATATTACGTTACTATTACTTAATCGGGGGAGCTTATATTGAATGTATTATATAACTAACCTAATATGAAATGGTTACCTCAGTCACTGATGCGAGAAACCAACCGAAATGTCCCCGACATTGGAGATGTTTCCAGAGGCTGTTCTGGTAGGCGGCTATCGGTGGTCAGACACCCTCATCCCTGGGTGATATCTCGTTGCTGGCCGAACGAGGAAAGACCCCCGCACCCAACATGGGGCTGGCCTATATCGGTCGTGTTTACTCGCCGGTAGAGAGGGTTTCTGAAACTGGCTCTTCGCGATGGTTCGTTGCAATCCCGCTCGTTTCCTGGTTCTAGTTTTCGAAGGTGTGCTCAGGCAGGCTGTCTGCCTAAGACCTCATCACATCGTAACAGAACGTACCACTGTATAGTAATTTTTTAATTTTTCTAATATAATTTTTATGCGTAATATGGCAATAAACTTTTTCTGGTGAAATGCCTTTTTAAGGCAGAACACCTGCATATTAAATTACCTTTAGGTTCATCGATTTAAAACTAGTTTAGTTTAGAGTAAATTAATTTCAGATGAACACAATAACCTCTGTGATTATTTAATCGCATGCATATGAAGTTTCGAGTTCCTCGAAGATCAAAACCACTTCGCACTGAGAAAACATTCGCATGTCTGAACCTGAAGAGCCTTTAAAACATGTTCATTGCCAAAACAAAGGGTTCGTTTTGAGAGCTGTTTCTCTTGCTACTGCAGTCATTATTCAATATTCCTTCTTTTACGCGTCCCTAGGTACTGAACAGCAGAAATTGTCTGCAACACCCAAATTTCATTAGGGCTCATTTGTATTCTCTATCCTGTCAAATGGTGGCCTGCGCGACATGCACGCCCGCAGCCGAATGCATTTCCATCAGGCACTCTTTTATTTCCCATTGGTTCTCGGCGGCACGCAGAGGAATTTGCTTCGGCTCCGCGGCGCAAGTAACGCGAAGACCTCCCGAGTCCCCAGGGATACATAACTACGTCAGCGGAAACGTGAGCGACCGGAAATACCAGCAAGCTCCGGGTGGATAATGGGCCTTGCCGTAGCCGCTGGAGGGGAGCAGAGGATGGGAATTTAATTGAGAAAAAAAAAAGTTTTAAAAGCCGGTAATCGAGTTTACGTCGCGCCGTCCTGTCATTTTGCGCTGCTCGCCGCTGTTATTTCAAAGACGGGAGGGAAAAAATAACAGTGAAGGAAAGCCCTTGATTTTCGCTTTGCGGTCGCTCGTTCTGGGTCGCAGTTTGTCTAGCGAATAAACTAACACCGTTGTCAAAGAGGTGAATACGTCACGGTTAGCGTGTCACTAGTTCTTGAGTTCAATTCCACGTTCCCACAGGTTCATGTATCATGCATTTTACTATATTGTTTATATATATATAACTGTGAGAAGTAGGAATATTTTTTAGCTCTCTAACGTGTTTATCCAAAAAATAATGTTTTACATGGACGCACATAATATAGTTCTTATTTCAACAGATGTAGTTTTGAAACTACAAAACTCAAATTTTTCTAATATACGAGGAGTAGAATGATTTCGATCAGTCGGGGACAATGTATTTTAAATGGCCACAGAGTGAATAGGGGAGTAGGCACCAGGCACCGGCCGGTCGTCATGTTGTGACGTCACCCGACCATTATGTTGGATTCAGGTGATCTTGACTGTTGACAATGAACTTGACCCTAAATGATTTTTAACCCAAAAATTGCAGGAAAAGTTATATAATCCCCCAAAAATTATAAAAAATAAAAATAATAAAGAATTTAGTTCGAAAAAACATTTTAAGATGTACATGTAGGAGGTCCGGGGTTCTATGGCAGGTGGGTCGACTAAGCTCCCGACACGACCAGCCCTCGTCAGGTCAACCAGTTTCCATCTTGTCCGCTATGTTAGATGATGACGACTTTGACCTTGACCTTCAACCTTGACCTTGGATTAACATGAAACCAAAAAATCCCAAAAAAATATAAAAATAAAAAATGCATAAAAAATTACAAAAATGATTTTAAAATATTTTTTTTAAATTTATAACAAATTATAAAAAAAAATATTATAAAGTGTACATTTCCGGAGGTCCCAACACGACCAACCGTCGCCTATTTTTTTTATTGGTTATATAATCGGTCAATTACTCATATTCTTGCCACATTTACTGTCGATTTTTTGTATCGCCCATTAGAGGGAACTGGTAACTCATGTTTAGTGTTTAAGATCAGGGGGAATGTTGCGAAGAATGTTATCTGTTTTTACGCACTTTCCTGTATCTTTCTTGTAATATTTTTGTAGTAAAACCTGCTCTCCATTTCTGTCTTCTCCGATCGCCTCCAACCCTTCACACCTACACCCGAGCCCATTTTCTTGCTGACATTCGCAGCCGCATTCCGCTTCTCGTATGCAATGTTTTACTTTTGTGAAACTTTTATTGGAGGCTGTAACACGGTTACCATGACTTCTGAACTAAACGTTGTGTATATCAATTTCAATTAAAAGTTTGGAAACGATCACTTTGTTTTCAGAGTTGCTACGTAGAGCACAATGATCGACCATAAAATTCTCAACGGAGCACATATTCTTTGCCTTCGAAACACTATCGGCGGATATACACGCATGATTTCCCCCGAGTCCTCCACTGCAATATTATTCCAACAGAAAAGCTAGCGAAATCATCCAGCTCCCTCAACACTTAGGATGAAAGCCCCGATAGTCTTCGTTTATAAAAATGAATGAAAAATGCCGCAATTCGTACTGTGTATCTATGGCCTGTTGACATATCACCGAGAATTCCGATATTCTACCGAATAAACAAGAAATATTTTCTGGCGTGAGAAAAATATCACGTGTCAGTGAAATTTTAAAAAAAGAAAGAAAATATGAGCAGTTCTTTAATGGACGACTTAACACTTGTGTTCCCTGCTCATTTTCTTGCTGTGTGGCATCCATTAATACACTCGATGTACACGTAGGTGTATAACGCATATCTTCAACAAAGAAGTGCCGAGTAACAAGAACCGTGGTGAACCAACACAAATAACTTCCACGACGGTTTAACCCACTCTCACAGAGTGTACAAAACTTTGTGCACGATACCAGGGGAGGTTATGTTTTGGCCGGCAGTCTATCTACACTGCGAGCTTCAGTGAATTCCCTATGCTTGGCTGTTTTCAACCGAGTCATAAACGAAGCTACTGCCACAGCTTATGAATAAGGACACAAAAATCCCGCGAATTTGGATTATCTACAGGCTATAGAATCCTTAGTACGCTGTACACTGTTCATTGGTAGCTGTCTAAGTGTGTAAAGACTATTCGCGGCGATAAAGTGAGCACTTTTGAAGTCAACCTTAGAAAGAATACACTGCTCCTACCTGCATATATTTTAACACATGCACCCAGTAAAGTTGGTAACAGTGGGGGAGGGGGAGAAGTAGCGCTATATATTAACGTCCCATTCAAAGTGTTAAGTAAGCATTTATGATAACTTAAATTATTTCTTTCGCTTACTGTTCTCTTAATGCGCCCGAGTGTCATAATGAGCAGATTTGTACAATAATAACTTTTATAATAATTTCACTGTTACGCTTGACTGACGCTTGAATAAAGTGACTAGGCCCATAGCAGTGTTAATCTTACATAAGGCGGAAGAATACACGACGTGCATACAGGGTTTTCAAAAATGCTTAGTTTACCGTGACGAAGTAGCATGGGACTCGGTGCTTGTTTTCTTGTAGGCCTGTTGTTAAAGTCTGATCGCGGTAACCTCACAATTTTTTAATCAAACCTTTGAGAATTCACCCCATGTAAGAGGTGTTTGGTTGCTTGCTAAATATATTATGTATCACAAGCGTTTTATAATTCCGTTAACACAAAGTATCTTATTTTTTGTTTAAATTAAAGTTTAAGTTATATTTTATCTACAAATTTTAATATTATATTTCTTCTTGATATGGATAAAAACGGAGAGAATATGGGTGTGTTGGCAACGCCGAATAATGAATAGTCCTTATGCAGAATAATCACACTGGATGCGCACGAATGCGGTGCGTTGTACATTTGGTGTAATTTTTTTAGAATTACTTAAGCTTTTTTTTTTTTTTGCATCAGGTGGAGGGATATCCTGAAAGTATAACTTTAGCTGGGCTTCAGAAAAGTTGGGAGTAACTGTTAACAGACTATAACACACAGCCGTCCACGGCGTGTCTAATAAACAATCAGTGCGTGTGCTCGGCCCCATATCAATTCGTGAAATTGTTATATCTTTACTCATGAATGTTTCGTATCGCTATCACCGAACACAAAGCATACAGCTCATTGGTTGCGATAATGAAAAAAGTTCTGCATTATCTTATATAATAAATGTTTTGTATGTGCAGTACCTGCAACCAGAAATTAAAGTAGGACCAAAAGGATTAAATGTATGACGATATCGACTTAATGATGGTAGATGTTTATAATTTTTATTACATTCTGATGATAGTGTTTTTACGCTCATTTCCACTTTACTGAACCTGCAGTAAACCAGAGTATTGCGTAGTAACATTGTCTGGTTCGATGGCCGTCGAAGGCAGAGCCGTAAGTCTAGCAAGGTCATCATTGTCTCCCACCGTCAGCACAATGCGGCAAAGACATTTCACGGTAAAACGAGCACTTTTCAAAGCCTCGCTTAAGATCTACTTGTATGCACGTTGTGTAGTCTTCCGCTCTATCTAAAATTAACATTGGCATGGGCTTTATCACTTTATTCATGCGGCGGTCAAGTGAAACAGTGAAATTATTAGAAAAATAATATTTTACAAATCTGGTAATTTATTATATTTCGAATTAGTAAAACAAAAAAAAAAAAAAAAAACAGAATGCGAAAGAAATAATTTAGATGATCGCAAATGGTTACCGAACAAGTTTTATCCTACGGTAAGATACGTAACTATATTCCATCGATCGTTACCAACTTTCCTGGGCGCATGTCACTTAGTGCGCCCGTTCAAATATAGGTACGCAGGCAGGGGCAGTGACTTTGTCTAAGGTTGATTTGAAACGTGCTCGAATAGCCTTTACCGAGATACTTCGTCTGAAAAGTTGGCGTAGGTCGTATTGTGACGCGTGGTATGTTCAATACGCTCACTGGACTTCAGGAGGAGTGTTGAGCCAGACATGCAGCAAGCACTGTGTCTCGACAGTTGTCAACGGATAGAAAGCATATATTTCTAAGAACACTCACGAGTGAGTCCAAAACAAATTTCGTATTTTGTTGATCCCGGAACAAGCGTTTTCTTATGTTTATGGGTGCAAAGCTACACATCTGGGTCTCCGGGAAATTTATGAAAATTTACTTGGTTTTTAAAAAAGGATGTAAATTTTTATTGATGTTCTGAACTCCCTGAACAATTAATAATCTTCAAACAAATACTGTAACACACTACAGACGAAAGGATGGAACTATTTTTTTTTTCCTAATAAAGGACTATACCGAGTCCCATCATATGTTGTCAACAGAAGCCACTGTAGTTGGTATCGAATCGGGCGAATATATATCCGGGCGAGTATCTTAATTGCAAAATAATTTTCACCGCCGGTTTTTTTAAGGGAATATTTAAAATATATAATCTCCTTCTAAAAGTGAATTTTTTGCCAAGCCCAATCCAGTGCCGTGACCGACTCACAAACTAAATTTCTTGTTGGGTGACACCAAGGCGAGGGAATGACACCTTACAATGGCAACAGAGTAGGTCTAAATCAAGAGAATTAAGAAAGTTAACAAAAATTAAGAAAACTAGCAAATTGTTTACAGCTTGTTCATATATTTAGAAAATGTATCTTTAAGTAATATATCTTAACGTCATTCTTAATTTTATTAAATGCAACAAATTGGAAGGAATGGAAAGTTTGTATTCAGCACTGTTCATTTTAGTTTCTCGCGTTACTGCATATTCCAAAACAACGACACGCACTGATTGTATTGCCTATCGCCTGTGACGTCACGTAGTAGAGGTGGTAAGGCTTTGTAGTCTCGGTGGTTGGTAACTCTGCAGTCAGCTGAGACGACGATAATCTGCTTCATGACTATAGGTCATTTCGCACCAACTCCTACTGGGTGATGTAGTGGTTAGACTACTCGCTTCCCACCCAGGCGAGCCGGGTTCGATTCCCGGCGGGGTCGCTCCCGGATTTTCGCATGCGGGGTTCGTGCCGGACGACGCCGCTGGTTGACGGGTTTTCTCGGGGATACCCCGTTTCCCCCGCCCTTGCATTCCGGCGCTGCTCCATACTCACCTCGCTTCACCCTCGCCGGCTCTCCAGACCTCGCTGACGAGAGCAGCCCAAATATCTTCGCACATACACACCAACTCATATTTGTAGAAAATAAATGTGAAATTATTAAAAACTAGGGGTTAGCCCGTGACTTTTATTTCGTATTGTCACGGGGCCAGAACAGTTACCATGTTAAAAAATGTTGTTATCATATAAAGGCTGAAAAAATAATTGCATAGATATATGTAAGTAAATGAAATGATGTGATATTAACTCAACATTGCCGCTACTGTGGTTCTATTTAATATTTCTCTATCCACTTAGCCACTGCGGCCCCACCTAACATAGTTCTATCCACTGAGCCACTAAGGCCCCACTTGGAATCTCTTTATCTACTGAGCCACTATGGCCCCACTTGGAATCGCTCTATCCACTGAGCCACTATGGCCCCACTTGGAATCGCTCTATCCACTGAGCCACTGCGGCTCCACTTGGAATATCTCTATCCACTGAGCCACTAAGGCCCCACTTGGAATCTCTTTATCTACTGAGCCACTATGGCCCCACTTGGAATCGCTCTATCCACTGAGCCACTATGACCCCACTTGGAATCGCTCTATCCACTGAGCCACTGCAACCCTACTTGGAATCGCTCTATCCACTGAGCCACTGCGGCTCCACTTGGAATATCTCTATCCACTGAGCCACTAAGGCCCCACTTGGAATCTCTCTATCCACTGAGCCACTAAGGCCCCACTTGGAATCTCTCTATCCAATTGAGCTACTAAGGCCCCATTTGATATATATCAATCCACTTGGCCACTGTGGCCCCACTTGATATAGTTATATCCACTGAGCCACTGCGGCCCCACTTAACATATTTCTATCCACTAAACCACTAAGGCCCCACTTGGAATCACTCTATCCACTGAGCCACTATGACCCCACTTGGAATCGCTCTATCCACTGAGCCACTATGGCCCCACTTGTAATCGCTCTATCCACTGAGTCACTGTGGCCTAACTTACTCAACATTGAAGCGAGACATTTGAAGTAAACACAAATTATATTTCATTACCTCCATATCTCTATGCAATATTCTCTATGCATTAATACAAAACTTTTCATAAGGAAAAGGTAATCCAAAAATGAGTTTTTAGGGTACAAGTTAATGATTGAGTAATCTGATCTTGTTGAAATTCGAACTTGATCCGTATTTTACCGTGAGGATTCGCTCTGCAAAATTTGAAGAACTTATGCTGAGTTTCGAGGGGCTTGGAGGTATTAAAGACAGAGAGAGAGAGAGAGAGAGAGAGAGAGAGAGAGAGAGAGAGAGAGAGAGAGAGAGAGAGATCGTCTACTTATTATATAGGATACTGATTTTAATTTTTAGCACGGTTATAAAGTACCAAGTAAAAGAAACCTACGTTACCTACTTTTCCCTGTAGATTGCTGAATATAGTCAGTTCAGTGTATCTCTTTTCTACACATTATTTATGTTGTTGGTAATTTTTGTCGTTATAATCACTTTTTTCAAAGAAAAAAAACCTTCGCGATATACAATGTATAGAATTAATAGACAGAACAGAAGACTTAACGTGGTTACAAAACAATGCAGACAAATATCAGGTAGATGTTTACAGCTAGCCATAAGGGTCAGGTGATTCAGTCGACTATAGTCTATTCGCCGTTTCTCCACGCTGTTTAAAAAAAATAAACCTTTGAAAAATTGCCGTATGTATGACGTGTTCAGTTATTTCATAACTCTGTCATGTATTACAAACGTTTTGCACTTCTGTCAACATTAAAGTACCTTATTTTTGGTTGAATTGAACTTTTACTTGTAACCTATCTATAAGTAATAATATTTCATTCATGATATGAACAAAATAAAAAATAAAATATGTGTGTTGATGCCTGGTAAGAAATAGTTTTCATGCAAAATTATTTTACAGTGACTGCGCACGAATCCGGTGTGCTGTCCCTTTCGTGTAATTTTCTAAGCTCAGTTAAGCTTTGTTTGCAAGAGGCGGAGGAATATACTGTAAGTAGAACTTTAGCAGGTCTACAGAAGAGTTGGAAATAACCGTGTACACCCTGGATTTCTAAGCATTTGTAGTTGTATAGTGTATACGCGGTTTCTTCGCACGTTTTGAATCAAACCTTTGAGAATCACCACACGTATGACGCATGCAGTTGGTTTCTAAACATGCCGTGTGCCCATGTATTACAAGCGTTTTATACCTCGGTTAACATTAAATTATTTTATTTTTAGTTTAAATTAAGTTTCGCGTATATTTTATTTATAAATTATAATATTTAATTTATAATAAATATGAATTAAAACGGCGAGAAAACATGTGTGTTGGTGATGCCTAGTAAGAAATAGTTCTCATGCAAAATATTATTACAGCCGAGTGCGCACGAATACGGTGTATTGTCTCTCTGGTTTAAATTTCTAGACTTATTTAAGGTTAGTTTGAACGAGGCGGAGGAATACACTGACATTAGAACTTTAGCAGGGCCTTAGAAAATGTGAAGTAACCGTGAATAATGGATTATACACCAGGAGCATGAAAAAAAAAAGAAAATGAACTCTACGATTCGGGGTAACACAACGGCAGTGGTTAAGCAGCTGTTCGATATTTACTGAACCTGGTGTTTTCTAGTTTACACACCGGGCAATTAAAACTTTGTTTCGCAGCTGACATCACGCCACGCGTGTAACGGGTGCGCAATTGGTTCGCAATGCGTTCAACTTCACCCTGTTCCACGGACGTTATTGGTTCCTGCGGTGTTGTGCAGGAGTGAGCGAGGCCCATTATACCCTGTAACAGTTGACCCTCGCGTTGCTGACAAAGTGAAAACTTAGAGATATTTAGAATTTTGGTTTTATGTTAACGGGAGTGAAGATTTCATTTTACTGGCGTATTGATTAACTCGTCTTTATTTGTGGGATAAGTAAATGGCTGAAGCTATATACTAAAATATGGGAAATGTTTTATTCTTAAAATACTATTTCACAAAGAAATTGAAAATTGCAACACCTAATCTTAATACCCTTGAAGAGCCATTTTTTTTTTGTTTTGATTGTGTTTTACGTTCTTTTGGTTTTTAATTTTAGACAAATTAGTGTTAGAAATAAATATTAACCATTTGCAACGTATATGTGGGAATTGTAGGTTAAAATTCCTAACTAGACAAATTTCTTAAAGTTATTTAAATATACCGTTTAGGTGAAAAGTACTTTTTTTTTAATTGCTAAAATTATCGCGAAGAATTTTCTTCAAAATCGAGCGCTTTGCTCACTGTAACTGCTGTTTTGAACTTTATTTCTGCCCTGAAACCTAAAATTAAACCGCCAGTAAGCCACTATTTTAATGTTAAAGAAATTTGCGTTAATGTGATGAAATCAAATGAGCTGTAAGAAATCTATTCTCACGTAATGTTTTCAGTTTTGTTGGGCGTAGTATATAGTGTAAAATTTGTTTCTATAAATTATTACCCAATTTTTTTACGATTTTATCGAGCTGCTATTCGTCAGCATAAAACAAAAGTATACAATATGCTCAAAATGTATACAACATACTTTTCGATCATGAGCAGCTCTTACGTTACTGATGCAGCAAGGAAACTGAATCGCCACGTGAACAACACGAACGGAGTTCACATAAACAGAGACAGTGTCTGTGCAGCAACCAACGACCTCGTCTCGCTTGCAAATTTCTTCCCCGTCAAGAACAATCAACTGATCGTGGAGTGGCGTCAGGGTTCCCGCACAAAAACCTTTAAGTGGTTTGGGCTGTAGGTCTGGTTCGTGTTTCGCGGTGAAATTGAGTTTCGTGCGTACGTGTTGTTTTTATTGGCTGGGGCAGTTTGATGTCTCGCGCTTGTCAGGCGGACTTGGTATGGCGTCGTGTTGTGCCAACGTTGAATTCAATTGACGCGAGTTGTGATCGCGGGAACAACGTCAATTTTCTAATGCGGGACTGTGGTGTAAACTTCCTGCGGAGTGTTAGCAGTTGGCATCTGCCCCCCCCCCCCCCCCCCCGCCAATTAGTTGAGTGACACTTGACCATAGGGTGGTCCGAGCCCGGGACCCTCTTTAAGAACGTATTACGAATAAAGTCACTGCCCTTGCAAGCATATATTTTAATGGGCGCAATGAGTGACAGTACTCCAGTAAAGTTGGTAACGATTGATGGAAAGTAGTTCCATATCTTAACGTCAAATAAAAAGTGTTGGAAAACCAGCTGTGATAACTTAAAACTATTTCTTTCTTCGCTTTCAGTTTTTTAATGCATAAAAGTGGTAAAAATTAACAGATTTGTAAAGTATTACTTTCTTATTGATTTCAGAGTTTCATTTTACCGACGGATGGATAAAGTGACAAGGCCCATAGCAATGTTAATTTTACATAAGGCGGAAGACTACACATCATGTATACAAGTAGATCTTAAGCAGGGCTTTCGAAAATGCTTATTATACAGTGAGCTGTCTTTACACCAAAAAATGTTCATGTGATTTACCACTGCAGAAAGCATAAAATGAACACATTGAGACACGCTGCATATGTTATTTTATTTGCTGGCTTCATTGCAGGTACTAAGGGAAGATGAGATCCAACGTTCTTGAAAGAAATATTGCATATACATCTATCCTGGCCTTGACCACGCTGCATGTTAAACCAAGACGTTGACTCCTGAGTACTTTGAATACGACCACCACTAATCGGAGCACTGGCCAATTATGGCCACTCCTACGACTTTCATATTTCGTTGACCGTTGTTGACAACACCACAATAGCCAGTGTTTTTACGTTTAATGCCAACCCCGGCCGAGATCGTTAAGGCGGTGATGATAATGGTTCAAATCCCGGTCAGGACACGGATTTGTGTAGCGTTTTGAGACGTAATTGTCGGTTAGTTTAGTATGAAAGCCTTCCGCCGATTAGTCTTTGTCCGTAAAAAAAAAAAGGGGGCCGTCAAATAATGAATAACCATTATATATGTATTGGCATCTAGAAACAAGTTGTAATTGAAGAGGTGGATTTCAAAAGTGCCTTGGTCAAAAAAACTACTTTTTCAGGAAATTATTGTTTACGTTTGTATGTTAAGTTTGATAATGTCACGCACGAAAGACATACAAACATAAAATATAACAGTATTAACATGTTTTCAGGATGTTATTGTTATCTTAAGGTCAATAGAATACTTTCAATTTGGATATTATAATTGAAATATCGTCCAAAAGAGCACAAGTCATTGACTTAGTGCTTTTTGGAAAATAACACATGGAAGCGTATTAGGCCTTGCCTTTGTTTTCTCTCGTACAATAATAATGAGGGCCGGATTAGGCAGACACGTGGTTTATGTTCATGAACAAGTTTAATATTAACTCTGTGTTAACATGTACCAAGACCTAAAATATGAATAGTACACACGAAGGAAAACGTTCAAAACTAACAAGAACTTAGTGACAGCTTTGAAAACCTATTAAGTCTTTTGAAATGGCAACGATATAAAGGTTAAACAGTTCAAACAAATGGCTCTTCTTCGTCATATGCAACAATATTGTTGCATGTCCACTGAGCGTAACGAACTTCAGAAGTTCCTCCACGTCTTGTAGTTTCTTTTGACTAACATGGTTTTCTTCTGGCAAAACAGGAACGTTTTTGTACACTTCGTGCAATAGTTCAGTTGGTTTAGTCACCTTGACAGTTGTAGGCAGACCATTATATGTTTTTAATGCCGATATTAGTTTGATGCTCTTTTGAATAGATCAGAACACTTTGCTTACACATTTTAAAGGAAAGTTTTTTTACTAGGGCCTTCTTTGAGGCCTCCATAAAGTTGGAAATCACCCAATCAGTGTCCAACACATTGACTGTAGCACCAGTCACAAACACCTTGTGATATTCATTAGGCTGTATAATTGTATTCTTTTTTTCGTAACTCCTGTTCAAATCGCCCAAATACTCTGTAAGGGGGCATATAGCTATGACCCCTGATAGTAAAGTAATGTTCCACATGTTTAAATGTTCTAGATTTGTGAATGTAGTTGAGTAAAAACATCATCATACTGGTATTTTTATTTTGCCCACTTCAGGTATCAGTAAATGACCATAGAGTTAAAGATTTTTCTGGCACATTTTGAAACCTTTTCTTTACATTTTCCAAAAAAATGACTCAAAGCCGATGTTACCTCATTAGAGCCTCGACCACTTTGGTCTTCGGTCCAAGTGTACACAGATGTGTTGGAAGTGTTTTGGTTCTTTTCCATCAAAACAAACGTCAAATTGTACAGCCAGATCTGTCTGGCATAAGATACTTCACTCACCCTTAGTTTGGGCAATGGTTGGTTTTGTTCCATGTCAAATGAAATCCTGATTACATTAGTTTCTTCTGTCTTCATGATTTCATAAAACGTTTTAGCTCTAAGCTTATGAAGCCTGTAGTGAATCATCACTCGAGCCTTCTCAGCTAGGTCACTTGAAGTCTTGATTCGGTTCTTAGCCTGGTAACAAAAGGAGCACACTTCCACCTTTGGGCTTCCAAAACTGAGATTAAACTTGTTTTAAAAGACCTTTAAAAATTTGAAGCAACTGGTTTATTTTTTTTTTTTTATTTTTTTTTTTTATTTTTTTTTTTTTTTTTTTTTCCACATTCGCCACAACCTTTTGATAGAAAGTTCAGGATTAAGGTAACCCCGAACACTTTTTCCTCTGCCATAATGGCTTTCATAGCATCTTAAAGATTTGACATACTCTATCATTGGGTCTTAAATATCAGTATGTCTGGGTTTTAACCGAGCCCCACCACGTCTTTCAGGTGGACATTCCCCAGATACCTTCATATGTTTGCTTAGGTTATTTACTCTTTTACGAGAAAATCTTGTCACAAACAAGAAGGTTTGGTTACAGACATTTAGAATACGACCGCTTGTGTGCCGTATGAAATATTTAGTAACCGTACGGCTTCTAGGATTGGTTTTCTTCCTAGGCCTATGCTGTTTAGGCACTTGTGTGAGAATATACTTGAAAACAAAGCTGTTGCGGTCAGCAGCTGTTTTATGTTTATAGATTTTGTCATGAAATGCACTTATATCTGTCGGAGACAACAAAGTAGCCCTACAAGGATTACAACCTTCTTCTTTATGCTTGCATGCAACTGAAGGATCACCGTGGGGTTCACTACTGTTTCTGGCAAACCTTTTACGGTTTTTAGCCCACTCATCTTTGTTTCTCGCTCTTTTTATACTTCGTATATTACTTGTATCTCTTACAGAACATGGCCAGTCATCTAGTTCACTTAAATTCATTTTAGCACTTTTACATTTACGATTAAGAAGCGAGACAACACCACAATCAAACACTGATAAACAGACATAACCTCAACTGAGTTAAAAAACATTGGCAGTGCTGTTTAACAGCTGCTGAAGGTGCAGCCGCGCATGCGCAGATGAGGGTTTAACTGACTAAGGCTTGTTTGAAAAAAAAAAAGCACCTGACTTAGGAAGTGATTGGAATAATCACTGTTTTCACTATAGTATAACAGCTAGGACAAATGAGCTTTTGGAATAGATGTTAGAGTAGACAATGTGGACAATTGCATTTTACTCAATACACTTATAAACGCAAAATCGGCCAAATATGACTTAGGCTGCTTTGGAATCCACCTCTTCAATTAATAATAAAGGAATTAGAGTCATCATCCTAACGCCAGCTCGTGACATCGCCCATAAAAATAAATAATAATGTATTAATATTTTATAATTTCACTTAAGTGCTCGTTTTTTTTTTTTTTTTTTTTTTTTTTTTTTTTTTTTTTTTTTTTTTTCATTTATTAAATATGTATGTATTCCCTACTCCTGTTTGGCTTCTTTTGAGTAAGGGCCTACACCTTGTTACGTCGCACGATATTTTGTTCGGGGCTGAAACAGACATCCTTATTTTCACTCTGCACATATCACTCCTTCACAATAGAGGTTGTATCCATGGAGATTAAAATAGTTTACTTTTTTCACACACACTTTATACATTATTAATTAAAATCTAACTGAAAATCTGCCTTGAAATGACACCAATCGCAAGATATCTGTACAATACAGATTTATAGAACCGATGAACTTTTTCCAAACCTGTGGCCTCGTGGTATTCGGTCGATAATTAAATAGAGGGGCTGGGATCTGTTCTTCGCTGTAACGTGAATTTTCAGCTATGTACAACGGTGGTTAAATTATATCCAGGTGTCTGTACCAAGACTAAATGAACAAATCGCGTAATGAACTAAACAAAAATGATCGGCAAAAAAATCTAGGTAACCAGTGCGAGGTTTGTAGAGATTGACAGCACAATAATGCTGACTTTTGAACCAGTAATCTGGCGGAAACACGATGCAAAACTTGTACGTCCTTCAGGCACACATGGTTAGACGAGAATTCACAACAACAGGCCTACTGGCTCGGCTTAATTTAAATGCGACGAGATTTGCATTTTAAATGAAGATGTGACGCGTCGTTGGAAAAGTTACTCCGAAAGCAAATATGCTGATTTATAATTGCCCGACCTCGCGTGTATTCAGTTTTACGGTCGACGACACTTACGGCGTTAGATAATACGAGACAAGCGGATTTCAGTGTCGTCGTTGTTTGTATTGCTGCATTATGGAGCGATGGGCGAGTGCCGTTTTGCGTATACGGTTAAGTTTAGTTTACCAAGCAAACTGCACCCTAACGAGACCACAACGAGAGGGCGAAACTGTGATCGAGTGATGACACAAAATTACTCACTGGACGACTCGCAAGTATTACGTGAGGTAATAGAAGTAATGATCTACGTTTTACGCAAGTATATTTGTTCCATTTCCGGACGCGTCTCCTGGTTTGCCCGGCGAAGTGAATTATCTTAGTCATAGCTGTCTAGCTACAACTGTTTTACAACATTTCGGGAACTGAAATTTCTTACTGTTCCTTATAGCACGTTCTCCTGATCCAGAAGTTATGCGGCACCAAATTTATGGCTCTGCTATCGTCGTTTAATGCAATCAATTTTGCACGACAGTTTAGCGAACGTTTCCCCGAACATGTAGGAATTAAAGTGGTTTGCATTTCCATTATCTCTAGCGTGGTTCGTTTTTTTCGGATGTAAATTATTTCTTAGTACCAACTTGAACACTTTAAAACACTCGGAGAAATTGTCGTTTGAGACAAGCGTTATTAAAAATGTCTACTTGTGTCTGCGAAATGTTCAACATTTCACGTCCCGTTGCTTATCGCTTTCGCCATGTTTCCGGAGAAATCATCAAGTGTAAAGATGAATGGTTGTTAATAACCCGTTATGTTTAAATGCGTGGGCATATTTACGCCCACCTCTAACAAAAAGCGAACCTAATAATGAGTATCTTGTCAGTTTATCAAGCTCATTAACTTATTTCATGGTCGAATTATTTTTTCAACGGCATAAAATTTATTTGAAGTCAAGATATTAATACTTCTTTTCGGCCATATTCATACGTAAAATGGGCTGTGGGCGTAGCTGAATAATGAGTCATTTTTACGTAGAGCACAACAGTAATTGATGGGGTTTATTGGACACGAGGAACATACAATATCAAATTACGTGATTATTAATCGGAGGAGTTTATATGGAATATCATTATTCTAAATTACATCTGTTTATGATTAACTACCACACGCCACTGCAACTGCAGTCTAACTGGAATGCCCGAAACTTTATCATGATGGCGGAGGCTGTTTCTGGTAGGTGGTTATCGACGACCGGACATACCCATCTCCATATCCTTCTCGTGGCGATGCCCCGATGAGGAAAGACGCCTCGCCCCGTATGACGTTTGCCTATATCGGGCGCGTTGTTTGGCGTATTCCGCCCCGATTACTGGCCTGGCAGAGGGGGTTTTTGCAACTCGCTTCGCACGGTGGTTACCGCGGTCCTGCTCGTGTCCTCATTAGATGTTTGAAGGTGTGATCAGGCAGGCCGTTCAGCTAAGGCCTGTTCACTTCATGACATCCCACTTCCTTCACCTCTGCGTTACTTCGCTTTTCCACTATCTCCATGGGAGTTAGAAATATATTTGTTAAAGCGCATCTTAAACTCTCAACACAGCTCACTTTCGTATTCCCATTTTCTTCATAATGTTGCGACCATAACTTAGACGAATCACCTTGTGTAAATCAATTTTGGTTGTTTCCTCAATAAATTGTGGATCGCAAGCGTTTTGTAATATCGATAACAATAAGATAAGTTGATTATTTTTATTAATAGTAACTTTTATTTCTGTTTTGTCTGGAGATTATAGAATTTATTTCACACACAATATTTATTTCAAACAGAGAGAAAAGGGGTAGGTTGGTAATGGCTATTAACAATTAGATCTTATGTAAAATATTATTGCACCGAATTTTGTGTATTGTTTGTATAGTAAACGTTTCTTGCTTTAATATCTACGTTTTTTGGCAACGCATTTCATTGTAATGCATAAAAAATTGCTATCGATTGTTCAGCGCACTAAAAGATTCTCCGTTCTCCACTTCATGTTGTATTTCTTTCTACATTAAATTGCGTGTTACGTACATATGGCGGCAGCGTAGGTCGCGGGTAGATTTTTTAAGTATTTTTTTAGTAGGGATTCAGAAAATTTGGAAGTAGCCATGACTAGACTCATGTGATTTTATAAACGAGACAAGAAGATATAACGAGTGTTGTTAATGGAGAACTTTTTTGTTTCTTCCCAGAGTAACTCCCCTCCACAAAGTAATGCGTGCCCACCACTGAAGCTAGAATAAAGTGAATATACAAAAAATAACTTCTAACATGTTAGCTAGTATCCTTAGCTGGAGAAGGGGCGGGGGGGGGGGGGGGGTAAGTAACAAGGCGCATTAGAACGGGGCGTATCCGTGAGGGTTTTATAAAGAAGCAATAATCCGGACAGCAGCGAACCCATCTGCCCCGGTTAATACTTCCCCAGCGGCGGCACTCACGGGTCTCTCTCGCTCTCTCTCTCTCTGCGGAATGGGGCTGGCTCTCTTCGTATCCCCGTTATAAGGGCCGCACGCAGTCCTCTCCAGCCTGCCGAGAATACTCATTAGCCATCTCTTCATGCCCTCGCCGGGGAGAGAATGTCCGTACGGCTGCGCTAGGGGTTGGAGTGGAAGGGGTTGGCTTGCAGCATTATCGCCGCAACTAATTACTGAAGGCAAGTGAAACGTGATTGCGTTGCAGAGCAGCTCTTGCACTCGCCAGCGCGTTCAGTAAGCCCACGCGGCAAAGGGGTTAGCTGTGGCACAGAGTGGGTAAGTTGACAGAGATGAAACAGCGAACTACAGACGCACGCGACAGTAAAGTGGCGTCGCCAGCCGGCTACAGGTTAGGACGCAGTTCGCCAGTCGGCGCCTGATAACTTTCTCATGGACCGCCAGTCCAGCTAATAGGTAGGAACCGGCTGAAATTTACGTTATTATTGGTTAACATGTTAGACTTTATTGTCATATACCTACTTGAGAGCAATTTGTGAGTTGCTTAAGATCTAAGCGTATGAGCATTGTGTATTCTTGCGGCGTATTGTAAAATTAACGTCGTCGTGGGCCTGATCACTTTGTTTATGCGTCGGTCAAGCGAAAATGTGAAGATGTTAGAAAAGTAAATATTTTACACATTTGCTGTGATCACTATGTGCATTGAAAAACACCGACAGAAAAATTGATTAATTCAGTATTCAGAAATTTGCACCCATACTTTTAATTCGACATTAATGCAGTGAGCAAGATATTAAAATACAGGCTGCGTCTAAATTTCACCGTAAAATTCGGCTGCGTGTTAATTTGGAAATAAGAAATGGAAATCATATATAAGTCCTATAGTCTGAAGAGAATCCTAAGGGTGATATACATAATTGAAGATGTACCAGAAACACTAGTTTATTGCATACACTGGAGAAAATATTTAAGATGGAACAATGAGTGTTTTAATGAAGGAAAAATGAAAAAAATATCTGCAAACACCATGACGTCTGTCGCTGTCATCAAACTATTTCATATAAATAATCATGGTTATTACCTTTATTTGGAAATAACCTCCATTACGCCGTAGCATATTTGGGACCTGAATGATGAATTTTTAATCCCCATGTTGCAATTGACGAAAAATGTGTGTGTTTTTTTTTAAAACTCTAAACCGCAACGTTTTCGAGTTAAGAGTGGGATGGACCACCGCATTTTTTGTGAAATAGTTGTTTGCGCGAATACGCGTATCTCGGTAAATAAACGTTCTGCAAATACGACTTTTTGTCAGAAAATATTAAAAACCATTATCTATGCCCCTATTTTTTTTACTTTTGTCATATTAAGTGTATTCTTGTAGAAAAAATTTGTGAAAATTGTTAAATATCGAATTTTTAAAGCTTGCCTATGCAGTTACTTTAAACGGCAAGAGAAAAGTACAAAGATACGGGCGTAGTTTAATCTGGGGTCTTTCATCGCGTGTAATAAAACAACACTGTTACAGATCTAATTTGCACAGTACAGCGTCATGGCGGAAACACTGCACGCCTTGCGCGTAGGAGCGATGAGGCACTAGGCGTGCGTGTTAATGTCACCCGTATCGCTCCCTCGCTTCTTGACCGTGGCCGCGACGGTCCCATGGGGTCCATCCCACTCGTAAAACTTACCAATACCTGGGATTTAGGCAACACGCAAATCCTTCAGAGACACACTGTTGCAGCAATCAAAGGGAGGGGAAGATTCCAGAGAGTGCTACATAACAGTGACAGTGTAATAAACTATTGCTTTAAGTCTAACTTCAAAAACGTCTCCCGCTCATAAAAAGTCACTTTTTACCATAGGTGGCACATAAGTTTTCAACTTCTTTTTTCATGATTAACCTGCAGCCGTAATTTGACGGTCGAATTAAGATACAGTCTCTGTGTATGTAGACAGGGGCAGTGACCTTTTAAAAGGTTGGTTTCAAGTGTTAAATTAACCGTGAACAACTTATGACTTCCGAAGAAAAGTGAAATGTGATTGTTTCACCAAGCGACTCCGCGATCGCCAGCGTTCAGTGCATTGGAAAATGTCACCTATAGTGTATTTGTCATCCTATGTATGACTTGTTTGATTGTTTCCCAAATATACCATTTAACACAAGCGTTTCATACTTCTGTTAACATAGAAGCCTCTTATTTTTTATT
The DNA here is from genome assembly GCA_029891345.1 of Dryococelus australis. NCBI lineage: Eukaryota > Metazoa > Arthropoda > Insecta > Phasmatodea > Phasmatidae > Dryococelus > Dryococelus australis. Next base: position 42,014,374 of record CM057003.1, read on the forward strand.
TAATTAAACTTTGACTTATATTTTATCTATAAATTATTTTATTTCATTAATATGAATAAAAACAGGGATAAAATAGTTCTTATGAAGAATATAATCAAAGTGGGTGCCAACGAATGTGAGGTACGTTGTTCCGTTGGTATCATTTTCTATAGGCTGTCCACGGAAAAGTGAGCATTTTTGAGGCCCTAGTTCCTTTTTCCTTTCAGCCATGTTTTATTTTAGCCACCATTTAAAATAAATATTCCCATGTAAGCAATAAACGCAGTGTGCATATTCCACCGCACTCGGAAGTAAACGTCTAAGGCTAAATACATATATATATTTTTTTTTTGGATATTATTCCAAATGAGAGGGCTTTCAAAAGTGCTCACTTTACCGTGAATATCATATAGTCTCGGTTGAGCCTTGTTCGCACGAGACGGGGTATAACGTGAAAGAAGAACTTCATTAGATCTTCAGAGAAGTTGGAAGTTACAGTGAATGGACTATATAGGTAGTGCGCGGGAACAATGCCTGTTAACACGCCGTGATTCATCCGCCCGCACGGCGTTGACCCGCCTGTAGAATAGGTACGTGTACAGAGGGGAAACAGCGAGGTGATTCCTTCGATGGGGAAGTACCCGTTCGCCGATTGACTTCGCGAGGCTCTGGGGAAGTGCCTCGCGTCTGATTGGCTGCTGCATTGTTCTAGTCTGTTCGCGGTTACTTCACAGGTTTTGAATCGAACCTCAGAAAAATCACCGCATGTATGTTTCTTAAGCGTTTTATACTTACGTTAACATAAAAATATTTTATTTCTATATTAAATTTAACTACTGCAAATGTTTAATCCATAAATTATAATATTTTATTTATCTATATGAATATCAACAGGGAGAAAGTAGCCGTATTAGTAATTCCTGGTACTAAATATATATTATGCAAAATATTATTGCACTCGGGTGAATGCGGTGTGTTGTCTCTTCGGTGTGATGTTCCAGACCCGGTTAAGCTTTGTTTGGATGAGGCAGGGGCAATATTTCGGGAGTATAATCCACTCGCGTTTACTTCACACTTTACTGAAGGCCTGCTAAAGTTCTACTCCCAGGATATTCCTCTGCCTCGTGGAAACGAAGCTTAACTAAGTCTAGAAAATCACACCACAGGACAACGCACCGAATTCGTGCGCACTCGATTATAATAATATTTTGCATGAGAACTGTTTCTCACTAGGCGCTACCGAAACAGATTTTTTTTTCTCACTGTTTTCATTCAGGTTTATTATAAATGCAATATAATCACTTATAAATAAAACATCGGTAAATCTTCAACTTAACGACAGATAATATACTTGCATGTTAACAGAGGTATAAAGCGTTTATGATACATGGTATGTTTAGGAAATAACTGAATACGTCATTCATGGGGTGATTTTTGGAAGGTTTGATTCAGAAAGAGTGATGAAATCGCGAATAGACCATAGCGCTTAAGCAGCGCTTCAGAAAATTTTGTAAGTCACGAGGCGCCGATTTGCGCACCCTGTTCCGGACAGTTGGTGGCAGGTGACGCCATTTTTCTGGCGCGTGTGGCTGGAGTTCGCGTGTTAGCGGCTTTCGCACCGTTGTATTCGCCTACTCTGTGACCCGATTGTCGATTGGAGACGTAGCCCGCAGTAAGAGGTGTGGGAAACGGCAGTGGGCCCTTGGTCGGAGTGGTGCCACGTGGGTTGAAGTTTAAAAACTTTCAGAGTTTTTTTTTTTTGTGAAATAGTTGTTTGCGCGAATACGCGTATCTCTGTAAACAAATGTTCTACAAATACGACTTTTTGCCAGAAAAGATAAAAACAATTATCTATGTCCCTATTTTTTTACTTTTGTCATATTAAGTATATTCTCGGAGAAAAAAATTCTTGAAGGTGGTCAAATATCGCATTTTTAAAGCTTGCCTATGCAGTTTCCTTAAGCGGCAAGAGAAAAGTACAACGATAGAACGTAGTTTATATCTGTGGTATTTCATCGCGTGTAATAAAACCCCATTGTTACAGATCTGAGTTGTACAGTACAGCGTCACGACGGAAACACGGCACGCCTTGCTCGTAGGAGCGATGAGGCGCTAGGCGTGCGTGTTAATTTCGCCCGTATCGCTCCCTCGTTTCTTGACCTTGGACGCGCAGGTACATAATACCCTTAATATATTTTGGGGGTGCCGCGGTGGGTGTAGCGGCTAGGAAGCTTTGCCGCCCACCAGGCGAAACGGGTTCGATTTCCGAATTTTCCCACGTGGGAATCGTGCCGGACGACGCCGCTGGTCGGAGGATTTTCTCGGAGATCTCAGGCTCACCCACACTTGCATTCCGGCACTGCGTCATTAAAAACTCGTTTCGCCCTCATCGGCTCTCAAGACCTAGTGGTTAAGAGCCGCCCAGATATCTCCACTCCGCACCATTTAAATAATTCTCTTGAAAATATTAAGATTACAACTAACAATAAAAGTTTATGTGGAGGTATGCGTTACTTAAATAATATGTACCATTAGCTCTTAAAGAAAGGGGAAAATATGTTCATCATATTGTCATTGAGTTAATATTAACGAGTATTTATCCTTCAGTAGCCGAAGCCGCACAAATATTCTAGCGATTTCATATTTCGCATAGAACTGCACCTGCCAGGTGATGCAATGATTCTCGATTTAATGGTAATTATCAGCAAAATGTAACGACTTAAAAAATAACATTACTTGTATTTTCATACGTAATACTGTGTAGCAGAGTCCTGCTGGTAATATTTTCATAACGTCCTGATATCATCATGAACAACATGATGTTAGAGAAATGTTATAATATTGGACTGATAAAATAATTAAAAGGAAACAATAGCCCTGTATAAAATTTTTGACGTGAAGTCAAGAGCTGAGTGTTGTGGTCTCTGTGTATCTCTCTCCCACCCCTCTTTTTTTTTTACCAAGGTTGAAGATGCTGTGCGCCTTGATTGGCCAGGGTGTAGTGATCGATCCGCGGTTTGTTGTGGCCTTGCGGCTATACTTTATCAATTGAAAATCGAAAGCAGGGCAAATCTTTGCCAAGTGGGAGAGTCAAAGCCATTGGCTAGCTGGTCGGCTCACAGTATGATTGCGACAGAAAATAGTCCAGTTAGTGTTTTGTAGTTTTCGAGTTCACGCGTAGTAATTTAAGTTATTAGATTTGTCATTTGGTGCCATGTAATAGTGAAATACACTGTGCGCATGCAGAACTCGAAAATATTTTAATTAATTTCTTTTTTTGGGGGGAGGGGTGGTATTTGAGTCAATTACCCAGTGCTGTGCAAGATGGAGGAAACGAAAAGTCTCAGTATATGGTGCATACAAACCTTTCAAATGATGGAAATATAGATATTAGTCGAGAGAAGCTTAACACGTAAGTTTTCATTAATTTCCTTCTTCATTCACATAAACTGTGTCCCAAATTTTATACCTCGTCGAATCTGCATACAAGCGAGTAAAAGGAGGTGCCATAAATGATCTAAAAACTATAGCAGACGAATTCTGGGATAAATATTACCTTCTCGTTTGAAACTACGGGCGATGAAAGGTGAGCACAGTTCCAAACTTAAATTATTATTTCCGAACATGAATAATAACTTCTGCCATTAACTTTTGATGACATGGCAGAGAAAAACAAACTTTTGCACATGCTTCCAAAACAATTTTACGCTATCTTATATTGTTCCTTTTTTTCACGGAATTACACTGAGTAAAAGGTTTTGTTGAATAAAACAAAATTAGTTTCGCGCAAAAAAATTAATTGTTCGTGTAGGAGCATTGGAATATTTTGTTGTTGTAATCAAATTATTCTGTTGTTCTTATTTGGTTGCACCAAAAGGATTTCGTTGGTGTAACCAAAGATTTGTTTGGCTCTACGTACATAAAACCGTCTCGGTTAATATAAAAACCGAGACTATAGACTAGATTATCTGCTGCGGAGCGCTATGCCATAGCAAACTCAGCTAAAATGACTACGGATGACTTGAATGTTTTTAAATACATACATTCAAAATATTGGACTACATGTGCAAATTAGAACTTCAAGTTTAAAATATTTACTTTTGAGTTTGCTGTTGAACTTATTGTATTAGAATGCTTAGACCATTATTAAGATCCATGCACTAACAAACACTATTAGTATCATAAATGTTACAAAAGACACAAACACGCTCTCGAGCTGCATTTTCGAACTAAGGCAATCAAACGAGAGGTCACTTAGATATACACTGTCGATTGAACAAAATATTTAATTGGCAGTCTAATTTATTTTGGCCTAATACAGAGGTTTTGTTTATCGAAACACCCATTTTGTTAGACGGGGAAAATTGATTTGTTGCTTTTCAAGATTTGTTTATTCAACAAAATATTTTGTTGAAGCAATATATAAATGCTTGATTCTATATAAAGAAAAGTTTTGCTGGCCTTTCTGTCATCGTAGGATTTCATGGTTGAATTATTTACAAAAGTCCATAAATAAATATTTATACTCTCTCCGAGTATCGTAGCGCAAGTGACAGATTAACTACACTTTACGTGAATGCTAGGTGTTAATAAAGTAAGTACGAAAGAAAAGTTCTTATAAGTGATCCAGAGACAAGGTAGCATCATGTAAATTGGTCTTTACGGCCTGCTTGTGTTGCATATATTATCTATTTATATTTAGAAATAAATTTTAAAATTTCTAAATTTATGATAAAAGTGTTGGAAAATTTCGTGTTGTATTCAGAAAAACTGACAAAAAACGTAAACCATTATTGCAGATGATATTTTACTCTCATCTAAAATATGCACTGACATTTATGGATCTCATTCATAGAAATTAAGTCGAGTAACGTAATTCCGCTTTTTTTTTTTACGAATAAAAATGCCCTGAAAATACGTCGCATTGTGATAATGCTGCAACTCTATGGAAACTCCTATAGTAGTCTGCATAGTACAATCCCATGATTAGCGATTGTGGAAAATCACGACAATATTTTGAGCCAACATATCTTCTATAACATGCTGACTAGTTTATTTTTCATGATTGGATGAACAAGGTTTTGACTAGACTAAGTTGTTTGCAGACCAATTTACGAACGTTCTACCATATAAAACGAGGATCCCCATTGGTCCAGTGGAAAGGGGTAGTGTCTTTATACACTCACGACAGCTGGCTAAAAAAGAAAACCGTCGGACATGTGTACAATATGTTGAATCCTAGCAAACAGTCAACTTTTCTCGCGAGAAGCCAATAAAATCTAGAATACTAATATTTAAATTGCCAATATTGTGTGAAGGGTATCGAGGCACTTTCAGTAGAATAGCGGATTTAACTATTAAACGAAACGCTGCGCTGGTTCGTATTATAAATTATAACTACTACTACGCAATCATATTCGTCTTGCCACGGACGTAAAGAGCCCTACGTCAAGCTGGATTAGCCTTCCCATCTACCATCAAGGTCTCGGGTTGTCCGTAACGGAAGAACGGTCCTTAATTATGTTCCCGTCAACATGGCGACGTTCCTGTCCATCAGGAATCCATACTTAGAGACTGCTCACGATAAAGTGAGCACTTATGAAATGACCCGTAGAAAAAAAAGTCACTGTTTCTGCTTGCGTATATTTTAATAGGGGCACTAAGTGACATTCGCCCAGTAAAGTTGGCAACGGTGGAGGGGAAGTAGTTCCGTATCCTAAATCGAATAAAAAGAGCTAGGTAACAATTTCCGATAACTCAAATTATTTCTTTCGCTTTCTTTTTTTTAATGCATCGAAGTGTAAAAATGAGCAGACATGTAAAATATTTACTTTCCTAATAGTTTCGCAGTTTAACTGGACTGGCACATGAATAAAGTAGCGAGGCCCATGACAATTTTAATTTTACCTAAGGCGGGAGAATACAAAACATGCATTAAAAGCATATCTTAATCAGCGATTTCAAAAGTGTTCAGTTTACCGCGAACAGCCTATAAAGGCCATATTATTTGCAGCCGCCACTCCGCAATGACCTACGGGTTGATAAGATATGTGACTTTTCCTATAGGCCCTTCATGGTTACATCCAACTTTCCTGAAGCCCTGCTAAAGTTTTAACTCCTGGATATTCCTCCGCTTTCGCAAACAAAGTTTAAATAAGTCAGGAAAATTTGCACCAAAGGGACTACGCATCGGATTCGTTTGCAATCAGTGTAATAATATTTTTCATAAGACCTATTTCTCACAAGACATTACCAGTGTACCTATTTTCTCTGTATTATTTGCTCATGAAATATTATAATTTATTTTTAAAATATAAATTAAAAGTTGAATCTTACCAAAAATAAGGTAATTTAATGTTAACAAAAGTATAGAACGCTTGTAATACATAGAATATTTAGGACGCAACGAAGTACATTTTACATTAGCTGATTTTTCAAAGGTTTAATTCAAAAAGTGTGTTTCTATATCACGGTAGCAAAAAAAAAAAAATTCTTATGTATAAGAAATGACTGGATTTAAGTTATTCAACCAAGTACTTATTATAATTTCCTTGGGGTGGTCAGTGAGAAGGCATTGCCCCTTAAGTATACTAAGTAATAAGACGATTTGACGCACTGAGTACACGCGAAAAGTGAATCAACATCACATGATTATACTTTACTGGGGAATCCACTCACACGAATACACCGAAAAGCTGACGGATATTTGCCCGAAATGTCAGTGAATTTACTTTGGTTTTTCGCATTACTCGATCATACCCTCTCTAGCCGTTTAGGGTTCGATGATCCTCAGGCAGCATAACCTTATACATTCACTATGGTCGGCTTGGGCAAGCCGAAAGTTAATGTGCCAAAAGCTGAACTACTGGATCGCTTACGATAAATCTACCTAGGCCTAAATGAACGTAAACGACTTTCAGCTGTCAGTTCACATGAATGCATATCAACTATTATATTGTCGGGGATTTAATGTTGATACGGTTAAAATGTGGAAATAAAATAAAGCTTAACAGCGAGCTCAGTGGAAAAAAATTTTCTGCTTATTTAAACGAGATGCGATAATCACCAGCGAATCCAACTTTTGAAATAAAATGCTAATTCAGCAGTCGATATCGCCTTACTCACTGAATTTTCGGCGAATTTAATTTTTGTGACCGCCATCGCCGATTTAGCTTTTGAGTTATTATATTATTATTATAATTTATATATATATAATATTATTTATATATATATAATATATAAATATATAATATTATTTGAGTTATTATAATATTATATTATAGTATATATATTATCGCTCTTAGGCCGACATGTGGCACCAAAAAAATCTGTGATCAGGCATGACTTGTCATGTAGTTAATACGTCTGAATGAAAGGTCATGGTTCCATAGGAATACTGGTACATTAATATAAATAATATTCTTACGTACCGTTGGACTTCCCAAGTTAAGCTCCAGATTGCGCAATGTACGTGAAGAAAAGACAAACACGAATCAGCTTGTGATATAACCGAGCGATAAGTAATGCTCTTAACTGACGAGCGGCAAAAATTTCTTAGACAATGATTCTTATATCTGTGATGAACATCTGTAGCAGTCACTTAATAAAATACATGTGCATCCTGACGTCTCCAAATAACCCTTTAAGCATCTGCCACACTTTTATGAGATACAGTGCTGAATAAACGAAATCCCTGTGTGATACAGAGAGGCATACGGACATAACCATCGACTGGGTATTATTTTACATAGAATATATATTATTACGGTAACCCAGATACAGAACATTTTCTCGTGAAGTAAAAAGATGAAGAAATGGCCAGGTCGCTACAGACCATTGCTTTGTTATTTTACCGATCATGCAGAGGGCTAACTTCCCGAACGTTCTCTGGTAGCTGCTTCAGGAATGTCCACGCTTCTCTTACTGACGCACGTTTTTTTAATTCGGGTCAACCAAAGCGACTCTACTCAGCTGTGGGGAACCGTAAACGATCGCCCGCGTTTTAAAACGGTACCCGCAATACAACGAGGGAAAACGGAACAGAAGGATTTAAATTATCTGAAACGATCAGCAAGTTGAAGTGCGAAATAGTACGTATCCGGGAAACCAGCTGTAAACAAGTTTTCCCTTTTCGTTGAATTTATAATGCTGACCAGTGATAAGTAAAGATGAGTCATCCTTCTCCCAAAACCAAACAAATACAAAACATTTATTTCCGTAATACTTTTTAATGAACATGTTTTATTCTTTTTTTTCATCCATATTTGTTAGTATAGATACGTATTTAAATGTTTAGCTTTTCGAAGTTGCCATATAATTCTTAAATGCCTGAATAACGAATTTCTTTGATCACTACTAAACTTTATCAGTAATATGGTGATACTAAAGCATTTTAATACGTATTTATAGTAGTATAGGCGGCGGGTTCCTTGCTCACTTTGTGCAAGAGTGGCCTTAGTCGCGCATTGTGCAAGAGTGGACTAAGTGCAAAATCATGATAGGGAGATTAGATTAATTAATTGTTTGATTAATTAGATAATTAATTAGATTAATTAGAATATTAATTATATTAATTAACGGATTAGTTAAGTTGACCAATTCTATTAATCGATTACTTAAAGACTGTTTTGATATCAATTTTTGAATTTTATGAATTTTTTTATATCAAATAAAGTTTGTTAATTTATACATGTCATAAGGGTGATATTCGTGGAGTAGATTTGGAGTTGACTCTGTGAGCTTCGGGAGCCGACTGGCCAGAGGAGTGGGCTGTAATTGCTTAAATAGGAGTTAATGTTAGTGTAAGAGTGGTATAACGGCAATTATTATTTTTTATTTTTCTTGTTTGTGGATGGAGCGAGATCCAGGGTCGGGTTCCTGGACCATTAGATGAGTGAGGTGTGGATGGAGCGAGCCCATGAATGTATGTTCTGAGACACTTCATTAGAATGATATGAGGATGGAATGAGACCATGCATATAACTTCTGGCCCACTAGGCGAGTGAGGTGTGGATGGAGCAGGAGCACATGGGTATGTTCAAGTCCACTATGATTTACATTCAAATAGGCAAATGAAATAAGTATGAATCATTAAAAAGTTACTTTAATTATGTAACATTAAAGTAACCTTAATCATGTGATTACCAAATTGAAAAATTAAATTAATTGAAACACCCAACTAACACAATAAAATTACAACCACCAACAGAATTACACATACTTTACATCCTTCACCCTCATCAGCTCTCTAAACACACAACAAAACCAGACGAACTGATTGATTACATCATAAATTAATCGTAATAGACTACCACCCAAACAATAGGAATGATTGCACAATAGTTGCACATCAATATGGTTGGGTATATTAAATTATTTACTTCTTAAAATTTTTTTAGTATTTTTATTTAGTATAAAAACTATTTACAAAACAATGTATTTCAATCTTTTAAGATCCTTATTCTTCGCCCACAAGTGGTGTGCTTTTGTGAAACCTCTCCATCGAACCAAGGACCTATTCTTTGCCCTTTTAATGATTTTATCAACCAAATATTCATTTGGAGAAGAAAAGTTTTGCTTGCAAGGCATTTGGCATGAAATGATTAAGGAATAAACTCTGTGGGTAACACTTGTAAAGAACACAATATATTAACGTCCGAACAAACAAATTGAAAGAAAGAGATATTGCAGATAGAATTCTAGCCGATAAAGCAGCAAATATAAGGAAGAAGGTATCTACATCCAAGGCGAAATGCTAGCTGCTTGTGCTGATGTCAAAGTTATGCAGGCGAAGGTGAAAAGAGGCATGGGCGTAAAATGCAAAAGATATGAAAAACCAAGAAAGGTGGAATATTACCATTTATATTTCCAGCATTATCAGCTCTTGGAGCTTTAATGGGAGGAATTTCAGCTCTTGCTAAATCAAGTAAATCAAGTTGTAAAGGAATGTATCTTAAACCCTATTAAGTCAGTGAGGGATGAAAAAACTCTAAACGTGTAAAGAAACACAGACAGTCCTTAATAGTCTTCCAAAATGTTCATTAACAAACAAAGACATTAATGTATTTGTAAAGAAACTGGATATTTCCTATTTCTGAGGGGTGTATATGAGAGATACAGTCGCGAATGTATGATTATTCGAAACAAAACAAAAGAACACATCGGGTTGCATTAATTAAAAACATAAATCAATCAATTTTATTATGATAGTTTTAGCGATTTACATCCTCCAATTGAAATATGCAATTATTTGAAAATTCACAATTAAGATACGATTATAAAATGGAATAATTACCAAATGCAGTAAATTGTGGTCATTTATGTTTACGTTTTTTTGACTGTAAATAGGATATATAAGACAATGCAATAGTAAAACTGTTTAGTAATGTCAATTAAGGCAGTGTTCTGTTACATCCGCAATGCAAAATATAAGCACCGAAGAAGTTCCGACCCCTTTAAACAGACGCATCATCGCACCTGCTACGTTATTCTACTTCAAGCAAATCTCATGCATAACCTGCACGAGGAAAAAAACACAAATGCTTCATATGCTGATATCACAGTGGTGGGAAAATGACAGAAATGTGTGCATTTGGAGGTTAGCATCGGCGGCGACCAAGGGCAAGTTTGTTGGTTTTAGGAAAAGTGTGCAGTGTTCATTGTACTGAATGATTCTGCAACTACATTATATAATACTAATGACGAACAAATGTGTTTTGGTGAAGTAAACTTGAAAGGATTTCCATAGGAAATCACATTTTTAAGAGGTTACAAATTTAACTAACAGTAAGTTTGCATTGTTTTGTAAATAATGTATTTGTAAACTGTTTCTATAATTATTGAAATTCACATGGCCTAAAAAAGTCACACTTTCAACACTTTTGTAATGTGTAAATAATATTTGTTTCTTTGCCAATATCGTGAATTCTATGAACGTAAGGTTAATTTCTGCCAAAGTGTGTGTGTATGTGTTTGAATTGCTGCATCTGTGTGAATACAAACGACATATATATCACATTTGGTTTTTTCATTGAACTTAAAAGTTTAGAAGTTACAATAATTTGAATGTTATTTCAATATGAGCAAAATTTTTCTACTGCTCCATGAAAACATGAAAACAAATCTATCTCATGAAAGACATTAATCTGAAGGACCCCTCCCCCTTCCCTTACCCTCAATTGAAATAGAATAAGCAGAACCCAAGCAAACGTATATCTAGGCGAAAATAAGGCAGGCTGGAATCCCAACCTTTGACAGGTTAATCTGCTGTGTGTATGACCTTGAGATTAATATGTACTTGTGGTGGCTGTTAAATATTAATATTCGATTAATCTAATTATGCCCTGTTTACATATAAAATAATTGTAAACAAGTTATCCTGTAAAATCGTATGACAGGATCACGGATTTACCATCGCCGTGTATGTAAATGTTTGTCATTTGTAAACAAAATACTCAAATTACCCATCGAAAATAGAGCACAGAAGTTGTTCCGATCCGCATCCCAGCATTAAACGCATGAAGTAATGGAACAACAACTGGTGGCTATGCAGTTGGTTTCATTAGTTCAGGGGATGGAACATGGCCTATGTTGATATTAAGTGGAAATTCGTCGCAATTGTGGTCGGTATATTTCCCAGTTTTGGAGTTAGATGGAGAATGGCAAATAAGTATAATCGAATTTGTTACTTACAATAGCATCCCAAACATTGTTATAGACAATCAACCATTTAGGTTCAACGATGGGTAAAAAATATATAAGATAGTGATATTGGTAGGGTCTTATGAATTGCATGACTTAGAAATGTTCGTTAAAGTGACTATACCTGAAAATGTACAGTTCCGATTATGCTTAAATCAAAATACATTATCTAGTTTGATGTATAGTAATGTCGATATCGATTCCATGGAAGACAATTCAATTGCAAATATGTTAGGTTACAAAAGGATAGTATATCCAGCTAATCAATTACACAAATAGTCAAAACAGCTGAATATATTGTCTGTTAATGTATGTCATAAATGTTAATATTGTAGGTGGATCATATTTGAATGGAAAACCAACAAATACAATACATTAATTCACATATGTGGTGGTTCTAGGTTACAAAATAATTGAAAAACTGAATACATTGATATATCTTCCAGTAATAGTCAATCAAGTGGATGAATTAGTTGTTACAATTGTCGATCAAGAAAGTAAACTGAGCAATTTTAGAAATGAAATTGCTGTTCGATTACATTTTTAAAAAAGCTACATAAACACGAGCTTTCTGTGTTTATTACAATCTGAATGGGTATTTTGTATAGTAGTCAATATGCTCATAAAGTAGGCACTATATTTAAAAATAATGTTTCTAAAATTTCGAAGAAATACAGATGCAAACTGAAGCATAAAACGATCATTACAAACAAGATACCATTAAAGTAAACACAGGGAAACAACATTTTTTTAAAGGAATTAGGATATACCATTAACAGAAATGGAAGACATACTTAATGTTGAAGAACTAATAAGTTATGATAATGCTATCACAATAACGGAAATACATGAATATGAACCTTTCCAAGCAGGGCAATATACATTCCCACTGGAAATAAGGATTGCTATACAAAATCATGATATTTATGCAAAATAAGGTTCCAGTAACTACAGGAATTGTGAGAAACTGAATACTTCATTTAATAAACAGAATTGCATATCTGCTCAATGGTGTGAAAATAGACCAAACATGACATGTTGGAATTACTTCCATGATAAAGAACTATCTTTCGGGAACTGTAAATGATCTATATAAAGCGCTAATGGCTGGGTGGAGCAATGCTAATATTTTTACACTACAAATAAAACCCAGGCAGAAAATATGAAGTTGTACCATTAAGTATGATTTTGGGCATTGCTGAGGACTATAAACATGTAATATTAAATACTAAACAAGAATTAGTTATTCTATTATTCACTGCTAATAATGAGGAATGTGTAACATTTGAATTAAACAGTGTCGAATGGCTAATGCCACATATTGAAATTAAATCGTGTGAACATGTAAAGTTTTTAAAATATATCGAAAAAGGGAATAATCTAGACATTGCATTCAGGTTGTGGGCTTTGGAGCCTTTTGCACCTCTACTGTCATCACAAAAAGTTATTTGGAATGTGAAATCAAGTTTTTCATCTGAGAAACTACGATTTGCCATTATTTGTTTTCAAAAAAATCGACAAAACAATTTAAAAGCTGATAGATCAAAGTTCCAGGAAATGTATTATAACAAAATTAGCTCACCAGTCTTAGATCCTGAATCATTTAAAACCAGAGACGTGCATTTGTGTTTTATGTAAGCAAGCAATATGACACGATTACCAATACCATAATTGATTTACAAATTTAAATCATTAAAAATACACCAATTCTGGCAAATATGCGAATCTATCCATTGATAATTCCTGATATATTGGCAAGCAATAATGTAAGAGCCAAGCTGGTGAAGATGACTTGACTCAGTAGACGAGATGCGGAATTAACAATATTTTTTGCAATGTACAAGGATTTCAATAACCAGAAAAATTTATAATTTACAGAATTCGCTATTACTGATATGGAAGAACACACAGAGGTATTCAGCTTGCAACCACCATTCCACTGGAAATATCTAAGTCCAAAAATACAATAAAACAAATAGATGGGGAACCAAACACCACCACGGTTTAAAATGGTAAAGTGGGTGTATGGAGTATGAGAATATTTAAGATATTTGCAAGTAATATTTAAATAATTGTGAAATATATGTAGCTGGAGTCGACCAAAATACATTTTAGAAAGTGTGTATGGCAGGAAAGTAACATATATTTAAAAAGAATACAATTGCTCATAATTCAAACAATTATGTAAAACATATGGATCTAATTCTAAATTCTTCTCTGCAGAGGAAAACTCTAAATTAATGTTAAAATGGTCATTGATGTCTGACTGGGGTGAAAGAGATTATGATTATTCTCCCACTGACTTGCCAGTGGATATTATACAAATAATGTGGCATTATCTGAGATGAGTGGAATTTAGTATATAAAAATAATTGGTCTGTGCAAATCAATACTTTGTAAAGATGGATCAAGACAAGAACAAGGTCAAATGCTTGTGCATAAAGAAATCAAAGTGTTAATTGAATATTAACAAGTTTATTGCAAATTGGAGTAAACCTTTTAGAAAATGTTTTGGAAAGTAAGAGTTTTGCTGTTTTTCTGAACAAGTCTTTTTTTCCACTCAATCTCTATTTATGTCTCAGGAACTGTTGATTAATTCATTTTAAAAAAATATCCATTAGAAGGTGAAAAAAGTTGAAATCATTTAATATAATGTCCAGATCTTTCAAAATGTACTATGTCCAAATGCAACTCTAACATCGAATAATTGTATTCACACTTTTACCAGAATATATAATACTACTGCAAGACAATCAAACAGATAGAATTGCTACAAATATCGTCAAAGGGAAGAAATAATATAAATGTGTGTTTTTGTAAACATCTAATTTTGTCAATATGTACTTTACAGTGAGATAAATTGTTTGAAACCACTTTTTTTGTGATTTACTGACTTAATGCATGCATTAATATAAATATTTCCATATTCTGACTACGTAATATTAGTTACATACATTTAGCAAAAAGGTTTGAAAGCAATTTAATACTTAAACATACATTTCAAACGAATAATGTAATCGAATTGCATCCTAAAAATTTACAATTTCTCAAATTACATACAATTGACTATAAAAGGCTTGCATGTTTCAGTTCCATTTTAGACTTGGAAGAGTATGCAAGCAATGATTGTTCTTCTATGTCATTAGTGTGGTAAATAAAACATTTACAGATTCGTGGAATTTATGGCGACATTGAAAGAACAAGCTGGGAAGGAACACTTCAAGCAAACAGTTCCAATGTGATTTCTGAAAGAAGCAGTTTTCTCAGAGTGATGTTTTAAAAAGACATTGTAATGTTTGAAACACTGGTTTTCCACCTCCATATTCACGTCCACTTCACATTTCCCTCCACATCACCCTCCACATCCAACTCTACCTCCACATCCAACTTTACCTCCACATTCATCTCCACATCCACCTCCACATCAACCTCCACCTCCACATTCGCCTCCACATCCACATTCACCTCCAAATTTGTCTTCTCATCCACCTCCTCAATTGACTCCGCAGTCAGCACCACAGTTGAAATTTCCTGCTCTACGCACTGTACTTCCTTCAAAAGAGCAATACCTTAATTCAAGATTGGGAAGTAAATCACTTTCTGGTTTGCCCCAGCTCAATATTGAAACATTAAGCACAACTTTTGCAGGTAGACTGACTGATGTGAGGATACACAACGATCAAACATAGTATGATGTAGACTTTCAAAGATTTTTCTCAAGGAGTAGGATGCCTATGATAGAATTAACTACACCATCACCAGTACCGATATCTCTTAGTGTAATATATCCTGTAAATATCTTAAATCCATCACAGCAGAGGAATCCTCTACAGAAACATTATACTTTCAAACTCAAGCTCTCCCCATTCTACATTCCACAGTTAATAGTGATCTTTATAACTCTACCATAGTGCCTTACTTAATATCCAGACTTGAAGAATTTAGTGTTCGTAGAAGTGGGTGGCCTTTACAACTAATAACAAAAATGGACATACACATCTCCCAATACCGACCATTCACTGCTGCTTGGAAGTAATTCAACTTAGTGTCTAAAAGAAGTTATGTAATCCATTGTTGTTCCATTACTTGTTTCACCCTCATCAGCTCTCAAGACCTCGAAATTAAGAGCCATCAATTTCTCCTTACTCTGTATCATAATAAATTCACCTATCCCAACTTCAACAAGTGAATCAAACTTCCATCACCTTAAGAATGTTTGAATCTTCTAATCTAAGAGTCAGTGAATCACTGATTCATCTAGAGTAAAGACATTTCACATATTTGATAGAGTAACTGTTTAACTCCAGTATCATCTCCAGATATGAACTTCACTACAGCAAAGCATATTGCTTGAATGAATAAAGAAGTTTGCTTGTATATGTAAATAAATATTCTAAGAAGAAATGTGATGTTTTCTATATGTAAATAAATGTTACATTTGTTTCAAAAATGGTATATAATAAATTGTATTTAAAATTGAAACTTTGTTTCATTTAACACCAAACAGTATATATATCTTAAATAAATTAGTGAATCATTGTTGTAAACTTGTGAATATTTGTAAAGGTTTGTGAAAAGTTGCTTACAATATATATATATAAAACTTTATCTATCAATTGTTATAACTTTACAAAATGTTGTCTGAGGAGTATGTATTTAATCATGGATGTAACCATCTTTTTTACATATTTATCTTGAACATGTATATCAACATTATGTGTAATTTTCATTCATTCAATCAAACGACTGTCATTGTTTTGTTCGATCATATCAGAAACCAAAACTGTTACAAATATTATTCACGCAAATGGATTTCACAGTGGAATTGTTAATATTTAACGCACTAAAGACTTGTGTTAACAGAAAATTGTCCACAGCACAAAACAGTTTATTTCCCACAATGCACACAGAACCACGTTGGAACCATTCTTGGTTACATCACAAGTAGACTGGGGTTGCGGGCAGTGAGAGAGAGAGAGAGAGAGAGAGTGGCAGGGCAAGGAATGCATGATGAAACAAGGCAGACAGAGTATGATGGGGAAAGGGAGACAGTGTGTGAAAGAGACGGGGGCGAGCTGTGACACGCACAGAGAAGAGGAACAGCTGTGGAGAGTGAAGTAGTTTACAGAAACAGCTGCTGAGCTCCAGCTCCGAGAGTGTTGCAGAAGCTTGGTCACGAAAGGAGGGAGGGAGGGTGACACGAGCTATGTGAAATGTGTGGTGTTGTAGGCGAACAGCATAATGAAGGAAAAAGGGAGCTTGGGCGCTTGGCACATAGCACCACATGTCGGATACCGTCTCCTGTCCTTTCAGGGAGCAACCTTCCCCTCTGCGGTTCCACAACAAGCTATCGTAACAAGTAATCGGACTGTGTTTACAACACATTTAATACTATTATTTTGAATAGCAAAAATGATTTGTTTAGTACAAAACTTTAAATATTAATGTGAATTACTCGACACTGTCAAAAAGTAAAACTATTGTACACCATCAAAACTACTCTACACTTTAAAAATGTATTAATTTTACATATTCAAAACATGCTTTCAAGGGTACACTGTAAAAATCATGTACACTATAAATATACTTTAATCTATCAAACTTTTTTTTATAATTTAATAACTATTGTCATCTAGAAAGTTTCTGCGAGGGAAATCAACCTGTCACTACACATTAAAACTACTTTTTGGAATTCTTAAATATTACATAAATCTTTTAGAAAATTTACACTTTTACAACAAAATAACATACTTAAAACTTACCACCCCATCACACATCAAAACATCTATTTCATTAGAAGTACCCAAGGTTCAAACAATCATCACTCATCAGCCCTCACCATTTAACAACATTCTGAGCAAAGAATAGGACAAGGCTTGTGCCTTCCAGACATGCTGTGTATAGCCTGGCATAGTTTCCTAATTCCTTTTCTTGCTCCATAATTCATACCTCATACACACAACAGACCACTCTTAAATCTCTTAAAACTGACTAACTAAATTTAAAACAAAATTTACATAACTTTTCCCGTGCACTCACTTCTCCCTAACCAAAAAATTTCTCGGAGTACTTGGCCATACATTCTATATCCTTTATCACATAGTTTTGCAAATTTTTAAGCATATATTTTAACAGTGAAGAGAGGCAGTAGGTGAATGTTATTGACATGAACCCTATTCCATATAGAGTAAGGATGCATCTACTGGTGGTGTACCTCTCCTCTTAGCTCTGATAAATAAACTCAAAACTACATGAAAAAATTACATCTGGAATTAAATTCACATGACTTTTCCCTTGCATTCACACACTCGCAGTCATACACCTATTTTAAACTGCTTAATTATATGCCTAAGCCACCCCATCACCCAAAACATTTCATTTGTTAGAGTTACTCAAGGCTCATTCACCCATTACACAGAAATACTTCACTGAAACAACACATTCAGAATTGAGAGTCAGGCTGGAGCTATGCACTCCCAAGTGTGCATTGCACAAGTGGCTTCATTCCTTCTTTGTGTTTTCTCAATTCCTTAATTCATACTCACAATCATAACCAAAACCCACCCTTAAACAATTTTAAACTATGTAAAATGAAATTATATATCCAATTCACCCCATCCCCCATCAACTCATTTCATTCATTAGATGTACTCAAGATTCAAACATCCATCACACAGACATCCTTCACTCAAACAAACATTCATAATATAGACATGGGCAGGGCTTTGCACCCTCCAGACATTTTGGCATACCCTGGCTTAGTTCACAGATCATTTCTTTGTTCCATAATTCACACCCATCCATAACCAAACCCACCCTTAAATACCTTAAAACTACTTAAAACTCTGTAAAATTACTAAAAACTACTAAAAAATACTTCAAAACCCTAAAAATACTTAAATGCCCTAAAAAATACTTAAACACCCTTAAAAATGAGTAAAATTGGTTAAAAAATATGTTAAACCAACAAAATTGTAAATATTTTAACACCCGAATAACATTTAACCAATTCGTGAAGAAATTCTGAAAGTTAACCAATTCCTGAAGAAATTCTACAACTTAATCGATTCGCAAAGAAATTCTAAAATTTAATCGATTTGCAAAGAAATTCTAAAAGTTTTAATTATTTAATATAAAATTTCCATTGAAATTTAGGAAGTCGCAAAGAAATTGTGTGACAGGCTGGACCACATCGCAATAATCACAGATTCGAATTATCACTAATAAACACTAAGTTTACAGTATACCTCACTCTGTTGGTTGGTGTGTATCTTCCAAACCCCTCCCTCATATCCTCTCACCACTACTGGAGACAAGGCCAGGGAGGTAGGGGGTCACTTATGCTCTGTTTTCTCCTAACACTTAAGAAACTTAATTTTTTTATTTAAAACTAACTAAACTGAAGCAACTAACTTTCAATTTGTGTGGAAGTTATTAAAAAATACTCTCCACACTAGCTCTCACTGACAAAAGCGAGCAGTTCTAACAAGA
Organism: Dryococelus australis; assembly: GCA_029891345.1. Taxonomy (NCBI): domain Eukaryota; kingdom Metazoa; phylum Arthropoda; class Insecta; order Phasmatodea; family Phasmatidae; genus Dryococelus; species Dryococelus australis. Next base: position 42,033,544 of record CM057003.1, read on the forward strand.
ACTGCTCATCAGCAGTAAATTTCAGTGCACAGCAAGCCAGAAGGAGTTGCAGTGGTCGGTGGTCAGTCGAGCGAAATGCAATTGCCATCCCCCTTGGCAGTCGGCTGAAGAATGGTAGCCCTCTGCTCTGGCATGTGAATATATAACCCAATACCACCTCCCCCCAGGGAACCTACTTTAACAAGGCAATTGGTCGGATTTGATAATAAAACGTATTTTAACTAAAGGAAATATTATTTTGACACAAAATTCAAAGATTTAAGAGTATTTAGAATATTTTAGCATATTTTCTGAATTTTACTGTGTACAAATATATAGATTTGGAAATAGTCTTATTTTATAATAAAACATATTTATTACTAACAGAAACATGATTTCCTTAAATGATTTTAAGCGAAATTAAAAGATTTGTTACACTTTTTTTTAAATTCTTTTATAGTTTACAATTGTATTGAGTTGATAATTTAATGTGAAGTATGCATATTTCTTTGGTTTTAGCAATTACAGTTAATTTGAATTGTGTGGTATTTACCAATTTTGTATGTATTTTATTATGCGATATGATTCCGAACCCACTTTTAGTCTGAAATGCAGCATGTGTGGTTTTTTAAAATATCTATTAATTGTAATAATGTAACAAGCATTGAGGCAGTTAGTGTACCGTCTATTATTGTGTAAGGATTCTGAATTATATTACCCTGGAAACTAACCCATGTCTTACCCTGGAATCGAACCCAGCTCATATTATCTGGAATTCGAACCTACAAACTAACTTTTCATTTTCTATCCGAGATTCGAGCTCAGAATCTATCTTTTAAGATCATTGCCTTATCTAGGATTCTAACCCAGAGCCTCACATAGCATTAACAAATCACGCTATGGAGGTTGGCGACACAATACAACTACTTATGTGTCTTTGTGTTGTTTAAGAACTGTGTTAGCGGGTCTACATGAAAGGGGAAGGGAATTGTGAAAAGTTACTCTCACTTTTAGTTCTACAAAAGGCATTTCACATTCTCGCTGGGCTGAGCCAGAAGACAGAGGAGGCTTAGGTAGTTGGAAGCCTAGTGCTGGACTTTAACAAATGGACAAATAAGCTTTTTCCCAGCTCTTCTCTTGCCCTGGAATGCCATCAGTGTTTCTTTTTATAAATATTGGTTTTCTGGATGTAGTATTTTAATAAAAGTATTTCATATGTCTTCAGAAATTTTTTTAATATTGTGTAGTCTGTTAAACATTTTAGGGATTAATTCTTAGTAGTTTTTGCAGTGACCGAGGTTTGGTCGTTCCTAATTTAGAGGGCTTATCTCTTAGTTGAGAGAGACTGGGATTCTATTATATTTAAGTTGCTTGAAAGCCAGCAACATGCTCTGTAGACGTCTTGTAATAAAATTTGTGGATTAGAGGGTTCACTCTGAAGCCTTGAATTTTGTATACCATAAAGTTTCTTAACTTGTCTTGTTAGGACTTCATCTTAGAACCCATTTCATATTTGTCTGTGGGATTGATATACAGCATTTCAGCCTTCTTATTAAGTCTAGTACAACATTATAAAAATTGCTATTCCTTCAGGCTAAATGTGCCTTAGTATATTTTCTTGAAATTACAATGGACTATATTTTTTCTCTTAAAACACAAGTTTGTGTTTTTTTCTAGTTAATAACTATCTGTTCTATTATTACTCTCATAGTATATTGGATTTTATTCGTGGGTTAACTTCACTTATTTTCATATGATATTTAATTTTTCATTATTGATTCACAATAATAAAACACTTTTTTTTCTCTCTTTATTAATCAGAGTAATAATCGGAAATCTTAGTTGAGCACATTTGTAAAATCATATTTCATGTTCGTGTATATGAAGGTTGTTTAAAAACTTATACTTTTGTAGATAAAACATGTTTACAGAACATATACACATATACATTTAAGGATGTTAGCTTGTAAAATGTTTGAATAACAAAAATACTTTTTTAAGACTGGAAAACAGATTTTTCGCCTATTTAGTTTTGTTCATTGAACAACATAATATTTCCATTGTTACTTTGAATTATCTCAAATCCTTTTGTTTCGGTAAAAGCTTCCTGCACTTTTGAAGTAGTAAATGTGTTTTACTGTAGCCTTCAAGGGAACACATTAGTCATGTTTGACATTTTCCTCGCTGGGGTAAGCTTGATTTGGTAGGTGAGAACTGTATTCCACGGGGCAAGTAAGTGCTGGCCGCGCGTCACCCTCCACACCTATCTCAATGTGAGAGAATGCAGGCCACTATTTGTGAGTGTGGGAGTTGAGCCACACTGGCAGAGGAGCGCTGTTTTGGAGTTTTGTTTGGGTGTGTGGCGTGACTTTATGGGGCTAGGAGTCCTTGTTGGCAGGTGGGTGTGGGGGGGGGGGGGGAAACAATAACTCTTGGAACAACCTTTAGCAGAGTCGGAAGACCACACTGGGGAACAGGGCAGGATGGTAGACGACAGGCTCCGAAATTCTCCCCCTCCTTGCCAGTGTTGACTCCGCACCGCTAGGGGCAGAATAATGTAGTGTCTTCTCTGGGGTGCGGCATGAGAGGAGTTGGGTGAAACATCGAAATGTGTGGTCTCAGCCATCGTGAGAGCTTGCTCCGATTTCTTTGACCGGGTCGTGCATGCGGACGGAGAAATTTTTTGGTTTCCAAGAGCCAGGTGTTGGTTAGCCTTCCCCAAAAGAGCGAATACATATCACAAATACACTGTTTGAGATATTTGTTTCGTTTAGCTATAATTTATAACAGGGCTGCTTATACTATTATTGGGGAATATTATGTGCCTTAAAGCGTATATTGAACTGTATATATTATTAAGTTTTATGGTAACATTTTATGTAATTTGTGTCATATAGGTAGCCATCATTATAAAAATACATAAGTTTATTTAAACTTGATGTTGAGGGCAAAACGATTTTCTTGGATATTTGTGTTAGGAGAAAAAAATTTCGTGTGGTTTAATTTGTTCTATTCGGTAATCGCACGATGAAAGTCGCTTTAATGTTACGTGATTAAAGTAACTTTTTTTAACGTAATTCTTGCTTATTTCATTGGGCTATTTGAATGTAAATCATAGTGGGCTAGAACATAGCCACATGCTCCCACTCCATCCACACCTCACTCGCCTAGTGGGCCAGAAGTGACATGTGTAGTCTCGCTCCATCCACATGTCATTCTAATGAAGTGTCCCAGAACATACATGCGTGGGCTTGCTCCATCTACATGTCATTCTAATGAAGTGGCCCAGAACATATGCTTGTGGGCTCACTCCATCCACACCTCACTCGCCTATTGGTCCAGGAACCCACCGCTGGCTCTCGCTCCGTCCATAAACCAGAAAAATAAAAAAAAATTGCCCTTATACTACGCTTATACCAACATTATCTCCTATACAACCAATTACAACCCGCTCCTTTGGTCAGTCGGCCTCAGGATCTCATCATGTCCACACATAACCTGCTCCGCCAATATGACCCTTATGACATGAATAAATTAATAAACATTCTTTGATATCAAAAAATGCCATTAAAAATTTGATACCAAAATGTTTTAGTTAACTGAATATAAAATTAACCAATTTAATTGATCTGTTAATTAAACTAATTAATCAGTTAATTAATTAAAAAGTTAATTAATCTAATTTACATATAATTATTTGACACTTAGTCCACTCTTGCACTAAATGCGATTTAGGCCACTCTTGCACAAAGTGAGCCAGGGGCCCACCACCCCTACTACTAATTATACTCATTATTAATGATTCAACACATTAATGTAGGAATACATTCATTGTACAAGCAAATAAAATAATAAATAAAGATTACAGTCTTCCGTAAGAGTAGTAAACAATTTTGCAAATGATCACAGCTAACTTAGAAGGCGCAAAACGCAATAAAAAACGGAAGTTGGGAGCTGACCAACTTTTGCGTTGCGTTCTTGCGTCCTGCGTAGTTTATAAACTGTAGTTTTTAAATACGTACATACTACTGTCTTTGTTTCAGTTTGGAAAACACACGCTTGCGTACCCAGCGCCGTGAATGCAGTACTAAACAAAAGAAGTATCACAGAGGTACACGCAAACAAGAGTTAGAAGTCTGGCAGGGGGGAAAAAATTACTGCTATAAATCTTCATACTCTTGTCCCTACGGATGAGAGCGGGTCGCGTTCTTTTTTATTCCCCCCCCCCCCCCCCGCCCATCCTCAGGTTGTGCACGCTTCGTGTGTCCTCTAGACTTACCACTTTGCACATTCCGAGGGAGCTAGTTATCTGTCTGAATATGCGCAAGAGGAACGGGGTGACTTGGAGCTGCGGAAAATTATGTCGTGGAAACCTTCAGACGTGGAGGTGCTTCGCGAGAGAGATTTACGTTCTGCTCGGCTGCAGATCCGTCTCTCGAACAAACCATCATCCTTGAGGACCCAGGACCGACTTCAGCAGAGAAAATGCGTGCACGTCACGTTTAATTACAACGATGCAAGAAGGCCTACTGTTGCATTTCTCCTTTTGTACACCGTTTCCGCCAAATCGTTAGCCCTTTGGTGGATGAAGTAGATCAAAATCAAAAGATTAAAACTGGATAGCCCACTATTATGTAGAAACGGTGGAATATACATTATTATTGTGATTTCTGAACTACTAAAGGTTGTTCACGATTAAGTGAGCACTTTTGAAATCAACCTTAGAAAAAACTCACTGCCCTTACCGGCAAATATTTTAACGGGCGCGCTGAGTGACATTTGCCCAGTAAAATTGGCAACTATTGATGGGCAGTAATTCCGTATCTTAACGTCGACTTAAAAGTTTCAGGTAACCATTTGTGATAACCTAAATTATTTCTTTCCCTTTCTGTTTTTCTTTTAAATGCATCGAAGTGTAAAAAATTAGAATGTTTGTAAAATATTTATTTTTCTAATAATTTCAGAGTTTCACATGATCGACGCATGAATAAAGTGACGAGGCCCATGACAACGCGTTAATCTTACATAAGGCGGAAGAATACACAACGTGCATACAAGCAGATGCTAAGCAGGGCTTTCAAAAATTATCATTCTACCGTGAATAGGCTATTGAAAACTAACTCGTCACGTATAAATTCAGGTTGGGCGTAAACCGTTATACTTCCTTAAGGCGGTCGCATACATGGCATTTAAACTACGTTGCAATGCGTTTGAAATCCCTCCCTTTTTTTTATTCAGGAAATCACTAAACGTGCTCCCAAAATGCTCACCTACATAAAGAGTGGAGTGGAGGTATGTTGGCGACTCTTAACATCGAAGTCTTGAGAGCCGGTGAGGGTGAAACGAGGTGAGTATGGATCACTGCCAAAATACAATGGCGGGGAAATGGGATAGCGGCATCGTCCGTCACGATTCTCACACGCGAAAATCCGGGAGCGACCACAGCCATGAATCGAACCCGGTTTCGCCTTGGTGGGAGGCGAAGGGTCTAACCACCACACCTCGGGTCACCATATGCTTAAATAAAACGCACTTCAGACTAGTCTTGAAGAGTACTTTCAAGACCTCGCGGATGGCTGGAAACCATTTCAACGCCTCCCGCCATGGCTGAGAACGGCCTTTACTCCGCTGATGTTCCCGGATAAGATAAGAATAGGGTTCGCGCCAGACTGACAGAGGCGTGCGCTGGACTTAGCTACGGTGTCGCGTCCAATAAGATAGTAGGGTCATCACTTAGAATCCCATGGTTATAGTGGTAGGACGCGAACAGCGCATTAGCTTACAACTTTTACTCCTAGAGGTGATATCGCTTTACATATACCGGCCGGCATCAACCGTAGCGCTTCATCGGAGTTCGTGTAGAGAGAAGCTGCCGCGCCTCTCTATAATTAAGAATGCTGGCTACCAAAGAATTATTTATTTTACACTTGCACTGAATACTGTTTAACCAGGAGACATTACTTGCAAGTAAAAGCTGTTCACGATAAAGTAAGCACTTTTGAAATTAACCTTAGAAAAAAAGTCGCTGCCCCTGCATGTATATATTTTAACGGGTGCACTGAGTGACATGCGCCCGGGAAAGTTGCTTACGATGGATGGAAAGTAGCTCCGCATCTTGCTGTCGAAAAAAACGGGTTAGGTAACCACTTTTGATCATTTAAATTACTTCTTTCGATTTTTTTTTTTTTTTTTTACTGCTTCTAAATGTAAAAATGGCCAGAATGGTAAAGTAATCATTTTTCTTATTACTTCATGATTTTACTAGACCAACGCATAAAAAAAGGGATGGAGCTCATGAAATTGTTAGTTTTACATAAACCGCAAGACTACACAACGTGCATACAAGTAGATCTTAAGCAGGGCTTTCAAAAGTCCTAATAGCTTTATTTATACGCCAGTCAAGTGAAACTGTGAAATTATAAATATTTTACTAATCTGCTCATTTTTACACTCCGATGCATAAAAGGGAATAAATAATTTAAATTTAAGTAGGTACAAACGGTTTCCTAACATTTTATATTCGACGTTAAGATACTGATTTACTTTCCCTCCGCCGTTACCAATTTTACTAGACGCATGTCAATCAGTGCGCCCGTTAAAATATTATGCAGGTATAGGAGCAGTGACTTTCTCCCTGGGGTTGATTTCGAAAGTGCTCGCTTTATCGTGAACAGCCTTTACTTGTATTCGAGTGCTGTTCCGTACTTCGATGGGGAACTGGGCTGAGAGTAACGAGTGACAAACTGGTTCCGAAGCTGGCACCACCAAGACGCTTACGTCATCATTCAGAGGACGTCACCCGATGTTTATACACAGTGCCGTGTTGGGTCGAGGGCGAAAAGCTTGGTGAGGAGGGGGGGATTGTGGTGGGAGAGGGGACGACACTGACGAAAATTTCTCTCCGGCGTGGATCAATTTCTCACTCGTTCAACCCGACGTGTCTCGGGGTTATGTAACGGAATAAAAAATATATTCCACCTCCCGTACACAGCGCCCTACGACCCCGGTTTCTAGTTTTGAATTTCATATTAGGCGCAGTGCTGAATACGACAAGGGCTCGTAGGGTGTTGGAGGGCGAAGGGTTGGTGTTGGTGATGATGGATAGTGCTGTTGCCGAAGAGGACCTGGGGTGTGGCAAGCGAAACAAGGGGATGGAAAGGAGGGAGGGTGGTTCACAGTCGGGTGGACCCAGGACACCCCCAAAATATTCAACCTTAAAGCACGCGTAGCGGACACGGGGAGATGCTGCGCTCTCCCGAAAGCAAACGGCCTTTGTTGACTGTTTCGGGAATGCACGGGGGTAGATTATTCCCTCCCCCCCTCCCTCCGGGACTTGGTTAACTTCGCCGCTGCTGTTTCCAGCCAGATAGCAGCTAGAGGGCGGTTGTGGAAGGATGAGGGTGCTGTCCGTGAACTTCGAAGTTATCTGTTCGTGTCGCTGCACATGGAGCACTGGACTACGATCAATAAAAATTGAACGAATTCCACGCTGCAAAAAAAAAAAATATTAGCAAACTCTCTCGGAATTGATCACACGAAAAATGTTTTATTTTTATGGAAATCTTGCTTTATATATATATATATATATATATATATATATATATATATATATATATATATATATATATAAAGAGTTTACTGAGAAAAATATTTTGTTGAATCAAACCAAGTTTGTTTGGCGCAAAAAAATTGTGTGTGTAGGAAAAATGAAAGACGTTGAAACCGAATTACTCAGTTGTTCATATTTGGTTGCCGAAAATTTGATTGACGCAACTAAAGATTTGTTTTAGCTCTTAGTATTTCAGACACTTTCTGTTAGTATAAGAATAATTTAAAGCCTATTGATGTTGTTGGAACGTTTTTAAATTCATACTATTTAAATACCAGACAACATGCGTAAATAAATATTTTCAAGTGTTACTCCTTTATTTTCCTGTTGAACTTACTTTATTAGGATGTTCACACCACTGCTAATCATCAATAAATGCACTAATATGATAATTGCTCCAAATATACAGACAAATGATCGAGCTGCATTTTCGAACGATGGCAATCAAATGAGTGACCAAACAAACACGTACAGTTGAATAAATGCAGTATTTTATTGACAGCCTTATTTATTTTGGCCTAGCACAGGGATGTTTTATTCGAGTGTGTATTTTATCGGCTGAACAAAATTGATGAAGTTGCTTTGAAGTTTTGTTTGATCAACAAAAATATTTTGTTGGGGCAGCTAAATATATTTTTCGCGCTGTGCAAACAAATATTTTGTCGTCTGGAACAAACATTTCCCTTCGTATATGTTTTGTTGGTAATCATTGCAAAATCATTTTCCTCGCATATCTGGCTATGAGTTACATCAGCATAACAATTCTTAAAGATCGATGATTACGAAGAGCTTCGTTTTACTAAAGAACCTTTGTAATAACTACTAGTAATGGAGTTACATTCGGTACCGCAGGTATATCAATCATCTGAGTTAATTTTTGCAGTGGTGAACATTTCGCCAACAAAATGGCTTAAGTTAAAAGTATTCGTTCATTATCATAACTATTAAATGATAAATTCAAATAAATTAATCATGCTAACGCTTTTCGCCAACTTTTCATTTTTATTGAACTTGGGAATAATCATTAATTGCATATTTGTACGTGTCGTTGGTCTGCGCTGCTGACCTTGACCCGCCTGGTGCGCGAGTGAGTAGGACAGAGTCGTTATATGATAGCGGCGACCGCGAGTCAGTTACATAAGGGGCGAGCCGACAAGGTAATCTCCGTAGCGGCGCATTCTACAGACTCTGGTCGTATAGTTTTCGGCCGATATCTGAAGAATGCTCTGGACTGCTGACCTCGTACTCTCAGCGCGTCTCGGGGTGCGCTGAACCTTCTAGATGGTAAGGCGTGACACTATAAAAATTGCGACAGGCCTCCGGGCCTTGAGTTGAGTTGGAGTTTATGAGTGAAAGAGTGGCTGAGTTCCGAGCGATAAAAGACGAACTGCGGGAGAAGTGACCAGCGGAAGGAGAGTCTGCAACTTCGGGTATCAAGCAGTGGAGTGTGCGGCTGGTAGGCTGGACTATTGGACTAAATGCGTGAGTGAAAGACATTATAAATGATGGTAACAGATAGACTCAACAAGTGTTGATAATGAGTATGAATTAATGGACTGTAACCAACATAGACAATTAAGAAGGACGTCAATTTGAGTTGAAATAGGCATCAAAAATTGCGCTCGCTGCCAAATAGAATAAAATGGAGACAGATAATTTAATTCTGCAAATAACAGCAGTGAAAATAAAGAATAAATCAAGTTTAGTTTCTTTTATTTTTATTGAGAGCTCCATCCCTCACGAACTCAGATACTCCCTTCATGCGTCATATGCAACAATATGCTGTGTGAGTGTGTGCGTCTCTAGAAGTTTCTAAAAATAAATCAAATATTTGGAGTCTTCTCTTTTTTTTTTTTTTTTTTTTTTTTTGCTATACTGAATACAGCGATAATCGTAGCATATTAGTTCAGCCATCTATACCTCAAGAAATATTTTATAGTTTTAACCAAATGTTATTGTTCTGGGCGTTCAAAAATGTGAGTATAAAACGTATTGTAACGATCCCATTCTCGCTACACATGCAGACACTCATCACTGGATAAAAGAAGCAATATATAACTGTTTAGACATAAGGATATTTAATTGTATAAGTGATTGAATAAGATTAGATATCTTCTCCGAATGATTCAATAATCTCCACGATGCAACCTAAGAAAGTGTAGGCCACCTGGATATACGTGCGTGCAGATAAAATGGGTGCAGTAAAATTCGGGGATTAATTGCTATTAAGAACTAATCAGGATGGTTTGAGTATGTGCGGGGTATGAGCACGATAAAATCCCAGACAGAACCTGAACTAAATATAAAATTTAAAACGCTACGCTGTAAAATATTTGTACAGTTGTTATCAAAGAATTCTTTGTAAAATATTTGCCGTGATTATTTTTGTAACACTACAAATTAATTAGAACGAGTTTTACAAAACGTTAATGTGCAATGTGTAAAACTAATGTTCAGTTTCAACAAGCTAACATTGTAAAAATCAAGTTTATTATAGACATAGAGCTACATAAATAATTTTGTAAGTTTCCTGAAATAATGTGTTGTTAAGATCAGTATTCAAGTTTTAGAGTTGCTGGAGAATCTTTGTCATCTAGTTTCCAAAACAGAGTCAAAATTTTTTTTTACTCTGTATTACACAAACACCATTGCTTTTTCTAAGTGAAAAATGTACCGAATAAATTGGCCATTATATCAAACAAGAGTTGTATCATCTTCTCTGCCATTCTTAGGCAGTCAACTTTGACTGCCTAAGAATGGCAGAGAAGGCGTCTCCAAACGAAAGAATCGCTGAGCACTGCCAATGCTTCCTACCGTGCGTAACTTGGTACCAAGAAAGACTGTTTCCATGTCGTTTGCTGTCACGGTGGAGGCACACGTGTCTTTGTTAGGAGGCGGAGGGTAAGGACGTTAACAAGCGACGTCCTGAAGAACGGCAGCTGCTCGGAAAAGTATGGCGGCCTACTTACAGCGAATGGTTCACTACAACATCAGCGTGTCTTCTCTGAGTTAATGCACTCTTACGTATTAGCTTTTAATTCAATAGCTAAATAAGCGCAACAGTATAACGTGAGGTTAATTGAACATAAGATTTATACAATAACTATTTACGTGCCTATTGATCGGTTGATCTAAAATTGAATACCAAGGTTCTAATTAATTACAGTAAGTTTTACTACCGCAAGCCACTAATTCTTCAATCTAATTGGAATGTCCACTCCGGAGGCTGATTCTAGGAGGCGATTAACGACTGCCGGACATACCCATCTCCATGTCTTCTTGGTCCGCTGCCCCGATGATAAAATATGCCGCTCCCAGTGTTAAGTTGGCCTATATCGGGCGCGTTGTTTAATATTTTCGGCCCCCGTTTACTGGACGGTGGAGGGGGTTTCTGCAACTGCCTTTCGCAAGAAATTACAGTCTTCACGCTCGTGCCCTGGTTCAATGTTTGAAGGTGTAATCAGGCAAGCCGTCCAGCTAAGGCCTGATCACTTCATGACACTCTCGTGATACCTTCTGCCCTGGAGTGTATAGTCCATTCACGGTTACTTCCCATTTTTCTGAAGCCCTGCTAAAGTTATACTGCTAGGATATTCCTCCGCCTCATGCAAACAAAGCTGAAACAAGTCTAGAAAATTACTCCAAAGGGACATTGCACAGTCATTTGTGCGCGCTCAGTGTATTGATATTTCGCATAAGAACTATTTCTTCGTAGGTATTACCAACACACCTATTTGTCACTGTTTTTATTAATATTAATTATAAATGAAATACTATAAATGATAGGTAAAATGTTAATAAAATCTCAGTTTAATAAAAAATACTACAGTTTTATGTCAACAAATGTGTAAAACACTTGAGATAGCCTACGCACCATATAAAGGAAACCACCAGACACGTCATATATGGAGTGATTTTTCAATGGTTTGATAAGAAGTCGCGAGTAGACTATATGTATAATGGAAGACTCTAAGTTCGTAAGTTTGACAGGCTACACGATTGCACTATTGTTTTGCTAGAGCTACTTAACTTTGTTGTCAAACAATTCCGAAAAGTAAAATGTGTAGTTTGGAAACTGTGCTATATATTATACCCACACCTGTCCCTTAATGCATAGCTTAACATGGGGTAAAAATGTTTCTCTGGAAATACAATTTTTTTATTTGAAGTAATTTATGCCTTGAATTCCATTCCGAGGATCGGTGAATCAAGGCAGGGCTATCAAACTAAAATAATCTAACCTTACACAAAGGACACACGTATCAACGGCTCACTCGTAATTCAAACTAGGAACCTTGTGACCTGAAGATAACAGCTTAGCAACCAGGCCATGAAACACGTCAAGAGACATATTTTTCCCACTGAAGTGACAATTGTCTCTAGCGACGTAATATACGAGAGGCTGGTGTCCCGAAGGTTTGAATTTCACTGGTTATCGGTATATTTTTCGGCTATACTTTTGTTAGTCCTGTTTACGATCTACTTGTATGCAAGTTGTGTATTCTTCCACCTTATGTAAAAATAGCATTGCCATCGCCTCATCACTTTATTCATGCGTCGGTCAAGTGAAACTGCGAAATTTTTAGAACAATTGATATTTGACAAATCTGCTCATTTTTACACTTTGATGCATAAAAAAACCTTAAGCGAAAGAAATAATTTAAGTTATCACAAATGGTTAGCTATATAACTTTTTATTCGACGTTAGGATATAAACTACGTTCCCTCCATCTTTACCAACTTTACTGGGCGCATGCCACTCAGTCCGCCCGTTAAAACATACGCAGGTAGGAGCTGTGAATTTTTCTAAGGTTGTTTTGAAAAGTGCTCACTTTACCGTGAATAGTCTTTATTATATATGGCGTGCTATGGTGTAGGTAATTGCCATCTAGGATCTATATATTAGGAACGAAAGTTTGCGACGTCTAACACTTTAGCCCAAAAAAGGGGGGGGGGGTGTGCCTAGGTGGGATCGATAGTGTCCCAGGGGGAAGGGGGCGAGTTATGTTTCCCGAGCTCCCCAACCCCTTATTCCGCGGGTAAAAGAGGGGGGGGGGGTGGGGGGTTAATTCCCCAGACTTAATGTTCGTGTATACAATAAAAGTTGGGTTCTGATGTACTGTAATTATCGTACACAAGTTCATATAACCATTTGTCGTGTACCCTTAAAACTTAAGCATTAATACTTAAGCAGACTGGAAATGTGCGAGCGAGCACTTGCCGGCGTTGCCATACAACACTGTACCATAGATACAATAAATATTCCCATCGCAACTGCAGGTCGAGATGTGCGAGCGAGCACATGCATCAGTTCCCAGGCAACACTGTACGATAACTACTATGCCGTGCGATTACTTGCTTCACCGACGGTGGCCTAGCCAAGCGGATTCCGAGGGCCCCGTCCCTCTGGTCATTCTCTAATGATGGTGTGGGTAGGCCTTATTAGTTCGGCAGCCTGCCTGAACGCGTAATCACAACTGCGATTGCGACCAGGCCAGCACGCAGCGGATTGCAGTAATCGGGGACTGTGTTGCCGAAACCCAGTGTTATTGGAACAGCAGGAATCCCCTCCGCCAGACGGTAAACCAGGCCGTGATTGTGCTATGTCCCGACGACACAGGTCGCCGTTACACCTCGCGCGAGGTCTGTTATAGTCGTGACGTCAGTCTGGGCAACCAGAGAATGGACATATCGCACGACGTAATCTGCATATCCAAATCAGACCCTCTGCATCGGGACAATGGCACTTATGCCCGGTTGCATCAACATCTTCCCCGATCCGAGATCGAATGATCCTAATTCCGAACCAGGATACATTTTGATCTTGGCTCCGATGTAAAAGTGTTGCACCAACGAAATGTCATGGTTCTGGATCTTCGATTTGTCGATCTTGGTTCCGAAGTGAGAGATCGAGATTAAGTATGATACGAATTTGGCTCTTGGTTCGTAATATATGACGTCATGGAAGTAAGCGTATTTTTCACTACAGATAGAACTAGATGTACGATGTATTATCTGTTTTAAGTGAATTATTGTTGTACGAATTGTACTGAATAATATTCAGGTGCGTAAAATGTTGTTTTAAGAAAACAATCGAATGTAGTTCTATCTGTTGGCGTATTTTCAAAGTACATTGTCGACGATGGCTGCAAATCTCGGATCGAGATTTCAAACCGCTAATTTCGGCGGTTCGAAATGAACTTCATCTCAGTCCCCAGTCCAGCTTTGAACTCGAATGGTGCAACAGTTTTCTGTGTCGATCTTAGATCCGATCTTGGATCGACTTTCGAACCACGATGGTGCAACCGGGCATTGGTGAACTATAACTCTGTTACGTAGTGTGGCTGTTTTGATACACATTTTAGACCAATTAAAAAATAGGTGAAAGTTGCCATGATAAATACCGTGGAATTTTTACCAACTTAAGAGTTGATATGTTTAATATCCAATTATATATTTTGATGAAATTAATCTAACTTTTTATTCTATTCGATATTATTCTGTTTATAACAATTCGCGCACATGATCATAGTAAGCATTATGAATATATTCCATGACGAAGATTTTCTTGGTAATTATTTTAATCGATAATTTTTTTGACTGTATTTTAGTAAAATATTTTATAATATTGCAAAATATATACATTCTTTTTAATATACAGCATAAATCGCACTTTTCTGACAGTTTGTATGGTGTCTGTACTACATTTTTTCGAGTTCTTTACGTTGTATAGTCGGGTGCAGGCAGTGCTCCATAAGAGTTGCTTTACTTCAACCTTAAGCAGGACTTTCGAACGTGATCAGTTTGCCTCACACCGTAGTAAGATTTCGGTGAAATAAGTGTTTGCACGCATGCACATGTCTCAGAAAAGAAATGGCCTGGGAATACGATTTTTCCAAGAAAGATAAAAAAAAATTTCGCCCGCACAGTTTGCTTTTACTCTATTAAATATATACAAAGCGAAAGAAAATACGGCGAAAACTGCTAAAGAGGGCGTAGGTTTCTTAAAGGCTTTTCTGCGCCGTCTCCTTAATGTGCATCATTTGCCAGTCAAATCAATGATGCAGTCTGTCACGACTCGGAGTATTATGCAGGCATTTATGCGCGTGGATCATTTCTGATCAAACAGTAAAATAGGTGAAGTGTTAATGAAGGGTCCTAGTGTTCGATATTGTTTGGAAATTGATTGATGATTCTACATAAACTACATTAATAATGCCGTTTTCCAACCATTTTAAAATACTTTAAATACAAGCATGGCGCACAAATCTCCATTCCGTCCTTAGATTAAATACTAACGTATTATATACTTTAACATTTTTCAAGAAATTCTCTAAATGATGGTGAAAACCGCATCAAAATCCATCAAGTAGTTTAGAAGCCTTAGCCGAATACATAGATACACGCGGCTGGGCGACTTTGTTTTACACTATGTATAGATCTATAAATTGTAATATTTAATTTACATTTATTACGAATTAAAACAGTGAGAAATTGGGCGTGTTGGCAACACACAGTGAGAAATAGTTCTTTTGCAAAATATTAGCCGATCGAGTGCCCACGGATGGGGTGTATTGCTCCTTTGGTGTCATCGTCTATACTCGGTTCAGCTTTGTCTGCATAAGGCGGAGGAATATCCTGGAAGTAGAACTTGAGCAGGGCTTCAAAAAATTTGAAAGTCACCGGGAATATACTATAGGTAGAGGCGCCAGTTTTTTCGCGAAAAGATTTCAAGACGAGTTGTGTTCCTATATGTACACCTTAGTTCGGTACAACTTTGGGGATTGGTCATTTGAATTGTTACGCGTCTTTATCTATCTGCTCGCGAATCATGGACGATCAGTGTCGGAGAAAATTAATTCTGATTGGATCACTCGTGTAACAGACACTCCTCGGACAAATATAAGCCGTCGATAGTCAATTGAATATTGCAAGTGTTCACATGCAATATTGAAGTTTAACTTCCGCGCCAATATTTCCTCGAAAAAAAAAAAAGTGGCCCTAACTACAGGGGGTTGACATTAGGTCGCTGGCCACAGAAAAATCTATATTATATGAAAACTATATATTGTTCAACTTGTAGGCATTATCTGTGACAACCTAGTCCTCAGATAAAATATTATTGGCTAGTATGGTTTTTGCAAAATGACACGCCAAATATCAAAATTTTACTGGTTTTGTGATGTATAATTAAAATAAACCATACTATTTGTAGAAAACCTAATAAGGGCATTTGAAATATCTTGTCTTGATTTATATTAAGGTATGTTTGACAAAAGATACTTTGTAAAAATTTTGGAAAATAAAAAAAAAGGAAGTATTTCCTTATTTTCAGAATTTTTTTTTAGCTACGAAAATATTTCCTTGTAAAATTTAATAGACGTCTTGAAGTAGCTCTTGGCATCTTCTTTGAGCGTGAATTATCGTAATTTTGTACGTAAGATCGTTTTTATGATTTGTACCTTTTTAAAACAGTAAAATTATAATTTCTATATGTCAATTTGCAAAAACCATGGGATTTTAAAATACTTTATTTGAGGAAAAGTTAGTCACAAATAATGTATACAGGTTGAACTACGTGGTGCAATTATAAACTAAGATATTTTACCGCGTGGCCAATGACGACGTCTGTCCACAGACGCTGGTCGTCTCAGGGACCGCTCCTTCGCCA
Organism: Dryococelus australis; assembly: GCA_029891345.1. NCBI lineage: Eukaryota > Metazoa > Arthropoda > Insecta > Phasmatodea > Phasmatidae > Dryococelus > Dryococelus australis. The sequence goes on from CM057003.1 coordinate 42,049,803, forward strand.
CACGCGCGTGACGCCGAGGACACGTGGCATAGGCTGCGGCGCCGTAATTGGAGCACCACGGGTGTCGCACCCCCTTCTACCCCCCCCCCCCCTTAGACCTGGCCGCGTCGAGAGACGTGTGGCGTCGTCGACAAGGCGCCTGGAGGCGCCGCTGACCACCAAACCACCGCAGACCGATAATTGGTTCGCTGGGAGTTGGGGGGGGGGGGCAGAAACCACCCCCTACGCTTCCTCCCCGTTAGCCCCACCGCAGATACGTGGACGCAAGCATTAACAAGACCCCCTATGTCGGAGGAGTTTATGTTTGGGGGGGGGGGGGAGTACATCAGCTCAGCCAGCCGTCTTCCAGCTTGTTCGTCGGCGCCGAGGCTAACCGGCAGTGACATCTCAGGTCGCCTCGAAATCCTCAATTTTCCCCCTTTGGGCTTAAATTCATTAAGGGCCCTGTCTAGCTGGATCTTGAACTAAGTCGCAGGATTTTTCAAGTCCGGATTATTTTTTGACGCGCGCCCAATGTGTTCTACGAAAATATCACACAATTCAGACTGTCCTGTCGATTATTTTCAAGACTTCGTGCGCATTAGAAGTGTCATTTCGGAGTGCTCCAGTGCTCCAGCACAGCCGAAAACCAGCTTTTGTTCATATCGCCGTATCTCAAAACGTACTTGTAAGATACGTTCAATATTACTCAATAGCCCTGTATTTAACCTTGCAATAGACATTCCACCAATGAAATAATCGGGTCACCGCTGAAAGTCCCATAGGTACACGTGGCACGACGAGAACACTGCACGCCAATGCAGAGCCCTGCGCGTAGTGGCGATGGCGGATTTGATACGCGAGGCAGTGCCACCCTTATTACTCCCGCGCTTGTCGGCCTTAAACGCAGAAAAAAATCTCCAGGCAGGCGAGCTTCTTAACAAAGCCATGGGTTTGACGAAGCTAAGCCCGTTTTCCACCTTGTCCACCGGAGCCAAGTCCAACTGGTAGTGACATTTCAGTTCGCCTCCAAATCCTCGACTTACCCTTGAACGGTTGAAACTCATTACCTTTCTTCTATTCTCCAAGCAAGTGCCGGGTAGTATATGTCAGGCTCTCGTAACTCGAGTAAGGAGAACGACTAACGAATCCTTACCGAAAAAAAAAAAAAAAACCAAAGTCAAGGTTCTGCAATCTTACAACTTCACTATTTAAAAAAAAAAATTGTAATCAAACAAATTGCATAATACATGCGTATCGCGTGAGTATGCAATAAATGATTGTGTTGTTATTCCCTTTACATATTGTAAAAACACGTGCTTGGTTGAATATTTAAATTTTGACGGCGACATAGCAGCATTATGTTCATGCGTGATTTTGACGTGTGTTATTTCACACAACTTATATTGTAAACAATATTTGCACTAAACTATCTACAAAATCGTATTTCATCTCCGCGAGAATATGTTTGTCATATGAAAAAGACTGCAGACAAACGACGCAGTCAATTCCGCATTGAAGGTACCCACAAAACGTGGGCAAGGCGTGAAATTGGAATATAAAATACAGACTGGCAACGTTATAGGCCTTGTCTGCCAACATAACAAAGTGAACATTTTTAGTTTACTGTGTTTTAAAGATGGCAGTACCGTAGAGCTTACTTCGGCGAACAAATTACTAAGATAAAATTATCTCGTTATAATGCTGAGTTACAACTCTTCCGTTGCATTCTCGTTAGCATCAGTCCCAATTATCACTTAGCCAGTAAAACACGTTTATGTGATTTGAAAAAACCTAATTTTATTTAGATCAGTTTAGGTTGACACACCAATAAAATCTTTATTGCATAACTAAAATATTTCCGGTGCTAATGCCATGTACTAAGTACTTCATAATATGACGTAAAACCACGGATATAAAAATGAAATATGGAACATCCGAAGTTAACACTGTAAATAAATATGTACGTAGGCTATTCACGGTAAATTGAACACTTTTGAAAGTCCTCTCGTTTGGAATAATATTAAATAAATATATTTAATTTCAACTTTAGGCGTTAATCTCCGAGTTTTGTGGAATATACGTATTTTGTTTATTACTTGCATGACAATATTTTTTTTTTAAAGTTGGATAAAAAAAATAGCATTAAAAAAGGACCTAGGACTTCAGAAGTGCTCACTTTACCGTGAACAGCCTTTACCGTGTATCGTTTACAGTATTCACAGGAGAAACGAAAGCGTGACATGAGAACGAGCAGTCAACCTACTTCAAGGACTGTAAACAACTGGACAAGACGAGGACCAAACAGAACACAGCTTTCTTCCTACGACGGCAACAGTTGTGACTTTTCGGGAACTGGGATCTTTTTTCCGTATTCATGCGCTTGCTCAGGTTGAGAAACGTTTTTAGTCTTTGAATATTGGAAAACAACCCCCCCCCCCCCCTTCCTCCATCACTCTCGTGAGGTAACTAATAAACTAATGAACATTGAGCAGTCTATTCATTAGCCGCCCAGCTAAAGGTGGAATTAATTAGCTAGTATCTTCATATAATCTTATTTGGTATTTTAGATTCAACATTGAATTCTACACAACTTGCTTGATAAAATTTAACTTTTAGTTTTACAAAGTGTATAATAACGTGTTGTAAGATGTGCTCTAATTTACTTGTAATGCTAAAACAAAATAAATCTGGGTAACTAGTTTCAAATAATTTGATTTGTAAAAGACCAAACAATTTTTACAATGCACAGCCTACACAAATTTAATTTATGTTCTTTCACACGTGCTAGATGGTAACCTGTCAACGTGACAAACGGAAAAATATTAATGACTCTAGTTTTGTTACATCGTTAATGTAAGAAGCTGACACATCCCAAAAATCAATTGTCGTGAGATATTCACGTTTTGCTTAGCCAGATGGAGCAAATTGTATTTCTCAAGTTAAAAAAGATTTATTTATTATTTCATTGCATTCGTCGATGTACAGCTTATCAGAAATATGATATTGGCCGTTTCCAAAGAGCTATCGGCAATACAACTGTCTGACGTAATGATTTCAATAAAATTCCGTGCTGGAAACCAAATTATAACAAATAACTTCTCCAACTTACCATACGACGTGTCTGCGCAGTCATTTTGAAATTCTTTCTATGACAGTCGAGACGGCCAGAATGGCATTAATTCTCGCTCAAATGTCGTCCTTAATGCTCCACACTCAGAACAGCCTGTGATTAATAAACACGTCAAACATTGCATCTTTGTTCTTAAGTAAAGCTGCCGTGATGGCGGTATTACAAGGGCATAGAGCAGAGGACGCTAAAGCAGCTTTTATATTAAACAGTATTTTTAATGGGTATACTACCAACCGCCTCCCAACAAAGTTCAGAAAGTTAAGATCCCCGACTATTTTCAAATTTACTTGCTCTTAAGTATGTTTAAAACCATGGTCCCAACTGAATGTAGGCCTATCAGAAATATGCTTCACGTTCGAAATAAACACTAACTTTCGACGACTTATTGAAGGAAATAACAAAGCTTTATAAATTTTAAAACGCCATTTTGGAGTCATATTTTGGAGATTTTAAAGTGGCTAATAACGGCCTTTGTGGACTAAACTTCTTTTTAAGAAAACCGACAAACGGGATATACAACAAAGCTGTAGAGTAAAAAAAAAAATTGTACGTTTTATAAATCTTTCCTTCGGTGCCAGCTGTAAAAAAAAATTTCCTGTTACACAGGTCAAATGTTTGTTTATAAATCAATGTTTTTGAAACATATAAAAATTGTTCATTTAAAGCCATGTTTATAATACGCATGAAATCAACGATACTTGCTTAGTGAATTTTGACTTTAGTTTTACACATTCCACAGTAACTCGTTCTAGAACTTTCGCTAATTTAATTGCTGTGATACAGAAATAATCTTGCAGCTATTTTCCAAAAGAACGGAAATTTTTGACACTGTGGGAAAATGGGATGAACTTGCTACAGTCTTTCTACGAACAGAATGATAGGTTCATTTTTCAAATACTGACTTGAGTGAGGTGATGCAGTGGTAAAGGCTGTTCACGATAAAGTGAGCACTTACGAAATAAACAATAAACAAAAAAAAGTAACCTCCCCCTGCCTATTTTAATGGGTACACCGAGTGACATTTGTTATGTAAAGTTGGTAACGATGGATGGAACGTAGGTCTAGTTCGATATGTTAACTTCAAATAAAAAGGGCTAGGTAACCATTTATGATAACTTAAATTTTTTTTTTCGCTTTCTGTTTTTTAATGCATCGAATGTAAAAATAAGCAGAGTTTTAACATATTTATTTTGCTAATAGTTTCACAGTTATACTTGGCCGACACATGAATAAAGCTACAAGGCCCATGGCAATGTTAATTTTGCATAAGGCGGAAGAACACACAACGTGCATAGAAGTAGATCTTAACCAGGGCTCTCAGAGATGCTCATGTTGCCGTGAACAGCCCGTATCTGCCTATTATATTCAATTACTGAGTGCGATACAGGAATAGCAGACGGCCACGATAAGTTGGAAGAAAATTTGCCTGTATCTACCACTGCACAAACACAAGTCCTGTCAGACTCGGTGATCCCAACCTTTGTGCCATATTATATTGTGCGCAGTACACCAGACACGCTTAGTTACGTACCTTTTTATTCAGGTCAGATGCTAACCAATGTGGTTTCGAGTTAACAGTTTCCCAATCAAACGCAATTTCCTACGTAACGTAATGTTCAATCCGTCGGAGTTTACGCTTCGAGTTCCCGCCGACGTAATATCACGTTGCAGCGTACTACATGGAAACCGTCAGTGTCTTCAAAGAACGCACTCGACTTAAAAAGTACGGCAAAACCATGTGAATGTTGAATACGTGAAATTTTTCACGACTTCGGCATCGCTCGAGATGTTTATCTTCGTAGTTTTAATGGCGCCGTTCACATGAAATTTTCATAACTTTATAATTGTAAGGAATGCCGTTCAACAATACAATTTACTCGCATAAAAAAGATATACACCGCATATTATTTCAATGGCTTATCAGAATCACAATTGTAGCGTTCCGGGACATGCCACAATTAGATATTTAAAATCAAAATTATATGACAACATGTGCTTCAAGAAATATTTAAACTGGTGCTATGGAATATTTTCGCGGCTTTTAGAAATTGCTTAAAATAAGTAAATTTTTTGCATATTTTTATTTGCAGTAGTTTGTAACTCAAATTTTGCTGAGCATGGCTGGAAATAAATTAAGGCATGACTTCTACTCATCATTGTTAAATTTTCTGTAAATATTTTCGTTTTTATTCTATTTGCACGGCACGAAAACACTAAAATTGTGGTTTTGAAATGCTGTGATACAAAACTTCGCAGCCTAAATTCTTTTTCTCGTTAAAAAAATTGATAGGCTATTCACTACAAAATAAGGACTTTTGAAAGCCCTGATTAAGATCTACTTGTATGCATGTTGTGTATTATTCCACCTTATGTGAAATTAAAGTTGCCATGGACCTCGTAATTTTATTCATGCGTCGGTCAAGTGAAACTGTGAAGTTATTAGAAAAGTAAATATTTTATAAATCTACTCATTTTTACATTTCGGGGCATTAAAAAAAAACAGAAAGCCAATTAAATAATTTAAGTTATCACATATGGTTACCTAACACTTTTTTATCGACGTTAAGTAATGGATCTACTTTCTACCCATCGTTACCATATTTACCGGGCGCATGTCACTAAGAGCGCCCGTTTAATGATATGCAGGCAGGGTCAGCGACTTTATTCTAAGGTTGATTTCAAAAGAGCTTACTTTATCGTGAATAGCCTATACTTACCAGTAATGTCTACAAGTTGGGCGTTATTTGGTGCAAATATGAAATAAAGAATTTTTTAGCTGCAGTACGAGAATGCACACAAGTTCCTTGCCTTGTGTATAGATGCGACACCGAACTAGATGCGCACGATAGCGTGGCCCTTAGCGTTCTATTCATTTTTCACGTCACGTAAACAAAACTCCGTGTAAGAGGGAGATCCTTTAAAAGCGCGGAAGGGCGCTTTAATAATTTACCTTCAAGGGAGCTCTTTGCACCGGGACGGAAATTCCCTGTGAAAGTTTCATATTCCCAGCGCTGCATACCGAATGTCATGTCAGAGAGCAGATAAGCCCACGGAGACGTGATGCCGTGGCGGTTTCTTTGATATGCGCGTACCCGTTCGCTGATGGGTTGCGCGAGTCTCTGAGAACGGGTCTCGTGCCTGATTGGCTACCGCGTGCAGCGAAAGGTTCCCCATTGGCTCGGCTGCCGGGTGACAAGTAAGTTACCTAAGCTCTGTTCTGCGAACGGTATTCCGGCATTTATCTGGTTGGAGACGCCATTTGGGGGGGGGGGGGGGTGGTCGCGGAATAAGCGCATATTTCACCTCTGTACTTGTGAGTACTCTATCGCTGCGGAGTGTAGTTGAAGTGTGCAGGCTGTTCACGGAAAACCGAGCATTTTTGAAAGCCCTGCTTAAGATCTGCCTGTATGCACAGTGTGTATTCTTCCACCATATAGCAAAAATCAACGGTGCCACGGGCCTCATCGCTTGATTTATGAGCAAGTCAAGTCAGACTGTGAAATTATTAGGGAAGTAAGTATTTTACACATTATCTAATTCTTACACATAGATGCTTTTAAAAAAAAATACACAAAGCAAAATAAAATAATTTCGGTATTAACTCATGTTGACGCAGCGCATAATTTCAACTTTAATAAATGGAACTTCCTTCCCTCCGTTGGTGCCAACTTTACTGGGCGAAGGCCAGCCAGTGTTGCCGTTAAAATATATGCCGGTAGGAGGCAGTGGAATTTTTCGAAAGTTCGTTTTAAAATTGCTTTTAAATATACATGAACAACCTATACAGACGAAGTGCATATCGATGACCTGCTTGTGCGCTAGGAGACATTAAGCAGTAACGAAGTTGACGTGTCATGTTTAGAAATCAGGCTAGTATAGGCTGTTCTCGGTAAATTGAGTACTTTTGAGGCCCTAGTTACTTTTTCCTTCTAGCTATTTTTTATGCTTCAATATCCTTTTTAAAGAAACATTGCGGTGTGCGTAATAAACACAGTGTGGATATTACACTGCACTCGGAAGTTAACGTTCAAGGCTAATATAATATGTATTTATTTACTATTATTACAAATGAGAAGGCTGTCAAAAGTGCTCACTCTAAGGTGAATAGTTTATAGTAGAGTGTTATATAGGGCAAACAGAAAAACACATTAAGAGTGTTTGGTACAAACTTCCCCCGCTATTTCTAGAGTACACACTCTTGACATTTTTAGTTAGAAAAGTCATTGAAACTCTTAACTAGCTCAGTGCGTTGTACGGAGAAATGTTTTTTGATGCTACCGCTAGGCTCCAACTGATATTCCAACTGACTTAGTTTTCAACATTCTTTTTACAATGGTGGTATTACTTCGTTGAAGTTAGTATAAAACGCCTTCGAAGCAACCGAAAAAAAATATATATACGTACCTGTGAAACAACCAAAATTTTAAGCTCAGGATGTCTTAAATATAGAAGAAGGCTCAGTAGAACTGCAAGAGTGACAAAGAAAACACATTTAAATATAGAAGAAGGCTCAGTAGAACTGCAAGAGTGACAAAGAAAACACATTTAAATATAGAAGAAGGCTCAGTAGAACTGCAAGAGTGACAAAGAAAACACATTTAAATATAGAAGAAGGCTCAGTAGAACTGCAAGAGTGACAAAGAAAACACATTTAAATAATCCCACGACCAGCCGCAGTCGAAAAAAAAAAACTTGCGAAAGCATGTAGGAATATACGACCGGAGACATGTAATGATTAAGCAGGATTTACAACGACCAGTCACGTCCGTCCGTCATCCGTCCGTCCGTCAATCACGTGACCAACAGCCAATCAGAAGTGGCCGTCAATTCTATCCGTCCGTCCGCCGAAACCTTGGAAAGCTTTAACTTTTGACGGACGAACGGATGAAATTACAGCCTTCTAAATTTGCACGTTTTGTTAATTCGTGGCTGTGTCGTGTGTGTAGTGTTTTGTTTTGGCTGTATTTTGTTTTCATATGTTTGTTTTTATAACTGTAAAATGAAATTAAGTGACTTGTTTCCTAAAGATTTATTGGTGATTATGTTTGGAAACACCAGCTCCTTTTGTGTAATAGTAAAGATAGTAAATGTATGCTTTATACGCTATTAACATTTTTTTTTTACATCGCTTAATTTCCGTTACGTACGTATACGGTTGTTTTATGTTCATAGAAATACAACACCTCAAAATATTTCCACTTTTTTATGGAGAATGTTTTCCCTATTTGTGAACAGTTTTGTTTCTGTTAGTTTGCAGCAATGAGCGCACGACGGACGCACGAAGTTTGGTTCGTGAATCGCTCGGCCGGGAGACGGACGAACGTGCGACGGACGGACGCGACGGGCTGTTGCGAATCCTGCACGTCTGGGTCGCGGCCACGCGCCACTCGGTTGGGTCGAATACCGCGGGAGCTGCGGGGGAAGGGCGGAGATGAAATGGGCGAGGAGAAGGAGACGAAGTGAGGTGCGGACTTAATTCCGTAGGCGCGGGACACCTGCAGTCCCACGAAAGACATACTTCATGTCAGTGCTGATGTTCTGTCATCAAGAATATGGGAGGCGCGGTACGCGCCTCTATTGCAGAAACCTTCCGCGAGCTTAACGATGTCATCAAAAACTTCCCACCGCACGTCCGCAGCAAAACCACACACGCTTATTTCGACAATAATTGTTTATAGCTTAAGCGGAAAAAATTTCATTGAAATTTATAATTAATATTTTATACATTAAATTAATAAAACGTGTTAATACTACTGCGTTTCACAAAATACAACATTATACTATGCGCAATCATATGCACCAAAGCAATCTAATAAGCCCCAATTTCACTCCAACGCGCTAGTAATGCTGAATACCGAATACTTAAAATTGATAAAATACCTGGCAGGTGTCGGAGAGAGAGAGAGAGAGAGGGGGGGGGGGCAGTTGTATAAATGAAAATTTCTACAAAAGCTTCCCAACCCGTCCTTTTAAAACGCATATTTAAAAATGGCTTATACGCAAAAGAACTCATAAAAATTGGGGCAACCCCAAAATTAAAGCACCTGAAGGATTATAAACTATAAAAACCACTTATCAAGCTAATTAAAAGAAAAACTTAAAAATCGCTGCTGCAGTGCTCGCCAAGTCACTTAAATAGATTTATTAAATTGTAGATAGTAGAAACAATTTTACGTTGAGCAGAGGTGTTTATTCAAATTGGATAATGTGTATCGTGTCATCAAAGCAATAATCTCTAAGAACCTGTTTAAAGGTCTCATCTCATACTGACATAACGTATTTAGGCTGCTACACAAAATGTAAAAATAAACATTTAAAAAAATCATAAGCAAACAAGCTCGCGGCCACCGTGGAACGGCTTAAGTTGCGCCACAACTATAATTCCGATCGGCGCCGCGGGCGAAACAACTACTCCGATAAAGGCGCCTCACGACAGCACGACTCTAAGCAAACACTAACTCCACCGCATTTATAAAAATTACTTCAAACACACGAGTTAAAATTGACACATCGTATCGTGAAACCACCAGTCTTGACGGCGCCCCCCAGGGAATGCTACAGACCACGAGAGAGTTAGCAGCAAATCGTCTCAAAGACCAAAGACGAGCACTCTAAATTCGAATCGGTGGGAAATCACTGATTCGCAATAAAATTCAACTACTCGAATCAGTGAAAATTGCTCCACTTGGAACCAGCAGAAAACCACTGATAGTTTTGGTGGAAAATTTTCACTGATTTAATCAGTGACGCCAAACAATTTCACTGATTGAATAAGTGACTGCCGACTGCAGTGGCGAATTAAATATTATTTTAATTGAATGTAGCCAAATAATTACGTGAAGCAAACATATTTACGATGGTTTACTATTTATATTGAGCAATTTACCTTAATTAATTTAAAAAAAAAGTAAGAAGTTCTCGAGGGGAGCCAGGATTAAATTCGCACGCCCTTTTTAGCTCAATTTTCTGTGGTTGCCATACGTCTGCGCTACGAAGACAGTGTCTTATAGTGTGTATCGAAATATTGAAGATTTAAATTGTATTCCGTCATTTTTCGTTTTTGGTTTAATTGGCACCGTTTGGATTGTTAAAATTAATATTATGAGTGCACTGTCGTCGTCCCCATTATATGCAGTTTAAAACTTCAAACAGACCGCTGTGATGATCACATGAAAACGAAATGAAAGACCTAAAACGGAATGAAAGTCTGAATGTTAATGTTACCTTGTAAAATGGTGTTTTGAAAGGCGTCACATTTTAGAAAGTGTTCTGTATTGGTTTTATTAGTTTATTCGTTGTTATTTCACTTGATACACGTTGTTTAGCGGCCATTTTTACACGCTGTTTAACTGATTCAATAGTCAAAAATAAATCACTGTAAACCAGTGAAAAAAATGACTTATTAATAAGTGGAAACTATCACTGACTCAATAGACTTAAGTGAAGGAAATCTGGCATTTTTCACTAATTCATCAGTTAAATTCACAGAAGTGACTGTTGAATAGGTCAGGTACTCTTAACTGATTGAAACAGTGATTCAGATTTAAAGTGAGGTAGACCGTATATTCGTCTTATACGCATGTACCCTATATTGACCTACCCCAGAGCACCACATCTGTCAAAGTCACATGGTCAACAATGATTTTGTGTTTATTTAGATCTTTATTTTTGAATGACAGCCACAATTATATTAATAAAATACTTTTACCAATATGAGTTTAATCAAACTACATCACAAATTCACTAGAGGAATCACAAAATATCCCAAAATACTTGTTTACTGATCGGTATTATAACCTCAATTCCAGCCCATGCTGTTAAAAGTTCAATGATTTAAAACGAATTTTAACAGACAGAACTTATTGCACGCATGCGCTGAATTGAGAGAGCACGCGGGCGTACAGACAACCAGTTTCACAGACAGTACCACGATCACAGAAATGGCAAGTACCAGTTTCATAGACAGTGCTACAATCACATAAATGGCAAGTACCAGCTTCATAGACAGTGCTACAAACACAGAAATGGCAAGTACCAGTTTCACAGACAGTGCTACAATCACAGAAATGGCAAGTACCAGCTTCATAGACAGTGCTACAATCACAGAAATGGCAAGTACCAGCTTCATAGACAGTGCTACAATCACAGAAATGGCAAGTACCAGCTTCATAGACAGTGCTACAATCACAGAAATGGCAAGTACCAGTTTCATAGACAGTGCTACAATCACAGAAATGGCAAGTGCAAGCTTCATAGACAGTGCTACAATCACAGAAATGGCAAATACCAGTTTCATAGACAGTGCTACAATCACAGAAATGGCAAGTACAAGCTTCATAGACAGTGCTACAATCACAGAAATGGCAAGTACCAGTTTCATAGACAGTGCTACAATCACAGAAATGGCAAGTACCAGCTTCATAGACAGTGCTACAATCACAGAAATGGCAAGTACCAGTTTCATAGACAGTGCTACAATCACATAAATGGCAAGTACAAGCTTCATAGACAGTGCTACAATCACAGAACTGGCAAGTACCAGCTTCATAGACAGTGCTACAATCACAGAAATGGCAAGTACAAGCTTCATAGACAGTGCTACAATCACAGAAATGGCAAGTACCAGTTTCATAGACAGTGGTACAATCATAGAAATGGCAAGTATATGGTTCATAGACAGTACCAAAATCACAGAACTGGCAAGTACCAGCTTCATAGACAGTGCTACAATCACAGAAATGGCAAGTATATGGTTCATAGACAGTACCAAAATCACAGAACTGGCAAGTACACACACGCGAAAACGTTTAGCGATTCCTTTTATATCAGCTAATTGGGTCGCTTATTGACCGCACGAAGCTGTGGGAACGGGCATTGGGTCTGAATGATTACTACACATTCTGGACTATTCCCTATCGGTCGGGTTGCTGTCTGGCAAGTTTAGTCTTCGGGAGCTACAAAAAAATTATTTTATGATTCAACCGATAAATAACATATCGAGAGTTCATAAGCATTTTCAAACTATTAAAAATACAATGTTAAATATTTTTAAGGTGTTTATTTCAATAATAAAAAATATCTGCTGATAGAATAAAAGTGAGATCTGTCAACGAATTTTTAATTAACTTGTGACAAAAGTTATCCTGAATTGGCATACCTTAAACCTCCCGGTCAACGAAAAGATTTTATTTATTTTTTGTTAATGCGGTTATTTAAGTAACTTTTTGGAAGTATCATTTCTCATTTGGCAAACCTGACAAATCTCCCCAAGAATGATATCCATTTTTCATCTACAGTATATTGTCGGATTTATGACAATGTTATTATAGCGGAGTTTGTGAAGCCAAAAGTTACTTCACAAGATTTCCTAGTTCCCTCCGTTATAAATGTCGTTTCCTCTCCAATAACGAATTTTACTTGAAGATTTCAATGATTTAGTTCCAAGATGATTCCAATTTTATGAACGTAGTAGATAGGAGGTTTTTCTTTTAGGTTCGCGTAAGCGTCTTCAAAGGTCTCTCTTGGACCAAAACATACAAACCGCTAAATGTTTAAGGCTACTATTTTTTAACTTTCTGTATGCTTATATGTATTGTTTTCATTTAAAAACGAAACTTCTAGATACGAGACGCATTTTAATACCAACAGTTTTTATTCGTAATTTTGAAATGGACGGCATATAATAGCTCAAATTAATTATTAACGAAAGTTTATACCCTCCAAATATTTTCCCGTCTGCTTAATACGATAATTATTATATTGCAAATTTTATTCTGTAAATACATATCGATACAAATCGGACCTCATTTATTAGCTGTTTTACATCACATTTTTTTAAAATAACAGCATCAAAGTTATGAAGTGCGAAATTTATACAATCTCACAGAACATAATGTCCATCATAGAATGTTGTCAGTTATAATTATTTTGATGTTAGTATTTTTTTCGGTCACTTTTCAATACCATGGCCATACAGCGAAGAGTTTTATAGCCAAAACGAGCGTCTTAACGAATTGCCACTAAATTTTCGACAGTTCGTCCTAACATAAGGAATATTTATTACAGCAATATTCTACCATTACGTACATATAAATTTTCTGAAATTATCTCAATGGTATAAATTAGTTTTGAACCAATAGCTGTAATTTAGTAAATGTTTGAAAATAAAGCATACGCTGTATTATGAAATTTCAGTTTATTACAAATAATTAACGAACAAAAAGTATACAATCACGTGTATTCAAACAAATGAATATAAATCATTAAGATAGGGTAGAGGAGTACAAAGTGAACTAAGTTACGTGTTAAAGAATGCTGCATGTTATCAGTTTAATAACATTACATTGTGCCGACGATCAGATACGAGTAAATGCACTGACTTTCATTAACACGCGGTCTCTTCAAACGGAAGCTGCTAACAAATAACACTGCACGTTTATTACACCATAGAAACTAATAAGGTCATGTTATTTCTTACGAACTGTTGTGTTTTTTATTTTTTTTTTGTGGTTTCGTCATCGTACCCGGTTGACTAATCATCACTTGGTTCTCAGGGCGATATTGCTAGTTTTCTAATAAGCCATGTCTTTTTCATCAGACAATCTTCACGCTGCTAATGATAATTAATACATATTCCGCACCTTAAGCTGAACTCTTGGTGACGCAAATATTTACTAGGTTGACCACGGTAAACTGAGCATATTTCAAAGCCGTGCTAAGATCTACTTGTACGCACAATGTGTATTCTTCCACCACATGTAAATTAATCTTGGTTATGGGCCCGGTTACTTTATCCTTGCGTGGGTCAAGTAGAACTGTGGAATTATTGTTAATTTTACCTTAATGTGCGTTCATAAACAGAAAGAAAAAATAATAGTTTTCGTATTCACAAATGCTTACAAATTTAAATTCTACGTTGACACGTGAAACCACTTTTCTTCCGTTATTACCAACTTTACTGGGTGTATGTTATTACCAACTTTACAGTCGAATTGCCTGTTAAAATATATGCAGTCATGGGAAACGAAAATTTTCAAAGGTTGATTTCAAAAGCGAAAGATTGACCGTGAACAGGGCATACCAAGGGTGTCGGCAATAATGAGCGAAGGAGATACTTCACTCTCACCTCAAGTAAACGGGTGAAGGGGCAAAGGAGGATAATTGTTCCTTGCGTTATTGATATCCCCGTAACCTGTATTTCTGTCACCTCCGCACAGCCTCTAAATAACAACAGGCGTGCTCCCAAATCGACTTGTTTTAATTTAAGTACAGGTATTATTATTTTTTTTTTTTTTCTGTGGCATGCGTCGGTGTGAATTCGAATTCGCACTCGGGATTTGGGTGTTTGTTCTATTTGTTCTGTTTGTTTTAATTCTTATAAAGCACTATTAATATAAAATGTTGACACCCCTTCCTTTTCCAAAAATTTAGCTACATCGCTAATGTTGAGCCAGGTTGATGCCTCTTTTATAAATCGGCTACTACATATACAAAGTGTGAACATAATTTATTTACGTTGTTTCTCAAATCTAATTGCACTTGCTTTCGTTTTTTCCCAATTGCAAATACACATATATTTATTTAACACCTACCCCCCTCCCCCCTTAAAGGTATATGTTACTTGGATACAGTTCACAAATACTTCATTTTGTCAACAAATAGGAAATAATCTTACACGCCGTTACTGGATTCAAACTACGTAAGGCGCCTTAGCGCCTGAAGATGCTTTCATCATCTTGAACTATTTAGGTTTATTATGTGCTTCTATGTACTTAGAATTTGTAACACATGAGATTTGGTTCTGTGAGTAGTTAAAAAATCTTTTATAGTTTCATCAAATAATTATATTAACTGTTACAAGTATGCGACATGACAGACTGCATAGCATAATGCAAACCTCTTATTTAACATAAGATGTTGCCGTGTTGAATCTAAATAAATATAACTGCAACATCATTTTGTGTGGCCTTGGTTAAATTTATTTTTATAAATTAATATTTTTAAAACAGTAAAACTATGGGCAGTTCACTATAAGTGAAGGCCAAGCTTAATAGTTCCTTGCAGTTTATTTATATCCTTTTCCCAATTGATAGTATAAAATTGCACAATAAACACAGTATAAAAATGCTATAGCTCTTAAAAGTTAACGTCTGAGAGCAAAATGAAATGTAAACATTTGGTTATTATGCATGGTGAGAGGGTCTTGAGTAAAGTTCGCTGTTCGGATAATGTGCTTGGAGATTTAGGAGTTTCAAAAAGCAGTTTTCAACGATGTTGGCGAGCTCAGAAAATTATATTTATCGCATGCGGAATATCTTGAAAGTATCTTGCTTTCCTCGTATGGGAAATATTTTCTTTTCTTGGGTAAACGAAGTGGGGACACGCTCAATATTTTCGTCAAAATAACCCTTATTTCAGACATGCAGCGTCAGGTAGCGACCCATCACCTGAGGCCACAACCATCCATATTGTAAATTATTTCAATATTTACGGAAGTCCATATAGGCTGACAGGGTTTCGTCGCGTTGCAGTTGAAATTTGAGACGCACGAAATATTTGTTCTTTAATATTATACCAAACTCTTGTATCCACGGTGTGAACTAAAGTTTTTTTCTTGATGGGTTGCATGGCTCGTTGAAGAAGGGGGGGGGGGGGGGGGGGGGGAGTTTTTTTTTTTTTTTAGTGAACTCAAGAATTGCGAAGATTAGCGTTTTCAAGAAAAGTGACTGATATCTGGTGGCTGAAATATTTACTAGCTTACAGGTTAGAATAAATAGCTGGTTTGTATTTCTCCCACCTGTACTTGATGGGAAATTAAGTACACTTACACCAAGGGAAACACGAGATTTTGCACCACACCGAACACCTGGATTTCGACAGTTCGTAGACCTTTAGCAGCGTTTTTCAGCCAGTGCTTTCCATCTGAAGTAGACACCAATCAATCATTCTTGTTATAATTTGTAGGTGGGAGCGACAAGTCTCATTGGTCATCGTGCATATGATTACTCTTCAGGTAGGGAAATATTTATTTTTGCAATTCACTGGAATATCCTCCCCCCCCCCCTCCACCTCGTCCAGGGGCCACGGTGGTGTAGTGGTTAGACTACGTGCCTCCCACCACGACGAAACGGGTTCGATTCTCGGCGGGGTAGCTCCCGGATCTTCGCACGCGGGAATCGTGACGGACGGTGCCACTGGTCGGCGGGTTTTCTTGGAGTGCTCCCGTTTTGCTTCGCATTTCCATTCCGGCGCTGTTCTATGCTCACCTCACTTCACCCTAATCTGCTCTCAAGACCTCGATGTTAAGAATCGCCAAAATCTCGCACTCTCCCCTCCCCCAATCGTCTTGCGCATTCTATCGATTCTCACACTGCGAGTTGTATCGCATTTTTGTGCGTGTACAGTACTAACTTATTTGAAGTTTATATATATATACATATATCGTGTTTGATATATTATTGATATTTTGATAAATGGGTTTACGTGATTTGGATGTTTTAATTATAGCTCTAACGATAATTTTCTCGTCAGCTAACAACATCTCGTATTGTTTTTGTCACTATTCTTCTCAGATGCCGTATCGGAAGGAAATACTGAGGGTATCTTATTTCTTACGATGGATATCATTTTCGCGTTTCAAAATTAGGCATAATTCATAGATCCCTTTATTTCGGGTAATTTTCAAAACCATACTCGTCCATATCGTGAAATAAGCATTGGTTACTTGTCAATAGCTCACGTCTGCTTTTCAAGACGTTGTATATCTGGTCACATAATGTGTTGCACGATATTCCTAGGGTTAATCGATCGTTAGAGATTTACAAAACGAAGGAAATGACGTAGAGGTTATGTTTCAAATTATTTTGGTCTGGAATGTTTTCTTATAATAAACATAAATAGCTACGAGAGGACTGACAAAGGTAAATATCATTGCTAAAATTGAATGACAAACTTTCAACTGATAGTGTGCTCCAGTCGACAGTTAAAATTCCAGACCTTTATCTTTGGAGTAACTTTTTTTTCCACGATTTACCGAAACGAGCTGATGATTTACTTTCAATCTATTTTTAAATGTAATGGTCTCGGCGTAACAAATCTCGTAACGGTAGCTCGATACCTCGAACAAGGTGCTTGAACGCAATGCATTTTTTCTCCGTGGTTATTACCATAAAAGCTTTCTTTTAAAAAAAATTGCTGATAATTTTGCTTGCGAAATTTAATTTTCCTTGGTCGATTTTCCCCGCAGATGCTCTTCGCTTATCTTTTAATACATCTTCCATCCCAGGAGGAGCACCCTGGAAAAATAAAGAAATCCGGTGAAAAAGCGCGGAACTGAAACATGTATGCGAAAGTTCTCCTTCGCCCGCACGCTCGGGAGTGATACCTGTAGAAGGCGCGAAATGTATTTCTTCCATCCGTCGTGTGGACGTGCTTTGCTGCGGGGGAGGGGGGATGTTAAAATATTTGCCATCGCTCTCCTCGGGTTCCCTGGCATCCCCGGGTCGCTTAGGAGAGGTTCTCGCCTCCTTCTGCAGCATCCTAGGTGCGGCGTGCAAGAACGACGCATGCGCACTTCGGGGGGGGGGGGGGGGAAACCCACCATGTAATGAATTATGGCAAAAAGAAAAGCTGGGGAAAAAATGGTAAAAAAAAAAAAATTACGGTAGGACAAGTTTATGAAAGCAGTTTTGTGGTGACCAAAACTATTGTGCTAGGGCATGCTAAAATGAACAGTTTCGTGGTGACGGAAAACATTGTTCTGGGACTCGCTAAAAAAAAATAAAATAAAATAAAAACAGTTTTGGGGCAACCGAAAAAATTATGACAAGATATGCCGAAAAAAAACAGCTTTGGTGATCAAAGACGTAATACTAGGACATGCTGAAAAAAACAGTTTTGTGGTGACCGAAAAAATATCGTATGACATGCTGAAAAACAAATGGTTTTCTGGTGACCAAAAAAATTAGGTGACCGAAAAATTATGGTATGACATGCTGAAAAAACTGTTTTGTGGTGAACATAAACATTATGCTAGGACACGCTGAAAAAAACAGTGTTGTGGTGACCGAAAAGATTATGGAATGACTTGCTGGAAAAGATTATGGAATGACATGCTGGAAAAGATTATGGAATGACTTGCTGGAAAAGATTATGGAATAACATGCTGGAAAAGATTATGGAATGACATGCTGGAAAAGATTATGGAATGACTTGCTGGAAAAGATTATGGAATGACTTGCTGGAAAAGATTATGGAATGACATGCTGGAAAAGAAAATAGTTTTGTGGTGACGAAAAACCATTATCCTGAAAAAATGTTGTTGTTGGCAGCCAAATTCTTTTTCTATCATAGGCCGCACAAAATATTTTGTTGCGCCAAGAATATTTTATTGTCATTTTAGTATTTTGTGACAGTATCAAAAGGACTTTTATGGTCGCCAATGAATTAATCAAGTTGGTAGGCAATAGCATGTCCGTTAGTCGAAGCAAAAAGAAATGTTACGCTTCAAGCATTAATATTGCGTAATTGAGCTACCGAAAGTGTTTTGCGGAGTCGAGGTCTTTGGTAGGTAGGTAAGTTTGATCAACCATCAAAAAACAGAAATCCGTGAAGGCCTGCTCACGAATAGAACCTGGGTCACTGAGCATATAATACCCTTAATCCATTCACGATCACTGCACACATTTCTGAAACCCTGCTAATGATCTAATTCTAGGATATTTCTCCGCCTCGTGCAAACTAAGCTGAACTATAAAATCACACCAAAGGACAACGCGCCGAATTCATGCGCACTCAGCTGTAACAATATTTCGAATGTGAAGTATTTCTTACTAGGCGCTGCCAAAACACGTGTTTTCTCGCAATTTTTTTTCGTGCCTATTGTAAATGAAATATTATGAATTATAAAGAAAATGTAGTTAAAATGCAGTTCTAACGAAAACTTGGATATTTTTATGTTAACAGAGGTATAAAACGCGTGTGATAAATAACATGTTTAGGAAATAGCTTAATACATCAGACACGTGATAATTTTCCAGAGGTTTGATTCAAGAAGAATAAAAAAAACCACGAATAGACTATACACCAAGACGAAACGACGTGGCAGATCCTTTGATGTGTGCGTTCCCCATTCGCTGATAGGCTGCGTGAGGCTCTGAGAACAGGCATTGTGTCTAATTGGCTGATGCGTGCTTCGAAAGGTTCCCTATTGGTAGGGATAGGAAAATTTCGCGAATTCATTTTGGGACAAGATGGACGTCAAACACATATACAATGAAGTCACCTTTGCAATTTGATCACAGTTTATTGGACGCCTTTGAGCCAATATCAGACTTACAAGGAAACACTTATCGAGTCCCATACTGGCAGGTGTGGTGCAGCACTGGCTACTCTCTGGAGCCGCAGCCAATGACCACACAGCTGAGGCTCGAGTATACACAGGTCTGTGGAGTCTAGCCTGCAGGTCATTGAACTCGCGAAATTTTCCTATCCCTACCTATTGGCTTGGTTTGCGAGTACGTCACCAGGAGCTGAATCGCATACGGCGTTTGTACACATTGCTAGTCATTGGCGCCATTTTGCTGTAATTAGTGGTAGAGTTCACCTCTGTGTAGGCTATCCACGGTATGCTGGTTGTGTATTCTTCCGCCATAGGTCACATTAACATCGTCGTGGGCCTCATCACTTTATTCATACGTCAGTCAAGTGAAACGGTGAAATTATTATAAAAGTAAATGTCTAACAAGTCTGATCATTTTTACACTTCGATGCATCGAAAAAAACAGAAAGCGAAAGAAATAATTTGAGTTATCATAAATAGCTACCCAACAATTTTTATTCAACGTTAAGATACGGAACTACTTCCCGTCCATTGTTACCAACTTTACTGGGCGCATGCCACCCAGGGCACGCGTTAAAATATATGCAGGTATGTGTAGTGACTTTTTTCTAAGGTTGATTTCAAAAATGCACACTTGATCGTTAAAATCCTTTACTACTATTTATTCTGTGGTGTAACCTAGCAGAAAGGTTTCCCACTTGACTCAAATTTGCCTTTCCGAAGAAATTCCTCATATCTAGAGACCTGCAAAATTCGCGTTGTTATTTCGAGGCATGTTAGAATTCAAAGTCCTTTAATTGACCGAGAGAGATTCGAGATTTCATTGGCAACTGTCACCTGTACGGCGTCATTGTGCTGTGTGACCGCTTCGCCGTAAATTGCCTGCTCAATTGTTCAACCTTAACTATTGGCTGAAAGCGTCGTCGGAACGTTTAATTCACGTTGTCGGCCAATGACAGACGTCAACCCACCATTCAACGTCTTAGAGTTCAGTCTGCAGCGAGAAAATAACACGAATTTCGCAGATCTCTACACTTATCACATGCGAGTCAAGCTTTGTTCGAGCCAAATTTGAAAATGACTCGCACGTATTTGCCAATGGCAAAGGTCGCAAATGTTCCAAATTATGCCTGCAGCTTGCCGATGCGGTCTTGCTGCAGTTAGTACAAATAAAGCTTGATGCGTGGAGACAAGACAGCTTGACGCAAGCTTGCTCGCTTGCACAACACTCTTGATGTTAGCTTGCGGGCTATTTAGGAAGTGACCGCAGAGAGTAAACCTCACACGTCACTCCCCTAGACATACGTGCCCATATCGCATGTGCGCGGGGCAAAAATTAGCGCCTTACACGGTTATTAAGGGCGCCGCCTACTTGGAGATTTTTAGCTCGGTTGAGGCAGGGGAGCGCGGGAGCGATAAGGATGGCATTGACACGCGCGCCTGATGCCCAAACGCTCCTACGCGCAAGGCGCTGAACTGGCGTGCAGTGTTCCCGTTGTGCTGCATGTACCTATGGGACTTTAAGCGGTGACTCATCATTTTATCGGTGAAAAGTCTATAGCAAGGTTCAATGCATGCCCCTATAATAGTTTCGCATGATTCTAATCTGTATATTATGCGATACAGCCGTGTGAAAAAGACGTTTTTAGATACATTGGAAGCCTGGAGAATAGCACTTATAATGTACCTTATGTATTGAGAATATTATACGTACCTAGTCTGCAGTGAGTTTTCTTTTCGTACACTGGTATCATGGGGATACGTTTAATGGTCTCGTAAAAAAACGCGGATTTCAAATACTCTGCAGCGTATTTCAATCCCCACGTAGGCGGCGCCCTTAAACCAGCATAGGAGATCTAAGGAATACCAACGCTAGATATTTGAGTTTCGTAACATTGTGAACAAATTATTTGCGAGTAATACATTTTTCTTAAGATATTTCTTGTATCGCAAAACTGCATGTTTCTTTTCTTCTTAAGAAGCTACATATATATATATATATATATATATATATATATATATATAACTTCAATAAAATATTTAATCTTTACTTTTTAACATCCCAAGCTAATTTAAGAATTTAAATTTTTGACAGTTTTCATAATCAATAACGTAATTTATTGAAATATTTGACTTTATTTAACAGCTTGGTTATCTAAAGTTAATGGTACAACATTATGAGACGTTTAACCACAGGGAAGATATAGTCCTTTCACCGTTACTTTCAAATTACTGAATACCTGCTAAAGCCTTACTTCCAGTATATTCTTCCGCTTATTGCAAACAAACCTTAATAAAGTCTAGAAAATTACAATTATCACAGGAAAACAATTAAGCTCCACGTGCATTAACGGATATTGCATAAACTGTGGATGAAGAACCGTATTTGTAAAAATAAAATCAAAACAAACGTGTACATAAGTTACTTGAGTGGCATCTAGTATCGTGAGATAGGTTATTGCATAGAAACCTCCATACTTATATGCAGCCTCGGTTCGAAAGACTCGTAGAAGCTCCCACCAGAGCTCGTAACATTGTATCGTAGCGCACGTGTTTAAGGAATGTCGTGGGAGAATTAAAGTTACAGTCAGTGTTGCTTACACTACAAGACCAATAGAGACATCCTGTAATACTTTCAGTGGGTAACGTTGTTGGCCTGCTGCTGTAACGTCGAATACTTTCAATTGTCCATTTCTTGTGCGGCGGACAAAAAGAAGAAACTCTTCTCATGTGTTTCAGCGAGCAATTTATCATTAAATGTAAGCATAATTCAAATTGAAAAATTCTTTCTGTCGCAAAATTTTAAATGGGAAACATATTGATAGGGAAATAGGTTGAATGTTATTTAGTGTTAGTTATCCTGTAAGTGGTCTTATTGATTGTAACAATATATGTATTTACTAACTGTTTGTAGGGACATAAGACTAACACTACAAATTTTTCACATTTCGTCATTCCCCGTGTTTTCATTACTAAAATTGGCGTTCCACTGGTATGTCGAAAAAAAAAAAAAAAAAACACGGATATTCATAACTTGGCCTCATTTCTTTCAAGGTGACCATAAGTTGTGTGGTATAAGACTGAGCATCTTATGGTACATTGACCTATTCACTGGAAATACTTACAAGTAACATGCACACACTGGAAAGACTAACAAAGGGCTAATATAGCATTTTGTTATATTAACGTTTCCTGAATTCCCCACTTAATGAAAGACCTGCGTACTACTTGCTAACCTGGCCTTCTGTCTAATAGCGGCACACAAATCCATAGTTAACCAGCGACACAAACCAGTAGCCTAACTATTTGGTCCAAATTCCCCCTAGCACCCTTGACCAAGAAAGTCGCCCTGTTACGGAGCTCCAATTCACGAATAACTGCGGCCGAAACACCGATTTTCTTCGCAGGTATTTTTGTTGGGAACATCAGATGTAGTCCGCGCACGGTTGCTCCCATTTTTTGTGAAGCCCTGCTAACGTCCTGCTTCCAGGGTGTTCCTCCGCCTATTGCAAACAAAGCCTAACTAAGTCTAGAAAATTACACGGGAGGGACAACGCACCGCATTCGTGCGCATCACAGTAATAACAGGAATTTCCCCCATCTGGGCTTTGCCATCGCACATTTTCTCTCCTTGTTTTCATTCGCATTAATTACAAGCGAAATATTATGATCTGTATCTTAAATAGATGTAAAAGTATCATGCGATAAAATGTAGGATACTTTTATGTTAACAGAAATATAAAACGCTTGTGATACATGGCATAACTAGGAGAAAACCAAAAACGTTATACCTGGGGTGTTATTTCAAAAGCTTGAATCAAAAAAATGCGAGAAAAATAAACGCCAATAAACTATAACATCCATGATGGGTGGATGTTTCCGGAAAACTGTTTTTATGCATTCTTGTACGAGGGTATGATGAGACGGAAGGAGTGGCCTTGCGTACTTGAATAACATAAACCAACTTAAATAAAACTGAAGACATTTGTGGTTTGCCCGCCATTCAAAATAGGCTGTCCAGAAATTACGTTACAACGAACTTCACTACGTATTTTACGGGTAGTCTAATATTCCCATTAGAAATTTTATCTGCACCGTCTCACCAACACACGCCAGGAGAAATTTACCGCAAGTTCAAAATTTTCGTTATGCAACGCCTGCTCCTATTAAAGAAAAAAAAAGTAATAAAAAAATCACCAACGTTTGGTTTTCTCAACATCATGGGCGAGAGCCGGACGATGACGCTAAATGTTTGCTGTACTTCGAACTTCAGCAGGACTTCAGTGAATAGAAGGAAATGTGTCAGGCGTTTGGTTTTCTCAACATCATGGGCGAGAGCCGGACGATGACGCTAAATGTTTGCTGTACTTCGAACTTCAGCAGGACTTCAGTGAATAGAAGGAAATGTGTCAGGCGTTTGGTTTTCTCAACATCATGGGCGAGAGCCGGACGATGACGCTAAATGTTTGCTGTACTTCGAACTTCAGCAGGACTTCAGTGAATAGAAGGAAATGTGTCAGGCGTTTGGTTTTCTCAACATCATGGGCGAGAGCCGGACGATGACGCTAAATGTTTGCTGTACTTCGAACTTCAGCAGGACTTCAGTGAATAGAAGGAAATGTGTCAGGCGTTTGGTTTTCTCAACATCATGGGCGAGAGCCGGACGATGACGCTAAATGTTTGCTGTACTTCGAACTTCAGCAGGACTTCAGTGAATAGAAGGAAATGTGTCAGGCGGTTGTGATTTTACTTAGCGGAATGTAAATCCTAATGAAATATGGCGTATTCTCTTTTGGTTTTTGGTCAATTGGTTCCGTAGGGGTGCTTCCTTGCGAAAACGGTTTGGCAAGACTCAAAGGTAAAGTTACCGCAGTTGATCTAGGATTATATATTCCAGTGATTTTATGAAGTTCTCAAAAGTTTACATAGAAAAACAAATATTTAGGAAAACGTATTTTCCGACAAAGTTCATGCTAATCGGCAGAGCAGTTCCTGAGCTGTGATGTGCGGTCATAATAATTTGGTGGTACTTTTTTCATTATTGGAGGGCGATAGGCGATATTACATGGCGAATTTAGTGCACTTAATAGGTACTTGATAACACCAAGCTTGTGAAGTATGAAGTCCGAAGTATGAAGAAACTGCGAGTAGACTGTATATAGAGCCAGCCGAATACTCTAAGCACAAGCATAAAACTTTATTTTGGTCACAAGGTCGTCCTCTACATGAGAAGCCGTTTCTGTTTATAACGGCGGCAATTAGAATTCAACAACTTTGGCTGTGAACCAAAGCGATTCGCGTACTAAGAGTAAATGTAGCCAATCGAGAAAGGTAAACAACCACACGGTGTTTTGAAGTATAACAATGTCTCGAAATCTTTTTCGCGAAATTTCACTGCCTCTAATTACATCTGAAAGCACGTAGATCTCAAAGCAACACCACAGAAACCTTCGTTTTACCAACGTCCCGCTCGGGAAAGAAAAAAAGAAGACGAGGAATAAAATATCAGTCTGGGTTTTTCTTAATGCGTTTACTTTCATGTGTGCCGACGCAACGAGAACACGACAGTGCCGTGAGGGTAGCGTGTGAACACGGCTTAACGCGAACAACCTCATCGGTGCGTATAGGGAAAACTGTCGAGCGTCGAGGCTTACGGAACTAACATCGCTCAACTTCAACGGAGGAACACTCGAATCCGGCGTTGTTATAATCCCGCGAACCTAAATGCATCTGGCGCGGTAATGCGCGCGCGTCAAACTCTCACGGGAGCTTGATCAAAGGAGGGGGGGGGGGGGAACTCCGTTCCGAAGAAATAAATAATTCCCCGATATCTCCTCCGGGTGAGGCAGGAACCCCTCGCCAGTAATGAAACATGGAGTAGTCACGGAGGTATAGAGAGAGCGAGAGAGAGAGAGAGAGAGAGAGAGAGAGAGAGAGAGAGAGAGAGAGAGAGAGAGAATGGTGGGATGAAGGATAGAGCCGCGTATTCTTATAGCTGTTTCGCGTGTGTGGCATCCCGAGGCCGAAAGCCCGAATCGTTTTCTTCTGCAATATTCAGGGAGAATACCCATCCGCGGGTCTACCCTACCCTCCCGCGGAAATCTCCCCCAAAACCAACGGAATTTATTGGCCTTGCGGAAGAAATGGAAATGTTTGCGTGATAGAGAAGTGTGACGGGCGGTGGGGTCTGTGCGGGGGGGGGGGGGGGAGTAGTGGAAGGGAAAAGGGTGTTTCAGGCTGGTTGAGAAGCCAAGTTTTCCACAACTCCGGAACTTCAGCCGGCTTTTACTCAAAGCCACTCGACATCTGCCGAGCGAAGAGACGAGGTCTTACCGATTCTCCCAAGAGGCGGAGAGAGAGAGAGAGAGGGATGGGAGAGAGACGGCTTAAAATGGGGGCCAGGAATATAATAAACGTCGGCACGGGGGAAATGAATGACGCGCAACTGTTACACTTGAACCTGCCTGGAGTAGTAACATAAATAAATGAAACCGTACATGTCGCGTATTCCGCAGATTTCGAGGACGGCATAGTCGAGCTGTTCGTTCTAGGCAAACGGTTGTGATGGAATTCCCGAACCCTTATACCCGTGATAGCTTCACGACCTACCGCAAGCCTGACTTGCCGGATTACACACGTGGAGGAGACGATCGTGATTGTGTTAAGCCAAATTTCTTAGCGAGTAGAGTATCAAGAAAGGTTGTGCATATACGCATTTATGGACGTAATTTTACAATGAACTCTGAAAAAAAAAAAATTACTTTGTGGCTGTACTCAATGTTCTGTTGGTATACGTAGGCCTATAGACAAATTATTTTGTGGTGAACACAAAATTTTTTTGTTGTCACCACGAAACATGCGTGGCGTCTAGAAATGTATTTCGTGCTGGCTACAAAATATTCTTTGCTCTCCTCATAATTAATTGGCTGTGTGTTTACCAACAAAATATTTTCTGGCAGACACAAAGCATTTTCTTTTCTGTGTAGAGGAGGAGTGTAGATATGTAGGTATCAGGTTAACGTGAATAGTTTGCGATCTGAAGTTCGCGGGTTAAATCCCGTACAAATTTATTGCGGATAGAGTTCCTTAGTCATGTGATATAATTTGTAATAATGGAGTATGACTTGAGAATGCATGCTGGCGTTTACAATGGTGATATGATATTGGGGACGAGGACAGACACGTTGGATTAACAGAGAGTTGGAGATCAAATATTGAGCTTCGCGATACTTCAATCAATTGGGGCCACGTTAGCAAATCGTGCTTGAAGTTGCAATGCAATTAATACAATCATATCGAACAGGTTATTAGTTGATGCTCGTACGTGTTACTTGTGGCTGTATTCGGAAAATCACTGCAACTGGTTATTAAAAAAAAAAATTTAATATCCGCACATCTCTGTGTACGTACAAAAAATGGGACGTCACCAATATGTTTCCATGTCTCTTGAACGTATTCGTGACTATGAAATATCAGTAATTAGAATACCTGTCAGTACTTTTAATCGTTTCGTATAAATTCAAATTTATAATATAAGACACTTCGTAATTAGTCCGACATATTATTGTGGTAATTGTTAATTAAAACTTACTGGTCCTGAATAATTATCTCTACTGAATTGCTTATTCCACCTAATTACTTTGACCATTAGAACATAGGGCCAGACACCGGAACCACCTCTAATGCTTGACCAGTGTTCTAGATAGGCCCCTACGTCATATTGAACGAGACATCTTGGTCAGAAATATTTTCCCCGTAGTGTTTAGAGCCAAAATTCGTATAGAGAATTTTTAAAAATATTTTTTAAGGTTTGATTTAATTTATCAGTTAATCAAATTTTATGACTGTTAAATTTTCTACTAACTTCATTAATACCACATATTAGTAAATTATCTTGCGTATTATGTAGTTGCTGAGAAATCATGTAAATCTCTTTTAACTTTTAAAGTTATACTCATCAGTTAACCAGAAGTCGTTTAAAAGTGTATAAAAAATTAAATCAGTTATCTGAAGCTACCAGTGATTTATGTATACGGATAGTAAAAATCTAAGCGTTTCCGTGTAGAATTTAAGAGTTACTACTGATAGTGTCATTTGTTATTGTGTCAATAAATTTTGGCCAAAAAATACGGATTTGACAAGCTCTTAGATATATCTTTCCAAATTTTGCCATGCGATTCCAAGCCGACAATGAGACGTGTACATATAACAGGCAATCTTATAACGTCATGTTTTGAGTACGCACTGTCAACGTACGCAATGTCGTTGGGATCAGGGCTGCGCGTTTTAAGTCTTTAAAAATACCTTTCGTATCTGTATGAGGTAATGATTATTTTTGTTATTTTTTTTTTAATATGATGGCAGACAACACGTCGATAAATCTATAGTGTTATGATCTCATTATTATCTGTTAGAATATAATATTTCGATTATGCCTCTTTAAAACGTTTTTAAATAATATAGCCATGTTATACTGTATATCCACACTGAGAAAATGGTTTTGTTGAATCTAACAAGATTTGTTTGGTGCAACCGCATTACTTGTTTGTATAGGGGCAGTGAAATATTTTGTTGCCGAAGCAAAATTATTCTGTTGTTTTCATTTGGTTGCCCCAGACTGTAAGATTTGGTTGTTGCAACTGAAGATTCGTTTGGCTACACGTATATTAAACAGTTTGGGCCGATATAAAATTTTTTTTACAAACCTCGATCGACTTTCGAACCTAGATAACCTGCGTCCGAGCGCTACGCCTCAGTTATCTCAGGTAATGTAACAACTGCTGACGTAGGGCAGCTTTTAAATATATATATATATATACTCTGAATATTGGGCAACGTGTGCAAACAAATATTTCAAGTTTTACCGTTTTACTTGCTAGTTTCTTGTTGTATTGGTTTATTAATATGTTTATACGATTGTTTAGCATCAATAGACGCACTAACAAACACGGTTACTATCCTAATTGTCACAAAAAATACAAAGAAACTCTTGAACAGTATGTTCGAACGAAGGCAGTCAAATGAGTGGCCAAACAAGTTTATAGAGTTGATTCAACAAAGTACTGTATTTAGTCGACAGTCTAATTTTTTTTTTTGCCCAAGACAGAGATTTTGTTTATTCAAACATATATTTTGTTGCTTTTAAAATTTTGTTTGCTCAACAATATATTTTGTTGGGGCAACTAAATACATATTTGGCCCTATACAAACAAATATTTTGTTTGATTTTCTCTCAGTGCAGTAGGTTATAGGTTACCATTGCTCTTTAGGGAGTTATTTTTTTTTTTGGCAGTGTGCTATAAACGCAGTTCAGCTGAAAATTTCGAACACTTTACCGCGGAGTAATTTGGGGCTAGTTCTAATTATTTTACACAGCCCACCACGCACAGATATATTCATAGAGCTCACGATGTAAAAAGGGCAGAATCAAATATAAACCGGTTTCCGTATAGGGATATCTGCATAGACTCTACATTCGAGAGAAAAGTGCCAGCAACTTGAAAATACGGAACTCCTAGGCATGACACGCATGTCAACAAAAACATCTGTTTAAATAAATGTAATCCATTCCAATTATTATAAATAAAAAATAAAATTGTTTTAAAATATATGTAATTAATGAAACGATATGGGCTGAAAGACAAAACTGAGGGTTTTAAATAACTAAGCCGAAGGCTTAACATTTTAACCGACTTGTCCGTTTTATTAAAATAAAAAGTAATTACAAGTAAATTACTTGTTTTTAAAAGAACTCCCTCTATATGTGACAGCAAATACTGAAACTAATGTTTCACAGGATCAAACGAAATGTTTTGTGTTATGTAAATTTCTCCTTGGGTGTTAATCTCGAGAGGGCAGTAACTTGAACTCAAGGTAGATATATTGAGAAGTTTGAGGCTAGTGAAGGTATCTCACAATTATAGAGTTCTCTGAACTACCAAATGTCGGCTCTCTGCTCACAAATAACTTATCCTTACAGGCGTGTATCTAGAGCCACCGCTAGTTAAATTTAGGTGCCGTACAAGTTTGACTCCTGAGCAAACATGGAAATCAGATACCTTATTACTATCTGAATCGTTTATTTGAGAAACTCCACATGTCCATATTTTAAATTTTCCACAATGAACCGTGTGTCAGATATAGCCAAATGAATACAATTCTTAGTAAAGGAGAATGAAAATCATCATAATTATTACCGATGTTTAAGTCACCTAGAAAAAGAATAAAAAGACCTGTCTTGGAATTTTTAGGAATCCCTTAATCTCTACAAACATTTACATCAACCAGTCAGTCACAAAGCCAGTCGCACATTCTATTCTACAATTTCTTATTTTCTTTTGACTGAAGAATTTTTGTAGCTAGAAGTGAACTGCCTTAATTTTATTTAACTAACCTATAATAGATATTAGTAGGAAAACCTTAATTTTGGTTTAATAATTAAAAGAAATTAAATGTGGTTAGTGAGAAAATAGCATAGCAGTGATTAAGTAATCATAGCGTTACGCATATCTCAACACTTCGTAGCTTCATTTTGGTAGTTCGCGGGTTGTTACGTCATTAAAACACTAAAAGATCGACAGATCGACTACGAAAAGCTCGTATCTCCAGAGTAGTAGGAAATAGATGGTTGACGCGCAAGGAGATTGGGGATAGGAGCCATGTTGTTACATCACCGTCCGCCATCTTTAGCCCATATGACATTAACCTTGAGATTGGAGGTGGTGGAGGCTTGACGACAATCGAACAGAGGTGAGTATTTAGCCAATGGGAAACATTGGCAGCAGTGTAACGGAGGAGACTGATGGGTGGAGGCTTGCCTACAGTCTAACAGAGGTGAGTAATTAGCCAATCGGAGAACTTGACGAGGTAAACAGCCAATGGGAAGCATTGGCAGGGGTCACCGATTGTTCGGGTAGGTTGTTACGTGTGTGGAGGGGTGGTACGAATGTTACTAATTGATAGAACAAAGGTTTCCGAAGAGATCCGAGAAAATCAGCCAAGCTGGAGGGTTATCACGTGGGTGGAGGCCTGTTGACAGTCGAACAGAGGTGGTGGAGGATCGCTGACTAAAAGTAATTAGCCAATCGGAGTCGGGTAGATTGTCACGTGGGTGGAGGGGATGCAGGACTGCCGACTAAATAGTCAGTGGGAAAATAGGGGTGGGTATAGGAGGCCAATGAGAATCACTGGTGGGGGTGGAGGGGAATCGACTAATAGAACACTTAATTATATTGCGAGGGATGGAACGAAGGTGACTAATTAGGTGTGGTGGGGGTCGAATGCAGTGAGTAATTAGCCAATGGGAAACATTAGCAGGGATGGAGGCTTGCCGACTAAACAGCCAGTAGCAATGGCTAGGGTTAGCCTAACAAAGGTAGTCGAAGGTGAGATACAAACTCTAAAATACATGACGAACGAAAAATCAAGATGGTAGCCTCCAGTAACACAAACAAATAACGAACGAAAAAAAAAATGATGTCGAATGTACGTGAGCAATCGGTGGAATGAATGTAAGGTGAAGGGGTGGAGCGGACAAGGTGAAGGCTTGCCGACTAAACACTAATTACACTCCGAAATGTAAGTTTTTCGTAATAAACTTTTTATACATTTTTTAATGGAAAAAAAGAGAATTTTTAAGGAAAAATGACCATGGGGGAACTATAATTTTTAAATCATTTTTTTATAATAATTTTTAAATGCATTTTAAAACGATTTTTAAGTAGATATTTTGTAATAAATATTTTATAAATTTTAAACTATTTTTAATGAAATGTTTCATAAGAAATTATTTTATAATTTTGTAAGATTATTTCGCATTTTTTGTTTTGATTTTTTGGGGGTCAAAGATCACCGGGATCATGGTCAAGGTCAAAGATCAAGGTCGTATGTGTAAAACATGGTGGACGGTGATGTAACAACATGGCGGTCGGGCTTCTCCTGCGCTCCTATCCACGATCCCCTTGTGCATCAACCATCCATTTCCTACTACTCTCCAGAAATGTTTGAGGATAATCTGCAAACAAGATACGGCAACCTTGCAGCTTCATTGGAAGATTTCAAACAGCGGAAAACCGCTATATCCCCTTCATATTTTAGTACCAATTTATCTTGTAAATAGGTTAAATAGCGTGTGTATCGAAATGATCAATAACACTCGTTTCAAACAAACAAAAAAAAAAAATCTCTTTCGAAATGAACGTTCATAATTATGTATTTTTCTCTCTCTTGCAAACTGTTGAAGTTACGCGGTTTTCCCATAATGGTAGGAAACGGTATTTAAAACCGTTAAAATTAATTTATTATTCAGACCTGCCGCAAACTGAATGTAGCTTCAGGACCCTATTAACAGTTACGCACCCGTATGTTTTGCTCCGAGAAAATTGGTCAGGCTGCAGACGGTTTTATCTAAGCTACCACCACTGGTGGCCAGTTGGCTGGAAAATGAAACATTTTTTTACGACGGTTACGATTCCAGAAACTGGGCCACGTCGTGGAGGAGCAAGGAGAGCCAATAAAATACAGAGAGCATTTCCAGGAAAACTTTTTTTTCTTACGCACATGAAAAAAAGTATACACGTATCAGCTTTTTTTTTAAGGAGCTTTGAAATTTATGTGCGATGAAACGGTCTACTAAGGCTCTGCAACGCTTTATACATCACACAGAGTTACTATTTTAGACGGTTCATTAGTTAATATTGTATATGCTGTTTTCTGAATGAAAGGTCTGAAAACAATTGGGTTTCATTTCGATTTATAAGATTCACGTAGGCTTTATATTCAGATGGGAGGTGAAATTATAAAATTTCACTGCAATCTCTTCGTACAAAAAGTATTTTTACTTGCAAGTAGATTTATATGTAGTGTCATTCCGAACTCTACGCCTATAAGTTGTAAGATGTTTCTTAAGTACAAAATATATAAAAGAAAACTTTACATGACTTACGGTGTACAATTGCTATATATATATATATATATATATATATATATATATATATATATATATATATATATATATATATATATATATATATATCTGTGTGTGTGTTATTAAAAGTTATGACTTTAAAATTTATTTATTTCATATTATAAATTACATGGATGGGGAAATAAGAAAAAATTTCTGTATGGATTTTCTAATACTTTTTATTTTATTTTAAGGAACTGTGAAAGATTGGTGGGTAATATAACCACCTAAATTTTCAAAATCGGTGGTGTCATTGTATAACTTAGAAACTGGACTGAAATGTGAGGTTTCAATTACGGATACCGTTTACCAAGTTGAAACTAATGAATTATGTTGCCTTAATGTAACACTAGAACAGCTGTTCTCTTTTAAATGGAGCCGCGGCAGTTTGCCAACAAGCTATGCAAACGCTCTTAGGTTTCATTTTGTTAATAACTTCGGTATCACGCGGCGAATTGTCGGAAAGGACCGACTTAATTCAAACAGTCACACTTATGTTCAGAAATGTGTTGCTTCATTACCGTAAGTTCCTTATAACTTAAAAACGAATAGATATGAAAAATCTATATTTTCGAGGACATGTACCTAGCTTACTAAATATTTCAGGCTGCATGTCGTATTATGCTTGGCATACAGAATGGTCCCACAGCATATTGACATGGAGTTCAGGATGATTCTGGTACCAAACTTTATTACATAACTCATTGTCTCGCGTCGATTTTCCAGTTTGCGCGTTCCAGTCCTCGTGTAACTTTCATAAAGTACGAGTATCGTTTCGTACCAAAAAAAATGCTCGAATACATACGTATTAGTAAATCAAGTTTTGTTTCTCTTTCTTTCTAGATCACCCTACCACTGAATGCAATTTCACCCCTTCTCGACAACGCGTGTGTTGTCTCTCCTCCTTTTTTCTGTCCCCCCCCCCCCTAACAACCACCCCTTCTTTCCACTTGTTTTTTTCCTCCACATATCCCTCGACCACAAATCCAGCTCGACGGGAGTAGAGTGTTCAGGGTTGGCAACTCAGGAAGAAAGCTTTCGAAGCACTCGTTATTATTGCAGCCGCAGCTGCAGCTAAAAGAGGCGCGATGCAGGTTATCTCCGGACCCTGCCGCTCGAGCAAACACTTCGCCTGGGTAAATAAAGGACTCTAAGGACGTCCCTGCGGAGTGCCCTTCGCTGGTTATCCCGCATGCAGGGGGCAGCACTTTCCCGCCAGTTTACTTCCGGCCACTCCTCATCGCGCGCGAATACTTTACGGATTCGGAATACGAATTCAAGTATGTTCGCTGAGTCTTCCTTAGTCTGGAAGAGAATACTTGCGGTTGTACATTGAAAATATCTCATGTTTTCGCGGCGATTTATCGTCTTACAAACGCAGTAAATGAATGTAAAGCTGGCGATATCCTTGTGATCAGAGTATTGAGATACATTTTATCAGCACATCTAACCCATTCAGACCCAGTGTACACAATGTGTAGGTAATTTTTGGTCGGTACTGCACACTGATAAGCTCAATGGCCAGTGATCGTCCATGTGGGTAAATTATTCGTAAACCGTCTTACTGGTGTAAGTCATTATTGGTTCATGTTACTGTAGCTGAACATATGACCTAGAGCTCATTGGCTGTGACAATGAAACAAGCGTTGTGTCGACTTAAGTACAGCACGTATCACAACGTTTTTTGCAACACCTGAAACAGAAAATAAAAGTGGGTCTGAAAGGGTTAATGGTGTAAGTAATCCACGAAACGACCAGACGACTGTGGCGGAGTCAAGTAATATTTCACGGATATGAATCATTTATCTCGAAATCTAGCAAATTGTACGTCTGTATATCCAATTGCTAGGGATCTGGAGAGTTCGTGGATTCATTCGAGGGCAATATAAAATTCGAATGATTGTACGTTTGTTTTACATATGCAGGTGGTCCGTGACATATAAGACACTTCTTAGAGGACTCTGAGACGAATAACAAGAAGGCAACAAAATGCAGGCCCAATTAGAGCGTGTTCCTGAGGCAGCAAGGAACCAATGAGCAGTTGATGTACTTTCGGGTGTACAAACGAATGTGGAGTCTATCATACAAGTCACCGAATCGGCGAATTTTTCCGGTCTCTGCCAATTGCAAATCTACTGTCTTTATGTTACATCGAAACTACCAGTTTCGGATGTCGGTCAGCGAGTAAGTCGCGCAATTCATATAGAAGAGTTTTGCTCTCAGTAATACGGATATTTGCTTATGGCGGTCATCAATATAGAACAGCTCCCTCCATTTCGTCAAACAATTTACTTGGCTTGCGTGGTTCAAGAGACGCCAGGAAGATCCAATAGGGTGCAGAAGATTCTCAGAATATGCTTGATGTTCCAAGTGAGGAATTTTCAATCATAATACCAGTTAATGGGCAGGATGCGGAAGGATACAAGGGTTGGTGGAAAACGAACGAGGCGACTGTTCCACGACAAGTGCCCGCTACTTTACTTTAAAAAAAATCCGGTTCCCAAAGTTCACTAGCTCGAACGTTGGACGTTTATGGTTGCCCGTAAAAATAATTTTAAAATAAAGCACATAATATACTTTACTTAACCTGCCTTGGGTGACAAACGAAAAAACCTAACCGACAAACATACTTAGCAAAAATGCCTGGTAAACAAACATACCTATCAGCCATACATAGCAGAAACCTATCTAACAAGCATATCTCACAAAATGTACCTAGCGGATAAAATGCTTAACAAAACATACCTGGCGAAAAAACCACACTGACCCTGAAAACTGGTCCTGACGAACTGACCTGAAAAGACTGACCTATAAAGACCGATGTAAAAACAACCGAACTATAAATAATTAACCTGAAAAATTATCTTGACTTAACCTGGCAATCTTATGGAAACTAACATAACTTGGTAAGGTAGCGCTGAATCGCTAGACCTGAGTAACGAGGTAATGCTGAACTAATGTATTCTAATATGTTAGCTGTAATTATTTCCGCCCTTCACCTGCAACCTCTTCGTAAGTTGTTCATAAGTGGTTGCTTCAGTGAATTCAGCACTCGAATTTTCCGTGTAGTCTATTAGCGGTATATTCACACTTGTTTTAAATCAAGCATTACAGAAATCACCCCATGTATGCTATTACACGTTTAGTTGTTTCCTAGATAAGCAATGTAAAATATTTTTGTACTTCTGTTAGCAGAAAACTATTTTATATGTTGTTTAATTGAACTTTCACTTAATTGTAGAGATGATGGTTTATCGCGGAAAAAGTTGACTGTTTGCTAGGATTCAACGTACTGTACACATGTCCGACAGTTTTCTTTTCTTACTGGTTGTCGAGCATTTATGAAGCTACTAACCCATTTCAGTGGGCCAATGAGGATTCTGTTACTTTATGGCAGAATGTTCGTGATTGGTCTGCAAATAACTTAGCCGAGTCGAAACCTTGTCCACCCAATCATGAAAGAATAAACTAGTTAAGAGTGTTATAGAAAATATGTTGGGTCAAAAATTCTCGCGATTTTCCTTCATCTCTACTTATGTGTTATATACAGAGTGCTAGGAAATTCCTCTTACAAACTCCTAGGACTTGTACAGCGGACTGAGTAGACTATCTTGTGAATAGGAACTCATGCCCGGAAAAGTACCGTTTCCGTGCTGCAACCATTTCAAACCAGCCGTATCACTCATCCACTTCCACTGAGGGAAAGATCACGGTCTCGGATACGCCTGTGTTGGTATGCTACCGGGTAGGCACCTGATGGCACGCGACGCCTACCCTGCATCAAGCCCCATTCGCTCGCCTTTGTGTCTCCGATTGACATGGTTGAGTACAAGGTTGCGGAATACACAGATATGATTCTTGTGTATGGTACAGCTGAAGTTGAAGAGCAGCTCGCCGGCTGTATCAAGAGCGATATTTCACAACGTGCGACACCATCGAATACCCTCTTTACCACAGTTACGCCACGGCTCCGAGAACAAAGTACCTTCTCCGCCGACAGGAACGATTGTGGTGCTCCAAAAAGACGCCGCACTCCTGAATTGGAAGAGGCTGTACTGCATCACGTTGAACAAAGCCCGTCAGCGAGTACGCAAACAATAATTGCACGAGGCGGATTAATAGCCTGGAAACAGAACTTTAGCACGGCTTCAGGAAAGTTGGAAGTAATCATGAATGGACTATAAAAGGAACTACAGAGTACTTTAAATCGATTCTGTTATCGAAATAATTTGCAAAATTTACGTACCTTTAGCGATAGACAATCAAGTAATCGTTCTCGAAAACGCGCACATTTGTGCAATACTATCTTTATTCTTACATCTGGTCTAGGAGAGGGGTGACTATCGAAAAATGGATGGGGAAAAATTAAAAGTATGTTAATACATATAAAGTGAGGTTCAGATCAGCAAATGCCACCTCCTGATACACTGCGATTTTTTTTATTTGTACAAGGAATTATTTGGTAACTGCACTCTTATCGCTTAGTGAATGAGCGGTCATGGTAATTTTCCCCCCTGTGCATTCATTGTAGCGTTCATTCATTTTCTCAGGAAATAGTTGAATGCGTAGGGAAGTTCCCAGTTTTGTATTGTAGCGACGCTAAATATTCCTATATCTGCAGCTTGATGTGTGATATTATTTCCATACAGTTTATGGGTTAAAAACTTCCACTGCCAGTTAGAAAGTTTACCAGAAAAAATTTACTGTGAAGTTGCCAAAATATATATTTTTTAACACTACATTTACGTTGTAAATTTCACATAACTTTAGTGTGGAATTTGCAAATTTAAAGTTGAATTTTAATAAGCAAGTGTTGTAGATTTCAAGTTAATAATAAATAGTGAGACACACAAACAATGTTGTATGTTTTCTAAAATAATGTGTTGTAATGCAATTTTTGTAATGTAGAGTTACAAAAAATGCGATCCCCAAAGATTTTTTTCACTGTGTACTGATTCGCACGTTTACACAAAATGCCACTGACGATCATGTGAAAAATATACTTCATATTTCATTAACACGCATGTCCACGTACAAAATAATGCAGAATCCCTACATTCATAAGATAATTTAACTTTAAAATTAAGGAGTAGGCGAGCAGAGACGAGTTAGTAGCATTGCATTTGGCGTCTGGACGAGCGTTCAGTACAGGCAGTGACGTGAGACTCGACGCTCATCCCCTTCGTAGCGCAGGCAGTGACGTGAGACTCGACGCTCGCTCCCTTCGTAGCACAGGCAGTGACGTGAGACTCGACGCTCGCTCCCTTCGTAGCACAGGCAGTGACGTGAGATTCGACGTTCGCCCCCTTCGTAGCGCAGGCAGTGACGTGTGACTCGACGTTCTCCCCCTTCGTAGCGCAGGCAGTGACGTGGGACTCGACGCTCGCTCCATTCGTAGCACAGGCAGTGACGTGAGACTCGACGCTCGCCCCCTTCGTAGCGCAGACAGTGACGTGTGACTCGACGCTCGCCCCCTTCGTAGCACAGTCAGTGACGTGAGACTCGACGTTCGCCCCCTTCGTAGCGCAGGCAGTGACGTGTGACTCGACGCTCGCTCCATTCGTAGCACAGGCAGTGACGTGAGACTCGACGCTCATCCCCTTCGTAGCGCAGGCAGTGACGTGAGACTCGACGTTCGCCCCCTTCGTAGCACAGGCAGTGACGTGAGACTCGACGCTCGCTCGCTTCGTAGCACAGGCAGTGACGTGAGACTCGACGCTCGCCCCCTTCGTAGCGCAGACAGTGACGTGTGACTCGACGCTCGCTCGCTTCGTAGCGCAGGCAGTGACGTGAGACTCGACGCTCGCCCCCTTCGTAGCACAGGCAGTGACGTGAGACTCGACGCTCGCTCGCTTCGTAGCGCAGGCAGTGACTTGAGACTCGACGTTCGCCCCCTTCGTAGCGCAGGCAGTGACGTGAGACTCGACGCTCGCTCGCTTCGTAGCACAGGCAGTGACGTGTGACTCGACGCTCGCTCCCTTCGTAGTGCTGGGAAGGTTGTTTTGGCTGGGGAATCGGCGCCGGCTTCGATGCGTAATGCCGCCGCACACAGGCCGCGAATCTTCTGGTTTGTCGGCCGACGGGAACCGCGTGCGGTCGGCACGCAGTCCAGCGGCGTGGTCGCCTAGAACAATAGGCAATTGGGAGTGTTAGGGGGGGGAGTGTTAGTACAGTCCGTTCGCATTCATTCGCCAATATTCCAACTGCTCTAATAGCTTCAGAACATACACTAAATATGAGGTACGCAGTAAAAAATTTCTGTGCTTGTAACAAACAATTCTTTGGAAACTATATAGTTTTGTACCTCCACAAATATAATATTTATATTTACAACACATTATTTTATAAAACTTTTTGTAGATCATTATTTACAGTAAACTTTAAGTTTACATCACTTACTTGTTGGGACTCAATATTAGTTACACATATTCCCTACTAAGATTTTTTTGACATTTAGTCTACTTTATTTGCACTGTTACAAAAATCTCTCCGGCAACCAGCTGCCAAAGAAATCCTTTTACAAATACGGCAATATTTTACAACGTCTTCTGCGTACCCAACATTCACCTAACCCAAAGCAATCAAATGGTCGGCAGTTTTGAACATGTGTGTTTATATAGCAATTTTCAAAAGACGAGCACTTTTATATGTATAAAATACTTTCATCTATTCGAACTTAATCAAAATGCATTACAAATTGGTTAGAGGAATTGTACATATATCTCAGAGCACTTGTTTACTAAAACAGTGTTCTAACCTCAAATCCAATGAGATCGAACTACCTCATATTTAATCTATGCTTTAGAAGTCGTGTTGTCAGTAAAGCAGTTCGGTGTTTGGGCACGGAGACTGGTTTTGCGCAGCCAGTGAGATCGAACTACCTCATATTTAGTCTATGCTTTAGAAGCTTGTCCATTTCGTGTAAAGGCTGTTCATGATAAAGTGGGCACTTTTGAAATCAACTTTAGAAAAAAGTCTCTGGCGCTACCTGCATATATTTCAACGGTCGCCCTGAGTGACGTGCGCCCAGTAAAGTTGGCAACGATGGATGGGAAGTAGTTATGTAACTTAACGTCGAATAAAAAGTGTTAGGTAACCATTTCTAATAACTTAGGTTATTTCTTTCGCTTTCTGTTTATTTTTTAATGCATCGAAGTGTAAAAAATGAGCAGATATGTTAGTCATTTACTTCTCAAATAATTTCACTGTTACACTTGACCAACGTATGAATAAAGTGACGAGGCCCACTACAATGTTAATTGTACATAAGGCGGGAGAATACACAACGTGCATATAAGTGGATTTTAAGTAGGGCTTTCAAAAGTGCTCATTTTACCGTGAATAGTCTATAAGCGGGGTAAATTTTGACGGTCCCCCAAATTTAGCGCTGCCACAGTGTATCCTTGCGCCACAGCTGTTCCATCTGAGAAAAAAATATACACTTTCCTCGCCTTTTCGTTTTGTTTTCTTTCATGGCAGTGGCATTAGCCAACTTCAGGCCAGTACTCAATTTAGGATATTATTATAGCAAGGTTGCCATCCCGAGCTGTATTATTTTATAATGGCCAAGTAAGGTTACTGGGGCTCTGTTAATTTTATTTAACGTAGAAAATAAGGGGGGGGGGGGAAGTCTTTGTGGTTTAAAGTGTTATTTTATATTGCATATTGTCTTGATGGAGCAGTGGAAAATTTTGCTCGTACGGAAATAACGTTCAAATTATTATAACTTCGAAAGTTTTAACGTCGACGAAAGAACAAAACGTCATAAATACGTTGCTGCTCATATTTATGCAAGTAATAAATTTACGCGGTTGGGAAACAGTTTTACCGTAGTTAACCCTACACTTACTGTTTTTTTTTATTTAAAGGCCTACTTAGGGACGAATCTCAGCCTTAGAATTAGTGAGTGAGTAAAGAGATTTGGGCGGCTCTTAACATCGAAGTCTTCAGAGCCGATGAGGGTGATCGAGGTGAGTGTGGAACAGCGCCGGAATGAAGGTGGCGGGGGGAAAGGGAGATCCCCTAGAAAACCCGCCGACCAACGGCATCGTCCGGCACGATTCCCACATGCGAAAATCCGGAGGGACCCGGCCAGGGATTGAACCCGGATCGCCTTGGTGGGAGACGAGCAGGCTAACTGCTCAGTCACCGTGGCACAGTAGAATTAACTTGTACAGCAACCGCTGGAGGCGCTAGTAGTACCATGAAATGACGGTTTTTTTTCTTCATAAAATCATGTGTTTGTTTTGAAATAAAAAACGGTGCCCTTAAAGTAGTTTTGAATCGTAGGTGTTTATTTTCGATTTCGTCGCCTGTTAACGGTCAATTTTTGTCACAGTGCTTGCATAATGCCATATATAAATTTGTTGAGCTCCTGAAGATATCGGGGGAAAAAAAAACTAACTACACACTGGATGCCAGTGAAATACACAGCAAGACTCGCCACGTTGTAGTAAGTAAAGAAAATTGAGCTACTAGACAAAGTTATTGTTAGTAACTATAATCTGTAACAGCAGAATGCGTTTCCCCACAACAAAGCTTCTCAGAGCCGATACAGTTCCTTCGCAACTCATATAAGGTAAGCATCGTGGTTTGTTCAAAATAGGTTAAACAACGTGATGCTCGGAATTGTCAATACACCCGTATTTGTTATTAATGAGGAAAATGTGTTTAGAAATTTTGATGGGTATAGTACAGCGACTATATATATATATATATATATATATATATATATATATTCAGAGTAATTCAGCTAGGGGACGAAATGTTTAATAGGATGGGTTAAAATGTTTCCTATGAGGGGACAAAATGTTTGCTACTATAGGATGTTCACGGACAAATTAGCACTTTTGAAAGCCCTGCTTAGGATCTACTTGTATACACGTTGAGTATTCTTTCGTCTTATGGATGCATTAAAAAGCAACAAAAAGCGAAAGAAATAATTTAAGTTAACACAAATGATTACCTAACACTTTATTCGACGTTAAGAAATGGAACTATTTTATATCCATATCGTTAACAACTTCACTGGGCAAATGTCGCTCAGTGCGCCCATTAAAATATATGCGTTCAGAGGCAGTGACTTTTTTCTAAGGTTCATTTCAAAAGTGCTCACTTTATCGTGAACAGACTTTAGTGTAGAGAATGTTAAGAATTAGTGTACCAGAGTCAAGTTTTGCTGTCCTGTTAAATTATTGGATGCCCTTTAGCCTCGAGTATAATGTATTTAGCTTTGGGTAGTTGTTTAAAGTAGCTAATATTCCGGGAAAAACGCGATAAATGTGTTTGTTTTGTGGGTTTGTATATAAGTTGCTTATCAGTACCTGTCAAATAGTGTAGGATTGGAAAGAGCAGAGAGAATCCAGTGCAGCTATAATCACATGCAATAAAATACGCAGTAATGGAGAAGTCTATGAAATGTAGGGAAATTGTGAGGTGTAACTAGGAAATTGTGAGACGTAACTAGGAAATAGATAGAAACGAAACCCGAATGCATGGTTAGGTTCTCTTTGTAGGTGCGCCCAAAAAATAGGGATCTCATCGTGCAATTTAAGACCTATGCCAGAAGTTATAACCAATTTAAAGTTACCTAGGATGGTAGATTAAGAATCAGTTGATATACATTGTTAAAGTATTGTACTTTTTCTAACATGTTCTCGGGTAACTTGTAATTTCCCATTTTAAATTAGCATTAACATAATTAAACATTCTAACATAGGTTTTTAAGTGACTAAGTACTTCCTGTGTGAATCATTTGAAGGGGTAATTACCTAGACTAGGGGCTCATTTGAAGGAAAGGTTTTTAATACAATTTAATGGTATGTAGTGATTGCACTTATTAACACGACACATAATTTTCATGCTTGCTTTATTGTATTTTCATTGCAAGGTATGATTTTCAATAGAGGGGAGGGTTATGAAGGCCAGTAAAATTGTGGAGTAAGAAATAGAAGCGGATAGGTGGCGCAAACGAAACGCTCGCCACGTCAAATAGAATTAAAAAATAAAAATACTACCGCAAACTAATGACTCGACATTTCCTCGCAAATCCACCCTTCTTAGCGCGGGGCCGTGGCGTTAGGGGGATGGGAAGAGAAGCCCGTTAAGTTCAGACCGGGGCTGAAAACTGACACGTTCAACGCAGCATGTTTACACTTCCGTACACGCGCGTTACACGATCCCTGCGCTACCGCAAACAATCGTGATCCGAGTTACACGATCCTGCGCTGTAAATAATTGCTCGCATTGAGATCTGCGCACGTTTACAAGCGTTCACGACAGCATACGCCGTTCACGGTAAACTGAGCGCTTTCGAAACCCCTGTTTAAGATCTACTTGTATGCGCATTGCGTGTTCTTCCGCCTTATGGGAAATCAACGTTGTCTCTAGGCCCACTCACTTCATTCATGCGTTGGCCAAGTAAAATTATAAGAAATTTATTTCAAAAATGTGCTAATTCTTACACTTAAATGCATTAAAAAATGACAAATGAAAATTAATATTTCCAGTATTCGCAAATGATTACCTAGTACATTTAATTTGATGATGTGTCATGGAACCATTTTGCCTCCGTCGTTATCAA
This sequence comes from Dryococelus australis, assembly GCA_029891345.1. Lineage (NCBI taxonomy): Eukaryota > Metazoa > Arthropoda > Insecta > Phasmatodea > Phasmatidae > Dryococelus > Dryococelus australis. Next base: position 42,092,800 of record CM057003.1, read on the forward strand.
CTTAACTGAGCGCATGCCACTCAGTTTACTGGTTAAAATGTATTGTTACGGCATGAAGAGACCTTAATTCGACGGCCTTCCTAAACACGCCATCACACACGATCTGTAACCTGGACAGCCAGTTGCGGCAATCGGGGCTCGCATTGCCCAGACCCCGGAAAACATGAATCCCCTCTACCAGCCAGGGAATCAGTCCATATTGCGTTATGCGACGCCGATATGATGGCAATGCAGAGTGGCAGAAGGCGTCTTTCTCCATGTGACGCCGGCCGAGACGGACGTCCCAAGAAGCCTGCTGGGCCGACCGCCGTAACTCGGCAATACTTCATCAGCCTCCGGGTACTTCTCAATGTGTGACAAGCATACACTAAAATGGCTCTCAATAAGGTAGTTGATGGACTTAAAAATGCTCCTCCGATCATATAGTATTTTTTTGTAATGTGCAGGTGTTTAATTTTACAACCTTATTGTGATCTATAGCTCCTTAAATTTATTTGCTCATAAGATCCCCCCCCCCCTTCCTTCTCAACCTTAACAAGTACGGTTTGACCTCATAGTTATCAAACTATAACAGTATGCACAGTTTTACAAAGGTTAATTTCAAAAGTGCACAGTTAACTGTGAATATCTTCAAGTATAGGTTGTTCACGGTAATGTGAGTACTTTTGAAAGCCCTCTCGTTTGGAATAATTGTCAATAAATATTTTATTGTATTCTTAGACGTTGGCTTTCGAGTGCGGTGGAATATGCACACTGTGTTTAATACTTACATGGCAATATTAATTTTTTTTTTTAAAAAGGTCTTTAAAGGATGAATAAAAAAAGTAACAAGCTACTCAAAAGTGCTCACTTTACCGCGAACAGCCTAATAACCTATATCCACCAGTGCAGGAGCACCAGTTCTGTTGTTCCCTTGTGTTTCCATTCACCACCGCAATATTGGTCCACATGACGCCGGACACGCTTTCTGTACTTCACAGAGTTCATTATTGGCTGGTCATCAGCAAAACGGGCACCAAATTGCTTTTACAACCAATCAAATGTACTTTGCTTTATTTAGGGGGCGCGATGGGGTAGTGGTCAGATTACTCGCTTTCCAACTACCGAACTGAGTTCGATTTCCAGTGGGGTTACTTCCTGATTTTCGTATGTAGTAATCGTGCCAAACAATGCCGGCTGTCTGTGAGTTTTCTCGGGGATATCCCGTTTCCCTCGCTCTTTCACTCCGGCACTGATCCATAATCAACTTGCTTGGCCGTCATTGGCTCTCGAGACCTCGATGTTAAGAGCCAGCCAAATCTCTCCGCTCTCCTTTTACTGGGGATGCTGACTTGAGGCCCAAGTCATAGAGTACTTGAGCATACAGAGGTGAAACATCACGAACTCCAGCTACACACGCTAGCAAAATGACGTCGCTGACCAGCGATATTTGGGAACTTCTTTCGCCAATCAGCGCCAGCTAACCTACTTGCCACCCAGCAGCTCAGCCTATAGAGAGTCTTTCGCAGCACACGGAAGCCAGTCAGACACAAGGTTCATTCCCAGAGCCTATAGCAGCCAATAAGAGAAAGGGCACGCTCACCTAGAAGGAACCGCGTGACATTTCGCTTCTGTGTAGTTATTTACTCTGCGACCAAGTCATTCTTAGATCCACATATTGACTTAATAACGGTCGGTTTATTGTTTACAGATTATTCTGTTCGCAGTCTCGCTTTCTTATTTAACCGTAACTTCTAGTTGTAAGATTGCTAGAGACAATGGCTTGTCGCGGGAAAATCTGGCTGTTTAGTACAAATAAACGTTCTGTACCCATGCCTGACTTCTTTCTTCCGTTATTGGCTCTCATGCGTGTGTGAAGCTATCCCATTCCACTGCACCAATGAGCGGAACATTTGTGACTGGACTGCAAAAACTTAAGGTAAAACTAGCTATAATATTACCGAACAAGTATGTGGTGGCTCCAAAAATATTCTCGTTTTGCCAGTGTCTTCGATGATTACCAATAACTCAACGAGACGCGGCCAAATAAAAACTGCATCCACCCTTCTTCGTGGAAGACCGCCTCGCTAGGACACGTCAAGTAGACGCGCCGGCTTTCTCGCCAAGCCCACCACCGACAAACGTAACAGAGTTCGCCGCTTTTCTCACCGCGTCGAACTCTGCTCCCTGCTAGCTTCGCGCCCATCCCGTGCTCCCTTTCGCGCACGAACTGAAGTCACTGACGAGGGTTGCAGCGGAGGGCACGTACCGAACAAACCTGCTGCCGGCAAGAGAACTCGACTTCGAAGCAAACCACACGAGGCAGAACTGATGCGCCGCGGCATATCTCGCCCCGGGAGGTTTGTGGGCGTCAGGTAATAGATTTCGAAATTCGGCTGGACTTCAATTGCCCAGAGTGACTACGGAAAAAGGAATCCAAAGAACGAAAACCATAATGATAAAATAAATAAGCACATGCGTAGAATAACAGACAGTGATCCAGTTAGACAACGGGTGAAACAGAAACAATAAGTACAGCAGAACTGAGACACTACGAAAACAGCCAAAACTACAAGCGAAACTCAAAAGCAGCCAATCACAGCGTTACAGATGCGCAATAGAAATTTGTAACCAAAAATGAGCATATAAAACGATCATATTATAATGATCTGCTCCGACAACGATCGACACAAAAACCACAAAGACAACACAAATGTGGCAATACAACAACAGTAAAACTGACACACGAAACGCAAAACAGCAAAAATCACGAACTATATTACTGCAATCGAACTCCAACCAAAGTGTGAATTCTGTTTAACCACATAATTGCCATTTAACTCTCAAAACAACATAGGATAATAAACCCCAAAAAACAAACAACATAGGATAATAAACCCCAAAAAAGCAAACAACTAAGGATTCAAGGAAACTGATGATATCAGAGAATTTAAAATTTTCTTATAATTAACTACGTCACAACTCATCTCGTAATTTTTGCCTGTAAAATCCACTGGTTAAACTGTTCTGTTGTCGCAAATTGTTCCTTGTAATTAAGACACAGTTGGAATTCAGAATTACTCTTTCAAACTATGTTAACATAGACTTGCTGTCTCACGTATCTAAGCGATATATGATATGTTTACGGAAGTATCACAAATGGAGAAGTGAAGAAGAGATTTGGGCGGCTCTTAACACTTTGAGGACTATACCCGAGTGTACTTCGGGCAAAATTTGTTTGAATATTTCTTTCCACATAATAAAGATAACTCTTCCGGATATACTTATATAAATTCAATATTTCGTAAGGATTTTAAATAGGAACTAAAACAACATCAACAACGATCTTCGTAAATAAACGACAAATTTTTGTATAGTTACTGAAATGAATACGATGGTATGTACATCCTGTTACATAAGAAAGAACATTTGGTTGGAAAACGGTAAACTCGGCACTCCATTGGTTCATAGCTGGCCAATGCAGGTATACTGCTGTCGGTTCGACCAATAGAATGGCGTTAAATGGCAATAGGGACCACTAGAACATAGTATCCATGTAGTAATGGATATAGGTAACTAACATCTAGCGTGTCTTTAAAACTGGTAGAAGTGTGCCGACCTCAAAGTGTTAACAGCGGTGTCTTGAGAGCCCATGAGGGTGATTGAAGTGAGTATGGAGCCGCGCTGGAACGAAGGGGCGAGGGAAACGGCAGACACCCGATAAAAAAAAAACCCGCCGACCAGCGGCATCGTCCGGCAGGATTCCCACACGCGAAAATCAAGGAGGGACCCGGCCAGGTATTGAACCTGGTTCGCCTTGGTGGGAGGCGAGCAGTCTAACCGCTCAGCCACCGCGGCCCCTCACAAATGGAGAAGTTTATAAAACTATCCGTGCCGTTATCTTTGCTAACGAACCCAAAATTACTCTTTATGATTTTGCTCGTTGTTTTAAGGACACGTTCTTTTGGCAACGTTCGTGCTTACAAAACACTCAAGGTTAAATCGAGCAGTTTTTTTTAAATTTTAACATGCTGATTAGAATTAATTAATTTTCAAAGTGGGGGGGGGGTGCGCCTCCCAAAATAGGCGTGATGACATGCTAAGGGGGGCGCGGGCGCCAAGCTGTTCACTTGTACAGTTAGTAAACAGAATTAAAACTTTTTTTAATAGGATAAGACTCTTCCAAACGGCCTTAATGATGTTGTAATGCATCAAAGTTGTCAACTGTATTTAAAAGAGCGCGCTAAATACTCTACTTGTTACGGCTCTTTGTGAAGATTTGGGAACAGAACACAAAATGCTGTTATTCCATACGGAAGTGCGCTGGCTTTCAAAACGAAATATTTCGGCAAGATTATTTAAACTTAAAGAGGAAGTAATTTTGTTTTTTGGAAAAAATGAAACAGGATTAATTGTATATGGAATTTAGAAAGCCAGGTGTCCAAGTATGTTTGGCTTATTTATCCAAAATTACAGGGTGGAGACTCTAATATAATTTATCAACGTGATGCCATCACGGCGTTACTCTCCTAACTCGTGCGATAATAACACTTATAGATTAGCGACGGATCCTTACCACGTTGACACAGACTCGCTGCCAGAAACCCCTCAAGAGCAGGCATTGCAAATAAAAAAATTATTCCACTGCGAAATACGATTTTGAGATTGGCAAAACATTGTTTCGGGTCAAATGCTTCAAAGTTTATCCCGGCATAGCAGAGCAAGCGCTGCTATTTTATTTGCGTTTTCAAGTGCCTATTTGTGTGAAAGGGCATTTCCAGCAGTAGTAGCAATAGCAACGAAGTATAGAAGCAAACTCAATATTACCAGTGATTTGCGTAGTGCAATTTCTTCTATTCAGCCAAGAATTGGGAATCTTGTTAAAAATATGCATGCTTATCCGTCTAATTAATTAATTTGTTCACCGTTCAATAAGCATTAAAATTTAATTATTAAATAAAACCTTAGAGACTTTTATTCGTTCTTGTTTTACCCCTGTAATAATGGAGTTGTGACACGAGGGGCATAGTTTTTTTTTTTTTTCAACTAAAGTTGGGGAAGCCCTGGATTAGATAATCACAGGTGTACTTTATTGGCTATAACGTTTGCACAGTAGCTCAGTTCGCTGACCAGGAACCGCACTACTTGACACTCGTGGGTGTAGCTTTCACTGCCGTGCACGAGAAAGGAAGAAAAAGAAGATGGAGAAACGCGATAAAACGAAACAAAGAAACTTGAGGAGACCATTGGGAATTAGAAATTGTAGCGGCTAGGAAGGGACAACAGAAAGCGGACAGAAAGGTAAACACAGGAGTTTGTACGGCGCGTCCAGCGCTAGAGGGAAAGAGAAGGAGAAGTGGAGCAAGGATGACGCGGAGAGGATATCCCAAGGATTTATCGGGATAATACGGCGGAGAACTGCATCAACTAGCACAGGAAGAAACTCACCCCCGTCTTTCTTAGGAAACGACTTTTTTTTTTTTTTTTGCGGTCGACGAAACTTTGGCGGGCGATACTTCTGCCTGGGGGGAAAGGCCTGGGGACACTTGAAATGAGTTTCGCTATAGAACGGCAGAGAGATGCTGCCTGTATTCCTGTTTCGCGGGCGGCGGAAAGATTCTTGCAAGGGCTCTAACATATCTCAAACGGAATAATTTCTCCAAGCATTTCAATCTGTTTCTGCGCACTTCGAAGCTCTTCCGCGTAGTAATGAAATTTCGGTTCCTACAGTCAAGAGTACTTTATTTATCGCTGGGAAATTTAATCCATCCCATAAGCTTAGTAGTATATAACCATTCCAGTCACCAGCCAGCCACCAGCTTTGACTGTATGCAATTCAAAACTCTGATGTAACACCAGAGTATCAATTGTATATATTCTAAAACCATTTATAATATTGTATCATTTGGGCAACGAAAGATATGGAGTTATTTCTCAAAACATTTTTAAAATTCCATGCGGTTTTCATCAAAGAAGCGTTTCAGTGTTAAATTGGACGATGCAGTTGTAATTCAGTACGCTTTGCAGCCTTCGTTAAACGCTTTCAGCTCTCTTATTTTTCTTCACGTGAACGCTCCCTTTAACAACGCGAGAATGTAATGAGAATCAGAGCGTGTAGATGAAATATCGCTGCAACCGGTGGAAAGCCACTTAAAAAAAAAATATAACATCAGAAATTTACTAGGCCTACAAATTTGTACTTGTAACGGGTCAGTTTATTTCAAGAACTTTTCTACGCTACTGCACTGATTCACATGCTGTAGCAAATAAGTTCCGCTGAATCTATAAATCCATTCGTTATCGATACAAAATTTATCGCTGGCAATTTTCGGTGTACTGTCAGGTGTAACATCGCAGGAGGATATGTAAAAATAAAAGCATATCATTTTAAGGAAATTTTCAATTTTTAAAGTATGCTCAGTATATGGATTATATATATATATATATAAATTACTTAAGAAATAAAAATGAAGTCTACAACATACTGATAACGCTATAACTTTCTCAATTTTGTAGAGCAATTCTAAGAATCAATTTAATAAATGTAGTGAATATAGTGGGCTATTCCGTAAGTCGTCAAACTATAATTTAGAGCGCAGCATAAACAAAAATTATTCGAAAAGAACATGCCTCAGCATTCAAATATTATAGCAGATCTAGGTGAAACACAGTACTTTGAAACTTTTTGATGACAAATCTTACTGTAAAATCTTTCGGTAGGTAACGAGTTACACGAATGTACCAAGCGAATCTAAGGCCGTGTCTCAATTTAAAGAATTCTCTATCGAGAGAGCACTCTCTCACGCAACCTGATCAGAGCACTGCTTCGCGCTCTCTCATATATTTTTTTATAAATGCGTGTTACATAAGTTATTTCGATGTTTAATACAGTTGAAATTATTCACTTACAGGTAAAATGACGCGAGGTTTCGGCTCATAATGTTTGCTATAAACTTATTCAAACAGGGGAAATAACGTAAATAAAAACGGCGCGTGGTCAGAGAGCGCGAGAGAGCGCCAGAGAGTGCTCTCTTTATGATCTCGCTCTTTCGCACTCTCGCCGACGAACGGAGACGACCAGAGAGCGTTCTCACTGACGTCGCAATGACGTGGCCGCGAGAGCGAGAGAGCGCTCTCAGGGCCATGTCGAGACACGGCCTAGGTAGGTGACCAGACACGGCTTAACGCCTCGTGTCGACAAAGAAGCCTTTAGAGACGGGACAGGCTGCTCGGATAAGTACGAACGTGGAAGTAACCAACCACAACCCGTGTCAACCCACTCGGTTTCCTGTGTCAACATGTCCATGCTCACAGCAGCGCAACGATGCCACGTTTTCGCGAGAACTGTGTGCAGCGACGCTCAACGGGCAACGGTCTTACCCGAGCGAAAATGACTTGCAACACGCCCTACTGCCCCAGGTTAAGAATGGGCCATATGACTAGATGCTGTTAATGGGCCATATGACTAGATGCTGTTAATGGGCCATATGACTAGATGCTGTTAATGGGCCATATGACTAGATGCTGTTAATGGGCCATATGACTAAAGGCTGTTAATGATAAAGTGAGCTCTTTTGAAATCAGCCTTAGAAAACGTCACTGCCCCTTGCCTGCATGTACTTTAACGGGCGCACTGAGTGACACGTGCCCGGTAAATATTGTAACGATGGATGGAAACTAGGTCCATATCTTAACGTCAAATAAATGAAAAAGTGTTAGGTAAACATCTGTGATAATTTTTAATTATTTCTTCCGCTTTCTGTTTTATTAATGCATCGAAGTGTAAAAATTAGCAGGTCTGTAAAATATTTACTTTTCTAAAAAAAAATTTACATTTTCACTTGACCGACGCATGAATAAAGTGATGAATCCCATGTCAATGCTAATTTTACATGTTGCGGTAGGATACACAACGTGTATATCTTAAGCAGGACGTTCAAAAGTGCTCATTTTGCCGTGAAAAGCCTATATAACTGTTCACCGAAATGAAAATTACTGCGCCAGCTTGAGTACAGCACGTGTAAAAAAAAATTTCACACTTGTAACATCCTGAAACATGAAATAAAGATAGTCTGAAATGTCTGAAAATAATACCGCAATTCACATGGAATGACTTCGGAAAACCATTACAAACAGATATCAGAACTCTCAGACGGGGAATCGAACCCAGATCCTCGAAATATCTATCTTAGTGTGCCCCAGTGCTTTACCTCCCTCTGTCGAAGTCGTATTAAAGCAAGTACCAACGGCAGTTCTCAAAGTATCCCTCATAAATGCACGGCAAACACTGCAGGTAAATTTGGAGCACCTGTGTGGAAACGAAATTCGGCAACTCCAGGACACCAATACTACCTTCAGATACGCGTTCTTGTCTGTGCCTAGGCTATTCATGTATTTTGAGGACTAAATTGGAGTTTTTTTATTTGTGCGGTTGACTGTAGAAAAAAAACTCAGAGAACATAAAAAAGTTGGGTAGGGAGGTTACAGGTTTCATTTGCCGGTACCTTGTGATTTTCTGTAATTAGTGTTGTCACACTAATTAAGTGATATAACTTAATGTCCACAGTTCAGTGAGGTCTTTTCAAAGCCCTGTTTAGGGTATACTTTTCTTCTTACTTTGCATCCTTCCGCATTACGCAACATCCACAGTACCGTGGGCCTAGTGACTTAATGCATGCGCCAGCCGAGCGAAAACGTGCGTTTGTTCGAAACATAAATGTGTTAATAATATCATTGTTCGTGTTCTAATGTGAATAGATCGAAAATTAATTAAACACAAATTTGATTTGTTATAAATTTTAACATTAAACTCGCAATACGCCAAGACTTAGAGAACTATATTTCTTAATTATCTGCCAACCTAACCGGGAACCTGCGATTGTGTATAAGAAGTTAACGGTAAGGGGGGTTTTTTTTCCCTTCAGATATTGATCTCAAAAGTTTTCTCTTTACCGTGAACAGTCTATAGTTTTGCTGAATTGTCTGAGGGAGGGGGAGGGGGCCAAGTGCCCTTCTCCCTCCCCAAAGAGAACTCTGTTATAGGTTGTGCATGGTGAGCGCTACATTGCGTACTCTTCCGCCTTATGTAAAATTAACGTTGCCATGGACCTCATCACTTTATTAATGCGTCGGTCAAGTGTAACTGCAAAATTATTACAAAAATTAATATTGTATAAATCTGTTCGTTTTTACACTCCCCTGTACGTACATGTAAACAAAAAATTCGAATGCAAAGGGAAAATGTAAGTTGTCACAAATGGTTACCCAACACATTTTATTCGACGATATGATACCGAACTACTTTCCATCTGTCGTTGCCAACTTGACTGGGCTAATGCCCCTCAGTAGGCCCGTTAAAATATATTCAGGCAGGGGCAGTGACTTTTTCCTTAGGTTGATTTCAAAAGCGCTCACTTTATCGTAAACAGCCTTTATTAGTCATCGTCGTTATATTCTACAAAATTGGCGTGAGTTTAATTACAATTTTGTAATTACAGTGAGGGTGGCATCCTGTTTCTGCAAACGCACACGCGAGAAATAGAAATTTGTCTTTAAAAAATATTCGTAGGAATTTATTAGTAAACTGTCCCGGAAAAAAAAAAGATATTAGTCCTGAGAAGAAAGTAGCACACCGGTATTAAAAATCTCGCGAGATTGCTGACTGGCAGTCAGACATTCTGAATGAATGATTGTATTTTTCAAATATAGTTTAGTCGTGGTTTCTTGAGACTTTTTGAATCCAACCTTTGAAACCCCCCCCCCCCCCTTGTATGAGGTGTTTAGTTTTTTTCCTTAATATACCCATGTATCACAATCGTTTTATAAATCTGTTGACATAAAAGTACCTTATTATTTGTTAAATAGAAGTTTTGCCAAAATTCTAGTAATAAATTATAATATTTAATTTAAAATTAATATTTATACAACACCGAGTAAACACGTGTGTTGTTAGCACCTAGTAAAATATTGTTCTCATATAAATTATTGTTACAACTAAGAGCGTACGAATTCGGTGCGTTGTCTTATGGTGTAGTTTTCTAGACATAGTTAAGCTTAGTTTGCACGAGGCGGGGGAATATCCTGGAAGTAGAACTTAAGCAGGGCTTCAGAAAAGTATGAAGTAACCGTGAATGGACTATAGAAGTTGGTTTAGTGCCATAAAAGGCGGCCCGCTTTTCTGTCGTTAGACAAGGTTGAGTTCATGAATTAATAATTCCACATGTTCGTTCGATTAGAGATGCGAACTCTTTGAGAAAGGTTCCGGATATGAATCACGTTTGTGCCATCAGCGCATGTGGAACTTCAGTTGTGAATTTAGATCGATCAGAATTCCAAACTAACTTCAAGATCAACCCACCGGAAAGAGAAAGCGGGAATGTCGGAAATCGTCTATGAAAATAATTTAATTCTAGGTTGCTTTGAGGTGATGAGGATAATATGCGAGTCATCGTATACCGTAACAACTTGGCCACGTTATGAATATTCAAATGAATGTGAAATACGGGTTTGATATAAACAGTTTTTTCTGTGGATGTTCTCTCATAATATATTATATATATATATATAATGAGAAAAATTATAAACATATTAGTTTAAATTCACATAATGAGGTAGAGCGAAATGCAAACTGCACCTTTAACTTTAATATATATAATAAAAATCTAACACATAATTAAATAACAACATTCTGAGGCTACTTTGTAAACATGAACACACGCAATGTTCTACTATGGGTTTTACTATCGGTAGTAGATAAAGTATTTAATATATATAATCAAAATCTAACACATAATTAAATAACAACATTCTGAGGCTACTTTGTAAACATGAACACACGCAATGTTCTACTATGGGTTTTACTATCGGTAATAGATAAAGTATTTAATTTATTTTACTCCTTACAGTACTTTAACTAAATTGCAGTTCTAGAATTTTCTAATCGATGTTATCTTGCAGTTTCTTTCAATAAACCGTACAATTATACGTATTTGAATATATGTCATATGTGTATGTGTATGTGTATGTGGTTTTGTATATGTGTGTAATTTGTATATGTATGAATATGCACATACGTATTATAAACATACATCAAAAGAGACATTTCACAAGTTTACTCTTCAGCTTATATGTATTTCATGTATATTGCTTATATATATTTAATATAATCTACTTTCTAATTTTGAAGTAGATATCATATTTTGTTTGTTTTTTCTTTTCGTCAAAAAATAAGTGTTAAGTTTTATTTTTATATAAAGTAACTATGTGTAAGAGAAGGTTTATAATACGTTAACTTCACCACAAACAATAAAGCCGTATTATTCTTATATATTTATTTTATATATTTACATAATATATTGGAAATTAAAAGATAATGTTATTTCCCAACTCCACCCTATTCCGAGGATGACCTCCAAGTCTCGGGATATTGAGCTATAGGCTATTCACGGTAAAATGAGCACTTTAGATAGCCCTGCTTGAGATCTACTTGTATGCACGTTGTGAATTCTTCCAACAAATATAAAAAATAAAATTGTAATGGGTCTGATCACTTTATTCATGCGTCGGTCAAGGGAACTGTGAAATTATTGGGAACATAAATATTTCTTAAATATTATTCTTGCAATTATATGCAATAAAAACGGAAAGGGAAATAAAATATTTTAGTGTACACGAATGTTTATTTAACAGTTTTAATCTAACGTCAAGACATAGAACTACTTTTTCTGCCGTCGTAGCCAACTTTACTGGGCACCATGGCAGCCAGTGTACCAGTTAAAATAATCGCTTGGCTTTGGGCAGTGACATTATTCAGGAGTCGAATTCAAAAGTGCTCACTTTACCGTGAAGAGCCTTCACCTACTCTCTAAATCTGAATAAGTGATTTCAAACAGTAGAATTACTTTACTGAATCTTCGGTTAACGAGCTGTCATCTACTGGCTGATAGTAGACTGCTCTGAGGTTTTACAGCCAGGCCTGGGTAATTGACTAGGAATCGGTAGAAATCACAAATCAGTGAATAACGCATGTGATGCACCATTCTCGCATTCTGTGGTGCTCATTATAACATACTTCAACTATTCTAGTATTTTTGTAAGCCAATATAGGCAGGTTAACCTCATACATTTTTATTAGCAGCGCCACTTATCCAGGCAATAATTATTTCCATTATCTGTGATGGTTCATTCATTTTTATTCTGTGAGCCAACCTTGGTGTACAGGTTGCCAGGGAGTTTGTTGATATTGAATGCAGCAGTTTCTTTCCACTAAATGTAAATTAATTTTTATTTTAAATTTGGTGGCTTACTCCAATCTGATAAAATATTGACCATGATTATATATATATATATATATATATATAATATATATTCAACCGACATCTCTAGTACTCGGCTGGTAAGTCGAATTGATATAATACTTAAAATTAGGAATTATTTCCTACTTTGTGTCCAATTTCACATCAGAGGACTGAGAAATAAATACTCTAGAATTAATATAGTCAGAGCTTAATTATTTATAGAAATACTTACCTGTGCAAGCATACATACGATTTGAATAAAATTATACTATTCTGATTTTTAATTACGTTTTAGAAATACATGTTAAAGTATGCATTATCATATATATATATATATAATTATATATTAATTATTGTTTATTTAAATTATTCAGACTGGCCAACAGCAACTTTAATGATAGTAAAATTTCACTGATTCAAGTGGAGCGATTTCAACAGATCCGCAGTCAAGTCCGCTGATTTGGAGCAGTTTCGGCTGTTTAGATTTTAGAGTGTAATTAAGGAAACGAGATAATGAAGTGTAATTAAGAAAATTGAGGAAATGAAAAAAATGAGCAGTGCGGTGGCAACAGAACAGTTCTGTAATCAATCAATCTCCGGGTTAGCAGTAACTAAAATTCGGTAGCAGTGACAGAATGTTCCGTTTGTTCATTACAGTGAACGATTATAAATCACAGTCGAGAGTGGAATATACTGCGCTCAGTGTTGTTGCTATTATAGAAATCCCGGAGCAATCTACAAATAATCCTCCGGGATATTTCCTACAATTGCTTCATCTGTTACTCGTCTTTGTGTAAGCACTAGGAGAGACGGTTGGTTGAAGTCTTCGTTCAGGAAAAAAAGCTCTCTTCCCAAAATGAAATCTAGCGCGGGCCTTCTCGTTGTTTAAAAAATTGTGCAACATAAACATTTGACTATCGCGTCCTCTTCAGCGATGTCGGTTATCATCCTCGTTAAACTTTCCGTGAGATTTCCAAAATAGGCATTCTGTTTACGAGCACAAGACAGTTTGTGATGATATTTTTTCTTTTTTGAAATCTATTCTCCGTCTTTCCAAAGGTCTCGTAATTTTTTTCTGCAGATGGAACGTTTTGTCACCAACAAATATACTGTGGTATTAAAACCCTATCGATGTTTGAGGAGTCAACCACATCATTCAAACGTCTTTTTGTTGGAAGCCTACCGCATTTGAGATGTTTGTAATATAGGAATATAGTTTTCCCTTTCCTAAGCGCAAACCTCACTCATATTAAAGCAGCAACAACAGCAAGCAACACAACAGTGTGTAAATCCTTGTAGATATAGGCCGTTCACGGTAAAGTGAGCACTTTTTGAAGCTGTTTCATCAGACATAATAACCAATAAATAAATTTAATTGCGGGCCCTGACTATTGGTTTTGGGTATGGTGAACCTACACACTGTGTTTATTACTCATATGGCAAGGTTTACATTTACAAGTGGTGGAAGGATATGAATTGGTTGAAAGAAAAAAGTAACTAGGGCTTCAAAAGTGCTCACTTTATCGTGAGCGGCCTATATAGACAAGCGAGCCAAAACCACGCTGAAATCCAACACGGCACTTTTCCGTCAATGCGTCCGATACAGTTCGGCGTGTACAACTTTTCTAAATATCCTTCTGATATTCTCAAACATCCATTTCTGCCTGGTACAGCCGTATGGCGTGGATTAAGAGCGTTCCAAAAAGTTCAAGTTTCCTTGACAATTATGTTTGACACTCCAACTCGGATGCAAAACCATAGCGGAGCATGTGAATGGTCAGTTTTTAGATGCCTGCAACGAAAGTATTTATTCCTTACTTCATTACTCTATACACGTGTCGTAATGTATTTCAGCTTCATATTGTTTATTTCCGGAAGACTAAGGCAAAGAGAAATTGCACCAGCCACGATCTAACTACAATGTTAGCTAATAAATCCTTTAACGACAATTCCTCCTGAAATGGAGCCGGGCCGAAGTCAAAGTGGCCTTGTTTTGAAATAATTCAATTCCATGAACTATTTGCAGGATCCAGACAAACATCCGGTAACCCAGAGGCACAAGACCAACCACGAGAAAACTGCAGACCATAATAAGGTAAGTAGGTATGTCCTTAGTTTCCTTCGTCGTTAAAATACATTCAATATTCTTCGCGCACAAACATTCAAATTAAAGGATACATGAATAACATTGAATTACTATAAGAGGCAAATTTACCATAGGCCTTATTGCTTATGGTAATATTGAACGTGACTATATACGTTCCGAGTATGATTGGTTTAATGGACCCACAGTTGTCAGTCGAACTGTACTCTCGTTTTTTTCTGGTTAGTCCCGGTGTGATTTACGTTTCTACATTAATAATTCAAGTAATGGTATTTTACACAGGTAGCTGTCAGTTGTTTTTAACAAAGGGTGGCCAGGGATATATTCTTCAGATTTATAGAGAATTTGTCACCATTAAAGCGCCACCCCAAAATATTACTGCTGCTTTTAGACGAAAAGTGTAATGGGCAGTGGTCGTGTGCAAGCGAGCATTAGTTTCATTTTGAGCCTTTCGGCAGTCCGTTAATTATAGCCAGGAAGGAATTCCTCCCCCCCCCCCCCCCCAAAAAAAAATACACTTTGAAAATAAACTTTATTTTAAGTATTTTCTATTATAGAATGTTCACGATAAACTGAGCATTTTTGAAAGCCTTGCTTGATATCTACTCGTATGCATGTTTTGCATTCCTCCGCTTTATGTAAAATTAACATTGTCATGGGCCTCATCACTTTATTCATGCATCGGCCAAGTGAAACTGTGAAATTATTATAAAAGTAAATACTTTAAAAATCTGCTCATTTTTACACTTCATTGCTTAAAAAAAAAAAAAAAAAAAAAAAGTTATAATTTAAATTATCAGAAATGGTTACCTAACACTTTCCATTATATGTTGAGATACAGAACTACTTCCCATCCATTGTTACCAACGTAACTGGACGCATGTCACTCAGTGCTCCAGTTAAAATATATGCGGGTAGGGGCAGTGACTTTTTTCTAAGATTGATTTCAAAAGTGCTTACCTTTACAAAAGGAAACTTCCAAACACAAATGCGAAATAAGAGTGTATTCATCACTCGCATAAGATTTTTTCCTTGAACTCGACGGAAAACTGCGAATATCTTCACACCTCCTGCGGATTCCATGATAAAAGACCGCAACAAAGTTTCTATCGATTTTCTCTCCCCCATCGCAACTCACAACCTATATATCATACATCATGTTTTTTCCCCTCATTTTATACAGCTTTCATTACTCTCATGTAATGTGTGCAGTGCCATAAACTTCGGCCACATCGGTTGGGGAAGAGCTAACAAGATTTTCCGCTCATATTATAATAATTCTCCCAGTAATAATTACCTCAAGCAAATATCGCTCGGGAATTTTTACGATAAATTTATAATCACGACAGAAAAACAACTATTTCGATTACTAATTTCTTTTTTTTGGGGGGGGGGGGGGATCTAAACTTTCAAATCGAATAGCCCTGCTTATTATAATCGTCAGTTAAAAAAAATTTCCTATGGCTATCCATTAGTAAGTTTTCCTGCAAGAATAATTACGCACTCCACTGGCCGATCTGCAAGAGCCTGCAATGCGAACTTCTAGTTGCTGTGGCGAATCCTCTTAAAAGGTTTGCCTATTCAGCCGCGCGTGTACGGGAGGAATGGACGTCACTGGTTGGTGGCTGGAGTAATCGGCTTTGTGGAAACGGGCCAGAGCCACCTGCGAAGCGTGGTCCATAGAGTTAGTTAACTCCGTCGAAATTGGTCGACGTGATGAACAAACATGATGGGAAATGTGCCAGTTAATTTAAGGACTTCATAAATAGCTAAATATTTCAATATATACACGAATTTTTTTTATAAACTGCATATTGCGTAGCTTAGAAAATTAAATATATATATAAGATCGGAAAAAAAACTTAATATACTCCTCCCCCCTCCCATTTTTCCAAATCAAATTCGCTGCTTTGGTTTGATGGTCAGACAATTTGCCTCTTACCACGACCAACCGTGTTCGATTACTGAATGTTTCAAGCCCGTTTTGCATGTAAGAAACGTGCGTTGGTCGGTGGGTTTTCTCGGGGGGCTCCCGTTTTCTCCCGCATGTGCATTCCACCTCTGTTCCATCTTCAACTCGCTTCGGTCCGACCGTCAGTGGAAACCTCAGAACTTAAGCGCCTTTCAAATATCTACCTTTCAGTTTCACTTCGTTTGTGTATGTAAATAATGATAGTAACGCTGATATTTGTAAAAAAAAAAAAAAAAAAAAAAATAGGATGACAGGAAAACACAAGAATCTGTATACACGTATTTCTTCAAACTCTGACATTCCGGGAGGTTCTTTGATCCTAGGGCACACACAGCTCAGAAAAGGGTTCGTCAGATATTGCGTGCGGTTGGTGTCAGTGGCGCGTGGTGAACTGTTGCGAGGTAAGCTGGCGTTAGCTGTGTGCTGTACTCTGTTACTTGCTAGTTGACACTTCCACCACTAAAATGCAGCTCGGCAGCTGTAGCTACAGGACGCGTGTAATGGGTTCCCTTTATGCTCGCTTGTGAGTGGTCGGAATGCATTCAGTTTCCCTATAGGCTGCACGTCGGTTACTGGCTCCTGTTGCGTGCACCGAGAATGTACAGTAGTGAGCAAGTACCAGCTTACCTTGCAACACTTCACCACACGCCACTCATTGGTGTTATAATTAAAAAAAACATAGTAATTGAATATTCATCCCCAAACCGCCCTCGGGTTAAAGTGACGGTCGACAGTAGCTCTGTTACAATCACTACACTGAAAAAATAGAAAATGTTACTTACTTTTCAAGAAAAAACGTAACTCAGTAGATTTTACATCAAGATTAAGTACGATAACAAAATTTTCCACCATACAGATTTTTAAATTTGAATCAGCATTATTGCAAGTATATGCATATTTGTAAATCGGTTCTATACATTTTCTTTCCAAATTTACTAACAATTTTGCTTAATTTACAAAAATTGTATTTATTTATAACCAGTGCAGTTCGATAATTTTATACCAAGTTATAGCATTAAAAAATAAAAGTGTTCAGTTTCAATTTAAAAAAAAACTCTTTCCAGTAGTTTTCTCCTTTGCCTTGAAATAAAAATATCCATAGTGTCATGATTAAATGAGTGCCAGCAAAACACAATTGTACATCAAAATCCCAGATAACATTTTTTCTGAACTGAGTTCATGAGATCAACGACCGGAACTGTACCAGTCGCGTTGGTGCAAAATTTTTTCCACTGAAACTCGGATCCAACTGGAAAGCGTGTCGGAACGAGGATCCTAGAATTTCGGTCCCCGTAGCAGTTATTGGCGGAACAAAACGTTGAAATAGACCTGGACCAAAACGTTGAAATAGACCTGGAGCGATAGTCTAAGATGGTCGATTGGGGTGGCTACCCCATGACGTTTCGAGCCTCGCGTCGGGACACGAAGCTAGCGTCGAAAACGCCGAGAACTTTGTAATAGCTTTGACCTTTCCTATGCTGTTCTTTGCATTTAAATGGTCGAAGTCACAGCGAAGCCAACGGCGAGGAGAAAGTGAACGACCGCATATTCGGCGTTAGAGAAACAAAATGTAGGGCGCCGAGAGAGAGTGAGAGAGAGGGGGTGGGAAACCGAAACTACAACGTAGTCGTTACCCAACAAGGAATTTTCTAGAAACCTTCGCCACTCCACATCTCAGCGGAAGTGTTGGGTTGTGGAGATTGAAAGAAAAAAAGGGGGGGGGGGGGGAGAGAGAGAGAGAAATAAGAAATTTCTTTCGTACACGCGAACCAAAGTGTCCGGAGGTTTTTGTAAGAACGCCACTATATCACGGTGCCTCGGCAATGCGGGGCAAAGCAACTTTCTTTAGAAACCTACGAGGACAAACGACACCACTTACGTTCGTCGCCTTCCTGTTCGATCATATACTATAAGACTCGTGTATTCTGTACGGGAACGTTCGAAATACAGCCTGCCCCGTTCCGAACAGACTGACTTCGCATGCTCATACAGACAAAAAAAAAATTCTCATAAAAGTTAATACTGCTTTTTTCAGTTAGATATTGTGACAGTTCCATTATAGAAGAATTTCATGTAATGTATATATTTTTATGTAATTTTTTTAATAGTACTAATAAATTTATTTTAGTTTGTCAATGTAATTTTAATGGAATCTGAACACTACACGTCTATTTTAACAGTATATGTTTTTTGTCGTTTTTACCTATATATTTATATATTGTTTGCCAAGACATTTTATGTTGTTAATTTATTTTAATATTTTTTGGAATTTAATTAATTTTTCCCAGTTTTGTTTTAGTTGTATTTTATTTTCTTGTGTTTCCTATGTTTGGTGTTTTCAGTTTTTTCCCCGGAAGTAGTTTGTTGTGTAGTGTTGCATAGGCGTAAAGTTTCTGGATGTGACACTTCTGGTGGTACCTTTGAATAAGGAGGACGTGTTAGTTACCGCCGGAACTGTAATCTGTATAATCCCAGGTGCCATCCTAATACAGGTTAACTAATATGGACCTAGAAGTTAGTTAAGGAGGGAGTATCCTTGCTATCTTGTAATTACGTATTTTCCTCGTTAACTTAATTTTCGGAGTCGATATTTAAAAACCAAGCTAGTCACGACATAGGGAACATTTCAACAGTTATTTCTAAATCCCACTTATTTGTCTTACGTGATTAGTGTCACATCTGTAACTGTAATCAAACGTTATCTAATTATTTAATAACTTCAGTCCCATATGGGAAAATATAGGTATATTTGAAACCCTACAGATTTAAAGAAAAATCGTTATGTAGACGTCCATGTCATGTCTAGCTTTTATTTTTTATTTCTGGTCATACATTTTCATTACGAGGAAGGCATGAGACCACATACTGTGATCTTTCTTCTCCGTTCGTTTGTATATCACCGTGGGGGTTGGTTCTTTCACCGTAAGTCATCACCCAAATGTTCTCCGGCTCTCGTTCGGCCAGCCTGTCCTTGGTCTCCGTTTATCTCATTAGATCGTTTTCCGAAGTTATTCCAGACGATCTTCTTTTTCAGCTCCTTTTGGTTTTTCAGCCTGGCGGTGGGAGTAAAGCGAGGTTAACCATCACTAGGGGCAGTGATATTTCGCGAAACGATGTCTAGACAAGACACATTTCAAAGCACTGTAGGGTCGCCCAGCATTTTTATTTGCTGAAACATATCCTGGTTCGTGTCAATTGTTCGCACGCGAATCACGAAGGTGTAGTGTAGGGGTTACAGAATCCCGAGTGGCTTGGTTAAATGCGGAACCGACACCAGCAGCCAATGGATGCACGACAACAGCTGAAGTGCATATCTAGTATTGAAGTCTACTGAGCGCTCCAATATTTCGCGCGAGAAATCACTGGCCCTGACCATCATCCTGCTCGGCCTCCCAAGGCCAGGTTCTCCAGGGAGAGGAGTTGTCCATCCTTGATATCTTCGACTTCCACACAGCCATCGAAGGGCTTGATATTATCATTGGTATGACGTCAATAACTTTTGACCGCCTCTTCCCGTGTTGCGTTGAGGTCCTCCTCTTGAAAGTATCTTCCGGTAATAAAGCGCGTAATTGGTCCATATCTCTTTGTATGTTAATAGTTGACCGTAACATACGGTTGTGCTGCTCGGTGTATGTAGGAAAACACGCCGTGCAAAGAAGAGAGCGCGTACGTGCAGTTATCTTATTTTCTGATAGGTTCCAGTCGCCGTCTTTGGGAAAGCACCACTTAGCGCCTGCGCCATGATGGTTGGTATAGGCAGCTCGCGGTAAAGTGAGCACTTTTGAGGCCCTAGCTACTTTTTTATTTCAGTCATTCTGTCATACTACAGCTAACTTTTAAAATAAATATTGCCGTGTACGTGATAAATACAGTGTGTAGAATTCACCGCACTAGGAAGTTAATGTGTAAGGATAAAATTATATATATATATATATATCTACTCTTATTCCAAATGAGAGGATGTTCAAAAGTGTTTACTTTACCGTGAATAGCCCATATGACGCCGCATGTGATGAAAGTGACGCTGTCCGTGTATTGATCCCGAAGGGGCTGATAAGAGTACTCTTTAGATTTACTTTGAATTTTGCAAATTTTTCTCAAGCCATTTAATGATTTTGAACTCGTTCAATTAACATTCTCACAAAACGCTCAAACAAACAAATACATAACCATGTTCCAACTGATTAATATTACTAAAGTTGAATAACAAACAGGAACGGAAACAAAATAAAAGTTGGTTTTTGAACCCCGAGGTATTTTGTTTTAAATTACATACGTTACGTATGAAACAATATTCAGAAATAAACTAAATGGACAGCACACGACCCAGTGCAAGCCCAGATTCCAAACCGAACAATCCCGGAAAATTCCTATAGAATAGCGAGAGAGCAATTTTCGCCTCCCGTGACGAAACAAGCTTCAATTGCACAAATGAACCATTTAACGAGGATTGTTTTCAGAGAGAAAGGCAGAAAATAAATGGAAGGATAAAATAAACAAGGGATGGCTACCAACGCAACGCGGATTCGACAAGAGGATGTAAACATTCATGTGAAAAAATAAACAGACGCGCCAAGCGGTTCGTCAACAAAACGGGAGGGTAGAGAACATTTTCACGCCCGGTTGCTGTACGTCTCGCTGAAACTGCTCACGCCTGCGCATTGCTCTACACTTTAAGAAATTATACATAGAATTACCATATCACTGTATACAAATAGTGATAAAGTGCGAATGGTAAAATATTTTCCCGTATCCTACATTCGCTCACGCAACAGTCAAGTGCGTGGGGAAGTCCCCGACCTGGAATGGTAACGACGTTCAACATTCCTGCATTTGCAATCTGGCATGTGGTATTATTTCCATGCAACGTACAGGTTAGAAACTTCCATGGCAGTTCAGGAAGTTTACCAGAAAAAATGTTTACAGTGTAAATTCTAATGAAGGAAAAGGGCTACGGTGATAGCGCGATGAAAAAAAAAAAAAAAAAAAAAAGATAGCCCGATGATGTCATGCTCGATTTTCGAATGCGGCAAACAAGGCGGACGGTGCAGATGGCCCGTATGTTTTCACTGGGTAAGCCTCTCCCCCTCCCCATTTCCCCCTGACCACTTTTGCAATCGACTTCAGCTTGATTTGTGTGTTACAAAATACGTGGTTGTTCAAGTCATCTAAAGGCTGTTCACGATAAAGTAAGCAGTTTTGAAATTAACTTTAGAAAAATGTCACTGTCCCGGCTTGAATATATTTTAACGGGCTCACTGAGTGACATGCGCTCAGTAAGGTTGGCAATGATGGATGGGAAATAGTTCCACATCTTAACGTAAAAAAAATAGTGTTGCTAACCATTTGTGCAAATGGAAATTATTTATTTTCTTCTCTGTTTCTTTAATGCGTCTAAGTATAAGAATGAACAGATTTATAACTTATTTACTTATCTAATAATTCTACTATATCACTTGACCGACACACGGAGAAAGCGATGAGACCCATGGCAATAGCAATTTTACATAAGGCGGAGGAATACACAACCTGCGTACAAGTATATCTTACGCTGGGATTTCAAAAGTGCTCATTTTCCCGTGAACAGCCTACACTCTTTTCAACTCACCGCGAGAACGGGGAATGTGTCGGCTTGTTTCTTGGTCGAAGCAGTCAGTTATTTTATAAGGACGTGACGCTACTGAAATCGCGCAATTTGTGAAATTGGTACTTAACAATATTACTTCATGAATGGTCGCAATTTTTGCGGCACGGCAAAGTTGCGATTTCAGTGTAAAACGCAGTCTCCTCCACAGACCCTTGCGTAGAGAATTATTAATAATTTTATCTTCGGCCGATGTGTTCGCGAAAATAATTTTTTTCCGCATAATGTACCGCGTACTTTAGCACGGCTTCAGAAAAGTTGCAAGTAACGATTATTTAAATATCAGTTGAAAATAGCAAATTATAGTCCATTATCGTCAAAATATTACGTCTTAAGTATACTTTTGTTTGTTTCTAAATAAATTAGGAAATTATAATTAAATTATTTACTTAATCAAGACCTACGTCTCTTAAAACGTGGCTAAGCTAACTGAATATGAGAAATTGTAATAATACTTGTGTGTATAGTGTGGAGCTGTCACCGCAGTTTTATTTACCGCATTATGTTAAAACTATTAATATGGAGACGATTTGGGAGTTAGTAAATTATTATTTTGTCATTTTCGTTACGTGCTAAATACTAAATTTACAAATAAGTGATCATTTTGGTAAACTGAAGGCCACTTGACGATTCGCTGACTAAAAGTGCCGATTGAAACACGGCCACTTTGTACGTATCTACTCTGAAGCTGTATTTGCAGACCTCGCCAAAATGTGAGACCGTGAATCTGTTTTCCCACTGACCCTACGTATTCAGTCCTTTCCGCACATGACCTGCACATATAAACTAAAACCCGACAATCATCTTTATGGTTGGTGTGCTCAACCCTTCGGGCCTCGAAAGTGTCGAAGACGTTATTGTCCGAGCGACGTCCAGGGGAAGTGGCACTTGGCGGTTCGACGAGGAAGGGGTACCGAGGGGTGGTCCGGTGGTGGGCGGAACTGCGGCAACGTCCTTCCAAGAGGAAGAGGGGTTGGGGAAAAAATTGTTATCCTCCAGGGGTGGCGGAGGAGAGCGAGTGAGGGAGGGTGCGGAGGGTGAAACAGTTTTATGAGCCGGTGCGGGCTGGTGTACAAAAGGCGCGACGACGCGCCTCGTAAACCCCGTCGAGCGAGACCCTTGCGTTGTGGGTCGGCGAGGGCGACGTAGGCTCTACAGCTCGCTTGTTTTACGGCAGGGGCACTTCCTCTCCCTGCGGCGCGGGGCGGACCACGCAATGGGTCGTTGCCCGCGACTGTTATTTACATTTCTTCCCACTAGAGGGAAGAGGAGAACGTGGTGTTCGCCTGTGCTATGGCAACAAAAAAATAAAAGCGGACGGTTAGTCGCCGTACACAATAGTATTAGATCATTTATCGCTGGAATAGCTGGTGTCACTTTCCAGTCGATGCTGGCGGCTCGCCACGGCCCAGCCAGCAACAGGTGGTATTAGAGATATGAAAATTTCGCGAATTCACCTTGGGACAAGATGGACGTCGAACACATAATGAAGTCACCTTTTGCAATTGTATCGCAGTTTATTGAACACGCCCTGGACGCCTTTGAGAAAATAGCAGACTTGCAAGGAAACACGTAGCGAGTCTCAAACTGCCGGATGTGGTGCAGCACTGGCTACTCTCTGGAGCCGCAACCAGCGAACACACAGCTGAGGCTCTGGTGTACACAGGACTGTGGAGTCTAGCCTACAGGTAATTGTTCTATCCGTAGATATTAGTGACGGCCCGGCTGTATACTGTTACGAAAATATTCGGCACACGTCGGCAAACGCGCAGCTGATAATACGGAGATTAATGTTTTCAGCATGGCATCAGCACTAAAGGCCCTTCTAAATTTTTCCTTTCATCCAGTTTCCATCTTTCTGCTGCTTTTTAATATAGAAATTGCAATGTGACCAATAAACACAGCGTATACATTCCACCACCATCAAAATGCAATGCCTGAAGATGCAATAAGATATATTTAGCAGTGGTTAACAGCGGTTGGGAGGGCCTTAAAAAGTGCCCACTTTACCGTGAACAGCGTAATATGTGTACACCTAATATTCTTTTAACTTTGCGTTGTTCTTGAACGTACTTCTGTCCATCGTCGCTGTCACATGGTAGCGTGAGAAGCAAGTCAGCTTCTGTTCTTGCCCTAGCTGTCAGTTGGTCTCTGTTACTTTGTAATAACTTGGTATTTTATAATTAATTACTTCTCGTCATCCCGATGTAGTTGGTTGAAATTGTCATTTTCTTGTCTTCATTATTATTACTATTATTATTATTACCAGGTTTCTTGCTGGACAGATCAGATTTCTGGTTGGCTAGATAAGGTTTCTGATTGGTTATTTCTCAGGGTAGGGCAATCTTCTCAATAGTTCCATGTACGTTATTGGTTATGGTACATCACGGTATTTCTGCTGTGAAATTTTTTTTTGCTTGTTAGTTTATCACATCTTCTTCAAATAATATTTGGAATCACAAATTATTTCGGTATTTCCTCGATCTTCTACTTGTAACGTATTTCCATTGTATTTTCTTTTTTATTTGTTACTTTATGTTTTATTTGTTTGTGTTTTATTCTGTAACTGTATTTGGTTGTATTTGTAATTATGACAGTATTGTATTTCGCGTGTATTTCTGTGCCACCTGGTAATTGGTTTTCACTGTTGGGTGGCACAATAAGCCTTAAATAAATAAATATATAAAATTAAATCATCATCATTATTTTATGTAATGTTTGTGTTGTCCATGTATAAGTGCACCTCTACCAAGGCTCTTAGCTGTTCGGGGGCACTATAAATGTATTAATAAGTGAAATATAATGACAGTATTACTGCTATTATTATTGTTATAATCCATTTTGAGGTTTCGTTTAGTTTACTCATCTGAATCTGACACATTTCAGCAACAACAGAAAAGCCAATATCCTGGCTGGTGGGTTGCATGTTGTCTATCTTCGTATTTTATCGTTCGTTTATGTCCATGTCTGTACGAATTTCCTGTCAGAAAATAACATAAATCAAAAATCAATGAGGTGGCGGTAGGCTGCGCGCGCAGCTACCTATTCCATTGTATCCACGATTTAGAATACATCGCTTATGAACAGGGGCAGTGGTATTTCGCGAAAGTATTTCTTGACAAGATACGGTTCAAAGTAGTATGGGGTTGTCCAGCCATTTTTGATTGGCCGAAACAAGTTCTGGTCCCGGTGTAAACTCTTTGCATACGAATCACGAGGGTACGGTATCGGAGCCACGGAATCCTGAGTGACTCGGTCAAATGCGGAAACGACACCAGCGGCCAATGGAGGTATAACAAGAGCCGAGCGTTACATACAGTATTGAACTATACTGGCCAAGAAACAGTTTAGTTGACTAAAATGAAATGGCAAAACAAACTCTTCGAATGCAAGTATACTCAATCGCAGACATATGTCCGGTTGCACCAACATCTTCCCCGAACCGATATCGAATGATCCTAGTTCCGAACCAGGATACAGTTTGATCTTGGTTCCAATGTATAAGTGTTGCACCACCAAAATTCTATAATTCTGGATCTCCAATTCGTCGAACTTGGTTCCAAAGCGAGAGATCGAGATTAAGTATGAGATAAATTTTGCTATTGGTTTTTAATATATGACGTCATGGAAATAGGCGTATTTTTCACTACAGATCGAACTAGATGTGCGATGTTTTATCTGTTTTAAGTGAATTATTGTTGTACGAATTTTACTGAATAATATTCAAGTACGTATAGTGTTGTTTTAATTTCCCAGGACAACACCCGAATGTAGTTCTATATGTTGGCGTATTTTAAAACTACATTTGTCGACGATGGCTGTTGATCTCGGATTCGAACCACCAATTTCGGTGGTTCGAAATTAACTTTATCTCGATCTCCACTCCAACTCTGTACTCGAATGGTGCAACAATTTTCTGTGTAAATCTTAGATCCGATCTCGGATCGAGTTTCGAACCACGATGGTGCAACCGGGCATTAAAACGTGATGCTTGGTAAATTGACTTCTACGTTCCTGCGGCCTCACACCACAAAACAAGCAATCAGATTGGACGCGGCAGTACCTTTGACGATAGTGTAATCAATTGCTAATCTGTTGCTCTTTGCCACGGCATTGTTGGTGACCTTTGAATTAATAGTGCAATTGGAGTGACTGATTAGTTGAAGAATTTCGGACATTCGCCATTGCGATGCAGATGTCTGTCATGGAATACATACATGGTATATTAGTTTTCCGCATTTAGCTTTCTATTGTGATTTATTTCACTGTATTACTTCATGAAATTTTCTGGCTTTGTGCATATATATATTCTTTACTACAGCATACCTGGTTTACATTCTGTCGTGTCTGTTAAAACTGCTGTGTTTGTGTGTTGTCCCGCTTTGTTCCTACTTATTTGTCAGAGTCGTGTTAATTTTTTCAAGCAGGTTTCTAGCGTCTGTAGTTTTCTATGTGTTATATGTTGGTTGTGTATATAAACATAAATTTCTCCTTATTAGTCGCTGTTCTCTTTTTTGACTCTATTTCCTCTTGGAATTTTCCAGTGTTGTAAACATATGTTCTCGTACAGGTTAATTGTCTTATTTAAGTATTTTATCGTGTTCAGTCCTGTCTTTCCATGAGAGACATCTGCATCGCAATGGCGAATGTCCAAAAATCTCCATATAGTCAAAGGCTGTTCACGATGAAGTGAGCACTTTTGAAATTAACCTTAGAAAAAAGTGACTGCATATATTTCGATGGGCGCACTAAGTAACAAACTCCCAATCAAGTTGGTAACGATGTATGGAAAGTACAGTAGTTCTATATCTTAACTTGAATAAAAGGTGTTATGCAACCATTTGTGATAATTAGATAATTTCTGTGGATTTCTTTTGCCTTTAATGCACCGAAATGTATCAATTAGCAGACGTGTAAAATATTTCCTTTTAAATTAATTTTACAGTTTCACTTGACCGACGCACGAATAAATGATGCGACCCATGGCAATGGAAATCAGGGCTTTCGAAAGTGCTCAGTTTACCATGGACAGCCTATGCCTTCGTTGTACTGTTTACCGTTTCCTATTGGTTTGGTTCAGCTTCCAGCAGACTCGTCTTCGGGCGCATGTTGGCGACTCTCTGCACAACGTATACCCGGCGTTATAGGCTATTCACGGTGAAATGAGCGCTTTTGAAAGCCTTGCTTGGTATCTACTTGTATGCACGTTGTGTATTCTTCCGCCTTATGTAAAATTAACGTTGCCATGGGCCTCACCACTTTATTCATGCGTCGGTTAAGTGGAAATGAGAAATTGTTAGAAAAGTAAACATTTTACAGATCTGTATATTTTTACACACTGATGCATTAAAAAAAACCATATAGTGAAATTAATAATTTAAATTATCACAAATGGTTACCAAACACTTTATATTCGACGCTAACATATGGAATTACTTTCCATCTATCGTTACCAACTTGATCGGGCGCATGTCATTCAGTGCGCCTGTTGAAGTATAGCAGGCATGGGAAGTTACTTTTTTTTCTCTAAGGTTTACTTCAAAAGTGCTCACTTTATCGTGAACAGCATTTAGGCCATTTTAATCTGGATTTATAGTAGTTATAACGAGAATGTGAAAATTATTTTATATTTTTATAGTAAATGAATATAGAAAGCTTTCGTTAAATAAGAACAACTGTTTAGGAAATATTTTATTCAAAATGTACAGTATAAGTCGTTTACGGTTACTTCCAACTATTCTGAAGCCTTGATAAATTTCTACTTTCAGTGTATTCCTCCGCCTCGTGCTAACAAATCTTCACCTAGCCTAGAAAATCACATTAAAATGAAAACGCAATGCATTCGTGCGCATTGATTTTAAAAATATTTTGCATGAAAACTATTTCGCACTAGTCAATTACCAACATACCAATTTTCTCCCTGTATTTATTCTAATTAATTGTATATCAAATAGTACAATTTTTCATTTAAAAAAAAAAGGAGTTTAACCAAAAAGAAAGTACTTTTATGTCAACAGAGGTATAAAACGCTTGTGATATGGGAAATACTTAGGGAAAAAATAAAAAACATCATGGGTGGGGTGATTTTGCAAATGTTTGATTTTTAAAAATGTAAAGGAACCATGAATAGACAATAATTGTAAGTTATGGCATGCAGTTAATATGACGTACACAAACGTCAAGATGGTATAAACTTATTTATTCAAATGTTTGAAGAAGTGTACTATAACACTGTCAAAATGTACCTTGTCACATTTGCTAACTTTCATATTTAATGCTAATATGTTTCATTTACATGCAACGTGTTATTATTTGTCTCGATGTAAACATACATTTTCAACACTCGTCACATGTGGTATTTTTCGTATAATTGGCACACGTAATTAATTGAATATTTATTTTTATCCTTTTTTCTTCATGACACATATTTTTTGTCAGGATATTTTCTCTTAGGTGTAACGTGGCAGTTCAATTATATTTTAAAATAGGTTAATTAGTCAGACTTCATTTTTATGTATTTCTTGTGCAAATAATTTTAATTTAATTTAATGGTCTCATATTTTGTGAATATTTCATGTTTGTTTATTTTGTATGCTTACGTACGAAGCACAGTGTGCTATGTGTTTTATTAGCAGTTAGGACGTGGGAATTGACACGTAAGGGGGGGTGTAGATATTTAGTATTCTCCTATTGGTCACAAGTTCGAGTCCAGGCTCCCTACTGGCTGGAACGTTAGGTCCCTTTAAGTCGTGTCCAGCCAACAGAGCTTAACGCTCTCTTAAACGAACCTCAGCTTCTGTCAGACGTAAGAACTGGGCTCCCACCTGAACGTAGTTGACGAGTTAGGTTTTAAGTTAGAATTTAGGATGTTTTAGCTTCCTCCCAATTTATTATGTTTTTTAAGTGTTGTTCCAGCAAGTGTGAGTGCAAATTTAAGTCTCTTGATAGGTTAATTTAGGAGTTTAGAAGCTCGCCCGCGCCTGTATAAGAGAGTAGGTATATCTTCACGACGTCGAGGCCCACGTATATGTAACCCTACATCTACCTGTCCTGACGACATTATATATGTTGAAAGGTTGTTCTGCTTCACGAGAGCATCTATATTGCTGTAAGACGAGTTTTTGCAATATATTTTATGTGTGGTACAGAGCGTCAGCTTTAAATTGTTCTAGGAGCTTGCGGACTTGCCAAGCGACGCCATGTTGAATCTTAACGTGCTAACCAACCAGTTTTTTTTTTTTTTTATTTGCCCGTGAATAAACCGAAAAGAGTACGTGTTCACTTGAGCTAGGCACACAAAATTTAAGTGGTTATTTTATTTTCTGAACATTTTAATTTTTCAAAGTTGATACCAACAATAATTGTTTCTACGTATGTATGAAAGTGAGCCTACGTTACGTAACATAAGGGACAACATAGGCACGGCTGCTCCCACGTATTTCAGTTTTGTGTCGCCTTAGATATTTGCTAATTGCCACGAGGGTTTTTAATTTTCTTGACAGTCCAGTAATTTCAGACAATTAAAATAAGGAGGTCGAAATATTTAATCAATAGATCTGGACGTGAAAAAGCATTTTACCCGGTGGTCCTCTACATCATGTACTTCAGTTGGTCCTATGTCTTCCGCTGCTTGCAAAGTGTTCTCGTATTACTATTAGTGGCTAGTCATATGTTTGCTGAAAGTGTTGGTACACAAATCGTGCACGTAGTTGCCTTATAGCTGGATGCATGATGGTTCGCGGTAAGTTCTGTCTCTGCCAGCCAGCCCACTGACCAGGCCTGTGGAACTCATGGACTGGTATTACACGCAAGTCTAAATATAAAATTATCTCATCTCGGTGTATTATTATTATTATTCAAGTCAGCTTAATATATGTTAGTTTGAAATTAACAGACTGGCGTCCCGACGCAAGGACGTCATCGTGTAACAGTACACTTAATCTATTCAATCTGTTAAGACGGGTGAGTTGTCAGTGGCAAATTAAAAAATAACACGCAAGATTAAAATGTATTCACTTAATATGTTGTATAGTTATATTAGTTCTCTTGGAGGGTATAAAAATAATGTAAATACAAACCGTTCCCTATTTATTCTTTCAGATTTGATAGATAGTAATAATTCTATTTACTGGGAACTAAACTTTATTAAATAAACATGCTGGATCACAACACGATTTAAAAATGACAAGCGAATCGCACCTTCGTCTAATAACGATCATTAGCATTTAGTTTCATAGTTTCATCGTTTCCTGTTTTCCACTCTTTTGGAGAGATTACACGTGTGTAGATTGAAAATAATGCTGCTCTGTCTTGGTGTGTGTGATAGTTACAGACATACTAATTTCCTAATCGCTGCCCATTACGTTTCTACGGGTCTTCTGCGAATCGTGTGTCGTCTCACCTCGATTTACCTTACGTGACCCGGGTCACTGGCCAGTCACGGGAAGCCCATCTATTCTCCTGGTTTCCAGACCAGCGGCTATCGGCCGTTTCCAGTTCCTGGAACAGGGCATCCCGCATCGACGCCGCTGGTGTGCCAGAGATCCTAGCCCAGCGCGGGCCAGCTGCTGGTCTGACGTGGGAACTGTCCGCTCGCCGTCAATGCATTCGGGTCGCGAAATCCCATGGCCCGTCAGCTGGAGGCGGCAGCAGCCTTCCAACGCGCATGGGACCATCGACGCCGCCGGCTACGGAGTGTAACGTCATGCGATCGGACGGCCAGATGTACATACTCGAACTGAGGCAAGAGGAAGCATAGGCTAACGATGAGGTAGGCCGATCTCGCTGACTGCGCACGAGCAATCTACTTGTCCCAACACTGAACTGCTCTTCTGCCAATACGGCTGGCAAAAACGGCGTTAGTTGTATTTCAGGTTAGAATTCCGTTTAGTAAACAAGTGCTTAGGGATATTTTTACACTTCCTCTAACCAATTTGTAATGCAGTTTGATTAATTTTAAATCGGTAAAAGAGTTTCGCTTATATAATAGTACTTGTCATTGAGAAATTAAGATGTAAACAAACACGATCATCACTGTTGACCATGTGAATTGTTTTCATTATGGGTTGGTTGATAATAGGCACACGCGCAGAAAACGAATAAGCCGGTCTACCTCAACTTTAGTTTATGAGAGGGAGGCAACCCCTCCACGTGTCTGTATCAAAATAAAGCTTTGTTTTGGCCTGCAAAATTCTTGTTTGCAGCTGACTACTCCTCTCCACCCTTTCATTTCTACATTAATTTTAACCTGTTCAGTCCCGGATTGACCCCTTCATTCCTACATCAATTTATATTTTCAGGTGTCGCAAATAAGAAATATTTCTATCAATGCTGTACTTAAACTGACAAAGAAGAAGTTTCGTTATCACAGCCAATAATTAGAGATGATGGTTTATCGCGGGAAAAGTGGACTGTTTGCCAGGATTCAACATACTGTACACATGTCCGACAGTTTCCTTTCCTTATTGGCTGTCATGCAAGTATGAAGCTGCTACCCCATTTCACTGGGCTAATGAGGATTCTGTTACTTTATGGCAGAATGTTCGTGATTGGTCTGCAAATAACTTAGTCGAGTCAAAACCTTGTCCACCCAATCATGAAAGAATAAACTAGTTAGAGTGTTATAGAAGATACGTTGGCTCAAAAAAATTTTGCGATTTTCCATCATCTCTAGCAATAAGTATAAATCCGGAAATGTTACGGTTTCAATCTAAAGCAAGCTAGACTGCACAATACTTATAGTACTCGATACTTAATTAGCTGTTTATTGGCCGTTTCACCGCTTTTACCCGAGACAACGTGGGACCGGGATTCAGCCCTCTTTGTCTTCCCCAGAGCGTGGCTTACAGACTGCAATACAATTTAAAACGAAAGTCAAATGTGTATATGGTTTAAGTCTAGCATCTCCTCAAATAAATTCACGGAATTTCCGGGACTCTATTAATAAGATGTACTATTTGTAAACGGCGATGAGTGATATGAACCAGTCATAACGTAGGCCTGTAGCAAGGTTTGCGAATCACTTAACCATAATGAAGATCATTGGGCACTGCACCTTTCAGTGTACAGCACTGGTCAAATATAAGTAAAGGCTGTTCACGATAAAGTGAGCACTTTTGAAATGAACCTTGAAAAAAAGTAACTGCCCCTGCCTGCGTATAATTTTATGGGCACACCAAGTGACATTCGCCCAGTAAAGTTGGTAACGGTGAATGGAAAATAGTTCCATATCTTAAAGTAGAATAACAAGATGTTAGGTAACCATTTATGATAATAATTTAACAATTATTTCTTTTACTTTCTGTTTTCTCAATACATCGAAGTGGTAAAACCAGTATGTTGGTGAAATATGTACTCTCCTAATAATTTCACAGTTTCACTTGAGCGACGTATCAATAAAGTGATGAGGCCCATAGCAATGTTATTTTTACATAAGGCTGAAGAAGACAGAACGTGTATACAAGCAGATCGTAAGCAGGGCTTTCAAAAGTGCTCATTTTACCCTGAACAGACTGTAATCACTTTCCCTCCTCTACGTGCAAAGTGATCTCGCCTTTTGTATAGTATACAGAAACATATAATGACAAACAGCAATAAGTTTCGTGATGTGAAATACTTCACGTTCTTGAAGTATATACATATGTTGCGTACGTAAATGTCTTTGCTAAGTTTAAGAACTAATTTAAGTTAAGTTTTGTTCAGATTTTATGCTTTAAAAGTTAAATAAAATTACTTTCAGTTAACGAGGTTGTGGTTGTTCTGCGATATCCGCCGTTTGACAATACAACGAAACTTTACAAAGGCCGTGTGGCAACAATTGACAGATATTGTCACCAAAATGGTCACGTGACTAGTTTTTTTGTACAAAAAATTATTACGTATTTTGCAATTTCGTTTATATATATATATATATATATATATATATATATATATTATATATATATATATATATATATATATATATATATAGCGAACATTTACAAAAATACTCAATTAAGGATTCGCCACCATATTTGTTTCTATCCGAAGCGTGTATGTTAATTTTATCTATACAATATACACTTAAATGTATATTTAATACAGAATAAAAATATTTGCTTTGTCATTATAATTACGACTTCAGAGCATTAGGGCAGTTGCAACTTTATTTACAGCTACTGTTATATAATGCTGGTCTTGTAAGGTTCAATTAAAATAACAGCCAGGTCATTCCAGAATCACCTAGAAGGAAACACATTAATTTCTAAGTATTACACTTCTTATATTTTCAGAACAAAATTTCTATGTGGTGTTACAGTCGATAATCAAGCTACTGTCTACACGGAGAGAAAAGTTCGTTACAGCTACTGTCTACACTAAGAGAAAAGTTCGTTACAGCCGCTGAAGTACTTGTTTGAAAAGAACCTAAAATACATTTAGCTGCCCCAACAAAATATTTTTGAGTAATTTTACAAAACTTGAAAAGGAAACAAAATGAATTTCGTTCATAAAAAATACATGCATGGATAAACAAATTCTCTGCGTTGGGTAAAACGTAATTATATTGTAAACAAAATACTTAGTTAAATCAACTGTATTCAGGATGTTCCGCCTAACGTGGACACTCCCAAAATTTCCGGAACGGTTGCAGATCACGAAATGTGGTTTTCTTTAACAGGGCGTTCTTGAGAGCCAACGAGGGAAACGGGAGATCCCCGAGAAAACCCGCCGACCAGCGGCATCTTCCGGCACGATTCCCACTTGCGAGAATCCGAGAGTGACCCGGTTGAGGTTTGAACCCGGGTCGCCTTGGTGGGAGGCGAGCAGGCTAACCGCTCAGCCATTGTGACCCCGAAATTGTGAGATACGTGTTTACGAAGGTCAGAGTATGTTTCACGTTTTGGGCAGAGGTTCGATCGAACCATATCCTCAATTCATTTGTATAGGTAATTTTTTGGTTTTGCGACAGCATAATTTATTTCACACCAGAACGCATTGGTTTCATTTTAATCCCGGTACTTATTTATTAGCCTGCTATAAATTACGGATTTTATACTTTTTGAAGATAATGGCTTCCTGTTAATTGCTGTTAATGTTATTTTCCTTGCAGATGCTGGGTGGAGCAGTTTCTACTGGCAATTGGTAAATACGGTATTTACTGATTCTGATTTAAAATGTAGGTTGCTTTCGTATAACGAATCTTACTTTCATATTCGACATGCGAGTCATGTACCGCAATTATTATACGGGCGTGCCATATTTTAGGAATTCGTGCGATGATTTTAAGAACGTACCATAATTGAATCTGCATACTTAAGGCATGCCAACGCACGAGCTTAACAGGAACTTTTTAATGCTTACCATAATTATTTCTACTGGTGGCGAGACTTTTAAAGCTCGCCGCAAGCTTTCCAAAAATTCTTCGCAGATCTAGATCGGACGAACGGTTTAGAAGTTATTAAAGTTTAATGGTACCAGTGTACCACGATATACCATAGTTCATTATTGGCATATTATTCACACAAGCTGCAAGTGTCGAGAGGTACAAGCGAGCGCGATAGGTGCGAGCGACCAACTCGAGTAGTTATTGTACATCCGATTCATATCACGATTACTTGCTTCGCCGATGGTGGCCTAGCCCTCGGATTCCGCGGGGCCTGTCCCCTGGTGTATTATTTTGATTGAGTCCTTCGTGGCCGTTACCTCGGTGAAAAGCTTTGAAACTTTCAACTCCGTCGAACCTGCGTCTTTCGATATCGCTAGGGATAGGAACAGTTCGCGAGTTCACTTCAGGGCGAGATAGACGTCAAACACGTGTACACTGAAGTTGACTTTGTAATCGGATCGCAGTTTATTAGACACGCCCTGGCCGACTCTGAGCCAATCGCAGACTTACAGGGAAATAAGTAGCGAGCGCCATACTGCCAGTAGTGAAGTAACACTGGCTACTCTATGGGGCAGCAGCCAATGAACAAACATCTGAGGCTCGAGTTTACACATGACTGTGGAGTCTAGCCTACAGGTTATTGAACTTTCAAATTTCTCCTATCCCTAGATATCCCGTTGCAAGCACTGATTGTAAAGTGGATAGAAAGTTCTCTCAGAGGAATTACTACTTCATGACAAAGAAAACTTGTTAGGAGGATCCATGGAAAAATTTCGTAAACGGAAATAATTTACATCATTTTGTGCTAACTAAAGTTTCGCCAGAAAAACGCAAAAAAAAAAAAAAGAAAAAAAAGAAAAAAAAAAGTTTTACAAGTCCATTAAAGTTTTACATAAGAAGATTACGGCATCTCCTCCTCAGCCAGAATTTCGTCAATGCAGAAAATTTAGATTCCTTGGTCTTAATAACTCAGCCAGCGAGTAAATGTTACAATGTGAAAATATTTAATTTCTTTTCGCCCATTAAGTGAGCGTAATTAACTGTTTCCAATTTACAACCACAGCAATCTTCGGAGCGCAAGATGCGAGAATGCAAGGAACTGAGGAAAAACTCCAAAACATTTAAGTATGAGAAAGTAATTCGGTGTTTTTTTGATTAGGCTACAAGAATTTTGTACGTTAGTAGAATGCTAATGCCGATCCTGGCTGACCTCAACAAAGTGGGCAAAAATCAAGCAAATTATATCCAAAATCAAGTAATTTTCATGATTTCAGGCAACCACACTTATCTTTTCTACTCGTTTCCTCTAAAACGTGCAAATTTATGCGAAAGCAACCAAATTTAAGTCAAAATAAGGCAAATTTACCTTTTACTCAAAAATGCCTAAGCGGGGTTTTAATGTGAAAGGTACCTTGCATATTTAATCTAAAATGAAAAATCAAGCAAATTAAATCCAAATCTGCAAGCATAATCATCCAGACAAAAAACGTATCACTAAAAGTCACCAAAGAAATTCAACCAAACTCATAGAATTTATAAATTTTAAGAGAATTCTATATCATGCATGAATTTTATATTTTTTATTTCTTTTAAGCCTTTATATGTTATAAAAACTTGTTTCTCATTTATTATTTTCAAACTGTTTTTATCAAATATTTTCCATAGCGATCTAGTAAAGTAATTTTATACTTACCGCCTAGAATACAATTAACTATTTTTTACCAAAGTTAAATTCTTTATTTTGAAATTCTGTAGCAGCATACTTTTTAATATTTTCGAGATATTGTAGTTTACTGCATTCATGTGAATTGTTTAACTTGCTGATAGGGATTCCATTTTTATTTACAAAGAAAGAAATTTGTGATGAAATTTATTAAGAGGAAGGGAAAAAAATGTTGATGTCTTTTATATCACCAAAAATGTAATTATTGGATCTTGGCTAAAATTATCAAGATAAATAGTTTGGGAAAAAACTCTGCTCGGAAATTTGAGAGAAATGGTAAAGTTTACTTGATTATGGCTTAAATTTGCTTGATTCTGGCTTAAATTTGTTTGATTTGGCTTGCATTTGCGTGCTTTTGGGGAGCGAGTTTAAGAGATAAATAATGCCTCCAGAAAACAAGAAATTTACTTGATTGTGGTTATAATGCGTTTTATTTTTAGACGATTTATTGAGGCAAGCTAGGATCGGCGTTATAATTCTAATTACGTTAATGTAAACCCCGAGTAATTCAATAAATTATCTCGTGCACATCAGAGAAGAAAATTATATTGCAAAATTCCACTTGTGTAGTGGGATATACATACTGATACTAACGTGTCTCGCGTTCAGAAGCTATGAAGAAGTCAATTTTTTGGTAAGATATTTATTTTGGTCGAAAAAGAAACTAGTAAGATCTTCAAATACTCCATGTGCAGTTTTTTTATTACGTCTTCCATTAACTGCTAAGGGGCGAACCGTTACTAGAACAATTTTATTGGGTATTTAACTATCGATATCAATTACGGAGCGACTGAGGTATCTTTTTTTTTCTGCGCTGAAGGTTAATGCAGACTGTTCACGTTAAAGTGAGTACTCTAGAAATCAACCTTGGAAAAAGTCACTGCCCTTATCTGCATATATTTTAACGGTCGCACTGAGTGACATGCGTCCAGTAAAGTTGGTAACGATAGAGGGAAAAATAGTTCCATATATTATCGTCGAATAATAAGTGTTACGCAAACATTTGTGCTAACTTAAATTATTTACTTCGCTTTATAGTTTTTTAATGCATTGAATTGTAAAAATGAGGAGATTTGTAAAATATTTACTCTCATTATAGTTCCACCGTTTCAGTTGACCGACGCACGAATAAAGTGATGAGACCCATGACAATGTTAATTTTACGTAAGGTGGAAAAATACACAACGTGCATACAAGTAGATCTTAAGCAGGGCTTTCAAAAGTGCTCAATTTACCGTGAACGCACTATAATATACTGCCAACTTGAATTTTTCGCCCCTTCCCCTTCCTTTTCGCGGAATGTAGTTAGATGATGTTAATCGTGTTGATATGACCGCGAACGCGCTGCGTCCTTATTAATTTATTCGCGTGTAAAAAGTGAAAACCTTAGACCTAAGAAGATGTAGATCTTTCATTTGGCTTCTGCCCATGTAACCAATATTGACTTACCCCAAAGAACACAACTGTCAAATTCACATCGTCGACAGTGATGAAAGTGGTAGTTTATATCTTAATTTTCGAAAGACTAGTGCTTTTATATGAATTAGGTACTTTAATCGATTCTTAATTAAATAAAGCGGGAATACAATTTGGTCACAGGAAGTATACAAACATCTGAAAGGACTTGTTCGCTAAACGGTGTACTAACATCGAATCCTATCCAAGTCGTTTACGATATTCATGTTGGCAGGATATCAGTTTAGGTTCGAGACACATAGGCTGGTTCTGCGCAGCCAGCGAGATCACTCTACCCCGTATTCCTTGTACGATGAAAATACGAAATTGTTAGGAACTCAAAGGTTACAATGATATATATTTAAGGCCACCTGTTTTCCGCGAAAATATTTCATGGCTACTTCTACTCCAAAACACTAGGGCGCAGATTCACTATCGTGATTGGACTATTTAAACTGTCACGCATTGCAGGTGTCTACCCACGAATCACGGACACTCAGTGTCGGAGTTACCTAATTCTGATTAGCCCAGTCAAGTTAGGAACTGTCTCCCGACAAAGACAAGTGGCCAATAATCAAAGGGAAACTGCACGTATGCCATACGACATTGGAGTATAGCATTTGCGTAAATCTTTTCGCGAAAAACAGGTGACCCTATATATAGGCTGTTCACGTTAAACTGAGTACTTACGAAAGCCCTGCTTGAGATCTGCTTGTATGTACGTTGTGTATTCTTACGCGCTATGTGTAAATAACACCGCCAAGTGCCTCATCAATATTTATCCATGCATCGGTCAAGTGAAACTGTGAAATTATTTTTAACAAAGTTAATATTTTACAAATCTGTTGATTCTTACACGTAAATGCATTTTAAAAAAATAGCAAGTGAAGGAAACAATTTAGGTTGTCAAAAATGTTTACCTAACACTTTTAATTCGACGGCAAGAGAAGGAACTACTTTCCCTCCGTCGCTACCAACTTTACTAGGCGCATATCATTCAGGGCGCCCGTTAAAAAATATGTAGATAAGAGCAGTAACTTTTCCCTAAGGTTGATTTCATAAGTTCTTGTTTAAAACCATACCAGGGGACGGACCGGAGGAATCCGCGGGCTAAGCCACAGTCGGTAATGCAGGCAACCGTACGAATTAGTAATTTATGCTACAGTGTTGCCTGGGAACTCCGGAACGTGCTCACTCGCACATCCCGTCCTGCAGTCGCAATGAGAATATTAAGACTTAATCATTAAAACTTAAGACTTAAGACCTTGAGGGTACGCGACAAATGCGTATATGAATTTGCGTACGATAATTATGGTACATCCGAACCAAACTTTTATGATATTCACGAACTTCAAGCCTACGCCATAAAAAAAACCCTTCCGCCCCACCCCGGGGAAGTTTAGGGGGCGGGGGGAGGGAGATCGACAACCATAACACTCCCCCTTCCCATGAGGAACTGTTGACCCCCCCCCCCCCCTTTTCACACTCTCTCTTCATAGGCCCGTTCCCCGTTAGACGTGGCAAACTTTCGTTTTTGATTAATACTATGGAGATACTGTAGTCGCCGTTTTAAATTATGAAGGAACAGAACACACGAGAGGCTTGTTTATGGTATTCGGCATCGCCACCACAATGCTTTCTTACGACCGGACATCGACTAGAGGCTCCCATAATTTTTCGACTAGAGACTCGCCTAAGTAGAGTGTAGGAAAAGCGGTCACGACTGCAGATGTGTTGCGGTGGGTTAAAAGCGAGGGTGAAACGTGGGTTTGCAGAGGGGCTCGCGATAATTATTTCCCCCGGGGTCGCCTGTACCTTCGCGCGCTTCCTGCCTTTTCTGACCGCGCTTCCTGACTTCTCCCTGGCCCTTCCGTGGCCCTGGGGCAAGGAAACCACAGAACTACCCTTTCCACCAGGCCACGTGACCTCGACCCCCCCCCCCACGTCGCTGACCTCTTAACCCCCTCCGATCCCGCCCAGTGCGGCCGGAACTGCAAGAGAGTTCATTCCCACCCTTGGCGAGACCTCGTTCCCCGCGCAGCCAGGAATAACATCAAACTTCCCTCCTCCGTTGTTAACAGTTAAATTTAAACAAAAAACGTGGAACCTCTACAGCGTTACAGCGGCTATAAAATACCGCATGGTGGGGACGTATCATCGAGGGATACAGGACTCGTGAAAATAAACCTTACGGAGGGAAAAAAGACCTGAAGGATAACTTGGAGTTGTTGCAGAAAAAAATTTTTACACGTGAGGCCTAGCACGTTTACCGCGACTTGTACGGCATGAATTAGTGATAACTAGATATGATGGTTTATCGCAGGAAAAACTGACTGACTGTTTGCTAGGATTCAACGTACTGTAAACGTGTCAGAGAGTTTTCTTTCCTTATTTGCTGCAACGCATGTATGAAAATGCTACTCATTTTCACTGGGCCAGTGAGGATTCTGGTACTTTATGGCCGAACGTTCGTGATTATAGGCTGTTCACGGTAACGTGAGCACTCTTTAAGGCCCTTCTAAATTTTTCCTTTCATCCCATTTCCATCTTGCTCCTGCGCTTTTTAATATAAACATAGCAATGTGACCAATAAACAATATGAGTATGCAATAAGATATATTTATTAGTGGTTAGTGCCTGTTTGCAGGGCCTTAAAAAGTGCTCACTTTACCGTGAAGAGCCTATACTCTCCAAATAACTTAGCCGAGTCAAACTCTTGTTCATCCACCCATGAAAGAACAAACCACTTAAGAGTGCCATAGAAGATACGTTGGCTCAACACATTTTTGCGATTTTCCATCATCTCTAGTGATAACACGTACATAGCCGTGATGTAGTGGTTAGACTACGCGCCTCCCACCTGGGCGAACCGCCTTCGATTCCCGACGGGGTCACCCCCGGATTTTCGCATGTGGAAATCGTGCCGAACGAGGCCGCTTGTCGGCGGGTTTGCTCGGGGATCTCCAGTTTCCCCCGCCCTTACATTCCGGCGCTGCTCCATACTCGGCTCACTTCACCCTCAAGGGCTCTGATCTCAATGTTAAGAGCTGCCCAAATATCTTCATTCATTCACTCATATACCTAGTTATTGACGTACAAGAGCTCCTTCTTGCGGCTAGAGTTTAAATTCCAGCAACAGGAAACACCCATGCGTAAATTTTCAAGAAAGAGGTAATGCATTAAAGGTATTCAAGAATTTCGTTGACTATATGTAGTTTGACATTTCATTGCAATTTGATGCAAGTGTGTAACAATTTGTAGAAGTTTGTGGTTTTCAAAGGTGAAATTTGTTTGCTATAAAGAAAGGGGTAAAAAAAAATTACGTAAATATTTAAATGCCTGCATAAAAATCGTCGTGTTTTCTCCAGTGACGTAAATGCCAGACTTCCTATTTTAATAGATGTATTTTCGAAATTTTTTTTGTTATTTTTTTAAGTTTTTTGGGGGGGAATAAGTAAGAGGAACAAAACCATAAAACAAACACTGTTACGCATTTTTTCAAATCGACGTAAACAAATATACTCCCTCCTCTCTTTCTCTCTCTCTCTCTCTCAACCCGTGTTTTCGTTTTGTGACGGAAAACTTAACCAGAGTTCTTAAAAATACGGCTTGTGTATCTACGCATGGGTAAGCGCATTTTCTGTGATGTGTGCTAACTCGGACTATATAGTCCATTCAGCTTTCTGCGCCCTTTTGAAATCGAACCTTTGACCTAGGCGTATTATGTTAACCTGTTTTTCCAATAACTTGTATTACAAAAATATTTAACACTGTGATTAACTTTAGAGTACTGTATTATTGAATAAATGAAACTTTACCTTAGTATCTTATACAACTTGTAATATTTATTATGTATTAAATTCGAATTAACAACAGCGAGAGCAGCGACGTGTTGGCAATGGCCGGTAAGAAATAATTCACAGTTACAATATTTTTAAATCTCGTTTTATGTATACTACTTGTTAGTTAAACGTTGCCAATTGATATATTTGTATTGTTAGGTAGCACTGACGGAAATACTTTTAATTGCTGCAGTTAAAAATATCCGCTCGACTTCCCGTGTGTTGGCTGGTGATTTTTTTCCGTCCGGAATAAAGGTTCAATAAGCGAAGCAGAGAGTGTCGCTCTCTATCGTTCTCTCTGTCTCTCTTCTCTCTCTCGGGAAGATCGTACCACCTGTGTAGGAAAGGTATAATTTTTTTTATTTCTAATTTCAGCTCATCTCATACTAATTACAGTAACAGTAATGATGTCTGAGATTGTAATTTACAACTGAAACGAGATTTTATTGTTGAAATACTTATTACATGTTATTTAGATGCAACGACATATTTTAGATGCGATGGCGCTACACAGCACGTTACGCGACACTTACAAATCCAGCAGGTTGGCAGACGTGGTGTGGAAAGCGTTCCCAATATGGCGGCGGCGGGCTTTTTTACCCAGCGCATTACGACTGACAATGGTGTGGCGACATACAATGACACGGCGTGAAGCGCCAAGCTCGTACTTGTGTTTCTGAAACATTCTACGGAAGTTACAATGTTGTGATAAATATGCGTTTCCACGGCAGAGTGAAATGTGTTATGATCGTTGCTTACGAAAGAGTGTGGTGGCTGCGTTGTAATCGTTACGCAGGCCAGGTGCGTGTGTTGTTTTCAAATATGTGCAAAATTTATACGTTTTAACCATGAACTGATGTTATGACGAAATTAATTATGTACATTCACGTCTGTTTATCACAACACTGTACCTTTGCGCTAGGTGTTTGGAAAACAGTTGTGTAACGAGCTTACGTTTCTGTTATTTGAATGTCTGCAACAATCCCGACGAAGTACTAAGCCCTACCAGATAAAATTAAATAAATAATAAAATAAACCTACAAACCAGTAAGTACTAATGCATGTAAATATCAGCGGAATAAATGTTACGGTAGGCCTATTGTGTTGCGTGTTCACCACTATCTTTTACATTTGGATGTACAATAAATAAGTGACACGAGATGCGTGCTTGAATTTACTGCGTCGTTTCGTTGGATTGATTGCCTCTTCGTTTTAATTTTTATTCCAAACACATTAATAACAATAGGTTAAATACTACTGTTGTTTCCGCCACAGTTGTAACAAACACCGCCGTGGCAAAAAATTAATGTGTATTATGTGTAACGTGCTATATCGTGTGTAACAAATAGTTATAATACCGACTTAAATATTGTTATAGGCCTACATTGTGAACATTCGTAGGAAATGGTTTCTGCAGTATGACATAATTCTTTGAACAGTTGCAAACAGCGACCAACGCATTTGGCAGTTATAAAAGTAGAAGTCACATAGCAGTGTTTATGTTTACGTGTAGCGGAAGGATACGTAATCAGTAACCAAAAGTAGGAATTTGGCAGGGCTTCTGAAAAGGCCGAAGTTATCGTGAATCAACTATATATACGGACGAATAAACAGTTCGATGAATGCTACACTTCGCCCCCCGTCCCTTCCCGCAAATATTTTATGTAAAACTATTTTACAGTGGTGTACTTCTGTTGACCTAACCTAATATCCGCATGATAGAACGGATTCAGGATCGGCATGAATTGGTTGGTGCTGAGCGCAGCCCTACAATAGGGGCACATCCCCATCAGTTTCGGTCGGCTTGAGAACTCAAGATATTGTCTGTGATAACTAAAGAAGTAGCGGACCTTCTATCATAGTGTAGCGTCATATGGCGGCCCTACACCACCTTAGGTAGAGCGCACTGGAGTTTATGGCCGGGCGGGATTGTTTTACAAACACACCCCAGTTCGCCCGGCTATATAAAAGGCCTGGAGGCCACGCTCCCCCCCCCCCTCCCTACTAGCTGACTGAAAGGCTAAGACAGTGTTGAGTGTGTGATTGAGGCTGAAGACGGGAGCATCTACCTACCCCTGGGCAGAGGGTTTGCTAGGACAACTGAGAAGAAGATAACGGTGAGCATAAATCGCGTAGCGGTAGGGACCAAGCGACATCGTCCCCAATCCCCTAGTGTATTAATTATCATTGGCAAGGACCGGGATTAGCTGCATAACATGGTTGAATATCGGAACTTACCATATTGTTTGAGTAGTGTAAAGTAGTTTGCTGTTCAAGACTAAGTAAGCGTATTGTAAGTCTTAAGTAATTGTTGTCCCTTTGTGTATCAGTAACTGCTGTAACTTGTGTTTAAATAATTGCTGTTTTATTAAATACATATTTTTATAATCCCATCTATCATTCAGCTACCAGTGAGACAAATCTCCAGACATCCTTTACCTCCACTTAAGGTGAAATGAGTGTTGAGAGTCAGAGTAAGGAAGGATACAGAGTTAGAGTTATTTAGTATCCAGAAGGAAGGTGAATTGTTACAATACATATATATATATATATATAAAATTCTGACTACATTTTGTAACCAAGTGACCTGAAAAAATTAATGTAGAAATTCTTCCTGCCGTCTTTGGTAGTGGCGCCAAGACTGAAAGATATTTTGAAACAGAGTCACTTGTTTTTATAATCTCTTACTTTTAATAACAAGACATTACCTATGAGATCACGGCAGGATAACACTGTTGAGCACCAACTTCTATCAAGTTTGTTCAGATTAACAC
Organism: Dryococelus australis; assembly: GCA_029891345.1. NCBI lineage: Eukaryota > Metazoa > Arthropoda > Insecta > Phasmatodea > Phasmatidae > Dryococelus > Dryococelus australis. The sequence goes on from CM057003.1 coordinate 42,136,953, forward strand.
TTGAACTACTTCATATTGCACTGTAGCAGTAGACACTCGCCAATAAGGTAAATGATTTGTAGCATATTACAGTAAAAACAAATAAATTTAGATCCTATATCGAGGATATGCACGAAGGCCTATTATTCGGTAAGGACGTGACAAGGTAAATCATAACCAAAAGTGATGATTTAATTAACAGTCGCTTGCTCTCGTAATCAACGAGTTCGCAAAAGGCACAACGAGCGTAAGGAGTAGGAGGATAAAAATTCGAGTGATGGTACAAAGTTGGGCAAGTTCTTAACGACAAAGCGGACAACTGAGGTACGGCAGTATGCCAGTTTGCCATAACTGCACATTAAAGCGGAATACGCTGAATTCGTTTTCCAATTTTTAGTTTCTCACAGCGGCGTGTGGTCAAGTGTTGTAAGGTAAGCTGTGCTTTGATCTGTGCTATACATAATCGTACCCTTAGACGCAGCACTGCGTTTGACATCACGGCACGTGTGTAATGTATGCACTGTCGCTCTCTCGTGAGTGGCCGCAGTACATTCAGTTTCTCCCGGCTCCACTCGGGTTACTTACTGGTTCCTGCAGCGTGCCCGAGTGTGTGCAGCACTGAGAAAACACCAGCTTACCTTGCAGCACTTCACTACGAGCCACTAGTTTCTCGAACGAGGTGGCGCAGTTGTAAAACTTCGGGTTCGCTTACGGGAGGACCTGGGTTCAATTCCCGGTCCGGTCATATGACTAATGGTTGTGGTTCCCCGTTGTTTCTCGGAATCGCTCCAGGCGAATGCTGTGATGGTTGCTTACTACAAATCGTTGTAGTTTCCTTCCAGGCCCCCCACCACCCCCTGCTCCCCTGAGCAACTTGCCTCGCCTCTAATGACCTCGACGATAAAATGAGCCTTTTTGAAGTCAACCCTAGAAAAAAGTCACTGATCCATCCTGCATGTATTTTAAACGGGCGCCCTGAGTGACATTGCAAGTAGTTCCATATCTTAACGTCGAATAAAATGCGTTAGTTAACCGTTTGTGATAACTTAAATTATCTTTTCCGCTTTCCTTTTTTTCTTTTTTTTTTTTTTTTTATTCATCGGAAGTGTAAAAATGAGAAGATGTGTAAAATATGTAATTTCCTTATAATTTCACAGTTTCACTTGACCGACACACGAATAAAGTTATGAGGTCCTTGACAATGTAATTTTATGTATAGCGGAAGAATGCAAGCAGGTGTATCTTAAGCAAGGATTTCAAAAGTGCTGAATTTGACGTGAACAGCCGATACCAACCCACTATTTCGAAACTTGTGCCGAGTCCCCCTTTACTAGTCAGGTTCTATCTCCAGGCCATTCAGAATATTTTTATTGTGTCTGTAGTACTTGAAATACAATTTTTGTTACCTTTGCAAGTTACAAACATCACGCGTATTTTTAGGTTTTTGACACATTCATGCATAGGCCACCGTCATACATGGACACTCGTGCATAGATTCCTGGTGCTTAAAACTGCGAAGTGAAATTTTGTAATCATGAATAACGAACTAAACAAAATTTCCATCTACATATTTAAATGTCAGACACTAAGTTCAGAAATAAATAATAAATAATAGAATAATCTACTAGTGTTTAACTTTAAGCCTGAATGATGATAAAGTTCAAAATTTTGCGGGAAGCATCCTGTAAAATGAGGCATTTTCAAATATTAAATATACTGAAGTTTGTCTATATTCATGCAACATAAATAGTTTTCATTCCTTTTAAATTCATTTATGAAATAAGCTAAATTTATGTAGGTTTGTACAACCTTACTTCCGAGTATACTAAATGAATTTAAGTGTTAGGATAGTTGTTCTTACGTTTTCCTCAAATAGAAAAAAACCTTAAGAATGGTCGCCACAATGGAATGGATTTAATGGGCTTATCCCTTAGGAAAATAGAGTTGAAATTTTTTAAGTGTGGCATTCTCTTCAAAACAAGTGACCCTGCCTGAAAGCCAGTGACGGCCAGCGCCATTATTAAATTATTGAATATTTTCAACGAATAATATTCTCCCAATTGTATCTGGCACGTTTAAATTGCATAGACTTCATTCCATCCAAATCTCATTGACTGCAATTATTTTCTGCAGCGTTGTCTGAAAGACCAATTATTTCCCCCAAATTAATTCCAAGAGTTAACTAATTATCTAAATGGAAACCTGCCACCATTAGTTCATAAGTGCTGGGACATTCAACGGACATTTCACACGAACTGAATTTTCCACGCAAGTGTGACGTTTTTGATCCGAAGCAAGCTCTCAACATGCCTGGTAAATATCTTCAGCTTCTCCCGCTGTGAGTGCAACAGTAGTAACGAGGCCGTTTCGCAAAATGGCGAACCGGCCCACGAGGTCACGTTATTTCGTCCCTTTTAATTCGCTCGGCGAACTGGGCCGGAAGTTATTAATAGTCGCGGGGCCTCCAGGATAGTTCCTCGATATTCCGGCGGGAAGGGGGGGGGGGGAGACGGTCATCGGAGTTCGCTCCAGCGAGCCTGCACAATTTACGTGTGGGCAGATGAATTACTCCACGCTGCGGACCCCGTTCGGCCCGGAGAATTTCGTAGGGGGGTTGGGACGGTGGTGGCTATTTGTGGAGGGGGTGGGGGGGTGTCACGGTCGTTTCGGGGCTTCGCCCGGGCGGATGAGTACCAACCGTCACGTGACCACCCAATGGGCGCGGCCAATGGGGAAGCGTGTCCAGCTGGCATCCATCACCGACTGCCCCCCCCCCCTTCTCCTGCACATCATTCACCCCTCCCTAGCCTCACACTATTTTTTTTATTCCTCCTCCATTCGTGCTTCTGGGACAGCGCGCGCGGACCGTCAAAAGGCAGGAGATTAGCTAATTAGTTACAGGGACCTTCTCCTGTAAGTCTGCCGGCTAATGCGTGAAGGGAGAACACTATTCCAGTTCTCGCGTCTGTATGTCTGCTCCCCGCTTCGGCGCTAAGCCCAGTTGCGCATTCACTACGTCAGCATTATTTTCCACTGCTGTACAACTCCCTCCATCAATCCATCAAAAAAAAATTACTTCTTCGTCGAAAATTTTGCGCTTTGTCCATACCTACGTTTAGCGTCAATGCAAAAACTGCATGTATTAGTTTAAAGATAAGCAAGATGAAAACGTTGTTAAATGATTTTGTTTCATTGCTAACGAACACGTTACATAAAATCGCAAATGGTAAGATACAATTTAAAAAAAAAATGCTAATGTACGACATAAAACTCTACGTAACCTACTCCACACTATCTCACTTTTTGAATTAACGATAAGTCCCTCCTCCCTCAACTTCTCGTCCTTGTGGCCACTTTAATAACCCTGGTGGCAATCAAATCTGCCCATGGAATTGTTGGAGCCTGAGGCAAATCTGTTTCCGGGGCCCCTATCTGACGTGATATTACTTACTACGAGTAATACCTGAATGTTGTTCACATAAACTGAGAACTTTTGAAAGCCCTGCTCAAGATCTCCTTGTGGGCACATTGTATATTCTTCCGCGTTATGTAAATTAATACTGCATTGAGCCTCACCACTATATTAACGCGTCGGTCAACTAAAAACGTGAAATTATGTGGAAAGTAAATGTTTTTAAAATATGCTAATTTTTACGCTTAGATACATTTAAAAAAAACAGAAAGCAAAACAAATAATTTATTTTATCACAAATGGTTACCTTACACTTTTAATTCGACGTTAAGACATGGAACTACTTTTCCTTTTCCGTTACCAACTTTACTGAGCGAATGACACTTAGAGCGCCTGTTAAAATATTTGCACGTAGCAGTTACTTTTTCTAAGGATATTTTTAAAACTGCTCACTTTAACGTGAACAGCCTGCAACACTGTTATCGGCCTGGTCACGCTATTCATGCGTCGGTAAATTGCAACTCTTGTGAAATTATAAGAAAATTTAATATTTTGCCGATATGCTGATCGTTACACTTGCATGCATTTAAAAAACAGAAAGTAGTAGAAATTATTTTCAATATTCACAATGTCTTTTTTTTTGTAGTTTAACGTTAAGACATATGACTACTCACCCTCCGTCATTACCAGCTTAACTGGGTACATGTCAGTCACTTTGCTCAATAAATATATGGGAGTTAGGGACAGTGACACGTTTCAAAGCTTTATTTACCAAGAGTTCAAATAACGCTTTTTTGTTCTACGTTACCGGCAGAAAAAAAACGTTTCTTGGAAACCTTTTGCGGTCAAACTAATAATGTATGTTGATATTTTATAGGAAACATAGTACCCTGTTCACATTAAACTATTGCAAGGACGGTACAGGCTTATCATTACACCGGCAATCAATAGTTAATAAAATTTTAATTATATTCGCAATATTTTTAATGTGTGTTATTGAAGATAGTTCTGGGAAGACAATGAAAAATGTTCGTGATATTAAAATAAATGTTTCTGGCACTATAATTTAATGCTTGACTGCTGTTGAATGAAGAGCAGCGATAATAATTGCATGGCCAGTGAGCTTGAAGTTACATATTTTCAAATTGTGCATACTTTTGTAGCTATACCATAACATACAAGGCATCTTGAACGAAGGCCTCCCTTGGCATTGTGAAGACATTCAGATATCCCGTGCGCAGAATGGTTTAAAGATGAAGTACTTTTTTTTTTTTTTTTTCTTTTCTGCAAGTACCCGAAATTGACCTACCCCACACCAACGCAACTGTCAAAGTCACGTGGTCAACAGTGATGAACGTGAGCCTTAATTTTCAAAATATTAGAATTTCTGTGCCAATGAAACAGATACGAATTTAAACTTAATTTAATTACATTAAAAATTGGTCATAGGAATTATGCAAACTGCTCACAGCGCGTGTTTACTAAGTAGTGTGCCATTCTCAAATGTTGTCCACGCCGTTTTTTGACAGTCGTATTAGCAGTAGTCGCGGATGCTTGCTGCGATATACGTACTTGACCTTTGTACCTGCATCGTTGCACATGCACCATGAACATGCTGCTTGCACATGCACCCGAAGTACACCTGTATTTACACCTAAGAGACACCTGTATTTACACCTGAAGTAAACTTGTATTTACACTCGAGGTGCACCTGAGGTACACCTGCAGGCGAAGTACACCTGTATTTACACCTAAGGGTCACCTGTATTTACACCTGAAGTAAACTTGCATTTACACTCGAGGTACACCTGAGGTACGCCTGCAGGTGCAGGTGTAAGGAGCACGTGCAACTGCACATGCAAAGCGATCCAGGTTCGAAGGTCAAGTATGTCGCAGTAAGCATCCGCGAGCACTGCTCGTATTGGCAGAAAAGCAGTTGAAAGTTAGGACACGGGCAGTTGTAATGAGCAGCTATCGTCATCACTCTACCCCGTATCCACTCTACGGTGCGCAAGTTGACGCATGCAGTCGGGAAGGGCCGGAACATGCCCACTTATCTATGGCTCCTCGACCTCCACCTAAACACCGCTTAGCAATGTCGCGATTGACCCACGTACATCACCATTTGGCTCAACAACTAATCTCGTCATTGTCCTGTCCTGATCTACGCACCCCCCTCCCCCCCCCAAATGTGGGGTCCTTCAGGCGCGTCCTTCTCGGTGTTGGGATTTTATTGCCCAGAAGTTGTCTACCTGACTTAATATTTGACAGAACTGTCAAAAGAATAGGACAGATACGTCACGACTCTCGCGCTACAGCCTTCCATTTAAACTGCAAGAAGTGTTTATTTTTACCTGTTACTCACGAAGAAAATTATTTCGGCTAACACAGAGTTGCAGATATTTGAAAGCATATATATATATATATATATATATATATTATATATAATGGGGTTCGAAACTCGAACACGTGCGTTACTTTTCGAAAACAGCCACTGAATAGGCCGTATAAAATTGCTTCTAATCTGTAAACCATGACCGCTCTGCACCAACCTTAAACCCTCTAAGAACCGTATCAATAATGGTAAATTAAGGGTTACTCGATGTTCCAACATCATCTATAATCCCGATAAAATCGCCATGACCAACTTCTGCGGGTTAAATTCAGAATACATCTTTGTTAATGTAATCACTTTCATTCATACAAAATTTCATCAAATTATTTCATCTACAAGCCCTGTACAATTCACAGTAACAACACGTTTGAATGAAAGCGTTCCAAAACTTAAATATATATTCCAAAAACCGTTGTGTGTAAAATGGAATTTTCAAGTAACCAATTAACCAGAATTTAAAACTAAATTGACAATGAGTCCAGTGTATTACAAACATTTATGTTAAATTTTTTTATGTATTGTGAAACCAAAAGTAATTTTTCGTTCCTTTAATAATTATGTACATTTTGATAAAAACTATGAAATACTGATGTTGTAGTCTCTTTCGTTTTCCAAGCCTGTAAGTATTGTAACGTAATGTTCTTCATACACACTTTTCCTGTGGACGGGTCAAGTACACAATATCTCTTTCTCTACCCAACTTAACCTTTCACACGAGGACTGTAGCCTGCTCCCGAACAAGCCTGTGTATGTTATTATGTTACATCTTAAATTTGATAGTTACGTTTCTAAAGTAATGTATCTGATATTAAAAAAAAAAAAACATGAACACATAACCGTACCACGGACTTATAATTACAAAAAAAGCATATAGATCAAGTCATGCCACTGGTCACTGGTGAAAAGAAACAAAAGCGCTGACATTAGTTCTCAGGTTTTTAACCGCCATTTGCCCTCCTCCTTTTCCGCGGAGCTATTCCAGAAGAATTTCCCCAGGGGGCTCGGGCCAATTTATAACTGCCTGTTGGCGGGGCCCATCATGCTCCAATAGTTTTTCATCCGCTAGAAGCAATCAATAACGTCGAGGTTGTGTTTCCTGAGCTGTTCTGACGACCCTTAATTAATCACCGTCTTAGAGGAGCAGCGCTGGCCCGTTAAAGGTGATTTACGCGCTCGAGAGGCTGTGCTACCCACGGTTCAGAACTGTTCTTGCGCCGGAATATCGGGAAGAACTGAAGGGGTTTTAGAGGACCAGCCAACAAACGTCATGGCCGTGGCTATCGCACATGTGTCTGTGGGAACGATCCACGTAATCGCCAAATATCCTTGGTCAGTTAAAATTGCAAAAATTACCTTGTTTAAATAGAGTTTTACAGGTTACTATAGGTAAGATTAATTCTGCTACAGGTTGGGAAGATCAAAGTTGGTTTGGCAAGTGGAAAATTTTCACCACTTGGTAAGTAGGGAGTTGGGCTTAACGTCTCGTCGACAGTGAGGTCATTAGGGATGGTGCCAGTTGCTCATGGCTCCCGTCCTACCTTTGCGCCCTACTAAGTTAGAGTAGAAAATAGAATTGCACAGGGAAAGAGGGATTGTGGACGGAATGCGAAGGACTCGGCCATGGCCTTTGTCAGGGACCCATCGCAGCATTCGTCTGGCGTGATTTCGGTTAACCATGGGAAGGCCGGTGGCCGGACCGGGAATCGAACCCGGGTCTTCCCGAACACAAGTCCAGTGAGTTACCACTGCGCCACCTCGCTCGGTCGTCGCCACTTGGTAAGCGCTAGTGCGCTCTAAACCCGAAACAGTGAGAACTGAGCCAAATCAGTGAAAACGGTTAAAATTGAGCGACTGATAATCAGTACTTGAAGAGTAATTAATATGATAGCTGATTGTCACTGATTTTCTGGGTTTTTTTTTTTTTTTTAATCTCACTGAATGTCGAGAATTAAATTGCCACAAATCGCTTGTTTCCAGTTCATTTACTTGCTTTGCCAGTTGGCTGTAGCTTGTCAACTGTTTTTCTGCGAATGTAATTTCACTCATTAATAAGTGTTTCGGGCTTAAAGTGTGTCGGCAAGGTACGAGATCTTCTCTATTCCCTACGTTAAAAACAGGATAATTGCAATAATCACTAATAAAATATAATCGAAGAATTTTTGTAAATAAGTAGAATTTTAGTTAAAAGTTTTCTTTTGGAACAGCAGCTAGGTGCTAGCGGCGGAAATTTTCTTTGTGCCAAACTCTCCCATAAGAAATCAAGTTTTGTTCCCAGCCTAAGTGTAATTAATCTTACTACAGGTCTGGTTAGTTTAAACTGTGAAAGCACGTGTTCACCTACCACCCTAGATTAGTTTTAGGTAGTCCTATTAGAATTGTCAACACTGGCGAAATTATTTACTGGAGTCATCACTTCCAACAGACTTGATGCGAAAATCTTATATATGGCGCTTGTGAAGAGGTGAATATCTCATTGGCTGTTCCACGTTGCTTACGTCGCGTCTTCATTTCTCTCGCCCACACCGAGAAAAATGTTTCGTTGAATCAAACAAAGTTTGTTTGGGTCAGCCAAATTAATTGTTTATACGGCCTATAGGGGCAATGGAATAATTTTGTTGTTGGAACCAAAATATTTTGTCGATCTTATTTCGTTGCCGCAAACATAAATCTGGTTTGTGCAACTAAAGATTTCTTTGGCTTAACGTACGTTAAACACTTAGGTTAATAAAAACATTAAGCTATAGAGCGACTATTGTTCAATACGAAATGTTTTTAAACAAATAGGCCTATATTGATTTCAAATATTGGAGGGACCACGGTGGCTTAGTGGTTAGTCTGCTCACCTCCAACCAAGGCGATCCGGGTTCAATCCCCGTCCGGGTCACTCAGGATTTTTGCATGTGGGAATCGTGCCCGACGAGGCCGTCGGTCGGCGGGTATTCTCGGGGATCTCCCGTTTCCCCCCCCCCCTTTAATTCCGGTGCTGCTCCATACTCACTCCTTTCGGCTCTCAAGACATCGATGTTAAGAGCCATCCAAATCTCTTCATTCAATCACGCTTCAAATTCGCAAAACAATGTTTCAAGTTTTAAAGGTAAACTTTTACGTTTTCAGCTGAACTTGTTTTATTAGGATGTTTATACCACTATTAAGTATCATTAGATCCGCTAACAAACACTACTCCTATCATAATGGTCACAGAAGTACAAACAATCTCTCGAGATACATATTCTAACAAAGGTAATCAAATGAGTGACCAAACAATTATATACACAGTTGATTAAACCAAATGTTTTGTTGAAAGTCTAGTTTATTTTGGCCCAATAGAGGGGTTTTGTTAATTCAAGTGTATACATTGTTTGATGAAAAAATTAAATTTTGTTCCTTTCCAAATTTGGTTTGCCCAACAAAATATTTTGTCCGGGCAGTTAAATATATTTTTTGCCCTATACAAACAAGAATTTTGTAGGCTTGACCAAACCTCTTTCTCAGTAGACAATCACTTGTTTAGCAATCGTAATACCAGATCGAAATTTCGTTAAATTTTGTTGGGAAAAAATATTTTAAGGACTCGCAATACCTAAAAGTAAATATGTTTATTTTATATAATTCTGGAACAACCTGGCTGGTATTTATTTGAAAGTTGTGAGCCTAGCATTAATAATTCAAATATATTTAACTGTCGCTGTAAACAAAGTATCAAGTGCTATTTATGATAACAAAGCACAGTTTTTAATTCTTAATTAATATTAATGATTTTACCAAACACTGTTAGCGAAAATCGCCTATTATTAAATTAAGATAAGTAAGAAGCATCTGAGGGGCTGCGAATACCAATTCTAGACAATTATATAAAATGCAATAAAATTCAAAACAATGTCATAGAAGTTCAATAGACACGTAACAGTGTCTTTGAAAGTGAACAAACAGATTTTAAAGCTTTATATGTAATATAAGAGGACTACAAGACTCGTGAGAAGATTTGGGGTTCAGTAATATAATTATTAAATTTGAAAAATACAATCATGTCTGCAAGTATGCGAAAAACATGCGTGGAACGAACGACGTAACATTTGTATGAGAACTCGAGTGTTCGCAGACAAAGAATGTGTGTGAGACGTGAGTGCTGATCAATCACTCGGTTGGATCACTCGGATAAAAGTATTCGAATACTCTGGCCACAATTCGAGATATCTCGAGAACTCCTACGAATCGAATTCCTTGACGTTTCGAACTCGCACGTTCCCATCACTATTGCCATCCTATCTCATAACTAGAGGTCTGAAGAATTAGCGAGTCCAGTGACATGAAAGCTAGACTCTACATTCTTGTGTACAAATATGCTGATATTGACTGTACATTGGTTGTCTGCTGTCGCAGTGGAAGGCGACAATTGTGACGGTTTCCTCCAGGAGGCGTCAAACACCTTGTGGACCAATGGCTATATTTATATAAACACACGTGTTTTGAATTCTAACTTGTCTCGAAATGAATCCGCGAATTCTTCAGGTCTCTACCCATGACCGATAAGAGACTGAAATTTTATTTATAAAGGCTTGAAAAATTACTTTCGATCCGAATCGCGAACTATTCAGTGCGAAACTGTTTGAATGCCGTAGAAAAGGAAACACAGTTCCGTAGAAACAGTGCGTGTGTTAGAGGGAATGGATATATAAACAGTTCACTCGTAGAACACACAGCTGAGTCCATGGCCCAGAGCGGCTGTAAAAAAAATCGCCCCTGTTTGCACGCGGGGATTTCGACGCCGAAAGCTTGTACCCGCGTTGCATTTTCATGGGCCAGGCCACACAGAATAAACAAGCAGCGGCCAAAGCACTGATTGGTTACTTAATTTATTTACGCCCGCGGTTTTGTTTCCCCTAGAGACTTGGGGGTTGGATGGAGTTCCAGTTGCGAGTCCGGACGAGTTCCGTCCGCGAACAACCGGAAGTCGTCTTCGATTTAAGGCCCTTACACAATTGAAAACTTTAACATTTGGCTTTATGTCCGCTTTCTGAACAGGTTGTTTCTTATGGAGCTTGACACAGAGGAACCGACAAAGGTAAAGTCAAGCACTCTTGACTTAACGATTTCGAAAAGTTAAAATTTAAAGTCAAAGGCAAGCAATTTTTTTTGCCGAGGATCTAACAGAGGTTATGTGGAAAGTGCGTTACTTTATTTTAGGGCGATTTTAATCTCGGTATATTAAACAAAACTCATCTTAAACTAAATAAATGGCAAACGATTTTAATATGAAGAGGAAATATATGAATTGACATATATTAATAAAGGAAAATATGAGTTTTTTTTTTTAAATAAACTTTTAAAAAAGTCCGTAAAATGTATTCCTGGATAATATCATAATTATTTTCATAATAAAATACACATTTTTACGAAGCTCGCAGAACCGATGTTCAACTATCTGGACTCTGACTTTACAATTGTATTGTTTATTGGTGGTTTCGTTAGAGGAAAGAAAATGTAAAGTCAAATGTTGAAGTTTTCTATTGTGTAAGAAGCTTGAGTCTGTGTCCACCTGGGTAAGGTTAGTTCTATTCAGATTAGGAACAAAACGAGTTACCTTATGGGAGAGTTTGGCATAGGGGAAATTTCTGCCGCTAGGCACACAGGGTTCCAAAGATGTCACCTACGATTAAATTTTAAGCTAGGTGAATAATAAAAGAGATTTTTCATTCACGTAGTTATTTTATATTTGATTTTATGTCTATTGCAATTATTTGGTTTTTTATCGTAGGAATAGAGAAAATCTGATACACGTGCGACACTAGCGCTTACCTAGTGGCGAATATTTCTATTAATCAAACTAAAACCATTGAGCTTCCCAACACTATTCTTTATTGTTTTGGAATCTAGTGTAGCGCTTTGTAATTTTAATAACAGCTTAGATGTTGTTCCAGTAGGTTGTTTTCCCTTAAGCTGATGAACCACTGCTCATGAGCTAAGGGCTTCCCTAATTTTCATGCATATCTTGAGCTTCACTGAGAGAAAATCGAACAAAATATTTGTTTGTATAGGCCTAATATATATTTAGTTGCCCTAACAAAATATATTGTTCAGCAAGCAAAATTTGAAAAAGCAACAGAATTCCTTTCGTTTGTCTAACAAAATATATGTTTAAGTAAACAAAATCTCTGTGCTGGGCCAAAAAAAATTAAGACTGTCAACTAAATATTTTGTTGAATCAACGGTATATATTTGTTTGTCCACTCATTTGACTGCCTTCGTTCGAAAATCCAGCTCGAGAGTTTGTTTGTATTTTTTGTGACAATTAGGATAGTAAACGTGTTTTTAGTGCATCCATTGATGCTTAACAATCCAATATAAACACGTTAATAAGACAATGCAACAAGAAACTGACAAGTAAATCTGTAAAACTCGAAATATTTGTTTGCACACATTGCCCAATATTTAGTAGTATATCTATTTGAAAGCTTTTCAGCGTCATCAGTTGTCACCTTAGCTGAGATTACTAAGGCGTATCGCTCGGACGCAGGTGATCTAGGGTCGAACATGTAAGATATTTTTTATATCGACCCAAACTGTTTAATTTACGTGTAGCCAAACAAATCTTTAGTTGCACCAAACAAATCTTACAGTTTGGGGCAACCAAGTGAGAACAAAAAATGATTTGATTTCAGCAACAAAATATTTCATTGCCCCTATAAAGAAAAATAATTTTGTTGCACTAAACAATTCTTGTTTGATTCAACAAAACCCTTTTTCTCAGTGTGTTGTGTCTATTCTAACTTTTAAAAAACTATGGAATTTTTCAATGTAAATATATATTTTTTTTCGTGGCAGAAATAATAGTATACATTTTGTTCCAATTTATAAATTTGTTTATTAAAACATAAATGTGATCGTTGAAAATTGTTTAAAGTCAGTAAAACATTGCTGCAAGTAGCTCTCTGTTCACGTTACGTATTCTTCTGTAAAAAGGTGTTTTAAGATATAGCGACAATCATGTAGGTTTTCTCGACAGATTGCTATATTAAAATCCTATCGTCGCCGTTTAAAATTCCGAGGACACAGAACACGCACGAGGCTTGTTTATGATATTTTCCATTGCAGTCACAATGCTTCCTTACGGGAGGGCGTGACATAGATGGGTTCTTAATGTTTTTAATAGGGAGGCCTCCCTCATAATGTGGCATAGATTTGAGAGAGTTTGATTCACGAAGGAAACTGAATCCTGAGCGAGGAGCCACCGAAAAGTTCAACATTTATTTTTCATTAATTAATTAATTTGCATTCCGTTTATCTCTTGGTCGCCATGATTTAGGATATGGAACAAGTCAAAATATGTACTTAGCCGAGTTAATGTAACATATCAACAACAACATATATAGTAGTGTTTCAAATTAAGAAATAAATAAATAGATAAATATGTCATTCAATGAGTACTAATCCCACACAAAAAAAAATCAACACTATCTCAATATATACATTCCATATGACAGTACAGAACAATTTCCACATATAAACACACTTACCGTATATCTATATACACAACCATACATAACTACTTACTTGCAAATTTTTTTAGCAAGCGTTAACTATCAGTAGAGGTTTTTTTTATTAACATAATAATAATAAAATGTCTTTATTTTTTGTGGCGAAGTCAAGGTAATATCACCTTCTCTTACACTTAACCACTCTGTATAATAAAACATAACACTTATTATTGAAAAGAAAAAGAAAACAAGGATACAAAACATAATGTATACTCTAAACTTAAAGCGCAGCTTATATGAAATATATAAAAGCAACATACATAAAATAAAAATAACCTGAATAGTGAACATACACGATTTCTCTTTACACATACACGCATACACAAAAACCACATACCCCGCTCTTAAATTTCAGTTAAAGTATAAAGACAGTTTTTCAGAAAGATTTCTTTTCTTTTGTTTTTAAATATGTTTATATCTGAAATCTGGGCTATAGATGCTGGAAGGGAACTGAAAAGAATAGTGCCTATGATGTGTGGGCTACCATTTTTATACTGTGCAGTGCTGTGTTGGTTAATTCTGATATGTTTTGAGTCTCTTTTACTATAGTTGTGAATTACATTGTTCGTTATGAAACTGGTTTGGTGTTTTTTCTTAAACAGTTAGAGTCTGTAACTATATTCACTATAAAATGGTAACATATGGAGGCTTTGAATAACTTTTTACAACTCGAACGACTAGGAACCTTTACCATGATCCTAACTATGTTTTTCTAGAGTTTAGCGTCAAGTGGGTTTAACGTCAATTGTGTTTCAGACAATTATAAAGCATAACTGTAGTAACATTGCTGTTGGTTTGTTAAAAGTTAGATATTTTGAAGCAGTGCTCGCTTCCGACAAGTATTTGAGAAACGTCTCACTTCAGTATACCGATTTAGATTTGAGGTTCAAGCTGCACAACTTCCAGCCACAGGAATGTATGACGTTGCACAAGAAGAGTATCATGGTATGCACAGTATAGAGGGGACCATGGTGGCTGAGCGGTTAGCCTGCTCGCATCCCTACAGGGCGATCCGGGTTCAATCCCCGGCCGGGTCACTCCGGATTCTCGCATGTGAGAATCGTGCCGTTGGTCGGCGGGTTTTCTCGGCGATCTCCCGCTTCCCCCGCCCTCTCATTCCGGTGCTGCTCCATACTCACCTTATTTACCCCTCATCGGCTCTCAATACCTCGGTGTTAAGAGCCGTCCAAATCTCTTCACTCACTCACTGTACGCTGTAAATAAAATTTGTAATTCTTACTGAGACATTCTTGGTAATTTTACAAATGCAGTAGAAAAATTTCTCTTGTGAAACTAGTCGTTTGTGAAAACTACAAGGGCCGTGTCTTTAATAACCTCAAGAAATGTTTGTACTATACTTACTCCATATCCACGATCTTCAGCGAATTGGCTAACACTCAACAACGTAAAACAATTTATAGCTGTTTGTGCAAAAGCTACGGGTGATGTAATGGGTAGTTTCGTGCGAAAAGAAATGCGCAAGTTTGAATAACGTAAAACACTTCAAACAACTCAAATAAATATATTATCATAATAAAACGATAATTTCAATGAAACTTGATTGTATTACTCATTAACTATTAATGCTTCCTAGCGGTTTTACAAAGGATTTTCTTGGCAACTGGGTTTCCAAGAATGTTTTTTGCGAAAGTACAAAAAATGTTAAGTACACTGTACACGGCAGAAAACAGCGTCCAATCAGGTAAGTACACTCCGTTGCCGACAAGAGACCGCGGTTGTGCAGTGGTGAGACTGCTCGCCTCCCACCGAGGCGAACTGGGTTCGATTCCAGGATTTTCGCATGTGGGGAAAGTGCCGGACGATGCAGTTGGTGAGGCGGGTTTTCTCGGCGGTCTACTGTTTCCCCCGCCCCTCCATTCCAGCGCAGCTCCATTCTCACCTCGCTCCATCCTCATCGGCTCTCGAGACATCGATGCTCATATTTGCCGAAAACTTTTCCCACTCTCCACTCCACTCCACTCATTGCTAATACTTAATTACGAAATCTCTTAAAAAAAAAAAAACAGCTGCGACCAGTATCATGGAGTCTGTACCAGTAGGATTACAGCAACATACTGAAAATGATTCCGCTAGAGTACCCAAAACTAAATATTGTCAGCGACTGAAAGGATTAAAGCATACTTTTTCGGGGTAAAAATCTGTTAAAAGTTTGCTTCTACTATAAATAAAGTACAGCAATATCGGTTCAGAAACCTTATACCTACATGGTCGAAAAAAGCATCGTGTATAAGTAGACGACCTCTGCCTGTGTGTCTGTCCGTCTTTAATGCCTCTAAGTACCTTGAAACTCGACAGAAGTTCTTCAAATTTTACAGAGCGAATCCTCAGGTTAAAATACAGTTCAAGTTCGAATTTCAGCAAGATCAGAGTACGGAATCATTACCTTTTACTCTAAAAACTCATTTTTTAATTCCTTTTTTCGTATGAAAAGTTTTGTATTAATGCATAGAGAATATATTGCAAAGAGATATGAAGGCAATGGTATATCATTTTTGTTTACTTTAAATGTCTCGCTTCAATGGTGAGTTAACTAAGTAGGTCCACAGTGGCTCAGTGGATAGAGCGATTAAAAGTGGGGCCTTAGTGGCTCAGTGGATAGAACTATGTTAAGTAGGGCCGCAGTGGCTTAGTGGATATATATGTATCAAATGGGACCGCAGTCGCTTCAATGTTGAGTTGATTTCACATCATTTCACTATACCTACATATATCTATGCAAAATTGTTTTCAGTCTTTGTATGATAACCAAATTTCTTAACATGGTAACTGTTCTAGCCCCGTGACAATACAAAAAAAAAAAAGGTCACGGGCTGGGTCCCTAGTTGTTATATAAAAGTGTGCGGTCGCCAATGAGACCGATGTTCCGCCCTTCAGACCGCAAATACTGCACAGCAATCCGCCTAAATAAAGCTGGAAAGAAATTAGAAGCACATACGTACATGTATAGACATAACAGCCCCTTAAAATATGTTCACGATAAAGTGAGCACTTCTGAATTCAACCTTAGGAAAAAGTCACTGTCCCTGCCTGCATATATTTTAACGGGCGCACAGAGTGACATGCGTCCAGTAAAGTTGGCAACGAAGAATGGAAAGAAAGTAGTTCCGTATCTTAATGTCGAATTAAAAGTGTTAGGTAACCATTTGTGATAACTTAAATTAATTTTTTCACTTCCTGTTTTTTAATGCAAGTGCAAATATGGGCATATTTGAAAAATAGTTAGTTTTCTAATAACTTTACAGTTTCACTTGACCGACGCATGAATAAAGTGATGAGGTCCGAGGCAATGTTAATTTTACATAAGGCGGAAGAATACACAACGTGCATACAAGTAGATCTTAAGCAGGGCTTTCAAAAGCGTTCATTCTACCGTGAACAGCCTATACTTGCTTGTAACGCGGGAAATGTATTCAGATTCATACATGTCACTTAAGCAGTGCACTTATTTTTAATACAATAATGTGGTCTGCGGTTAAATTTGTTGCTTCAGTCACGATACATTTAAAGCTAACCACTCTTCTATAGTAGAGGAATATTTGTGTTTCAGTCTCGTAACTGACTAGATTGCACGTCTTTCATTTGAGTACCCGTGGGGAGAGTTAATCTTTGAACCCAAGATAAGAACTCATTACCAGCAAGCTTATTGTGAACGCATTTCCCCATCGTGCGTCGCAGATAACACAGTCGCCTATTTACATAGGTTTCTCTCGTAATTTCAACCCAAGACTGTTGAGAATATCAAGCATCCGTATTACTGCAAGCTGCGTTTAAGTTTCCGCTCTGTTATACATTACTCCCTTCTCTTAAATACATTTGCCTCTGTTATCTCAAGACTTTGTCTCGGTGATTTATATGCAGCCAAGAGAATCATAATCAAAGGTCAACAAAACAATAGCGAAAAGGCAATGTGCGTAAAATTACATTGAATATATTACGACGTAAAAGTGAAAGATTTATCCTACAATTATAAGGCTATATACTGGCGATTGTAAATGTATGTAATAATATAAAATGAAGTATGGTGTGCAGACCCGAACGGATTCTAAGCTAAGCATTACAGAGCATAATAAGAGTAGAAATATAACAGGACGGAATAGGAGTACAAAAATTAGTCATGTTTACCCAGCGACGGATGGAAATTCCATTTTCACATTAGAATTGACAGCTTAGGAACAACTTAATAGTAATAAAATTGAATTAACACCTAAGAACTTAAGATTTATGGGTAATAAACGACCAAAAAACGTTCGTTTAACAGGGGGCCGCGACTGCGCAGCGGCTCCTAAAATAACTCCTAAAATAAAGCGATCATTAACGTAATAAATGAAATAATTTTACATTCCTAAATGTTTTAAACATAATTCTTAACTCATTTAACGTTGGTTCAAGAAACGTCTTCTGAAGGAATAAATACAACCATTCCATGTTTGTTTCTTTTCTTAGTATATCATATATTATAAACCTTTTATACTTCTGTTAACATGTAAGTACCGTATTTTAGTTTAAATATAACTTTTGCTTAAAATTTAAATTATAAACTATAGTAATTTATAGATAATTAATATGAATAAAAATGTATATTAATAAGCAATGTTGGGAATGTCTAGTAAAAGTAGTTCTCATGTAAAATATTATCAAACTGAGTCCGCACGAACGCGGCGCGTTGTTCCTTTGGTGTTGTTTTCTAAACTTTGTTAAGTCACAGAGATAATAAATACACAGAGACGAAATGGCTTGGCGTACTCATTCTCTGATCTATACACAGTATAAAACAAAGTCGCCCGGCCGCATGTGTCTGTGTATTCGGCTAAAGCTTCTAAACTGCTTTGTGAATTTTGATGCGGTTTTCACCGTCATTTAGGGAATTTATTGCGGAAGGTTAAGATATATAATTCATTAATAGTTAATGTAAGGATAGTAGAGAAATATCGACGTTTTATAATAAAGTCGGAAAAAGCCGCTTTTCGCGCACTTACATGGCTTACCAAACGATAAGAGAAACGCCAAATTAATACACCAAAGAATTGTAGATCTCAAAAAGGTCCACAAATGTTCCGGATAACATGTGTTTATCTTTTAAGGATGACCCACAGTAATCATGTTTGTCTTTGAAAAAAAAACAGGGGTTCACTTACGAAGGCATTGTGAGCAACATAGTATTAGTCCTATGTTAGTTATCTCAAGCATTTAGTGCATAAATTTGCATAAATCTAAACAACGCCATATTTGTATATCGCACCCGAGCGAGGCCCGGGGTCGGGTCACTAGTTGGTTACACGAGGGGCTTGGAACGAGCCTTGCGCCTGATTAGTCAAGCGCGCATGCGAAATGTACCCTATTGGCTGGCGAGTAAGGTACCGGGCACTGATTGGCGAACGCCTTCCTGACATGTCGCTGGCTAGTGACCCCATTTTGCTGGCGTGTGCGTCTGGAGTTCTCGGTTCAAGCGGCTATTTCACCTCTGTATTAAGTTCTTTGCGACATGGTGTTATTCCGAGACTAGTACAGTTCCGAACGAAGTATCAGTTCTTTTTTCTTTTTGCAACGCGTAAAATCATAAATTAAGGTAGCCGCCTGGTTGAAGACATTTCTCACGTAAGAGGCCTAAAAACGTTGGAGTGCTAGGGGCGACAGAGGCAGCGCGTCAACTTTCTCGCCGCCTCTACTGAACTAGAGTGTAGTCTTGCCGTCGATAACGCATCTCTATGAGACTTTCAGCGGAGACCCTGACATTTTATGACGTAATAACAAAAATAAAGGTTTGATGCAGGTCCCATTTTTTTATATTTTTTGTACCGGAATGCTCATACCTAAAAACGACCTGCGAACGCCACTTTGAGCCTCTTTCACGATCACAAAAACATGCGTTAGCCTTTTCGGACCCGCTGTAATTTTCCGGATTCAGATGTTGCAAACAAAGAATTTTATGATGCGTGCTATACATGTCTTAGAACCGCTTGTTTTGTTGCCACAGTCAATTATCTGTAGTCTGTACGTTCGGCTACAATTATATGATCAAATTATGACGTAGACCGGTGCGATAGTTTGCCAATCGTTTACCCACTGATAAGATTATTGGTCATTGAAATTTTTAGTGTGCAGTTCAGGCCAAAAAAATACGTACTCATGCGTAATGTACACGATCGTACACACTGCTTCTGAATGGGTTAGAGAGAAATGGAGGAACTGAAAAACGTATAGAGAAGCGTAACGCTTTTTAAAATCTATTCGTGAGCAGACTTCACTCAGACACGTTGGACTGTTGTTTTTTTTTTTTTTTTTCTGAAGCCCTGCTAAATTTCTACTTCCAGCGCATTCCTCCGCGTAATGCAAACTAAGTTTAACAGGTCTAGAAAATTACACCGAATGACAACATACCGAATTCGAGTGCTCAGCTGTATAGGCTATTCACTGTAGAGTGAGCACTTTTGAACGCCCCCTCTCATTTGGAATAATAGTCAATAAATATATTTTATTTTATCTTTAGACGTTAACTTCCGAGAATTGTGGAACATACACACTGTGTTAATTACTTACATGGCAATATTTAATTAAAAACGTCGTTAAAGGATTAAATATGGCTGAAACGAAAAAGTAACTATGGCGTCAAAAGTGCTCACTTTACCGTGAACAGCCTGTAATATCATTTTGCATGTTATATATTTCTTATTAGGTGTGACTAACACACTTGTTTTCTCACTGTATTTTAATTCATATTTATTATAAATGAAATATTATGAATTACAAAGAAAGTATAGTTAAAGAACAGTTTTAATGAAAACTAAAATACTGTTATGTCAACAGAGGTATAAAATGCTTGTGATAAATAACATGTTTAGGAAATAACTAAACATGTCAGACATGGGGTAATTTTTCAAAGGTTATATTTAAAAAGCGCGAAGAACCCGTGAATAGACTCTACCCAGGTGGCCAACTTGATCTGCAACTGAAACTGAAGTGGCTGAGCAGCGCTTTCTGAAGTGCTCGGGCGACGTCACCCTGACCGAGCCCATGGAGCTTTCACCACCAGCCAGCGAGCTTTTAGTGCCCGCCGGCAATTGAATCGCTGCTACAACGACGCGGGGCTATAAATCACGAGCACACGCTGAGTAATGGCCGAGGTCGCGGTCGGGACGCCGCGCCGCGGCGCAGTGGGTTTTACGCATCGCGGTATAAAGCTGGCCAACTTCCGAGTCTTTGACGTTCGACTCCATCCAATCGGAACTCAACGCTTCGCAAACAAGTGAGAGCAAATAGTGCCCAAATACGCTGATAGCACCACCGCCAGTACTCACCTACGTGCTGTTGAATAAGTGGACGCAGAGATGATCATTAAAAGAACATTAACAAATAACTTAACTTCATAACGATTTATTTTTGCAGGGAAAAAAAGACTTTTATATCTATAAATGCTTACTCATATATATATATATATATATATATATATATATATATATATATATATATATATATATATATATGAACATGAAAGGGAAAACATACCGTATTCGTGCGCACTCAGCTTAATAACATTTACATGAGAACTACTTCTTACCAGGCATTACCGATACGCCTATTTTCTGACTGCTTTTATCCATGGTAATTGTCAATATATTATTGCATAGGCCGTTCACGGTGAAGTGAGCACTTTTTGAAGCGGACTTTTGGTTTTGGGTGTGGTGAATGTATACACTGTGTTTATTACTCACATGACAGGGTTTGCATTGACAAGTGGTGGAAGGATATAAACTGGTTGAAAGAAAAAAATAACTAGGGCTTCAAAAGTGCTCACTTTACTGTGAACAGCCTATAATTTATAGATAGAATGTAAGTAAAATCTAGAGTTAACCAAAAATAAAGTACTTTAATATTATATATATACATATATATATGTGTTTATTTTTGGTACTCGTTAATGTAAACCCTGTCATGTAAGTAATAAAGTAACGTGAGTAATGAGGAAAGTTTTTGACCTGTCTGACGCGTATCATTCGTTGTTGAAACTGCATTACGCAGTCTCGAAAAGGGGCTGCTACCACAATAACGTGAAGCACAAATAAATTTTTTACTGATAGCAAAATATCGTAGAGCGTTACAATGAATATAATTTATAGCACAGTTCCAAACAAAAAAAAAAGTATTGATTGCAATACCTAAGGTTGTATACTTTTTGGAAATTTCGCGCATTTATTTGGCAACAAACTAGACCCGTACAATCGTTTGTGGACTTAAGACTCGTTTATTTGTTCATTGGCGGTTGCTCCAGTTTTACCTCACATCAGCTACCATCGAAATCGACCTCGTTTTTTCGCAGGACATTTATTATCTCATATTCGTACAGGGTGTGGCTTACAAACTATGATCTAATTGAAAAAAATAAAGTCGGCTGTCGATATTTTTGCATCTCTGGAATGTCCTATAATGAATTCGGGAAATTTCCGGGACTGCAAAATATATTTATAACCAGGGATAGGAAAATTTAGCGACGTCATTTCAGGACAAGATAGACTTCAAACACGTGTACAATGAAATCACATTTGCAATTGGATCACAGGTTATTAGACACGTCTTCGGACGGCTCTGAACCAATAGTAGACTGGCAAGGAAACAAGTAGCGAATCCCATACTGCCATGTGTGGGGTAACACTGGCTACTCTCTGGGACAGCAAGCCAATGAACAAACATCCGAGG
Organism: Dryococelus australis; assembly: GCA_029891345.1. Classification (NCBI taxonomy): domain Eukaryota; kingdom Metazoa; phylum Arthropoda; class Insecta; order Phasmatodea; family Phasmatidae; genus Dryococelus; species Dryococelus australis. The sequence goes on from CM057003.1 coordinate 42,158,986, forward strand.
CTCTTAGTGTACGCAGGATTGTGGAGTTTAGCCAACAGGTCATTGAATTCGCGAAATTTTCCTATCCCTATTTATAACTGAAAGGGTTAGGCTTTAGCGGCAAATCAATAGCAGGCGCCACCGCGCTTTGCGAGCCCGAAGGCATTGCATGTCAAGCGTAGACTCTCCCAGTCGTGAACGGAGCTGTTTTGATTGGCAGAGAGGGCTGAGAGAGAATGAGAGAGCGAGAGATCGTACTCCGGTACCGATCATCGGAACCTGACCCACGTCTCTTCCCCCCCCCCTCCCTTCTTTCTCGATTACAGATGATGGACTACGACGTAAATCCCTCTCGAGGCAATCACCGATCTAGTTCGCACGACGTGCAGATCGTCGATGGTGCAGGGAGACGAGGAGTTCTCATCCATCCCTACCCACCCTCTTCACCTACTTCAACCAGCAGATAATGCCCTGGCTTTGCAGTGTTACCGTGGCATATCGCGTCTCAGAATATAGGCTGTTCACGGTAAAGCGAGCACTTTATAAGGCCCTTCTACATTTTTCCTTTCATCCAATTTCCATCTTCCTGCTACTTTTTTAATATAAACATTTGCAATGAAAACAATAAACACGGGTATACATTTCGCCGCTCTCAATATTTAATGCCTGAGGCTGCAATAAGATATATTTATTAGTGGTTAATGCTTGTTGGGAGGGCCTTAAAAAGCGCTCACATTACCGTGAACAGCCTATACCTAAATATATACAACGTGTTTCTAAAACATGGCGACAAACTTCGGCAGTGTATTCCTGACGAAAATATAGTAGTACTAAGATGTAAATACCACTTTGCTCGTCGAGTGATTATCAAGGGATCTGTGCGCCCCTGAATGTTCCTCATCTTAATTAGCTTACTCTCTATTGTGGTTTGCCTACATGGTATGCAACACACGATCTGTTTTGAATGTTCAACTCGAATTTCCTCACAAACGTTTCACCCGAGAGTGATCCGACAAGACGACGTTTATTCGTTAATTCAGACGTGCTGATTCAGGGGTTGTATTTAAAAATTGCTTAGAGCGTGACGTTACATAGCCTAGTTTGATGCAAACATAGGGTGCCATCAGCCATTTCCAAAGTAAGGGGGATGTTATTACCTACTGCGTTTTAGAGGTGTAAGATCTCCTTTATACAAAACACCATTCGCCGATTTGTTGCTCAATCACAAGTGGTTTCTGATATTTTCAGCTAAACACATTTTAAAACTTAAAATTAGGGGGTGGATAGCTCCCTTAATAATCACTTTAGGCGATAAGTTGTACACATATTTTCGTAAGGAATTGTCGGCCTAATGCCCTCATGTTATATAATTACGTGGTACATGCGAAAATACGGCGCGTGTCCTTAAATCCAGGGGCTCACTCATCCGCCTACACGAGAGCTTCCAGCGACGGTAAACTGTCGATACCTCGGCAGTAGCACAGAGTACTTCAGAATACAGAGGCAAACCGTCATTTTATATCGCGAACTCCAAAAGCACACGGGCCCGCGGTGGTGTAGTGGTTAAACTACTTGCCTCCCACCTAGGCGAACCGGGCTCGATTCCCAGCGGGGTCGCCCCCAGATTTCCGCGTGTGGGTAACGTTCCGGACGATGCCGCCGATCGACGGGTTTTCTCGGGGATCTCCCGTTTACCCCATCCTTTCATTACGGCGCTGGTCCATACTCACCTCACTTCACCCTTATCGGCTCTCAAGACCTCGATGTCAAGCGTCTTTGAAATCTCGCCACTCCACTCAAATGAAACTATGTTACATAGGAAAAATCATTTTATTAGGTGACAGTCAACGAGGTATTATTTTGGCTGAGTCAGCCAGCGATTTTCGTGTGCTGTGGACAAATAGAATGGTAGTAAATAGAAACACAGAAACTATCATTATAGGTATAGTCCATTCACTGTTACTTCCAACTTTTCTGAAGTCTAGAAAATTTCACCAAAGGACTATGTTCCTCATTCTTACGCACTCAGTGTAATGATATTTCTCATAAAGAACTATTTCTTACTGAGCATTACCAGCATGTATGTTGTCTCTGTTTTTATCCAATACTAATTAGGAATGAAATATTATAACATGTAAATAAAATAAAAATTAAATTTTAAGTTAACCAAAGGTTAGGTACTTTTATGTTAAGACAGGTATAAAACGCTCGTTATACATGACACATTTTAGGAAATAACAAAACACGTCATACAAGGGGTAATTTTTCAAAGGTTTGATTCTGAAGTGCGAGGAAACCACGAATAGTCCATATGTTGAATTCCACAAGTTTCTTTGGTATCAGCCTCGACTTCTCAGTTCTTTAAATACTCCGATCCGAAACTCTTTTTTCATTGGCTGATGCCAATGGTAACAGGATTCTCTTTTATTCGACGTGGTTTGCACGTGATAAGATCACGACTTTTCTTCCTGGTTATTACTGAGTAGAGAGTTATTCATGTCGTGTGATCAAACAACTATGATACAATCATGAAAGAAGCACATGAGTATACGTTCTTATAGGCTACTTGTATGCACGTTGTATATTTTTCCCCGAGGTGCACAATCAACATAGTCACGGGTCTCACCACTTTACTTGTAAGTCAGTCAGACAAAAATATTAGAAAAGTTCATACAAATTCGCTAATCTTTAGTCTTATATGTGATTAAAAAACTTAAAAAGCGAAATTAATTGTCTCAGTATTCACAGACGATTAATAGCACTTTTAATTCAATGTTGACATAAATTAATGCCATTGAGGTTTATCATATTTTGCAAATTTTCTGGAAGTCGATAGAGAAAACAAAGGAAGGGCACCCATACAGTATAGTTTTTACTAGCTACGAGAGAAAATATTTTACCTGAGTGACGTTATTCTACCGAGATATTTCTGACGCCGTCGATTTTTGTGTGTTTTCGTGGCGCAAGACATTATGCTAAATTGATACAGAAATACAGCAAAATACTTGTTCGTTAAGTTGGCAAAACCTATTATCTAGGATTGCCATTTTTACTTTTTTCTATGTTGGCTTTCAAAAACCTGTAAACATCAATCTACGCACTTGATGTTAATTTATGTCACACGCCCTCTTAAGGGCCGGCTCGATCGGCAGGAACAGTATGCGAGAGATAGGAGGGATTTCAATGCAGAATTGTAGTTCGCATTAAACAGTCAGTTTACATGATCAAAGCATTAAATAAAAAAACCATAACACACGTTTTGAAAACGACGATCGCGCTGCAAGACGAGAACAATATTCTCGTTACTGAAAGTAAGTTATATCGCAAGTTTAAATATTAAATCCGCTGCACATTACAGGCTATGCAGTATAATGGTTTAAAAATTGTGTAGCGAACTCCGTCCGTTACTATGAAACAATGTAAAAAGTCAATAGTGGCATAACTATATTTCTTATAGGAAGGACGTAAACGAAATATTCGCGAAGTACTGGGTGATATGTTGGAGGGTGCGCGCGCACCTTGCAGAGGGGAGCGGCGAAGTAGGGCGGGCTGGCGTAGTTGCCAAGTCTGTCACAGTGCCGACCGAGCGGCCTTGAGCAATTACGCTCGGGCACGTCTGTAATCCCAGCTACGTTATAAGAAGTTGACAGCCGCGCGCGAGTGTTGTAGTTCCACGTACGTTTATCAGACAAACAATACACAATGGGAAAAGTATAACAAAACGTAGAAACAACTGCCGTTTTGTTCCTACAAAAAAAAACCCCTCGACATGTTTTACTATTCTCAAACAAATTATGTAATAGTATGCATAAAAACAATTGATACCAGATGCATGGGCGAGATTGTCCTCAGTAAGTAAACCCCACAGCCGAGCACCGGCTCCCGTAGCCAAGCAAGTGGAAACAGCTATTTATCAAACGAGTAGTAGGGAAATGGCGAGTGATGCACGAGGGGATCGGGGATCGGATTCGGATTCGGCCGGACGCCATATAGTTGTCACCCATCCGCCATCTTTGACCCATGACCCTTGACCTCTACCCCGGTGACCTCTAGCCCGAAAAAACACAAAATATTAAAAAAAAAAAAAATCTTCGAAAATTATAAAATTGTGTATTTAAAAATTTTTTAATTAAATAATCGTTAAAAATTTATAATAAAAAATTACTTTAAAACATTTCTTATTATAAATTTAATTAGAAATTCCGAACATATTTGTAAAAAATTATTAAAAAATTGTTATTAAATCTTTATTTAAAAATGGCTAAAAACTTTTTTAAAAACTTTTCGCAATGACCCTCATATTGGTAAGCGACTCGACCAAGTAGTAGCGTTCGACCCCGCCATCTTTGGTAAGCTCTCAGTTAGTTTTAAAAAAAATTTAACGTCTTATTAAAAATCGTAAAAAAAATTAAAATATTCTTAAAAAAAATTAATATTAATAATCGTTTAAAGATGTTTTTAAAAATGTGTAAAAACGTTAAGTTAAAAAAAACTTATATTTCGGGGGGGGGGGGGAAGTAATTAGTCGAATCCGCTCCATTCCCTCCCCGTCAGGTTCATTCCAGCAATTACTAAGTTTAGTTCGACTTCGACTCCCAGCAGACGACTGACTCCCTTGCCCCCACTCTCCTTATATATATATATATATATATATATATATATATATATATATATATATATATATATATATATATCACACACACACTCATTCTACCATTTTGATTTCTTCGCTCCTTATTTGTTTATACATTACTTGAGTTCGCCAACTTAGCAGGCGCGTTCGACGTCATATTGGTAAGCTAATTTGATTCGAAGTTTGTTAAAATGTGTTATTACAATTATTATAAATTATTTTAAAAAACCGTTTTAAAATTATTTTAGAAAACTTTATTTTCTGGGGATCACTCCTCACCCATACCCATTCCACCATCTTGGTAGGCGAGCACCATCTTAGTAGATGCGTCCGGCAGTAATCTTGGTGGTTTTTTTTTTTCGTTCATCTATACTATTATATAAAGAGGTAAAGTTTGTTTGTTTGATAGAGGCAATCTCTGGAACTAATAATCTTATTCTTATAATTCGTTCACTTTTAGAAAGCTATATTCTTCTCTATGGAAATAGGCTATGTTTAATTTTTTTTATCATTGAGAAGGAAAAAATGAGTTACTTGGCTGCTTTCTTTACCACAACTGCAGGGCCGATCGTTACAACACTTTCGTTGTTAGCAAGCTACATCATTCCAAATGGTCATAGGCTTTGTTGAATTTAAAAAAAAATCCTTGAGAGATTTAAAAAAATGTTGTGAACCAAGTCAGAGAAAAATGAGCTACTTGGCTGCCTTCTAAACATGCTCTACCATAACTACAGGTGCCACAGAAGGTCCAGTGGCTAGAGTGATTCTAAGTGGGGCCGCAGTGGCTTAGTGGATAGAAATATATCAATTGGGGCCGCAGTGGCCCAGTGGCTAGAGCGATCGATCCCAAGTGGTGACATAGTGGCTCAGTGGCTAGAGCACTCTCAAGTGGGGCCGCAGTGGCCCAGTTGATAGAATTATATCAAGTGGGGCCTTACTGTTGGTAATGAAAAATGTTAATATCAGTGTTTTGAAAAACACTCTTGGTTTAAAAAAAGTATTCTAAAAAGTTTTATATCGATTTTAGTATAACACACTGTCGGTAAAGTTGGTGGAGATACAGTGTAAAGTAAAAGAGAGACACCACAAACATATATATTAGATGCACGAGTTAAATGGAATTTATAAAACGAAGGAAGTATGTCCAGCTCAAGGAGGCTGCCGTAAATGTCGTCTCTAGACTTGGACGGCAGGAGGTATTCGCAACATCTGCATTTTTCGCAGAACACCTGACAGGAAGTGCCCGTGCGAACCGCAGCGGCCAGCCATCCGACGCGCCGGCCACCAGAGAGAGAACTATGCTCCAGAGACAACTATCAAGGCTTGGATATTTCACACTTAATGTCTAGACTCCCAACAGACAGCGACGGCATATTCATTTACCAAGTAATACGCCGAGGAACCTTCACCCCAGTCGAGAATAAGTAAGGACCACGCCCAAGCACTGGTCCACACATAACACACTAGTAAAAAAAAAAATTATTACTGGTGGATACATACGAGATTAACGTGGTACAATACATATGCAAAACTGTACAGCAACAACGAGAGAAACTTATATAAGGTACAGTACTGGTAAGAAAAATACTGTGCAACAGGTATGAAATAAATTATACAGGCGTAACAAAACGTACGCTAATCATGCAAGGAGGCATGCATCGCGACAAAGAGGGATTGGGCGGCCATGGCTTGCACTTTGAGGCCATGACTACCTCCCTAAGTGTACTTAGAGCTAGTCTTAACTAGAAGAGCAAGGGAAAAACCGTCAAGAGAGACGTAAAAAACCTTGAGACAGAGAAGTAAAAATTCCAAAAATGATTGCAGGCATTAAATTAAATTAAATTAAATTAAATAGAATGCTACAGGACCCTACCCAGGCGGCCACCTTTACTGGCCACACGGTAATCAGTGCGTTCGTCACAACAAACGCAGTGGTAATCTTGAATGGTGCTCACTTTACCGTGAACAGCCTTTCAAGTCTAACACACCAAAGGCATTATTGGCGGAATCCGCGGACCACTACAGTAACCATCAGAACTAGTGTCCGTGTAGAAGCTGATGATAAATGCGATCTACTTCCAGCTTGTATTAAATTCCTGTAAATCTGCACCGCCCTCAAAGGGTAAATATTCTCGGTTCCGTAAATTCCTCCAGGCGAGTTTTCGAAAATTTCGCCGAGTTTGCTGCTCGCATAAGGGGCGAGATTGCTAATCGGAGAGTCCCCTTGACGCCGGCCACCCTTTTGACGCGCGCGTCTCAATATTTACACCACTTTGTCGCGGGTCAGACGATACGCGGCTGCCTCCTCCGCTTAACGGGGTCGGCCGGCCTCCGGAGATCAGCAGCAGTCAAACGCCAGCACCGCGTTTAATTACTCGGGGACGTGAGGCCAACCCGACCCTTCCCCCTTCCTCGGCCGACCCCTTCCGGTGTGTGCGTCTTGACGCGCGTGCGAGGTACGGTTCTGGAACACCCCCCCCCCCCCCCTTTCTCACCTTCGGGGACGTCTACCCCGCAACCTATGCCGCCCTCGCCACCCACTGGTGCAAATTAGGGACGCCTCGCCTGCAACCACAACAGACAGCTGACACCCGAGCGCTCGGCGCATCGCGGTGGTTTTTTAAAGGGGGAAGGGGGGGCGCGCGGCCGGGTGCAAAGTCATTCGTACCGTCGTGGGAATATGAATGGGTTGGGGAAGGGGGGACGCTTACAATTTGCGAACCAGGGTTAGTGAGTGTGTGAAGAGATTTGGGCGGCTCTCAACAGCGAGGTCTTGAGAGCGGTGATCGAGGCGAGTAAGAAGCTGCCACGGAATGTGGGGATGGGGGTTAACGGGAGATCCCCGAGAAAACCTGCCGTCCAGCGTGATTCGCACATGCGAAAAATCCGAGAGCGACCCGGCTGGGGATTGAACACGGTGGGAGGCGAGCAGGCTAACCGCTTGGGCACCGCGGCCCCGCCGTAGAGTGCGCTTACAAACTGCGTAGTAGCCGCTCTCATTGTTATAGCACTGGACTGCCTTTATGCCAGCAGCTCTATATGCTATTCACGGTAAAGTGAGCACTTATGATAGCCCTCTCATTTGTAATAATATTTACTAAGTGTATTTATTTTTTTGTGTTAGACTTGAACTGTCGAGTGCGGTGGAATATACATACTGCGTTTATTATTTAAACGGCAACATTTACTTTAAAAAAGGGGGTTAAAAGACAAAAAAAAATGGCTGAAAGGATAAATTAACTAGGGCCTCAACAGTGCTCACTTTTCCGTGAACAACCTATACCAACTATAACCTGACTACGATTTGAGCTTAGAACACTGTTTATCTAAGTAAGTCCATCGAGATGTTTGTACAACCCAGTCTAACCTAGTCTTATTGCAACCAGAACACTTCAAGTGAGGACAAAATAACTTATTTTATTTACGTATCAGGGCATGACTGCTTAACAGTCAGAGTTCGTCACTGTTGAAGATGTGATTTTGACAGTCGTATTGCAGACGGGTGGGTCAGTTTTGAAGACATTGGTCTACCTAATATTCATACTATTATCTCAACAGCATCGTGGACAACCTCGTCACACTTCAACATGAATGTAAACATGAGCATCTTTACGCTGATCCCCAGTCTAAACAACAAACAAAAGACTGGTTTTAAGTGGATCGCGTTGCCCTACCCGACGGACCACGCCCTTCTTTCCAGCCAACCAGACATTGTGGGATGACGCGGAGATGCAGCGGCGGCTGAATTAAGGCAGGGAGGAAACGGGAAAACCCCGAGCAAACCTGCAAACTTAATTTCCGCGAGAAAGTTCTAAAATGTGTGATCGCGAATTACTTCAAAAAGGCACCTGCTTGTAATCTGGGCCATCATTGGGAATCCTCCACTATCATTTATGCAAGGATTTTTTATATAAGTAGTAAAAATAAATTCTGATTCGATCAATGAAAAACGAGGTTCCTTCACTGCCCCCCCTCACCAGAAAAAAAAACAAACGAGAGGTTTTGACGTATAGCATATTGCTGTATTAGTTATATTTGTATATCCACATTGTGTAACTAACGTGAAATAATTTAAATAAATTATAGAACAATATGATCAGAAATTGCTTTACAGTAACGAAGAGCAATTGCACCCTTCTGTCAGCGCACCCTAATGAGGTCAGTGCGGCATCCGGCACATCTCTTCGCAAGATAATTCACCCCCCCCCCCCCCAACGCCACGACAAATGACTGCCCGACGGAGCCAGCTCACAGACAACATACGAATACCGAGGTGGAATAGCCACATATCCCGTGAACCCCATCCGAACACGCCAGAAAAATGGCGTTACTGTCCAGCGACATTTCGGAACGCCCATCTGCCAATAAGCGCCTGGCAACTTTCTTGCTAGCCGGCCGTACAGCCAATAGGAAGTCTTTCAAATCACCCATAAGGCAATCAGACACAATGCCCGTTCCCAGCGCCTCTTGCAGCCAATCGGAGAACGGATACGCTCAAACCGAAAGAACCGCCACGAAATTTCGTCTCTGTTTCTGTGGCTAAGTATTGAAGTAAGGTACAAAGGCAATGTGTGGCCACAGGCAAGTTTAACCTTTAAATCACAGAATCGGTAAGGAAAAAAGGAATCGAAATTCCGTTGTGTGAAGACCCCGTAAATATTATGAGTACAAGACTGTTATAACACTCTAGGTATGATCTTGTTTATGCAAGCTTTTAAAGTGCACGACTTACTACAGGTTCGTCGAAAACAATGCATGAGCAGGAATACGACAGCTGGAACCAACATTTGAAGTTAGTAAGTAAAAGATTTTTGTGGTCGTTCAGTTTGTTTGAGAAACTGTCTTCTGGAAAAATTAGCCACAAAATTAAAATATTGAATAACTTACAAGTTCTCATAGTCCACGTCTTGTATTTGAAATAAACAAAAGTTTTTAAGCAACACTTATGAAAATCAAATAACAGAGGCGAATCATCACTTAATTATTCTTTTGAAGAGCAAGATCGATGGAAAAATAATTTTCAACAGACAAGCTCATATCCGAACACCATATTTATTATATTTTTTTGCACCGGACTTTTTTTTAACAATGGAGCAGTTGTTACATTCGCCCTGGCCTAAGAACGGATTTGGCTCCGCCTACTTCAGTGAAAGAGAGAGACAGAACGACTCGTAAAGCACCAACCGTAGCTGGCAGGCGGCGAGACGAATCTGCAGGCACTCCCTCCCACCCACTGTGCCACCATCAACCAATTGAGACCTTTCCCGGGGAGAAGTGGCCCGACATTGGCAGAGATCCCAAGTCTTAAGTTGCAGCAGCGCTGCTATAGTAGACAGTCAACGCTTGTTAAACATCGTCTCGAAACAAGCACACTAGATGTAAGTTAGGTCTGAGCGTTGTAAGAGGCGATTCAGATGATCACCATCAGACACGGCGGTGTTTTGCTCTGTGCTGTACCTAATCGTTTGATAGTTTACACGTCGGCCACTTAAACGTAGTAGTGCAGATGACGTCACGGTACGTAATGGGGCGAAGCGAGGTGAGTATGGAGCAGCGCCGGAATGGAAGGGTGGAGGAAACGGGAGATCCCTGAGAAAACCCGCCAACCAATGGCATCGTCCGGCACGATTCCCACATGCGGAAATCTGGAGTGACCCGGCCGGGGATTGAACCCGGATCGCCCGCTTTGGTTGGAGGCGAGCAGTCTAACCGCTCAGCCACCGTGGCCTCCTAGCACCTAATGGGTGCCTCGCCGCTCTCTCGGGGTTTATCCCAACTTCACAATGGTAACTGGTTCGTGCTGTGTGCACCGAGTGTGTACAGCACTGAGCAAGCACCAGCTTAGTTTGCACTTCATCACACGCCACTGGTATGTAAAATATCGTATCCAAATAAGCACACAAGAGTCTATTCGCAGTTTCTCCACACTTTATGGATCAAACCTTTGGAAAGCACACCAATTATGATGTTTGGTTGTTTCTTGAGTCTTTAGTCTTGAATCTTCTGTCACGTGTCTTGAGTTAAGGCTATTGAGTCCAGGTCATCGGCGTATAACATGGCTGACGAGATCGACACCTTCCGACCTGACGAGGGTTAGTCGTGTCGGGAGCTTAGTCTATCCACTACCATCGACCCCGGACGTCCTACATATATATTTTTTTAATTTAAATTATTTTTCGAATTAAAAAAAATGGCTATTTCAATTTTTTATGCCATTTTTGGAAATGTTTGTGTTCAAGGTCATTCGAGGTCATGGGAACAGGGTCAAGGTCAATGTCGAAGGTCAACGTCATCGACATATAACATGGGTGACGAAGTGGATACTAGCCGACCTTACGAGGGCCGGTCGTGTTGGGAGCTTAGTCGCTCCACCTGCTATCGAACCCAAGACCTCCTACATCTGCATCTTTAAATAATTTTAAACGTTTTTTTTTTTATAATTTTTTCACATTACTTAATTTTTAAATGTATCTTTTGGGATTTTATAATTTTCTGCTAATTTTTTTTTTTTAATTCTTTGGATTCAGGGTTATTCAAGGTAACGGGCACGAGGTTAAGGTCACGGGTCAGGGTCCTACGTTACCTGGATCCAATATGGCCGCCGACCGATCGGAACGACAGAGCATGGTGTCGGCTCCGGCTCCAGACCCCCAGCCCCTTGTGCCAGACTCGCCATATATGCTGGCAAGCATTATCTGAAGTTTGATACCAAAATAATTTATTTGACCGTTAGTATTTTTAGATGTAACAAACTGGTTACTCTACAGGTCGATGGTTTTTTTTGTTATCAGTAGTCGCTGATTCTACGTTGCTGAACGTTATGGATACCATTGTTTTAGTTTCTTTATCTTTTATGTGACAATAGAGATGTATTTGGGCTGTACTGAACACTAGAGACGATCAATGCCGATAAGGTCGAAGTGAAGTGGAGAGGGAGCAGAGGCGGCATGCAACGGCAGAGGGAACGGGATGCCCGCCAGCAGAACCACCATCCAACGGCAACGTCTGCCACGTTTCCGACACGCGGAAATAGAGAGCGACCCCGCCGGCAGTCGAACCCGTTTCGCTGCGGCGGAAAGCGAGCATTCTGGTCCCTACACCACATGACAAAAAAAAATCTATCAGATAGGGGAAGGAAATTACCTAAGCGTAAAGGTGAGTTAACGATTGTCTTAACAGCATAAGTGCGCCGCGTGCTTCAGATGTGAATCAATGTATTCAAGAGTATTAGTTTATGACTGTCGTGTGCGTTCTTGAATGGTCGTGTGTGTTCTTGGCGTGACTTAAGATGTCGTTATATTTTATATCTTAAGTACAAGTCAAGACGAAGTAGCCAATCAGAGCACAGCGGCAGTTGTTTGTTGGCGGGAAAATTGTGTTTACAACTTGTATTTAGGTTATGTCGTATTGTGAAATCGTATGAAAGTTATTATTTTCATCGAGAGACAATATCCTCTTAATTTAAAGAATAGTTCATGGTCATGTTTTCTTTCGTTTTCTTTCGCTTTAATGAACCTTTTCAGGTTTATTGATGAAAATGCCTTATGTTGGCATCGGCTTCCCCTCCTATAATATTTCACGAGTTCTTTAAAACGATTACACAAACAGTAACCACAAATAATTAAATATACGCGAATTCTCAATTTTTCCAGGTTATTTCGTTTGCGTACGTCTTATACGATTTTGATTGGCTAGACTTAACAGTTGCTAATTCAATCATAAACTGCAAATCTTCTTATAGATATTTTCCGTGTGCTTATCGAGTCATTAAGTACAATTCTTAATTCTCCAGTCTTTACTCGTAAACCCACCTTAAGAGTAATACTGGATATCGTGTGGGAATCTTTCAGATATCCCTTGTTAAAATTAATTTCACGAGAAGCTCATCTATAATCCTTATAGAAATGTGCAGGACATTTTTGCACGCGAAATTGATCACGTATGCTGATATGTGTAGATTTACATAACTATTTCAGCGATAGTAAACTATCTTTGCATATTAAACTAGTTAAGTAACGAAATAAGTTTCACAACATTCGCGTTCCTTGCAGGTTGCATCTTTAAAAACATCATAAAAGTACGTTTATTGTTTATGACGTTTGGAAAATGGAATTGGCGTGATGCAATAAGCTTCTCGCGGTAGTGATTTAGTGCTTCCGTTAGAATGCAATAACACTTCATTCTCTGCCTCGCATGCAATACGTGAGGAAATAAACAACAGCGACACGATGCAATAAACACTATAATATATATATATATATAGCTATAAATATTTAATATATAATATATTATATATAATAAACCAGACAAAACAGGACGAGCCGAGATGCAGAAGGAATGAGGACTATAAATTTACGCAACTTTAGTGGTTTACTAAATTATTTATTTTTAGTGGGTACCCTTCGCTACTTCAGGAATATTCCTATACAAGTCCTTAATATGCAAATTCCCAATTTATAATTTATTAGTCTAGGTTGTTATTTTCTGTCTGCAAAATAAAATGAAGATTATTATTTTACACGCGAATCACAATATAAAAACCAACAGCACCTATCCATGCTAGCGATACACATTTGAATGGAGCGAGGGAAGTCCAGGGTAGTATTTCTGTTAATTTTATGTATCATATTAGAATGGCCAAGATTCTAAAAACCTATCTACACTGAATTTGATCGCATAGACATGTGAGAGTTACCTCTAAATTATTGAAAATAATCCGAAAAACGCCTAAGAAAAATCTGCGGCGAGGGGGTTCGTCCTAATTGCTTTCATATGTCAAAATCTTATAAGTATCTGCACTTATAAATGACTTTTTCCCGTGGAATTACAGATATTTGAGGTAATACAAACAATTTTCTTTTACTTTCAAGAGTAACACTTGCGTGGGCGATGATAGAGCATTTGTGTTTTAACGAAAATATCTAATTGTTTTCCCGCTATGTGTGACCATATTTATAAAAAAAATATCAGTATTGCTATTTATTAATCAACAATTGTGTCGATTTGGTTTTGTTTGTTAAATGCGCAGATATTTGCATGGGGTGTAAGCTTCAAAACGTAGGCTAGACATTCCCATTTTCCGTGTATGCGTGCAGTGGCATAACAGCTCAGCGATGTGCCAATTCGTAAATAACTCACCGAATCAGGCCTTATCTCGAGACGGCGCGATTCTTATGCCTGGACGGTTAATTAAACAGAAAACAGCGTTTTAAAAAACATGGTGGAATTGTTTTATTGTTCATTGCCCACGATTACATTTGGTATAGATTCCCATTTTCAAAACAAATGTTATATCGAGATTGTCGAAGCAGAATTAATGAGCACGGCGCACGGGAGAGGTATGTAGAACTAATTACTTGGCGGGTGGTAAATGGTTGCTGACCTGGAAGGGGGGGGGGGAGGGATCTCCCGGCCAGCGGTGTTTACACAGCTACGCGGAGACAGGAATCACGGCGGAAAGACGGGTCTGGTGATCTCTGCATAGCCACCTGCGAGCGACAGGCTGGGCACCCACTTCGCTAATGAGGTCATATCATTAGCGGTTGTCGCGTCGGCGAGTGACGATCAAGATGTGTAACTATGGTGTATTCGCTGTTCCTTCGGACCTTTTCGAATCAAACCTTTTGAAAAATCACCCCATGACTGACGTATTTAGTTATTTCCTACACATAACACGCATCGCGACCGCTTTATGCCTCTGTTAACATTAAACTATCTTATTTTTCGTCAAATTGAAGATTCGCGGATATTTTATTTAGCCTATGAATTTCAATCTTTCATTTCCATTAAATATGCATTAAAACAGTAACAAATCACGTATGTTGGTAGCGGCTAGTAAGAAATAGTTATCATGCAAAATACTGAGTGCGCACGGATTCGGTGCGTTGTCCCTCTGGTGGAAATTTCTAGACTTAGTTAAGCTTAGTTTAAACGAGGCGGAGGAATATCCTGTAAGTAGAGCGTTAGCAGGGTTTCAGAGAAGTTTGAAGTGACCGTGGATGGATTATAGACCATTCACGAGTATGGGCTATTCACGGTAAAGTGAACACTTTTAAAACCCTCTCATTCTGAATAATAGCTGATAAATATATTTAATTTTAGCCTTAGACGTTAACTTCCCAGTGCGGTGGAATATACACACTGTGGTAATGTTTATTTAAAAAGGCGGTTAATGGATCAAAAAATGTCTGAAAGGAAAAAGTAACTACAGCCTCAAAATTGCTCACTTTTTTGGTTCGGGTTCCTTATTTTCCCGGAGTATACGCTATTCATGGTTAATAAACCACTGAAACATGTCACTGCCCTTAGCCTGCATGTATTTTAACGGGCGCACTGTATAGTATGCACCCAGTATAGTTGGTAATGACGTATGAGAAGTAAAGGCTGTTCACAATAAAATGAGCACTTTTGAAATCAACCGCACATATTTTAACAGGCGCACTGAGTGACATGCGCCCATTAAAGTTAGTAACGATGGAGGGAATAACGTGAAATAAAAAGTGTTAAGTTGGTAACCATTTGTAATATCTTAAAGAATTTATTTCGCTTAAAGTTTTTTTATGGCATCGGAGTGTAAAAATGAGCATATTTGTAAACTATTTGCTTTTCTAATAACTTCACAGTTTCAGTTAACTGACGCATGAATAAAGTGATCAGATCCATGATAATGTTAAATTTACATAAGGCGGAAAAATACACAATGTGTATACAAGTAGTTCAAAAGTGCTTATTTTGCCGCGAACAGCTTATAACTTAGTTCGATATAAGTACTAAGCGAACATTTGCGAATACTGAAAATATTTATTTTTTACTCTGTTTTTTTTTTAAATTTTATAACGTTAATAATCAATTTTTTAAATATTAACTTTTATAATAATTTCCCATGTTCACATGAGCGATGTATGAATTATATGAACGGGTTTTTGGCAATATTAGTTATAGATAAGGCGGAAGAATACTCAATGTGCATGAACGTAGATCTTAAGCTGAATTATAGACATTATTTTTTGTTAAATTTGCAAGCCACCCACGAGTCAGCAAAAAGATATGGAAGCGGAGGCTTGTACAAGGACCAATGAAATTAACGGATTCTGGCTTATATGAGCACTGCGCCTAGTCACAGGAACACACATCTTATAAACTTGTCTGGGAACATTCATTCAGCGTTCCCCTGGATTCACTTCCAATGGCCGACTGCTAGTCGCTCTTTAATGGATCGACCATCTCTCTCGTACGAGATGCTAAAACTATGCATTGGTGCGTGTGCACTGTTAAAAAAAAATTTCCTTCATTTTACGGAAA
Organism: Dryococelus australis; assembly: GCA_029891345.1. Classification (NCBI taxonomy): domain Eukaryota; kingdom Metazoa; phylum Arthropoda; class Insecta; order Phasmatodea; family Phasmatidae; genus Dryococelus; species Dryococelus australis. The sequence continues at coordinate 42,174,899 of CM057003.1, forward strand.
AGTACTCGTAAAAATTTACCCAGAGGTGTCCGTAAACTCTCCGTAAAATTACGGACACATTTATTTTCAGAAACGGACTTTCCGTAAATTTTACGGAACCTATCCGTTAATTTCCAAGTTAGTTTTCTCTACTTTCCGTTTAAAATAAAAAGAGATAATGAAAATGTCTTTAATTCTCGTTATGTGGGTGTTCTACCGTGTATAAAAATTATATTTAAGAAGTTAAAATATTTAGTTCTTAAGTGAGATTTGAACCCGAGTCAAAAAAATTACGAGTCCACGATTCACCTACAACTCTCACTTGAAAAATGCGGTATAACTTTTATATTTGTATTCAAAAGACAAAAGTAAAAAATTCAGTTTCTATTAAATTTAGTGTATTTTTAGTGTTGCCAAATGTTACAAACGCCATAGTCGCGTGGATAACCTCAACTGCCGCAGAAACGATAATTTTCTTGTTACAGTGGCGAAGAAAGCTTCGTGTGGAATCGGCATTGTTCGTCCCCGTAACTCGAAGACAAAGGGAATACGGAGACTTCCGTATTTCGTATTTACGGGACTTAACTCCGTTGTTCGTCATTACGGATCGCCTTTCCGTATATACACTGTACATTTCCGTAAAACGTTCCGTAAATATACGGAAATTTTTGACAGTGCGCTTCAGATCTCAAGGGAAAATTCGCTACGTCCTTAGCCTTCTCACGGAGTTTTATCGTTCCGTTGTCGAACTGCATGTATTTCCCCGTGCTTGTCTGCGCAATATAAACACGCTCACTTTCTTCTAAAATTCTTCAATGAACAAAGAAAAAAAAATCTTAGCGATCGAAACGAATATATTTTCGTGCGCTTCGCGGTAAAAAAAAAGAAAAAAAAAAAAAGGCACAGCCAGTTCTACGGCCGTCTATCCGAATTACTGATCATGGCGGATGAAATAAGTCGACACATAATCTTGTGTTAAATAAATACTCACTGATGTTTACTTGTGGCGTGATTTTGAAGTTAAAACATGTGTTACGTTCTATTACAAAATAAGTAGTTTGTGTAGTAAGAACTTATAAGTTTTTAGTAGCAATAAAATAATTTCATTAACATACACTTTATTTAAAACTCTCTTTAACAAAAATGTAACAGCGATTAAAAAGGGTTTTTCCTCCCTGCTCAATACAGTAAAAGTGTCTTCCAAAATTTAAAATTGCAGCAATTATACAAAAAAAAAACCAAAGAATTAAAATAAAAGAATATTTTGAAACGAGTTTCGGCTAACAATAAAAAAAATGTAGCACAAATAACACAAACAGATGTTCTAAAGGGGCTGAAACCGTATTCATAAACTTACCTTGATTTACTGTGTGCCCAAGAGCCAGCACTTAGTACAAAATTGGTGTAGCCAGCAATAATAAAATTGCAATTGCATATATATATATATATATATATATATATATATATATATATATATATATATATATCTTCTTAGTATCTAAGCACACATGTATCATTTTACATGTATATGAAGTCGTAAAGGTAAACAATTTTTATCTTTTAAGTATTTGTTTCGTAAAAATATTATTTGCAACTTTCTTTAATGCATACCTATTTTTATGAAACTTAGCTGTCGGTTGAGTATTATCTAATATCTTTATCCACTAGTTCACTTATCTATACAAAAAAATTCCTTTCTTTGCGCAATGTACACGTTTAATGAAAAGTTAGCTGAAAATTCTGTTAATTCCACGAGCACTGAAAGTCAGTTGCAGTTTTACATGTATCCACTCAAGGTATTTACGCTGAACAAAGCGTTTTGTTTGGTGCGCGCACTTCAAACCAGTAACGATCATAAATCACGGTAAGGAATGTTAAATGGTTTGGGGGCCGGCGAAAATATTGTAGGCTTCATACTAGCAATAATCATTTTGGCTGATTCCCATTATGTGCCCGGCAGTTTACTGCTATCCTTATCTCGGCAGAAGGAAAATAGGAAAGCTGATAACATACAGGGCTTCAGTATTTATTTGCAATTATTACCACGGAAAACCATATAGAAAAGAGAATTTAAAATCCCGCCCTGATACGGCTTGGATCTAAACCACTATATAAGACTCCAGTCCTAGTTAGCGTCGTGTTTTCTTGTTAATTTTACAAAAAGTTTTCAAATTATGAAAGTGGCCTATTCAGTGGTGACACAGATGGTGAAAAGGCTGTAAATAGTGTTTTAGTTTATATTATCATAATGACTATTCCAAGAACAAATAGGTCTTTGTGTTTGTGTCAGTATTAACACTATACACCAAACCCTTCCTATTCGAAGTCTTAAACAACACAATCTGGCAATAACACTAGTGACAATGTTCACACTCAAGATCAGCTATGGCTTCTTCCACCCACGATAAAGATTTCTGCTACGCCTTTGCGATAGGCAACAAATGTTCTTCACAGTGACTTATGGTTAAAAGTTTACCAAGTGAATGTGCAACCGATCTATTGTTAAATATGCAAATGTGTGTATTCATCACGTTTTTCGTTTCGCGAGTAGGCCTATCAATAAAATATGAAACACAGTTTACTTAGAAACGATTTTTTTTTTATTTCTGTGATAATGAAGGCTTCATAATAAATCTTGGAGTTTTTAGTAAATGAGAATTTCTAAAATTGTATTCGACGTACCAAACATCAGCGTTACACCGTATTTTCAACAGGAGCACAACATTTTAGGTCCGACATAGGGCAAACAGACTCTAAGAGATAAATGACAAAATGTTATTTTAAAAAGGTACGTTTCATTTAAAAAAAAGGGAGTTTTTAATCAAAGGAACAGCACAATTGCATTAAATACGGCAAGAATAACACACAAGAATAATCATTAAAAAACATATTCATATTTGAAACAGTAATTTAATGAAGTTGTGGTAATTGTAGCACGACACTAGCCCGCAGGCTGCTGAATTAAAACGAGTAACAGTTACACTCTCATGACAGAGAAAATGAAACACAAGAGGGAAATTCATATGCCCTCAGGATGATAGCTTCCAACATGAAGTGTGCAATATGAGCATTTTTCATTTTGTCTGTTTATCTCTCTCACTGTTGTGTAAACTTGGCTATAGGTCGTTCGCTGTAAAGTGAGCACTTCGGCCTCCACGACAGGAACAATAGCAAACATATTGATTTTATTGTAACCTCTGATGTCCACTTTTGAAAGTGTTGATAGGTATACGCTGTATTCATTAGGTACACCAACAAGTGGCGGAAAGACCAAAGTTGCCTGAAAAACAAAATTGAAAAGGGCCTTAAATAGTGCTCACTTTACCCTGAACAGCCTATATTGAGATGCACATGCTGTTGCCTGTTACAAATCAACAAACCTCATTTTGTGGGGACCAGCCCGTACAGTCTATTCGAGATTTCCTTACACCTTTAGGATCAAACCTTTACAGAATCACCCCAAGAATTACGTGCTAGGGTGTTTCTTAAATATGTCATGTATCACAAGCGTTTTATACTTTTGATGATGTAAAGGTATTTCATTTTTGCGTAAATTGAAATATCACTTATTTTTTATCCATAAATCCAAATATTTAATTTATAGTTAATATTAATAAAACCGAGAGAAAATAGGCGTGTTGCAAGATGCAGTTAGAAATAGTTATTATGCAAAACATTGTTACGCTGAGCGCACACTGCTGCGATCACCCACAGCTGGGGCTGGCCGGGGTCATGCAATCGCGCGGGGCTGCGCGACCTCGGCAGGCCAGCACGGCTGTTATGGCAACATTCCCCGGGGAGGAGGGGGAAAGGGCAACGAGGCCGGGCCCGTGACTATGCAAGCTCGGAACAATGGCGGCTCGCGGCCATCTTGCTTCAGCCCGCCAGTGCGACACCCTGAAGGAGGACCGCCGGGGCCAGTGGTCCGAGATCGACGCCGTCCTCAGCCGCCGTCGAGAGAGCCTCCTCGCAGCCGCTGTCGATATAGCCAGGGTAATTACAACTCCCATCAGGGCGCACTAGGTCGCCAAGACGAAAGGATGGGCGAAGGCACATTTCAGACTCCATAAGAGTCAGAGCGCTGGAGTCCGTATAATAAAATATTCACGCTAGTTCTTTGCTGCCATAGCGTCTTGCTATACATTTAACAGTTTCTCTGAGCGGCAAATGTATAAGTGATTTGTCTTGAATAAAGTAGTGTTCTATGTAACTAAATGCCTTTACCTCTGACTACTACCATCCTCTTATTAGGCGTGTGACCTGCTCCTGCCAGGAGAGGTCACAGCAACACGAATGCGATACGTTGTCCCTTTGCTGTAAATTTATATACTCGGTTCAGCTTTCTGAAAATTCATACTGGAGTTACGAGGTTTCAGTTTCTTGCTTTGCAGATTAATTTGAAAAATTCCTGGAGTTATAAGCTTTTAGTAGTCGATCAACTGGATTTATTTTTATTATGGTATAAACCCCCAAAAAACAACCAAAAATGGAGTGACGAGGTTTTCTTAAAAGGGTTACGATAGGCCTATGTAAATAATAATATTGTAATGAACCTAATTACTAGTAAAGGTGTATCACGCTCAAGTCTTTCAGGCAGGTGATATACGTTTTGGAGTAAACCACCAAGCACGTCATACAGGTGTGGGATTTCGAAAGTTTGATTCGGAAAATGTGAAGAAACTGCGAGTAGATTGTAAGACAGGATTTGAGGTAGAGCACTGTTTATTACTGTGTACGAATTCAGGTATATACGGTGTACTTGCGTACCTTGCATACTTCACTTACCCATTGGCACCAAACTTGATGAATTCGGACAGACAGTCTTGTTGGCTTCGGCAACAGCTGTTGGCCAGCTAATCACTTTAAATGAACGTGTATTCCTACGAAGAACTTGATAATTGCCGAAAGTTACAGGGTTTAATCAAGGAATAAATAATATTTCAATTTCATTTACATGACATTTATTGTCGTGCTGATTGTACGTAAGTTTGCAATTTTGATTTCTTGTTTTACCTTAGATTTTGCAGGTTATGAACACATGCCAATTTCTAATTTATTGTTTAGACCTTTTTTTTTAAGGTGGACCTAGAGATTATTATTAACCCAGTTCGAAATTCTATGCTACAAAGAAGTAATGTTGCCCTACTAATATTTAAATAAAATAATACGGTTGAAAAACAATTGTAACCTGCAAATTGATTCTCAAAATGGCAGCGCATATATCGCAAGTATTTGAGAAGTAAACATCCTCCCGTACTTATATACTTGCATACTTCACTTGCGATTCGGACAGAACTTAAGATGTCACTTACGGGGACGGGTACGCACAGCCTATTAAGGGTATTATGTACCTGCGCGTCCAAGGTCAAGAAGCGAAGGAGCTATACGGGCGACACTAACGCGCAGGCCTAGCACCTCATCGCTCCTACGCGCATGGCGTGCAGTGTTTCCATCGTAACGCTGTGCTGTGTAAATTAGATCTGTAACACAGGAGTTTCATTACACGCGATGAAAGACCACAGATTAAACTGCGTTCGTATCGTTGAACTTTTCTCTTGCAGCTTAATGAAACTGCATAGGCAAGCTTTAAAAATGTGATATTTGACCATTCTCACGAATTTTTTTTTCTCCAAAAATACACTAAATATGACAAAAGTAAAACGATAGGGACATATACAATAGTTTTTTTTAATTATTTCTGTCATAAAGTCGTATTTCGATGACTTTTATTTACCGAAATACGCGTTTGCGCGCAAAGGACGATTTCACAGAAAATGTTCCCGCACATAATTCCCTTTAGTGTAGTAGAGAAATGTGGACGGCCCTTGACAACGAGGCTTTGAGAACTTAAGAGGGTGAAGCCAAGAGTACTAGGGCGAGGGCAACGGAGGGACCCGCTCACCAGCGGCATCGTCCGCCACGATTCCCACATGCGAAAATCCGGGAGCCTGGAATCGAACCCGATTCGCCCAAGTGGGAGGTGAGTAGTCTAACCGCTAAACCATCCCCCCCCCAACCCCATGTAAGCGCTTTTAAATGTTTCTACGCTTCTCTAACCAATTTTTAACTCCGCTGGGTTATATTAAAGAGTTGAATTAAATTATTATATTCATGCAAAAGGGCGAGAGTGTTAAAAACTTCAACTGTAAACAAACACGTCCATTTTTGCTGACAATGGACCAGCCAATGATACGGAAATGCCCAAAAGACATAAATCTTTAGTCTATTATATCGACATGTCAATTGTGTGCTACTGCGAACTTGTTAAGACCCCGTAACACTGTCAAATTTTCGCCTTCAAATATATGTGAAAATAAAATTTGAAGTCGAAATACGCCCATCAAACCTTTCCTTCCAGCAAATTGTACCAAATAATCGTGCATGTATTTGAAACGATTCACGCCGTAATATATTTCAAATTAGAGGATCTAATCAGAATTTTTATTTAAAAAATGATTTTTGAAGTGAGATACTGCTGTTGTGTTCCCACGCAGTCCATTACGGGAAGAGGTGTTTCAAATGTTGTTATTTCTTTTATTTTCTTTATTAAATCCAAATTTGATTTAACAGAGATGTTTCTTGCCCAATTAAATTAAAAGCCTTAGGTTTCTTAGTAATATATGCAATACGCACTTCAAATAGTACTCATACCCACAGAGCTTCAACATTAAATAATTATATTCATAACCTATTTCGTTTCCAGCAATATTGTTTCTTTATTTTAAATTTTCGGGGCGTTCATTTTTGTCAAGCATGATTGTGATTGGCTGAACCTGCCAAACATCAATGATGACATTTTAGAACCAGTCCAATATTTAAATTCTTAATAGAAATTGAAGTCGTCCACTTTTTTTCAGATAAAAATAGCGGCGATTAGGAAGTTCCGGTAAAATCACAACGTACGAACTTTACTTGTTCAAACTTATTGGAAGCAGCTGGACTGAAAATTGACAGTGTGGCAGGGGCTTCAGAAACATTGATTTTTACTACCAAGGAATTCGTAATCGAATATGCCTACAACTAAGGGAACCAGTTTTAGTGGTCTCGTGTTTGAAAGATATTCGTGTAATACATTTTCGTTAGAAAGAATTACTTTTTCTTTCACATAACTTTCTCCTACAAGCATTACTGGAAGAACGGCATTCTACGCAAAAGTTAAAATCACTTCAGAGGATCTGAGATGTTTGAGCGCTGCTTAACAACTGATTTCTTTGGCGCATGTGGGAATAGGGAGAGGCGATAATGGATGCCACGGGGGAGGGGGAGTACCCTGAGAAAACCCGCAAGTCAAACGGCAACGTCCGTCATGTTCAACCATATAGAAAAATCCAAGTCTGGCTTGCCCGGGAACCAAGGGTTTGATTTGCCGTTGGGGGAGGGTGTATTATGATATGGCCACTACACCACGGACCCGAATGTATGAATGTTATTATTGTCGACCAGCTATAGATTACATGATAGTACGTGGAAACAAAAATTTTCAGATTTTTCAGTTTTAAAAATTTTACGCACGTACACCCACTCCGGTGAGCAAATATTATTCCCTATAAACAAATTTTTGCTGGAATATACTAGCATGATTTCCAGGGGGAAAAAAACCATAAACGTAATGATTTTTGTGTGCCGAATTATCCAAGAAAATTTATTCATAAATGTAAATAATTTTATTATTTGAGCTATATTTATTTTCCTACCGATAATTTGGAACCTGTACGTTCAACAAGTACCGAATAGTATAGTATTCTTAGGAATACGATCTTTGTCCGCAAACGTCCTGCTAGAGTTACCGATTCCAGGACTTTTCTCAACACTATGGTCATTCGCGTGTGTACAGTGGACAATCCGTTTTATTTGGTTGTCCACATTGCATGATCAAAGAAGATACGTAATTAGATTTTCCAGGTTTTGAAATTTGGCCACCTAGTGGCTGATAAACGTGAAGTATGTGTGCTTTTTTTTGCCATTATTTGAGAGCGAATTATTTGAAATACCATTATAAAGATTAAAATTTAAGTAGCCCAATTTTTTTTATATTAATTTATAGCAATGAGAATGCAAGTATTAGAGGACAATTTTTTTTAGTTCTTGGTTACAATAGTTATAAAATTAATAAGCGTAAATTATATTAAAATTATTAGGTTTAGCGTGATTTCAAGTAGGACTTTGTGTGTAGGTAATAACATTGTTAAACCTTCATGTAAGATAAAATAAATACTTGTTGCGATGTAGCAAAACAAAAGTCGGCTGTTCAGAACTGACAAAGTAAGGTTAGGTGATGGTGTTGCGAAACGCATAGGGTTGCAAGAAAAACTTTTTTGTACTTTGTTTGTATCGCTCGGGGATGGCGAGTAGCAATCCTCGCCATTTCGTGTTGGTCGGCCTTTGACACGGGGAGCGTGTGCGTTTAATTTACGGTCCACCACTTCTTCAGGCGGCTTTGGAGGACTCGTTACACGGGGGCGCCCCAGTTCCACTCTGTCCTACACCGGGGGGTGTGTCTTGGCGGGTTGGGCAGGCGTGTGGATTGGCGAGGAAGGTAGGTAGGGGCAAACACACCGAGTCGACACGCAATTGTAATTACTCCGGGTCCTCAAGGGGGCTGTTGGGTGACCTCTGCATTCCTGTCCACCGCGGCCCCTACCCCTGAACCGCGCCACAGGCCTCCTGGCCGAGGTAATTCCGCTGTCCCTCCGGGTAGCATCCCTTCCAGTCGCCCGGAACTTAAGCGCGGCCTGGCCTCGGGTAAAGCTACCCTCTAGCCGCACGTCGTGCAGCGCAAAGACAGCGTGCTCTCGAACCTGCAGCAAGACGAGTTAAGCCGATATTACACGATACCAGCAGCCGTATTGCTGTGACCCTTCCTGAAAGGGGAAGGTCACACTCTCAAAAGGGGTTAAGTGAAGAAAGAAGGCAAAGCACTCTTACAAGGTGTAGCTTTAAATTAAAGGCAATGTCGTGTTTAATGTCTTTATATAGAACACAATCAAAATACAACTGACACAACTCGTACAATGTTTACATTAAAGTGGCGGAGTTGATTGATATAATAAACCCAATTACTATCAGTAACGATATCAATGTCTAATAAAGTCTCTGCTGTAACTCACTGGAACGATCTCACCTTGTTAATGATGCCGAAGGCTGCTTGCAGAAGTCTCGGAATCGGCGGCAGCGGACCGCCCTTTTGCGGTCCGTCTTCGGGTCAGCGACAGGCCCTGCTTCAGTCCTCCGCGCGCGCTAAATACTCGCGGCCCCGGATTGTTACCAATGTCTTGTTTTAATAACATCTCGCTGCTCGTGGCCTCGTCCCGAATGCTGTCGTGGTTGGGGTGGTTTCCAGCCAAGCGCAGGAGACAGCTTGGTAGATCACAGCAGTACTTGGTTCTTGTACAAGCTTCTACAAGCCCTGGTGCACGAGCCGGTATACCAGCAGCTATATGAGCCGCAATATAAGATTCATATTACACGACAGCAGTTCGCGTACTAGCATTTGGCGGCCTCGGTGGATGCGCAGTGTGTGGTTTGTAGTAAATATGAACCCCATTCGTAGAACTGCTACCAGTTAGTAACTTGCGTTGGCCTATGAAAAAACTAGCTAGCACACGTTAATATTGCTATATTACTGTTCGCCTTTACATAAATTGATTGCTTACTAGTATAGTTAATTAATTTTCTTGAAAATGACGTGAAATCACTAGAGTACGAGTGTGTTTTTTTTTTTTTGTTTTGACAAAAGTTACTTGCCAGTTGCAAAATATAGTTTATTCTGTACGTATTGGCTACTGTTCGCATGTGAAATTTAATGATCAAAAATGTTTCGGTCCGACGGAGTTTTGAACTTGCGCCCAAGAAATACACTTTAGCAGAATACGCTTTGCCACTGCACTTTTTTTATTTTTTTATATATTTTTTTAACTTTCATTTGACTTTGTTGTGACATTGACGAAGCTCTAGTGAGACCGACTTGTTTACCAATTCTCAGTGCGACAATCGAGCTGAGTATCTACCACGTCGGAGGCACCGGGGCGCGAACCGGCGACCCTCCATCGACAAGTCGGCCACCCTACCCCTGAGCTATGAGGGCAGAATCTTGAGTTTATATAGAATATAAACCTATAATTGTATATAAATTTATAATTTTTAGAGTAGGTAATATTTTAAGTATTTAGAACGGTTTTAAACAGTAATTGAAAGTTCTCGTAGCCAATATTATTCGTCGCTGTCGTATTTTAAATTTATTTGCAAGCGTTTCAACTTCACGGATGTATAATCAAGATGGAGGCGTCCTTTTCGGTTTCTTCGTCAACTTGTTTCAAGTAGTAGACACGAGGAGCGCCCTACGCTCTGAAACTGCGACGTGATTGGCCAAATATGAAAGCCGGCGTGGAACCTAGACGTGTCCAATTACCAAACCTGGTACGAAATCTGGCTGTACAAGGTGGGAACTGCCATGACAGGTGCCATGCTAGCCGGTATAACGGCCACTATTGCGGACATCGCACAAGCTTTTACGGAATCTGGTATCGTGTAATATCGCCTTTAGGGTCGGTTTACGATCGACTTAACAGAATCAGTATGCCGTGTGCTTAGAATATGAATCGAGGTGTTCAAGGTTATTGGTTTATGACTGCCGTGTGCGGCTCATGTACGGGTCGTATGCGTTTTTGCCTTGACATTAATATAGCGTTATATTTTATATATTAAATACAAGTCATGACGAAGTAGCCAATCAGAGCACAGTGACAGTTGTTGTTGGCGGGAAATTGTATTTACATCTTGGATTTAGGTTACGTCGTTTCATGAAATCGTATGCAATGAATTATTCTAATCGAGACACAACCCTCTTTATTTAAAGAACAGTTGATATCATGTTTTATTTCTTGGAAGAGGTTATGGAATTCCCTTTGATTAATCTTTCCACAGATGTCTTGACATAAATTCCCAATGTTGGCATTCCATTCTAAAAGATATCGCGAATTTTTCAAAACGATTACATAAGCAGTGACCACAAAAAATCAAATTTAATGTTCACTATTGTCCATTTTTCCAGGTTACGTTGGCTACTTTCGTCTCCTACGATTTCTAATTGGCTAGACTTAACTGTTGATAGATCAATAAAAAACTGCAAAACTTTTTTCCGTGTTCTTAACGAGTCGTAAGTACAACTCTTAATTCTTCAGTATTTAGTCGTTAACCCACCCTTAGTCCGTCCGTAGATGACCGCGTCCTAAACGCTCGCGCTTGGGAGGGGAGTTCGAGTGAAGAGATTTCAACTGCTCTCCAAAGGGATCAGGACCCGCCATCTTGAATTGATCCACAACTTACCATAACTTACATTTAAGTTGGTTCAACGAAATTTTCATAAACAATAACTTCTCAAGCGTTATCAATTTGTCACGTTTTCACTGCCGTCATTAAATTCTAACTAGTAACAGCCGGAGAGAAGTATTTGATATTTTACGCGGACAACCACAGAAGTTAACGCTGTGTAGAGTGTAGCTCGAGCAGAGCTAATTTAAAATTATCTTTGTTGTTCAGAACAAAACTCGTACGGATGTGCAGTCTTCGTACGGCTAGTGGTTAACACGACCTCGCAAGAACACGACAGCGCAGTAACAATGTTATTTCTAACGATAGAATTTGTTTTTTTTTTTTTGTAGCCACTCAAAGGGACATGATTGATTGTAAATAATTTTGTACGATAAAGAAAATTTTGATTGGTTCGGTATCAGCTCGGCTCTCCATTGGTTGATGACTGGCCAATAATGAACGTTGTAAAGTACAGGGTAGGTTACGGGGTGGTATTGACCAAAAAGGACGATGGTGAGTTCTAACACAGCCACCAACAGAACCGGTGTTCTTGCAGTACTGGATATAGGTGACTCACTTCTAATTTCTCTCAAGTGCCAGTAAATGTGCGCAGACCTCAATGTGTTAAACTAACCACTGTAGTCGAGCGACGCCAACTTCAGAAAATGTACAAAGGAATGTTCTGTGTTGTGTCGTTCCGTAAAGTTCAGCACGAAATCTATACTGCAGGTTTTTGCGAAAATTATCGAGGTCTTGAGAGCCGATGAGGGGCGAGGCGAGGTGAGTACGAAGCAGCGCCGGAATGCAAGCGCGCGGGGAAACGGGAGATCCCCGAGAAAACCTGCCGAACAACGGCACCTTCCGGCACGATTCTCATGTGCGAAAATCCGGGAGCGACCGCGCCTGTAATCGAACCCGATTCGCCAAGGTGGGAGGTGAGTAGTCTAACCACTACGATTCCGTGGCCCCAAGGACGTTAGAGAATTGGCGTGGGGGAGGTAGAGAGAGAAGGGGGGGGGGGGAGAGAAAGAGAAATAATGAAAATGAGCAAAGGGGTGAGGGAGTCAGCTGTTTGCTCCACGCCGCTGGCGATAGAAAATCTGCGAATGCGTCTTGCTGCGATTTCTATTCCTGTCCGCAGACACCATCCTGATTTTCTCCTTTCCCGTCGTAGGATATCAGACTGCTGTACAACCGAATGTGCTGTATCCCTTTGTATGACGTTATTTTATTTTATTTTTAGCTCCATGAAATTAGTCGGCGAGTTTCCAATACCTTGTAATTTTTAAAACTACTTGTTAAAATGTAACTAGTTTTCATATACGCAGCGAAGCCTAATTAGTGTACATATATCTCCTTTGGAAGAATATAGCTGTAATTTCTACAGATTCCCTTATATAGCTTACGTGTATTTTTTAATTTTTATGAAACTGATAACAATTCCCATATATGCGTATATTATGCACTTGATAAACACGTATATGGGCTGTTCACGTTAAAGTGAGTACTTTTGAGACCCTAGTTACTTTTTCCTTTCAGCTATTTCTTATCCTTTAACCACCTTTTTTTTTTTTTTTTTTAATAAATATAGGCACGTAAGTAAGAAATACAGGTTGTATATCCTCCGCACTCGGAAGTTAACGTCAAAGGCTAAAATATAATATATTTGTTGACTATTATTCCAAAAGAGATAACTTTCAAAAGTGCTCACTTTACCGTGAATATCCTATATGCTACAATAATGCTATTTATTTCTTTGTCAAAATTATTTCTCTACGGAGATGTCTGTTCTCGCTCACCATATTGTGATGATTGTGAGTGACAGTGCAGACTAAGTGACAACCTGAAGAAATAAAGGAAAACCGGAAATACTTGTTTTGCGTTCACATGCTGCAGGCTTGCAGCAATAGAAGACTTAGGCATAGATGCATTTGTGCTAACTGCTAACAGTTTGTATACTGGGTCATGGTTGTAAACCAACAATGATGCCACCGAGAATGCTTATGTACCGGCGGCATACCAGGCTGAAAAAGAATTTGTTGAATGGTGTTTAGATAAATGTTCATGCATAGGCTATATTATTATATATTAGAAAATTTCGAAGTTCTCTATTGTAGCATAAAATAAATTATTGTAAGTTGTGACGTTTGGTCACGTCACATTTGGTTTTAATTTCAAAAATTGGATGCCGCGCTGGTCCGGCACGGCGTGCAATATGCGGACGCGCTGGTGGTTTTATGAAACAGTTGACGGCCTTGCATTTTGGTTGTTACTTAAGACCGTCGGTTTAACGTTGGGTGCTTCATTGTGCAGGTATAGGCTATTCCCAATAGTAAAATGAGCACTTTTGGAAGCCCTCCTTAAGATCTACTTGTATGTACGTTGTGTATTCTTCCACCTTAAGTTAAAATTAACATTGCCATGAGCCTCTTCACTTTAATAATGCCCCGGTCAAAGTGAAACTGTGAAATTATTAGAAAAGTAAATATTTTACAGATATGCTATTTTTACACTTCCATACGTTAAAAAAAAAAAACAAAGTGAAATAAATAAATTTTAGTTAGCATAAATGGTTACGTAACACTTTTTATTCGACGTTAAAATACGGAACTACTTTCCCATCCACCGTTACCAACTTAACTGGGCGCATGCCACTCAGGGCACCTGTTAAAACATGCGCAGTGACTTTTTTAAGGTTGATTTCGAAAGTGTTCACTTTATCGTGAACAGCTTTTATGCGGTGTGAGTTGACGGTCGAGTCCGCCGGACCGAGGGATTAGCTAACGAGACTTGAAGCCGGGCTGTCGGGCGGTTAATAGCTGAGCCGCGATAGAGGGCACACGGTCGATCGTGCCTTTCAATTATGCAGAGGATAAACGGGGCGAACTTCTACGAGATATGAATAGTGACGCTGTTCTTGTGAATATGCAAATGAACCACGCGCGAACCCAGATTGCTGGTTTTCATAAGGAGTGCGCGAGAGTAATTGTAAGGATGTTTTGCTGCAAAGTAGAGACTGTTCACGATAAAGTGAGCACTTTTGAAATCGACGTTATAAAAATGTCACTGCCCCTGCCTGCATGCATTTTAACGGACACGCCGAGTGACACGCGCCCGGTAAAGTTGGTAACGATGTATGGAAAGTAGTTCCATATGTTAACGTCGAATAAAAAGTGTTAGGTAACCATTTGAGATGATTTAAATTATTAACTACGCTTTCTGTTTTCTTTTAACGCATTAGTGTGAAAAAATTAGCAGATTTATATAATGTTTACTTTTCTAATAATTTCACAGTTTCACTTGACCGACGCATGAATGAAGTGACGAGGCCCGTGGCAACGTTAATTTTACATAAGGTGGAAGAATACACAACGTGCATACAAGTGGATCTTAAGCAGGGCTTTCAAAAGTGTTCATTTTACCGCGAACAGTCTATAAGCTTATTTTGAGCGTTCATTTGGTTAGTACGGGTAAGTTGGTGAAAGGCGCTTATATTGTGCTTAGCCACGCTGCAGTAATGAAGCTTGCGATTCCGCCCTTTGTCGCGCGTGTGTTTCTCGAAAGTGGCACATTTTACGAGACCTGCTGGTGAAGGTGAAATTGTGCATAGCTTCAAGTTATCTACAGTTCCCGTCACCTTGCTAACGGCCAGCTCCAGGAAATGCCAGGTGAATATTGACTGGCGTGGAGATATGCCAACTACGTTCCCGGGGTTTATGGATATACCCCGTTAGCTATTCTGCTGTTCCCGAGGCTTTGCGAGTACATTCAGTGAGGCTTAAGGTGACCTGTTCGTCTTCTTGTCATTCTTGATTTCCGACATTCCGCTGCCCACAAGAAAATTCCGACCTTGCGACGACTTTAAAAAAAAATGGCTCTCTTTCAAAACTACTTGTATTTGTTAGTTGAGACGACTCTAAGAGTATATTATAGTTTGTCCCCAGAAAATGTACTTCAGTCCTGTACACGGTAGTGTACCTAGTTTTTATTTGAAGTGTGTTTTAACGTGGTTGCGAATTTTTAAGGTTTTTTCTCTTTGTACTATTTTTTTTTGACAAAACTCTGAACTCATGATTGCTCGTTATGCTGAGGCATGACGCATTCTATGCGTCTGATAGTTTAATTGAGTTTGGTAAAAAAAAATTGTGGGAGCGTGTACCGCTTTTTTACAAAGGATTTGTATGAAACGGCTTAGCGTGGGTCCTTTTGTGAATTCTTTTCATAATGGTAGACTAATTTTTATGTATTATGCTAGTAAGCATTTTACGTAATTTCTATTCATAGATGCGCAGTAGTAAGTTAACTACTATATATGGTTTACTAATCGTGGCAGTTGCATACTATTTTAGTCTAAAAGAGAGGTGTTTTGTAACACACTGGTAAAAGTCAGTTAGCTTTGCAGATGTAAACTCTTGTATTTATACTTAAAAGATAGTCCAGTATAACGAAATTTTCAGATAGCAGTTTAAAGCTGATTTCTGTTTTATGGTATTTAAGCAATCTGAAACCTAAAGTTAGAATAAACTAGTAACGTCTTACTTTTAACATATACCATATTCTGCCATCACTTTAAGGCGCGTTATAAACTGTCGAAACACTACTAAAGCTGCTCTTAGGCCATTTGACATTTCTAAATATAACGCTTTACCGTGCGGTTGAATTAGACCTGCGTCCTTACATATACGCTAACCAAGACTTCGTATTCCGTGGTAGTTCAGACAGAACTGGAGATATGCATAACTGGAGCTTTCGTAGCATTCTCGAACTTAATTCTCAATACGTGACACTTTTAAAAGAAAACTTACCTAAAGAATATAGTAGAGAATTCATCACAATATTCGTTCCACAACGGAAAAAGAAATGAATTTATAAATTGAGGGCTTCGGAAGCTAATTATTAGCACTATGCCTTATTCAAGTAGCATTTAGCAAAATATATTTCTACCGAAATGTGCTCACAAAGATAAATAAACTAGGAAGCGGACAATAGATGAAAGGTCGATCGAGGGTTTATACTCTTCTTCAAAAAACGGGTTCGGTGTAGCAGAGGTTTTGTTTGTCCTACATGGCACTGTAACACAACAGATAATCGCTATTGTAGTATACAAGCCCATGACAAAGTAAGTAACACATCATGTGAAATTCAAATATTTCTGGCATAAATTCAATAAACTCAATTAAGAGTTTTCTACTTTCCTTGTAATGTACATTCACTTTGTCTTGTCAGAGAAAATGCTGCATCGTATTGCACTTAAACTTCCATATTCATTCGGAACATTGATAGTTTATATGCGCTTTTCACTAGCAATTCTAAGAGAGGGACATTACCAACACAAAATTAAAACTGTTTCCTCAGCAAAGTAAAACCCGTAGGATTGCCAGAAAATTAGAAGTTCGAGCTGTCGCTCTAAATATATCTCCAGTGGCACTGGAGGAATAGATGTTTTCATTTCTCTACGTGAAAATACACAAACCTATCTCTGGAACTATGGTTTGAATGATTTTTTTAAATGACGAATATAAGAGCTATATTTAGGGCACCTAAATGTTTTCATTTTTACGAAGAACGCTTGCTTTTCAGTGAAGAGTTCAACCTGTAAACTGAAGGAAGATATTAGAGAAAACTGACCAGGAATTCTCTCTGAAACAGGTATGTTGCCACAGACCCATTGCACAATACACCGTAGGCAAAAAGTTTCCTGATGATTGGACGCAATCATCTGACGAAATTATACAACTGAAAATTTTATAAGAAGCTGCATTTGCAAGCTTAGCCTCTCCTGACGTACCCACTTGTTCCTCTAAATACTATGTATAGATTGCAACTAGAAATCGTTTCGTCTAGAGGATTGCATAGCCATTAGAATTTCAAAATTTGTGATGTAAACAAAGTGAAAATACTCTTATGACCAAAATTTAAAATAAAATGTTTAGTCTTGTAAAGATATAATAGATCGTAAGTAAGTATGTACTTACTCGTATCAGTTTTCATAAACAACTTAAAAATCCAAAGTTTTACCTACAAAATCCTGGACGATTATTCATTGAGTTTATTTTTTGAAGTTCGCTCATGTAAAATTTATATTTGGGACGGTGTCCTTGGAAATCGGCATCTGGAATGGTGCTAATATGGGAAACAAAAGTTTATATTTGGGACGGTGTCCTTGGAAATCGGCATCTGGAATGGTGCTAATATGGGAAACAAAAAATCGCAAGTACATAACGTTGCAAAGTTTCTGTCGTTTTCTTTGCCTCCTATGATAAATATTTATCCACGTTTTTCTGCCATGTTTTAATTTGCGTAGCCATTGTCTCAATGAAATATTAATGTTTCATTTACTCCCTCTGCATATATACTCGTTCATACTGTAAGTATTATTATAAAATAACCTTGACCCCTGAATGACCAGAAAGTATGTTTTGGGATTGCCATTTTTAAGACGCATATTTAACTACTCTCTCTTCCCGATTTACAACTTAATAAGTTACTCTTCTAGACCTAACTGCCTTTCAGTTATCGGTGTAGGCCTACCACGATAACTACGCCCACTATAGTATTGCCAATAAATTTTTCACTTGACGCGATTTAGAGTATAAATCTCTGGTGTCGACACGAAAGAAATCCTGGGTTCTATGACGCACCGATCACGTTTCTTTGCCATTTTTCAACCGTTCGCCGCATTGGTTGTCGTGTGTGTACGGGTGTGTAGCTCCAGTTCCTGGCACGAGGGCTGCTCAAAATCTGTGCACCTGGATATACCTGTACGTGTGACGTCAAGGCTGTTGCCGCGAGCTTTGCCATGAAGAAAACGTGGATATGTGAAGAGGAATGAGCGATAGCGCAGTCGAGGTGTACCTGCATGCAAGCTTCATAGCCCAGCTTCCGGGAATTGATAGCGAGAGCTCTGCCATGCCCTAGTTAAATATTAAAAAGTTTTTTGTAGAGGCTTTTTGTGAATTGGTGGGTCGTGCGTTTTGCCAGATTTGTGTTTATTCAGCTTCGTACGGGCAAAACTTGTCAGCTATTGAATTTAATACAACGGTTTGCCGAACAGCGTTTGCTCTCATATTTTTCACGTCTTTGTTTCGAAATGACGTCGGTTAACCATACGTTTAGAAATGTTTAGACATGTTGTTACCGAGCGGGAAATGGGGGCATCATTGTGTAAACATATGTGGCATTTGGATTCATCAGTGTTTGTGTGTTATCTGAAGCATATATTCACTCTACCGTCGACTGTATACGCAAATGATACGTATAATTATCCTGAATATATAGCAGACAAGTACAACCGATTTAAAGAGCAGCTAAGCGATTCTCGCCATGCGTAAGATTTTATTCAGCAGTGTGATTGGAATCGCGAGATGAAGTAACGAGTCTGTTAAACGACTGATAAGTGCAGCAGTGATTAATCGGATAAATATAAATCCCTGTTACTTAAACATTCCCTCATATTTCCAAACATATTTCCCTCAATATAAAGAAGGGGAGGAACCTGCTTGCTGTACAATATATCTTTCTGTAGAGAGATTTAGTGACAGGGCTGTGAATCTTAAAGGAATCTGTAAAACTTGCACGACCGTTTTTGTCGTTCAATGGTAATAGTAAAAACGCCGCATGGATCACGAGTAGTGATTGATACGATATTTGTCCTTATTTGGAAAATGCACGAACGTGAACTTCCATGCATTTTTTTCATCCATGATGTATTTAGTGTACGGCGCGCTGAATGAGCACTTTCATCATGTATGCCGAGTCTCGTGAGAAATAGCCACGTCTACCAGTATGTGATTATTCACAACATACGGACAATTATTATGTGCAATATCTTTGCCGGCAATGATCTCACAACCATAAGCGAGAAACGCAGGACTAAGCTAGTCTCGAACAAAATTCTACTTCTCCTTGCACTACACCCTGCCATTAAGTAATTCATGAATTATACTATCGTGGAGGCCTACGGTACGTAATATATTTTAACAAGTGTAGCATCTGTCAAATCAACTTTCAAGCACCTCCTGAATGAAATAAACATGCCTTACTCTCTAGCCTTTCTACCGGCTGTTTTTCTAAAGAATACGTCAAAGATAAAAATATAATTTATTATATTTCAGTTGCTTAGATTAATAAAGGCAAAATAATAAATAGAGATGTATTCATACAATTCGCATTACGTGATATGGTAAGTGTGTATATGTAGGTGTGTGCATTTGTATGTGTGTATAGGTCTGTGTATGTTTGTGTGCATTCAAGTAGTACGATCTAAGGACAAGTTAAATTTATTTTTATGCTTATAACTGTAACTTTTTTTTTA
The DNA here is from genome assembly GCA_029891345.1 of Dryococelus australis. Classification (NCBI taxonomy): domain Eukaryota; kingdom Metazoa; phylum Arthropoda; class Insecta; order Phasmatodea; family Phasmatidae; genus Dryococelus; species Dryococelus australis. The sequence continues at coordinate 42,194,502 of CM057003.1, forward strand.
TTGGATATTGCCGGTTCACTCGGAAAATATTTGCAAACAACTTTTAAAAAGTGTCCCTGCCATGGCTGCTCACATTTAAACGTAAATATTGAGGGCCTTATCTGCTGTAATGTTGGTAGCGGAATAACTATAGCATTTCTGTATCAAACGAAAAAATTGTAATTTTTATATTGGTGGCAACTGCAATTCTTTCCTTACACTAGTTATTCTAGGAAATGGCGAAATAGTAAAAAAAAAGTACAATAATAGCAATTTCACATTACCGATAGTTACTTACCATTACGCCAATGGAAATGTAAATTTCACATGTAGCGGAAATGTAAATATTCACATGTAGCGGAAATGTACAAACATAGGGCGTAAATGAGAAACCACTCGAGGCTTTTAACATCATTAAATTTACCGTGATTTTGTCACACAGTCCATTACTGTCCTCGATGTAATGTAATTTTAACCCACTAGTACACACGATGCCATTTTATAGTAACCCGAAATACGCTACACCTGCTAGTCTTCTCATCACAGCCATTATCATATTCGTGTACAAACTGACTTCAACTAACGCAACACTTTGTTGTGTAGGTATTAAAAAATTACTCAATGCTTATTAACGCTCCCGGATTAATGCTGATATGCTAATGAGTGGACGGCTAACGCGCTCAGTATACTTGAACACCCAAACTGTTATACAGGCCGTCCGTGGTCAGTTGCGCACAAAAAAAGACGCATTTCGGGATCTACATTTTTACCAGTATTGTATCACTCCGCCGTATATATAGTAGTTGCGGAGTCCTAATCTAAACGTCCCGCTTTTGATACGATGGCAAAATACGGAACTATTTTCCCACACGTCTACCAACTTTATTGGAATCATGCCAGTGTGTCAGTCAGAATGTATGCATTGGAGTAGAAACGCTTTTTTACATTGGTCGCAAGTACTCAAATCCACTTCGAACGTTCTACAGAGGACCAACTTCACGCTACACTCTAAATAAACTTGAAACATTTTAAATTGCTCCACTTGAGTCGGTAAAATTTTACTTAGTTGGTGGTGTTTGCTCATTAAACAGTGATTTCTTCTGATGCCTGGTAAACTGCACTGGCCTGGTATTTAAACTTCAGCGCATTCCACTGAAGATTCAGTAATATAGTTATATTGATAGAAACCACTTACTCGTGTACAGAGTGTAGGGCTTTGCGATATGGTCATATATATACCACGAAAAAAATAATTCTCAAGCAGAGAAATGTGTCGCATATAGAGATATTAGGTGACACGCGATGGTCTATGCGATTTAGCGATATACATGTTGACGATATCCGATTTTGACGAAATACGATGTCGGCGATTTTGGAATATAACGCTGAGAAAATGGTGTTTGTATACTGTAGGCGTTAAAATTATTCTGTTGTTCTTATTTGGTTGCCCTAACTGTAAGCTTTAGTTGGTGCAACCAAATATTTGTTTAGCTCTACTGTTATGAAGTGATCAGTCCTTAGCTGAACGGCCTGCCTGATCACACCTTCAAACATTGAACCAGGGCACGGGCTTGATTGCAATAACACCTTGCCAAAGGCAGCTGGAGAAACCCCACCCCGCCGGCCAATAAACGGGGCCGAAAATATTAAACAACGCGCCCGACATAGGCCAGTGTAACACTGGGAGCGAGGTCTTTTGTAATCGGGGCAGCGGACCAAGAAGATGTGCAGATGGGTATGTCCGGCCGTCGTTAGCCGCCTCCTAGAATCAGCCTCCTGCAACATCAATAAGGTGGAGACTTTCCAACTAGATTGTTATAGTAGGACGTGCGGTAATAAAACTTATTATAATTAATTTGCATCTTAGTATTCCATTTAAGGTCCCCCGATCAATAGTCATGAAGATAGTTATTGTATAATACTTGTGTACAATAGCCTCCATCTTATACTGTTGTACTACACCTAATCATTACGCATTATTTAGCTAAGCCCAGGTGTGAATTGACTTAGAACCTAATTCATAACACTACTAACACTGAACAGTTTCTTTTATAATAAATTGAAAGCACGATCAGTACGCCCCAAGCATCTTCCGCTAAAGCGACAACTTTGAAGTTGTATTGCTTTCAAAACAATACGATTTAAATACCATACAACGTACGTAAATAAATATTTCAATTTTTACAGCTTTACTTAATAGTCTCCCGTTGAACTTTTTTCATTAGGAATCGTATACCGTTATTAAGCATCAATAAACGCACATACAAGAAATGTTACTATCACGATTGTCACAAATATTACAAACAATCTCTCGTGATGTAGTTGCAAACGATGGTAATCAAAATACTGGCCAATTAAATACATACAATTGATACAACCAAATATTTTGTTGGCATTCTAATACTATTTTGGCCCAACAGAGCTTTTGCTCATTCAAGCGTGTATTAGATTAATAAAATCTTTTTTTTTTCTTTTCGAGTTTTGGTTACTCAACTAAACATGTTGTTTGACCTGAGAAATATATATTTGGCCATATACAAACAAATATTTTTTCTGGCTGGAACAAATCTTTCTGTCAGTGAGAGATGTTGCTGTTTTCTGATGTCGCGATATCAGAAATCATGTTGAGTATAAAAAATTTTGTTGTATTAAAAATGTTAGTGATTTTGATTTCAAAATAATACAATATAAATAATATTGTGGCACAATTAATATAAGTGGCTAACATATTTTAGTGTAAAAATAACGTAGTCGGATGTCGATATTTGAAATGTCAATACGGTGGTGATATTTGTGGTGTCAAAAGGATCCATATTTGCAGTGTCAACACTTGCGATCTCAATATGAGCAGATTTGTTACGTCAATATTTGCTATATCGATATCAGCGATATTTTGGATGCCGATATTTCCTATATATTACCATAGATTGTCAATATTTTCTGAAAGAGATATAAAGCGCCACTAACGATATAGGCAGCATGTTATAACCTTTCTTTGGTTATTAGTTTGCTACCATAATTACTGTTACCAAAAAGAAATAAAATATTCAAAACATATGCGTGCTGGATACAAAAGACCGACAGCAATTAATGAATGACGAGAACAAGGTTATTAATAGATATATAATCCGGAGAAGTGTAAAGTAAATATTTCCACAATTAGTACTAAGATTAAACTTTGGTATATTTTAAATAAAAAGTAAACAATATATATTTTGCTCGTATAAGAAATTGAATATGAATGACATGCTTGTACAATATCAGATAGAAAGAAAAATGGGATCCCCTTGCAAATAAGATTTATTGTATTTGCGTATTCAAATTACAGGACATTAATATTTTAGTAAACATAAAATATTAAATAAACCAATTATAAAATGATGAACGAATTTTCCTTCTAAAATTAGATATGTATTTTTTTAATTTGAATGTTTTCAAACTGTTGGAAATTGAAATAGTGGAAGTTCACAAACTGTGGGTTCAATCAGAATTAACATGAATCGGAGACGGCCAGCGGAGAGATAAGAAAGCAGAAAACGTCGTAGCCGTTATTTGGTGCTCATGACGGGATGTCACGAGTACCCCGTCACAGCTATCAGGTTAGACTGCGAAGCTGCAGTCTTCCCATCATAGACTAAAGATGAGGTAGACCGATCTCGCTGGCTGCGCACAACCAATCTCCGTGTCCCAACATTGAACTGTTTTTTTTTTTTGCCAACACGTCTAGCGAAAATACCGCGGTTTGGATTTTAGGTTAGAGAACTGATTTGTAAACGAATGCTTAGATATTTTTTTATACTTCCTCTAACCAGTTTGTAAAACTTTTTGATTAAATTAAAAATGGTAAAGGTATCTTATTAATATAATAATGCTTTTAGTTAAAAAAATTAAGATGTAAACAAACACGTTCATCACTGTTGACCACGTGACTTTGACAGTTGTGTATGATTGGAGTAGGTCAATGTTGGGTACATGCACAGGAGAATAAGCGGTCTACCTCATCTTTAGTCTATGCTTCCCATACTACAGATCGGCACAGACTGGTACTCAGATAACAGTGGTACAGCGAAATGGGACTGCCAAACGGCGATCCGTGATGTTGGGAAACTGCAATCTCTAGAAAGGTCGGACATGGATTAATACAAAAATCACCGTTACCACTAAACTGGGTCAGGAAAACAGTAAGAAAACTTTTACCCATAACGAAGGTTGAAAACCACACTAACTTAGCATACCAGCACTAAACTGTGTTATAGTACATCCAAACTACACGATACGCGGTGAGCACTCGATACAGCACGCGGCTGAGCTTCGGTGGTTGCCGCTAGATGGCATAAGTGTTCTAAGAGCCTAATGATATGCAAATGAGATTAAATTATTGTTTAATCGATTAATTAATTCACTTAATTGATTAATAAAATAATTCTTTAGTATAAAAAAACTCTATAAAGAATTTTCATTATTTTATTGATGTTGAAAGGATTAAGATGGCGGAGCAGGATCGATGTGACATTCTGAAGCCGACTGACCAGAGGAGTGGGTTGTAATTGTTTATATAGGCGTTAATGTTGGTGTAAAAGTGCTATAAGAGACATTTTTATTGTTCTTGTTTGTGACTGATATGTGAAACGGGCTGCATGGCTAGGTCGAATCTCTAGATACACAGTGAGGATTTAATTAAATGTTTTCGGCTAAGTAAGTATTTTTTATTAAAAGAGACGTAAAATGGGTTACCGAATGAATTACTATAATCATTAACCAAAAGAATTTAATCACGCAACTTTAAACGAACTTTAATCGTACGATTACGGAATGATTGAAACAAATTAAATTAAATTAAACAAACGCCCAGCTAATATAAAATTACAACCCATGATCATTCCACACCCCCTTCCAACAAAAGTACACATACACGAATATAAATACGTATTTTACTCTGTTCCTCATTGGCTCTCTAAACATGCATCAAGGAACACCTTACAAAAACCATTGATTACACTAACTTACCCCAAGATTCCAGTGCTGTGTGAGGTGCTATGGAGCAATTATGGAGACCCATAATAGCTCCACTATTATGGAGCTATAGAGCAGTGAGGAGGGATTGAGGAGCAAGGTGTGGAGCAGGTGGAGCAAGCTGTGGAACAAGGTGTGGAGAATGCGGAGCAAGGTGTAGAGCATGCGGAGCAAGGTATGGAGCATACAGAGAAATGTGTGGAGCAGGTGGTGCGAGCTGAGGAGTGTGTGGAGCAAGGTGTGGTTCCATATGGTGCTATATGGTTTCATGTGGTGCTAGTTTGGGGCCAATTGTGGAGCCTGCAGAGCCAATTGTGGAGCCAATTGTAGAGGAAGGTGTGGAGCAGGTGGAGCAAGGTGTGGAGCATGCATATTAAGCTTTGGAGCAAGGTGTGGTGCCACGTGGTGCTGTGTGGTGCCATGTGATGCTATGTGGTGTCATGTGGTGCTAGTGTGGAGCCAATTGAGCCTCTGCAATTGGCTCAATTGTGGAGCCAATTGCAGAGGAAAGTGTGAAGCAGGTGCAGCAAACTGTGGAGCACATAGAGCAAGGTGTGGAGCAAGGTGTGGTGCTAGTGTGGTGCTAAGTCTTTAATATTATGTCTTAAGTATGGATGTGGATGTGAAGGGTAATGCAGAGGATGAGCAAGTATAGACTCAATCTTGCAATTGTATAATGTCTCTTTAAATTGTTGTTGAAAAAAATCATTTCAATAAAAAATACGCGTGTGTGTATACCATGCATTTCAGCACATATTTGAAGAATATTATCTCTTCACAGCAGACATTAACGACATCAGACATAGTAATGTTTTAAAGTGATACTCGAAATTTTTCGAATCAATGTTATAACCCGTCGTAACCTGTTCATTCCTGCTTAAACCTATTGTAAGACAAAGTCGCTGTCAGCTAGTGAGGCTGGCCACTAAATATTCCTTAGTTTTGCTCTGAGTGACAAGAGTCCATTTACCTGAAGTTCTCCCAAACCACTTACCCTTCCGACAACCTTGCCCTGTCCCATCATTGTATGTTTCATATTTCATTCACAAGATTTTCTCGAGATTCTACCTCATTCCATTACTTTCAGAGTTCATTCATTTCTCGACGACTTCCATTTTCATACTTGTTGGTGTTCAAATTGTGTAAAACACTAATAATTTCATCTCACCCACAAATACTCAATCTCCAGTAATTCCAAAAATATAATTAAAATGTGGCAAAAGGAATTCAAACTATTAAATAACAAGCCACATTCTTTCCTTCACCATTGAATTCTTTATTTTTTCAAAAAATCATCCTTAATACTAAATTCACAAATATTAACAAATATTAAAACAACTTTTCACAAAGTATTACAAATACTCACAGGTTTACAACAAAGTTTCACGAACTTTATCACTAAACTATTACAAATATTCACAGGCTTACAACTTCACAAACATCTACAGAAACATTCCTCAATATTATATTTACATTTTAGTACTAAAACACCTTAAAAATATGTACAAACATTCGCACACACATTCATTAACACGTAATTTTAAAATTATTATTTGCAAACAGTTAAACTACAAACTTTATATGTTTACATAAAATGGCACTTCGGGATGGCATCCTTGTATATCACAGCTGAATTATTATTATATATATTGACTAAAACTAAAAACTATACACTATATATATCAAACAGCGATTTGGGGTGTCGTCTGTTGTGGCACTATGTCTGGCTTCCACTATGACACATCCTGGTAAGCAGCCCACACACCAACACCTACGATGCCCCCCACCCCCTTTTTACACACACACAAACATAACACTTTGTAGATTCTTATATGATATAATCACATGCTGTGAAGAGTATTTCCTGGATAACATAACTGACAACAGGGGTTATTGCATTGATGTTGTATAATAACAACCATGCAGTAGTTCTTAAGAAATATGTGGGAACGATATATCAAGTGATGTCGATGCAGCAAATGCAGTAGGTTTAAAGACAGCTGCGATGCAGATTGCGGGTGCAGGGTGTGATGCTGGGTGTGGTGCTGACAGTGGTAGTGGCACACCTGTATTTAATGCCATGCTGAAACTAAAGTTGTTTGGGAAGAAAAATTTACTGTGGGATCCTATAATGCCCCCAGGGTAAAGTCGATACTCCACCCAGCTAAATGAAATGCTTATCCTCTAAATCTGAGAACACTACTTTGGCCATGCATTTGGTGTAAACCACATGACCATGTGAACGGAACTGGTATTGGGTCCCCAGAACCCTGGTGCAATTATCGAGGCAATTCCGATAATCTTTGTAACGGAGGGATTGCAGCACGCTAGGTTTTATACCCTTCATCTTACGTATACACTGCCCATTCGAAACAACATATGTGTAAAGCTTGGGACATAAACCTTGAAAGTGTGTGATGATACAGCTGGCACATTCATTCTTAATCACTCTTGTGCTACCTTTGCTCTCATGTGAGAATCCTTGTGGGTTATCGAGTGCATAGTTAGATGTATCAAACAGCATTTTTAAATCTGGGGTAATTACTTCATAAACATCTCTACAAGCAATATCGTATATCAATGAATCGATATCGCAATATAAAAGGTGCAAGGCTGACAGAGGAAATTTCTGACACATGTACTGATAATTAAATTTGCAAAGGGTTAATCTTGAAAGATCCGGAATGGCAAAACCAGTGTACAAAGTCTTATTAAACATAACAGAGCTCTTTGACATTTCGATAAGGACAATATTCTTATCGATGATATGTCATGTCTGGAATGTAGGATGCCCAATCAGTTCTGCTGCTCCATATATAGTGTCATACCTGGTAATGACTCCTGTGTCCCTTTCCTGGCAGACATTCTGCAAAGTTTTTCCATACACTGCATTAGTCATTAGTTAAAAAACGATTTCTCAAAGTCGTTTGCACCTGGGCACGTTTCTCAAACTAAACTCGATGTACAGTGCCATCCAAGACTTCTACTCAAAGTGCAAAATGCGATGAACATATTCAAATGTGGCTCCATACATCAAATACTGCCTCAGTGTTTCCCAGTGAATAACATATTTCTTCCTTGGCGCAAGTATCGAAAGAAGTTTTTCATGCGAGCTGTTAGGAGGTATGCCATTTACTGGAGCCAAAGGTAGACCGAATAGCACATTGTGGCATTCATCTGGAGACGACAAATCCACTTCCACAAAAAAGCATGTGTCCCCGTCATTCACCGTGTTTGTAAAATTTAACAATGAAAACACATCAGCATCGACCTACTCGAAATTTCCTATAGGAAGCTTGCTCTTCATAGTGTGGATGTACAGGCCATTATGTCGTAATAACATACGTATTTCGATGCCACACTGGGGTCGTACTCTTCACCCATTAAATGGTATTGGCTTTCACATGCTTCTGGAAACCTGGGTAATGCTGCCCCAACCCCACATTCACCAAAAAGGTACATATCAGGGTCAGTCAACAGCTCTGGCACTGCATCTGTCATCGACAGTAATGTATCCCATGCAAGAGATGGAGCTGTGATATACATGGCGGGGTCAAGACTGTAATGAGCCAAACATATAGTCCTGAAATTTTCAAACACATCTGCCAGCAAATAAACATCCACACATAAATACTGAATGGCGTACTGTAGTATGTTTATGCAGTGGAATGCATCCCATGCAGCTTGGGTGTGAGTGTAACCCTCATCGCTAATGACTTTGCCTTTTATGACATCATGAAATGTGTCCTTTGGTGGGGTTGACCTGCACATCAGACTGTCTTCGGACTTAACAAAGTCATAAGGAAACACTCCCTTCCTTTTTGCCATTTCAGATTGGGTGTTGTCTGGAAACATCGAGCAGGTGATACTCAATTGAGCAGTTTTCAAATTATCTGCCAAAGTTTCCAGGCAGGAAGGTGCTCATACTGAAAAGAATCAATGAAAGGGAATTTGAAGTGTTGCAACTTTCCATTGAGTCAATCCCATTCGGAATACATTTGGTAATGGACTTGTACTTTTCAAGGGTCATTCCAATCACCTCGATTCTACACGGGTTTTCGATTACCATGGTTCTGTTGGGTTTTGTAATGTGATGTTCGGCCAATGACTTTATGAGAAAGTGAGCATCATAGTTTTGCAGGTTATGAAAGACAGTGACAAGTTGTTTCTTGGGCAGTCTGAAGTTGAATTTGCATCTATTATGTGTGGAGCCTCTGATTTTTCTGGTCAGATGGTCATGGTCTACCACAGTATCTGTACCGAGTACCTTCTTACAATTATGACAACATTTCTGAGCTATCAACCTATCTTTATAAGCAGAGGTTTTTTGCTTCATCGGAACAGTCACACTGTATATTCCTGCAACCCACATTTCAATTCAACCAATTTATCTACTAACTGGTTCATACAATCATCATCCACAAACTTTAAGTAGTTAGATAATGCTGGATTGTACGAACAAACCAAAAAAATGCTACAAGCGTATGGAATATGTTGGTTGATGCTATTTGTATTACTCATATTATCATTGGGGAGGCAGGTGGACAAAGGTTTCAAATATGTCTCTGTGTCGCAATAGGCGATGAACCCCAATCTTTGCTGTTTGCTGTAACCCTGAAATTGCAAGTACTTCTTATCCCCAGTAGGAAAAGAACTCCGAACAGTCTTATGTTGCTGACAGAGATCATTATGGTTTGTTATTATCTCCTCACCTCTAAAGTATTGGCTACAATGATCACAAACAATGATTTTTCTACAGTTATAAGTCAACTGACTGTGAAGCAGCCTTGACAAATCCTTACTGGAAACAAAATACAAATGTGCATCATAACAACAAGCATGAATGGCGAATACATTTTCATGATATGCTTGTCATACAGGAGAAGTATGCATTGGTATGATAATACCTTGCTTAACAAAAGTTTCATCAATAATATTACTATCTTTGTCTACTGCAGAGTAGACATTGTTAGAAATACCATTGTTCTCCTCAAACTATCGAATATCCTGTAACTCCGCAGTAGTCAACAAACCTTCAGTAACCAAAACCTCGTTAGGATTTGGATATGAAGATGAATGACTGAAATTTGTACAGCAAGAAACAAAGCTGATATAATGGCATAGTGGAAACAGTCCTTCAGAACACTGCACATTAATGCCGGCTTTCTTATTGGCAATGAACTTCGGGAGTATAGTGTGAGCAGCACCGAGGGTGAATGCTCTAAACTGCGACATGTGAACATCAATATGCAGAATTAGAAGCAGACTCCAGCTGCTACCACGGGCACTAAATTCTTCAAGCCTGTTTGTGAGATAGGGCTTGATTGTCTCATCATAGATTTTGCTCACATCTATTGAATACAGGGCGGGAAGTGATTTACTTTGAAAATAAAACATCTGAATAGCGCCTTCCTCAGCCAAAAAGGATTTCAAATATTTAACCGCTATACTGACACTAAGCATTATTGGCCAGGGTGATGCCATTGTTAACTCTTACAAAGGGACCCAGTACCTTCTGAAAAATCTTTCAAAATCTGCATCAGACTCTACTTGACCATTACATATCCGTACAACAGTCAGCCTACAGCCGAATGCCATTGCCAACATTTGATATCTCAATTCAGGCAATGAAGCTTCCACAGAGTTACAGGAATCACAAAAAAAATTATTTTCTGTTTCCCTAGATGAAGTCTCTCTAATTGGCTCGAAAGTTGACTGTGAGACAGACGAAGCACTATCCGAATCACTCGAATTTTCCGTGTCAGATAGAAAAAAATCATCTAAAGGGAGATCTACTTTTCCATGTTTGGAGGAAACAATCGTGTCCTGATCTGTTGCAACTGACAATCTTTCTGAGTGTGAATCAATGCTCGAATCACTCAAGAATAGATCGTTAAACAAGAGATCGAAACAATGTTGTTTAGGCAAAACAACAACATCCAGACAGCTTCTACAGGCATTCTTTTTGTTTGCAAATCAGATTCAGACCCTGCATCTTTAACAAAAAGATTGTCCAACAAACTAGTAAAACTTTGATGTTTTCCCTCTCACATTGCGATACAATAGAAATTTGTTTCCTAATACAATAATTTCATCGCCACAAAAAATAAAGGGCTGTGTAGTGCTGAAAAGAGAGGAAAATCATTATTATATTTTCTCGAAACAAAGTAGTTTTTTGATCTGTAAATAAATGTTTATTAAGCATACAAACATAAAAATTTGTTATTATAAACAGAGGAAAAATTTACTTTAAATTTTTTAAATGTCTGTTTTATTTGGGTTTTTCTAAAAATAGTATTCTATGTTTGATAAGAAGCAAGCTATGTGTTTACAACATATTTAATACTTTTGAGTAAGTTATTTAATTAGACTACCAAAAATGATTTGTTGAAGACAAAACTTTAAATATTAATTTTAAAAATCCAAGTATTTGATATTGTAAAATCATTTGCTAAATTAGCAAAATTTTTGTTTTTCATAAAAAAAGACACTATAATTAAACACCTACTTAAAAATTACTTAAATTTTTTAGAAAATATATACACTTACAACTAAATTACACACTTAAAATCTAATTACAAATACACGTCCTATTTTCAGTCATTTCACAATCATTAGAAATTCTCTGGTCCATTTGTTCATCATACATTCATCCATCTCCAATCAAGTCATTCACAACATAGAAATGGGCAGGGCTATGCACCCTCGAATATGCTAGGTGCATCTGGCTTAGTTCCCAAAACTTTTCTATGTTTCATAATTCACTCCCAAGTACACTTCTACCCATACTGTCTTAAAACTAACTATATTACAACACATTTATCCTCACTCATACACCTATTTTTTAAATATTTTTCTCAGAGTGCTTGGTATTTTATTTTAGATAGATTTATTATACTTTTCCAAGTATCTAACAGTGCAGAGAAGGCTTGAATTGAGATATTGTCTCACCTTAGGTCCATAGTACAATACTATGGCAATCATTTAGTATCTCCTTCAAAACTCTATTAAAAACTCTTCAGTATTCATCATGAACCCACCTATAATTTATTGAAATATCTTTCCCCTCACTCATACATTTATTTAAAAAAATGTTTCTCAGAGTACTTGGCATTTTATTCTAGATGGTTTTAACATACTTTTTCAAATATTTAATACTGTAGAAAAGGCCTGAATTGAGATACTGTCCCGCCTTAGGGTCCATAGTGCAATACTATGGCAGTCGTTAAGTATCTCCTTCTAACCCCAATTAAAACTTTCAAATATATATCAAGAACCCACCTAGAATTTATTGAAACACCTTCCCCCTCACACTCATATTCACAGTCATACACCACCCTTAAATCTTTTAAAACTACTAAAAAATACTTAAAACTATGTAATACATATAAAACTATATAAAAATACTTAAAACTAACAAAATTATAAATATTATAACAAACCCGAAGGAAATGAAAGCAATTTGTAAACAATGTTTAAGTAAAATGTAAAAGTTTGAACAAGTTTCATTCAAATTTAATAATTCGAGAAGAAATAATCAACGGGCAGGACCACATCGCCAGGAGCGCCCATTCGAATTATCACTAATGAACTATGTAATCCTATTCCGAACAAACAGAATGATATTATGAAAAATAATCCGAAAAAATTAATAAAATAATAAACCATTTGCGAGAAATATGAAAAATTACTAAAAGTTTAAACAATTTTACGAAAAAAGTAAAACTAAATTATAAAAATTCCGAAATAAGAATTTTAATGTATATAGCAAACTAATTAAAAATATTCCCAGAAAAAATTCTCAACAATTGTACCATTTTGTAAAAAATGATTACGTGATTATTAAATACAAATCATTAAACAAGCGTAAAAGTTATTAAACATATTAATGCGAATTCGAAAAGTATTAAAAAGCCCTAAATGTTAATATTATTTACTTACATAATGTGTAGTAGCGAAGCTGCTAACCGATGAAGGAAGACCCAGTTCAGGCGAGGCCTGAAACCTCCAGCTCAGGCATGTGAGAGAAGGCAGCTGAAGCCCCCGAGTGAGCACAGGCATTGAGCTCGATTGGCTGCTCACTCAGGCTGGCATTGTGCTGACCCCTGTCCCGGGCTAGGTGCTGGTGGATGCTAGCATAAGCTGGCCCAGTGACAAGCTAACCCCATCGCGGCAGGCCGGCAGGGATGCAATGGGCGTCAGGGGTGACATCCTTCGGGATCTAGCAGAGAGGCGGTCCGCACACCATGGCCACTGGATCAAGAATGGCGGGCTGTGCTCCGGCACATGTATATATAAGCCGAACCCCTACTCCTCTCCCTCCCCAGGGTACCTATACAAACAAGGGAATTAGCCAGATTTGATAATAAGACATAATTTTAGTAAAGTAAATATGATTTCCTTAATGAATTAAACGATTTTAACATGAAATTAAAATATATTTAATGAATTAATGCATTTTTATTTTTCTCCTTTACAATTGTTCTCAATTGATACTTTTAAAGTGAAATATGCATATTTTTCAGCATTAGCAATTACATTTAATTTGAATTTTTGTAAGTATTTTATTATGTGATACGATTCTGAAACTTAATAGTATTTGTAAGACAGTACATACGGTTAAAATATCTATTAACCGTAATTTTTATTATTTAACTTGTAACAAGCATTGCATGCTTAAGTTTATGTGTATTGTTATAATATTGTGTATTGTTTATACTTACTCTGAATTATATTACCTGGAAATCAAAACCAGCTTATATATCCCATGTCTTACCCAGGATTCGAACCTAGCTTATAATAAACATGCCTTACCTGGAGAACGAACCCAGCTTATATTAACCATGCCTTACCTGGAATTCGAACCCAGAATCTCACATTATAACGTAATCTGACTTCACCACAGGGTTTGGCGATATAAATCAACAATTTTTGTGTACTTGTGTTGGTTATTTATTAATTAAAAATATACATACATGGAAGAGCTGTTTGTAACCTAGTTGGGCCAAGTCGCCATGAGCAGATTATGATAGGTCAGGGAGGGGATTGCTTTCAGTGTGTGTCAGGGCTACAATAGATTTTCCTATGCTCTTGCCAGCACAGCAGGGACCACATAACATGTTGGGGGAAAACAGATGAGGGCTGGGAAACTGTTTTATGCAGACACTAAATCTACAAACTCTGCTCTCAGACTGAAATGCCATGAGCTGTTCGCACAGTAGAGATTCTTCGAAATGTACCACAGAGTTTTTTTTCTGGATATACCATTTCATTCAAAGCATTCCACAGGCCTTCAGATACTTTTAATATTGTGAAGTCTGTTGAAATTTGCTAAGCATTTTAGGGAGTAATTCTTTGCAGTGACTGAAGTTTGTTGTGTGTACTTTGGTCATTCTCATTTAGTGGGCTTATCTCTATTGGTTTTTGTATTGAGAGAGGGATTCTCTATTTAAAGTTGCTTGAAAACTGCCAGCCTGCTCTCTGTTTCCGAACACATCTTGTAATAAAATTGGTTCACAGCAGGCTTCACTTTGAAACATTAAATGTAAAGTGTTAGAAATTGTTTTAACTTGTCTTGTTAGGGCTTTATGTAGAAGCCCTTTTAACACTATCCTGTAGAATTGATATAAAGCATTTGAGCTCTCTTGTTAAGGATAGTATGACATTTTTAAAACTGATATTTGTTCAGGCATGAATGAACCTTAGTATTTTTCTCGAGATTGCTATTGAGTATATTTTTACTCTTAAGTGCTTAAGACACAAGTTTGTGTGTTTTCTAGTTAAGAACTATCTATTCAGTGATTACTCGATAATGATATGATTTTTAACAGTGGCTAAACTTCACTTATTTTCACAAGAACCAATCACTTTTAGAAAGTTTAAGACTATATAATCAGAGTAAATTTTTTCTCTTTCTTATGGAAACCAAAACATTTCACACTTTATTTACCAGAGTAATACATATTTGTTAAGGGAGCCAAAATATTTTTTTTGTAAAGGGAAGAAGGTATAACAAATATACACAAATGCATTAATTTCTAACACACATATTTATTCAATAATTTGTACATCTAGGCTTTTATTTATTAAACAGTTTGTTTCAAATACAAACGAGCAATTATTTCAATATCACACAAGCACAGAACACAGGTTGTTTAAATAAATACATGGCACATTTGACAAGTATTAAAAATATATATTAAAAAATGTTTAAGGAACAAACATAGTTAGCTAAACTTACACAAGGTGATACACAAATATTTGAACACAAGTAAGTACAGGGTGGCCCACAAATATTGTAACATGAGTAAGTATAGGGTGACCTACAAATATTTTAACATAAGTAAGTTTAGGATGATCCACAAATATTTTGACATAAGTATAGGGTGTTGCACAAGTTATAAGCTATTTGCAACTTTAGTAAACAAAGTTTTCAGCCTTTTTCTAAAAATTGGTTTCTAATACACTTCTTCAAGTCTACTTTCAAGGAGAGAACATTTCTTATGTCCTTGTATTATCCTGTCTGTTTGAATATACTCTTCTTTACATTCACGTAAGTATAACACAACACTTTTAACCAAGTAGGGATATGTCTCGACATAGTGTGAGTGCACATCTTCAATACTAGATGGAAGTGGCGTTGTTGCAGTCATATAAAAAATGGGACATTTGCATCACTGCATTGAATTAATTCATGGCTTTTTGTCTCCCAGCAGGAAATAAATGATCCTTAAAATGAAACATCCCATCACAAGAACTCCATAAATTGGCGGAGAATTCTGCTGCACCACAACAAGTACAATACATTTGACTTGCCTAGTTTCACACTAACATAGGGATTATCCTGATGAAAGATCATAATGTAATGTGTTCACTATCCAACACCCAACTGAGAACAAATAGCAAGGAACAGTGTTTGCATATTGACAAATTCATTCTCTAACTTTGTAAGTTAAAGTGCATTTGAGGACTAAACTTTAATTTGCTTATTTTATTGCTCAATGCAAATAACACTCTGAAGAAACACACCCAGTACATAATTAATACCCAAACTCAAACATATGAATATAATTGTCACATTATTCTTAGTGCAGACAAGTTGTATAGATCAAATGTTTCAAATTCTGTTATTCCTCACAAAAGCTTGTTACATTGTGCTCACCCTTAGTTTTGCAGTTTTTTCTCTAGCTTGTGGTCTGCACTGATTTACAAGACAATTTGAACTGTTATAGTTAATTTAACTGGAATCAAAACTACATAGGTCATTACATGTCAAATAACCAAGCCAATATGAATTTTTGAAATGAATGTCTGGCTCACACATTTCCTTAACAACTACATGTGATTATGCTACTCTATAAGTTACAGAATACAAATCATTGGGGATAAATGCATACTTACAAGTAGGAGAGGACATTATTATGAATTTGCTACTTCACATGCATATAAGTTGCACATGGAAGGAAAAACTAAACAATCTTGCTCGAAAATAAAATTGTGGATGTCTCTGTGACATGTTTCCTTCCAATGGATTGTGGTTCCCTGATGAGGTCTAGTGAGTTGGTAGGCAGTTACCCTATCACTGCACTCCTATTCTAGCTCCTTGCTGAAACTGCCTTACATCAGGTCTTCAAATGTAGATGGTAAGTCACTGTTGGGGCAGAGATACCTCACAGCACAATTGCTACATGCTAATCCATCACCAAAAAAAAAACCAATGCCAAGATGGGAATCGAAAGTGTAGCACCAATGTACGATATTGTTACACACTTGAACTTTTAGCATACTGCATACAGCTTAAAGAATACTCTTCTGTAACATATTTGCAGGACTTCTTATGCAACTGTAGCATCACAGATTCTAGCCATTACTGACCGCTTAATATTAAACACCCTCCTTTACATAGTCTGTTATTTAAGTGTTCTTGCTTTGAAAAACATTGCATTGCCACATGCCACAGGGAGACTTTAATTCTTGGTTGCCTATGTACATAACATGTCCCTTGTTGTCACATTGTTTGCTCCACACTGTAGGTATAGAACAGCAACATCCCTTCTGCATGAAATATTCAATTTCCTTGCATGATGTGCATTTAATTATGAAATTAGAAAAGGCTTCAAATGTTAGTTGACTCTCATTGCAAGGTAGCATACCACCAGGCCGCAAATTATACAAAGGACAAAATCTCCACCCATAACAAATGTCGAACATTTTAATGTTTCTGTTTGGATTAATTAATGAGAAACACCAATGTTCTTCTCCATTACACATTTGAATTTCTACTGGACCACCTTCTTTGTATCGAAACCACACTCTCCTCTAACCTGGAGTAGCACTGATATATAGAAGTGGTGAGTCGAACATCTCCATCATAACTGACATTTCGCTGCTGTATGTTTGTTCCATATATATATATCGAAGAATTAATATTTACATACTTTGTCGGGAGTGTACCACCGGGTAGATATAAACATCATCTTGAAATTTTCCTAATTTCAACTTGGTTAAATTGAATTTACAAACACAAACATGACTCTTCCAGACCTCACATTGCCACATACCACAAGGCGATGTTTTAATACTTCTACTTTCTTGCATTTGCATGGTGTTTTGCTTGCTATTACATGTTTCAGTCCATGTGGTGGGAGTGTCGTATAACTCTCTACTCAGTTTATATTTAATTTGTCTAAATCCTGGTTCCTTGATTATTTATTCACTTCTGTTTTTAAAACACAGATCCCAAGACGAACAGGGCAGTTTGCTGGTGGGTCTCATGATAAAAACTGGACAATCAGCTTGTTCATAACACAATACTCGCTCTGTGTATTTATTTCCTGTGAAACATTGTGCAAAGTTCTAATGTTCATCTTCGTTACACATTTGGAATTGGGTGTATATGTTTTTTAGAGACTGGAACCACACTCTCTTGTAACCTCACTGGAGTATGTCTGCTCTGGATTGAATGTCTCCATTTTGAAGTTTTTATGCAGGTCTGAACCTGTAACAATCAAATTTTGTAAATTATTATCATTACACTTATGTAGGATATTGGTAAAAATATTCTCTTTGAGTTTCGCTTTTGCATTGTGTAAGTTACAAGTTTCAATCACATTTAAAGCAGAGTTTTAACAAGTATAATTTTGTTTACAAAAGTTCCGTTGTGGCTTCCGAATCAATCTCAACAATACTGGAATTGTCTCTTGGTAAAACAGGATAATTAATAAGTTCCATAACATTTTGCCATCTTCGCATTACACAATCTCTTCTCGGATGGACTGTGTTTGGTTGATTGAAGAAAGCTGGTGTACCATATGGGCTATCTTCATCACAAGGCAAATACAAGACTATGTCCTCATCGCCTCTTAAATCCCCTGAGAGGAATGTTGAATTTCGTGCCCCACAAAAGTTTGTTTAAATGCTTTAGGTAACAGCAAGAGGTTCTCGGCATCTGAGTTTAAAAGCATTTTGTTTTGTCCATATGCTAAAAAGGCGTTAAACACTATGACACATTCTTCATCACAATTATGCAGCAGTGACCGTTGTGCACATTACCTGCAGTTGAAACTTGTAGACTGATGAACATATTGGAGAAGTCGGTTGATTAATGCAATTACTCGGTAATACACTCCCTACATGATCTACTTCGACAACTGCTGTCTTAAGACTGAAAGAAAAATTTATTTATTGCTTCTTATATACTATATGGATTCAGAATGGTCACAGTTTTGCATTAAAATCGCTTTAATACGAACCTTTTCAAAAAATTATTGATATATTGATGATGTTGGCATTTTAACTCATTCCTACCTGATATTGTGGTATTATTACATTCCATATTTACCCAAATATACATTTGTCCAAAATATACACATTTATGATATATTTAAGTGGTAGGAATTATAAAATAAACTTATTAGAAACGTTTTTTCGAAAAATATATACATTCATTAGCTTCCAAAAATCCTATAGGCGTTTAAAATATGGTAACCTAATGTGTTGATTTCAACTTTGAAATGCGGTATTTCGTTTATATTAGTCATAAAAATGTACATTTGGTTATATATGTTAGTTGGGCGCATTCGTAAAATCATATTTAATTTTCGTGTATATGAAGATTTTAGTTTCGTAAATAATACCTGTTTTAGAGAATATTAATGCACACACATTTAAAAAGCTTATCGAATCATATTAGACAGCTAGGATAAATTTTTAGATAGAAAAAATGTTTAAAGAAGGTGTAAACAGATTGTTCAGATATTTAGTGAGAATATTGAACAACATAATATTTCCATTGCTATTTGGAATTATCTTAAATTGGTTTGTTTGCGGGGTATTTTTGGTTATAAGTCTGAGCTCGCACAACACAGCTAACCTTGCTCCCTCTCCACGTCATGCTGCTCGAAGCAGTCAGTGGAATAATCTGTTGCTTTCTTGGCGGCGTTAGAGTCTGAAGTATTTTCTTTGCACCTGCCGACTACACGTTGGATGAGGCGGGGTGAAACGGGAAAATGTATGGTCCCGGGAAGCATTAGAACCTGCAGCAATTTCTTCGACCCTGTCAACAACGCGGCAGAGGAGGCGGGGTGGGAGTAGAAATCTTAGGTTTCCTGGAACCTTCAGTTAAGAAACGAGCTGCCGGCCTGCCTCGTTAGGTAACACAAGGCATTGAACAGTTAACATTTCCTACCCAATACACTTCTCATTTCGTTTATTAAAATCTTGCCTGTTCGTATAAATGCTTCGGTTTTTATTTAATTGTGCGATCGTTGAGAGTTACGCAGATATCGAAAAATGTTTTGAGGGATTGCTGCGATTTTAACGTGCAGTAAGAGGAAAGCGATTTTCTTGGATAGTTGCATGCTGTTAAATTAATTTCTTAGTGTAATTAATAATTTTTGTAAGGCATTTCGTGATGCATGTTTTGAGAGATGATGAGGGACGGACTAAAATATGTATTTATATTCGTGTATGTGTACTTTTGTTGGGAGGGGTAGTGTTGGGTGGAATGATGGTGAGTTGTAAGTTTATATTAGCTGGGCGTTTGTTTGATTTAATTAGATTTGTTCCGTTCATTCCGTAATCGCACGATTAAAGTCGGTTTAATGTTACGTGATTGAAGTCTTTTTTTAATGATTAAAGTAATTTTTTGGGTAACATATTTTAACATCTCTTTTCATTAAAAAATATTTAATTCGCTTTCATTGACAGAAGGAAACATTTCTCCTGTATCTAAACTAGTTAAATTATCACTATGCATCCAGACATTCGACCTGGCCGTGTATCCCTGTTCCGCATATCAGTCACAAACAAGAAAAATAAGAAAATGTCCCTTATACTAATCTTACACCAGCATTGACACCTATATAAACAATTACAACCCACTCCTCTGGTCAGTCGACTTCAGGGCGTCATAGAGGACACATCGATGCTGTTCCGCCAATATCACCCTTATGACACTTAACCCTTTCAATACCAATAAAATAATTTAAAAAAATGATATAGAAAACAAAAAAAAATTGATATCAAATAATTCTTTTATAAAGCGAATTAATAAATTTAATTAATCGATTAATAAATCTAATAAATTAATCGATTAAATAAACAATTATTTAATATAATTTGCATACCATAAGGCACTTAGACCACTCTTGCGCCAAATAAGACTTAGGCCACTCTTGCCTTTGAATGCAGAACATACATTCTGACCCTACTCTCAGAATAAATCAGATCTAAATAAAATAATATCACCAATTGAAATTAAGCTAATATAATGAATTTGTTCAACACTAAACATGAAAAATAGAAGAAATTATATATATTTTTTTAACGTTACAATATTTCGAAATAATATTGAAAAGGGGATCGCACATCTCTATTTCATATTAAATTCAAACCCAGTATCCCTAACCCGCTCCCATTGCAGTCAACTAAAAGCTGTTCAAGATAAAGTGAGCACTTTTGAAGTCAACCATAGAATAATGTCAGTGCTCCTACTTGCAGATATTTGAACTGGCGTACTGAGTGACATGTGCCCTGTAAAGTTGGTCACGACAGATGGAAAGTAGATCCATATCTTAACGACGAATAAAGAGTGCTAGGTAGCCATTTGTGATAACTTAAATTAGTTCTTTCGCTTTCAGTGTTCTTTAATGCATCGAAGTGTAAAAATTAGCAGATCTGTAAAATATTTACTTTTCTAATGATTTGACAGTTTCACTTGGCCGACGCATGAGTAAAATGAGGAGACCCATGTCAATGCTAATTTTACATAAGATTTTATGTAGGGCTTTCAGAAGTGCTAAATATTACCGTGAACAGACTATAATGTGCAGAATGATCGGCCGCTCTACTTACCGCCACTGTATTGATCAAAAGCTATCTTTATCTGAGAAATTGACCACAGCTCTCCCCATCCAAACTGTAACATAACC
Organism: Dryococelus australis; assembly: GCA_029891345.1. NCBI lineage: Eukaryota > Metazoa > Arthropoda > Insecta > Phasmatodea > Phasmatidae > Dryococelus > Dryococelus australis. The sequence goes on from CM057003.1 coordinate 42,215,924, forward strand.
AGCCCCTGTTCTGTGACATAAACCACAAGATATCTCGGAATAAAACATGGGATGCTCTTCCGGAGTATTTTATCTGTTTGTTTTGTCCGATATTCTGGCTTTTCGCGATCATAATAAGGCATACTGAACCAAAGTTCCCTCGTCTTTCCTTAGCCGTGGTTTTTAACGGGAGGGAATTGAAGTATAGCATGTTTCGTTGACCGCGATGGTGGAAGAATTATGCCCGAACCGAGTGGACTACAAACTATTTTACCTCTATATATGTTCTTAAGCCTGTATTGCTCTCAACCTAACGGACTGGAAAGGGAGAGGCACATACGCAGCGATAGAAAAATATGTATGTTCGGAAAATCCAGTCCCAGTAAAACTGATCGGTATCGAGGCAGGGCGTTAAAATAGTAAATTATGATCGTTCAGACTCTATTAAATGTTTCGCAAATTTACCATATCAGTGTATACACGTGATAAAAAAACATAAATGGTAATTTTATTTCCATTCATCCTCTAGTAGCTTCCCAACAGCTGTCCAGGAAAGAGTAAAAAAGTAGTTGAATACCGAAGTGTCTGTATTTTCAGACTGCTGTATTGAAATGTTCCGTACTATGTATACTATGTGATATATACTATCTACTGTACACTATGTACTATGTTACGCAAACTGCCATTGCAATATTTACAGTGCTCCTGCAACATAATGCACGAAAAAGCCACACTTTTTAAATAAAACTTATCAAAAACCACCCTCTGCGAACATATGTTAGTTGTTCACAAAATAAATCATAAGTCACAACCTCTGTATACTTATGTTAACATAAAAGTACTTTATTTTTGTTAAATAGGACTTTGAATTAAATTTCTTTTTTTATTTTTAACATTTATTTCGTTGTCAGTGTACTTTAAAAAATAGAGATAAACGAGGAAAGTTGGTAAGGGTTTCTAAAGAATAGTTGTTATGTAAAATATTGATAAATCGATTTTTAGTTCTCTAATTGTAAGGTGAAAATTACTTATAAACGTTTTACGTTTTCAGGTAAAGGTGGAAAAATGTCGTTGTTATTTATAAAATACATTTTATTTTTGTTTGTTGAACCTACAAACCCGATAGTTTGTTTTCCTTCAGATGATTTGTCTAGATTTTTGTACTTTTTGTTTACAGTTTGCGGAAAAACACGTTGTGGGTAGCTCCAAAGTAAAACTTAATCACGGATTCAGAAACTAATCAGGACTAGACTACGACAGACTAATGAAAAGAGAATGTGAACACATTATAACTACTGTCGATTCTTTCGAGTGCACGTATCAGTGACAGATCTTGATATGGCGTCCCCATTGAGAAGCACGCGACATTCGATATTCACTAATACTGAAGTAGCATAACACAACTCAAGGATAGTACTTAACATTAAGCTGCGGAAACACTTATTTTTGTGTCACACTTGCTCGCCCGTCCTTTAATCTGGTGGTTTCACTGTGCGAAAATTTTCAGCAAAAAAAAAAGAGCTTCGCCTTCTTCGTAGTGTTGTGAATCTTTTGATGTGAATATGATATGTGTGACAAATATATAGCTGACCACTTTAATATATTAAGTGTGAATAGTCAAATAAATTTATAATGTATGTACTAAGAACTATCAACCACCTTCAAAATGGCAATGACAAAGAAATGGCAATTAATCAAGACAATTCAAAGCGAATTTGAATTTAATAGTGAAATTATAATATTATCTCTCTAATATTAGATGACAGTCATAGCAGTGGAGGTTTTCATAATGTGATTGTAGAATAGGGTTCAAATTCATTCTTGTAATTAATACACTTAGATCACTGGGTTTGCGGATAACTGTCCAGGAAAATCTTGAAAATTATATTAATAATTTTTAAATCTTGTATGAATTAAGAGAATCTTGATATTACTTTAAGTCCTTGAGGAAGTTCAACTTTAACGTTTTCAATAACCTATTTCACCATCTATTATCTTGGAAAGGTAAGTCTCGACGATAATATTCGACAGCAGGACTAGACTGGCAAAACGCTGCTCTTACTTGAAACCAAACATTGGTGGAGATGGCGGCTGGTACCCAGACGGCAGGGGGGTAGCGAAGTCCTCAATTAAGTCGGAATCCTTTCCCAACCCTGCATACTCCAGTAGTGTGTGGTGGTAGCGCGCCTCTACAACACCGGGACGATGTCTCCTTGCGATCCTGGGGAGATGCAAGCTGTCCTGTCCAAGTCACTGCGTTGACGGACCTCCTCGTCCAATGGCGTCCTTCATACGACTGTACTAAGCGTTCGCAAACATTCTTGCCGCAAGACCTTTTTTAACAGAAAGTTTCTCATACATTGTTCTTGTGTTCCTAACAAACAATTTCACTAAGACAAAGTAATCATCTTCTTTGCCTGTATGTCGTGGATTCGCATAACACTTCTGCACAACCTTGATAAATTAATCATTTAGAATTTCACACGTAATTGTTTCACTTCCTATTAAAATAATATAAATTTTTATATTTGACACACACGGAAATTATTATTATGATTAAAAGACACTAAGCAATAACACTGACAAATTTTCCAATGATAGTTTGGCATCAAATTAAGCAATAAAATTTTGAAACAACTTTGGGCAACCTCTGGTAAGGCTACTCCTTACACCTTCGTAAGCGAAAGTTTCGTGAAGATACCACAATCAATTAAAACGCAGGTTTTGTTTTTGATAAATTGGAAGAAAATTTTTATTAGAAAGGGAGAGATGAGGTGAGCAATAATGCACTACTTTAACTTCCTCCCGTGCTTTCTTAATGAGCACGGACGCGTTGTGGAAAGGCGAGCAGAAAGGAAGTTAAAGTTCGCAACTTCCGAGATTCGCGCAAATTAAGGTGACAAGCGCAGGCTTCCTCCGCGAAGTGTACTGGAGGGCGAATCAAATTAGGGGGATGAACCGTTCTTGCGACGCCATCATCATTCAATGTCTCAGCAGGAGCTGACTCCTGCGTGCCGCGCGGCATCGGTATTAATTACGAGTTTCGCAAAGTAATAGACTAGTTGCGGCAGAAAAAAAATGGAGGCGCAAGGACCCCAATGCATTGCCATTCATTGCAGACGTTTATGCGGCACAAGTCGTCAACGGATAAAAACTGCATGTAGATAAAAACTGAATTGTGCTGATGGCCTTTCATCTATTTGTGGTTTCTCCACACTTTTTTTTTTTTAAATCAAACCTTTGAAAGATCACTCTATGTGTGACGTGTTTGGTTATTTCCTAAGCACACCATGCATCACAAGCGTTTTATACCTCCGTTAAAATAAAAGTATGTTATTTTTTCGTTAAATGTAAGATTTATCTATATAATGTTATTAAATTATAATATGTAATGTATAATATGTATTAATAAGAACAGTAAGAAAACATGTGTGCTGGTAGCGCCCAGTAAGAAATAGTTCTAATGCAAAATGTTATTACAACTGAGTGCGCACGAATTCCATGCGTTGTCCTTTGCGTGATTTTCTAGACTTTGTTAGTTAAACTTAGTTTGCCCGAGGCGAAGGAATGTCCTGGTATTAGAATTGTACCAGGGCTTCAGAAAAGTGTGAAGTTACCGTGAAAGGATTATAACTTCCCTGGATGAATAAATTCTAGGGAGAGGAGAAAAAAGGGGGCGAGTTCTCGCCGAAAGAGCATCACACACGAAGGTCACTAGCAGGCCAAGAAGAATGAGATGAGTATGGAGCAGCAGTGTAATTCGAGAGTGGATAAAACCGAGTGCCCCGAAGAAACGCCGCCGACCAACGGCACTGTCCGCCACGTTTCTTACGCATGAAAATTTAGCGAGATTCTGCTGGAAATCTAACCTGTTAGTCTCGTCGTGACACTGGAAGTCTTACTACTTATACGTCGCGTTTCTTGAGCACTGCTTTCACGAACTATTTTCCGAGTTTATGAAGTTGTTAGGTGTCTAGAATCAGGGAGGTACTATTCAGACTCAGCGGATATGGTCAGATCTTGCTATAATCCGTTCACGGTAACTTCGCACTTTTCTGAAGCCCTGATACAGTTCTAATACCAGGATATTCCTTCGCCTCGTGCAAACTAAGCTTAACACCAAATCTAGAAAATTGCACCAGAGGGACACCGCACCGAGTTCTTGCTCACTCAGTTTTAATAATAGTTCGCATTAGAACTATTGCTTACTAGGCGCTACCAACACACATGTTTTCTCACTGTTTTAATTCATACTTATTATAAATGAAATATTATCATTTATAAATATAATATAGGTAAAACTGTAAATTAAAAAAAAAAAAAGATACTCTTATTTTAACAGGTATAAAACGCTTGTGATACGTGGCGTACTTACGAAATAACTAAACACGTCATACATGGAGTGATCTTTCAAAGGTTTGATTCAAAAAGGGTGGAGAAACCGCCAGTAGTCTATAATGCGGTGATTCACGATAAATTCCATAATGCAGTTCCCAAATTTTTACCAAACTCCGCGATCTTTAGAAATAAATAAAAGTGCTAAAATGTAGCATTTCATAACAGTGAGTGTAATGAAATTAGTTGAACATTTAAGTTCAATAGAATCAGGCAATTGAAAAAGAAAAACTATATCTTAAATACTCCATATATTCAAGGAGAAACATTTCCTGTGTAAATCATTTTAGGTGTTGATTGCGAATTTTGCGAGCAACGTATTTAAGGTCTTAATTAAAGAGCTGGAAATTTTTTATTTCAATTGGATCCAAAAGAATGGCAAAAATACTAAACGCTTGATTATGGAATATAATTTCAAAGAAATTGTAAAATACTATGTTTAAGTAAAATCGCATAAAATGACAATACGTTAGTAAACAAAGTGTTATACATATTCGCATAAAATAAAAAAAAATACCCTTGCCAGCAATATTTTGGTCCCAAGAATATTTCTAGAGTTAGAGCAGACTTCGTCACTACAAAGTGCTAGAGTGCCATCCTATTTGATAAAAATATATTTGTAGAAGACATTATGTTAACCAAATAGAAAATTATTTTCGAAGTATTCTTTAGCTGTAGTGATTTTTTTTATGGACGTATAAAACGAGCACACATAGAAACGTATTCTCATACGCTAGTCATTCCTGAGGAAAGTAGACTTAGAAAATGCACAAATGAACAAAATGTGGACCAAACACGGGAGCACGAACAACGTAAGACGTGTTCGGTTGAAGTAAAGTTGAAAAGTACGACTTAAGTTTCTTTGAACGTAGTTGGAATCCTACTGAGCGTCTTAGTAACCCCCCCCCCCCCCTTCAGTATTAGGTAATACACTTTATAAAACACCTTATATTATCTTATCGTCTATACTCTAGGATAGCTACAGCATATGTCAATCCACTGATATTGATGAGCATATAAGGACATACTGCCAGAACCACAGTATATCGGAATACTAATTTCAACTTTAATCTTTTAAGTTTTTTAATCTGAGCTATTGTTATGCAGTGTAGTGAATATACAAAACATTAACATAAATAACATATTCTTGTTACACACAAGGCAGTTTTTCATCTGTGTCCACATATTGGAGTCCCGCGCCAAAAAAAAAAATGGGAGGCGTCTAGAAACGTTGAGAATACGACCACGATGCTATACGTTGCTGTAAGCTTTCAAGTCGACTGTCCATGTACGTTTTATATATATATATATATATATATATATATATATATATATATATATATATATAGAGGAGAGAGAGAGAGAGAGAGAGAGAGAGAGAAGCAAGTGTGCGTGCGTGGAAACGCCCTGGCTTCTTCACACCGCAACCTGGGTTCGATCCCAGCGGATCAATGTGTCCGGATTTTTAGCAAGTGGGGAATGTTTCGTAAGTCGCCGATGTCCATTCCCCCATCCTTCTCTTCCCAGACCACGAAAACATTCCTTAACTTTCCCCGCTGTAGGCGTCTCCTCATTTTTCCTTGTCGAGATTTCACGCCCCTTACTCGAGAGACCGTCATCCCAGTATCCGAATCCATCTCACCCCTCTGAAAGCTCCTTCCAATAAAACGTTCATCCCCCGTGGGAAGTTGCGGCGAGAAATGGATTAATCCGATATGCCCATCACCTCCTCTCCTCTATCGGAACCATTCCGAGGGCAGGAACTGTGCATCGCCGCTACAAGGAGGAACCAATATCGCGTCTGCAGATTAGCGCAACGAGATTTCAACCTGTAATGGTCTTGTGGTGCTGGTATGATCGTCCAGTTCGCCTCTGTGAGGTAAGCTGATTCTAGCTGCACCGAAATAAAACTCCATGTTGAATCAAACTAAGTTTGTTTGGGCGCGACATATTTATTTGTATGTACAGGAGCAACGAAATACTTTGTTGTTGAAACGAAAAATTATTTTGTTGTTATTATCTGTTTGCTCCTAACAAAGATTCGGTTTGTTCAATTAAAAACTCGTTCGGCTCTATGAACGTTAAACAATTTCTGTTGATATAAAGCAACTTCGGAGCCCGATCGAGATAACTAACCTAATTCAGCTGCGGCCGAGAGACACATCCTAGCGACCTCAACTAAAGTCAATACTGAAGAAAAACTGAATGTTTTAAAATTGATGCACTTCAAATACTGAACAACGTGCGCAAATACATATCTCGAGTTTTACATCTTTACTTTTTAGTGTCCTGTTGACCTTGTTTTATTAGGATGTTTATACTATTATTATGCATCAATAAATGTACAAACAATACAGCCACTTGCCCCACACAAACTCTCGAATTGTATTATCGGACGACGTCAATCGAATGAGTGGCCAAACAAATATATTGTTGACAGAGCAATTTGTTTCGGTCCGACACAAAGGTTTTGTTTATAATAACATGTATTTTGTTTGATGGACGAAATTAAGTTTGCTGTTTTTCAAGTTCTGTATACTCAACAAAATATTCTGTTTAGACAACTAAATATATTTTTGTCCCTATACAGACACACATTTTATTGGCATTTCTCTCAATGAAGAGCTTACGTCTTGCCGTTTTCGCTGGGAGTTTATGATTAGAGACAAACAAATTTCACGAATTTGTTTATTACCAGTGTAAGCTTCAAGCATTTATAATAATGTATTAATATTAATATTGCGCCAACGCCCTAGATCAGGGCTGTTCGATTAGTGTTCCCGTCGGGCCACTTACAAATAACACAATGATTGACGATACTCACACGCTTATAGACTGTTCACGGTAAAATGAGAACTTTTGAAAGCCCTTTCTTAAGATCTACTTGCATGCCCGTTGTGTATTATTCCGCCTTATGTAAAATTAACATTACCGTGACCTCGTCACTTTATCCATGCGTCGGCCAGGTGAAACTGTGAAATTATTAGAAAATTAAGTATTTTTCAAATTTGCGTATTTTTAGATTTCAGTGTATTAAAATCAACATAAAGTGAAATAAATAATATGAATTATCACAAATGGTTCCCTAACAATTTTTATTCAACGTTAAGATACGGAACTACTTCCCATCCATCGTTACCAACTTTACTAAGCGCATTTCACTCAGAGCGCCCATTCAAATATGTGCAAGTAGGGTAGTGACATTTTTCGAAGGTTGATTTCAAAAGTGCACATTTTATCGTGAACGGCCTTTAATAAAAGTTGTGGCTCACTTATTTATAATCATATTATTTACGCAATCGTGTGAAAAAATTAAATATATAATTTTATTACAATTTTTATGCTAGTGACAGTTACAGTCGGTGTTCAATTAGGTATCTGTATTCAAAAGTATGTAATAAAGAAAAATAATTTCTGATAAAATATTTGGTCTGCGGGCCAGTGTGACGAGCGAGTGAAGATATTTGGACGGCTCTTGAGAGACGAGGTCGTGAGAGTCTGTCAGGGTGAAGTGAGGTGAGTATGGAGCAGAGCCGGAACGAAAGGGCGGGGGGTAAACGGGAGATCACAGAGAAAACCCACGGACCAGCGGCATCATCCAGCACGATCACCACTTGTGAAAATCCGAGGTTGGGGGGGGGGAGGGTGACTCGGCTGGGGATTGAACCCTACTCTCTCTGGTGGGAGCCAGTGTGATGAGCCTGTGCTAGCCGCCAATTCAATAGATGACGCTTTGAATCGGGAGAGCAACATTGCAGGCAAACCACGTGCAAACTGGCTGCCTAGGTTCCGACTGGAGTTCCCACGAACTGTGCAATCTTGCGTGCTGCCGAATAAATGCCCATGACGCCCAAATCTCCTTTTTATGTTTCACTAAAAAAACCTAAGGAAACATTAAATGTGCCCAGAGTCTGCGCGGGAACTCTGAATAGATTCGTGAGTATTTTTGCGAATCTATTCGGAGGCGGTGAAGGGGAGAGCAATGGTGTGACGGAATTCATGTGTGTCCCTGTACAAAACCCGTGGAAAGTGCCTACGGTAGATAAAGGGCAGTGGTTTGAGTGGAGAGTCGTGTTGTCTGCCCTTCTGCCAAATCGAATACGCGAAATACTCGAAGCTTTGTGATGCGATCATTCAGCTACACACCAGTTAGGTTATACTGACCAATTACAGATTCCCCGTCGACAATTTCGCTGTAAAGTGCGATCACAAGTTCACATGTAAATGGCGTGGCCCGTGGTGGCAACCCTAACACACTCGAAAAAGGTTTATTGCTAACTGATAAGAAGTGTACAAGGGGAAAAAAGAGGTAGGTAGCATTTATGTTTAAACCTATTACTTTGCGCAGCCAGCCAGTAAACAAACACAGTTTCCACTGTAATTGCTTCGCAACTAACTTCAGACCATGCCATTGAAGAAAGGACAGCATGCTGTCAAAAATTTAGTTTATTTTTTTAATCTTTAAATTTTAAAATGTTTTTGATGACGTGAAGCTTATGGTATATCACATGGCCTTATTCCACACTAATCTGAAATGAAAATCAGTGGGACTAAGATAAATGGCAGTCTACAATATCTGTGAAACGTTCCACAGACAATTAATGCAACTTGCTACATTCGGGCAGCTTTCAGAGATATTATCCTGTATATTAAATAAAATTATGTCATACGGCATCGCCGGTGTGGAACAAGTTTTAATTTATTAGGGCTATTTTTTAAATAAATTTAAAAAAACGTGTTGCCGTAACCACAGAATACCGAGGCGCGACAGTCGCGTGTGTTCAGAATGGTCTCACGCCCTTAAAAACTGAAAAGTGGCTGTAGGCTGTTCACGGTAAAGTGAGTGAGTGAAGAGATTTGGGTGGCTCCTAACAGCGAGGTCTTGAGTGTAGTAAAGGTGATTGAGATGAGTATGGATCAGCGCCTGAATGAAAAGACGGGGAAAACGGAAGATCACCGAGAAAAACCCGCGGACCAGCGGCATCGTCCAGCACTAGTCCCACATGCGAAAATCCGGGGTCGATCATAAAGACAGAAAAGCCAACGCAAACGCGCATGATTAGATATCCTGTTATAGTTTTGTAGCCGCTGTGAAATATTTTGCCTTTAACGGCAAGAGTGCTGTTGCCGTCAGCTACCCTAAATATTTAGTTGCAAATGCAAAAATACATTTATTACCACAAAAGTATCCACAAATATCTTGGTAATGAGCGAACTGAAAGACTTATAGGATGTTCACGGTAAACCCAGCATTTTCTAACCACTTGTAAACACGTTGTGTATTACTCGACCATATGTAAAACTAACATTGCTATGGACTTCATCACTTTATTCATGCGTCGGTCAAATGAAACTGTGAAATTATTAAGAAAGTAAATGCTTTACAAATGTGCTCATTTTTTAAACTTCGATGCATTGAAAAAACCTAAAGCGAAAGAATTAATTTTAAGTTATCAACTTACCTAACAATTTTTATTCGACGTTAAGGTATGGAACTACTTTCCATCCGTCGTTACCGACTGTATTGGGCGAATGTCACTCATTGCGGCGTTTAAAATATATATGCATGGAGGGGCAGTGACTGTTTTATAAGGTTAATTTCCAAAGTGCTCACTGAACCATGAATACACTATACTCCGTGTGGGCTCATGCCACAATCTGTGCTCATACATTTCAGGCGTGTTATAAAGTACGTTGTTCACTTCGCCAAATCAACTCATTTATTTTTCGACTTTACAATAAATGCAACCTTTTTACCTTTTCTTAGGATCGTCCCTGAACACGCGGAGTTAATACACTTCAAAGAACACGCAATGATCAGAGCCGTAGCAAAAATGATTCAGGAAAACTGTTGTTACATAAAAGCAAGGTCAGGCGATTTTATACCGGGTACGTGCACTGAGTTTCCATTAAATTAAAAGCCGTTCAGTTAACTTATTCAAACCTAACAATTTCACATGCATATTTTATATAATTTTGTCAAGGGTATTTTTAAAACTTTTTGTAATTTTGGTTTTTGTTTGTAGCGTTAATAAATGTTCAATGTGGCAGGAAGCGTTAATATTTAAATACTTCAATTTGACATTTAACGCATAGCTAATTGACTGCCATTTAATTACTAATTACCTCAATCAGATTTGAAAACGCTGATACATCATTAAACGGCATAAATAATTAAAACTATACGCCAAATGACCTCCAGTGACCCTCGTATACGTGAGGGACACAACGGAACTAAAATTACACAGAAGATAATTTATGCGCGATTCACGCCTGACCATGATTAGGTTGGTAAATGCTATTGGATATGTTTTCCCGAAATAACATGCCACTCATAATTAACCATAACTATATGATATCAAGTTCCAGCACGTTTACATCAATATTGCTTCGAAGATTTTGTTTATTCTCCAATTGGTGGACGGCTTATAAATCAAATCGTAATGAGTAAGATAGGGTGCATATACCATATACTACATAGTAATGATTTACTCACCAAAATGAACACATTTTCATTGAGTAGTAGAAAGATATGAAATAAAGTGTTTAAAATGGATGGGTACGATTTAGTTATTATTGCACTGTGAGTATAGTTCATGCACTTCACCTTACCTAACCGAGGTTAAATTAAGCAATCTTGCATACAAAAGAAATCACACAGATCCATTTCGTAACAGAATGGAATCCCCCAGCCTAGAGTATGCGTTTCTGTCAAATATAACGCGAATGACTTTCGTGTAGCGTTTTGAAGGCGTAATTTTTTTTTTTTAATGTGTAAATTTGCCCCATAACAGACATAGGCGTGGACTTATCGCATGGAATCAAATCCTTATGAATTGCTTTAAAATGTTCTGGGGACGCCCGTAACGAAACAGAAAAACTAATAAAAGTAAGCAATGGTATTGCGTATTTTCAAATTGAACGGTGCAGTATTTCGTCCAGTTATTCTGTGCTGTGATCCCGTGGAAAATTATAACGGAAATTGTAATTTTAATAAGCAGTGATTTTCAAATCATTTCATTTTGGCAACTGGTTAGCATTTATGGTTGTTAAACGAACTGCGCGGTAAGTGATAATTTTTCTCGAAGACATCCTTATTGCATCAAGTAATTTAGCAAATGGAGTACTACTTGCAAAGTGCCAACACGCGATGTTATCTTCATGACATTTTGGTTCAGTATTTTTGGCAAGGCACATACTTAAATTCTGTGCGCAAGCACTGTACAATTTCCACGGGGCAGTCTGACTATCATCGATGAAATTATACGCAGTGGCAAATTTTTTTGGCATATATAAGTGAAATTTATAGGAAACTAAATGTAGGAAGGACCCTCGAACACTGTTTGTTTATATAGTAATAATAAGTACTACGACATAACTTACGTTTTTAGATGTTCTGTGCGTCATCTAAATATTTAATGCCCACAGCCTAGTTCTTAAAAATTTTATAATATTATTTACTAAATAATTTTTCTGCAATTAAAAAATTACTATAAACGCCTTCATTTTTTTTTTTACATATAATTCAGCTTACTTGGACGAACTAATGCGTATTTCCGATTTAAAGGATATTGTACCTGTACTAAGTAAATCAATAATGTCACGTGTAGTGAGCAGATGGAATTAAGTTTGCGAAAGTCTATCACAGATCGGAACTTGAAGTTATGTAGCCGTATAGGCTGTTCATGATAAATTGAGCACTTTTGAAAACCCTACTTAAGATCTACTTCTATGCACGATGTGTATTCTTCAACCACAGGTAAAATTAACGTTGCCGTGGTCCTGATAACTTCATCCATGTGTTGATCAAGTGGAAAACTGTAAAATCATTTGAAAAATAGATATTTAATAAATTTCCAATTTTTACACTTATGTGCATTAAAAAACAAAGAAATAGAGAAATTATTCCAAGATTCACAAATGCTTGCCTAACTCTTTTAATTCAACGATACGACATGGAACTACTTTCCCTTCATCGTTACCAACTTTACAGAGCGCATGCGATTCAGTGTTCCTTGATGAAATACATGCAATTAGGGGCAGTGATATTTTTCCAAGGTTAGTTTCAAAAGTGCTCAGTCAACCGTGAACAGCTTGTAGGTGAGTTGTCGTATTTGAAAAAAAAAAATTGCACAAAGAAATAATGTTGTGCGAACTCCAGTGCAGAGGGTATGTAGGCCTGGATACTTGGCTGTTGCAAACGACTCCGTGGAGACTCGGCCGTTCGTCTGGTAGATATACTGCGCCATTAACCCGCGTCGCAGTTCCTTGAAATACCCTCGTTTGTTTGCATTATGCAGCCACGGAACCACGCTCTTACTGGTTCAACAATTCCCCCCGCCGACCACGAGTGATTTGTTTTATTTTCGTCCTCGCCAAGGGGCGTTGTCATTTTTCAAATCTATACGAATTTTGTCCGAATCTATGCGTAGCCTGTGTAAACCATATAATATAGTCCATTCACGGTTACTTCGAACTTTTCTGAAGCCCTGCTGAAGTTCTACTTCCTGGATAGTCCGTCGCCTCGCGTAAACGAGTCTAGAAAATTACGCCAAACGGACAGCGCACCGCATTCGTGTGCTCTCAGTGTAATAATATATTGCATAAGAACTATTTATTACTAGGCATTACCAACACACTCTGACCTTGCTGCGTCCTAAACCAAGGGCGTGGCAAGGCAGGGTTTGCACAAGACCTAGTAAAACCGCCAGAACACAACAAATGGCAAAAGGCATGCAAAAACCATTTTCTTTTTCGTACAGTGTAAGGGTAAGTTGATATTTATAAACGATTTATAACAGAAGCAAAGAAGTGTGGCAATATTCTTTATTTTAAGTGTGTTCTTTCAATTCCTTTTTTCGTATTTCATAAATATGTGGAAAACTTCCATTCGTTATCATCCTTACATTTCATGTTGAAAAGTGAACATTATTATTTTCATTTCCCATATATAACAAATTTATTTAAAACATTTACATAAAAAGCCAGGTTGCAAAAAAAATAGAGTAAAATGCAACCGGATTCTTCAGGTACCAATACATTCGCTGGTATTTAGCTAATACTTGCAAATTAATCACACAGGTTATATTTATGCCCCTTACTGGCCATTTTAATAAGTAAATACAAAGTGTAAAAGGCCATCACAAAATATATTGAACAAGTGACCCTAAATTACCATCGTTACAAGATGTCGGCTTTATATCTGTCTCACCTACATTTATTCTTGACATTGCAACGTAATTTCTAGTTCCTGCACCAGGAAGAGACCCATTTTGGTAACACCTTACTGGTCATTAATCACAAAAAAAAACATTATAACCACAATGGTTATTTCATAAGTTACTCGTGATCCCAAGTGAATGGGAGCAACTGCTAAGCAATGCCAGCCTTAACTCCTGCTAGTAAATGTGATTTTCGCAAAGGCCCTAAACTCCGTAAAGTTTTCTCTTAAAACTGTCATGAAAATAAGGAGTTTCGCGAATATCCTACTTGATACGAAAAGTTAAGACCATAATCAAAGCCTGGGTTACAATTGTTTGCAAGTAGTTACAAATGTTTGCAAGTGTTTACATGTGTTTACCATTGTTTGCAAGTGGATACAAATGGTTACAAATGTTTACAAGTGTTTACCATTGTTTGCAAGTGGTTACGAATGTTTGCAAGTGGTTACAAGTGTCTTTATTTCTCAGCGATGACATGGTCACTGGTTACAGAAGGTAAAATTATCGAATTTTGGCCAAAAGGCCAACATTTTGCAAAACTTTCAAACCTTTAAAAATTCTCGTCCAGCATGGCCCTCGCCTAACGTCAAAGTGACGTAAGTGACCTGTTCGCTTTATGAGCATACATTTGTAAATCAATAAGAGTGCTACTTATCACTGGTAGAAGCTTGCCCCCTCGAGGTCGCTGACTGACCCCGATGGCAGCGTGTACCGGCATTAAATACACAGGTCCGCCCTCCTGCGCTACCGATCAAATTAATTTTCCCTTCAAAACCCGAATTTTCAAGAAATCGCTGGTGTTTTCAATTACTCCTGGGAGGGTTCAAGCTAATCACAACCAATAGCGTTTGACATTACCAAATATGGAGACAGACACAGCGGTCACCAATATCCCTTAGGGGGTCTGAAAAAAAAATTAGAATTTAAACACCCAATAATATTGCAGTATGCCCTCAACTTCCGCCCTCTTGACCAAGTCGCCGGGAACAACGCAACGAAATGTCACGTTTTTGGGCGGCGCCGCACCATCACAAGCTGGTCACCAAGTTGGCCGGCGACTGTGCTGCGCTCCGGTGACGGATCACTGAACCATCAGTCCGCTGTACACTTCTCTGCCAGGTCTAGTTGTTGCTGCACGTGAAAATAAAACACGGACATTAACAGTTATTTTCCCGGTATCTCAGATGTTTCGAAATCTTTTTACAGTGACGCGAAGCTGGCGAGTACCTTAAGGGTAGGTTTTATTAGTGTTATTAGTGTTTCAAGTCACATCGGAGGTTTTTAAACCTCGAACTCAACGCGTGATGGTGCTCGTGCATATCGGACAGTACGCCGCTCAATTTTAATTTTACAGGTAACCAAGCAAGCGCAGTTGGTAGTCGAGGGTGGTTGGGACGTGGTCCACCCCCATTAATATTAAGAGTATTTTTAGTAGTTGCAAGCTGATAATTATTCACAGACGTGCAGTGACGTGGCGCTACCCGTCACAGCACCTACTTTCCCCCTGTTTTTGGTAATATTAATTATAAATTAATTATTATAATTGATAGCTAATACATGAGAGGAAGTTCAATTTTACCAAAAATTAAGGCATTTTTATGTTACCACAAGTCTAACATGCTTGTGACAGATGAACGTCATACATGGGGTGATTTTCCGAAGGTCTCATTAAAAAAGTGCGAAGAAGCCGCGAATATAATATACGAATTTGCCATAAGGTAGTCAGGACTATACTTCGCAGCCTTATGAAAGTTCGTGGTCTTTGAAAGTTCGCGAAATTAATGGCGGGATACGTGAACAAAGTTATAACTGTTTGGAAAACATCGTAGATGATCGTCGATAGACACAGTATTGCTCAGAAGATACTGAGTTCTGGTTGTATCTGCTGACGAGTTGCTCTGCTGAATACCTTACATTTTTATCACCTGTTATTTCCCTTAGGCAGCCATTTGACGTAATAAAATAGCGGATTTACATCTCCGAACATGGATGCTGTATTACTTCAACAGTGTTTGGTAGTAGTGCCATACTACCATATATTGTTGTGGACTGTTATTATATACAAGACAATGATTCTCAGTTTTAGCAAAATGATTCGTCAGCTTGCAGCAGGAGCTTAACTTAATTTCAGTGACTTTATCGCTGACTGATTTCAATTATTCTGATTTAGAAAGCAGTGTGGGGATTGACACACTTTCCACTCAAATTACATATCTCTTTTTCACGTTAGGCTGTTCACGGTAGAGTAAGCAATTTTGGGGTCCTAGTTACTTTTTGCTACCAGCCATCTTTTATTCTTCCAGCACTATGCAAAATCAATATTGCCATATAGGTATTTCGCCGGCCTCGAAAGTTAACGTCTGAGGCTACATAATACAAATATTTATTGGTTATTATTCCAAAGTGCTCAGTTTACCGTGAATAGCCTATAACATGGCTTAAGGCATTCCTGACCCAAAGATAGAATAAAGCATCCAAGATGTCGTAAGGAATACATACACCCACCAAAAAATTCAGATTGTAATGCAGAAAATCTTCTTCTGCTTTGCAGATTCCAGCTCTGGGAAAAAAAAATATATATATTTTAGTGGCTGATATTTTCCCTCGAGCACAAAAAATGTAGAAGAGTGAAAGCTTGGAGTGTCAACTTCAGTTTAAAGTTGTAATTAAAGAAACCTAATTAACTTAAAATGTGTGTGTTTCGTTAATTCGCCCAGTGAGTCATCCGCGGTCCACGCATTTCTCCCAATTTCCTGATCACAGACTGAAATTGCACACAGAATGTTTGTTTACTTGATTGGCAAACAAGGTTATGAAGCCATCCCCTGCTCCGAAAATGTTAATTTTGGCAAATGGAAGGCCACCCTTAAAAATGGTTTTTAAGTCAATATTTTCAGTCGTTTTAAATGCGTGTCACTACGCGTAGGCCTATGGATTTGTTAGCTTTAGTAAAGGCTGTTTACTTTTGACAGTCCTGCTTACGATCTACTTTCTTCCTCAATCTGTATCCTTCCAACATAAGTAAAGTTTACATTAACACGGGCCTGATAACTTTATCCATGCGTCGGTTAAACAAAAGCGGGAATTCGTTAGGAACCTAGAATTGTCACCTGTGTATGCCAATTCGTACTCTAATTTGTACAAAGAATAAAAACCCCAACTTGATTTGCCATACATTTAAACATTACCCTCACGATGAAACGCTTATACTTGGAAATATTTACCTAATTCGGTGTTCAACCTAACTATAGTCTGTTCACGGTAAAGTGAGCACATTTGAGGCTCTTGTTACTTTTTCCTTCAGACATTTTTTTATTATGTAACCACCTATTAAAATAAACATTGCAATGTAAGTAGTAAACACAGTGTGCATATTCCACCGCACTTGGAAGTTCACGTCTAAGGCAAAAATAAAATAAATTTGTTGGCTATCATTCCAAACTAGAGAGCATTCAAAAGTGCTCACTTTAGCGTGAATATAGGCGCTGGACATTCCGGTGAGTGTGGTAGCATTGATACAGTAAACAGGCTGTGATTATTTTTTAACCGGCTCGATCGCGAATTGATTTACGAGCTGAAGTGTTGAAACAGTGTATTCTTTATAAGTGCCCTGTACTATGTCTAAAGGCTGTTCACGGTGAAGTGAGCGCTTTTTAAACCAACCTTAAAGAAATCTCACTACCCCTACCGGCATATATTTTAACGGGCGCAATGAGTGACATCTGTCTAGCAAATTTGGTAACGACGGAGGGTAAAGTAGTTTCATCATATTAACGCCGAACAAAAAGTGCTATGTAATTAGGTATCCATTTGTGATCACTTAAAATTATTTCTTTCGCTTTCTGCTTTTTTTAATGCATCGAAGTGTAAAAATGAGCAGATTTGTTAAGTATTTACTTTCGTAATAATTTCACAGTTTAATTTGATCGACGGGTAAATAAAGGGACGAGGCCCATGGCAATGTTAATTTTACTTAAGGCGGAGAATACACAATTCGTATAGGCTATTCACGGTAAAGTGAACACTTTTGAGGTCCTAGTTACTTTTTTCTTTCAGCCATATTTCATCTTTAAACAAAATTCTAAATCAATATTACAATGCAAGTAATAAACAGGGCATGTATATTCCACTGCACTCGGAAGTTTACTTCTAAGGACTAAAATAAAACACATTTTTTGACCATTATTCCAATTGAGAGGGTTTTCAGAAGTGCTCACTTTGCAGTGAACCGCCTATATACAATCAGCTCTTAAGCAGGGCTTTCAGAAGTGTTCATTTTAGCCGGGGAAAGAGTCTAAATTTAGTTTGATTCCCAACTGACTAGTACTTAAGGAGTTAGATAAATTTACATTTAGGAGTGTCATGTTGTAAGACATCCCTCGTAGTTTTCTCCGACATTACGTGCGTGCCTTTGTTTTGCTCCAGCGAAGTAAACTCCGTGAGTAAGATGTATCCTTCTAGGTGACCGCTTTGCGTGACAGGGAAATGAAATTGCGTGTCATTCGTGAAATTTGGTATGAACCGAGAGTGGAGAGATTCGAGTCGCACCTAACATCGAGGCCTTGAGATGAGGCTGAAATGAGGTGGATCAGTTCCGCAATAAGAAAAAGGGCTCGTCGAATCAAACAAGATTTGTTTGGTGCAACCAAATTATTTGCTTGCATAGGGGCAATGAAATATTTTGTTGCTGAAACCAAAATTATTTTGCTGTTCTCATTTTGGTTGCCCCGAACTGTAAGATTTGGTTGGTGCAAGTAAAGATTTGTTTGGCTACACGTACGTTAAACAGCTTGGGAAATTTAAAAATAATTTTACAAGTACGACGGGGTTTTCCGAAACTAGATCACTTGCGTTCGAGCGGTACGCCTTAGTAACCTCAGCTAACGTGTCAAGTAACGACTCTGGAAAACTTTTAAATAGATATAACGCAAATATTGGGCAACGTGTGCGAAAGTATATTTCAAGTTTTACAACTTTACTTATTAGTTTCTTGTTGCATTGTTTTATTTGTGTGTTCATACGATTGTTAAGCATCATCAGATGCACTAACAAACACGGTTACTATCCTAATAGTCACAAAATAATACAAACAAACTCTCGAGCTTGTATTTTCGAACGAAGGCAGTAGAATGAGCGACCAAACAAATATATACAGTTGATTCAACAAAATATTTAGTTGGCAGTCTAATTTTTTTTTGGCCCAACACGGAGATTTTGTTTATTCAAACATATGTTTTGTTAGACGAACAGAAGTCATTTTGTTGCTTTGTAAATTTTGTTTTCTAAACAATATATTTCGTTAGGGCAACTAAATATACCTATATTTGGCCTTATACAAACAAATATTTTGTTCGGTTTTCTCTCAGTGTGGAAGGCAAGGGAAGGGGAAATAGGGGACCCCGAGAAAACCCCTTCGTCCAGCGTCATCGTCTGGCGCTATTCGCACATGCGGAAGTCCGGGACCGCCCTAGCCGGGAATGGAGCCTGGTTCGCCTGGGTGGGAGGCGAGTAGTCTGGCCGCTACACCACCGCGGCACTCCATGAAATGAAATTCTGGGATGTAGCAAAGGCGGAATTAAGTGATGGGGGAATACTGAAGTACCTATCCTGATGGCATTTAGTTCTCCCAAATATCTGCAACGGTTTTGTGCTTGGATAAAAAAATATTTCGCGATAAACACTGCTAGGGCCTAACTTGCTAGTTAAAAAGTGCTCACGATAAAGTGAGCACTTTTGAAAGTCCTGCTTAAGATCTACTTGTATACACGTTGTGTGTTCTTCCGCTTTATGTAAAATTAACATTGCCATGGGCCTCATCACTTTATTCATGCATCGTTCAAGTGAAGCTGTGAAATAGTAAATATGTAACAATTCTGCTCATTTTTACACATAGATGCATTTAAAAAAAATCAAAAACTATATAAATAATTTATGCTATGCCAAATGGTCACCTAAAACTTTTTATTCGACATTGAGATACGGAACTACTTTTCTTCCATCGTTACCAACTTTACTGGGTGAATATCCCTCGGTTCGCCAGTAAAAAATATTTGCACTAAGGGGCAGTGACTTTTTTTCTAAGGTTGATTTCAAATGCGCTCGCTTTATCGTGAACAGCCTTTAACTAAGATTATGGGACTGTGACAAATGAAAATATTCCGCGGGAAATTTTTTCTAAAACACCGGAACGAAATGTTATAACTGCTAAATTGTCATAACGTGTTCGGTTGTGAATAACCTACTACAAATATTTCCATTTATGCGTGACTAGCTAATTGACAAAAAAGGGAAACATTTCTCAAAATAAGTAATGTAAGTTTCCTTAACTCTTGCACATATGTGCTCATATACATATGTTGTTTGTTGTATCTGTTGCTAGGGAAGATGACAATTTCATTTTTTGATAGAAAAAGTAGTGCTTTTGAGCCACCACAAAAGCGTGGTAAAACTTTTCCCTGTCATGTTTGGTCCCTAATTAATTTACGAGCTAAGTTGTTGCAACCGTTTTATTTATTTTTTTATGCGAACTGTACTTGAGCCGAGCTTACTTCTCGCGACCAGGAACCGCGAGCCGCGTGTTTGCTGACGTCAACGTTAGCCATTCACCAACCACAGATACAGAAACTTCAACAATTCAGATTACTCGGGAGAAATACTCTCAAAACGCCGCCCACTGACTCCATGTTCGCGTACAGTGCCGACAATAAATATCGTTTATGTGCAATATGCCCTCAATGTGCACATGAGCAGTGAACGGGGTTAAAGTAAGATGATAGCCACCAGAACTGCGCACTAATAAATGTATCAGGTTTTACTATAAAATCATCTATAAATAATAAGCTGCCCGCCCGCGTGTGTCTGTGTATTCGCATAAGTCTTCCAAATTACTTGATGGATTTTGATGTGGTTTTCACCATCATTTAGAGAACTTCATGAGGAAGGTTTATAGTACATTAATATTTAATGTAAAGATAGTAGAAAAAAATATGTCGAAGTTTTCTAATAAAGTCGGAAAAAGCCACTTTTCGGGCGCTTACATGGCTTACGCTGACTAAACCATAAGAGATACGCCAAATTAATGTACTACAGAACTGTAAATCTCAACAAGGTATACAAAATAGTCCGCGACAGAATATGTTTATCTTTTCAGGATGACCCACAGTAACAATTTTTCTCTTTTAAAATTTTACTAAAATACAGCTTTTTTAACAACAGAGTATTAATCCTTATCAAATTAAATATGGTATTTACACCACATCATTTCAGGAGCCAGAACAGATTTATTAATTACGAGCACCAACTGTATATTTTCATATCGCACCCGAGTGAGACCTGGACGGGTCGCTAATGTTAATATATTCGTTTTAAAGCGCAGTTAATCTGCCAGAGCTCACAAGTGAGTAACTATACTGCTATGCAATTTATACTGAATTCCCACCTATCAGTATCAAATGGCAAATACGTCTGCTGTTGGCGAGCCGTTGTTACCGCGTTAAATATTAAAATAATCAACACATTGTGGTCTGCACACATTTACTGGCACTTAAGACAAATGATAAGCGAGTCATCTATATCCACCACTATAAGCACACCGGTTCAGTTGGTGTCTGTGTTAGAACGTGCCATCGTCCTATTGGTCCATACCACACAGGAACCTTCCCTGTGCTTTACAGCGTTCATTATTGGCCGGCCATCAACCAATGGAGAGCCGAGCTGATAGTGGCCCAATAAAATGTCCTTTATCGTACAAAAAGATTTATACAATCAGTCATGTCCCTTTGAGCGGCTATGAGAAAAAAGAAATAAATTCCATCGGTATCAATATCATTGTTACTGCGCTGTCGTGTATTTGTGAGGTCATGTTAAACACTAGCCGAACGAATACTGCACATCCATGCGAGTTTTGTTCTGAACGACAAAGAAATTTTCAAAAAAATTATGCTCGAACTACACTCGAGCATAGTCTACAAAGTGTTAAACATCAGTTATTCATAAAGAAGCAATTATTTTCTAATGAACCATGTTCGCATGATTCACCAAGACATTTTAAAGATTATCGATAAGGACTGTTCACGATAAAGTGAGCACTTTTGGAATCAACCTGAGAAAAATATCATTGCTCCTACATGAATATATTTTAATGTGCGCACTGAGCGACATGCGTCCAGTGAAGTTGGTAACGATGGATGGGAAAGTAGTTCTATAACTTAACATAGAATAAAAAGTTTTAGAAAACAATTTCTGATAGCTTAAATTATTTCTTCCGCTTTCTGTTTTTTTTTTTTTTTAATGCATTGAAGTGTCAAAATGAGCCTATGTTTAAAATATTTACTTTTCAAATAATTTCGCAATTTCACTTGACCGACGCATGAATAAAGTGATGAGGTCAATGGCAGTGTTAAATTTACATTAGGTGGAATAATACACAACGTGCATACAAGTAGATCTTAAGCGGGGCTTTCAAAAGTGCTCAGTTTACCGTGAACAGTCTATAGTCAAATTTACCTTTTTCGCAATCTACCTATGGACTCTGAATAGAAATGTATATAAGTTGTTTGAAATATAAACCAATAATAGTTAAGTTGCGATCCCAAAAGTGCGATATATTGGAAATATGTGAATAATACTGCGAACCTCTGCTATTCGAACGGAACCCCAAGAAATATGGTCAAAAGCGTGTTAGATCAAAACAAGACTGCAGGTCGCTGAAACATCTGTAAGCCTAACCGGTATAATAGTTTAGCTGTAATAGGAAATATGCCGTGATTAGAGCATTTGCGATTCATTTTGGATGTTGAAAAGCAATGCACAGGGCAGGTACGAATCGACGTGGAAGGCTCCTCGTAAGGGCGCCAGATTAGTATGTAACGACACGCAGGGCAGACGTGAAGAAGGCGATATGCAAATGTAATGACCCATACGTTGGAGCAAATTATTATGTAATGGCACACGGGGGCATTAATTGGCATTTCCGTATTTTGTATTTACCGAGTTAACTCCGTCTTGCGTCATTACGGATTGCCTTTCTGTATACACACCGTACATTGTCGTAAAACATTCCGTAAATACACGGGAATTTTTAACAGTGTACGTACCGGAACCACAGTAAATACTGAGCAATGTCTTGTGTGTAGGTGTGGATATTCAACATATAAATATTAATTTACATATGCCACTATGCTAGGTACAGGACTACAGATAACTGCGAGCGAATTATGTGACTTAGACCACCGTGCTAGGCAGTTCAGTAGAGAGAGCATAATAGCTGCGCAGTGTTTTTCCCATTGATAGCTGTCTTGCCTTTGCTCATTACCTTTGCTAAGCTTTTCGGTGAGGTGATTTCAGTTGATGTGTAAAGAACACTTAGGAAAGGTCTGAATACAACCTAACTATAGCCTTGCACACTGCAGGCTGTAGAGCAGCAGACACCCTTGCTAAAGGCTGTTCACGATAAAGTGAGCACCTTAGAAAAATTTCACTGCCCCTGCCTACATACATTTTAACGGGCGGCCTGAGGGGCATGCGCCCAGTAAAGTTGGTAACGATGGATGGGAAGTAGTTCCGTATCATAATGTGGAATAGAAAGTGTTAGAAAACCATTTATGAAAGCTTAAATTATTTCTTTCGCTTTCTGTTTTTTAATGCATCTAAGTGTAAAAATGAACGGATCTGTAAAGTAATTACTTTATTAATAATCTCAGTTTTATTTGACTGACGCATGAATAAACTGACGAGGCTAATAGCAATGTTAATTTTACATGAGGTAGGAATACACAACGTGCATACAAGAAGATTTTAAGAAGGGCTTTCAAAAGCGTTCATTTTACCATGAACAGCCTATACCTACAAACACTCCGTTCAACTCAGCCGTTGCGCATAGTATTTGTATGCGAGCAGGAACACACACACAAAAACTATTTACTTTCAGGCAAGGAAAATTATAAGCATGATTATGAAGAGTATAGTTAAGCATCTCATTACTGAAATAATAGGATACACCACGTCTGTTTTCAGGATTTGATCTTTTAATGAGAAATTTATTTTCAAGTTTCAACTTTTAAAATGCCGAGTAAAAAAAAATGTTTTAAATCCTTGATGGCAATTGCAAAAAGAATATTCTATAGATTCCCAAGCTATTATCTTTGGGTAGTGGCCGTTCGTACACCTACTCCCAAAGACTTTGTGTGAGAAAATTAAAATTTCTTTAACTTACTCCCCAAATTAAAATTAAATCTTCCAAAAATTAAGCTGTCTCAAGTTAGCCGTGGAAACCGGATGCTGGGATACGTGTTCTTAATAGCAAAACAGAATCGCTTCGGCATCGACCTTCTGGAACAAATGTAATTTAGTTGAAATTATGTTGCCTGTAATACAGTAATGTAGAAATAAAACTCAGTCTTGGCTGTGTAAATCGGAAGTGCTTGTAGGACTCTGCTTTATTATATCAGGGACTGACAGGATGCGGGCCTCTCCTGCAGCAGGAGCATAAGCATATAGGGCGGTCTTTAACACGGAAGTGTTACGTAAGCCTACGGACCCGCCGGTAGTTCCTGGTACCTGCCAACTCCTGAACAGTTAACACGCGGAGGGGGCTTATCGGGCGTCTTAAATTCTTCGCGGCTCACGTCAAAAAAAACAAACTGAATTCAGGGGCATCACCGGACTCCCTAGTAAGCTAATTAAAAACCCTACACCGCACCCACCGGGGCGAGCGATCTACAGCAGTTCTTACCTGCTCGTGAGTTGAAGGCGAAGTGAACGCTAGCGTACAATGCCAACCTATCTTAACGCAGGGCTCGAACCTGCCAGCCAATCGAAAGGCTGCAAATTTAAACATATTCAAACAGGCCACCACAACGATACTAACGCCCCTAAAACCAAAGGATACGTGGTCTCGAAGAGTCGATACAAATATTAAAACCCTGAAGCACATACAAAATAGACCGAAAAATAAATACAAAAATAAATCTAACCAAACTAACTCCCTTAAACACTCATAATTGCCATCGCACAAGCTAATGATTAAAATCCTGCAATTGAATATTAAAAATACGAAAATCATAGATATTTACATAAGTGACAAATACTACGTGTGAATAAAATACAAAATGCATAAATTAATTAGGTATTCAAAATAATGCGTATTTCTTGTGTGCTACAATGTGTCTGCGTCCCTGCTTCATTCCATCTTTACCCTCCAGCCAGTTATTATTATTCATTCACGTGAGTGAGTGAAGAGATTTGGGTGGCTCTTAACAGCGAGGTATTGACCGCCGACGAGGGTGATTGAAGTGACTATGGAGCACAGCCGGAATGAAGGGGTGAGGGAAACGGGAGATCCCCCAGAAAACCCGCCGACCAACGGTATCGTCCGGCACAATTCTAACTTGCGAAAATCTGGAGATCCGGCCGGGGAATGAACCCGGTTCTTCAATCACGTAGTTCAGGAGTTCAATTGCCGCTCTTCTAACAACGAGAGCAGAGCTGGTAACAGATTATAACACGTTAGCCGATAACTTCGCCCGTCTTTAGGAAATTAAAAGTGCCATGTTTTTAACAAACAGAAGTGTGTGACCCATTAGTGCATCGGTTGTTATCTCCCGTCAAATATTCTCAGATGGTGGATATAAAATATTCACAGGTGGTGGATAACAAATATTCACAGGTGGTGGATATCAAATATTCACAGGTGGTGGATATCAAACATTCGCATGTGGTGGATATCAAACATTCGCATGTATTGTATATCAAACATTCATATGTGGTTGTGGATATCAAATATTCACAGGTGGTGGATATCAAATATTCACAGGTGGTGGATATCAAACATTCACATGTGGTGGATATCAAACAATCACATGTGGTGGATATCAAACATTCACAGGTGGTGGATATCAAATATTCACAGGTGGTGGATCAGGCTAAAACTATTTTTGAATTTGTTCTATAAACTTACGCAATTTCTGAAATTTCACAAAAATAACTGATTTTGATTTCCAATCTTCTAGCGGTTGTCTCACACGCTGTCATAGATTGTGATATATTTCTACCATGGTAGCTACTAACAATAACATTGCGTTTCTATTTATTTATATTTTTCATTCGCTCGGTCTTAATACGAACATTTTGTTCTGGGTCATAGAACATGTTAAGATCATGACAATTATGTTTCATAAAGAAAACATAACAATAACACATAAAAACAAAAACACACGGAAGATGCAATAGAAACTACACAATGTATTAAAAAAACATAATATACTGTTCTTGACAGTTATGTACGCCTATGATGATGAATATAATTTCGATTAATGGTGTAAAATTAGTTAGTTCGAAGATTGTATTTTAATTTTGTTCTAAATAACTTAAAATTCGTTTTATTCAAATTTTATAGGTTATTGTTTTCAAATTAATTAGTGGATGTGGTCTTTCCAATTAAAATCTCTATCTATCTATGTTGGCCTGCAGTATTTACTGGGTTGAAGCCATCTGTTTTATACCCAAGTGCAATTTACATACTGATGTTACCTGTTGCAAACTCAATAAGTTTAGGTATCCCTAAATTAACTGTTAATTTATAAATAGCAAACCATGAAGACAGAATTTGCATCTTCGCCTTTGAACTGAAGTTCTACTGACGCGTCATTAACTATAATACAATGAGACGTTAGGCGTGGCACTGTGTTTCATTATTTGCCTGTCAAAATAAGTACTCATTATTACGGTTACCCTCTGATTCAGTTCGCCATTCTGTTGTTGACGCGTCCAGGATTGCCAGTGGTGTATCAAAAGGAAAGGAAATTCAAAAGGAAATTCTTGAAGTGAGTCCTACCGTCTCTTGAATTCCGGACACTTTCTTCTCAAGTTACAGCATACAATATCTCTGCAACAAGAAATTGTTAGATCTCAGCGCATGAGTGAAACAAGTGTACAGAGGAGCCATCGTTTATCTGCGTATAACGGAGCCGCGGTGGCTGAGCGGTTAGCCTGCTCGCCTCCCACCAAGGCCAACCGGGTTTCTATTCCCGGCGGGGTCGACAGCCGGTTTTTCGCATGTGGGAATCGTGCCGGACGATGCCGCTGGTCGGTGGGTTTTCTCGGGGATCTCCTGTTTCCTCATCGAGCCCTTTCATTCCGGCGCTGCTCCGTACTCACCTCGCTTCACCCTCATCGGCTCTCAAGACCTCGATGTTAAAGAGCCGCCCATATCTCTTCACTCACTCACTCTGCGTATAACGCTAGCAGAAATATACCCAGGAATCTTTATGATATATGCGACAGGGATATATGTAATGCAAACTGCAGTGCGTCAAAATCAAAACACATGTAGTAGCAGTCGTTATGCGTGCATGCTAGTTTTTATCTCGGAAGTTTATATATTACGTGAACGAGCTAACTAACTACATTACAAACTTGGCTACTGGCATCGCAAGATCTACTGCTCAATGACTTCAACTGCAGTGCGCATTCGAAGAAATATTCGTAATTTATGAAACCTTATCGCACAATCCCTTCCGAGCAAACAGCTGCTGGGAGACCATATTTTATAGCCGTTGAGACTGGAGAAATAGATGTTGTAAGGGCCAAGAGTCGATGCACTTAGTTCCTTCGAAATATCTTAAATTTATATAAAACTGCCCAGATTACCGCCAAACCGAGCGTTATGCGTCATTTTTTAAATCCTTTGTCATTGAACCGAATGTAAGATAGTGCGAAATGCCGCGGCTTTCCACAAAACGAATGCGCAATTATTTCTGCCGCCGTACTTTCACGTGACGTCAGATATTTACTGCGTTTGTTTTTCTTCTTCTTTTCAGTAAGCCATTAAATTTTTTGAAGACAAGTCAGAAGTAGGGCGTAGCCATGTCGTATAAATGACCACCTACTGGTATTAAAGGCTGTTCACGTTAAAGCGAGCACTTTAGAAATGAATCTTAGAAAAAAGTCACTGCCCCTGCATGCATATATTTTAATGGGCGCACTGAGTGATATTCGCCCAGTAAAGTTGTTCACAATGGATGGAAAGTAGTTCCATATCTTAACGTCGAATAAAAGTGTTAGGCAACCATTTTTGATAACTTGATTTTTTTTTTTTTTTCTGTTTTTTTTAATTCATCGAAGTGTAAAAATGAACAAAATTGTAAAGTATATTCTTTCTTAATAATTTCAGAGTTTAATTTGACCGAGGCATGAATAAAGTGATGAGGTCCATGGCAGTGTCAGTTTTACATAAGGCGGAGGAATACACAACATGCATACAAGCAGATCGTAAGCTGGGCTTTAAAAGGTGCTATACCGTGAACAGGCTATACCTACAGTAGGTTACTTTCGTGGTTTATAAGAGGCGCTGATGTTTGCCATAAATGACGTACGGCTTCTCTGGTAGCCATGCAGATCAACGCGTCGTCTTGTCGTCATAAACTCGTCGCCCACCAAGGTGAACCAGGTTCGATTGCCGGCTAGGTCGTCCCCCGCGGATTTTCTTATGTGGGAATCACGCCGGACGATCCCACTGGTCGGCGAGTTTTCTCGGGGATCTTCCATTTCCTCCACCCTTTCAACCAGGCGCTGCTCCGCACTCACCTCACTTCGCCATCATTGGCTCTCATGTCATCGATGTTAAGAGCCTCTCACGTCTCATATCTCACACACTCTCTCTCTCTCTTCTCTTGTAATTAATTCATGGATTACGAGATATTGCACGAGCCATAGAAAATGCGAATCGCCTGATTGCATTCGTTGGTAAATATTATTGTTTAACATCGAGTGTACGGAATGGGAATGCAGTAAGGTTAATTTTAGCAACCGCGCGGGATAGAGAACCGCACTCCCCATTGTCAGGAGAAATATTAGTTCCCGATGTCGTTTCATTCAAACTATAACTACGAACATTTCTCGTGTATCCATGAATATTATGCACGGGGAATTCCACACGGCGGCACGAACGCCGTAGGTGTACTTTAAGTATGTTCATTGATTTTAAATGCTGTTCATGATAAACTGAACACTTTCGGAATCAACCTTATAAAAAAAGTCACTTCTCCTACGTTCGTATATTTTAACGGACGCACTGAGTGACGTGTGTCCAGTAAAGTTGGTAACGATCGATGGGAAGTAGTTCCATGTCTTGACGTCAAATAAATAGTAGCAGTTAACCATTTGCGATAACTTAAATAATTTCCTTCTCCTTCTGTTTTTAAATGCATGTAAGTGTAAAAATAAGCAGATTTCGAAGATATTAAGTTTTCTAATAATTCTATAGTTCCACGTGACCGACGCATAAATAAAGTAATAAGACCCATGTCAATGCTAATTTTACGTAAAGTGGAGGAATACACAACGTGCATATGAGTAGATCATAAGCAGGGCTTTCAAAAGTGCTCATTTTACTGTGAACAGCCTATATAGTCTATTCGCGAATCGAACCTTTGAAAAATCATCCAATGTACGACGTGTTTGGTTGTGGGTTAAATATGCTATGTATCACAAGCATTTTATACTCATGTTAACATAAAATAACCTATTTTTGGTTAAATTAAACTATTACATATATCTGATTTCCAAATTTTAATATTGCATTATAATTAATACGAATAAAAACAAAGAGATAATAGGTATGTTGGAAATGACTAGTAGGAAATAGTTCTCATGAAAATATCATTACACTGAGTGCGCACGAATACGGTGAGTGGTCCCTTTGGTGTAAGCTTTGTTTGCATGGGGCGAAGGAATATCCTGGAAGCAGAACTTTAGCAGGACGTCAAAATTGGATGTAACCGGGAATGTATTTTACAGCATTTTTTTCTGCTCAGGAAACTAAAGGAGGAAAATATGTACAAATCAATGTGTAGTCTATTCACGGTAAAGTGAGCATTTTTTAAGGCCTTGCTAAATTTTTCCTTTCAGTCAGTTTCTATCTCTCTGCCACTTTTTAATATAAACATTGCCATGTTATCAATAAACATAGTGTATACATTCCACCCCAAAAGTTAACGCCCGAAGCTGGCATACAATATATTTATTAGTGGTTAGTGCCTGTTGGAAGGGCCTTAAAAAGTGTTAACTTTACCGTGAACAGCCCATAGCAACGAGAGTGGCCGAGCCACATAAGCGTTACGCGTACCTCCAGAGGATAGGCGGGTATTGTTAATCCGTGCAATCCCCTCTCGTACACAATGATTCCCACACATGTACCTGCGTAGAGATCAGAACGCTCTGCTGTACCCGGCAGCGACGTGGGAATACGCAATGTGCGTAGCCCGGGGCGGCCGAAAGCGCGTTAGCATAACAAAAGGGCGTGACTGCGAAGCAGATCCGCAGGCAGGTCGAGTGTGGCCGCACGCTTCAGCCTATCAGAAGCCGGAGGAGGTAACGTTTCAACCTTACAGCGCCTTACGGCAAACATCCAGTGTACGATGACGTCGAGCGTTCAATGTTGTTTCAGTTACAGGCAGATTGATTTAGTGAATATTAACGTTCAGTAACATTGAATTTCGTAGAAATAAAATGCATGATACAATAACTCTCTTAACGAAGAAATTTCCCTGGTTGGAAATGGCTGTGGTGAAGAGGTGCCGTTTATATACAGCCTTTTAATGCTCTCACAACTGTATGTATATATACGTAGTGTCACTACGATATTACTTACATATTCGACCTCAAGCATTTTGTCTTGATTCACAGGACAGTTCTTGAGAGCAAAATGTTTATGCGCCCTTATACCGTATTCTAATTTAACAAGTAGCCTATTTATTCTAAGCGTCCAACGCGTCCAATTGTTATATCTCCATTAAATTCCGCACTATCTAAAATCTCTACGGAAATAATTGTAATGAAAATTCTACATTTCTCCACGAAACTTCAATAAACCTACGTGTTTGCGCCTTCATCGGTTCATCAAGAGGCGTATGCATACAGGAAGGTAGAATCATAGCCATTCTTTCCTAAGGAAAGTTGACCATAGACTGTATGAGGTAAAATGAGCACTTTTGAAAGCCCTGCTTAAGATCTGCTTGTATGCACGTTGCGTATTCATCCGCTTTAAGTAAAATTAACATTTCCATGTGCCTCATCACATTGTTCATTCGTCGGTCAAATGAAACTGTAGAATTATTAGAAAAGTAAATATTTTACAAATTTGCAAATTTTTGCACTTAGCTGCATTTAAAAATCAGAACGCGAAAGAAATAATTTTAATTATTCTCAAACGGTTACCTATCAATTATTATTTGGCGTTAAGATATGGAACTACTTTCCATCCATCGCTACCAACTATACCGGGCGCATGCATACAGTGGCCCGTTAGAATATAAGCAGGCAGGGTCAGTGACTTTTTTCTAAGGTTAATTTCACAAGAGCTCACTTTATTGTGAATAGCCTTTAACTATAATAGACTTTAGGTTCGAATCTGTGTGCATTCGTCGTCATTGTGTTCCATTGGCGGTGGCATGACTTCAAGTTCGACGTGTGTGTAAAACTACAGCAAACACTGTACGAACGAATGGAGTGCAAAATTGTGTTATAGGGGGAGCGAGTTCTTATACACGGATTCAGGTGTAATGTTAAATCGAACAGAAAATCTACGGGTATACATACTTCAGGCTGTTCTGCTTTAGTGTACAGTAACTCGCTAGAAGTTGACAGTTCTCTTGTTTGCTCGGGTAGCAGCCACCTCTTCTTTGTGTTGTAACCCACGTATGTTTGATTCGCTCGTGTGGTACATCGACTATACAGCTAAAACACTCGCCATTGGATCGTATTTCTCCAGGGTGGGTCAGATCAACGGCCCGTTTAACAACACGAGCGGTAATTAAATCTACCTCTTCAATGGTTAACTTGTTGCTGAGGTACATCGCAGAAGGTAAACTCTATTAAATTATTCGGAATTGTACCATACCAGTGTACACGCTCAGTGATAAAGCGGGATTGGTAACTTTTTTTCCCCTATACATTCATCGTAGCGTTCCTACATTTGCTCAGGAAACAGTCAAATGCGTAGGGAAATTCCCAGCTGAGTATAGTAGCGATGCTAAACATTCCTATAAGTGCAGCTTGATGTGGTATTAGTGCCAAACAGCGTATAGGCTGAAAACTTCCATTGCAGTTTAGGAAGTTAAGCAGAACATTTTTTTTTACAGTGTGTGGTTCCGAGTAATCACGGATGGGCGAATGCCTGGTATGCGACAACTCACGTGCGCTGAGCCCAATATGTTTGAGAATTCTATACACTTTCGTGTTGAAAGTAGGCATTCCTCCACATCCTCGCGAAGGGTAGCATTAATATCCACGCAACGCACTTAAAATGAAATTATTTCCCTACTTCGTCCGGGTTAACTTTATTCTGTCAGTGAGCCAAACAGTATTTTAGAACGTGTCGGCGAAACGGAGGTGCTTTAGTTCAAGCCGAAACTGGCGTTCCTTAAAGTGGACTATTCCGAAATGCGTAAGGAAGTTTCAGATTCCAATGACTGAACGTGAATGAAGATTCCAGGTCAAGGTACTGTTTGGTTTATTCATGTTGACCTGGAAAGGACTTTGACCAGCGAAACGAGCAGCAAGTTTGTTAGGACTCGTGTCAACAACAAGCCCACTCTCGTGGCGACGGTAAACATGGTTCCACCAAGTTCCTTCTTCCTCTGTTTGTCGGTGATTGGTAAGCCAGAAAAAGGAAGAGGGGAGAGAGAGAGAGAGCAGAGAGAGAGAGAGAGAGAGAGAGAGAGAGAAATGGCTCGGTCTGAAAGTAAAGTGGTGAACCGTAGTTCACGACAGTCCATTTGAGCGATGTGGAGAATAGAAAAAAATGCCGTCGTGGGACGTAATGCCTACGGTTTGTTTCACTTGCGACCCGGGTAACTTTTCTCATCTGCGTGTGTGTGTGTGTGTGTTTGAGGGGGGGGGGGGGCGGTGTTGCGCGTTCTCCGCTGAGAGTTCGTAGACCACACTCCCCTCCCCCGTGAGTTCCGGCGACCCAACTCGTTCCAGCGGCTCTCACCCCCCCTCCCCTTTTTTATTTTTTCTTTCGTCTCCGCCAACACCTGATTCCGACCGTCCCCTGCCGCTTCTGCAGATATTCGTCGTTCCCGTGTCACAATATTTAGGTCGTGTCCGAATTAAAAAAATTTTGTTATTACGTTAGTTTTGTAAATTCGTGATTTGGTATATATCAGTTCGGACGTAGTCGACAGTCATTTGTTTAGCACTCGTGGCAATACATCATTGCACTAACAGTGCAAAATATTTTTATCTAAATTTAATGCTTAAAACAGCCAAAATATTTCTGCAATCATCACTGAAATACTACGAATACGTTAATAAATAAGAAAATAATAAATTATGCAATAATGACATTAAATTTTTTTTGCCATACATATAACACACACATACACACACAAATCACAACACTTACTGGCTTTTTAAACTATGCCTAGTGTATTTTATGTATGTGCAGTTATTTGTTTTAAAAGTCATTTTATTTATGCATTCGCGCATGTGTTTTTAAACTAAAAACGAACATGGCGCTGATTTTGTCATTTTGTATTTTTGCGAACGTCCGCTACATACAAAATACGGAATTCCAAATTACCAAATACGTCACCAATTTTGTAAACAAAATCGGGTCACGTGATCATTTTGCCAACAAAATCTGCCTATTCAGACACCATTGGGAATGTTTACGTATATAACGTTTAAAATCTACTAATGGTTTAATACGTTTGTACCTAATTTTCACTCTGTGTTGTTTCCTGCTTATGCAAAAAGGCAGGAACTTAGTGATAAAATATTAACATGTTCGCGAATTTTTGTAACACGCAGATAACACGAAGTTAAAATCACGCTCAAAAATACTGAACAACTCGTATAAAGTAAATTTTCTATGATCATACATTGTCAGTAATTAGGTACTTACTATGAATCCGAAATTATGGCTAGAGACCTGAGAAATTCGCGAGTTCAGTGACCTTTAGGCTAGACTTCAGAGTCGTATATAATCTCAAACAGATATCAACTGTTTATTGGTTGATTGTTGTGGTAGTAAACGGCGGTGGTTGGGCGCACAATTTATTGCATGGTTTTTATCGTCTCACTTATCTCTAGGAGGTGTGAAACAACACGTCGACCAATTACGTACTTAACATGAACGTACAAGTGCGTGAATTCCAACTTGTCTAGAAATGAACCCGCGAAATTCTCGAGTCTATCCCGCGAAAACGAAGAATTTCTGCTATAGGGTTGAAGTCCAGCATTAAGTTATCTGCTGGTAAGAGACAAACCTTGGCTTTTAGTTAGGCGTCCCAATCTGAAAAGTTTACTGCATCGTACTGCTGACGTTTCCAAAGGAACGTTGTTTGTCTCGAAAAAAACATGCATGGAAAACGTGATAGAGTGCGCAAGCAAGCTGCACAGAAATCACCCTTCGTGTTCCAACATTTCCAACACTAGATTGCTTTTCTGCGAACAGCATTATGAAAAACGACGTAGGTAGGATTTGAAGTTAGAATACTGTTTATGTAAAAAAAAAAAAAGTGCATACAGATATTTGTAAACTTCCTCTAAACAATTTTTAGAGCACCGAGAGAAAGGTTTGTTCAACACAAGGAAACTCCTGTTTGTATGCAACCAAATGTATATTAATTTAATATCCCCAACAAAATTTTCTGTTCAGTTAACAAAAAATCCTTACAAACAAAATGGATTTTGTTCATCTATCAAAATACACGTCCGAATAAATAAAACCTCTATTTTTGGCCGAATATATTAGACTGTCAACAAAATATTGTGTTGAACCAATTGAACATTTATTGGTTTAACAACTCATTAGATTGCCTTCTTTCGAAAAAAAAAATACAACTCGGAGGTTTGTTTGAATTTTTTTTTGACAATAAGGATAGTAACAGCGTATGATCGTGCATTTATTGAAGCTTAACAACGGTGTAAAAATCCCAAGAAAACAAGTTCAACAGGAAATTGAAGAGCGAGCTGTAAAACTGGAAATATTATTCACACATCTGTCCAGTATTTGCGATGCATGTACTTAAAACACTGAGATTTCTTCAGCTGCTACGTTAGCTAAGGTTGCTCGGACGTAATGGTAGGGTGAAAGTGACGTGGGTTCGGATCTTGGTTGCGCTGTCACTTTCTGTTACAATATCCAAAACTGTTTAACGTAACTAAGTAGTCCCAAACAAATCTTAGCCGCGCAACAAAATAATTTCGTTTCTGTAACGAAATATTTTGTTGCCACGACATACGTAATTGATTTCTTTGCGCCGAACAAATTTTGTTCAATTCAACGAAATCTTTCTACCTGTGCGTAACTAGAATTTACTCGAGGCACTCGAAGTCTTTTATTAATGTCAAAGGCTGGAGCTGTAGAAAATTCAAACATGGACAGAAACGTTCATCGCTGTTGATCACGCGACTTTGACAAAAAATGTTTGGTTTGGGGTAGGTCAGTGTTGGGTACATGCGCAGAATACGAATATCCGTCTACCTCATCTTTAGTCTATGCAAAATCTCGCCCCAGCTGAGATACAAAAAACTCTCACCCTGAAATAAATAATCATAGAAAGTGAGATAACAGAGAATTATTTAGTAATTTGTCTGTGTCAGGCGATATTGCTTATACCAGGAGACATAAGAAAACCTATTATAATAAAAACAAAGGAATAATTCATGGGATAACATGTAAAACACTTTGACCATCAATTACGTGACAAGCAACATTAAATGTTCTGAAAGCAAGTACGTCATTAGGATAGAAATTCACCATACTTTTAGCCACTTCTATAAATACTGTCCTTGCTGAAACAGCTTCTTGCTGTAAACCAAAATCAAGTCTTAAGTTCACAGTAGTGAAAGACTCACCTGCTTCAATAATGTTGTGACGGTAGAAATATAATTCTCCATTGACTGAAAAATGGACTGAATAAAAATAAGCGTTTTTTTTTTGTTGTTTTGTAATTGCTACCAAATAGTTGACGTCACTATAAAACAATTTCGTTGTCGCCAGAAGCAATCGTTGCCGCTATCTCCCTACCCCACGCCAGAGCATATCATCATGCCGTTTAATGACCTGCGCTGCGAAGGGAAAAAGAGCTAAATGCTTGCGGTAAATTAATTTTCATCAGCAACCTGAACCACGCGATATCTTTTACAATGAATTTGTAATTGACTTGCATAGCGCACCGTAATTGCGTCCTCCGCGCATCTCTGTGCTCGTTCTCTTCTGCGGTTCGCCCACCCGCAAAAATGTTATTTTAAACCGGCTTGAAATTTAATGTTTGCCCAAGTTAATGAATACATAAATTATGGACCGAATTCCTCGTGTCGTACTCGTTTGTGCCAGTCTCACGGACACGCCGCAGTTTTTTTTTTTTTTTAGCAATTAACGCCGGAATATCTCTCAGGTTGCCAAAGGCTCGAGAAGAATAGCAGTTGAATAGCGATAGGGAAATGGGTCGCGTTTGTTTCCATTACGTCAACTAATAATAGTTTCAAACTGTACGCATCTGTGAATGTTCAAAAGCAACAGGGAACTGTGCTCTTACGAGGTTTCAGTAGTGCTATGCAAGGTTTATCCCTGCAAGGTTTTAGTCGATAAATACCGTGCACGCTTAAGTTGCCATACAGAC
Source organism: Dryococelus australis (assembly GCA_029891345.1). Classification (NCBI taxonomy): domain Eukaryota; kingdom Metazoa; phylum Arthropoda; class Insecta; order Phasmatodea; family Phasmatidae; genus Dryococelus; species Dryococelus australis. Next base: position 42,252,150 of record CM057003.1, read on the forward strand.
TCGAATATCTCCATATTTCCAAGGCCCTCACATCAGTGGTGTAGGCCATTCACGGTCACTTCACACTTTTTTTCTGAAGCCCTGCTTAAGTTTTACTTACTGGATATTCCTCCGCCTATTGCTAACAAAGCTTACCCCGACTCCAAGAAAATGACACCAAAGGGACGACGCACCGCATTATGCGCACTTAGTGAAATAGTATATTCCATAAGAACTATTTCTTACTACGCATTACAAACACCTATTTCCTCGCTGCTTTTATTTATATTAATAACTAGCTTTTACCTGCGGCTTCATCCGCGTGCTAAAATCAAACCTTAATTATAATGACCAAGTGCTCTGTCTTAATGGTTGGTGTCATATTTTATATATTCCCTGAGGAACTGCTAGTTTTTCCGGTATGAAAAATATCCCGTGTGTTAATCCAGAACATAATCTACCCCTGTACCAAATTTCATCCACATCCGTCGAGCCTTTACGGCGTGATTGAGTGACAAACAAACATACAAATTTTCGCATTTATAACATTATTAGGAGAAGGATAAATGAAATATTCTAATGCATATATGAAATATAGGCAAAAGTTCAATTTAACCAAATATAAAGTACTTTTATGTTAAAACACTTGTCATACATGACATATATAGGAAACAACTAAACACATAATATCTGGGGTAAGTTTTCAAAGGTTTGATTTAAAATGCGTGAAGAAACCGCGAACTGACTATAGGTAGGACTTAATGTCTACTAGTTGTCGGCGAGTAAGAAGAAACAGGGAGAGGAATCCGCTATGGCCTGTAGTGAGGATCGATCCAAGCACTCGCCTCAAGTGATCTCGGGAAACCACGGAAAGCCGAAATTAGGACGGCCGAACGGGGAATCAAACACACACTGTAAAAGTTTTTTTGTGATTTTTACTTAGAAATCGTTTGTCATTTTACAAATTCTTGTAACGTTACAAAGATTTCTCTCGTGAGACTACAAGGGCCGTGTTTGTAGCGGAGCTCAAGAAATGTTCGTACAATACTGACCCGTATCCATGAGCTTCAGCAACATGGCGGACATTCAACGAAGAACGTTAAACCGTATATAGCTGTATAAAAACTGGGTGATGTAAAGTGTAGTTGCGTGCAAAAAGGAAATGTATTGCTGGTTTGAATAACGTAAAATGCTTAAAATACTCAAATAATCGTAATAAAAGGACAGTTTCAACCAAACGTGACCGTATTATTCATTAACTGTTAATGTTTCCTAGCTACACGGAACTTTTAAAATGAAATAAAGTACCGGTAAATGTATTCTTCTTAATCAAACAACTTCCTTAATAATTTGTAAGTACTTGGAGTTATATTTTATATAAATATAAGTGTTAACTCCGCAAGTCAAGTTGGTCTAGTTGTTAAGGGTACAGGGTAATAAGATAAGACGTTCTTTTTTTTATATTCATCACATTTCCTTTCCTAGAAGAGAAAAATTATGTTATGTACACTTTTAAATACTGTAAGTTGTAATACAAGGCTATTATTTGTAATAGTACAAATATGTGTTTTGCAGTTACAAGGTAACTGTTTGTAGTTTTACAAAGGAATTTCTTGGCAAATGGGTTTCCATGGATTTTTCTTGTAAAAGTACAAAAAAAAAATTTTATAGAGTGCAGGTACACCCTTATACTAGTTTCAAGGTTTTCCGCTCCACAAACTCGCTCGGTCTGACATTAAAGTTTTGATTAAATCTGGTGGCACGTAACACTTCATTACACATGTGCCGACTAATCGCATCAAGAGGAAGTTCTAGTATATCAGAGTGGCCACTATTATCCTTGTTGCCTAGAACTTCAGGTATCGTGTAATCAGGAGGAAGTTCTAGTATATCAGAGTGGCCACTATTATCCTTGTTGCCTAGAACTTCAGGTATCGTGTAATCAGGAGGAAGTTCTAGTATATCAGAGTGGCCACTATTATCCTTGTTGCCTAGAACTTCAGGTATCGTGTAATCAGGAGGAAGTTCTAGTATATCAGAGTGGCCACTATTATCCTTGTTGCCTAGAACTTCAGGTATCGTGTAATTAGGATTCGCTAACATGGACTCACAATTTTAGAGGTTAATTTTGTTAAGTGTTAAGTTTAGTTTATTTACTAATTTTACTCCCGGCCCAGGCTTCTTCCGCCTTTCTGCTTTGCAGACGCACTAACTCGCCTAGGCGGTGAATGTAATTTTACTCCTGGCCCAGGCTTCTTCCGCCTTTGTGCTTTGCAGACGCACTAACTCGCCTAGGCGGTGAATGTAATTTTACTCCCGGCCCGGGCTTCTTCCACCTTTGTGCTTTGCAGACGCACTAACTCGCCTAGGCGGTGAATGTAATTTTACTCCTGGCCCAGGCTTCTTCCGCCTTTGTGCTTTGCAGACGCACTAACTCGCCTAGGCGGTGAATGTAATTTTACTCCTGGCCCAGGCTTCTTCCACCTTTGTGCTTTGCAGACGCACTAACTCGCCTAGGCGGTGAATGTAATTTTCACCAGGAATCACAAACAACTTAGGCTGTTCTTGTTAATTAAGCTTGTATAAGCTCTGCTTAGGATCTACTTTATTTCTCATTCTATATCCTTCCGCTGTATTTGTGTTTTACATTGCCATGAACCGCCTCACTATATTGACACATTTACTTTCTTAAAATTTCTACGGCTTCGCTTGCACGATGCATGAATAACGTGCGAAATCGCCATATTACTTCGTAAAAAAAAATTAATTCGAAGTTTGCTGTACGGCAAAGGAAAACCATTTCTTTGGGGCTGTTTTGTTAATAGTATCACATATCTGCTTTAATTCAAATTGGAGGTCAGAGTAACGCGAGTTTGATTTTATAAAGTGTTTTCTTTGTACTTTTCCATGGGAATATTTCCTAGCTTTACTGCCAAGAAATAGACATTCTTTGAAAAGCTTTCGTTCACAGTAAAGAAATATAACTTCGTACTAAAGGTAAAAGTTTACCAGTATTAAAGGTTTCGTGTTGTACATTTTGGTGCAGGCTATTCACGGTAAAATGAGCACTTTCGAAAGCCCTACTTAAGATCTACTTGTATGCACGTTGTGTGTTCTTCCGCTTTATGTAAAATAACATTTTCATGGGCCTCGTCGCTTTTTTCATGCGTCGGGCAAGTGTAAATGTGAAATTATTAGCGAAGTAAACATTTAAGAAATCTGCTAATTTTTGCATTTCAGTGCGTTAGAAAAAAAAACAGGACGCGAAAGAAATTATTTAAATTATTGCAGATGGTTGCCTAACACTTTTTATTCGACTTAAGATACGGAACTACTTCCCATCCATCGTTACCAACTTTACTGAGCTCATGCCACTCAGGGCGCCCGTTAAGATACATGCAGTGACTTTTTTCTAAGGTTGTTTTCTAAAGTGCTCACTTTACCGAGAACAACCTTTACTCTGTACATGACATTGTCCCGGCGCTAACATTCATACGCCAATATATTCTGCAGCTACGAAATTGCAACTGAGGAAATTAACAGTCTTCTTGCAGACGTTTGATGCCATCGCGAAGTACAGTGATTCACCAAGTCGCTAACTTCAATTCTTCCAAAGAGGTGGCATTATATTCCGACCCATGTTACCACCTGACAAAACCAATTTATCGAAAGTAGTAAACGAACAATTAAACGAGTGTCACAGGACGTCATCCTAGTAAAACGTGGGATGCGGGTTCGAGTCTTGAAGCCTCCTCGTTGGTTTTTCTTTTCGTTTTTAGTGAATATAATGTTTAAATATTAGTTACTTCTCTCGTATTTACTAATCACAGTTATTTTTCAGGGCACAGATTTTCTTTCGAGTGTAACTGACATCGCCACAAAGACGTATGCTGACGTAATGTAACTACAATGCAATGTTATCACTGTCATTACCATAGATCAAACGAAACTTATGTTTGTGAGAAGCCTACTTTGCAGTGGTTCACATTAAAAAAAAAACTATAGTACAGTTCGTGGTTACTTCGCACTTATTTGAATCAACGTTTAGTTATTTCCTAAATATGGAATGGACCACGAGCCTTTTACACCTCTGTTAATATAGAAGTAACTTATTTTTCGTAAATTTAAAATTCTACCTGTATTTCATTTATAAATTATATTATTTCATTTATAATAAATACGAATAAAAACAGTGAGAATACAACTGTGTTGGTAGCACCTAGTAAGAAATAGTTCTCATGTAACAAATTGTTACAACAGTGTGCGCACGAATCCAGTGCGTTGTTTTTTGGTGTAATTTTCCATACAAAGTTAAGCTTAATTAGCATGAGGCGGAGGAATATTTTCGAAGTAGAACTTTAGCAGTGCTTAAAAAAAAATGCGTGAAGTAACCTTGAATGGCTTATAACTTTTTCTTTGCGGCAATAAATGTTGTCTAGCCAAAAAAAAAATATATATATATATAGTTTTTACAGGGTGTACTTATAAAATAAAATAACACATCACTAGACATGAATTCACATGTTACACGTTCAGTACAAAGATCGAGTTTAGTTACTAAAGGCTGTTCACGATAAAGTGATCACTTTTGAAATCAACTTGTAAAAAATGTTACTGCCTCTGTCTGCGTATAGTTTTCTAGCACACTGAGTGGCATACAGCCTGTGAGGTTGGTAACAGCGTTGAATTAAAAGTGTCAAGTAAACGTTTGTGAATACTAAAATTTTTTCTTTATTTTCCTGGTCTTTTATTGCCTAAAAATGTAATGTTAAGCAAATCTGTAAAATATTCACTTTCCTAATTATTTCACAGTTACGCTCGACCAACACACGAATAAAGTGGTGAGACACATGGTAATGCCAATTGTACGCAAGCGGAAGAATACACAATGTGCCTGCAAGGAGATCTTAAGCAGGGATGTCAAAAAGTGCTCAGTTTAACGTGAACCACCTATACTTTTGCTCGCTGTCAACTTAACTGGACACCTGCGTGCCAGTGTTTGCCGTAGTTACGGACAGTCATTTTAATTTTCCAACACTGATTTCAAACATTTACACTGCACCGTGAGCAGCCTTTAATAACAGGTCGTTTGTAATTGGTAATCTAACCGCTATCACTTCTACGCGGTGGGTGGAGAAGCCCAAAGTTATCCAGTCCCTGGACATTGTCAGATCCTGTCGGAACACCGCCTCAAAAGCATCCACATCGGTCCGTCAGTCGGCTACCGAGCAACTTCACTGGGACCCTGATCCAATTAACCACAGTGTTTCAAATATGCACAGACAACCCGCTTACTCTCCGCAGCTTTCGCGAGTTTCAAAACAGCTCTCAAATACATAGACCACTTAAAAAAAATTCTACCCGATATATCGTCGAGAGTCGCTTGGGAATGATTTCCAGTAGATCCGATACTTTATATATTACCGGTATCGCATGCTCAAGCGTATACGTGTCAGCCTGCCCTCTGGAGGTAATTCAGGAGTGAGTTAAAGTAAAGTTGATTGTGCTCAGGTTGTGTTCACGTTGTATATTCCTCCGCCTTACGTAAAATTAACATCGCAATGTGCTTCATAACTTTATTCGTGCGTCGGTAAGTGAAACTGTGAAATTATTAGGAAACTAAATATTTTCTAATTCACATATTTACTCTTATGTACATGAATTTAAAAATCAGAAAGTGGAATAAATAATTTAAGTTATCACATATTGTTACCTAACTCTTTTTTATTCGACGTTAAGATATGGAACTACTTTCCTTCCATCGCTACCAACTTTACTGGGCGAATGTCAGTCACTCAGTACGCCCATTGAAATATAGGCAGGAGAGGCAGTGAATTTTTTCTTACGTTCACTAGAAAGTGCTCACTTTATCGTGAACATTCTCTAAAATATTTAGCTATGTGAAGGTTAAAAGATAAATATTTCACTTTGTTAAGTATTTATTTTATATTTGATTTATGATTATTGCAATTATTATTTTTTAACGCATAACAAAAAAAAATCCGGTACACAATGCAAGACTAGCGCTTACATATTTGCGAAAAATTTTAGTTGCTAAACTAAAAGAATTGAACTTCCCAACCCCTTTGTTAATGGATAATAGGTTCTGTTTGGTTCATGCTATCTTAGAAAGAAACGTCAGTCATTGGGGACGCTCTTCATCCAGACTTCACACTCTCGTAACAGAATATTTTGTTCTGTTGTACCGCAAATATGGCTACTCATAAAATATAGCAGTATGCTTTTAAACAAATTTAAATTATCACATGAACTATATGTCAGTGGATAATTATTATTTATTGTAGTGCAGGGTACCTTAAAATGTGTTTTCCTCACGAACTGTCATTGAGTTACGACGATGTTGTTATCAGGATGTCAGCGACCGAATCAATATTTACTATTGGAACAGTTTCAAACGAATTTAGTGGATTTTAAAGCACGCATCGACTCTTGTGAACAGCGAAGGAGCCAACTTGGAAGTTACTCACAAACGCGAGTACGCCTTACCGTACAGGCGTCAGTGACAGTTGACGGCGGATTCAAACGTTCGTCTACCAAACCGAGCAGACAGAGTAGATAGCAACTACAGCCGATAACAGATCTTCTCGCGACTTCTACGTTATCCGCGTTGTCTGCCTATAACGCGTCCCACTCTTACATTGGAGTATAGAGGAATGGGGCGCAATGTTGCCAAATTACTCCAGCTTTGCGACGTGGCTGGCAGGCTGAGTGACAAATGGGTGGCGAAGGAAATGGCTTGATTAAGAGGTTTTTATCTGTTTACCTCCCTGACAACTCTTTAAGATAATCCAATAATTCAACGCAAAGCTAAGCGGCTCCTTTGAAAGCGACACCCGTGAGAAACACTCTCATTGTGACTGCATGGCGCGCAAGCAACGAAAGTGGCATTTTTCTTAGGCTGGATAAAGATAACACATCAGGCAACAGTGCACGCAGGAACAAGGACCGAGTCAACGACAGAAACCATGTATTGGAAAGAGAGAGAGAGAGAGAGAGAGAGAGATGATAGTCCATTACACAGCACACTAAACTTTTTCCCACGCAGACAAAGCTCAATGCCTGATATCGAAAGCAACCAAAATGGCGGGCATCGAAAATTATTTATTGAGATTAAGAGCGCGGTAAATAGCTACAGGAATTCCCAAATACTTGTCACATAGCGTGAGTGCCTGGTATTGTACGTTAGACCTATATTGCACACTGATCCAGCCGGGGTAGCAGACCTTTTGCGGTTTTGCTCGTCCACAGTTCTTGGAAAAGGAGAGTGGCCTGGGTTTTAGGGGGGGGGGGGGCACTGCGAGGTAGTTGGAATTAGTTTACCCACTGTGGTTTGCTGAAATGTATTGATAGATATTAATTTATAAATGGCGAAAAAAATTCCACGTGTTATAAAAGGTAATGCTAGCGGTAATTGTAATTGTCTGCGCGAAGAAAGCGGAGTGTACTAGGAACATTAAACGCAGTGTTTATGCAATGTTAGCAATTTGGTTAGCATAAAACCGCATTACGCAGATACAGATATGAAATTTTACAATATTGCCAAGTGTGGTCGCACGTCCATTATATATATATATATATGCGTTTTATGCTAACCAAATTGCTAACATGCATAAACACTGCGTTTAATGTTCCTAGTACACACACACACATATATATATATATATATATATATATATATATATATATATATATATATATATATATTGTGTGTGTGTGTGTGTGTGTGTGTGTGTGTGTGTGTGTGTGTGTGTGTTATACGAATGAAACGCTAGCAAGCTGTGCATGAATTTTAATAAATTAAATGAATCTTTTCTCATTTTTTAAAAGTATGTAACGCTATTCACTGCAAACATATTTTGTAATTTGTGCTTTTAATGTTTATATACTTCTAAAAACTTTTGTAAACAAACGATAACGTCTCATGCGGTAACTTGGGCACTTAAAACTATGTTTAATTTCATGATAGCGAAAATGTTAATCTAAAACCAATTGTTACTTTCCTTCGAAAATAACGTACGTGTCATTTGTGTTACGTTTCGTGTATTTTAACAAGCATACGAGGAAAAAATACAACTGTCCCTAGTTACCTCGCAAGTAATACCTTCTGAGGTCTTCAGAGCTGATGAATGAAATTAGAAATGAAATTTATGTATTGAGCAGCGCCAGGAATGCAATTTTTTTTGGGTGGGGGGGGGGAGGATGAGGGAGTTTCTCGAGGTAACCTGTGGACCAACGGAATTGTCCATGCACAATTCCCACATGGAAAATCTGGCAGTGACCCCGCCGGGGATCGAACCCGGAACGATTTGGTTGGATGAGAACGCTCCAGCAATCGCTCGACCACAGCGGCTCTCATGTACCGAGAATTTCTCTTGTGGCATCATTTTCTATAGGACATATTCATATTCACGAACTGCAGCAACTTATATTATCAGTAAGGTGTCCTCCTATAATCCATCTCAGGACAGATACTCCACTTTGCCCGAATTTCCCGCTTGCGCAATTCAGTTTGCCGTACACGTATAAGATTTACTAAGGACTCCAAATGTAGCTACCGCACATAATGAATGTTAAAATACCACACAAGAAAATTTGCAGTACGCAATAGTTTCATTTATATGCATCTTGTTATCATAGAATGGTAGCTATGTGTGCTGTGAAATCTCTGGAGAGGGGAGAGAAGAGAGAGAGAGAGAGAGAGAGAGAGAGAGAGAGAGAGAGAGAGAGAGATTGATTCTCTGTATGAATCCATTACCGGTATCGCAAATTTTGTAAATAAAATACTTCCAGTTCAAAGTCCGTGTTCGTACAATAACAGTAAAATGGACAAGCTATTGTATTTCATACAATGAATAAGTATACAACTTTTAAAATCATTATTTTGGCAACGAAAATTTACAAATTTTTTTTCTAAATGTGAGTTTTTACAGCGTACATTTAACAAGCTCTAAAAACTACTACCACCACATAAGTAAGAGAATTTTTTTATTCACGGATCTATGGGAATGAGAACACTGTTGTGCCAGAACAGTCTATGAAATTTTGCTTCAGCATGCAGTTTAAATTCCCACTCTCATGAAATTCTACATTTAACCAAAAAGAAAAAAAAAATTAACAGACGTCTCCAAAATTTCATTTAATTGCTCACAAAAATTATTCTTATCTTGTCAAGATACGTTTTATAGCTGTCCGGATAATTTGAACCATAAACTAGAAAGACGTTACGGCATGTATTTTTTAATTCGAAACTCGCATAATTATTGTACATATTTTTAGAAACCTAAACAGAATATAAATGTCAGAATCTAATACGTTATCCACAGTATTCAAAAATAGGTTTCTTAAAAATACTGCGGTGGTGTCACCCGGATTTACATATGTGGGAATCGTACCTGCAAGATGCCGTTATTTGGCGGCTTTTCTCGGGTTGAGTTGAGAGATTTGGGTGGTTTCTATGGTCTTGAGAGCCAATGAGGGGTGAATGATGTGGTTATGGAGCAGCACCGGGAATGGAGGGTGGGGGAAACGGGAGATCCCCGAGAAAACTCGCTGACATGCGGCATCGTCCCGACACGATTCCCACATACGAAAATCTGTGGACCGACCCCGCCAGGAATCGAGCCCGGATCATCTTGGCGGGAGACGAGCGCTCTAACCACTTGACCACCGTGACCCCGCTTTTCTCGGGGTTCTCCCGTTTTCCCACCCTTCATTCCAGGCGCTGTTCACCTCATGCCATCCTTCATCGGATCGCAAGACAATACATTTTTAATAGCCGTCCGAAAATATCAAGTCAACTTAAAAAATTCTCCCAGTTGTAAATAATATTTTGACATAAGATGTTACAATTCAAGGAAATAAGTTATTAAATAATTTATTGCTGTTAATTTTTTGCGACGCAAGACTACACAAATGTACACATTCATTCTGCCTCAGGTCATTAATATTTAACAACAGTTAGAAATGTTTCAAACATGCATGTACTCAATAACTGAGCGAAGGTTTTGCTATAGTTATATCTGGCACTGTAAAGTGTAAAACTTCTTACAATAGGATATGCTGCTTTTCATGTTTATCGTTTTATTACATATCAAAACTGCAATTACGTAATTTAGTGTACATGAAGCTCTACAGAATTGTGTAATAATTAATAAAAGTATTTAATTACAGTAGAATTTTCTCAGTCTATGATACCGTTTCATTGTCGCACATCTGCATATTTTGTTACGAAATGGCATTTGCTAGAAGCACGAGGGGGGGGGGGGGATTGCGTTTGTCAACTCAACTGCTCCCGCCTGGGGAGACGGGCCTTCCCCCCCCCCCCCCAATCGTACCAAGCCACAACATGAGTCACCAATGCTGTGAACAATAGCGAATGTACACAGCATGAAACAGGATCCCCCAAATGGTCAGCATTATCTACTCTGCTCGTTTCGTGCTGAAGGGATAGGATAAAAGTGTCCTATCTCCAAGCAGTGAAGTGGGATATTTTCGGCTCATACATGGTGTTGCAGTGCATTACGCGTATGCATATAAATCGCCTTCGTGTAAAAATAATTCTTTCCATAAACCATCTACTATGAAAGAAAGTGACACGTAACTATTTTAATTTTTACTTTTTCGATATTCCGATTACTTTATTTTCTGCAACTTGTGTAAGTTGCTCTAATATAGCCATTTATTATTATTTTAAATTGTATATTAACAAAAATTTTGACTAAAAATTTTAAAACAGGAATTCCTAATTTTAGCTTTCCTTACTGGCATGTAAAAATCTCATTCTTCTGCATAAACTTGTTTGACCTCTATTTACTGCCGCAATGACCTCTAAAACAGCTCTAAATGATGCCGTTTATCACCCTCTCTACACTTACAAACAGTGTGTGCATCTATCTGTATGGGAGGGGGGTTATCAGGGAATTCTCATTTTTATAGTATTTTACCAATGCTCGTGTAAGAAAAATTATTCTGCCAGGGAAAGCAACTTCCGTCCATGAGAAGTAATAATGCAGTACGACTGATTAGATGAATCACTCTATATGCTGTCCACTGAAAAATGAGCCCTTTTGAAAGCCCTGCTTAAGATCTACTTGTATGCACATTGTGTGTTCTTCCTCCCCTTATACAAAATTAATATTGCCATGGGCCTCGTTGATTTATTCATGCGTCCTTCAAGTGCAATTGTGAAACTATTACAAAAGAAAATGTTTTGCAAATCTGCACATTTCTACACTTCGATGCATTAAAAACAAACATAATGTGAAAAATAATTTAAATTATCACAAATATTTGCCTGACACTTTTTATTCGGCGTTGAGATATGGAACTACTGTCCCGTCACTGTTACCAACTTTACTGGACGCATGTCACTCAGTTCGCCGGTTAAAATATATGCGGGTAATGATAGTGACTTTTTTCTAAGGTTGATTTCAAAAGTGCTCATTTTACCATGAACAGCCTTTACTTAAGCTGGAATGTACTGGCTGTAAAACACACGAGGCCACTGACGACTAAAACACACTGACCGAGTGGCGTGTGGCGAAGTGTTGTTAGGTAAGCTGGTGCTTGCTCAGTTCTGTACACACTCGGTGCACTCAGCACGTACTAGTAAACCTGAGTGGGCCGGGAGAAACTGTCCGTACTGCGGCCAGTCACGAGTGAGCGGCGAAGCACCCATTACACATGTGCTGTGACGTCAAATGCACCACTGAGTTTAAGTGGCCGATGTGTCATCTAGAAAAGATTAGACACAGAGCAAAACACAGTTCACCCTACAACAGTTCACCACACGCGCTGAACTGACTGCTAAAAATCTTTGGTTAGGAATAACTTATAAGCCATTGGATTTGTATTGTTGGTCTCTAATAACTTAAACTAATGCATGCAGTATTATTACCTTAGGTATCATGTATGACTTAAAATAAATTAAATTTTTATAAATGTTGGAGCCGGTGCAGCTAAGCTGTTAGCGCACTCGCCCCCTACCCATGTGAACCGGTTTCAATCCACTGCCGGGTTACTCGCGAATTTTCGCAAGTGGCAATCTGTCAGACTATGCCGCTGGTCAGGGGTTTTCTGGGCGATCTCCCGTTTCCCCTGACCTTTCATTTCGGCGCTGCTCCATACCCACCTCACTTCACCTTCATCGGCTCCCAAGACCCCAAATATGTTCACTCCACTACAACATACTGCTATGTCTCTTTCTGAAGTCCCTGTTGCGCGGTCAGATGACTCCCATAGAAAAAACTGCTTCAATACAAAGTTAGCAGAAGAAAATTAAAAGTAATCTCACGTGACCAAAACGTCATTACAACCGCCATATTTGTGTGAGAATTTTGGACGGCTACAGTTTCCATCAAACATTTTGTATACTGTACCAGTTATGAAGTTTCTTTGACTTTTTACAAGTTCAGCCAACCGGATCGTGCATAAAAAAAACTGCCATTTCCGCCTCCATAAAACTTTAAAATGGCCACCGATAACTAGAAAAAGATAAGGTTATTGAGATAATCATTTAGTTGAATATATGCCAGCACAAGAATGGCGCTGGGAGCGCACATAGGTAGATATTAGTACAAAATCAAATATGCGGCATTATCTACGCTAAACAGTTAAAATTTTATCAAGTTGTGAAAATAATTAATAGAATTCCAGCTATTCATAGACTACGCGACAACATAGGAACAGTGTCCCGCTTTTAAAAATTATTTTTAAATCAATAATCAGACTATGTTAGTCAAATAAAAAACTTTGACAGTGTGATAATTTTTTGAACGTAAGCCCATTCAAGATTATTTTGCCAACGGTTTTAGATATAAATATATATAGTCTTATTTGGTTTTGTTATTTAATTGTTCAACATATTAGGAAGAAAGAAAAAATTGGATCGTGATAGGAGCTTTAGAGTGCTATATAAGTTTCTTTTCCCTTTGGTAGAATACAACGGCAGCTTTGTCCGGCTTTTTTGGATAGACACGAAGTGTTGTTATAGTCAACTGTTTCCCCGCACAACGGTGCGATAACCATAAACAGTAGAATGCAATTATTATTTTTATAAATATGTATTTTGTAATTACAAGTTACAATAATTTTTGCGGCACTAAAATGTAGATTAGATACATTTTTTTTTACATAGCATAGCTGTGGAAAATATGAGGTTGAGTCACATAAAACCGTTTGCATTTTTTTTCTGTTGTGCAATTTCCTGAATAGACGAGATGTAAAATGACATTGCTTTTCCACACAGACCCCCTTCCGTGCAATACGAGCGTTCTATTGCTCATGTAGTGCATGAATACCCAGGAAAAAAAAAAGTATTCTTGCGTTGCGTGTAACTACTCATTGCACTACTTGCTGCACCTCTTTACCGGAGCTGCAACGTGCATGATACATCCCCGTACTGGACTTTCATTCTGTGATGAATTCCACTGGTTTGGATCCCTTCACTTCTTAAAAAAGAAGGGAATAATCGACCGCTGCTGTTCTCTCGTGCACCGGCCAGTAAAAGGGGCCGAGAATATTAAACAACGCGATTGATTATAGGCCAATTTAAAACTCGTCGAGAGCGAGGTTTTTTGTAGTCGGGACAGCGGACCAAGAAGACATGGAGATGGGTATGGCCGGCCGTCGTTAAATGCCTCCTAGAATCAGCCTCCGGCAACATAAACAAGGCGGGGACTTTCCAATTAGATTGCAATAGCAGTGTTGTGCGGTAATAAAACTTATAATTAATTAGCATCTTGATATTCCATTTAAGCTGCCCCGATCATTAATCACGTAAATAGTTATCGTATATTACTTAAGTTCAATAAGCCCCATCTTGTACTGTTGTGCTCTACCTAATCATGACTTATTATTTAGCTACGTCCATAACACCTTTCAGAAAATGTTTGACTTAAAAGCTAATTCGTAAAGAGCAGTCATCTTGACGCAGTAGCTGCGTTCTTGTATAGCATGCCTGCTTCGTTCTACCACCTGTTGGTTATGCATCGCACTGTGTCTCTTTCCATCGCCATCTTTCCGGACTGTCGAAGCACAGAGTAATTATGAATAAAGGCTGTTCACGATAAAGTGACCACTTTTTGAAATCAGCCTTAGAAGAAAGCCAATGCGCATAGCTGGATATATTCTACTGGGCGCACTAAGTGGCATGCGCCCGGTAATGCGGGAGTCACATAGCTCCGAAAAACACAGCACGACACGACATAAACTGCAACCACGACACAATGATTACGTTTTCAATGTGACTGCTAGAATTTACAGCCCGGCAGTTTACTGACGCGGCAGGAAGAGGAAGAATTGTCCGGAACCATTTAGAAGGCACTGATTGACTATGCTAGTTTCAAAGACGGTGGACAGACGGGAAATTTGGAATACATGATGGCGCGAAGTGTTGTCGCTGGGGATACACGAATTTCGCGAAAAGATTTCCGCTCATGCCAAATTTCAATACCCTACGAGCGTGCCAGCAGTTTCCTTTTGCTTATTGGCGGCGTGTGTCTGTGAGAAACATTTTCTTAGTTGAATGGCCAATAAGAATTAAGTTACTCCGATACTAGACCACCCAATCACAAAAGCGGATCTGAGCTAAAGTGTTTAGAAATACAACAGGTCGTGAAATCTTTTCGCGAAATTCGTGTGCCCCTAATTATCGCTAATGCGTGAAAAGGTAAAATCATTATTTTTAAGAGTTAAATACAGTAATTTTCGAATTTTTTTTTTCTTTTAAGCTGCGTATTTGCCATTGTAAGGAAGCTTGCCATACAATTTCATTTTGCAAGGTTGTATACTCTATGTGTCGAGCCGCACGACACGATGGAAATATACATTATTTCTAATCCAAAATTATGATCGGATCCCAGAATTTGTCGGTCTTACGTCAGATCTAGCTTGTATTTCATTGGCTGTTTAGTTTTAACTGTCGTGTCGAGGCTGTCGTGTCTTGCTTGTCGGGACTATGTGATTCCGGAATAAAGTTGGCAACGACCATGTCTTAACGTTGAATAAAAAATGTTAGGTAACCATTTGCGATAAATTTATTTCTTGCGCTTTCTGTTTTTAATTCATTTATGTGTAAAAATTAGCAGATTTTTAAAATACTTACTTTTCTAATAATTTCACAGAATTACTTGTCCGGCGCATGAATAAATTGATGAGACCCACAACAACGTTAATTTTGCGTAACGCGGAAGAATACACAACGTGCATACAAGTGTTCAGTTTACTGTGAACAGCCCAGCCTGTACGCATAGATGGAAGTGCCGTTCATTCCGCGAACTTGAGCCGCACACGCCAGCAAAATGGCGTCACTAAACCAGCAACACGCCGAGAAACACCTTCCGTCAATCAGCGCCTGATGGTGATTTACTCGCCAGCCGGGTGTCCCAGACAGTAGGGAGGGAACCTGTTGCAGCACGCGGCAGCGAAATTCCGCGAAAAGATTTTGAGACAAAATACATTTCAAAGCACTGTAGGGTCGTCCAGTTTATTTTTATTGGCCGGGACATGTTCTGATTCGTGTGAACTGTTTGCGTACGAATCACGAAGGTTCAGTGACGGAGTTAATAGCTGAGGTGTCTGTGTAGTGTTGAAGTCTACTGTGCGCTGCCTATCAGACACACGGCCACGTTGCCAGAGCCTCGCGAAACCAATCAGCGAATATAATAACCCACATCAAAGGAGCCGCCGCCCCATTTCGCCCCCTGTGTATACTTACCTATAGTTAGGGATAGGAAAAATTTGCGAGTTCAGTGACCTGTAGGCTAGACTCCACAGTCGTGTGTATATTGAAGCCTCAGATGTTTTTCACTGGCTGCTATCCCAGAGAGTAGCCAGTGTTACTTCACACCTGGCAGTATGGCACTCGCTACTTGTTTCCTTGCGAGTCTGCTATTGGCTCCGAGTTGTCCAGGACGTGTACAATAAGCTGCGATCCAGTTGCAAATTCGACTTCAGTGTACACGTGTTTGACGTCTAGCTTGTCCTGAAATGAACTCGCGAAATGTTCCTATCCCTACCTATAGTTTATTCGCGGTTTCTTCCCACTTTAAGAATCAAACCTTTGAAAAATCATACCATGTATGGCGTCGTTAGTTATTTCCTAAATACTCCATGTATCACGAGCGTTTTATACCTCTGGTAACTTGAAAGTCTCTTATTTTTCGTTAAATTAAAGTTTTACCAATATTTTATTTGTAAATTATATTATTTCATTTATAATAAGTATGATTAAAAGCAGTAAGAAAACATGCGTGTTGGTAGAGCCTAATAAGAAATAGTTCTCATGAATTCGGCGCGTTGTCCGTAGTGTAATTTTTCTCATATTAGTTAAGCTTCGGTTGCATAAAGCGGAGGAATATCACGGAAGTAGAACTTTAGCAGGGCTTCAGAAAAAAAAAACAGTGAAGTAACCGGGAATGGATTATATAGGCCGTTCACAGTAAACTGAGCACTTTTGAAAGCCCTTCCACCACATGCACAGCTGACATCGGCATGAGCCTGGTCACATTATTCCTCCTCCGGTCAAGTAAAACTATAAAATTATTCAAAAAATAAACATTAAAAAAATTTGCTAATTATTACACTTGTATGCATTTAAAAAAAAAACAGAAAGTAAAATAATGAATTCGGTATTCACAATTGTCTACCAAACACATTTATTTCAACGTAATATCATGGAACTACTTTCCTTTCGTCGTTGCCAACTTTACCAGGCGCGTTGTCGGCCACAGTGTCCCCTTTAAAATAGACGCAGGTAGTGGCAGTGACGTTTTTCGAAGGTTGATTTCAAAAGCGCTTATTTTACCGTGAACAGCCTTCGACTCTTTGGTTGAAAAGTATTTCAATATTTTGTATCATTTTTAATGTTTTCATCGTTTCACCTACATCGTATATTAACAAAGCAAATATTATAGACTTCGTGTTCGTTATAGAGAGGCAGAGCTGATTTCGTATGTTCCATCAGAGATGTAAAAATACAATATTTCTATTACAGCGTTACGACAAAAATCTCGCAAAATTTTTTCTTTCTTGTTTGCAAAATTTGCGAGGACATTTAGTGTGTATTAAGTCAATTGAAGAGTTACATGAAGTCGGGCAGGAGAAGTTACTCAAAATAATTTTATTGGATCAACTTGTTGCTTAGTAATATTAACGTTCATAGCGATGCCGAATAAACAGGATGGATTTTTACGATTTGCACGCATTTGAATCAACACTTGAGTTTTCACGGGGGAAATGTTTGTTTACGACTTTATGTGATGCGTACAGCTAAAGAAAAGGTTTGAGTGAGATATCTCTTTTAAATTGCGAGCAGAGTGGAGTGAGTATATCGTGCGAAGGGTAATGGGAAAAAAGAAGTTATATTTCCTTTTGTCTTGCAGAACCTTCTCCCTAGCGTTAAGCCCTAATCTTTAGAAATGTCCACCGCACAAGGAGTTAGGGAGAGATGGTTAAGAGTTTGATGAGAAGGGGGAGGGGAGGGGGTAAAAACTTGGGGATGTTGGGGTAGGGAAAAATAAATGTTAGGGAGGCGGACAGTGCAATAAGCTGTAAAGCTCTTAATTCCGTGAGTGGACTCTTCTGCTCGAAGGGGCGCGATGTTTTCCGGCCACCAGGCAGCAGCACTGCTGCTAAATCCGTGCTCTCCCCCCTCCTCCTTTTTCAATTTTCCTGCTCCTCGTTTTCCGCCCCTTCTCTCCCTGTTGCTAGTCCACCAGATCCGCCATGGAGGAGTGGGGATGATGCTACATGAAATGGTTGCTGAGGTACAAGTGGGGAGGGGGGGGGGGGTGTAAGGCAGACACGGACGAAGTGATTTGTACACGCAGAGCTCTCCGGTGCGTCGGGTAAATGGAGATACCAGGGTGAGAGGATTTTTATCCATAAAACATAAATTCATAGATTATCCCCACCCTCCCTCCCTCTCTTCTCCCGGCAACCCTTTCAAGCCTTTCCGCTGGCCGTTCTTCTTCGCTGGGTTCCCGGTGCCACCCCCCCCCCCCCTTTTTTTCGTCCCGTTACAGCAAGCCACTGTCCATCAGCTGGAAACGGCGAGGGAAAACTGAACGTGAAGCATACATTTTCACCGACGCCCCCGCGGGAACTAACCTCTAGCTCATCCAGCGTTAAATTCATTCGCGACCCGCGGGAGTGTTTCCAGGATACATTACGTCCTTTTTTTTTTGTTCCCCCTTTCCCTTTCAGGGACGTTCTCGTCGAGCGAACCTGAAATGTATTTCATAACGGACATTGTTGACACGTCCGAACCGGGTCAAGTTATCGATGTGGTAATGAAACCGCACCCCAGACCTGAGCGGCATGAGGCCAACTGCGGCAAGTTGAGATGCGTTTTGCTCTGTGTCATACCTTAATCGTCTGCTAGTTTACACACCGGCCACTTAAAACGTAGTAGCGCATTTAACGTCACGGCACAGCTCTCTCGCGAGTGGCCGCAGTACGTTCTGTTTCTCCGTTTTTTATTCTAACCTGCCCTAATTCTAGATGTTAATTGTATGCCCGAGGTAGGGACGGGAACTATTGCGTCTTAGGGCTGAGCCCATTACGCCTACAGGAGGCATGCATCGCGGCAGAGAGGGATTGGGCAATCATTGCCATCGTTTTGGGCTATGACCACCTCCCTTAGTGTGCCTATAGTTAAAACTACAACTAAGAGGAGGCTGGGAAAAACTGGCACAGCCACCGTAAGAACGCAGTCGACAGACAAGAATTCAACATTGTTACAGGTATTATTAGAAAATGCTACAGGAAACAGATAGGTTATGGACCACGTTCTTTATTAGTAGGAAGAGAAATTCTAGGGGGAGGGGGCGGGATCTCATTTTCCTTGGACTTGTCTGGCGCTGTACTAACCAGTGTGGAGGGGGTGCACCCCGCTCTGGTTGGGGGGGGGGGGAAGGTGCAATGGGGCCTGTCCCCCCTCCCCGAATCACTAGTGGATTTCCTGAGATTTCTATTTCTTCCGGTTCCACTCTGGTTTACATGGTTCCTGTTGCGTGCGCCGAGTGTGTACAGCATTGAGCAAGCACCAGCCCGCCTTGCAACACTTCACCGCACGCCACTGCCAACACCTCCTGACCCTCGGTGTGAATGTTCATGAATCGCCTACGTTCTTGTTTATAGTCTGTTGACGGTTGATTTTAGCTCTTCTGGAAGTGCTGCTGAGGAACTACTTTTGTTCAAATTTTTGCATCCTTCATTTACGTGTAAAATTAGCGTTGCTGTTGACCGACTCGCTTCATTCATGCGCCATACAAATGAAACCGTGGAATCTCCGGGAAAGAAAATGTGTCAATGCACACAGAAAACAGTGGTTTCGGTAGTCATACAATTAAACACTCGCGAAACAATGCCAAGTGTTAGAATTATGTTCATTAATTCTCTGACAACTTTACTATGAGCTTACATGCCGGTATGGGCCGTAGCGTATATGTAAAGGCTGTTCACGGCGAAGTGAGCACTTTAGAAATGAACCTTGGGGAAAAAAGTCACTTCCTCTGCCTGCATTAATTATAATGGGTGCACCGAGAGACATTCGCCCAGGAAAGTTGGTTACGATGTATGGAAAGTAGTTCCGTATCTTATCGTTAAATAAAAAGTTTTAAGTAACCATTTGTGATACCTTTAATTATATCTTTTGCGTTCTGTTTTGTTTTGATGCATCAAAGTTTAAAAACGAGAAGATTGGTAAAATATTTACTTTCCTAATAATTTGTCAGTTTCACTTGACTGACGCATGAACAGAGTGATAAAAAGCTCATGACGATGTTAGTTTTACATAAGGTGGAAGAATACACAACATGCATACAAGTAGAACTCAATCAGGGTTGTCAAAAGTGCTCATTTTACCGTGAACAGCCTATACACGGGCAGTGATTTATTCCTTAAGAGGTTAATCTTCATAAGTACTCCCTTTAAACGTTTAGCCAGCACACGCCGGGTTATTCCTTCCGCTCTCTCTACTCAATATGTTGTCTCCCGTAATATTGAATCCTTTTTAACCCTGACTTAATCACCGACTTATTCTCACCAGGGTAGGATTGGGCGTGCTCATATTATGGATCTCTACTGATTTACCTGGGGCAAGCATGAAAACACAATGTCAAAAAAGATACGACCCTTGCGGGAAATTCGTGTGAGCTGTACTCATTTCTTCCTTAATATGTTGCGTATATGCTGCCTTATGACTAGAGACCCGGAAATTTTCGCGGATTCATTCGGCAACAAGTCAGACTCCACAGTCATTTGTGTACTTGAACCTCTGTTAGTAGTTCATTGGCTGTTGTTCCAGTTTAACCACTAACCAGTTAGCACGGGATTCGATCCTGCTTTTCCCTACAGGTTCGTTACTGGTCGATAATCATCCGGGGCGTGTCCAACAAACTGTGGGGGCCAATAGAAATGGAACTTCATGGTACTTGTTGGTTCAAATGTGCCCTGGGCGTGACTTACAGATTGCAATCCAATTAAAACGAAAGTCAAATGTGTATGTGTTTGAAGTATGACTTGTCCTCAAAATGAACTCACGAAAATTCCGGGACTCTAATTATGACCAAACTGGCGCTGTGAGTTTTGTCTGCTTAAAATAGAGCTGTATTTTGGCAACTCATTTCGGCAATCATTAAAAATATCTGCTATCATTTTCCAACTCTTGGGGCAGGGAAAATTATAGGCTGTTCACGATAAAGTGAGCACTTTTTAAGGCCCTCCCAACAGACATTAACCACTAATAAATATGTTTCATTGCAGTCTCAGACGTAAAATTTTGAAAGTGGTGAAAGTATACACCATATTTATTAGCTACATGACAATGCTGATATTAAAAAGTGGCTTAAACAAAAAAAAAATATCTTGAAAGAAAAATTTGGAAGGGCCTTAAAATGTGCTCACTTTACCGTGATCCACTGCCTTTACGCGGTGCGTTTGTAAAGTTCAGCTGTTAATTTTTTTTGCTAGAAATAATTGCTGTAGTTACGTTCGTTTACTGTATCATGGCTGCATTACTGCCAGACAAAATCCCCATGCCCTAATAACTGACTGCAGGCCAAACACATATCAATTCTATTTAATTTTAAGTTAAAACTGTGTAACACCTGATATGAACGAAGTGAGATTATCTTGTGTCCTTACGCACGTGTTATAGCAGCAGTGAAGTTAATGAACGAACGTCAGTGAATAACCGAATTATTATTAGTACATTGAAACCGAGTTACTGCTTCGAACATTAACTCCAGCTAATAAAAAAATGTCATTTTGGTTTTGTTTGAAATAGTTTTTAAATATGTATACCAAATATCGTAGGAATTACGTTTAAAATTTTATTGCGTGTAGTAACAAGTTGAGAGTGAAAATAATGCTTAGTCAGGGTTACCGAGGCTTTTTCATTACACCTCGTTAATTTTATTTTTTTTAAATCAGCGAACTGTTCCCAAAGCTGAAATCAGAGCTGACACTAGTAATTTAATTACATGGCGCGACCTTTTTAATTAACTCGCCTTTAATTTCCCCCCCCCCCCCAATCCTCTGGCGCTACACTTCATTGACGCCGAAAGCAAATCTAATTTGATTCCTGCCGCCTGTAGGCGGTGTCAAACATGAGCGTAGAAAACGAGAATACACGCAGCGGTTAGCGTAGCGTGCTTGGTTCGTGTTCAGGACGAATCAGTTTTCATACCGCCCGGCTGTGACACACACACACAATTCCTTAACTGTACAACATTTTCGTAAATTAACTTAATTCCGTGCAGATATGCTACAGGCTGTTCACGGTAAACCGGCCACTACTGAAATCAACCTGGGAGAAACGCCAGCGCCCTTACCTGCACATATTTTGATGTGTGTCTACCGGCTTGCAATCACTTAGAAGAAGGCTTAAGGAAGTTAACTTAGTTCCATGTCTAAACGTTGAATTAAAATTTTTAGATAAATTTTTTCTCAAGAGTGGGATGGACATCCCCCCCCCCCACCGCCCCTACAGCCCGCCCGTACAAGATCAAAAAGCGAGAGAGCGATACGGCCGATACTAACACGTAAGCCTAGTGCCTCATCGCTCCTACTCGTAAAGCGTGCAGTGTTCCCGTCGTGACGCTGTGCTGTGCAAATTAGAGCTGTAACAGTGGGGTTTTATTACACGCGGTGAAAGACTTTTCTCCGAGAATACATTTAATATGACACAAGTATAAAAAAATAGGGGAATAGATAATTTTTTAAAATACTTTTTGTGGCAAAACGTCGTATTTGCAGAACGTTTATTTACCGAGATACGCGTGTTCGCGCAAACAACTATTTCACAAAAAAAAAAAAAAAACGCGGGATCCATCACACTCTTAATGATAATAGTGTTTTTTTTTCTTTCTGTGCTTTTGATACACATAAGTGTAAGAACTATCGACTTTGTGGGAGATTTACTTTTATAATATTTTCAAAAGTGCTCAGTATAACGTGAACAGCGTGTAACACACGAAAAAGTGGCCCCTAATCGGTAAACATGAAAAATGCATTTCCTTTCCCGAAAAAAATGTGAAACTACATACCTTCAGGCGAAGGAAATGATCAGTGTCAAAATCAGAAACTTTTTTTTTTTTTTCATTATATCCCATTCCTGTGGCGATCAGGTTACTTACATGTACGACTTAAAATATACGAAAGTACTATAAACCACCTCTAACAGATACAGATGCTAACAGACCCTCAAAGGAGACGGGAAACTGGAAGTTTGTGCGCTCCTGCTACATGAAAGTACAATTTTCTCGCCAACCAAGAAATAGTCCGGCATGCGAGTGACAATGATTTACCGCCTCTAACATTATTTGTTCACGTCGAGTCTTCTGCCTGGAACGTGTGATCATACGTATTACATGCCTAATGTCCACATGAAGAAAAGTCCGGATGACACTTAAAAAACAAAAACTATAAAAAAGTAAGTAGCATGTTTATGATAGTTTAATAATCCAGCGCATTTTTAATTGTTTATTATTTGCGCCCCCCCCCCCCCCGTTTTATTCCACAAGTTTAACGGTGATTGGTTTGAAAGCTGAACTAAACCTAAACTTATACCCAGGGATAGGAAACATTCGCGACTTCATTTCAGGACAAGATAGATTTCAAACGCGTGTACACTGAAGTCACCTTTGCAATTGGATCAGAGTTTATTAGACACGCCTTGGACGACTCCACGCCAATAGAAAACTTGCAAGGGAAGAAGAAGCGAATCCCGTACTGTCAAATGTGTGGTAACACTGGGGTAACAACCAATGAACAAACATTTGAGGTTCGACTATACGAAGGATTGTGGAGTCTTAGCATACAGGTCATTGAACTCGCGAAATTTTCCTATCCCTACTTATACCTACTATTTGACATCCATGTCTTTCCTGGAATTCGCTTGCCTTTTAAGTTGTCGCACTGCAGGCTGATGTGCTAACCAATTATCCCATTGAAGATGACCAAAACACCGTAGCAGGTAAATCTGTTAAGTCGAACGAAGGTTTTTGTGACCTACTAACATTTCCGAATACAATCTGCATGTAATTTCCGTGAAAATAAGCGGAGTATATTTGTGTTCCAAGTGGTCTTCTATTTGTATCACAGAATAATGTCCGTGCTCCTCCCTAACTCTTTCAATCACGGCGTTCCATACATGGAATGGGGATTTAATGATGTGCAGCTTTACATAGCATAGAAAAACATCTAATAAGGCTGACGTCGGGAGACATCATTCGTTGTTGAGACTGTATGTTCAACATTCTCGTAAACATACCCTGCTAATAATATCAAGTTCGTGAGTTCATTTTGATTGGCCTCGACATACGACAAAGGGCTGAGTTTATACTAACCATGTACGTACAGCTGCAACAAATTATCCTTCGCATTCATTTATTCGCATTTATCGGTGACTTAAATAGTTGAAACTGTTATGGCCGATTCATTTAATGAGACATGTTATTTTTTATCTCTGTCATTTTTTTTTTAAATTATATTTGTGTCCACGTCAGAGTTTGATAAGTTGTAATTCAGTAATACTAAATATGTTGTACCTGGCATCTGAAATAAATATAGAGTATGAATTTGTATATTGGTATTAAACGAACATACGAGTGGGTTATATTGAATATATAACATTTCCTTCTACGTGACAATAATAACCTTTACTTTCGAGTAAATTGACGTTAGTATTTTTTTTTTTAATTCAGAGTTTTCCAGATAGTCAATTGGCTTATTACTCAAATACGCGGAAACTAAACTGCGAGTTTCGGTTTATGTTACAATCGTGGCACAATGCACAATAAAGTGACCAGCAGGAGGAAAATCTGCGACTGTGAGCATCGGTGCAGTGAAGGGTGTGACTGGCAGGTTGGACTATCGGACTAGATGCATGAGTGGAAGACGTTAGAAATGATGAAAACGGACAGACTGGACGTGTGTAATGATGAGCATGAGTAAATTGACTTATCCGAACAGAGACATTGAAGACATTAATTCGAGTTGAAATAGAAATTATATATTGCGCTCACTGAGAAATGAAAGGAGCAATAGCGAAGTTAATGCTGTAAATAATAGCTGTATCAATATATTAAACAACCAGATTTAGTTATTAAAATTTTTATTAAGATCTCCACACCCCATGAACTCAGTTAAGCCCCTCGGGTGTAACAATACTTAACCATAGTAAGCTGACTGGCATTGTTGACGAGAATAGTTAGAGTTCTGAGCATTCTACAAATGGGCCATAGAGTTGCAACCTGTCACCTTGCACCTGAAATCCCCTTGTAACAGGTACTGTAAACGAATACACTCCTGAACTATCAGTTTAACATTCGCCAGTATTTTGGGCCTGTGGTTCCGTGCGATACAGATGCAACTTTAATTATTTTTAAAAAGTGCACTTACTTGAAAATTCAATTTCTTGTACAGTTTCCGTAAAAAAAAAAAAGGATAATTTATAACTTTCGTTTAGACAATTAACATATAGCAAGTTCATCAACTTCTATGAGAAATTTTCGCACGAATGAAATTCTTGTTCTGCTCTTGTTCTTAACCATTCTCCATTTCATTGTAGCGGATGCCACACAGTACACCAGCCCAAAACACGTACTTGATAACACGCGCATCGTACTTGATACACGTGTGCCTGACAACATGCAGGTATGAGACTACACGAGAAACTGGCGAATAGTAGCGAGCGACGAATTCGGTAATTCCCGTATCTGATAACGAAACTTCCAGATACTTCGTATCAGATAAAATTCTTTATCAGTATAGCCTGTTCACGGTAAAGTGAGCCATTTTGAGGCCCTAGTTACTGTTTTTCCTTCGGTCATTTTTTTTTATCCTTTAACCATATTTCCCAATAAATACTGCCATCTAAGTAATAAACACAGTGTGTATATTCCACTGCACTTGGAAGTTAACGTCTAAGACTACAATAAATTATATTCACTGACTATTTATTCCAAATGAGAGGGCTTTCAAAAGTGCTCAGTTTGCCGTGAACATTCTATATCAGATTGTAACCTGTACTGAAAATAGCTGTAATAATCCATATCTAACGTAAGCGGCAGTTACGCACTTGGAGATGCATGCACGTTTGTATGCGTGTGTGTGTGTGTGTGGAGAGAGAGAGAGAGAGAGAGAGAGAGAGAGAGAGAGAGGGAGAGGGGAGACTGATATCGATCGAAGCAAGCTGCTTACACAGTTGTAAATAACCGCTGTGCTGGCACAGTTACGCGTCGGATGATACAAGGGTGCTTTTAAATTAACCTTTTTTATTTTTTATTTTTATTTTTCAAAAGTGAGGTACGTTCCACGTTAAACTGACAAAGGTTCAGGAGTGAAATATCGGCCGGAAACCCAAGCAGTTTTGCACACCTGCACCGCGCCAAAAATCCTTTAAACTCGGCCGCTCCTGAATTTCCTCTTCGCAAATTTTATAGCCCCGAACGATTTCGCGCTCATTGGAGACACTTTCGGTAATTTGAAAGCGATTTCGCCGGGACATTAATCACCGCACGATGTTTTTTTTTGGGGATGGTGGAGAGTTGGAGGGAGGGGGAGGGATGTTGGAAGGAGGCGAGGAACATCGAGTCCGGTCAGTTGGAAGGGGAGGAGAAGCGAATTTATAAGTGACGATAGTTATTTCCTCCTACCCTTTGATAAATCTTGGGTGCCAGCAGTACGCCCACATGCACACGCCGGCCACATGCGACTGCAAACCGCGGGAACGCGATTAGCGCGGCCGCAAGATGAAACGCTGGGAATCCAAGCCCGATTCCAGTAGAAATTATGTTCCGAAGCCCGAACTTTGCCGGCGAGAGGAAAAAAAAAAAAAAAAAAAAAATGTATATTGAAAATCGAAGCTTTGCGTTGAGGTTACTTCTTTATTTTTCGTGCGTGCGTCTATAGACCTCGAACTTAAACAGTTTCTTCGGTTTAAACCGCTGGGAGAATGTGTGGCAAAGCGCCGACGCATACCGGGCATTACAGTATTGAACTGTTTTCTTGCAAAGGCTGTTCACGATAAAGTGAGCACTTTTGAAATCAACCTTAGAAAAAAGTTACTGCCCCTATCTGCACATATTTTAACAGGCGCCCTGAGTGACGTGCGCCCAGTAAAGTTGGTAACGATGGATGGAAAGCAGTTCCACATCTTAACGTCGCATAAAAAGTGTTAGGTAACCATTTGCGATAACTTAAAATCATTTCTTTCGCTTTCTCTTTTTTTTTATGCATCGAAATGTAAAAATGAGTGGATTTGTAAAGTATATACTTTCTTAATAATTTCACATTTACATTTGACCGACGTATGAATAAAGTGATGAAGCCCATGGCCATGTTAATTTGACATAAAGCGGAATAATACACAACGTGTATACAAGTAGATCTTAAGCAGGGCTGTCAAAAGTGCTCATTTTACCGTGAACAGCCTATAGACAGCAATCGAAACAAACGTGGAATTGTCTTTGAAGGTATAAACGTTTCTGTACTAAGCCGATCTAGTTTTAATGTATCTATTATATTTAGAGCTGTTGAAATATTTCATTCAAATAGAAGTGTGGGTTTGTTGAAAAACCAAAAGTAAACATGACCGTTTCAATTTGACTACGCGATTTTGACAGTTGAATCGGCGACATGTGAATCAGTGTTGGCGACATGTACAGAAAACTAAAACGCGTGTGTATGATATAAAATATATGAAGTACTTTTAGAGGTGTTGTAAATTATCATATTGTTACAAGACGCCAGAGAGGCATTTTCAAGTTCGTGAGGGATGAAGGTCTTATTAAAAAGAGACGAACAATTTTTTATTTCTTTTTTATTCGCCCAGCTATTATAAACAGCATTTATCTATCTATAGGCAGTTCACGGTAAAGTGAGCACTTGTTAAGGCCCTTCTTACAGGCATTAACCACTAATAAATATGATTTATTACATCTTCAGACGTTAACTTTTGGGAATAGTGAAAAGTATACATTGTGTTTGTTAATCATATGACAATGTTTATGTTAAGAAGTTACAGAAACATAGAAATTGGCCGAAAGGAAAAATTCACCAGGGCCTTAAAAACTGCTCACTTTACTGTGAGACGCCTATATCTCCACTATTACGCTTTTTATGCTCAGAGAGAGAGCAATATTTAACGTCTATCTCAATTCTAGCTAAATTAAAGTCCTTATAGGCCGTTCATGGCAAAGTGAGCACTTTTTAAGCCCTAGTTACATTTTTCTTTCAACCAATTTACATACTACCACCACTTGTTAATGTAAACCCTGCGATGTGAGTAATAAACATAGTATATACATCTACCATACCCAAAACCAAAAGTCCGAGACCCCAATAAAAAGTTTTATTGGTTATTATGTCCAGTGAAACAGCTTCAAAAAGTGCTCACTTTACCGTGAACGGCCTATAGCAATGTATCTATATTACCAACAACTGCTTAACTCACACTTCGTTTTTATAGGCTGTTTGCGGTAAAATGAGCACTTTTGATAGCCCTGCTTAAGATCTAAATTAATACACGTTGTGTGTTCTTCCGCCGTATGTAAAATTAACACTGCCATGGGCCCAATCACTTTATTCATGCGTCAGTCAAGCAAAACTGTGAAATTATTAGAAAAGTAAATACTGTACAAAATTGCTTATTTTTACACTTACAGAAAGCTAGAGAAATAATTTAAGTTATGACAAATGGTTAACTAACACTTTTTATTCGACGTTATTACATGGAACTGTTTTCCCCTCCGTCGTTACCAACTTTACCGGGCGCATCACACTCATTGCGCCCGGTAAAATATTTGCAGATAGGAGCAGTTTTCAATAGTGTTCACTTTATCGTGAACAACCTTAACACACATTCAATCTGTATATTTCTATAAATACAAGTGCTTTGCACTCACACGTTCCAGTTTAGTAGTCACTCTTCACTGTACCGATGCTCGCAGTCCGCAGACTTGCACTCCCGCTGGTCGCACCCGCCGCCACTCGACGCTCTACTGGCTAGGCGCCTCGCTATATTCGCACACCTGTCGCTTTCAAGGTAGCACAGCCCTCCGAACTCTGAACCGTCAGCTCGGAGGCACGTCGTGGCTTGAGTAGTCTCGCTGGGCATATCTAGAAGATTCCCCGCGATCCCGATTCCCGACGAAAAAAGCAAGGGTGGCGACCGGAATATTCTTTTATAGATAACCCCAGAAGGTCTATCTGCTGAAGCACAGGTGCGCGCGAGTTCCGGTAGCTTTATCTCGCACATGTAACGGCTTGCCTTTGTAAATCTCTGCCAGCTTCTCGCATAATCTCCCTCCTGACCTTCACACACTCGACTTTCGCTCGCTTGCGTGGGTCGGGGAAAGTATAGCGATGCAGGATAGTAACACATCACAATATTGTTTTAAGATAACTAAAAAAAAAAAATGTTGCATTCAACGTCAAGAAAACCAAACTTAACCACCTTCATTCTTAAGTAAGGCGGCAACGCCTCAGGAGAGAAAACAATTTAAAAAATCGTACTTGCGCCACTTTTGGCCTCGTGTGAACTTAACAATTTTCCTAAAACAGAAATGTTTTCATGAAATTTATAGAGATCGCTAAACTCTACGGTCGGTTGTTGTTCACATGATTGCGAGGGAAGTGGTAGTAGACAGAGAAATTCTAAATTATTTTGTATTTTCTTCGTCAGGATTCCAACTGCAAAATTTGCATACTTTTGGTGCCTTGTGTATGTATACATATGTTAGTGCACACGTGGCTCTGCGCCAAATTTGAGATACTGGTTAGTAAACTGGATTGAGCCAATAAATGAAAATTTCATATGACAACTTCACGAAATATTTTACACAAACTGCTCTAAAAAGTTGGAAAGATTAAAGGGCAGAAAGGAAAACCACCACCAAACCACTTTTTGGAAAACAAATGAGAGCTATATTTACACGCTTTGACTGCGATGAGGCAATAAGAGGGGTTGTATTATATTGTTACATGGACGCCTGAGGGGCGTATATTAGTTCGTAAGGGATGGAGGTCTGAATAAAAATAAAAGAACTAAATTTGTGTTTTTATTCACAGAGTTATTTACAACATTAAATCAACAATCTCCTTTATTACGCTTATTATTACTCAGTGAGCACAATATTTAGTGTATATTTCGACTCTAATCAATGTCCTTCTTAAAGTCTCTGTTTGGTTACAGCCAAATAACTCATACTCACCATTAACACGTGTTCATTCTATCTGTTGATATAATTTTAATGTCTTTCACTCACGCATCCAGTCCAATACTCCAGCCTGCCAGCTGCACCCTTCACTGCTCTGATGTTCGCAGTCGCAGATTTTCCTCCCGCTGGTCGCTTCTCTCGCCGCGCGCTTCTCTTCTCGCTCGTCGTTTCTTGCTGAAACTTCAGCCACTCGTCCACTCAACAACTCCAACAACAACTCCCAGCTCGGAGGCCCAGCGCGCTTTTTATAGCCGCTAGCCTTGACAGGGAAGGTTCGCCGCGCCCCAAGTCTAGCAGAGAGAAACGAGTCAGAAATACAGAGCATTCTTCAGATGTCTCAAATACACCCGATATCCAAGGCCGGGAGCGGCAAGCGCCCTGATGGGCATGACAGACACGCTTTGTAAACATTCCTCTGTGAAAAGCCGGTGTGCGCTTTCCTAAATCATACAACTACTCTGTCCTTCACTTCCACTCGCCTGCGCGGGACAAAGCAGCGAGCATGTAACAAAAATTTAATGCAAAAGTAAATATATTCGTGCAAACGTTTCGCTGACTGGAGAGTAGAGCGCGATGTCAATATCAAACAGAAATTCTAATTTGGAAATCATCGAGTTCTTTTCTCAGGCATGAATTGTTATTGGTATAGTCGAATATTCTCCTTACTGGAAACCATGCACCACTTTGCCGAAGGACATGCCTGAAAATTTGAATTTTGAAAATGGGCTCTATAACTGTTCCTGTTTAGCTGGATTATGGCATGTTTACATTGAGTGTGAGAACTATTCCCTCGGTAAACTTATCTATCGTTGGACGAGGGCGTCAGAAAGTTTTTTTAACGTAAATATTCACATAGAAATGAACGATAATTTTCTGCGGGGTTCTCGTTTTTTTTCCTTATAGCGCAATTTTACTTTCAAGTACTAAAATTCAAGAAATCAAAGCTTACAGTAAGACTTAATGTCGCTTGGCCTAATTTTAATTTACGTGGGCTTACACATTCTCAATATTTACCAGAAAACTGATAAGTACTTTTTCCTGTGTAACCAAAATTAGCATATGACTAACAATTAATTTCCTGGAGTCCTTGGCAGTTTATTTAGTACTTTCGCAGCTAAACAATTCGCAATTCGCAAATAAGATTATTTGAACTGCAAATCAGCAGTTTTTGTAGCTGACTTCCGACAGACGGACAGGTCAGTTAACTTGTGATTATTCACAGACATATTAACCGAATATAAGATTAGTCGGTAAACTGGAACAGTATTATTCACTGTAATTAATTACGTTCAGGCCCGTCATACTGAGCTAGTTTCGAACTACGCATAATAGCACAGTTTTTATAAGCAGAGTTTCTCACTTTTTTCTCGCAGGTTGGAAGCTATTGTGGTGGATTCTTTTTTTAAGTGTATGAAATGTATTGTTTTTTTTTTTTTTTTTGTAAAATATGTTAATTAAGCTGCTTATAGGGAGATTTTCGATATCTCATTTTTATGGTTTACTGGCTTGCTAGTGTGTACTTTTTCATCTGTTGTAAACTGCAGTGCATTTCCCTTCGACAGATACACTAACCATATACGAAAACTGTTGTTCCTGTGAAACATTTTAGTTTTTATGAGACGCGCAGGCGCAACAATTCTGCACTTTCATTGCTGCCCAGATTCATTCTTGTACCTTGTCCTAACCACTCACTAGAATTGTCTCGGCTCCCATGGCTTGCAAAGTGAACTAGACCGCGAGGTTCGTCCTAACAAGCATGAACTGTTTACCTGAAGCGCCGCTGGAGCTCTGTTATGAAGCAGGTTTAGTGCGGCCCACCCGAGCGGAACAACCTTGTTTACGCGGCAGGATGACTTAGTATGTAAATCTTAGGGAAAGGGTTAGCAGGTCCCGTTATTAAGCGCCGAAGTGGGGAACACGATGTGTTGTGCGTGTGGTATGCTAGAAGAGATTGAGATGGTTAGAGGAAAAGGGAAATATGTTAGGCAAGGCTAAAGTTTGGCTGGAAAAGGAAATTTCTCTCTCTCGTTGAACACGCGAGTTTAAACTCGCACACAGCGTTAATAAGTTAGCCAAGAAGCAACAGCGAGCAATTAAAAGGAAAAAAAAAAACAGCTTTAATAATTAAATAAAATATTTTTTCACGTACGTTCCTCACTTTAGACCTATTTGTGACATTTTCCCTTTTACAGATTTCATGAACTTGCCATAATAAATGCTATCTCCCACTCAGTTGCTACATGTCGCCAAAGTTAATCATTTTCAATGTTTCTGTTTGTCAGTGTTAATTTTCTAAGTTTCGTGGAACTAAATGTGTTTATATAGAAATTTCATACTCGTTAATGTGCGAGTAAAGCTGGTCAAGTCCATATCATATTATTCCGTCAAAGGGTCGTCGCTCTTTTTAACAGAACATTCTGGCAAAGATTCAGTTTGTGTACAATGGGCAGTAATAACCAACTGCCACTCGGAGACATCGAAATCTCATTTCCAAAACACGACGTTTTGAACGTGATTGGTAAAAGATGTTCACGGCGAAGAAAAATAATTTTAAATAGCCACTGAAAAAAAAAAAAAAAAAAAAAAACCCCTGCCCATAACTGCAAGTAGTATACTATTGGCTGTTTACGGTGAGCACTTTTGAAAGCCCTATGTGTATTGTGTATTCTTCAACCTTATCTAACATTAACATTTGGCATGGGCCTGAACACTTTATCCATGCGCCGGTGAAGTACAACTGCGAAAATATTATAATAGTATACTTTACAAATCTGCTCATTTTACACTTAAATGCATCAGCAATGGAAATCATTTCAGTGTCCACGCATGTTTACCTAACACTCTTGTAATTCTACGTTAAAACATGTAACTGCTCTCCCTTCGTCGTTACCAACATTACTGAGAGCATGCCAGGGACTGTGTACGTTATAATATATGCAGACAGGGGCAGTGACATTTCTCAAACGTTGATTCCAAAAAAGCGTTCAGTTCAGTTGACTGTAGGCTATAGTTTCTTCTTTCTCAACTGGCAAGTTGGCACGAGCAAGTTTTTAATCCTAGATTATCAGCCAGTAACTTTTTCATTGTAATATAAGATATTATTGTTTTTATAAAATATGAGTTTATTCTATACTTGCTGCGCGTATGTTAGTACGTACATATTTTTACGAAATAATGGGTAAAAAATCATGTTAATTTTTAGTAACTATTGTGTTTCTCGAAATATAAGGTACGTAGGGACACAGCTCTGTTGCATCTAGGGAGTTAATACAGAAAAAAAAAAAAGTTTTATTTTTATAAATGTTAGACAAAACTAAGAAAGATATTGCTGGACAGCAACGTTTGAATAGGGGACAAAACGCGTAGTTTGCGTTTTCTTTTAAAATATTGCAACTAGATATACTTTCACAGATCAAAAACACTACAGAAAGGTCAAGATACCTGTATAATTGTTCCTGTAACGTTGTCTGGGGTGGTCATACAATGTCGTAGTTACGGGAGCTGGTATGGATTACCTTTTTTTCCCCAACGATCAAGCGTGTAATGTGGTATCTTACTGACAATTTAACATTTGTAATATATGATTCTAATATTTGCGAGTGATCAAATGTTAAATACAATCAAATATTATTTTCAACTTTTAAAATGTCCAGACTCCCTTGTGCCTTCAGTTTCTGTGAGGAAAACTTCTTTAATTCTTTACTTACATGCCTAATCGTCGTTTCTACTTTGGTAGTGAGAATAACTGGTAAGCGATATTTGCCAGATAAACCTTTGAAACTAAACTTGGCAAGAATCTTTTGTTATTTATGAGCAAAAAATAAAGTAATTGTATGCCAGAACTATTTCTTGGCGAAAATCTTATTTTTGTCACTAGGTAGACATACTGTCCTATAGTCATGCTATAGCTTCGATTATTAAGAATAAAATGTCCTTAGTCGCCTTATTTTATTGTATCCCAGCCGTTTCACATGATAGTGTTAATAAATTATGAAATTATTAAGTTTATGCGTGGAACTCTACGTATTACACTCTTACCACACGAGCTCGGCTCATTACTTCTGCACGCTCGCAAAATATCTCTCTTTCCATGATCGACATCGCCTGCTGCCGTAAGCGATAATGTTTAAAATAACCTCAATACCAAGTACCGGAGGAGTTAATAATGCTAAATAAAAAAATAACGCGCTCCTTCCATCATTCAACATGACTGTTTTACATTAAAATTATTTCATTTCTGCACATGAACAAATTTATTTTCGCGACCCAGTAAGCAGACACTGCAGGTTAATTATGGAGAAATTGCCTAAATTCAACTAGTGCCTAAGCTGGACCAATACTACATCTGGTGAGTTTGCATACAGTAATTATATGGCATCTGCCTGCAACTGAAGGAACTTCATCAACTCGATAAATTAATATATAATATATATAATCAATTAAAAAATCATTCATAAATTATCTTGAATTTACTGACACGCTGTTTAGTATCGGACTTTCCGTGTCACAGAAATTTCTGTAAATTTAGGGAATTTTTCCGTAAATTTTTTTAGGATTTATGAACTACTCTTACAAAAACTAATGATTTATTTTCTTCTCACGGATATATCACTGGTTATAAAGAAATAATTTGAAAAGAAGGTAAAATTATTAATGTAACCGGATTTAAATAAAAGTTAAAAAAGAATTTGGCCGAGCGCTCTTAACTATTCTCTTGGGATGTATGAACACGATAACATACTTTAATCAAATTCTTTATTATATGTTTCTACTAATTTTAAAGAATTTTTAATGTTGCTGTATGTTAAAAGCGGAATATGCTATTTTTTTGGTGTTTGAAATTAGAGGTGTCAATTTTCTAATTGCCACAGAAACGATAGCATTCTGGTGGAGAGTGGTGATATCTGGAGGGGGAAGGGGGGAGAACTCTTAATATGGACGTCCTTAGAGCCGATGAAGGTGAAGTGAGGTGATGTGGAGCAGCCCCGGAATGAAAGTACGGGGGAAACAGGAGATCCCCGAGAAAACCCGCCGATAAGCGGCGTCATCCGGCGCGATTCCCACATACGAATTTCCATGAGTGACCCCACCGGGAATCGAACCCAGTTCACTTAAGTGGGAGACGAGTAGTCTGACCACCGCACCACCGCGGCTCCCTGCAATCTGGCTGCAGCCACGGAAAACGTTTCGTGAAGCCTCGGCAATTTCTGCCCTCGAAAATCAAATCCATTAAGAATACACACAGTTGTATTTTAGAGCTCAATTCCATTTACCGTCTTTGTGGTCAGCTCTTCCATATATGTATTCTAAGTAGTCCTACTTTTCCGTAAAAATTTATGTGAATATACGGCATTTTTTCAGACAGTGCAAGTATTTTATGCACATTTAATTTCATATTTTGTAAGTGTGTATCAGAGAAAACGTATCCTTAAGTTATTATTAAAAGGATTTAATTATTTAACGTTTACCTTTCATCTCGATTTATGCTTATGTGTAAGGGTGGTGAAATTTCGCGAAAAGATTTCAAGACAAGATATATTTCAAAACACTGTATGGTCATTTACTTATCTTAATTGGTTGATTTACTTTTAGACACGTGTTAACTGTCTGCACACGAATCACGTAGGATCCTTGCCGATGTTGCCGAATTATGAATGGCCCTGTCAAATATACAAAAGACTTCGTAAGCAGACAGCAACCAATGCCAATAGACAAACCGCTGTTTTGTACTTATAGTATTGCAGTCTACCGTCTACTCATATTCACTAGTTCTACTTATGTGAAATGTATTCTACAAATTGTTTCCTGCAAACGGAATTGCAAACTTGACGCAGTTTTCTCACTTCGACCGCTTCTTGTTGATTAAGCTAAACTGGTCCAGTTAGGGAAACTCGCTGTATAAATATCAATATTTTACATAAAAAAATATACATTGGATAGTTAAAAATACTTTTATTAACATTTTCTTCGACACGTATATATTATAATTCAAGAGAAGGGTATGAAATGCATTTCAATTTACCGAAACACAAAAATATTGCTCAGTCAGCAAAAAATAATAAAAGAGGAATTTAGGCAAGCTCTTAAACTGTTTGGCTTCTAATAATTTATAAGCAGAAAAAAGTATTTTCTTTTTTTTTGTGAGAACTTAATGCGTCGATCAAGCGAAACAGTCAAATTATTAGAAAAGTAAATATTTTAAAAATCTGCTAATTTTTACTATTTCGATGGATTAAAAAAACAGAAAGCGAAGGAGATAATTTTATGTTATCATAAATGGTAACCTAGCACATTTATTCCACGTTGAGATATAGAACTGCTTTCCCTCCATCGTTACCAATTTTAGTGGGCTCATGTCACTCAGTGCGCCCGTTAAAATACATGCAGGCAGGGGCAGTGATTTTTTTCTAAGGTTGATTTCAAAATTGCACTGTTAAAAAAAATTCCCTTCATTTTACGGACAAGTGCTGGGAAAAATGTATCCAGAGGTGTCCGTAAACTCTCCAAAAAATTTCGGACACATTGATTTTCAAAAACGGACTTTTCGTAGAATTCACGGATCCTCTCCGTTAATTCCCTAGATAGTTTTCTGTAATTCTAGATTAAATAACTTTTAATATATATTTTATTTTAATTTTCATTATGTGGGTGTTCTACTGTGTACAAAAATTATGTTTAAAAAGG
Organism: Dryococelus australis; assembly: GCA_029891345.1. Classification (NCBI taxonomy): domain Eukaryota; kingdom Metazoa; phylum Arthropoda; class Insecta; order Phasmatodea; family Phasmatidae; genus Dryococelus; species Dryococelus australis. The sequence continues at coordinate 42,288,560 of CM057003.1, forward strand.
TTGAATTTTTTTATACTCAAGAAATTAACCCGAGTCAAAAAGTAACAAATTCGTGACCCTAAGCACTTACCTACAATACTCACGTGGTGAATCTGGTATAACTTGTTAATTTCTATATTAGTCACATAAGCAACATTTTTAGTTTCTGTTAAAGTTAGTGTATTTTAAGTGTTGCTACGTGTTACATACGCCTGTTGCTACATCTGAATGTTTGAAAGAACCTCAACTGCCGCAGAAACTATGCTTTCCTGGTTACAGTGGCGAAGAAAGTTTCGTTTAGACTCGGCATTGTTCGTGCCAGAAACCCGAAGTTATAGGAAATACAGAGATTTTCCGTATTTTGTACTTACGCACTTAACTCCATTTTTCGTCATTACGGATTGCGTTTCCGTATATTTACCGTGCATTTTCGTAAATATTTCCGTAAATATACGGGAAAATTTTAACAGTGTGCTCACTTTATCGTGAACAGCCTTCAGTGTTGCCAGAAAAATGAATTTGCACCTGCACCAATAAATACACACATACGTGACTGACAGTTTACAGTGAAATTACAGTTCATGAAGGGAACTCATTAGGAGGAATACACCCTTGTGGTGTATTAAGGTTGTAATTTTATAGTTGATTTCAGATCCAATATACAGGTTATCAATTCTGCATTTGGTTTATTATTTATGACGACTGTAACATTATTATTCTTGCTTCAAATTTGCATCTCTTTGTAATTATTGTGCTGCTGGGGCAATCGTGAAGACATTGCAGCTTGTTTGACTGAATTTGGTTCAGAGGTTCGGATTTTATGGGCGATTTTGTTTTCAAGGTAATGGACTTGGAATATTTCTGCCAAGCGTCAGGTACTCTAGTAATACTCGGTCCTGGCGCGTTCAAAGTTTTCGCCTTGTGCGGGTAGCAGTATGTACTTTTAGATATGGAGACTTATTTGTTGATGTGTTGATTGTTGCAGCCGGCAATCCACTCATTTGTTGACGTGTTGGTTTGTTGCAGCCGGTAATCCACTCACTTGTTGACGTGTTGGTTGTTGCAGCCGGTAATCCACTCACTTGTTGATGTTGTTGGTTGTTGCAGCCGGTAATCCACTCATTTGTTGACGTGTTGGTTGTTGCAGCCGGCAGTCGTGTGGCGGGGAACGGTGCGAAGTACCCAGTGTTGGTCTTCATCCACGGCGAGTCCTACGAGTGGAACTCGGGCAACCCCTACGACGGCTCCGTGCTGGCCAGCTACGGCCAGCTGGTCGTAGTCACCGTCAACTACCGCCTCGGCGTGCTGGGTGAGTGAAGGCCGCGTACCATCTCCACACTGTAAAAAAATTCCCTGGTGAACTTCCTAAACTCTAATGGAAGATTTAACCTATACACACTGAATTCGAATCGCTGATTCGCAGTGAAATTCAACTACTCGAATCAGTGAAAATGGCTCCCATTTAGTATCAGTGGAAAACCACTGATTGTTTCAGTGAAAAAATTTCACTGATTGAAATAGCGACGTGAAATTATTTCACTAACTGAATAAATGACGGTTGACTACAATGGTGAATTAAATATTGTTTTTATTTAATGTAGTCAGATAATGGCGTGAAATAAACACACTAACTATAGTTACCTACTAATATTGGTCGATTTACCGTAATTTAAAAAAGCAAAAAACTTTTGGAGGCGGCCGGGATTGAACTCGTGCAACCTTCGAGTCTTAGGCCATTACCTTACCATTTCCCTACTGCGCCAAGTTAATATAACGCGAAGAAAATATATATCTTATAGTTAGACGCGAAATTGTAAGGATTTAAATTGTATGCTCTTACTTTGAAGTTTTTAGTTTAATTGGTACCATTAGGATTGTTAAAACGAATGGCATATATGATTGCACACTCTTCATCACTTTATATGATTGCACACTCTTCATCACTATATATGCAGTTTAAAACTTCTAACAGAGCGCTGTGACAATTACATGAAAACTAAACGAAAGACGCAAAAACGGTATGAAAGGCTGTGTGTTCCTATTACCTCATAAAATGGCGATTTGATAGGCGAAACACATTTTAGAAGTATTTTGAATTGGTTTTATTAGTTTATTCGTTTTATTTCACTTGATACACATTGGTTAAGACCATTTTTAAGCGTTGTTTGACGGCCATTTTTACAGTAGTTTAATTGATCCATCAGTCAAAAATAAACCACTCAGTAAACAGTGAAAAAAATTACTGACGGATCAGTAGAAAAATGTCATTGAATTAATAAGTGAAAGAAACCTGGCATATTTTCACTGATTCGTCAGTTCAATTCACTCGTAAGCAGACTTCACTCAGACACATTTGACGGTTTTTTTTTATTTTTATTTTTAATAAAACGGTTTCTGCTGGAGCTCTGCACACTTTTCGGTTGCCTATCCAGCCAGCCATCTTAAGCAGTTATCCGGGTGGGTAACGAGCTTGAAAACAAAGACTATGGACGACTTTTTCGACTCGTGAATGCTAATAATTGCGACTATTGAAACGTTATTTTAACGAAGTGATATTTTGAGCTATTGAGACGTGAACATATTAATTGGTTCAAAGATAGGATGTTTCTTGTAAAGAGAAAGAAAGCATGTGTGTTCAAGTATGTGTCATTTTGAAAATGTGTGTACCTAAGCAAGCCTAACCAAGCAATTTCACAATTCACATGCAGTGCTATAAATTGATTGCTGGATGTGTGTACTAACATTTGCACAATTTGTCGGTCTTATGAGATTAAAATTTCGTTAAAAATTCATCGGGATATATTTATAACGAAAAAAATTGTTCGCATATTGGACCCGTTGTTTATAAGGAGAAATGCTAATAGCTTGTAAGTTTGTGTGTGAAGTGCCACATCACGGCTGTGTACAAAATAGTTGCCATACAAAAGGAGCGCCACATTGTATAGTTTCACTTAAATCCTAATTTATTTTCATGTTTTCGTTATTAAGTATTTTGTGTGATCCGAGACAAGTGGAAGAATGAATACACCATAGTTTCGGATTTATCATAATTTAGTGGTTATTTATACATTACATCTTAAACGTATTACATTTCAGTTTACAACAAGTAATAATGTTACTTTTCAGAAAAAAAATAAATTTTAATGGATTAAGTTACGAGGAGGTACATATAAAATGAATATTTTGATGCAACCAAACTTCAAGGTCATGCCAAGCTCGAATGAGTGATATTATTTTTAATTAGTTAACATTCGCAAGCTGCGTAAAAGCGACGGTGCGGTAAAGATTGATTTGCCGCAGCTTTTTGCTTCTGAAAGAAAACAGATTCAGACATTGCTGGTTAAGTTTTAACGACTCGTTTCATAACGAAGCGATGAACGTTCGTCTAGTGTAAATGTCGTACAAAAACAATGACACAGATTTAAAACTATAACGATTCAGCTGACATCAGCACACACCTTATTTGAACTATATTTAATATTCACGTAATTATAACCACATACTTCAAATGTACGCTTGTAATTTGGAATATGTAATGGACAATATTCAAGTTGCAATAGGACAACATCATTATAAATTTTCAATATAGGTATTCCAGGAAGAAATTCTCACAAAATACAGCAAATAATATTAATTTAAAACGATATTTTGACGATCCTGGAACATTTATGTGTTTGCTCATTAATATTTGATATTTTGCAAGCAAAAGTGTTTATTTGTGTACGTAATTTGTAAGTATCACTACAAAAAATTAATAAACACGCTTGCCAACATTATTAAGGTTTCAGGATAAAATAGAAAGTAGAAGTATGTAAAAAATCATAGATCACATGTGTAATTAAATTTATTGTCTGTTTAGAATTTTACTTATATACAACGTTGCTCTGAATAAATGCTTCAAATAATGAAAACTAACTGTACCTAGGTATGTCTTGACAATTGTCCGAATTTCGTAAGCGGTGAGTAAATTGCTTTTGTGCAAACTATTTTATATGAATTACTTTCTTTACATTTCTATTTCTTGTTCTGGTAAAGCAACTGCTTAAATTAAAAAAAAAAAAAAAAAAAAAAAAAAAAAAGAAGAGAAGAGAAAAACGGAACTCTCGACAAAGTATGAAGCCAGCGGAGTTCTAGTCAGTTGAATAGAACTCTAAAATTAGTTGATACATCAGTGAGAATACCTCTATGCTATGTAAGTGAAAGTTGCAGTTCAACTTTGAAAACGAATTTCATGGATTCATATATTACCAATCGAAAACTCTTATTTATAGCATTGTTGGTGTGTAGGATAAAGCACTCCATATGTCAGGATTGCAATTTTTTGTGTAAATATGGCCTCTTTTAAATAATATCCATCCAGTACATATCAGCACGATCACTACATAATTTCTTTTTCTTAGTTGCAGAGTATCTGAAATAAGCATAAGACACTGTATAAGGATCGTCAAGATGATGGTGTTACATGGGACGCCAGAAAGGCGTATCTGAGTTTGTTAGGGATAGAGGTCTTAATAAATATAAAATAACTAAATTTAATTTTTAGTTTATTCACACAGCTATTTCAAATCTAATAACGTCCTACTCAGTGTCTCTATTAGGTTACAGTCAATTAACACATACTCATCATTAACACGTATTCAGTCTATCCGTTGCCATCATTTGTAAAGTCTTTTACTCACTCGTCCAGTCCAATAGCCCAGCCTGCAGTCGTACTCTTCACTGCTCTGATGTTCACAGTCATCGATTTTCCTCCCGCTGGCCACTTCTCTCGCCGCGTGCTTCTCTCCTCGCCGGTCGTCTATCGCTGAAACTCATCAGTTTGACAACTGATGGCCCGGGGGGCCGACACGCCTTTTATAGTTGCTGGCCTTGACCGGGAAGGTTCGCCGCACCCCGAGTCTAGCTGAGAGACACGAGGTCAGTAATACAGAGCATTCTTCAGATGTCTCAAAGACAATCGATACCCAAGGGCGGGAGCAGCACGCTCGCTGACAGGCATAACAGACACGCTTTGTTAACATTCCTTTGACTTGCCGCCGCCGCGTCTCCGGTTGCAACTAATAGAGCTCACGTTCATAAATATAAATACTCTGACCTCTGGCGCCCACTTGCGCGGGGCGGGCCAAGGTCAGTGGCGCAGACCAGCGACATGTAGCAATACTTTAGTCATTACAAATATAACTATTTTCGAAGTCACCGCCATAGTTAAAACGGCATTTTTTTTCTGGTTGCTCAATGTATAAAGATCTGTTTCAATAACTGTTACGTCGATATCAGAAAATATTTTTCAGGATTTTATTTAAAAATTGATAGCATAGAAACTTTACAACTCGTGGCATTACCTGTATGGCTGAGAGACTTCTAATACGCGCAGGTAGGCGGGCTGTTTTATTGGCTACAGCGTCTACAATTAACCTGTTTAAAATAATTTCCCTCAAAACCAATACCCTAATGTTCCCGCGCTCATTTACCCTTACCATACATAATCATAGCAGTAAAAGCGCGCGTCCTTTTTAATAAATACTCCACGCAGTTTGTTGCAATAATAAAAAAAATTTCATTTTTCACTCTATTATTATGAGTTACCACAACTGCTTAGAGCAAGACTAAATAGAAAATTAAATAATCACTATTAATACAATATACTTTCTCGCATGAATAAATCACTAAAAACCAAGAGGTAAAATTGTAAAGCGGCTTTAATAGGTTACGGTGTAGATTAAATCCACATTTCTTTTGCAGCTTCGAAAACAATGATTTTTTTTACCATCTTCTAGCATAAAATTTATCAGGTATTAGCAACCGAAGCATTATGCTTTGCCTTAACCAGACGCCTCTGTAATTAGCGCAAGCACGCATAAATAATTGCAGGAGTGTTTGGTGTTCATTTATACATGAAATATGAACGAAATTAATCTGGCTAATTTAAATCCCACAAACATTTCACAGCAAAATGCATGTTTGACATACCTACTGCCAAATCTACAACTGACAGTTATTTAAGCGTAGAATGAAATATTCCATATCGACTTTGGTTCTGGCACGCATACATTATGATGAGTGGCTGTTTGTGAAATATGCCAACTAGCTCCGCCTGTATATGGCTCATGCCTCCCCTTAAATGAGAAATAATAAAAATCAAATTACATACGGCTACTAAATCAAACGTGATGAACATAAAATCGTAATTTATTTCTCTTCATTCAAATAACTACATTCAACATAAATTATTTTTTTCTCTCCATTCATATCATTGCCTTCCGTACCAGGGTAAATTTTTGTAGCAATATTTGAACACAAGTTTATTAATTGTGAATAGCGCTGCTAATTATTTTAACTGCTGCAATGTCCATAGCGATCAGTGGCTGGAATATTTTTACCTTTTGAAACTCAACGTGCGATGACGCTCAGTAAATACTTGACAGAAATGAATTCGGGAAATAAATATCAGAGTTCATGCTTCATTAAACTCCGTCTTATTCGTATAATTTTTGTTGGATACGGGTGAACATTTTCTCCTTTGCGCCTCTGAATCAACCCGTCACCTATATCCGTTTCCTGACAAGTTTTTTTCTTAATGTAACTGACACGATTTAACTAGCAGTTCAGTCACAAAATGGGCTCCACTTTCTCCAAATAAATTTTATCTGTGATGGCGGTGTCCTTGTAGCAAGTATTTCAGATTCTACATTTTAAATTCTAGCAAATCCGAATCCTTTTTTCCGCAAGCATACGCTATGTATTCTGTATATTTTTTATTGAGATTCTGGTATTTATTGGCTTTATGTTTGCGTGTAATAGGTGTATTCATTCCGCATATTTACGGAAAGTACGCTGTAATAGAAAACACAGTACCCGTATTTTTACAAAGAGAACTCGATATTTTTTGGCTGTAATTTTTTCATTATTTTAAGGAAAATGTTTTAAGGGTGAATGCGAGTGTTTCTAAAGGTAACTTACAAGTAGATATACCTTGTTTACAACAGTAAGTTTCGTTTATAGATAGCATATAAATTTTAGATGCTCATACTAGGTGGTATTAATTTTTTTTTTAGAATAGCTTTGTTATATCTACGTTTATACATGACAACATTAAAAACAGTTCCCTTGCACTCCCAGCACCCTTACTACTATTATTTCACTATCTACTAATAAAGTGCATGGTAACTATAGGCATTTCACGGTAAAATGAGCACTTTTGAAAGCCCTGTTTAAGATCTACTTGTATGAACGTTGTGTGTTCTTCCGCCTTATTTAAAATTGTCATTGCCATGGGCCTCATCGCTTTCTTCATGCGACGGTCAAGTGAAACGGTAAAATTATTAGTAAATTTAATATTTTACAAATCTGCTCATTTTTACACTTCGAAGCCTAAAAAAAAAAAAAAAAAAAAAAAAAACAAAAAAAAAACAGAAAGCGATTGAAATTATTTATCACAAATGGTTACGTAACACTTTTTATTCAACGTTCAGATATGGAACTACTTTCTCTCCTCCATCGTTACCAACTTTACTGAGCACATGTCACTCAGTGCGTCCGTATGCAGGTAAGAGTAATGACATGTTATCTAGGGTTGGTTTCAAAAGTGCTCACTTTATCGTGAACAGCCTTTACCTAACTGTTTCCTGTAGCATTTTCTATAAATGCATGCAATAATTTCGAATTCTTTCCTATCGAAAGGGTTTTTTTACGGTGCATATGCCGGTTTCCCCCCTTTCTTTTATTAGCTATAGTTTAACTATAGGTGCACTCAGGGAGGTAGTCATGGCCCCAAACGTGGCCATGGCTACCCAATCCCTCTCTGCCAGGATGCACGCCCTCTTGCATGTATTCCCTCCCCTGTAGGCGCATGGGGGCCCAGCCCTTAAGGCGGAACCCCACTGAGGCAACATTTTGGCAACATGTCGCCCGAGCCTCGAGTGAATACACTGGTTCGGCACATGTCGAACGTCACAAGCAACAGTGTCGAACGCGACACACTTTCTGATAATCATGTCGCCTGCCACGTGTTGCCAGCTGTCGCCGAGCTTCCCACTCGAGCTGAGAAACAGGCGACATTGAGGAGGCAACATCGTGTGGTTCAAAGGAAGAGCAGTGAATTTTATTCAGGAGAGCGAGATGCATTAAAATGTGCATATATTGAGATACGTATATATTAAAGAATATTGTAAATTTTTTCGAAGGAATGAACGACCGTAATAAATTAATCGAATAAAAAAAAATGTGTGTGAAAAATAAAGTGTGTTTTATTTCATGTTTACCTAATTTGCCAGAATACACTTAAAAAAAATTTAAGGTACAGAAATAAAACAAATTTAATCAAAAAGTATTGTAGGCCCTATAAAGTACCATTGTCTTATAGGTACAACTATATAATTAAATAAAAAAATAGTTTTACAACTATACAAATTAAAATTCTTAATAAAAAACATATATTTAATGAATTACGCATGTAGGTATACTGTTGATTAGTGAATTACAGCTTTTCCTGTGCCTATAAATATGAGTGTTGACAGCTCACCTACCTGATCGCTGAACCGAGAAATTAACGCCACCTATTTTATTGTAAAAATAGAATCTAATTTGGAGGGTGTCGGCAGCGCAACCTATACATTAAAAAACATTAACACATATGGCTTTTACCGGATGGGCGAATTACTACACTAGCGCCGCCTAGGCGATGAAAACATATGAAATCCAAGATGGTAGTCGAACGAAAATGGGAGACAAACACCAAAATAAATGACAACCGATAAATACAAGATGGTGGCATACGATAGAATGAGTATAGGTGGGAGGAGTGGGGTTGGGGGAGACAGTCGTCGTCTTATGGTGGTGGTCTTGGGGAGAGCTCGGGAAATGAAAGTTTTTTATAATACATTTTCAGTCATTTCTATTTCTACATTTTAATCGAATTTTGAGATGGTTTAGAATGTATATATTTTTCTTGAGTATTTGTTTTCAAGGTCATTCTACGCCATGGGGTCGACGTCAAGGTTACCTGTACCAAGTAGTCTATAATGTAATATGCTGGTTGACTTCACGGATTTTCTCGAGTTTTTGTTTTCCATGTCATTCAAGGTCATGCGGTCAAAGTCAAATGTCAATACCAAAGTTCAAGGTAAAAGGTCACGGTTAAGGTTAAAGGTTACAGGGCACTGGCTTCCAAGATGGTGGATGGGTGACGACTACCAAGATTATAGTCGCCTACCAAGATGGCGGTCCCCTACCAATATGGCGGTCCCCCTACCAATATGGCGGTCCCCTACCAAGTTGGCTTTCTCCTACCAAGATGGTAGTACCTTACAAATATGGCCGGTGGTTGCACCTACCAAAATAACAGAATGGGTATGAGTGAGGGGTGACCTCCTGAATAATTTTTTAAAAATAATATTTAAATATGTTTTAAGTAATTTTAAGCGATTTTTAAATAATTTTAATAATTAAGTTTTAACAAATTTTTGATACTTTTTCATTATAACTTTTCTGGGATTTTTTGGAATTTTATTTAATTTTTTAAAATTTTCTGATATTTTTTGGAGTCAAAGCTCAAGGTCGATGCTTAAGTCCTCAGTCCTGCTCTCCTGGTGCGGAGTCTCTGATCCACCTCTCCGGAGTCACGAGTCTACTTCTCCAAATCTGGGAAAAATGGGAATTTATTTAGGGGACAAAAGGAAATTGTTAAGGGAAAGGGAAATGTTTATGGAAATTTAGTCGACTTTGAGGAGTAAAAGGGAAATTGTGAGGGAAAAAGGGCAATTGCAACATGGCAGGTTGCTGAATCCAAATCCAACGCCAGACACTGATGTGCCAGAATCCAGATAATTATACTACTTGTCTGATTATTTTATTATTGGTGCAGCTTTCCCAAAAGATAATTAAACTAATTTTCACTCATTCTAGAGAACATTTTAAAGAGTGCCTGATCGTCGGCCAACTGCTTCGCCAAAACCTCATCTTGAATTGCTGAACACCTTATGAATATCTCCCGACTCCACCAACGGTGTTTTCCCTCTCGCTTAGGAGCGGCAGCATTCAAAACCAAAAATGCTGCAGCTGCTATTGTTTCCTCTCATTTTTATGAACGCCTGAATGTATTCATGGAACTAGTCAACATGTCCCCCGACACAAGCAACAGCAGTGTAGTCGGTTCTCGTAGAATCGACAGGATACATGTTGCCTTTTCAACATGCCGCATTCCACATGGTGACAAAATGTCGCCTGTTGTCCCCTGTCGCTTGTTGTCTCAGTGTAAATCCCGCCTTTAGACGCAACTAGCTCCCGTCCCTACCTCGGACGAACATCTAACACTTAGAATTAGGTGTGATGCCCGAGCGGTCTAGGGCTGAGCACAAACACCCAAAAAGAAATAATCTAAGTCAATTTAACACATCTAATATAATCAAACACTGAAACGTCTACACTTGCATGTATACATCTACTTACTTGGCAATGTAGCGGAAGTTGACATGGGAATTGTCAACATAAAACAAAATAAAAGTTCGACTGGAAGCAAGAACATATTAGAGCCACGGTGATGAAGGAGAGTGGAGTCTCAGCGCAGCTCAGGAGAGTCGTCCCAGGCGGTTATGTGGAGTCTCTGGCGTCCTCTGCTAAAGTACTGAGTCCTCAGGCCGTGCATAGCATAATAAAGCAACATGAGTGTAGTGGGGAGAAGTCTCCCTCCACCAAGAAGTCGCGCATGAGCAGTCTCCCGACAATGAGAAGTCAGGGCGAGAAGAGTCGCCAACCAATGGGAGAGCAAGGTTAGGGGGTCAGCCAATGAATTGGAACTTTGCACGCGGCCCCAAAGTGTGATACCGAAATCGTGTGACGGGAAGAATAACGTGTGATATAACGCGTGATTCCAGGACTCATGGGACTAAAATATCATGAAAAACATGACGTATTTCCCGTCAAAAGCGGTTAGCAAATCGCAGTCACGCGGTGCTGAAATCACCATAGGTTGTATCAGGGCGGATACAGCTTCCTGCTGCAGGCACCGCAAAGCTTGATAGTTGAGAAAATACTTCATTAAAACGTTCTCTCTGAACTGGAAAACTGGCGGAGTACCCGCGGCACTACATAGGGTAGGATAGGAAAAAAACACAGTGCTCCCAGAGATCCTGCTTCTTCTGGAATGTGTCCCGGAAGTCTCCTCGTAGCGCGTCAACCACTTTCTGCGATTCCCGCGGGATCTCCGCGGTTTGTGTCAAAACTGCTACCTTTGAACTGGTCCTTCATCTCCGGATCCTCAGGAGCAAAATCTAGCAAGTAGTATGGGCGTGGAAGCAAGACCATTATTTTTCCTATGAGAAACTCACATGTGTGGAGAGTTTGGTGACAGGGTGCATTGTCGTCGTGAAGTAACGAGTTCTCGCGCCACACAGCCGGACGATTTCGCCAAAGCAATAAGGGCGCAATGACACGCACGCCTAGTGCTCCCATCACTCTTACGCGCAAGGCGCTAAACTGGCGTGCATACCCTGGACCTCCCACTCTCCTCTTATTTTTACGGTAAGTTAGAAAATATTCGGGGACGAGGAGATCATCGCTGAGGTTTCCGGGACTGGGTCAATGGCGTAAAGACCAGGAGCTGTGTGGACGTCGGTTTAACAAGGATTCATCAGGTTAAAGTATGGTCGGGACTCTGTTTGTTTTCACTTTGAGAGAGGGACTTAATTTTCCCCGTCAGCAAATGAACTTTTAAATTTTGCCGAACGAAGTAATGGACTTAGTTTTTGGCAGAAGTGAGTCGGGACTTTGAACTCTCCTGCTGAATTCGTGGACTTAGGTTTTTGCGAAGATTAAACCTGGGACATAGTGACATTTTCATGCTTGAGTGTGGACTTGGAAGAGAAGTGGAACTTAGGGTAGAGAATAGTTTCCTATACGTTTTCTAAATAGGCGGTGTTTCTCCGAAGTTACCGTAATGGAAGGAGGAGCTACGAGGCATGGTAATGGAAAAACCTACTATAGTCCATTCACGGTTTCTTCGGCTTTTTAGAATCAAACCTTTGGAAAATCTCTCCATGTATGACATGCTTGGTTCTTTCCTAATTATGTCGTGTATCGCAAGCGTTTTATACTCATGTTAACATAATTTTTTTTCTGTTAAATTGAAATGTTATTAATATTTTATCTATAAGTTGTAATGCTTCATTTATAAATAATCTGAATAAAACAGTGAGAAAACATGTGTGTTGGTAGCGCCTAGTAAGAAATAGTTCTTATACAAAATACTGTTACAACAGTGAGCGCACGAATCCGGTGCGCTGTCCCTCTGGTGTAATCTTCCAGACTTAGTTAAGCTTAGTTTGCACGAGACGGAGGAATATCCTGGAAGTATAACTTTATCAGGGTTTCAGAAAAGGCATACCGTGAATCAACTATAGTATGCTCAAAACGCAGGGACTCGGGGGCACGCGGGAAGTGTTTGTCTTGAGGGAGAAGTGCGCTCACGTTAGTCCCAAACTAGAAATGATGAGGTGCATTGTGTGATAGTGTATGGATGGTTCTATGTATATTGTATGTGGACATTGTATATCAGGACGAGCATTACCAGCATCGAAAGGTGTTTTGGTGGGGAGATTATCCCCGGCTTTGCTTACCGACTGGTGTGTTGTGGAGAAACACTACTTGCACCTCCGGTGTTAGGGGAGGGAAACACACTCGGCTTAATGCTTGAATGCACTAAATGATGTTTTGTGTAGAGGACGGAGGGATCAATGGTCATATTTCGTGTTGTTTGGAGAGCCTCATGGCTAAATTCAAGGGCCTTAGACAGGCGTTGCAAATATGTGTAAGTCACATTGTTATCTTGTAATAAATAATGTTTGCGTTGTATCATATGGCGAACAATCAATGTAGGTCATCATGTTTGCACCTTGTAAAAATATGCTTTAAATATCAGTATTGAACAAAGAGTGGCATCGTAAACAAAAAAGATAAAGTAAAGCTTGGCCACAATTATACGTTCAGAAATAACCAAATTTTCATGTTGTTCATTTGTGGTTACAATCCTACCACTCTGGAAGGCGAAAGTGCAGTTTTCACAATTTTTCCTGATCCTGTGAAGATTCTTATGTGGAATTACTGCTTCCCATCCCTTCCTCTTCCTTGTAATGTGCATGAAAGTGGCGATGGTTGGAAGAGGAAGTTGTGGTCGCTTTGATGTAAGGAAAAACAGCCAAAATTTCTCAGCGCAACTCTGCCGTATATATTCCACGCCTCTCACAAGTATGAAGTCTTACCATCTTCCCTAACTGAGCAAGAAAATTTACGACCATTGGCAAACTAATCTTTTTTTAAAAACGGTAACTTGCTCTGGAGGTAGCTCGGAAAAAAAACAGCGCAGCAACTTAAATAATGGAGTAACCTCATCCACATTGGACTTTTCTGCTCCCACTATGGCCTCCGATTCTTCCTTCGAACGCACCAACTCCATGCAAGGTTACACACTATATATATTGTATCAGTGTCCCTATACTCCACTCCAGCATCCCCCAGGCAGATCCGCAGTTCGACAAAGTGCATGCTCGTAGTGTGTAACGAAGGTTCCTCCATCACAGACTCTATTCTTAATTTAACTGTATGAGTTCCGCTTCCAGATTAGGGTAGGGTATTTGGTATGATGTTTGTGTTATTTATATTAATAATATTCAGTTCTTGCATCATGTCGACAGTCTCTTCTACAGTGAAAACTGTCGCTTCGTTTCAGGGTAGTACCCGCATACCCTATTTTCGTCACCGAAAATGATTCACCACTGAGGAGAATCCCGGGTGAATTGCAGGATGTACTTGACAAACTTCAAGACGAGATTCAGGACAAATTCCAGACGTTGCGGAAGCCCTAGAGTGCTATTATTGCTGCGCAGGGGAACTATATTGAAGGAGATAGTAGATCAATAAATTACTTTCTTGTAAACAGAGTTAAGACTCGAAACTTTTTGATATAGGCTGATCACGGTAAAATGAGCACATTCGAAAGCCCTGCTTAAGATCTACTTGTATAAAGAATGTGTAATATTCTGCCTTATGCAAAATTAACACTGCCATGGGACTCGTCACTTTATTAATGCGCCAGTCAAGCGCAACTGTAAATTTATTACAAAATAATACATTTCGCAAATCGGCTTGGTTTTACATCTCAATGCAATAAATAAAACAGAAAGTGAAATATATAATTTAAGTTATCACAAATTGTTTACCTGACGATTTTATTCGTCGTTAAGATATGGAACTACTTTCCATTCATCGTTTACCTACTTTACTGGGCGCATGCCACTCATTTCGCCCGTTAAAATATATGCAGGTAGGGATAGTGTCTTTTTTTTGTAAGGTTGATTTAAAAAGTGCTTACTTTATCGTGAACAGCCTCTACAACCTCGCATGTATGGATGCTATTTTTAAATGCATTACACAACAAATATTCTCTTTTGACAATGACTTTCCAACCAGGACATCACTGATAATAATTAGCTTAATGCAAAGAAATCCCTGAAGTGAACTTACGTAATCTCATTAAGTTAAGTTTTTTTTTCTTGGGTTTGTTAATGCGCCCCACGTTAAACTTGTATGCTAACAGAGGGAGATTGTTTGCACTTACGTGATTCGCGTACTCGTCACTTGACCTACGTGGCAGTGTTTTACGTTACTAAAGGGTTTGCTGGGGTAAAGTTATCAGGATCTCCTAGTAGATAAGGTTCTATTAGTGTTAAATATGTTAATATTATGATTATGACAAATCATTTAAAAATAAGAAATGAAAATAATTGAAAATGATGAATTTATTTTCTATTTTTGAACCATCAACAAGATTAATAAGTATTCGACTTAAATCCAGGTGTTTTTACCCGTGCGCCCAAAGCGCTGATCTGCAAAAAGAACCCACGCTTCAGAGGATACCTGTCGATTACTTCCAAGACGTTGTGCTAATTAGTAACACCATTTCGGACATTCCAGCAGAGCTATAAAACTACCTTTCCAAAGACCTGTATGTTAAAATATTTCATTAAGATACATACAAATGTAATCGAGGGATCTGTATTAAACCTCGCCAATGTCCGTGGGAAACAACAATGCCGCGTCTACGCAAAGCTTTCTCCATCGCTGTAAAACATACAATTATCGTTTCTGCGGCAGTCGGGTTATCTATGCCAAAAAAAAAAAAAGTAGCACCAGGCGTTTGTAACATTACGCAACACTTAAAATACACAAACCTTAATAGGTTCTGAAAAAGTTGTCTGTGTGACTATACAAATACCAAAGTCATACTCTTGTGTTTTCACAAGATGGTTGCAGGTAGGTGGTTAAACATAAACGCTTTTAACATGTGACGCTGGTTAAAATTCTGCTCAGGTGTACAATATTTCAACTTTTCAAAATTTCTTTTTATACACTGTAGAACACCTGCGTAACTATAATTAAAACATTCTTTTTTTGTTATTACTTTTCCAATTGGAGGTACAGGAAACTAGTAAATGCATGAAGAGGTTCTGTGAATTCACGGGAAGTTCTGCAGAATTTTAAGGAAAGTCCGTTTTTGAAAAACAACGTTTCCATAACTCTACGGAGAGTTTGCGGAGACTTACGAATGAATTTATCAGGATTTCCCCTCAAAATAAAGGAAAAAAATTTTAAGCACTGTAAGGGTTCTTCTGAAGTAGGTCTACTACGTCAGGTTTCACGACTCTGAGAAAATTCCATGCAGCCAGTAACATCTAACTGTTACACTTTTCTATTAGAGTTTTTCATTAGTTTCAGGAAGGCTTCCTGAATACACGCGAAAGAAAACCTCGTTTCCCCAGCGCGTCTGGTAAATGCCTCGAGTTTTACGTCGGTGGTCGCGGCTGCGGGTGGATCGTTTCCAGCAGCTGATCCCAGATAAATTTTATTCTACCCGGGAGGGGGGAGGGGGGGATATTTCATCATTTTCCATATCTTCCCCTCTTTTCCTTCCTCCTGACTGCCTCCGAACCATCGCGAGGACAGTTCTGTTGAAAATCGGGGGAGGGGGGGAGGGTCGGACATTAGCACTCGCTCGTGTGTGCGGAGCCTCGATGAAGTTCGGTCTCGCCATCCTTCGAACTTCGGACTTCTACGGGGACAACACCCCCTCCCCCCCACTCCATCTTTTTCTCTTCATCCACTACCCCATTCGACAAACCCGGACTCGCCACGTCCGAACTGTCACAGGAATTCCCCGTGCCCGCCGGGTGAATGTTGAGCTGTCGGGGCAAGAGGGGCCCATTCGACCACGCATCCGTTAACTGCGCCTCGCCCTCGCGCTTCTTCCTTCCCCCATTTCACCCTCCCTTCTTCGTACAACAGAATCCAGACACTCTGTCCGTTATCTACCGGTGATGGGACTTCAGGCTCTATATCCTGTCTCTCTCTCTCTCTCTCTCTCTCTCTCTCTCTCTCTCTCTCTCTCTCTCGCCGGCTGACATTCCGTAAGGGCGTGGAGCCCATTCGTAGTGAATTCGGACCTCCTCGTATTCAGGCAATTTTCGCTGTGGCAGCAGACAGATCACTGGGCTCCGCTACACAGATCCACCTCGCCTGGGAAGATATATGTCGACGAAGTGTTTGACTGGACCTGGACTGCCATTTGTATGGAGATCGTGAAACTCCCTTAAACCCAATGCGTTTACGTTGGGGAGGCGGAAGGAGTGGAGGGTGGTGGGGGAGAGGGGAAGGGGGGGGGGGGACTTTTTCGAGGTTGGGGACAGAGGAAGAAATATATTGAATTGAAATTTGTCGTCCGAAAATTTCGAATAGAATTTCTCCCTCCATCCCGCACCATCCAACCTTTCTTCTATAAACGCGCTTTCGTTCTGAACAGTATGCAGCCCGGTGTGCGCGAAATTACTAAAGGCGGTCATACGCGATTTCCAGTTCCGTTACCAGTTTTATATCTTCCGTATAAGTAAACAGTTCCACGTCGTCTGAAGGAGTACAATTTAATGTGCACTAGCTTCAGTACAAACCGAGCGAGATGTGGCGCATTTGGGAATTTTATGGTTTCCAACACGGGTCCGGCCATCCTGATTTCGGTTCTCCGTGGTTTCCCGAAATCACTCCAGGCGAATGATGCCATGGTTCCCTTCCACAATTCCGTGGCCGGTTCCTTCCCGTTCCTGCTTTTCTGAGCAAATTTCCCTGTGTCTAACGACCGCGTTGTGGACTAGACGTTAAGTCCTGCCTGTCACCCTTTAACGCCGAAGTTACATTCAAATACTTAAACGTGTTCCAATTTGCTGATACTTCCATACACTCAGCCTTAAAAAAAAAAAAAAAAAAAAAAACTGAGTACATTTTTGAAACATTCATTTTGTGAAAGTTACGGAATCTGTAAAACACTAACGTAACTTAATATTATCGTACATAACTTCTCACAGAATAAATTACTCAAACAATGAGGATAACTTTAAAAAAACGTTGCACTGTAGAAATATAGTTATGTTTGCACAATCTACTTACAATTGTAGAAGCGTGTCGATATGAGGTCTGTAGCTGCGTTAAAATCCTCGTTTGTTGGGAGATAAAAGAAAACTCTTAGTTTGGTTTTTACTGTGTTGCATCTGTTCTCTTCTATAAACCGTCTTTCTAAATGCAAATTGCTGAGTAAATCACACAGCACATTTCACATTTGTGGTTGTGTGTTAAAAACCGTAATTGATTTTTCAGCTGTCCAATGCAAGACCTGTCATTTAAATCAATATGATAAACAGTCAAGAATCGTATTCGCGAATCGGAGGTGTTTTCTCAGTTAAGTTTTGGCTTTCCAATTGGGAATACGTGTACAAAAATTCACGTGCAGACATGTTATTAGATAGTATAATCAGTCATCTGTTTATTTGTTAGTAATTTTAAGAAGTTCTCCTTCGTGATAGTAATTTCAATGCTTTGCAAATTAACAGTAACAAAAATCTGAATAAACACATTCATGTGTAATAAGGATATCGCGAATTTTTGTATGCATCAAAAAATATATATCTCAAATTAATATGCAAGTCTTTACCTGCCAACTTCGGACATCATGCCGTTTGCAATGTCCTTCTTTGAGGTATCGCTTGTGCGCGAATTTATTCGTTCTTCGCTCGCTTATTCTAAATAAACTGGCATGACCAGTGTGTCCCAGCGTTATAACCACGGTATAATATAAAGCCGAAGTGACGCACACACGGACGGCTCGAACATGGGAGCCTGGTTCGAGTCTGAGGTAAACTGTAGAAGTGTGTAGTTTTTTAATTATGTAAACTGCCCAGCACGAGCACGAAGTGAAAGCTTACCAAAAATAAATATATTTATTTGCTTCCCGCAAATCGGTACATTAGAAGTATCCCATTTTAAATAATACAAAATGGGGTTTCATAACACAGACAAACCACCCCTGAAGTTTTAGTCACAAAAAAAAAAAGCACATATAAATCGTGCAAAAATATCCTAGTCTTCAGATATGTGGATGAAACAGTAGTTTGCCGCAAATACAGTACATGAAACGTAACTTAATGGTCTTCATGTGTCAAATATTACCCTACAATTCACACATTAATTATTACAGACAATTTGGTAAGCTTACAAATGTGTACCATGCTTACATTTCGTAATATCCAAATAAGTTCTATTTTAAGGAAAATACTTTTTTTTTATGCTGTGTATGGCACAGTTGGTGTCAAATATATTGTTTAAGTATTACAATAAGGTCTAGAAATTATTTTAAGCGTTTTGTATTTTTTCCAAAATTTGTTCAATAAAATCATATTAATCCATTTACACTATATTTGTTCGCGACGGTAAATAAGCACTTTTATTTAATTCTTCAGATCATTAATTCCTGAATTTTGGTTTTCTTTAACTGTCTTTAATACGATTTTAGGTTGATGTTTTTTAGTGGCGAAAGTGTGTATGTTATTCGGCTACTTGTTATCCATGGGTAACCACAGATCACACAACTATTTATTGAGGCTTCGTAGAGCATAGTTCATGCATACGTTCCTCGTTTTGCCTCAGTTCAGTAAACACGACTATCACTCTCTGTCAGCCAACAGATACTATGGCGATACGACGAATACAAAAATAATTAAATTAATTTATACAAATATATAATTAACCTATTATAATTTTTAAAGACGTATTTCATAGAACTGTTGTTAGTACTTGATGAAAAGTTAGATAAAATTTGATACATAATTGCAGTAATTAAACCAAAAAGAACCACTTTTTAATATATTTCTAAAATATTGTGTTAATTGTCCCCAGAACATTCAGTAATTTAGAAATCCTTCACAGGTAGCTATGGGGCGTGAATTGTGAACCGAAAGCAATTCAGCATAGGTTTTACTGACAAATGAAAGCTTTACTTAAATTTTTTGTTTCCAGTCAATTAACTTTACTAGCCAGGACCCGGTCTATTAGTTCTAAGGCGTACATCATTCGCGTTTGTACAGGTTGCTGATACTTATCGATAAAGACGCCACTTAGTCGATACAGTGAAAAACTGCAGTTTGGCGAAGTTTTGTCCACGAAATATTTCCGGGAACAACAAGTACAGTCATTGTGCTTTGACTATTGAAACCTAACCATACTGCTGTGAGATGCCTGTCGAAATTTTCGTGCATGCAGTGTCAAAGGAAACACCACTCTCTTCTTCACTTCACCAATGAGAAGCCCCCAAGCCAGACACCAGACACTCAGACTCCAGAAAACAGGGATTCATCACATGATTCTTCTGCTGATAAACTGCATGAATTAAATCTCTTAGATTACACTAAAAATCAATGCACTACCATTTTGCTAGCAACTGTTCTTGTTCACGTGAAAGACAGCAGTGGAAATTTTCAAGTAGTAAGAGCTTTGTTAGATGGTGCATCACAAATTACATTTATATCTGAAAATTGTGTGCAAAGCTTGGGCTTAAAATGCCACCATGAATGAGTAGTAAATTCTGGCGTTGGCCAAATTCATGTGCCAGGGGCTAGAGGGCCTATACATTGCTTTATCATACCTGCGGGCTCACACGACACTCATTTTGCCATTAAGTCCACAATTTTAAGTGAAATCACTCATCCCATGCATGTTCAATGATGTCACCCAGTTCAATAAGCAACTTAAAGGTTTAACTTTATCCGACCCATCATTAGATTGTCATGAATCTGTTGACATACTCCTGTCAGCAGACATTGTTAGTAAAGCAATGCCAGGGGCAATAATATCAGAGGAACCTAGTGCTTTTGACTTAGTGTTTAGCTGGGTTGTGACGGGCAAGACCAAAAGTGAAGCATGTGTAAATCCATCAGGATCATTCTTGATCAGAATAGTTATACTGGATGTGCAGCTACAAAAATTTTGGGAGGTAGAGGAATTACCATTAACACCATATTATATCTGCAGAGGACAATAAATGTGAAGAGCACTTCCACTCTACACATTATCATAATTGAGATGGGGAATAGGTGCTTATGTTGCCATTCAAGTACGAGCTGCAAACCACTGGAAATTCCTTACAAGTTGCACCATACAGATTTGAATGCTTTGAGAACAAATGGATGAAGTCACCAGAATCTGCAAACGAATACCGATTGTTCCTTAAGGAGTATGAGGACTTAGGGCACATGTCACTTATGGTGAGTGTTCAGCAGTTTCAAAATCCGAGTAGCACATTGCAACCTGATTCAGAGGAGAGTTGTGAAGTAGCATATATCATACCCCATCATGCCGTAATCAAAGAAGATAGTTATACCACCAAAGTTTGTGTACTCGTTGATGGATCTACAACGACTTCTACTGGTATTTCATTAAATGACTTGTTGCTTACTGGGCCAAAACTTCAAAAGGATATAGGTGATATCGTCCTGAACTTTCGAATGATGCCAGTGGTCTTTACTGTAGAAATTTGTAAAATGTATATACAGATTGAAATCCACCCTGACGACTGCAAGTACCAATGAATTTGTGGCTCTATACTCAAGAAGATTATGTTCATGTATGTCAATTAAACACACTTACTTATGGGTTAGCATCTTCCCCTTACCAAGCGTTGAATACATAGCAGCAGTTGGCACTGGATAAAGCTCACCAGTTTCCTCGAGCATCACAGGTATTGCTAAAAAAAAAAAAAGTTTGTCCATAATAAAGTTACTGGGGCCAGTTTTGTAGAAGAGGCAATACAATTGAATAATGAACTTGGGTCCATGTTAGTTCGTGGAGGATTTGAGCAGCGAAAGTGGTCCTCTAACCAAGTTCTGAGAAGTTTTGATCAAGAGACAAGCCCAAGTATCAATGTTCTTGGCATTTCCAAACATCACTATCTTCCCTTGGTGCTGTATGAATCCCAAGATATATCGGTTTATGTAATGCAAGCAACCTTCAGTTCCATGGGTTTGTTATGCCTCTGAAAAGACATATGCTGCTGAGATCTATGTGAAGCTTGTTGACAGCGATGGAGTGATTTCAACCCAGCTGGTAATTGCTAAATCAAAAGCTGCTCTGCTGAAAACACTATTTATCCCTAGACTTGAATTGTGTTTTGCTGTGCTCCTGGTAAGGTTGTGGCGGTGCGTGAGCAACCAGTTTGAAGACAAATCATATAACTTTACAGTACACATGTGGTATGACTCTACAACTGTACCATCGTGGATAAAATCATCTACTTATAAATTTAAGACTTTTGTAGCAAATAGGGTTGCTGAAATTCAGACCATCGTACCTCCGAGCCGAGCATATGGAATTTTGTCTCATTTAGCTAGAAATCAGCAGATTTAGCTTCTCGAGGTGCTTTTCCAGAGCACTTAGTTGGTAACACACTGTGGTTTCATGATCCTGACTAGCTGGCAGGCTCGGATGCAAATTGACTCATACAAAGGGTAAGGACCTTTATGTAAATGAGCTTCATGAATGCAAGTCGGTGCAAAATCAGGTTCTTGCAGTTCAAGAAAAGAGAAATGAATTAGTTCACTTGTTGGACACATTTTCGTCACTATTTAAACTTAAGTGTCTGACGGCATGGATGCTCAGAGCTAAGAGTATCTTCAGAAAACAAATTAACTGTGATTAGAAGTTATTGAACTATGAGGAGAAGCAATCGTGCTGCAATTGTATTTTGGATCAAAGTTGCACAACACCATTTTTTTTATGAAATTAAAATTCTGGATTGAAATCAGTGTGTCAGCACTCTACGGAGTCTGAGCCATTCCTAGACCCCTTCGGAGTTATCAGGGTGGGTGTCCGGCTGCAACATTCCTTCTTGCCTGAACAAACAAAACATTCAGTGTTGCTTCCAAGAAAATGTCACCTGTCAGTGCTCATTGTTAACTTTCATCATACCACTTACCTTCATGTTGGACCACAGGCTATGTAATCTCTCCTCCAGAGACATGCATTGATATTGAGCGCTTGACGACTCATTCGGCACTGTATCCACACTTTCATACAGTGTTTCAAATTGACAGCCAAACCTCCTAACCCACTCATGGTAAACCTGCCGATTGTGAGGTTCTCACAAGTTCGCCCTTTTCTGAAGGTTAGTGTTGACTTTGCCGGGCCGTTTAGTTCAAAGCCCACCAAAGCATGCCTGGTCGCTGTCACAAAAAGCTATCTGACATCTTCTCAGATCATTGCACAAATTTTGGTGGTACAAACAAAAACCTAAAGGAAGTGCATCACGCTCTGTTCTCTTAACCAGAGTGTCAGACACTGCATGACCACTTACTTGACCTTAATATTGTTTGCCACTTCAGTCCACCAGCAGGACCTCAGTTCGAAGGTTTGTGGGAAGCCGCATTGAAGTCGGTCAAATTGCATATGAGAAAAGTGATTGGTGAACAAATACTTGCCATCGAGGAGTTAGCAACTTTCTTTGGTGAAATCTCAGCAGTTTTAAACTCCAGACCACTGTGTTCTCTCTCGATTAGTGCTCCTTTTATGGGGGTACCAGAACAAGACATCTCTCACATAGAGGAGAATTGCCTCGATCGATAGCAATTCCTCACAAAGTTAAAGCAGCGCATCTGGAAACGACGGGGTACCGAACATCTCCATACACTTCATCAAAGAACTAAGTGGAATGTTGTAACTCCCAATGTTGCAGAAGACATACTCATCCTGGTGAATGAACCACATTTGCCGCCAATAAAATGGAGAACTGCCAGAATTATTAAAACTCATTCTGGTGAAGATGGTATTGTCAGAGTGGCGACTCTATAAACTCCCAATGGCGAACTTGTTAAGCCAGTTTCGAAGTTATGTCCATTACCACTAATCTAAGTGTGTGTCTGTAAATATGCGTGACAATATTATCATGTTCCATTGACTGTTGTAATCTCTTGTCTCAATTTGGATTTTTGTGGTTGCATTTGTTGACCTGTTGTTGATAGCAAAATGTAACAATTACTGACTGGTGGTATGTTCAGGCCCAAGTGATGCTAAAGACGGGAGTCGGATCTTTTCCTGCAGGAGGTTGTATTCAGAACTTATCGATGTCATGAATTGTGGGACTGAAGACAATGGAAGGGAGAGAGGGAGAGACAAGATGGCGGGCGGTTAACTTTGTTCGTTTGTGTGCGGAACTACTGTATAGTTAGTATGGTCAAAGGAGAAATAAATCATGTTTACAAATAATTGTGTTCGTCACTATTTACAACAAACAGATAACACATAATGCAAATTACGCACACAGATATTAAGCCAACCGCAAAATGTGAATTTTCTGTAATCGTGTATTGCCCGTAATTATGACGCGGGAACGAAGGATTTCTGTAAATGGGGCGAGACGGAACCTCAACGTGTCATTATTCCTCAATACGGCTGAGGAGGAATTTTCTTTATCATTGGTTTCCCAGTTCAAACTCGTGGCTGCAGGGCGAACGAAGAGTTTCAGCTCTCCGATACTTGGACGGAGATTCCTTGGCTGCCGCCCCATGGGAGTCGTAACTGTTCACGGACCGCGAAATCGGACACCGCTCGCCGAGTCTACCAAAACTCTGGCCAGCCGCGTCGTTAACTATTTTCCCCAGCGGTCTGCGAGGGCACCGCCACGCCGAAGGGAAGGATCCCCACGCGACCCGAGCTCTTCCTGGGTCGGGAAATGACAGCTCCGGTTGTAAAGAGATTTGTGCAGGGCAAGTTGGCATCGCCTTCCTCTGTATTTCCAATTACAAGTAAAACTTCGACTTCACCAAAAAATAACAGACTTCTATGTTACCAAAGTAAAGAAAAAAACTCGTTATTAATTACACGCGTTTTAGGAAACAACCAAAGCGTCATACATGGGGCAATTTTTCAAATGTTTTATTCAAAAAAGGTGAAGGTTTTTTTCTATCAAAAAGTTTGTATTATTTCACAACATTTTAAAATAGATATTGCCATGTAAGTAATAAATACGGTGTAAATGTTTCACCAGACCCGGAAGTTTACGTTCGAGGCTACAATGAAATATATTTATAAGCTATTATTCCAAATGAGAGGGCTTCATAAAGTGCTCACTTTACCGTGAATAGCCTCTTCCACTAAAACCACGACCACGTAATCACAGTTGTTCATAAGTACACCGCGACAAAATGGGCGTACCCATTCTGTGATTGGCCGCGCGTGTCTCTGGGAATGAACCTCGTGTCTGAATGGCTACTGTGTGCTGGGAAAGGTCCTCTATTCGCTGGGGTACCAGCTGGCGAGAATGTTGCTATAGTCTATTCGCGTTTCCTTGAGACCTTTTGAACCAAATCTGGGAAAAATCACCCCATGACGTGTTTGGTTGTTTCCCAGATATGTCGTGTAGAGCAAGAGTTATACTTGTGTTAACATAAAATATCTTATTTTATATATATATATATATTAAATTATTACTCATATTTTTTGCATATATTGTAATAGTTCATTTATAATTTAAAATAACTAAAACAGAAATAAATTAGGTGTATTGTTGATAATGCCTATTAAAAAATAGTTCTTATGCAAAATATTATTACAACACTGAGTGCGCATGAATGCGGTGCGTTGTCCCTCTCGTGTACTTTTCCGGACTTTGTTAAGCTTCGTTTGCATGAGGCGGAGGAATATCCTGCAAGTATAACCCTAGCAGGGCTTCAGAAAAGGTTTGGAAGTAACCGTGAATGGACTACAGGCTCTGATTGGTGAACTGCGCTCTAACGGTTTGCTTGCCATTGACTCCATTTTGGATCCTTGCGTTGCCGGAGTTCGCGGTATAGTTTGCAATTTCACCACTATGTTCCTCAGTACGAGAACATTCACGTCTTCTATTTTAGCAATTAAGTTCCACTTATGAGTTCTGCTGGTTTTTTTTTTTCCACTGAACCTTTTGGCAAAGGTACGTGACTTCCAAGTTACTAATTTAATTGGGGCCCCGGTGGCTGAGCGGTTAAACAACTCGTCTCCTATCAAGGCGAACCCGGTTCAATCCCCGGCCGGGGTCATTCCCTGAATTTTGCAAGTGAGAATTGTGCCGGACGATTCCACTGGTCGGCGGGTTTTCTCGGGGATCTCCCACTCCCCTCGCCCTTGCAATCCAGCGCTGCACCATTCGCACTTCATTTCGCCTTCATTGGCTCTCAAGATCTCGTTGTTAAAAGACGCCGAAATCTCTCAACTCAATATAACTCAACTAATTTAATTGGTACTAATAAATTTCGAGTAAAAAATTATTTGCTTCGGTTTACTGACGGTTGATCAAAACAGCCGCAAAGACTGAATTTCACTGAAGTGAATATGTCAGCAGATCAGCTTTTCAGCAAATATCGAAGCTAATAGTGAAACTCGATAGCGTATTTATATTCCAAATACGTTAAAATAGTTGAACCATACGATCTATATGACTGAAGACACTTCATTTAAATCGTTGTCAGCTGTATTTGTGTAAACTACTGGTACACTAGACAGAAAATCATGAATATTTACAGTCTAGCTAGACTGTGCCTCACTAAAGCGGATGTGAAAAAAAAAAAAAAAAACCATACGCCGGCTTCCTCGGGTGTGCAGGAAGAACAGCGCCTTTAAATGCGTTTAGCTGTTGATACTTGGATCGACGTCATTCTGAAACTCGATGTACTACCACATAACGACCTCTTCCGGTTGCCCGTTAGAGCCCTCGCTAATTGCCTTTGACATTGCCTGTCTCAATATCTGATATTCTCCTACAGATTGTAACACACAAACATAGCATCAAGCACAGCGGAAGTTATACTGTTTAGAAATGTGCGATACCGCATTTTCTGTTGTATTGTCTGTCCTTGTTTCCGACTGAGGCCTGTTCGCGTTCTTTATGTTGACTGGATTACATTCTAATTGCTTTTCAGCACAATAGTAATAAGGTTAAATATTCAGTGAGGTATTGTCTTTGAGGCGAGTATGTTCATAAATAAATATAAAGTGAGCGATTTTTAATAATACGTAGGCTGTTCACGGTAAACTGAGCACTTTTTAAGGCCCCCCCCAACAGGCTTTAACCACTTAAAAATATAACTTATTGCAATCTCAGGCATTAAATGTCGAAGGTGGTGACATTTAAATACTGTGTTTATTCGTCACATTGCAATGTTTATATTTAAAGCAGTAGGAAGATGGAAAAACGTTGAAAGGAAAATTTTAGAAGGGCCTTAAAAAGTGGTCCCTTTACCGTGAACATCCTATAGTAATGTTTATTATGTGATTAACAATCACTATTATTATTTGTCCGCACTCATTGGTCTTCCATATATTATACAATGCAAGTCGGAAAAAAAAAGTTTAACCTCTTTAGGTTTACGTGTTCTTTTTATCAAAACGAATGCCTTAATTTTAGAAGTAAACACTTGCTTCCTGTTTACATTTCATCACCGGACCTCGTTGGATCGTGACGAAAAAAAATTTCCAGCCGCAGCAATTTCCGCCTTGTAATTGGATTCCGGGAGAACCCGGCGAGACGCAACTTATGCCATTGTTGCCGACGGCCACCGCAGCACTTCAATTCTTGCCAAAGCTCATCATGTAAGAGCCCCCGCCATCATTAAACTCCCTGCGAATCCCATAACAATGCAGCCGCGCGTAAACAGTAGCCTTCCAATAATGATCGCGCCGACGCGACGCTCCTACCAGGCAGGCCTATAGATAATTGATTTGCCCGGCGCGCCTGCCAATGTCTGATCAGGCAACCGCGCGTACACCGCCGCGCTGCGTGCTGCAAGCAGGTGATTAAGCAGGCGTATCAGCATGTAAACTATGAAAAACAAACAACAAAACTAGGCGCGAGTAGACAGAACGTATGTCAACAGGGTTCACGAGTAAAAAAAAAAAAACTTTTGAGGGCGTTGGATGCCGAAAAATTTATAATTTTATATTTACATTAATTATTGTTTAACTTGTATGCACCGTTGTTGATGGTATTTTCCTTGAATACAAAAATGTTACACTTCATATTTTCTGAATAATTCGATGTCGAATACAATATTTTCTTTCTTTTTTTCTTTTTCTGCAGCCAAAATAACAAGTAATAACTAATTTGCCAAATAAAAAATATTTACAGCATAAAGTAATGCCGTGGGTTACTGCTTGACGTATGAGTAATCACCAAATAACAATGCAAAAATGTATAATTAATGCCAAATGTCTTTGAATTGTACATTGTTTTCGTATATATGGCTAGTTATATGATTATTATACATGTGTCACGCGGTAGCCCATGGTATAAGTTTACTGTGTAATATTTTCATGTGAACAATTTATATAGTATTTGTTATCACGGCTGCAAAACAAAAAAAAAAAACAGAAATATTTTGTATTTGACATCAATATTTCCAAAAAAATATATAACGTAAAGCTTTTTTATTCGAGGAAAATGCCATCACATACAATGCGTTCAAGTTGAACAATGTTTGGTACAAATATAAAATTATAAATTTATTGTTATCCGACACCCTTAAGTGGTCTGACATAAGATCTGGGTAAAAATACTGTAGCAAGTAAATAATCAAAACATAAGAAAATATGGCAGATGTAATTTTAAAACTGCATATAAGATCATCATCAGTATATACAAAGATAGTACATACAGTACATTCCCAGTCTGTGGCTATATCGAGATGTGTCACATTATGAAATACAGTAGCGTAATAAACGACTCTCCAGAAATGAATTCGATTAAAATATCATATTTTTGCCCTCATAGTTATGTTATGGACTAGTGTAGGTATTGTTTGCTTTGCAATATTAATTTTCCACTTCATATTTGCGGACTACAATTTTGCTGAGCTCTGATTCAATAGCCCTCTACTCCTGTGAAGCAGCAATCAATTGCAATGAAATTTTCTACGAACATATCTTAAAATATATTTTTAAAAAAATTTCTTAGTACTGTGTCTCGGAAGAACAATCAGATAACACTAAGCATATTCGCATTCACGACCTGAAATTGTACAATAATTTGTTTCCATAAACTATCCATTTCTTCGGATTCAAATGATAATCTGCAGTAACCAACAATATATTGATCAGGTAAAAGTATACTTATACGTAACTGAATTTTTTTATGTATATTAATTAAACTCTTTGATATTTTGAGCCATATGCCCGATTATGATACACACTGTCGTGTTGCCATCTGCCTATACGCAACGTGGTAACTAGGACTTTTAAATGTTCCGCAGATAAAATAAATGAATTTTACTAATGAGCTTAGTAAGGTTACTTGTGATAATTGGTTTGAAATGCGTATGTTTGAAATATACAGATTTTTAGGTATATTTCAGCGAATTCTAATATTTTATCACAACAACCATGTTGTTGCATGTTATTCAAACACGTTGGGATATTTTGTCGAGAAGCGTGATTTTTATTAAAACTGGTACGCGACTATTTGCATTAAGCTAAATGCACCGTATATTGAATAATACGCTATAGCAGAAAGCATCAGTGGTGTTTGGCTCTATGTTACATATCAGGTGTTGCAGAAAGAAATCAGAGCTTGCAGATGATTAATAGCAAATTACACACCGGAAACTATGGAGAATTTTTTTTGTTAGCTCACTGCAATGGTATCGACAGCATTGCCTAGAGAATGGAGAGTGCTGTACTGGTATTTGTACACCCTCGAGCATAATCTCGCTTAGTTGCCACACGTTGTGCACAGACATAACCCGTTAAGGGTTAAGCCAATCAGTTAAGGAGGAGAGAGCAAATAACCAAAAGGTTTCGAGTTCAATATAATCATGGAGATTCCCTCGTTTTCCGGTTTCTGTGCGTAGCTATGGGATATCAAACCGTTTCAAAAATATAGTAATTTTTATGCCTCCATCGAATGAATAAATTGTAAAATTTATTTCGCAGAAAAAAAATGTTTATCTTTAGCCTGCATTATTGTGTAATTTAATGGGTGTGAAATATATCACGTCTGCGTAGATGGTTTTATTTAACTGGGTGTCAACTTCTGAATCCGACTTTCAGCCATCCTCTTGGTGATTTTCTCCGTCTTGAGTCTTCCTTTTCGTCCTTCAGAGTTGTTTTCTTGTCGTCTGTCGTTCACAATTGATTTCGCATTAGGCCTTCTCTTTCCCGACAACGCCTTACGCAAACATTAATTTTCTTTCACGAATCTCCGTTTTCTTTTCAACTCATTTCAACGCATGTTTACTTAATTAAACGAAGCATTTTTTTTGTAACATGATAAAACTAATTCGTTATACCCGAGGATTAATTTGCTTTACGTCAAAGGTTCTCTCTTCTCGCCAAATATTTATTTTGAAATAGGGGTAGACATTTTAATTTTTAAAGGCCACTTCAAAGAGAATATGAAAATGCATTTCTGAGGTTTTAATATATCAGTTATTTATACTGTAACACCTTAGTACTTTCATTTGGAGTTTTTTTAAATAGGTAAGTTATTATTATGTTTATATGCTGTCGTGTAGCTATGCTAGATGGTTATGTTTGTTTATTAGGTTGTTGCGACCAAGAGTTTTGAAAGGCGTGCGACACTAACACCGACCAATAGAAATATTACGAATTTAATTTATATTGCAATTCTAATCTGATGAAAAGGTTAAATTTTGTGAGATCTTTTCTTAGCTCTCGTCTTTTTTGCGAGGTAAAGGCCCAGAGAACATACGTGGTTTCTCCTGGCAACACTAATTTAGTTATGGGAATTTTCGATTTCAGGAATTAGCAAAGTTGATTTTCTTTTTACATATTTAGATCCAGTTTACACGATGTGTAGGCCTTCGTAATGCTAAGGAAAAACAAAGGCGATTTTTTGCCGGCACTTTGCAGTACCTTTCTCAACACCCAATTATTTTCCCTAATTTGTATAGGCTGTTCACTGTACAGTGAGCACTTTCGAGGCCCTAGTTACTTTTTACTTTCGGCCATTTCTTATTCTTTAAATACCTTTTAAAATAAATATTACCATGCAAGTAATAAACACAGTGTGTATATTCCACCGCACCCGGAAATTAACGTCTAAGGCTAAAATAAAATATATTAATTGAAAATTATTCCAAATGAGAGACGTTTCAAAAGTGCTCACTTTACCGAGAACAGCCAATATAGTCTCTTAAAGGTTAACTGAGCACATAAAATCAACCTTGGAAAAATTTTACTTCTCCTTCCTGCATGTATTTCAACTGTTACACTCACTGGTATGTACCCTGTAAGGTTGGTGACGACAGTGGAGTGTAGTTCCATTTCTTAACGTTAAACTAAAAGTGTTTTGTAAATATTCGTGGATACTGAAATCATATAGCTATATTGCTTTCTGTTTTTGATGTATATAAGAGAAAGAATTATTACATTTGTGAAATATGTACTTTTCTAAAATAGATTCACAATTTCTCTTGACCAACGCATGGCTAAAATTATCAGGCGCATGGGAATTTTAATTCTACATACGATGGAAGAATACACATTGTACACTCAAGTAGACCCTACGCAGGGCTTTTAAAAGTACTCAATTAACCTTTACCGTGACTAGTCTTTTAGCCACCCCCGTGCTACTTCTATAGATTTTTGAGAGCCTGTATATTAGTTCAGATAGTACTCAATATGTATCGCATGTGTTTCTGCTGTGAATTCATAGGAGTGGTAAAGTCGCAGAGTACTTTTAACTGAAAGATATATTAAATATAATTTAGTAATAAAACAAAGTAATTAATTACATATTCGTAAGTAATAAATTAGGTTTCTAATTTACTATATTACTGCACGTATATATCCTCATAAAAATACACCAAAAGTTTTGTTTTGTTTTTAGAGTAAAACATTGTGTGATTTTCTGTGATTTATTGGCAGTTTATGTATGAGTAATTAATTTTGATTTTAATTGATTGATAATTTGCGTTTATTTTGGCTTTTAATTTACTCGTGCACATATATAAAACACAAGATAAATAGTCGTGTATCCAGTATTTTTAAAGTGTAATACTGTGTCTTGGTGCATTTATCTAATGCGAGAAGCATAGTTGGACTGACAAGATAGTAGACAGCGATATTATTAAGGTCCATGTTACAAAGAACTCGTGTGATAGTAATGCCACCATAGAAGTAGCCAGTATGATAAATTGTTTTTAAATGCTTTTACAATGTTAGTGCCGATAAGAGAATGGGGTACGAAAGCGGTATATATTTACCTGATTTTTGTCAATTTTTTCGGAGGATTTTTCGAAATTTTTGTCTTAACAGTGTGCTGATCCACTTCTCTCGTAAAGGACCCTGGCGCAGAAACTCCAAACACCAGAAGCATACCGGTGTTGGGTGCTCCGCCAAGCCTAAGACCATGCACACAAGCTCGAGAGTGGCAGCTGCGAAGGATCTGTATGTGTGACCCAATATAAAATGGAAAAATAAAATGGCCGTAACCAAAAATTTCTACTCCAGCACCCTTACACTTACACCCTTACGCGAACGATAATCCGCCAATGCAGAGGTTTAAGGGCATGGCCCATTCGAAATTTGGCGTTATCGTGGGACTGTTTCCACGATTGGTCGAAGCTATCGGATCGGCCTTTCTTCTGCAGATGATAGATGCCACGTGTTTTGGAATGAGCCAAACAAACTCGTCGTTAGACTGCGGCTACTGGTCGCTTCGCAGTCTTTGGGCAAATAGTCGCACGCCAATAAGATTATATCCATCATAGAAGAACTCGTCGAAGCTGGCTACGTAGTGAGAAGCTGAAATACGCCGTTTACGAGGAACTGCACAGATCGGCCAGAAGGAATTATCCTCGGAGAAAGAACCTTCGTGAAAGGGTAGTAAGATACTTTCCAACCCGACCTGATCGAAATGCAAGACTTTGCTAGGAAGAGTAAAGGACACTGCTGCATTTTGATCGTAATAGACACATTTTCCAAATTAGCCTGGGCCAGACCTCTCAAGTCGAAGAATGCAAGTGACGTTATCGAAGCCATGGCGGTTGTGTCGAGAGAAATATGCGCCCCGAAAAATCTCCACACTGGCGATGATAAATAATATTTTTATGCTACTTTCGGTGCACTGATGAAAAGGTACGGCATAAATCACTATTCGACATACTCTGGACTCAAGACTAGCTTCGTCGAGTGTTTTCACCTGACTCTGAAAGCCAAATTGTGGAGACATTTCACTGCGAATGGAAACCAAAAGTGGCTTAAGCTACTGCCGAAACTCGTCCGCGAGTATAATTCTACCATTTATTTTACCATTCGCATGAATCCCGAAGACGTCAAGGACGACTCCGTGCTTCGGACCGTATTTGCTATTCCGACGAGGAGGGACCTGCGCATATTTAGAGCCAAAATCGGATACCATATGCGCATCTCCAAACAACGTGGTATTTTACACATGGCCTGTCATCACAACTGGTCTGTGGAATTGTACAAGGTGGTTCGCATACGACATTGCGACTCACGCATGTATTACCTCGAGCACCTACATGGCGAACCCGTCGTCAAAGGCCTTTACGCAGAAGAGCTCTAGTCTACGAAGTTCCCCGATGTTTATTTGCTCTAAAAGGTGCTGAGACAACGTAATGGACGTGTGTATGTGAGGTGGTTGGAACGCTCGAAACATGACGACTCCTGGGTTCGATGAGAAAGACATTCTGAAACAGGAATTACGAATATTTTAAAGTAGTGTTATATACACGTATTATTTCAAATAAATGTGGTTTTACCTTAATTAAAATTATTTAGTTCTTGCCTGTATTTATATGCAGTATTACCGGATTGGAGATAGCTTTGTGAAAAAAAAAAAAGCCAACACTGCTCTTCTCATGCAAGTTGACTTCATGGTTACCCAGTACTGAGCAGCCGTGGAAATGACTTGGAAGCAGGTGTACTTACACGTGTGAAATTGCCTGGTTCTGCATAGGTGGAGACCTGTGAAAATGCTAACATTGTACTCCCCCTATCCATTCCCGTCCATTCCTGCCCCCCCCCCAAAAAAAAAAATTCATTCCCGTCTGCCACCCTACCCTCCTCCCACGACGAGCACCTGTGGCCCTGGCCTTGAATACCGTCGTTTATTATTGGATTCTTCCAGGATTATTCCCATTGGATGCAGAGTTCAAGGTCAGTTCGCCTGCTCGTGGCTCGGGGTTGACAACTCTCGACTCCTTCATTTCCCTGCAGTGGCATCTAGATGTAGGTTGTTATGACAGGTTCGTGTGTCTTGCGGGCCTGCTAGGTGGCTTGGTTTTCATAAAGCACAGATCTGAATACCGCATATTTTTCATGAAATAATTTTTCGATAAAAACAATAAAGTATTGATATTCGCATTATAATAAAAAACATTTTAAAATCTACTTACATATATATTTTCATTGACCAAACTACTACCAGTTAAAATTGACATTCGAACTTTTAGATATCCGAGGTAATGGGCCGAAGGTATTTATTTTTTACACATTTTTTTCAACAAAAATATTTTTTTTTGTTACGGGTTTTGAGACGGAGGAGGGAGGATCAATACATCTCCAGATACCCTGGGTTCCGAAGTGGCAAGCTGAAATTATGTCATTTTTATTAAAATTGTTTCTAGGCAACATTACTCGAAATAAGTAGAAACATGGAATTATGATTTACAATAACTCTCTAAACCGATATAATTATTAAAAACCCAGGGCCAATACTTTTTCATTAAAAAACTTTTTTATTAAAATATTTTTTATCAAACTAATTTGTAGGGATTAGGTAGTAGATGGGGGGGGGGGGGGCAAGGAACATCCAACATTACATCAAGCCCTAGCCAGGACGCCTACTAAGATGGCGTAGTGATTCTGGACCCTTATGCATTATGCATGATTTCGGAGCCCCATAAGCACACTACTGTCGCCCTTTTAGCTCCCGCACATCTCTGCCTGAAACGCGTAAAAAAGCTCCAGGTAGGCGAGAGCCATAGGTGACTCTTTAATACGCATTGACCTGCTGCGGTAACGTAAGATCTGAAGCACTCGCAGTAGGCTGTGTTATTGCGAGCTGACACGTTCAGGTGTATTCGTTCCCCAAAGAATAAGCAATATAAGAACTGTGTGTCAAGAGAATGCAAAAGATCTGAATATCGGAATACGTGTCACTGTGAGAAAAATACTTTTAATTACTGGACCTTTATTACAAATTCTACGAAATTCAAGTTGTGATTGAAAAACGTTCACACTATATTAAGTGTGGCTATAAGGAAGCGTTTTGATGGATCTACCAAGAATTATATAAGGATTTCAGGTAACTAAATGTCTAGTAAATTAGTATTATAACAGTACCAACGATTTAAATTACAGATTCCACTTAGTGTTTTTCCCCTTTTTCGTAAGGAAACCTAACAAGACAGCCCTAAATATGCTATTTTTATATTTTAATAATTTTTTCTCTTTGAATATATTTAATAGGGTAAAAGTAAAAACTGGTTTCTGTGGATAATTGTTTCTTTTACCATTCCTGGAAAAAATCGAATTACCAGAACATTTATTTACTGATGTAAACATATAAAGGCTGTTCACGATAAAGTGAGCACTTTAAAAATGAACCTTAGAAAAACTTCACTGCCCCTGGATGCATACATTTTAATGGACGAATGTTACATTCGCCCAGTAAAGTTGGTAACGAAGGGTGGAAAGTACTTCCGTGTCTTAAAGTGAAATAAAATGTGTTAAGTAACCATTTGTAATAACTTAAAATTATTTCTTTCGGTTTCTGGTTTTTTAATGCATCGAAGTGTAAAAATGAGCACTTTTTTAAAGTATTTAATTTGTTTACAATTTCACAGTTTCATTTGACCGACGCATGGATGGAGTGATGAGGCCCATGGCAATGTTAATTTTACATAAGGCGGAAGAATACACAACCTGTATACAAGTAGGTTTTAAAGAGGAATTTCATAAGTGCTTATTTTACTGTGAACAGCCTATACACGCAAACACTAGTTACACGGACAATATTTTGCTATAACACATATCTGTATGTGTCTGCATGTTTGTGAGTGACCCTCCTTTTAATTTTCGAACGCGTGAACCGAATTTCACCACACGCATAACACCTATAATACTTAGTAAGGACATCTGACTTTTATAGTTTTCGACCACGTCGGCCACATACTTTCAACATGGCTGCTATTTGAATATTTATTTTGGGTGATATGTGATATTTCGGAAACCATTCAGACGATTTAAACCAAATTTTGTAATTTGGTAGATCATGAAGTAAACGTAAAATTTTGAGGTGTATATTGTTGTTAGTTCGCCATTTTTGAAAATTGCAATAATAATGAAATGAAGATTGTACGTTATAAGCTCAAAACTATTAAAACTATTCTCACACAATTTTGTAGGTTAGTAATACTGTCAGGCCAAGTAAACGTAATTGACTTAACTTGTTTAGGTACTTATTTTAAGAATGTCGGCCATGCGATATTCTTTAAGGTTTTTATGGTATATTTACCATACCATTTAAACCATTTAGATCAAATTTTGTACACTGAAAATATATGTTGCAAGTATCATATATACAAACACATAGCCACTTTTGTGGGTCATTTAGGAAGATGGCGCCATACGAATAAATAAAATTATGTTATATCTAGTAAAAAATTTACCCATTCCTACCAAATTTGGCAAACAAATAGTACTGATGCAGATGATGTTAAGTGATATGTTTTAAGAATCTGAGACACTTATTCAAAATGGTGGTATATAGCCATTTTTAGCTTAGAATGCTATATCGCCGAAAACATGTAATCAGTTCCAACTTAACTTTGTTTGCTGGGAGTAGAAATTATAATTACCAACTGTTTCTACATGGAGCATCTTTGTTCTAAATTTTGTAAGATAGCGACACGTGAATAAATGTTTTTTTTTGTGTTTTCTTGGGAAACAATTGACTGATTTTTACCAAATCTG
Organism: Dryococelus australis; assembly: GCA_029891345.1. Taxonomy (NCBI): domain Eukaryota; kingdom Metazoa; phylum Arthropoda; class Insecta; order Phasmatodea; family Phasmatidae; genus Dryococelus; species Dryococelus australis. The sequence continues at coordinate 42,324,887 of CM057003.1, forward strand.
GGAAACATATAGTACTCCAGGAGGTGGTTTAAACTGGTATGTGTTAAGTAGGTCAGGCATATATTTTCAAAATGGTGGCTTTGTAATATTTTAGCTCAGTATATTTTATCGACGAAACAACATCCAACATGTGTATCGACGAAACAACATGTGTATGCTGACAGTGACTCATTTCTCATGCCATTTGTATGGTAGCCCCACCAATACAAAAATATATTTTTCTATCTCATACCTCGGGAAACTGTTAACCCATTCTTACAAAATTTGTGGAAGATGATGTACTGTTGCAGGCAGTATTATTATGTATTATTTAAGAATGACACACTTATTATCATAATTACGGCTATAAAATAATTTTAGTTTTGTGTGTCATATCTACGAAGCTATGTAAGTTATTTTAACTTGACTTTGTTCACTTTGTATATTGGCAGTATAAATCATCGAATGTTCTACTACATTACTTTCTTGTCTTCCATTTATGAAGATCGCAATAAGAAAATTTTGGAGGTTTTGTGCCATATATCGAGGACAAGTCAACCGATTCACATCAAATTTACACTGGAACATTTAAACTAATTTGTACCAAATTGTGCACACCATAAATGCTACAGAAGTCCATGTAAAATCAATAAATTAAATGGGCCAGACAACGATGACCAAAATGGCATCGTCGTAAATAATTTAGTAAATTTTAACCAAATTAAACCAGAATTGGTATGTAGACAGTATACATTAGAAGTAGTGTTTATAAAGCCTCTTTTTTGGTCATTTTGTACGATAGCATCAAATAAGAAAATGAAGTTTCTTATGCCACATCTCAGGGACCAAACAACCGATTTCAGCCCAATTCTTCACACAAGTAGCGCTACGGGAATCCATGCAAACTTACTTGTTTTAAAAGTGGCTCAGTCACTTATTTTTAAAATGATGGCCCTCTAAATATTTTTGGTTATTAAACCCTATCTCTCGACACGTTAGACTGGTAAAATCCAAAGTTGATTCTCCGAATTCTACTTCCATAATGTAGTGCATTACATACTAGGTTATTGTTCTTTGTTTTCCGGGTTCAAGTCCCGGATAAGGCACGTGTGTATTTGTAACTTTCTCACTACTATTGCATACGTTACTGGTTTAATTTTTAATGTTATTGCGTTCATAGTTAAGTCAAGTCCTACCTACCAACTCAGCTTTTAAGAACGTATTTAGAAATAAATTGCACCCGTGTTGGTGGAAGTAGGCTTAGTAGTGATATCAGTAAGTTCTTGTTTTTATTTCTCCGTGATCTTAGGCTTCTATCTTAAAACCTTGTAACTGGTGCCACCACGAAAGGTAAATTATGATTTTTTTTCTGCATCGTTCACTGCTAAATGCTTTCAGAAGATAATTGTGCAGGAATTTTGATCTTAATTCGCGTAGTGTAGGCACGTGAGAGACATTATTTATCTCTTTACACAAAAAGGGGGGGGGGGGACTAATAGAATTCCAATAACGTCCCAAAAATTATTTTGTGAATTCTAGTGTTTATACTCGATAATTCTAAATGACTAAAATTTTTCGGCAGTGAGAAATTTCACTTGTTTCGCCATAAGTATTTGTGTACGCCGTACGTGGTGTGTACTGCATTTACAACTTTATTTTGTGACAGGGGTAGAATGCCCAACAGTGATAAAACATTTAAAACCATCATTCTCAAATGTTGCTTTGAAATTAAGCTTCCTGTTTACGATCGGCAGTCTACCTGCAGGCTGCGTTAAGTCGGTAAATGATCTAAATGGTCTAATTAAAAAGTCACAGACGATTTAAATATAACTGAGCTTTTGTGATCACCAGCAGTGTTGAGTGCGTATGCAATTTTTTTATATTAACTGTGCTTATGGATGGTTGAACTTTATTATCGGTGAAGTGATGAATGAACAAACGCATGGATTGCAACATGACGGGAGTGTGGATGGATTGCCGTGAATAGAGAAGGATAGATGTATGTATGCATGGCTGTATGGCTGGATGATTTATTTCACGGAAAATTTTCTTAAATTATAGGAGTGAAGTTTCGAATTTTATTTCTCTGCTGTGAACTCTTATATACGGGATGCATGGGGTTGTGAATAAAGCACCCCACATCCACTGAGCACAGAGAAAGCATACACTCTAAATTTAAAAAAAGTCTTCAAAGTTTCCTGTACGGCAAAGATAACCATTTCTTTCGGGCTGTTATGTTTACATTTAAAAAATATTTGTTTAATTCGAAGATAAGTTTAGAGAAACATATGCGCGCTGTTGAAAATGTTATCTTTTTAACTTACGTTTTTGTTTTGTGGCAATATTACTTTCCTTTATAGCCAAGAAATAAACATACTTTGATCTGTTTTTGTTCACAGGAAAAAATGATAATTTCTTACCAAATATGATGGCTAAGCGATATTAACATTTTTTTTGTCTTACATTGTAGTTTTAGTACGTTACTACTGCACCGATGCAAACATTCATAAACCAATCTATTCTGCTGTCACGAAACTGCAACAGAGCAAATGTACAACCCTCCTGTAGACGTTTAATGTCACTCCGAAATGCAGTGCAGTAATTCCCCAAACCACTAACCTCAGTTCTTCCCATGAGGTGGCATATTCTAGCCCACGTTACTACCTGAAAAAAACCTACCTATCAAAAGAAACCTAAGGAAATAGCCGTAAAGCTCTTATGGCGAATGGCCTTGTATTAGTAACACTCGGGATACGGGTTAGAGTCTCAAAGCCGCCCTGATACTTTATTTTAATGAATATAACTTTTAAATATCTGTTACGCCAATCTTATTTACTAATCACTGTTGTTACTCAGAGCACAACATTTTCTTTACTGTGTCGATTAGACTGTCACAAAGACGTAAGACGTCTGTTGAACTATTGCAATGGCGATACGAGGTTCCCGTAGTCATTACTGTGTGTGTGTGTGTGTGTGTATATATATATATATATATATATATATATATATATATATATATATATATATAATATATATATATATATTGTTTGTGGCAAGCCTACTTTGCAGTGGTTCATATTTAAACTTTTTCTGCCCGATAACAATGCATGTGTTCCAGCAAAGAGGGCAGTTTTACAGTGCACATAAAAATATATGTTTCCTGTTATTACGAACTGGCAGCTCTACGCAAACTCTCCACACAAAATAGGCCTGGAAGAACAGAAATCCTCTTTCCTCGTAAGCATAACAACGATACTACTGCATAGTTATGCATGATTGTCTCCCGTTCTTGTCCCGTATGAAATTCGTTTACGGTTGGTTAATTGTGTTTTTAAATTTAAAAAAAAAAAATCTCGAAATTTACTTATTGCACCTACTTGGGGACAAAATGTTTGAAATTGTGCCTCTGCAGCATCAATAAATTACTTATAATTAGTCTTCCGGAGGGTTTCATTACGAACTGTGTTCTGTCAGTCTGTTTTCGAAAGCTCGAAATTATGAACAAGACGTCAATAAACTAGCTAGCGCAGATGTTGAGCGGGATGATATTTATTCTTCTTGTCTTTATGGTTCCATTCTCGCCCTTCTTCGCAGCGATCGGGACAAGTGCGGCAAGCGCTTAGCTCTCGTTCGCGCTGATTTATTTTGTTCGTCCCCGGAACCGCTTCCTTATCTCTCGTAGTGCCGATAGCCACCGCTTATGTCCGGTCGCACCAACATCTTCCCCGATTCAAGATCGAATGACTCTAGTTCCAAACCAGGATCCAGTTTTGATCTTGGTTCCACTGTAAAACGAAATTTAATGATTCTGGATCCCCGATTCATCGATCATGGTTCCAAAGTGAGAGATCGAGATTAAGTATGAGACAAATGTTGTTATTGGTTCGTAATATATGAGGTATTGGAAGTAGGCGTATATTTAACTATATATATAACTAGATGTGCGGTGTTTTGTCTGCTTAAAAAGAATTATTGTTGTACGAATTTTACTGAATAATATAACGTATTAATTTTCCAAGAAAACAATCGAACGTATTTCTATCTGTTGGCGTATTTTCAAACTACATTTGTCGACGATGGCTGTTGATCACGGTTCGAAATGAACTCCATCTCGATCTCCAGTCCAGCTCTGAACTCGAATGGTGCAGCAGTTTTCTGTGTCGATCTTAGATCCGATCTCGTATCGAGTTTCGAACCACGATTGTGCAACCGGGCATTCACAATGATGATAGTAACTATACGTTTGGTGATGTGGTTATTGTGTACTTCCAGCTTAACAAGTGAATCGAACTATTTAATAAACAAAACAACTTCTTGTACTGATCCTTACTGCCCGGTATTTAATTTCAACACATGTTTATCCCCCCCCCCCCAATTATTTTACAGTTGCTTTGCTGTAAAAATATTTCCATTATAAGACTTCCAAGTAAATTCGAACAATGATGGAAGAACAGTCAAGAAAAATTCACTCTGCTAAATTTTATAGATTACTATCAATATTTTTTTTGTAATAACTAACAAACCGCCTCCTTCCTACATCAGAGAGTACTTACGTTAAAAAAAAAAACATAAAGTAAATTTCTAGCTGTCACTTTTATTTGTATTTTATTTGTATTTTTTTTTTTTTTAAACGGCGAAAGCGAGACCTTTCATAACCGTAAATGCCAATATCGGAAATTTGGAGGAAATTGATTCTGACTAGTAATCTCGTTATCACATAGAGGACTCGCACGATCGCTTTCGTAAACGAGCGATGAAAAAAGGTATCCTCCTCCCCCCCCTCCCCCTCCCACGCCTTCTCCGTGAAACGACTAGCAAGTGCGCCCCGGCTAAACACCGGTTTAGCGTCCGATAAAATTTCCCACCTTTCCGGGTCGCTCGTCCGGCCGGCAAACCGAGCGGGTATTTCCCGGCCGCAGTATCGCGGGATGCCAACCCTCCCGAGAGGCTCGGCCTGCGGGTTTATCCCGCCTCCCGCGGGGGATGGAACCCCGGACGGGGTGGATGTGCGGTCAGCGAGGGCGGATCAAAAGGTCGAAGATTCACTCGTGACCGATAGGAATTGGCGTCCCGCTGTGAATGGCGGTTGATTGAGGCTGCGCTACATGGCGGTATTTTTTTTTATCTCTACCCCGCTCACCCCTCTTCTTCAGGCACCCCCTCGCTTTCAGCAATCCCTCGAAAATCCTCAAATTCTATGGCTACCCCCTTCACCCCGCGCTGCCCACCCATGAGCTCTCCCACCCGTCTGTGCCACACAGATCTGAAAAATTTTTGTTCAGTCTGCCGCGTTCATGCGAGGTCCATTGCATAACCAGTGGATCTGTATTGAGAGAGATGGACCACCCCATATTTTCATTGGAAAATCAAGCAATTTGAGGCCAAGATCAAGTTTTTTGCCCCAAATTCAGGGTTTGAAATTTATGAACTTAAGCATTCTAAAAAAACAAGCAAATTTCCCCCGAAATCAAGCAAATTTTCCACTCTTTTTTCTTCAAAAATATCGCGCAGGCTTGTCTCGTCATTATAAACATTATATTTTAAGCTAAAATCAATCAAATTTCTTACTTATCAAGAAAATTTTCAAGTTTTCTAGAAATAGCAATCTTGCAAGCGAGCAAACAAATTTAAGAGAAAATCAAGCAAAATAAGCGAACATCAAATGAAAATATTAAATAATATAATTGATACAAGTTATATATATTTTAAGAGAATTCTAGATAATGGACTAATTTATTATTTTTCATTAATTTTAACCCTTTATACATTATAAAAACCTCTTTCTCATTTATTAGTTTCAAAGAATTTTTATCGAGTATCTTGACATAGCGCTCTGGTAATTAAATTTTAAGTTTACCATCTAGAATACAATTAATTTTTTTACCAAAATTACATTTATAAATTTCGAAATCTGTAGCAATAAACCATTAATTTTTTTTATAGATCTTCTAGTTTCGTGAATTCAAGCTAGTTGTTCAACTTGTTGAGCAGATATTCCATTTTTTGTGTTATTTACAAAGAAACAAATTACTAAAGAAACGTTTTTCGTTCTTTTAATAAATTAATTTTCTAAGTAAATACAATGGAAACTAATACCATATCTAAGCAATGTAAAAAGTGTGGCGAAGTATTAAATATAGAAAGTTTCCACGCGCATAAATACACAAAAGACAAGCATATTAACACTAGTAAAAACTGTTGTGCTGAATATGTCAAAAATCAATACGAGTTAACAAAAGAGAAAGTACTATGCGAATGTGGAAAATATATTTATAATCTATAGCTCGAAAACCATAAAAAAAACTAAATCACACAACACATCACTAGATATTCTAAATGAAATTCAAAAGGAGAATTATCGAACATAAACATGTGCACAGTTTGTATTGAGAATAATTCTATAAAATTCTTTTCTTATAATAAATCTTGTAAGGATCAACATACAACTATATGCAAAAATTGTTTTAGTGAATATCTTAATAATTATATTCTTATCAAAAAGTTAAATATGATTTACCAATAATTTAAATATATTTTCGATGCTATTCCACTATTTTTTCTTATATTTTTATATTGAGCGAAAAGACAGTGAGAGAATTAAGAATTATGGGTGGAAGATTTCAAATTCAATATTTGTGCTGGTTGCGGAAAGCTGATTTAATTGCAGCTATTATACCATTTATTACAAATTAGCTAATAAAAGGAAACTTTAGAAATTCACCCTTTCAAACTACGCTATAAAATATAGAAAATCTAAAAAACAATTAAAAGAAATTTTCCCATTTTCTACTAATGTTTTCATACAACCTAGAGATAAAAGTAATCGAGTAACAGTGTGGACAACTAAGATTATTGTAGAAATTTACCTTTATCTAATGCTGATGTCAATTAATTATATAAACAAGATAAAAACGAATTGAAAGAAATATTTCCTTATCCTACCAATGTTTTCGTTAATAAAAGAAATAAGGAAACCAATGAAGCTTACTTATTTAATAAAGCTTTTAAAAGTAGGATATCAACATATAACATTGAAAACTATTTTAATTTAATAGAACCTTTTCATTTTGACTCCAATAAAAAAATATGGTATTTGAGAAAACACATGAACATCTCATAAAATTTAGAGGGTTGAAAAACCATCATTAAATTATATATCAACTGTCGTAAGCAAGAAAATAAACAAGTCGAATTATTTACATTTCAAACACCAAATTACACAATATTGAATTATAGAGATATTAAAAAAAATTTTATATGCATAATACAAGAAATAATTACAAATTTTTCTGAATTCCAAAAAAGAGATTCGGGGTGGACTTTAGACAGAATACTGGGAATACAATTAGCATAAATAAGTATAATCCACTAAAAGGATCATCATATATTGAACTACTAGAAATTATAAAGATTAAGAAAGCATCCATAAATGTTAAAAACAATGATCAAAAATGCTTTCTTTGGGCTGTAAAATCTGCATTATTTCCAGCAGGCAGCCATTCAGATAGAGTAACAAATATACAACTGTGGGGCTTAATATCGATAACGTAATAGATAAATAAGAATATCCAATTAAAATTGATGATATACCAAAAATAGAAAATCAAATTGACACATCCATAAATGTATACTCTATTGAATATGAAGTTAAGAAATCCTTGGTACACCCATTAAAACTCACAAAAAATAAAAATAATAAGCATATAAATTTACTTTATTTTAAAATGATACAAACTCGCATTAGTGTTAGATTAAAGATTTATCGAAACTGCTTTCAGCACAAAAAACTAAACATAATGGCAAAGTTTATATATGCGATATGTGCCTTCAATTCTTTTATTCTCAAGAGAAATTAACTAAACACACAGAACATTGTTAAAAAAATGAAGCAGTAAAAATTAAATTACCTTCGAAAGGAGAGCAAATATTTTTTCAAAAATTATAAACATACTATGAAGGTTCCATTCACAATATATGCAGATATTGAATCAATTCTAAATAAAATATCAACAACTGAACCAAATCCAAAATAAATTTATAAATTTAAACTAATCAAAAAATATCCAGTTTTAACAGAAGCTGATATTGATAATGGCCTTCACAAGGTGGTCCTCAAAGAAAGATATAATCTTACTAATGATCAAATAAATAACATTGATTTAAAATTAAATGACACTTCATACACAATGAAAATATCAATTACATGAAGCATATGGTTTTTGCTATTATATTGTATTTTCTTATGGTGAGTAAAAGCCACCAGTTGTTTATCAAGGTCCACATACACATAAAATTAGTATACAATCAATAAAAAGAGAAGTAGAGTAAACTCGTGAAATATATTCGCAAATTGAGCTCATGCATCCACTAACAAAAGAACAAAAAATATTATGTATTAAATTAAAAAAGTACTGTATGTGAGTGTGAATATACGAAGGACAATAAAAAAAGTGCGTCATCATGATCACATAAGTGGAAAATTCATTAATCCTGTATGTAATGATTGTAATCTAAAATTAAAATCACCAAAATTTGTAAAAATTTATTTTCAAAATTTAGCTGGGTATGATGCTCATTTATATATTAAAGATTTAGGATATGATGAACAAAATATAGATTTAATAGTAAATAATGAAGAAAAGTTTATAACTTTTAGGAAAAACAAAGAAAATTTAAAAATGAAATTTATAGACTCATTCAAATTTATGGCTAGTAGTTTAGATTAATTACCATATAATTTAAGTAAAGATCAAATTAAACACACACAGAAATTTTCCAGAAGATCAAGTTGATTTAGTTATTTAGAAAGGTGTTTACCCACATGGTTATATGGATAGTTGGAAGAAATTTGATGAAACTGAACTTCCACCAATACCATGATTTATATTAAAAAAGTGATGTATTGTTGATAGCATACATATTTGAAAATTTTAGAAATACATGTATAAATTCATATGATATAGAGCCAGCGTGATATTTTGTAACACCAGGTTTATCGTGGGATGCAATATTAAAAATGACTAAACAACAACTAGATTTATTACATAACTGTGATATGATTTTAATGATTGGAAAAGTAATTAGAGGAGGAATATCTCAATGTTGTAAGTGATATTTTGCAGCTAATAACAAATATTTAGATGATTTTACCTTTAATCAAGAATCAAATTATTTAGCATGTCTCGATGAAAATAATTTAATTGGTTGGGAAATGTCTCAATAGTTATCATATGGAGCTTTCGATTGGGTTTACCATACATTATATGATTTAGATTACTGGAGTGGAAAAATATTAAATTTGAAATATGATTCACAACATGGTTATATATTAGAGGTTGATGTAGAGTATCCACAAGAACTACATAATTTACATAAAGATCTTCCATTTTGCTCAGAAAATAAGGTAGTTACAAAGACAAATCAATCTAAATTATTAACAAATTTAGATAAATAAAAGTACGTTTATCACTAACATAACTTCAAACAGTCTCTAAATATTGGATTAAAACTCATTAAAATACATAGAATATTGAAATTTGATCAATCTGATTAGTTGAAGAAATATATTGATTTGAATACAGAGATGAGAACTAATCCAAAAAATGATTTCGAAAAAGATTTTTATAAACTCATGAATTATTCTGTGTTTGGCAAAACTATGGAAAATATAAGAAACAGAGTAGATATATAAGCCTATATATATAACATAAAAACAGAAAATATCTATGAAGATATAAAGACAATGTTAGAAAATATGATATAAGCGATTATCCAAACGACAATATCTATAACATGGCACAAATTAATAAGAAAGTTATAGGTAAGATGAAATATGAATGTGATGGGAAAATAATGTAAGAATTTGATGGTTTATGAGCAGAAATGTATGAATATATAGCTGGCAATAAAGAAAACAAAAATCTAAAGGTGTGAAAAAATGTGTTGTTAATAAGAGAATTACATTCGAAGACTATAAGAACTGTTTGTTTGATGAGAAAATTCAGTATAGATCAATAAATTTGTAGAAGTGAGAAACACAAAATATATACAGTAGAATTTAATAAAGTCGCATTAAGTCATTGTGATAACAAGAGATTTATGCTAGAAAATAAAATATATACACTGCCATATGGACATCGAAAGTTATAATTAATTTTTTATTCCCCACTAGCACCATTTTGATGCTAGTGGGGAATTTTTCACATTGTCTGTTGTCAATTCAATGTTTTTTTTTAATTGATCGATTGAATATAGTTTCATTTAAAGATTCAATATTTTATTGGCTTCTGGGGATTGTGATAACTTCATTTTTGTCAACATCATCACTCTATTTTTCAATTGTAGTTATAGTATTCTTATAGTCTATATTTGGTGTTAAAAATTTTGTATGAAAACTGACTAATGCTATCGATTTAACTTTATGAATTATATCACAGTGAAGTTTCTTCTTCAGTATATTGTTTAACTTGAAAACTTTATTATCCATTCATTACAAAAATTATTTAATTAAATGAAGAAGCGGCAGCCATAGCAACCTAACCTGCACAAAATTGATTGGGTGTTGGTGTTTTAATTTCTGATGAATCTTCTAAGAATAAGAAAAAGGTGAACTTTTGCCTGACGATATTAGAAATAATAGTTGCCCCTAGTAATGGCAGAAAAACAAATTTGATAATAGATTTTATTTATAATATGGAGTACCTAAATTTTAATAAATTACTTGTTTGCTCTATAAGTTTGAATTAACCAAAATATATTCAATTACAAGATGATTTTGAAATGTTATCGAAAAAATTTAATGAACAAATGGCATATTTTAAAAATAACAGTGCAGAAATGAATCCTTTCGATAAATGTGAAAACAAATCTCTAATAGTATTTGAAGATGTTATTTTAGATAATCAAGATATGATTCGTAAATAATTTACAAGAGGACTACACAAAAATATTGATGTTTTCTTTTTGGCTCAGACGTATTCCAGAGTGCCTAAACAATTTGTAAGAGACAATACAAATTTTTTGTGTGTATTTAGGCAAGATGATACTAACTTAAAGCATATTTATAATGATTTTGTTGGTGGAGATATGCGTTATGAAAAGTTTAAAGATATTTGTGCTAAGTGTCAGGACAAAGATTATGGTTTTATTACAATAGATATGAGTAGAAAAATTAAGAAAGTATAGAAATTATAGAAAGTATAGAAAGTAAGTATAGAAATAAAATTAAAGATTTTTTTATATTTTAACTTTTTGCATATAAATGAAGACTTATATAATTATTCTTGGTATTACAAATATAATTTTAGCACTATCCAAAGAAGAGAATCAGACAAAATATATTATCAACTTTTAAAATAAATATGAATATCTAGAGGATGATGCAAATTCACTTTCAAAAATTGATGCTGAAAAGATTAAATGTTCGTTAAGAGTGTTTCAAGAATATCACAACCTCTCTTCATTTGATGGTGAACTCAATGAAGAAACACGTAATTTAATCAACAAGCGAAGATGTGGTGTTAAATATGATATAATTGTAGACCTTTCATCAACAGAAAAAAGGACTAAAAACTCATTAAAATGGAATTTTGCATATTAAAATGAATCAATTACAAATCTAGCAATACAGGCTTTTAACATTTGGCAAAACATACAAATTATAATTTGTTTACGATACGAATTCTCCAGATATACTTATATCATATGAACAAAGCCTACATCATAATCATAGGTTGTGTGGTTTTTGTCATCATACATTATATCCATTTGGTAGTGCACTGGCTCATTCATATTTTCCAAATAAAAAAAGCATCATTGATATTCACATTAATAAGCTGGAGTATTGGCATAATTATGTTAAAAACACTCTTAAAAATAAAATTAATTTACTAGCGGCTTTGATCCACGAAATTCGACATGCATTAGGTCTTAAACATACAAATGATAAAAATGCAATCAAGTACCCAATCTCAACAATGATTTGGTTGATTTGCAACCATATGATATTCAAAATATTCAAAAAAATTTATGGACAATCACTACAAACTTTTTTTAATGAAAATAAACCAATTAATTTATGGAAAGACAAATATATAAACACATTTTTAATTATTGATAGTGAATTGTATATTTTTTAAAATAAAAAAGTTTGGACAAAAAGTTTGGTAGACAATAAAATAATCAATAGGCCATTTTCGATAAGAAATTGGTTTCTGTTTTTACAGACCAATTTCGATATATTTTTTTTTATTCCGAGAGGTCTTCGGCTGAGCTATTCCTGTTGTTGATGAAAAAATTTATATGTTTTATTATTCTAGTTTTAATTTTATTGGTGGTTATCCAAAAAAAATCGCTTCATTTGGATTAAGAGATGAATATAAAATTAATGCTGTTTTTAATTAATATTCGGGGAAAATTTTTGTCTTATGTGAAAAGTTGTATTATGCAGAAATAGATGAACATCGTTTCCAAATTTAAAAAAAACATGGTCTAATTAGTGAGAAATTTCCTAATTTACCAACTATGATAGACTCAGATTTTAGATATCCAAATGTTTTACTTTTTTTTTTAGTAATGAAACCTTCACAGAATATAATGAATTTACGACAAAAAATTGACAAGCGTTGGTAAAACTTCCATTTCGTTATTTGGTATAAAGTGCGAATCCTATAATGAAATTATAAATAAAATGTCATATATTGTCAATGATTTATAAAATTTAACTCTTGAGAGCTATATAATTATAGAAAAACATTGAAAGTTATGTAGATATAGGGATGAGCGAATCCCCCCCCCCCTTTTTCTTTTTTTTTTTTTACAAAATATGCAACCACGCGTAATATTTATTAACGAATATGTTCTATATTTTATAAAAATTATATGCTTTAATTTTTCATTTTCTTCACATAAAAGTATATACGGTGGATGTGTTGGTAGGCAATGAGAAATCTCCTATATTTATCAATGATTTTTGCTTAATATTTCTGCCCCTACACTCATAGGGACTGAATTTGATTTATGTTTTATTAAATTATTTCCTTCAATTTTTCCTTTTCTTCATAAAAAAGAATATATGTAAAAATACTTATTACAACTCACTAATTTCACTTGCACATAGATTCGTAGGAGTCAATTCTGGATATAAATAACAACAAACTTTCTTACAATGGTAAAGAAAGTTCTAAGTTTTATTGATAAGCGTAATAATACGTGGTTTAAAGCCAAATATGTTGCTAAAATATTAGAATATAGAAATCCACAAAAAGCCATAAGAGATAATGTTGATCAAGAAGATCGAACAAGACAAGATTTAGTAAAGGTGAACTGCCAGTTCACTTTTAGAGGCAATGAAAAATCTGCTTAATGTTTCAACGAACGAACTTTATTCTTTAACTCTGTCTTCTAAAAAAGAAGAGGCAAAATATTTTTTTAAAATGGGTGACTCACTAAGTTTTACCATCAATTAGAAAATATGGTGAATATAAGATTATAAGAGATGTAATGCATGCATTCAAAGGTCAACTAAAACACATTAAAAATTAACAAAATTAAATTTAATCATTTAAAGGAAGTAAATAAAATTATAGATGATCACATTGAATATTTAAAAGAAATAAATAAAATTAAAGATGGTCATATTGAAAATTTAACAGAAACAGTTGATAGAGCCATAGATGGAAAAAAACCGCAGAAATGAGGAAATACGAGAAATGTTGTACAGCATGTTGTACAGCAAACACAAGTCCCAAATTTAAATCCAACTTTTATTCTTCTAGAATTGTTCGACAATGATTGCGAATATGATTAATTTGTCATTGGAACTCAAAAAAGAAGTCTTCGAAAGCAGTTACAAAGAATCAAAGATATACATCCAAATTGTGAAATATTATTGAGATTCGAATATATTCCAAATTCTATAAATTTATAACAAAGAAAGAAAGAAACCATGAAAGGCAACATTGTGTGTTTTGCAACTATTTTAACATTAATAGAGATAACAATACGCAAGTAATAAATGACATTAATAATTTTTATCAAATTAAGTAAGAAGCTAATATTTATATATTTTCTAAAATAATATTTCAAATTTACAAAATATCTGTTTTATTAATCCATGAATTATGTGAACTGTCAAAACTCAACCACTTTACAATTATTTTATCACCTTTAGTTTTTAAAACTTTTTCGACCAAATATTCATCAGGATAGTTTTTTTTCATAATTTCGTATTCATAAAAACTACCCATCATTTCTTCTCCATTAATATCTTTTAATTTGTAAATTGGTATGTCATAATTTGAAACCTCAAAAATTGTAAATAATTCTGTTGACCAAATAGCAGTATAAACTTTTTAAAAAATATAATCAGTTTGCTCACACGAACAATATCTCGAACTTTATATTTTGGTTTAAAACGATTCACAAAATTTGTTTGCAATAAATTTTTTTCATTTTTTTTTTTATTAATTTCAGTTGGTTTCATGTCAATAGTCCTGTGATTCGTGTTGTTGTAGTCTTTCACTAATTCATCCAATATATTTGTCCATTTATAATTGTCATTCAAAGCAAATATTTTCCCACATTATATATTTTAAGTGCGATAAAATCTTTCAACAATGCTAGCTTTTAATTCATAAAATAAAATAAAAAATTTATATTGTGATTTTTCATAAGTTCTTTAAATACTTTATTATAAAATTCTGAGCCATTGTCACATTGTAAATTGTTTGGTTTTCTTTTTACCAAAATATATTCTAAAGCATTTGCTTCATTTTTTGCTGTTTTATCTTTAATTGGCAAAGTAAAAGCGAATTTGGAAAAAAAAATCGATAATTCTCATAATATATTTGTAATTATTATTTATATATGATATACCATTTTAATTTCCAGTGTCCATTTATACAAGGTCAATTGGCCACAAATAACCCATGCCATATGATATAACTTTTCTTCTTGGAAAATTTTTTCGCACAGGTTTATATAATTTATTGATTTTGGCCTCAAATTGTTTGGTTTTTCGATGAAAATGTGGGGTGGTCCAGCTCTCTCAATATATATCTACTATAACGTACCCCTCTGATGTAGACTTTTCGGACTAAAGTAATCGCTTTTGAAATCAACCTCTGAAAAAAAAATTCAATGCTCATTAACTGCGTACAATTTACTTTGCGCATATACATACGTCCTTTCAGTTATGTTGGCAGCGAGTTATATAAAATTGTTCTAAGTCTTGGAGTTGAATTACGAGTGTAATGAATCAATTAATCTCAAAACAGGTCAGTGCTTTCTTGCTGTATATAATATATACACCGTAGAGTACAGGATGCTATATAATTGTCACATTTATATGTCTTTCACTTTTCCAGTTGAATGGCGCATGGATACAGTCACTGGGGCGCAAGGAAAATATAATTTTACATACGGCGGAATGATACGGACTAAAACGAAAGCATATCTTTAGAAGGGTTTTCAAAAGTGCTCTGTAAACCGTGAACAGCCTATAACAACTTAACTGCAAAATATATTAATTCAGGGTTCAGCAGGGGAATTGGTGCCGATATGACCAATTCGCGAGCTCGCTACCTTGATGGACTCGTTCTATCCCTGGCGGATGCGAGTCGGGATTTTTTCCTCGCGTACGAAACTTGACGAATGCTGACAGACGTTGGCCGGTTTACCGTGAACAGCCTGTGAGAAATGGGATCACCTTAGTCGAAGTGACGTGTTTGACCGATCTGTTGGAGGAAAGTGGCTGACTGTTGTAACAAGGAGACTGTTTACCGCGCAGTTAGCATACCCACACCATCCCATATTGACTCTACGGTCTTTGAGCAGCTTTTTTTTTTTTTTTTTTTTTTTTTTTTTTTTTTTTTTTTTTTTTTTTTTTTTTTTTTGCAGACTATGCTCAACTGCAGCTCGAAAACGCTAACTTAGAAAATTTTTTTTTTTTTTTTTTTAGAACAGAACTCTTATGTATGCGCAGTATTTGTTTTGTTCTGCTGATGTTTAACATGTCCTCACAAGAACACGACAGTGCAGTCTCAATGAAATTTCTAACGATAGAATTTCTTTATATATATATAGAGCCACTCAAAGGGACATGATTGTACGATAAACGACATTTGATTGGGTCAATGTCAGCTCGGCTCTCCATTGGTTGATGGACAGGCCAATAATGAACGCTGTCAAGTATACAGGGAAGTGTCCAGTGTGATATGGACGAGTAGGGCGATGGTGAGTTCTAACACAGACACCAACAGAACCGGTGTTCTTGCAGTAGCGGATATAGGTGACTCGCTTCCAATTTGTCTTGAGTGCCAGTAAATGTGCGCAGAGCTAAAAGCGTTAATACAGCGCATACACTGCAGACAGCACTATCCTCACCTACAGCTGAAAAACATTCACGTACACAATTTTACAGAGAAAGGTTCCATCAGAAACAACGCTCGCCGAGCGAGTGGTCTTAATTCAAGGTTTAAAGAGGCTCGGGGAATGGGCGAAAACGTTGCGAAAATTTGTACCGGCAGTCGGCCAGGTGGTTGTAATCCAACTAACAGCGTTCCCGCAAAATTGCAGGTACTCTGAACGCTTCATTGCTCCATTTACCTTGCACCTACCTTCCCTCGAAAAGAGAAGGGACGTCATTACTAAAAGAGAATGAATTGTAACCACGGTGTTGCTGATGAATGTTTACCAAAACCTGAAATATTTGAATTAAAAAATTTCATCAAGGGGAAAATGCGTTGCAAATTTATACAATTATTTGTCACTTCGCTTTTTTTAATCCCCTTTTATTTACTGCTGTGAAGCAGAGAGGGTGCTGCAAATATGTGTTTCCTCCCCCCCCCCCCCCCACTCCCCACTTGGCAAATTATTCCGCGCTACGGAAAGAAAATTAGAATTCCCTAACTCCTTGATAAAGGGAAAATTGAAAAGAGTTGTAACGAGGTTACTATCAGTAATACCTCTTTTTGTCGCTTCTGCCAACCATCTCCGTCTCTGTCTCCGGAATTTCTCTGTCGGGACTTGAAAGTGCGGCGTGTTCGTTGATGGAGTTACTCCAGGGAGTTAGCGGAAGCCCTACCAAGTCTCCGAACAAACTGATTCAATCTGTTGAAAGGGGCGCTGTGGGGGCGGGGGAGGGGGCGAGGCGAAGAACTCGCCCCCCTCCAGCCGCGCGTTATTGAGTTAAAATTCTGCAGTTGGCACGCCGTGAATAGGGAAAAGCCGCCGGTGGATGAGGGGGGGGGGGGGTGTTGGCGACCGTGGTGGAAGGCGGGGTTGGGGGCACATGACTCCCACCATCCTGGCGAAGTTTGTAAAAGTTGGCAGGGGAAGTGTGCAGTGTCTGTAGAGGCGAGAAAGTGAGAGGGTGATATGTGGAAACAAATGCCAGCTATACAACTACAGACGAGAATTCAGCCTGCAGTAACACTGAACAGTTTTGCTCGGAGTAACATAAGGGACCCGCTTCCCCCCCCCCCCACCCACAAAGTTAATTTCGTGGTAATTTGCGGGGCCAATGCGCTTAAGCTGGACTCACAAAACATCGTTCGCATCCGTCAGTCGTTCGTCCGTCCGGCGGTCACGTGATCTTCAACTAATAGCAGGGCGACATTATTTTTACACCCGCCCATCCGTCAGATATTCACCAAACTTTAACTTTTGACTGACGGGCGGATGAAACACTGCCTTAGACCAGAACACGCACTTTAAAATAAAATGTAAGTCGGTGGATCTGCGTTGATTTATATTTGGTAGTAAATTCAGGAACTTCGAATGTAAAAATAATTCAGTATAAATACTTATCAAGTGCATACATTATTCCCGCAAAATATTTCTTTCTACAAAAAGTATTTCCAACCGAAATACATCTCCAACTAAAAGCAGGACCCCGTTGTTAAGTTGTGACGCTGAAATTTTGCCGTGCAGAAGATTGGCGGAAGACGGATTGTTGTGAATATCTTTATACTGAAGGACGGAAACACAGACGGATGACTGCCGGATGACGGACGACTGACGGGTGCGAGGGATGGACGTGAGCCCAGCCTTGGGATTGTGACCTCTGCGCTTCCCATGGTGACTCAGATGAGCATGACGTAAATACAGAGTGTTACAAAAATGTAAATACTGCTGGGAAACCACCCCCACGTCTAGAGAGGAAAAAAGAGTTACATAAACGTGGGTCTGGAAACGCTTCATTTCATTATTTTTATGGCCCGAAGGCCGGATCATGTTTGCGTGGAATGCCATTGCAGCTATCGTGTGCGTGGCACACGACACTACACACCAGAACATTAGGAACTGCACCATCGATTACACACGTGTGAAAGCTAATCGTTGGCACAGTACAAAATGCCCTCTATCAGCACGGATACACGCATAAACCCGCGTCGAGTGCACTCCCGGATGCGTTGATGATGTATCCCTGGAGAATTCCTGATTGAATAGTCAATTCTCTAACATTGCCCAAGTCGGGACTGATGCACACACGACACTAGCAGCTTCCAGCTAGATGTTACATCGAACAGTGCGCGGCATCCGACTGAACGGTCGGTTCGGCACGTCTGTTATGGACAAGGGGTTGCCTTGTTTGCGGATATGCTGATAAAATTATGAAGCCTGTCTGCCACGCTGTGACACCCGCAACATTGGAAACCCAAACTTTCAAAATTAGTATTATAATATCTTGTCAGTGCATGTTGATATTTAGCCTGAAAGTTTAGCTTGAATAATTGTTATATTTTTAATAAACTTCCATATTTTACACGCATTAATCAAAATATAAACACAAAATACGAAAAATAAAAACACGGATCAATCAAAATAACCCCCCCCCCCCCCAACCTACTGTCTCTTCATGAGCAGACCGCCCACGGAAACGGCAAGAAACAACAGTAAATGGACCGTGACCGATAATTAGGGATAGGAAAATTTCGCGAGTTCAGTGACCTGTAGGCTAGTCTCGTAAGTCCTCTGCATACACTGGAGCCTCAGCTGCGTGTTCATTGGCTGTTGCCCAGCACCTGGCAGTTATGGGATTCGCAAGGTGTTTCCTTGCAAGTCTGCTATTGGCTTAGAGGCGTGCAGGGCGGGTCTAATAAACTGTGATCCAATTGCGAAGGTGACTTCACTGTATATGTGTTTGATATCTATCTTGTCCCGAAATGAATTCGCGAAATTTTCCTGTCGCTACCGATAGTTCTTAGAGGAGGAATGGAGGGGGGGGGGGGGAGCGAAATTTTTTTTTGCTAGCTAAAATTTCCGCAAAGGCAGTGTTTAGCAGTGGGGTTCCATTCATTGTTTTTAAGATTGGTTTTTATATTTATTTAAAGTTTTCCATTTATTTTTTAACTACATTTTTTTTATTTGCTCACACAGGTACTCATACATGACTGGTGGTTGTTATATGTAATATTTATTGTAGAAAATTCCCGAGTGTAAAGTATTGTTTATATGTTGTGAAAGCGAAGGAGCTGTGATTACAGCTGTGATCGCCCGTTCGGAGCAATGCAAGTTTCCACCTTGGCCTGACCAGAAACAGGCGTTGTGGGTAAGTAGGGGCCGAACATAACTTAAGCCGAAGAGTTGTTCTCAGAAAAGTGCATATCAGATAGCCGTACTAACAATTTCACAGTTTCACTTGACCGACGCATGAATAGTGTTTAGGCCCAAGGCAATGTTACCATTTGTAATAACCTAGATTATTTCCTTCGCTTTCTGTTTTTATGTTATGCAGCGAAGTGTAAAAATGTGCAGGTTTGTAAAATATTTAATTTTCAAATAATTTCACAGTTTCACTCGACTGACGCATGAATAAAGTGATGAGGCCCATAACAACGCAATTTTACATAAGGCGGAATAATACACGACGTGCATACAAGCAGATCTTAAGCAGGGCTTTCAAAAGTGCTCATTTTACCTTACACAGTCTATGGTCAACTTTCCTTAGGAAAGAATGGCTATGATTCTACCTTCCTGTATGCATACGCCTCTTGATGAACCGATGAAGGCGCAAACACGTGGGTTTATTGAAGTTTCGTGGAGAAATGTAGAATTTTCATTACAATTATTTCCGTAGAGATTTTAGATAGTGCGGAATTTAAAGGAGATATAGCAATTGGACGCGTTGGACGCTTAGAATAAATAGGCTACTTGTTAAATTAGAATACGGTATAAGGGAGCATAAACATTTTGCTCTCAAGAACTGTCCTGTGAATCAAGACAAAATGCTTGAGGTCGAATATGTAAGTAATATCGTAGTGACACTGTGTATATATACATACAGTTGTGAGAGCATTAAAAGGCTGTATATAAACGGCACCTCTTCACCACAGCCATTTCCAACCAGGGAAATTTCTTCGTTAAGAGAGTTATTGTATCATGCATTTTATTTCTACGAAATTCAATGTTACTGAACGTTAATATTCGCTAAATCAATCTGCCTGTAACTGAAACAACATTGAACGCTCGACGTCATCGTACACTGGATGTTTGCCGTAAGGCGCTGTAAGGTTGAAACGTTACCTCCTCCGGCTTCTGATAGGCTGAAGCGTGCGGCCACACTCGACCTGCCTGCGGATCTGCTTCGCAGTCACACCCTTTTGTTATGCTAACGCGCTTCGGCCGCCCCGGGCTACGCACATTGCGTAATCCCACGTCGCTGCCGGGTACAGCAGAGCGTTCTGATCTCTACGCAGGTACATGTGTGGGAATCATTGTGTACGAGAGGGGATTGCACGGATTAACAACAAATATTTGCAACCGATGGACTAATATACAGAGACGGACATATGTGAAAAAATTAAAGATGCCAGTTTACTTATATTTAGTTCAAAAAAATATTTTCAATCAACGGGCTAATATAAAGAAATTGAACCACAAAATGCCATATGTTTATATCTTGTAATTTCTTATAATAAAAAGAATCAAATACTAAATATTTTATTTTCATTCTTTTTGCCGAGGGGGGGGGGGGATTTGTCCGATAACCCCCCCCCCCTTTTTTTTTCCAATAGGCCGCCAGCCGGATAAGCCCATGTCGTTAATGTGAGGACCATGAATAACAACTGAGAAAGCCGTCAGTCCTATTGGAATTTCTGTTGCTAGCAATTCGTTTCACGGGTTGACGAGTATTCCGAAATCAAATTTCCCGAGCACTCAGAGAATGCTCTATTTATACCAACACAATGGTCCGTGCGAACCAACAAAGCGCATGTTTGTGCACGAACAGTCAAATGTGCAGAGTCGAAGAGTCGACTCGAACAAATATTTAGTTGTCAGGCAGATTTGGCTGAACCATAAAGACATTGTATTTTTTTTTTTTTTTTTTTAAGTTTGGGGTGGGGGGATGGGGAATTTGTCATCTTAAACGCTCTAGTTGAAACTCTGTTATTGTTTGCGTGTCGTTTATTTGTAAATACTTCTGGGGTTATTTTTATGTTTCAAAGGTACGTGTGTGCTATAGCAATTCTGTTAACACTCCGCTGAGTTTAAGAAAACAAACTACGCATAAAGGCGTTGAAAGTGCTGTATAAACTATGGATGTTCAAAAAACCGATATATCGAAATTACGATATTATATCAAAGATATATCGACGTAAATCGTCCATATATTTCAACAATATCTTATCGAAATCGATATATTTCCCCAGGTATAGGAAAATAAATATTAAAAATTAGTTTTAAAAAGCTCTGTTCTGAATACAAAAATTTAATTAAGGAATTACTATGTTTAATGTGGCAACTTTTCCCCAAAAACCGGCACCACATCTTTCTTCAATGTCCTCAATACGTAATAATCCAAGCAATTTTATATTTTTCAAGTTATTTATATAAAATATAGGAGTCCGTTGTACCGAAAATCGATATTTTTCTTTCGATGTATGATTTTGTAAAATGAATATTTTATAAATAACCAATATAAATATATCGATATTTATTTTCGATATTAACTGCGATAGTTTAACCTGGCAGTGACTGATAATGTAAATAGTGGTTAAGCGTGGATTATTTGCAAGATAAGTTGCTCTCTGTGAAAACTAACCATAGCTCTGTGCAGTCACTATTCCAGTAGAATGTTAGGGACGGTGTGTTATCGATAGAGACCCAAGAATTTCGCACACATGTATGTTGGAATTCACACACATGTACGTTCATGTTACGTTTGTATTGGTCGACGTGTTGTTTGACACCTCCTGGAGATAAATGAGCGAATAACAAACATGCAATAAATTGTGCGCCCAACCACAGCTTTTTACTACCACAACAATCAACCAATACACAGTTGATATCTGTATGAGAGTATATAAGACTTTGAAGTCTAGCCTACAGGCCACTGAGCTCGCGAATTTCTCTGGTCTCTAGTTATGGAGTACGAGAAATGCATGGCCGTCGTCTCAGAAACTGGTTACAATGTGGTTTTGAAGAAACAAAAACGTTCTTAAGATAAAATATTAATTTGGGTTTTATTTTGTCATATTTCTAAATTTGTTCATCGGCATGTAGTGAGCATCTCCCCGAACTAATTCCTCTTCCTCTTATAGTAATGACGTATACTGCTGTGTTGCGCGAACAAAAATAAAAGGCCAGAACCAGCGGACTGTGTAGTACAACCAACATGAAAGGTCGGAAATTCATGAAATGGATTTTTCTGCCAAACAATTGGAACGTCATCAAATCGTCCGATCACAATTTTTTTGTCTCCTGTGATTCAACGCACATGTTAAAAGGACGGCGTTTTCACGCGCATGTACCTCATCCACACACTATAAAACCCTCTGCCATTTTGCGTATATGACCCGAGAAATCATCTCATGCGCGCTTATATAATATAGAGCGGCGAAATTTTTTATTTGCTGCAGCCCATTGCATACGCAAACATATATTGTCCTGAAAGAGGACGACTGCCGTCAATATTATCGATTCCTTTTGCAACATAACACACGTCATCCCTTTGCGTACCGTAAATTGGTTTTTATGTATAGCTTTGGAAATAAAACACCAAACCATAATTTTTATGAGATGCAGGATGTGTTTTCTCAGCCCATTATTTTCTTTTAACAGGTCATGTTGAAATAAATGTGTGTGGAGGCGCGTGGTGTGCCACCTATGAACACAATTTTTTTTTTGCACTTTTACAAAAAAAAAAAAATTCTTGGAAACCCAGTTGCCAAGAAATCCTTCGTAAAACTACAAACAGGTTTCTTGTAAAATCTGCAAAACATGTAGGCCTGCTTGTAATATTACAAATGATAAGTGATAGCCTTGTATTAAAACATACGTTATTGAGCAGTGTACGTACATAAAATCATTTTTTTCTTCTATAAAACAAATGTGATAATCAATAACGTAGAATAACTAGAAGAAATATTTCAAAATATAAATAACGGAAAAATATTACGCTTTACCATCCAGGGGAATAGCACCCACAACCCTTACAATGCCAGACCACACCCCTTTAACCATAATACCTAGTTTCCTTACACTGTTAACACTTATTTTTATAGTAAATATATCTTGAGGTACCTGAAAAATATTAGGAAAGTTACTTAATTAAGAAGGATACGTTAGTTTCCTTTTAAGAGCTCTGTTGTTGAGTTAAGAAATTTGGATTGCTCTTAAAAACGAGGTCTTGAGAGCCGATTTAAGACTTCTGTGTAGCTAGGGAACATTAACAACTAATGAGATATACGGTCTCGTTTTATTGAAACTGTCGTTTCATTTTGATTATTGGAGTTGTTTTAAGTGTTCTTCGCTATTCAAACTTGCAATACATTTCTTTTTGCACGCAACTACACTTTACATCACCCATAGTTTTTGCACAAACAGTTATATACTGGTTTTACGTTGTTGAGTGTCCACCATTTTGTTGAAACTCGTTTATACGGGTTAGTATAGTAAAACATTATTTGAGGTCTATTATAAACACGGTCCTTGTAGTTTAACAAGAGAAATCTTTGTACTGTTAAGAGCATTTGTAAAATTACAAACAATTTCTTAATAAATATTACAATTCTTTTACAGTGTAAATTTCTACAGTGTAGGGTTGCCAACTGCATCTTGTGGAAAGCCAGAGAGAAAAAAACATCCCTTCCTATACGCACCTGCCCCCAGAATCCTGCTTGCGGCGTTAACCGCATGCGAAGCTGATTGATGGCTTGGGGGTCGTTTGCAATGGCCCTAGGGGGTCTGGTTGATGACGTTTCATCACAGAGAAAGATGCATGACCTTACTGGTGTAGCCACGGGCCTGCACACCCGTACAAACACACACACGCACGTACGCGCCCATTGAGGCCGTGTTCCACCGAGTTTGGCTTTTGTATTTTTTGTAATTTGTAAGGTTTTAACTGGAACGCGAGGACACTTAGTTGTTTAGTACGCAACGCTACTGTAAACGCTTTTGCTTAGTATCCGATAAATGTGAAGGAATTATTTGAAAACAAGAAACCTGGGATTCTTAAAATAGGTAAATCGCCTGTCTTCATAAAGCCATGTTTAGAACACTGTCTAACATGAGAAAATATCAGAATCTAAAAAAAATAGTGACTTTAAGTTGCTACTAAAAATTGTAATAAAATTATAATACACATTTCAGAAATTTTTGACGCTTTAGTTTAATAAACAGCTATTTCGTGTTTGAAATGCATTAAATTTATTTCAGTTACTTCCATTGTATTCATGTGTCATACATGAAGATGGCAAAACTAACATGGCGGCAAACTTGGTACTTTGTGAGCTTCAAAATGCAAAACACAAATTTAAAAAAACATGAAATAGATTTTTCATACAGTATCAGTCACGTAATCCATTTTATCAACAAAAGTTCCAATTGGAACACGGCATCAGGATCACTATTAAAAGTCGTGGTCTTCTCCTCACCCCTCAATTTTTCCACTATTTTTTTTCCATATTATCGAAGCGGTAAATTACACCTTTGTCGAAGCACCCCATCAATATTCTGTTCATCCACGGGGTATACGCTGCTCCACACTGTCACGATAATAATTTACCGGCGAAATTGCACGCTAGAATTTTTTTTAGATATTAAATTGCTAAAGCAAATTCGTACGGCTGTGAAAATTTTATACCCTCCCCCCCCCCCCAACTCAAACACCCGTCTCTCCCAATCCACCTGTACTGACCAGCACGGCTGAAATATCCAATTTTGATCCGTGACAGGCCATCACTTGAATTTGCATTTTGTTAAATTCGTCTTTCAGGCCTATTCATTGTCATTCAAATTGGAGAACTAATGAGAGAGTTTTGTAACTTCTGAAATGAATATTCAATACCACCTATATTTCACACGCATAATATATATCGTTGAATTACTTTTAAATATTCCCCTCACATATTTTTATTCCCCCGCGAATTCGGTCATTTCACGACCCGTTTAAATAAATAGTGAACGCTTCTGTATTTAAGTAGTTGATCGTGCAGACGTGAATGAAGATAACTGGCTTTCGAAATTAAAATTAAAAACGTTTTATTTTCTTGAATAGCTTAATTGGGATTTTTAATCATGTTTACAGCATATATATATGGCAAGGTATGCTCCTAGTTTTAAAATCACATCTATTAATTAACAGTCTTTGGTCCCGAAATTAACACAGGCTAATGCGGAGAGATTAGCAAGATTCACGCTAAAGAAATTCGCCACCCTTTGCTTGGAAATAACCACCCTTTGCTTGGAAATAACCACCCTTTGCTTGGAAATAACCACCCTTTGCTTGGAAATAACCACCCTTTGCTTGGAAATAACCACCCTTTGCTTGGAAATAACCACCCTTTGCTTGGAAATAACCACTCTTTGCTTGGAAATAACCACCCTTTGCTTGGAAATAACCACCCTTTGCTTGGAAATAACCACCCTAGTTGCACCGGCGAGGATAAATAGTCTTTCACACGGTCAAACACATTCGTTATTGAGCAGATAAATCAAAGTTGGCATACAGAAAACAACGATATACTCTCTATGATTCATAGGATACGTACTTAGGTGTATTTTTTTTCGTAGCAGATTTTCGCCCAATCAGATTATAATATTCCCGAAAAAAAAAACTTTTTTTTTTTAAATAAATATTAGCGTGTTTCGATATGTTATACTGAAACCCACACGTACATTGTGTGTGTGTGTGCGTGACATAATTTCCAGCCTGGGTGTCAGTTCGTTCGCATCATGGGTGTCAGTTCATTTAACATTCTAGATACAGTTTTACACACGTGACTTCTGTTTATCGTAACTCTTATCTTGTCAGTTTTTATCCGTGCACACGAGTTTTCTCGTTATTTGCATTGGCGCAAGGCGTTTTTTTTTTATAGTCTATTTGCGGATTCTTCACACTTTTTGGCCCAAACCTTTGAAAAATCACTCCAGGTTTGACTTTTTTTTTGGTAATTTTAAAAACATGCTATGTAGGTATCTCAAGCGTTTTATACTTATGTTAACTTAAGTATCTCATTTTTCGTCAAATTAAAGTTTTACCTATATTTTATTTATAAATAATAATCTTTTATTTATAATAAACATGAATAAAAACAGTGTTAAAACGTGTGCGTTGGTAGCGCCTAGTAAGAAATAGTTCTCACGTGAAATATGATTACAAATGAGTGCGCACGAGTTCTGTGCGCTGTCGTTCGGTGTTAATTTCTAGATTTAGTTGCGATTCGTGTGAGGCGAAGGGATGCCCTGGTGTGAAGCGTGAAGTGACCGTGAATGTGTTATATCGCCCGAATTAACGTAGCTCGAGGCGACGGCTATAAGGGGTTCAAGCTTTACGTGAGTGGAACTGCGCTTTTTTTTTTTGCCCCCTGTAGCTTGTGTTACGTTGATCCCAGAAGCCCTGGAGTCTTTCAAGCCTCTCAGCAGTACGCGAATTTATAAACAGGGAACAAGCTCGATAATGTCAATCATTTAAAGGAGCAATAAGTGAGAAGGCGAGTCACGCGGACAAGGCGATTTTTTACGAACGACTTTAAATTTAATCGATGAGTGCATTAAAAATTCTCCTTTTCGTTATGTTACAGCACACACGTCGAAACACGGAAGGGGCGCGACTCTTGAATGCGAAACACATTGTGTTGCGTCATATACGGCTGCAAATTACTGTAACGTATGCCCGAGGCTACCGTTTGGAGATGCAGTCACGTGTGAGTGCATCAATAATGATTCGTCACGGCAAAAATGTAATTTATCAAATTAAAAAATCTGAGTAAATTAAACCTCTAGACCGCAGAATTAATTAGGAAGTGTTTGTATTCAACATTGCTCTTTTTTTTTTTTTTTTTAATATAACTGTAATGAAGCTGCATCTGCACTATTTAAAAATACCGATTTTCTAAATAATAAAAAAAAAAAAAAAAAATTTACTGTAAAAAATGTTCAATTATAAAAATTAATAACACCCAGACAATATCCTAGCTGGTAAATGAGTTCCTTTATTGAAATATTGAGTTCTCTTTGAACCTAAAATATTATAAATTTTCTGAAATAGTTGCTGTAAGAGCTTACAAAAAAACAGGATTACACAAAAAAATCTTTAAAAATACCTCAGCGAATTAATAAATATTTTTCAAATTATGTAAGAATAATATTACGTAAATATGCCAGTAGAAAAAAAAAAGTTTATATTTAAAGTTTAATTTTAAAATTATAACAGTAGTAAGACGTCGTGCGTTGGCGAATATCCCTTGTTCGTGCACATAACTACGCAATTAAATATGTGTGTTTGTGGAATTTAAAACGAGAAAATTTACATTATTTGAGTTGAATTATCGTATCATATATGCGAAAGAGCCGTAGGGAAATTTTCTAAGTCTAACATTATATCTGCGATCACACTTCAACATTATCTGTTACCTTTGTTACCGTCCTCCCCCCCCCTTTTTTTAAAATAGGAAAATTACGTAAAGTAACGTTATTCGAAAGGGTATTTTTATATTTGAGAACTCTGCAGTGCCATCTTTTTTTTTTTTTTTTTCGCCATAAAATTTCTTACTACAGCATGCCAAGTAAGGTTAATCAAAGTGTTTTATCGCCATTCCACGGTTTCGAAAATCCGCCACTAGATGCCGGTCACTTTCTTTGCACCTCAACAATGTTATCTGACGACCAGACTACATAGCAAAGGGCAACCTCGAAGGCGGCTACAAGCGGGACGAAAGATCATCCACCTTCGCTACCATCTTGCATTATCAGTACTAGAATGTCAGTTCGCAAAGAAAATTTTCACCGCAGCTGTACAAATATATACACATACGTGCGTACCTATTTTCTGTTATATTAAATCATAAGACTCTTTTAAGTTGTTTATATTCAAACAGTTGAATCTTTCATTTATGTTTATAACTATAGAAGTTAATTTCTATTTCTTCAGAAAACTTCCACGTTCAGTGTGTATAACAAAACGGTGGTTTGCATGCGAAGGCTTTACTTTTGTCGATATATTCGGTATTTTACTGACGTTGCAGGCAAACTTATAAGGGCGTCGTCGCCTTTTTTTGCGAATGCTGGCAAAACTTTTGAAAAAAAAAAAAAAAAAAAAAACTTCTGCATTATACATTAGGCGCGTATAGTCTCTTCAGTTGAGGTAACTGATGCTTTAACTTTCCATCAGTTTTTCCGTCAAATTTATGTCACATAGAATGTGTACATGTAAAGTACTTTCAAAAGGTAATATTTATATTAGTCTCGTGTTTATCAAATCACACGAAATTATTAAGTATAGTCCATTCACGGTTTCTTCGGCCTTTTTGAATCAAACCTTTGAAAAATCTCCCCATGTATAAAGTGTTTAGTTATTTCCCAAATCCGCCATGTATCACAAGCGTTTTATACTTGTGTCAATAAAAGTTACTTATTTCCTGTTAAATTGAAATGTTATTTCTATTTTATCTATAAATTATAATGATTGATATATAAATAATTTAAATCAAACAGGGAGAAAATAGGTATGTTGGTAGCGCCTAGTGAGAAATAGTCCTTAAACAAAATACTGTTATAGGCTGTTCACGATAAAGTGAGTATTTTTTAAGGTATTAACGAACAGGTATTAACCACTAATAAATATATGTTAATGTAGTCTCAGGCATTAAATTTTGATGGTGGTGAAATGTACACACTCTGTTTATTGGTCACATTGCAATGCTTATATTTAAAAAACAGCAGGAAGATGGAAATTGGACGAAAGGAAAAATTTAGAAGGGCCTTAAAAAGTGCTCACTTTACCGTGAACAGCCTACACACTGAGTGCGCACGAGCGTGGTGCGTCGTCCTTCTGATGTAATTTTCTAGACTTAGTTAAGCTTAGTTTGTACGAGGCGGGGGAATATCCTGGAAGTATAACTTTAGCAGGGCTTCAGAAAAGGCTGAATGAAATAACCGTGAATGTATTATAATTAGAATTTGGCGAAGTAGTGAAGTAAATAACAATTTCAGCGTTTTTTTAGAGTGAAGAATAAAACAAAAATGTAAAACTTCTTTCCAGGCAAAGTTTTCTAATAAATGCAATTACTTACCTTTTTTTTTTTTTTTTTTCTTTTCCCCATATATTCTTTTGGCTGAAAGCTTTCATCACACAACGCAAATTAAATTATCGCCGTTTCGTACACTTCTGAACGTCATTGAGGTTTCTTACACCACACCTATACGAAGACGATGGACCGTGCTGTAAAACATACTTAATGCTGTTCGCGGTAAAATAAGCACTTTTGAAAGTCCTGCTTAACATCTACTTGTATGCACGTTGTGTCTTCTTCCGCCTTATGTAAGAATAACATTGTCACGGGCCTCGTCACTTTATTCATGCGTCGGTCATGTGAACCTGTGAAATTATTAGAAAAGTAAATATTTTACAAATCTGCTAATTTTTACACTTCGATGCACTAAAAAAAAAACCGGAAGCGAAATAAATAATTGTAGTTGTCTCAAATGGTTCCCTAAAACTTTTTATTCGACGTTAAGATACGGAACTACTTTTCCCTCGATCGTTACCAACTTTGCTGGGCTCATGCCACTCAGGGCGCCTGTTAAAATATATGCAGGTAATGACAGTGACTATTTTCTAAGGTTGATTTCAAAAGTGCTCACTTTATCGTGAACAGTCTTTAACTTCCATTTTGATCAAGACTGTTGGCAATAAAGTGAGCACTTTTGAAATCAACATTAGAAAATAGTCACTGCCCCTACCTGCGTATATTTTAACGAGCTCACTGAGTTGCATGCGCCCAGTGAAGCAGGTAGCGATACGAGAAATAGTCATTCCATGTCTTAGTATCAAATTAAAAATGTTAAGTAAATATTTGTGAAAACTTAAATGATTTCCTTCTCTTTCTCGTTTTTTTTTTTTTTTACGCGCCTTAGTGTAAGAGCAGATCTGTAAAATAGATTTAATTTGCTAATAATTGCACAGGTTTACTTCACCGACGTATGAATATAGTAACGTGGTCAATGGCAGTATTAATTTTACATAGGGCGAAAGAA
Source organism: Dryococelus australis (assembly GCA_029891345.1). Taxonomy (NCBI): domain Eukaryota; kingdom Metazoa; phylum Arthropoda; class Insecta; order Phasmatodea; family Phasmatidae; genus Dryococelus; species Dryococelus australis. The sequence continues at coordinate 42,355,349 of CM057003.1, forward strand.
TACACAACGTGCATACCGGTAGATCTTCAGCAGGTCTTTCAAAACTGCTCAGTTTACCGTGAACGGCCTATATGCACATGTTCATTACGTACTCGTTTTCCAACGTGAAATGAAGCGACTGTATGTGGAACCAACCTTCATCCCGCGCCTCATCCTCCGTTCTGTAGTTATCAGGATGATTATGTCTCCGATTCTTGGGTCTAGGGTCACTTGGAAGAAAGAAAAAAAAAACGTTTTATTCCACCCAACGTTTTTCCAGCGGGACTGCTACAGGTAATGTCCAGAGGCCATCAGCATAGCGTCGACGGAGTTCAGGAACACTAACTTCGTTATCGACAGATTTACAAAATAATTCGCAATCTGGATCCCCATCCGAGTGGCCATTTTTTTTTTCACTTGCCCTTATTTCATTAACCCGTGGGAGTCTTTGAAAAAAGCTGTATAGTACTGTCCCCCAGCGTCTTCTCGTAATTAAAAGAAAAACCTCTTATCGTTATGAATGGTACGCAGAAAGGAACTTCTGATTTCGCTATCAAGCGACCGCTCTCAAACAAGCTTGCTACGTATAACAAACCCAGTAAAAAATGAATTTATTGGTATTAACAGGATAGCTCTTTTTTCATTAAAAATTAATGCAGCATTTTTTTGTAGCTTTATCGTACAGCAGTTACAAACATCTTAAAGAAGATATTTTTTACGAAATATTATATGAAATGAAATACTGCCAAGAAAATATTTCCTAAAAAAGAAAATAAATGCTATACAGCATGTTTGCAAATTTGCATGTCAATACTTCGGGGAAACATTCCTCACATCAGCTCGTAATACATAACGTACAGTGTATGACCCGTGGAGTGGATTATCTTAATGTGGAATCCCATCGCAACTGTAATTGGCAGCGCCATACCAGCCCCCAAGGAGGAATAATTTCAGTCCACTATACTTTCACTTGTGGGGACTTTTAAAGGCACTTGTATATGCAAGTCGAGTGGTCGATGTGGACACCCTTCATAACCGTATTGTGGTGGGCTGTGAAACAATCAGGAATACCCCAGGGATTCATCAATGCATCCGGGTGTCCATGCAATGGCGGGTTGATGCAAGTGTTCGTGCTGATGGAAGGGCATTTTGAACATTTCCTTCACTGCCGACGATAAGCTTTCACACACGTGTAAAACCGATTCCTGTGCAGTTCCTACTGTTTTAAATGTTGCGTCGTGTCGTGGTGTAAGGTGTCGTGTATCATGCAAACGAACGCTGCTATGGCATTCCACAGTAACATGATCCAGCCCGCGGGCAACACACTGTACGTCATGCATTACTCGCCGTAGTAAAGAAATGAAGAGTTTGCGGACTTATGTTCACGTAAAAAAAAATGTTTCGTCCTCCAGATACGAGGGATGTTTCCCCGAAGTATTGAAATGCAATTTTGCAACATTCTGTACATCGCCTCGCCACAGAAGTAGCCTCCTCCTAAGAAGAGATGCTACGCGGCACACGCCATAGCTCGTCTGTAAAGGCCAGGGTTGGCTCGGCGGCTGAATACACATGGACACACGCCTTGAATACAACTGAACGGGTCCCTCGCAGACTAAGGTGCTTCTTACTCATTTCTGCGTGTCGTGTAGGCAACTGTCTGATGTTTGCAACACTGAATGTTAAACATTTTCTATTTTAGTTTTAAAAAAGAAATTGTTAGCTTTATTAATGTAAAATACACACACTCTGAGGATGAAGAAACTGTTGCTAAATAACAAACTCCACAGCGAAGCACGATATACTCTCTTGAAATAACTAGAGAGACAAAGTGTTGCGAAAAGAAGAATTGAATCTTCACTTTTATTTCCAGTTTTTACGGAGATGTCTAATTATAATTGAAAACTTTCTCATGCATATATTTTCTAAATAACGAAGGGCTTCTGATCATATTATAGCTAGGGTAAGTCCGAAGAAACAAAGTTAAAAGTTCGTAAGCGAAGTCTTCACAGCACTCTGTTGTGCGGGTAAGGAAGTTATCGATGTTCTTCGCTGTCGTTAAAAGTTTCAAGAGGTGTTTGTTTTCTCCTCTGATGCTCTGAATACAAAGAAATCTCAGTAAGAGTATACTTCAACAGACTAGTATTGTATGCTGATGCCTGAACGCTGTTGTGAGCTGCCTTTTATTTATTCAAGCCGAGCATGAGTTGAGCAATTCCCTTGTATTTGATTCCTGGTGTGTAATTTTTGTGCATTTCAACCAAGTTTTCATTTTAACAATTTTTATATATATTTTTTCCTTTCCATTCTTCTTTTAGTACGTGCTTCTGCGTATACGTCGTTCATTCAGCTGCTTACATAATGAAACAAAATTTATCCAACACTCATTGCACGCTCTGATTCCAATCCCAGATTCAAACCCAAAACCCCATGATACGAATGCATTTCTGTTCAAGAATACGCGGAAATGTAATGAATCTTGAGAGTCTGAAAATAGTACTATTGTCACTTAACAGAAAATGGCACAAATTAATTTCGTGGGAGGGTGTAGACTCCGTACTCTTATGCTACCGCATTTGGTGTAATTAGCAGGGATAGGAAAATTTCGGGAATAAATTTTAGAACAATCTAGAATACAGATACGTGGACACTGGAAGTGACGTTTACTATTGGATCAAAGTTTACCAGACACGCTCTATAGTACACTAAGTCGACAATAGAATCTTACATAAAAAGGCGCTGGAAGGCGTGTTACCGTTTCTGGGGTATAATTGTCCACGTACTGGGGCAGCAGCCAATGAACAATAAGCTGATGCTCGAGTATGCATTAGATTATTGAGTATATCCTACTGATCATTTCCCTGTCCCTCGAGATTGGACCACATTTTGGCATGGCAAAGATGACACGTAGTTTTGTCATCGCGTTGAAAACATACTATGTATTCATCCATTTATAGAGGATTTTTTATCAGGTTTCTTTTCAGAAAATCATCGGCTATATTTTGTAACATTTTGCATTCCATGTGTGAGGGAAGTGCCATTTTTTATAGTGACCGGTAGCTTAAACGTTGCAGTTTTCTCAAACACGTGGGGTTGTTTTACGTCTTGCAGATGTATTTTATGTGGCCAGTTATAGACAAGGGATGCGCTGTTGGAATACGTCAGAATTGACCAAACTGATCTTCCACGCGATGCCCATACGCTATATCCGTGAATCGTAGCTTTCGTTGCCTCGTGCCTCCTTCAACACAACATATTTTATCCTCTTTTATAGGTCGTGTGTGTTATCTTTGTCCTCTTGATCCTCGTGCATGCAGTACCATTTACGATCATGTTCAATGTCGCTTTTTCGCTCAGCAGTGTTTACCGCCCCGATGCCGATGTCTACGGCACACTATTGTTTTACATCGAACTCTGCCGGACCAGCTTGCAGCTAGAGCAATTTTCCGTTTCCCCTTCTATGGCCAGGATTATGTCATGTCATCTCGCAGCGCCAAATCCTGCCAGTTCGTGTGCTCGCAGTGCGTATAAATGCTGGGATTACGATGCTGTCCATGACGAGTCTTGTGTTTGACAAGTTGCGTCGTAATACAGATTTGCAGTTTTATCTGGTGTTTTCTTGACCACGTAATGCCTTTTTACAATTGTGCTACAGTTTGTCGGCGAGACGACACTCTGCAGCTGTCGCGCACTACCTGTCGCCCGTCGATTTTACAATAACGCGACATTGTCGTCGGGTTTATATGCGTATACTGCCATCTATCGTCATAAGTGGAAACTAAATGAACAAAATCGGGTATATATAGGCAAGCTTTTAATTTTCGTTATATTGTTGTTAGTTTAGAGAGGTTTTGTTACAACACATATGGATCCAAACGAAATAAATAAAATGGCATCTCTTCAATTTGCTATACAACAGAAGTTACAGATGACTAATGAACCTACTTCCCTCTACATGGGTGAATATAAATTTTAGTGAAGTTCTCGAAAGTTTAGATGGTAGGTAGGCGTTGACGTCACATTGATAGCAATATCATTAGTGATTTAACCAGGAACATGTGAAATAGTACAACGGCAATTAAAATACATGAGTGACTAACCCAGTATTCGAATTCAGAAAATATCGTAAAATTAAGCTGGCTTGCATTTAACAGCATTACGGAGGTAGGGTTCAGAGCATCGACTTCGGATGTAATCAGTGTAATGTTTTGAATGATAGGGTACACTACCCTGAACTATTTACTTGGCCATAATTTTGAAAATAAGTGTCTGACCAAACGCTACTTGTAAGAAGAAGAATTTGTTGGAAATCGGTTGATTGGTCTCCAAGATAATGTATAGAAACCTTATTTTCTTAAATGAGGGTATTTTACAAAATTACTTAAAAAGAGACTCTGTACACAATGTTTGTAATAGATCATATCAGCTTAAAAAGTTTGATTGAAATTATTAACGTGTTAAATAGAGTAGCCAAACATATGAAAATTGTATACGGCCGCCATTTTTAAAATCATTGTCTGACCCAATTTAAATCAGGTAACTTTACATGGTCTTCTATAGGTGTGCAGAATTTTGTGTAAATCAGTTGAATTGTTCCACAAATATGACAAAATGTCATTTTACTCACCTGACACTACTGTGCAAAAACTTCGGCAAAGGAGGTACTCTGCATGCATATTGGTTTATTGGTCTTAGAGATATGGTATAAAAACTCTGATCATGCGACGATCTTCATAAATGGAGGGCAAAAAGTTTATATATTAACACATTACATTATTGTCATGGGTACAATATACAAAGCTAAATTCAAACATGTTACAAATCAAACAGATCAAAAATATTTTTAATTTATCAAGTGATACGGTTTTACGAAATGGCTGACTAAGAGATTTTTGTGTTTACACATTTTATTGTTGTATTATATACAGCCATCATACAAAGTTTCACTGGAATAAATTACAAGGTTTCGACGATATAACATACAATACTAAAATAGTTTCTGACAAACCTAAAACATGTCAGTTAACATTACCTTCCGCAGTAATAATGGTTTGCAATATTTGATAGGAATCAGTTAATTGTTTCCCGAAATATGACATTTTATTTATTTCTGTGGCACTATCTTACTGAATGGAGAACAAAAGATGCTCCGCGTAGACACATTTGATGTTTGTTATATATACTCCTAGCATACAAGTTAAGTTGGAATTGATTAAATGATTTCGAAGATAAAGTTTGCTATACTAAAATAGCTGGATGGTCACCATTTTGAAAATAAGTGTCTGACATACCGGTACTTGAAACATATTTGTACATATCAACTGCGGCAGTACTACTTGATTGCCAAATTTGGTAAGAATTTGCCAATTGATTCCCGAGAAATCACACAAAAAACTATTTGATTAATGTAGTGTTATTTTACAAAATGGCGGGGAAAAGGTGTTTTTGTCTTAAATGATGCCTGTAATAGACACTGTCAGTGTACAAAATTAGGTCGAAATTGGTCAAATGATACGATAAACCTAAAAATATATGTCAAGTCGCCATTTTGAAAATAAGTGCCTAATAAACTTTTATTACTTATAGTTACCTGGCTTATCATAGTATTTCGTACGATTCAAATTTGGCGAGAATTTGTTGAGTAGTTTTCGAGATATAACGTAAAAGCTTTATTTATTCATGTAGCGTTATCTTCCAAAATGGCAACCCAATAACAACAGCCACCTCTGAGTTTAATGCTTACAACTTGCGCTGTCAACTTACAAAGTTTGGTTAAAATAACTTAAATGGTTTCCGAGATATGACATATCGCCCTAAATTTTAAATCACTGCCATTTTGAAAGTAAGTGCCCAGCGTGGTCAGAAACTATAAATGTCAGATATCCTTACTTAGTATTATATGTGTACGGAGTTTGGTAAAACCAGGTTCACGCGTTCAAAAATTGAAAAGGGGGGAACACACTTACGCACAGACACACACACCTACGCGCACAGAACATACACATACAGACACACAGGCAGGAAAATGGTGCCATAAGTCTTTCTTTCCTTTGGAAAGTACACTGTAAAAAAATTGTGTAATTTTACACTAAATGTACGTGGCAGCAGCGTCTCCACTGATGTCAGTGTAATTTTACACCTGCATGTGTCAATGCGTCCATGTAAATTTAGCCTACAAATTAGTAAGATAACACATACTTTGTACAACTAACTTTACATAGAATGGTGTAAAATTACTTTTACTATGTGACAGAAAATAAACTACAACATTCGTGTATTTCTCTCCACGAAAAGTAAATTTACACAGACATCGCAATTGTATTTTCTCACTAACAATACTTTAGAACTGCAGATTCACTGTAATTGTAATTACAAAATTTCTGTACATTTTTCACTATTTTACTAGACAATATTATCGTCAGCATAAATGTTAATTCACATACTTTGTATGTGTCTTTTTCATGTTACTTTACTCCGTTTTAAAGTATTAAAAAGTAATTACCAAAATGTGGGCAACAATTGACTTTAGATCTAAATAGGTAGTTATATACAAATGTCAGCATATTCCATCAGCGGGAGTTAAGAATTCCTTTCAACACGCAAAAGAAATTCGAAGTAGTTTTACTCCCTACCGCTAGATCTCATGTTTTAAACAAATACTTGTAGTTATATTTGATTACAGAGGAACATTAGTGTAAAATTACAAATACTGTACTCGTTTTAGCAAATTACACATTAAAATTTAAAATTATAGAAAATTTGTATGTGCAAATATACGTTCACAGATACTCCAGAATGTAATGCAATTTTACACACAGTGTTATTGTAAAATTACACAATTGAAAATGCCCAACTATACCGACAATAATAGATGTCCTTACAATGACTACGTGGCAATAAAAATACATATCTTAAGGTTTTAATACAGTGAGCGGGTGTATTTTTACACATACATTAACATGTGCAAATTAACACCAACATTGTGTTTATTAAGCTATACATTCATGTATTTTTACCGAATACGTGCAGTACTCACTGGATTATTAAGAACATTCGTGTAAAATTACTCGTACTGTAGTTGTTTTTATAAATTACACATACAAAATGTAAAATTACCAAAAATTTGTATGTGTAAATTAACTCTTTTTTTTTTTACATCGTAGGCTTAAAATTGACAACAGGAAGTAAATTATACACACCGGTTGTATGTATGTATGTACAGTACATACGACTCCGAATGTTTCCGACTTATATGGGCTACTGGTATTTAAGTAATCCAGCTCCTATTTGTGTTTGATTACTTAAATAACACGCTATATGATTATTAGCCTAATTTCCGAAGAAAAAAAGGCTTATGAGATCACTTTCCTTTCTGTGTATATGTGTGTCCGAGGGTGTCTGTCGTGTGCGCTACACCTCCCCCACCCCTTGCGGTTTTTGAACGCGTTAAGCGTCAGTTAGGTTTTGTTGATCGGCATGTCTTAACACTTCTCTTTAGCCTCGCGGTCACAACACCTACTCACACGTCTTACTGTTATGAATAACCTCTGTATATCTTCCTAAACATTCATTGGCATCCAACGTAAACGGTTTCTGCAGCTACCCTCTTCAGGCAAACCTGCACATTTCCCCAAGTTTTTCAATTCATCTGTTTACGAGATTGTCTTGCGGAAATAGAGACGGGGAACGGCTCTAAAATACAGGCAAGGTAAGTGGACAAATACATGCGTGGTGTATGCGTAACAAATTCACTCCTGCTTGAGAACGCATATTAGTGAAACAATTATGAAAACGGGAAACCCAGTCTCTAAGAAAGTTACTAAAGTTATATATATATATATATATATATATATATATATATATATATATACACACAAACATATATACACACACACACACACATATATATATATATATATATGTGTGTGTGTGTGTGTGTGTGTGTGTGTGTCTGTGTGATATATCACAAACGCACACACATGCAGACAAAATTCCGACGAGGATCAAGGTCGTATGGCCGAAAAAAAAAAAAAATTGATCGTTAACTCTCTTACCGGAAAAAAATTTTCCACCAAACGTAAATCTGCAAATACTCAGCCATTTCGTTAACCGGGTTCTAAACAAAAGCAAAATATTTTTATTATTGTGCCATATGTAAGGAGCGCATATGGTTGAAAAGGGATGAGGCATTTTCACAAACAAAAATACGAATTTTCAACGTGAAGTTAAGCACCCAAATTTACTACTGCGAGATTTATATTCTGCGTGGACACTGCAAGCGAAGAACAGAAAATTATATATATATATATTATTCCTAATAACATGTGCCTACTCTGTAAAACTCGTGTACTTTCAGACTGCTTTTAATCCTCAGTGGCCCAGTGAGAATTTAAATCAAAGGTCATAAAATATTCGTTGTTTGAGACATAAGCGCTAAAGTCTTACATTTAAACATACTAGGCTTTTTTTTTTTAAAGTCTCATTTACATTTTACTCAAATTCTCTTTTGCCAGAATTGAACTATCGATCCGAAATTTTGGTACCAGCAAAGAATTCTCTCGGACTTCTTTCATTTGAATACATACGTTTTATAACTTTTCATTCGATAAAACCAAACTGGTTTCTTGGTGTAATAATTATTTGTGTACTAGCTCTTGACGGTGTTTTTTGTAACAATTTGCACTCAACTGTCGCGGGGGCGTTGTAGTCACGCTAATCACTTCCTTCCGAGGCTAACTGTGTTCGTTTCCCAGTGGGTTCACCTGAAAATTGGAAAAGAGTGGGGCGTTACCGATGTCGGGCAAGTTTTCTCGGGGCATTCCTGCTTCCCCCGCCCTTGCATTCCACCGCTACTTCTCATTTCGTACTCACCAGCGCTAAAGATGTATTAAACCTCCCAACACAACCTTACGTTTCTGTATACATCTCTACCCTTTTAGATTCAGTCTTTTCCTACTAATGATAGGCGTTTCATTCTAATAAATCCCTGTATACGCCAAGACGGCTTAACATTAATGTTGACAGTAAGAGACGACGTACAACCGTTAATAAAATTAGCAAAAATCTCACTCTTCGCCAAAATCGATTCTCTCATTTTTTCGTAGAAACAAACTAATCGCAAAATGCTAGAACTTCGATACTAGAAAATTTTATTTACTCTGTAGAGAAGATTACAAACTTTTTTAGTATGCATTGCATATTAAAAATTTCAGTTCGTGACGTTTAATAAATTAAATTCTGTTTATAACATTTTCAATTAAAATGTTTTGTTTTAATTATAGCTTTTGGCTATACACTTGAAGCTGCCCAAACAGAAACAGCTAGCTTGCCCTACAGACGAATCTAATTATTTGTGCAACTCTGGTTATAATAATAGAAAAATGTTCTTTGACTGGCACAACATTGGTGAAAATGTTCTCTTAAATTCGTAGTCCTTAATGATAAGAAAGTTGCACTATTTAGTATAATTTTGTATAAAATGTATAAAAGTTACTGGTATTTCAAAACACACGAAAGTTATAATTCAGCAATTTTCAATTTGTCTTATAAATGGAGTTTCACGAAACTGGCAAACTCTTTTGGTAAAGAGTGTACCTCACAAACACAATTTTTATATTTTTAAGCTGTGCAGTAGCATATTCGATACGCATTATAGGAGTGAAAAAATTGCGTTACATTTAACATTGCGATGGCATTAGTTTACTTTGTAAATTTTTTCATCTGTGTAACTTAGATAGTATTTGGTATTACAAATTCACCAATACTGAAGACTATTTTATTTGTCATCCAATTTTTCAAAACATGGCATTACTTACAATGCGTAGGCATATAAGTTGAATAGTATTTGGTACGAATGTAAAATTATTAATTTATTGGTATCCAACACACTTAAACGCCAAAAGAGTGCTGGATCTAGTTTGTTTCTCATGAAGGCAACGAACCGCTTATGCAAAGAGACCCTTCAAATAGACAGGGCCTTTCGTAAGCAAGTCCAACAGGACAATAGAACTGTCGAAATGTTCCCGAGTATGTCTATAGAGTTAGTCCCCCCCCCCCCCAACCCCCCGACAGAGTTCCCAGTTGGCTCCCTTGCTGAATGTACCGGAAATGGCTGAGGGGATGCTGTGTTTGTGGGAAGTCAGGGGAAGGGAGGGGGTGGGCGTGTCCTGCAAGCGCTCGATGTGTCGGCTTGCGAGCAAGGGAACACAACACTGTCCAGGGGTGTATGTGCCCGGAGGGGGTGGGGGGTGGGTGCGTCAACTCCCCCCCCCCCATCCCTCGCCTAACCCCTTTTGAACTTGGAACAGTGGACATCACCGCACACCAGACATCGCTCGCACACAAGCCACCGACATCTGGTTCCCCGCACGCGATTAGCGTCCGTTCCAGCGATCATCGGGGGCCCTTCGTTGCCTCCGAGCGTTCGAGCCGACGCTGTCTGGCAGGTAGCTGCTCTCACCGCCGCCAAATCTGTTTGCGGGAATTGTGCTCCCGAGTACACGAGGTTTTGGCAGCCAGACCTCTCTGCTCTGGAGGTTCGCTCTGTAACTCGCCAACCCTCCAACCCCTTTGGTCGTTCACTAATTAGTGAGCTCGAGTGCCACGACCACTTGTTTTTTGGCATCGAGTGCGCTTCTTGCAACCGGTGAACAACATCCAGCATGATCAGCACTTTTCTCCACCCGGAGGAGTCCGACTCGAATAACAAGAGTATTAAACACTTTGCCTATAAGTATTGTGTCGAATAGATGTAGGGGCCCCGGTGGCCGAGCGGTTGGCCTGCTCGCCTCCGATCTAGGCGAACCGGGCTCCGTCCCCGGCCGGGCCACTCCCGGATTTTCGCAAGTGGGAATAGTGCCGGACGATACCGTTTGTCGGCGGGTTTTTCTCGGGGATCTCCCGTTTCCCCCGCCCTTTCATTCCGACGTCTCTCCATACTCACCTCAATCACCCCCGTCGGCTCTCAATCTCGCTGTTAAGAGCCGCCCTAATCTCTTCACTCACCCTATCTGCTCCTTATCAACCTCGTATTATTTTTGTCCCCGGACCACCTTTTCGACACTACTGCCATGCTTGGAAGACTCGGATAAGGAGACCCTTACGTGGAATTCTGGGAAAGTAATTGTATATAATAAATGTGTTTTGGAGAGCACAGTGAAGACGGTATAGGTTGTTCACGGTAAACTGAGCACTTTTTGTGTATTCTTCCACCATGCACATATAAAATTAACATTGCCATGGGTCTAACTTTCCATCCGTCGTTAATAACTTCAGGCTCATGCCAGTCAGTGTTCCTGTTAAAGAATATATCGGTCGGGGCAGTACAATTTTTAAAAGGTTGATTTCAAAAGTGTTCAGCTAGTCATGGCCCTCCTATAATAAGGTAGTGGTTCAATACTTAAGGGTTGGTTCCTAATGTATTAGATTGGTGATAAAGAATATATGTATTAAGTTGAAAGGTATTATTTTGTTACTGCTTAACGAAAATGGTTTAAAATTAATTTTTGCATGTAAGTAATAAATTACACTATGCCAAATCGTTATTAAAAATTATTTGCATATGATACATTACCAGATCTTCGAACAAGCTTTCTCAAAAATATCTGTTGCGTTTCCAATCCAGTGTCCAGGCTAAAGAAATGTTACACATGAAATGCATTTATAAAGCGTCGAATGGGGTTTTAATCCTTAATTGTTTATGAGTAACGCTAACAAACCTAAACACTGTCAATACATAGAAGGTATCATACATTATACATCGGTCCTACGATGGAGGCACTACTAACAAAATGTTAGTTTGCTACAGTACACAAAGAACGTATTAATTGACCGTAATTACGTCAACAAGCAACCGTCAAACTCCGTAACACTTGTACAGGCAGTTAAGTTCCAAGGTTATTTTCTTGCACATAAAATATATTTTTTGGAATAAATAACTTTAAAAATCGATTGTTTTGAACTGTAATATTTTGTAATTAAACTTTCGAATCTCCTTTCTCCTTTCACTATATGCTTAATCGCAACAACCTGAATATTTAGACATGATACCACCATGATTGGACAAGGCGTGTTTTCCGTATGCCCGCCTATGCTGTGGTGTCAGCGCTATTGCGTGTTATGAGAAGTACACACACTCGCATTAAATCCCTTTGCAAACATCGACGCATTGCACTGCTCACAGTTTTCCCTATGAGACGTGCAAGAAACTTGAATAAATGTTCATGAAATGGAGCTGATTTAACTGTGAGTGCTACATTTGGTTACATTCCAACTTCCCAAAAAAAAAAAAAAAAAACAGATATTGATTATTAAATGCAGAATAATGCATACTTACGCTGTTTTAGGCTGTTCAGGTCAAAACGAGCACTTTCGAAAGCCCTACTGAAGATCTACTTGTATACATGTTGTGTATTCCTCTGCCTTATGTAAAATTAACATTGCTATGGGCCTCTTCACTTTATTCATGTATCGGTCAAGTGAAACTGTAAAATTATTTTAAAAGTAAATTTTGTACAATTCTGCTCATTTTTATACCTCGATACATTAAGAAATACAGAAAGCGAGACAAATGATTAAGTTACCCAAATGGTTACCGAACACTTCTTTATCGACGTTAATATAAGGAACTACTTTCCCCTGCATCGTTACCAACTTTACTGGACACGCGTCACTCACTGCGCCCGTTAAAATACATGCAGGTAGGGGCAGTGACATTTTTCTGATGTTTATTTCAAAAGTGCTCACTTAATCGTGAACAGTCTTTAGGAAGAAATCACTGAGACAAGAAGTTGGTTTACTGCGTCTAGGTTTCAAAGTTAAGTAATCTGCGAGCTAATTTAATTCCACAACAGTATGATATCTATTATATTTTATGTGCCCAATTGAATTCTATGATCAGTCCCACGTTCAACGTTATTGGAGAGAGACTACTAGGTGAGATATGTGCGCAGATTCTGCGGTTATTGGGCGGGAAATCCTCGTAATTAGTAACACGAGCTTGCAGAGTGGTCAACCACTGGCGAACAACTGTGTAAACCACGGGTGTTAACAAGCTCAACATTAGCGTGTAGTTGGAATTTCGAACTTTAAATATACCTTACGCGTGTACTACGGCTGTGAAAATTATGCTCCACTGATCGTTGGCAAGCAAATATGTTATATATATATATGCTTAGTTACAGCTTTTTTTATAATGCAACACCCGCTTATCAATTTAATACCGAAATATTTAACGGTGAAATGCCGAATGGCAACACGTATGGAATGCTGTAGATGCATATTATAATTTCTTATTACCGTAGGCAAGTCTCGATTCAAAGAGTGTTCTTTATACAATTATTTTTTGTGTTTTTATTTGAAGAGAAACCCTTCCTGTGACTTCCCACTTACATAACCTGCTGCTCTCTGTCTTGGACAACCCTGTAAACGAAAATTGTAACAGGAGTTAAAAAAAAAAAAAAAAAAAAAAAAAGGCATAAATTTCTCCATGTTTTCAACGGCACTTCAAGTGTTATGTAACTGATGAATAAAGATACTTAATATTCAGTGGATGACTCAGCTGAGGATTAAAGCTCGCCCTGAGAATAGGAAATAAAAAAAAATTGTTTTTGCAATTCATAAAGTGTGGAGAAAGATACACACACGCGCGACAAAAACATAGGATATTGTGATACACAGATTTGACTAAAATTCTTACACATATACCCACCACATACGTACACACTACATATCACCCTTTCCTTTCCTAAAATAGGTTTTCATTTGTTTACCCTGGCTACGCTCAGTTATTTAGTAACTGTCTACGAAATATACAGTACTTTATTTATCTGTCGTATACCAGCGTGTAAATGTCGTACCCAAAAACTATTTTTTTTAAATCTTAATTTTATTGTTTTCTGTTTCAAAACTAACACAACCTGTCTCGCCTTCGAAGAATTAAACTATTTGTATTGGAAAGCAGTGCTATGGGCTCGATCGAGACATGTATGAAATTAACTAAAGTTAAATATTTCCCTGTTTTAAAAGTGTTCAAAATAAGGACATTTTTCTATGTTCTCGATATGTGGTTTTCACTGAATTTTTTGTAAGACTACTTTTAAGCATAATCGTGAATATAATTAAGAAGAAACCTTTCAGCTCTTCTTATTACATTTTAGTAAAGAATGTTGTTAACTTCGTTTGTATAACACAAAAAAAAAGCTAAATTTATAATCCTGACAGTAAAGATACTAATGAACCACTTCGTTTTAGAATTCACAAGAAGGATTAACAGTAATGTCTTTAATATTGATAAGTATTCGATAGATAAAATGCTACAATTTTTAATATGTAATGACCTTGAACCATTACGCAGTAACATGTAAGTAAAACAATATTAATGTTGTAATGATGTAATCTCATAATTTAGTCCGAAATTCATATGACATACTAACTGGTTGCAGACACGTGACTTATAATTTAATCTCACGTAACTTGCTGGGCGTCATAAACATGTACGTTACAAGCAGCATGACTATGTTTGTTTGTAGTTATTTCTGGTAGTAGCTCCCCCTCCCCCTCCCCAGGACAGTTCGAATTTCGGCAGTGGAAATGTCGATTATTCATAACCGGCGAGCCGGCTGTCAGAACGCGTACGATATGACGAGCCGAAACAAAAGAGTTTGGCGCAGAGAATGCGGAGCGCATCATTTGAAGAAATAAAAACATCGGGAAATGGACGCGATTCACTGCAGGGCTCCTATCACACGAACCGCAGACCGCAGTGCTGAATCGCAAACGAGAGACCTAACAACACGTTTCGCATTACCTTCCAGCTCCTCTATGACCCATTCACTGTTACTTCGCACTTTTCCGAAGCCGTGCCAAAATTCTACTTCCAGGATATTTCTCCATCCCGTGCTGCCAAATAAGCTTAACTAAGTCTGTAAAATCGCACCACAGAACAACGCGCCGAATACGTGCGCACTCAGTTGTAATGACTATTTTGTATGAGAACTGTTTCTCACTAGGCGCTACCAATATACACGTTTCCTCACTGTTTTATTCATATTTATTATAAATTAAATAAGTATAAATAATTAGGAAACAACTAAACAGGTCATACATGGGGAGATTTTCCGATGCTTTGATTCCAAAGTGCGAAGAAACCGCGAATAGACTATAATGCATAAGTCTAATACGGCGTAGAACACAAAGAAGCCCTGCTACTGAACTTCGCAAACATGAGCACTACGGAATAATAAAATAACTGTATCTTCACGAAGATGTAAGTTTACAACTACACGGAAATTTGTTACAAAAAGTTTGGTGATCTTACCTTAAGTAAAATGTGCATAGCAAAAAAATTAAATCAAGTAAAATTATATTTGAAAAAATATCTAATACCGCAGACGGTCTCCAATCGCCAGTCATTTTTATTCTAAAGCATTAGAAAGTACCGCCATTAAAAAAAAAGAATAATGTTTGAAAAATACTTATTACTTTACCTGCCAGAAAATATATTTATTACTTTACCTGCCAGAAAATATATTTGGCTCCGCGTACCAATGTTTTATACAAACACCTTAATTGCACTCACATTGCAGAGATGCAAAAACCGTACGAGTGACTACTATTAAAAATCATAACTGTAGGAATTAACTTTATAACCAATGCAGTTAACCAAGGGACATCAAAAATTATATTCCACTAGTCCGTACTGCTGGTAAGCTACAAAGAATGTATGCCAATAAGAGTAAGTATCAAATGTACCTATCTACTGCATCTGCAAAGAGAACCATAAAACTTCATACTGAGCATGCGTTATTACTGGTCAATTACTAGGCGACATATTAAAAATCAATAAAACATTATTAGTCAGAAATGCTTAAAGTTTGTGTGTGTCTATATATATATATATATATATATATATATATATATATATATATATATATATATATAAAAGATAGGGGGAAGTTCCATAAAACGGGACGCTGCCTAAGATGTGACACTAATGCTATCTGTCGGCAATGACTGGAAACTTTTAGAGAGAATTTATTCTGTGTAACAGCCTCGTCGCTTGTCCGGCTATTAATTTCTCTGTTATGTACTACATATAGGTAACTGTACATGTACAACAATTTTAGATGTATTTTTTTGTTTTGCTTCTACGCAGAATGTATTAATTTTAATATTCTTATTCAATTGTTTGGTGGTATTACCAGGTTCGCTGTGTAACTGTTTTCCCCCCTTCACTCTGATGGCTGTCAGTGCCAAGCATTTGTTTCTGTAGTGACGCTTTTTTCCTAAGACGGGACGCAGGTGTGTTACGAAACAGTGTCCCATCTTACGGAGCAGTCCCCCATTGTTAAAGCGTAGCTTACGTTAAATATTTTAACACATCGAAGTCTGCGTACATTTATTGGCACTTAAGACAAATTAGAAGCGAGTCACCTACAGTATATCCATTACTGCAAGAACACCGGCTCTGCTGATGCCGGTGTTAGAACTCACCATCGTCTTATTGGTCCATACCACACCGGACACTTCCCTGTACTTTACAGCGTTCATCATTATCCGGTCATCAAACAATGGAGAGCCGAGCTGATACTGATCCAATCAAAAGTCCTTTATCGTATAAAAGTATTTACAATCAATCATATCCCTTTGAGTGAATATAAAAAAAAATTCTGTCGTTAGCAATATCATTGTTACTGCGCTGAGGTGTTCTTGTGAGGTCATGTTAAATACTAACCGAAGAAAGACTGCACATCCATGCGAGTTTTGTTCCGAACAATAAAGAAAATTTCAAATGAGCTTTCCTCGACCTACACTCGAGCATAGTCTACGAAGTGTTAAATATTTGTTCTGTTTTTAAAAATTTTGTTTTAATACATTTGTGGTATGCGAGTCAATGGCAAACCCTCTTGCAGTTGAATACATCAGTCCTCTTCCAGTTGCTGCAAGAAAAGGAACAAGAAAATCTTTGGGAGCAAGTACACCGACAGGAGCGCCATACAAAACTAAACTAAGAGAAAAACTAGCAACGTCTGGAAAGTTCGAAAAGAACAGCAAAAAGCAAACTCTTCAACGAACTTGCAGAAGGCGATGTGCTTCCAAGCACCAGTGCTGAAAATCGTCCTAATGGCACCCCGCACTCCAGAAAATCAAGAAAGGTGGTGACTTCAATACAGGAGGAATCGTACGCCACCGTATGTTACCTTCCGTATTTAACATCTAATGAAGATTGGCTTGTGTGTGATGAGTGTAACGACTGTGTTCGCGAATCTCGTGCCAATGTCAATATTAATGGAAGTTTTTTTTTTCTGTGAGCTGTTAAAATGGTTGAAGTGCTGATGACCAGTTAAAACAAACATTGGAAGTATATGCCCCAACTCAGGCATACAGATGTCTCATCTTAGGAGCAAGTGTAACCTTTTTTACAACATATTTCTCCCTGAGAATATGCTGTATATAGTGATAGTTATTTTGGGTATGCAAGTAATACATTTTTGAAAACTGTCCCATATTATGGAACCTTCCCCTATTAGTCAAACATATTAGATTTGCAGAATAATAAATAAGGTTCCATTTGCAAACCCCAAAAATTTCTCTCATTAGTTATCCTTCGAAAATAACACACAGGCGGATACTACCTGATTAAAATTTCAAATTTAACAAGGTAACTCGAACACTTGATGTAAAATCTATCGCTGTTGATAATGCACACTTTAGTAAAAACCGAACGAGATGCTCCATTCAGAAGAGTGATCTCCAGAGTTCAGACTACCGTGTAGATACGCATTAAAATATATCAGATTGAGAGTATTTCGCAACAGCATCCGAAGTAACGTGGCGAACCGAAATTAAGTTACTCAGGGCACTTTAGAGTTGGAAACAGTGAAAAATATCCCCGACAGTGACACTAGAGTGAAAATCAGGCACACAGATAAATAAATTAATTTACAGTAAGTAGCATTTCGTCCACTGAAATCCCTAATTTATTAATACCGAGTGATTAACATGTAGGGAATTATTTTAGCCACCATGCACGTAAAAATTAATTTTTACACGAAAATATTTTAATTAGTTATTTTATAGAGTTTTTACTATAACTGATTCAGTTTTATTTTATGGTCCAAGTCATAGTTAGCAAATTAGGTTTTCTTTAACGTCTGTACTTGAAATTATACTACTAATATAAAAATAATTGTTTAGGCACTAAAATGACACTATGAGACAAAGTAAACTACACATATTTTTTAAGAATTTCTAATATGATATGTGGGTCCATATGATAAATTTCATTTTTACATACTTGATTATAATTTACTGGCTATACATGTGTAAATATTAAGCATTTATAAAATTTATTTACTGAAATTGAAGTCGTTAGCCTGTTAGTATGGCAACACTTTTGTAAATAAAGTAATTATTGTTAATCTCAAAGGCGTGGCCGAATTTGCCAAAAATGATAGAGACCCATTCGTTCGTTTCGAAGTAATAATAACTTTAAAATAAACACATGTTAATCTAAAAGCCTTATAAATCACAATAACTGGACATTAAGAATATACGCAGAAGAAATGTCAACTTTTATAAAATAATTATTAAGTGGTTTTTGTTTAAAGATCAATATCTGGTATCTTCCATCACAGAATACGGTAAGGTATAGGTAAATAAATACTTCACATGTTGAAACTGGATCCTGCTTTCTAGTGGAAGTTTGGAAAGGATAATTTAACGGTTGATGTATAGGTGATAGGAGTATCGTTTATATACGCTGTTCACGGTAAAGTGAGCTCTTTTGAGGCCCTAGTAACTTTTCCTTTCAGCCATTTTCCACACTTTCGCCCCTTTTAAAATAAGTATTACCATGTTAGTAATAAACGCAGTGTGTGTATTCCACGGCACTCTGGAATTAACGTCTAAGACAAAAATAAAATATATTTATTGACTATTATTCCAAATGAGAGCGTGGTCAAAAGTGCTCACCTTACTGTGAATAGCCTATAGTTGTCGAAATGATGCGTTTCCTGCTCCTGTTGGGGTGTGTTTTATTTGTACGAGGGAAAGTAATATCATTGAAGTTCGCGTGTGGGCGGAATGAACTTTCGCCTTTATTACACCGGGGCAGAATTCGAAAGCAGACGCCGAGATGGAATGGACTGCTATACGGCAGTACGCGCAGTGACCGCGCTATTGTAAGGTATATTAACAAAGTACAAACTTGCGATACAGTTATATGTTCTTCACGGTAAAATGAGGGCTTTTGAAAGCCCGGCTTAAGATCTACTTGTATACTAGTTGTGTATTCTTCCGCCTTATGTAAAATTAACATTGCCATGTCATGAGCCTCATCACTTTATTCATAAGTCGGTAAAATGAAACTATGCAATTATTACGAAACTAAATAGTTTACAAATCTGCTCGCTTTTACACTTCGATGAATTAATGAAACAGAAAACGAAAGAAATAATTTTAAGTTATCACAAATGGTTACTTAACACTTTTTATTCGACGTTAAGATATGTAACTACTTTCCATCCATCGTTACCAACTTTACTGGGTGAATGTGACTCAGTGAGCCCATTAAAATATATGCATGCAGGGGCAGTGATTTTTTTCTAAGGTTCATTTTTTAAGTGCTTATTTTATCCTGAACAGCCTTTACCACGAATTTTCAAGTGTTCCACAAGTATTTCGTACGCAAATGTTATCTTGTAATCAGATGTCCTTAAGGTTCCTCAACAGATCTGATTCATAACTAAATGGAATTGAGATATCAGAGAAAAGACTGAGCCGTACGTTTCTTTGCTTCTGTTCTAAAAAAAAATAAATAAATAACCTGATTAGTTCACTTGTAATGAGTACCTTACATGTGATCCAGAAGTTCAAGGTGCAGTTTACTTTAAGAATATTTTAATTTTTTTTTGTGTTTGCTTTCATCGATCGAATTAAAATAAACCCTCACTAATGATGTAAAAATATTCAGACGAGATTTTAAGCAGTAAAATCAGTTTTATGTAAAAAAAACTCCGTTTAATAAGATTATAAGGTCGTAAACAAAAATGAAAATAAACAATGAAAAAAAATATTTGGTAACATTTGGATGACCTTATTGCACTCACTACATAGAGAGAAGAGAGAGAGAGAGAGAGAGAGAGAGAGAGAGAGAGAGAGAGTAAAATTGCGAATTTTTTGAAGCAATATAAATTCTATAACAACCTAGCAAGTTTGCCCTTTTATGGCTGGATGATCAAGATATAGATTCGATTAAGTTATTTACATACCACTCTAAAACGTTCTGTTTTAAAGTATCAGATTCCCCATTGGCCCAAATAAATGGAATAATACAGTGTTACACTTTTCCTTCTCGGCCACGCGGTGATATAACCAGTAAACGGAGAAAAGCGAGGCGAATTACAAAAGGATCACAGCGGATGATTGATGCGTGCCCAATAAGGCTATCGGGACTCGTGCTGCTTCCGTCCTTGAGAGGATAGAATGACCGGGGTTATCGTTGAAGAATGTTCTGGTCATCGCTCTAGTCTTCTTTGGCGCGACTCGGGACGCAGAGAACTTTTGGGTCGGGTTAGCTGATGTATATAAGCCTCCAAGTACGGAATCTGGAGTCTCGTACGGCCTTAAACACTAGATATGCCAAGCTAGTAAAGCAACAGGCGGCGACGACAGAGGACAGCGAGAGTGAAATCTGCAAGCATCTGCACAGTGAGAGCGAGACAGCCCGACGGGACTGGGGTACTATATGTACGTTGTAATCAAAGCTTATTTCACATGCACATTATACAGAGTAGTAGGATTTGGAGCATTGACGGCCAAGGGCGTGGGGCGCAGGATGGGAGGATTCGGCCGCCGTCATCTTGTTACGTCACGGTCCGCCATATTGGACGTCATTGACCTTAACCTTGACCCGCTGACCTCTGACCCCAAAAACAAAAAAAATGCAGAAAAATTCTAAAAAATTAAAAAAAAAATTATAACAAAAATTTATTTTAAAAAACCTTTAAAAAAATTAAAAATAGATAAAAAAAATTACAAACAATTTATTATTAGAATTTTAATTAAAACCTGTTAAAAAAATTCATTCGTTTTAAAATTTATTTATATATACTTTTCTTTAAAACATTTCTTAATTAAAAATTCATGAACCCCGGCAGCCGTTTCTCCCTTTTTCCCCTCGAAAATTTCCTTTTACCCTTAAAAAAATCTTATTATAAAATTGTATTAAAATTTTGATTATTAAAATTTGTTTTAACCCAGTGGCCATTTTCCCCTTTTTCCCCCTCAAAATTTCCATTTTTCCCCACGAATTTTCACTTAAAAAATTTTTATTCAGTAAAAATGTAAAAAAAAATTTGTTAAAAAAATACATGTACGTTACTGGAGATAGTCTCTCTCACCTTCGACCACCTTCGTTCGAGTAACCCCAACCACTCCAGCCTTGCAATATATTTAAGTGCACAATTACCCCGCCAATGATTCTCATTGGCTAATTAGTCGCTTTGCTCCATCCCCTCCACCCCCAACCACTGTTCGACCAATTAATCGCATTGATCCATCCCCGCCAATGTATTCTCATTGGCTAAGTACTTACTTCGCTCGATTCAATGACTTCCATTGGCTAATTAGTGTGTAATCGGAAGCCTCCACTCATGTGACAACCATCCCGATTGGCTAATTAGTCACGTGACAACCTTCCCGATTGGATGATTGACTCGGGTATATTCGGAAACCTTCGTGCCAATATTATTTACCTCTGTTCGACCCCCCCCCCCACCTATGATTAGCACTGGGTTATTACTGTTTAGTCAGCGATCCTCCACTACCTCTGTTCGATCCAATTCTTCTCATTGGCTAATAAGTCGCTTCGCTCCACCCCCGCCAATCTCTCCGATTGGCTTTATAAGGCGCATCCTCGAGAGCCTCCGGGAAAAAGTTGCGCCTCGCTCTTAGAAATGTACGCATGTTGTCCAAACGGTCATAAAATCCTTTCGGCCATTTTGGCATTCGGAAGGGTATGATCTCTTACTGCCCTGCACAAACGGGACAAGTTTCCGTATCTGCCGAAAGAGTTCCTGCACTGTAAAAATTTTTTTCTGGCGAACTTTATAAATTGTATTGGAAGTTTTTAACCTATACATTGTATGGTAATAATACCACACATCAAGTTGCAGATATAGGAATGTTTAGCAGCGCTACTATACAGAGTTGGGAACTTCCCTATGCATTTGGCTGTTTCCTGAGCAAATGTAGGAACTCCACAATGAATCTGTAGGGGAAAACATTACCATTCCCACTTTCTCACCAAGCTTATACACTGGTGTGGTAAATTCCCGAATAATTTCTTAACGCCAGCCTTCCTACAGTTGGACGAAGTCATACAGGACTGCCTCCCGGGCAGCGAGTGTTTCAAGGGCTGCACGACCACCTCAGCTCCCGACACGCCACATCGCAGGGGCTGGTGCAAGGCGCGCAGGGCGGCCCTGGGAGCGACCAACTTCCCCGTGGAAGACTCCGTGCAAGTATTCTACTGGCAGGCAGTGCCCGGCGACGAGCAAGCTAGCCCAGAACACGAGTGAACACAGCGTGAAATAAGTGTCCGTGAAAAAAAAAAAAAAAAAAAAAATGTTTTGCAACATACAAGGGTTCTGCACGCTGGTCTCGTACGTCATCAAGCAGATTCTCGCATCTCGTACAGCGACGACGACGAGCAAATCGAGGTGTTTGCGTTTTTACCGCCATGTCGATGGAAGCACCCCGACCACACCACGCAACAGGCATGCCGTCAACATCAACACATGCACGGACTTAGGTGGAGCGATGGAAATATTCCGTACGGCGGCATTCGCGAAGTGTTGGAGGAAGCCCGTGTACGCGTGTCGTCAAGAGTCGGCGATGCGCAGTGTGTGTCCTGCCGGTACGGAAATGGTAGACCTCTACAAATATAAACAACCACGATTGTCCTCCGGTCAGGCAGCTGGTAGAGAAGTATGTAGCATGGCTTCACTACTGTGAAAATGGACGATGTGCATCGTGCAATGCCCAAGAATTGAGGCTCTGGATGTGTGATAACCCGTGGCACATATAAAACAATATTACGTGTATGTTATGACTTCAAAACCGAAAAAAAAAAAAATCTGGTTTATTACTGACGAGGAGAAGAATCTTCGTATGCTATGTATGTAGAACAGAACAGTATTGTAATGCGTGTGTAAATTAACAAATAGAGGTTTATAAAAAAATTTTGTATCTCACGTAAATTAATTTTTTTTTCAACGTTACAAACAAACACTGTCGGCAAAGAAAATGTTTTGTACCAGCTTCACCATATTGTAAATTATGTTTTGTTTTAAAAAACACGACTGGTAAAGACAATTTTTTATATCAGTGGTAAAAAAAAATACACGGCTGGTATACATACATATATATGTTTAAAGTCGGTACATCGTAAACGTATACTGACTGGAGGTACACTTTGTAGCAAAAAGACAGACAGACGCGAGCAGTCACAAACATATATACATACTAAGGTTCACGAACGTAATTGAATGTGTATTTTAAAATGAAGCAACAGTGCATGTCGCTCCAAGCCACTGCAATTGTCTCAGCTCTCAAGGCGCCGGCAGACAAACGTGCCGTCCGGAAGGAGTTTGCGAGTCGGCGCTTTTTCAGCTGGACAGATGTGTAACTGCCCCTCAGCATCCTGTCGCCGGCTTGTAGCCATGTTCCAGAGGCGACTTCACGCCAGCCATCAATGCATGAAAAATATTTCACACTGATGTTTAGAATACGCCGTTAGCGTCCCAACAGCGAGCGGCTGCATATTCAATTAGTATGTAATATTCCGTGCCCCCAGTCGAGAATAAGTAAGGTCTGCGTTCGCCTTCCTAGAACACCTTGAACACTCACTAGCCAAAAAAAAAAAAGATTATTCAGGTAAGAGCATACTGAGCTATGAAAAAAACAGAGAAGATACGAACGAGAGAAACGTATACACTTTACACGCGAACGTGAGAAAATATGTTACAGTACTGGTGGGGAAAAGACGTACGGCACTAGATTGTCCCGGGGAACAAACCCAAGTTATTTGTTTGTAATTATACAAGTGGAACTTAATACTTGCTACTTTTTATATAGCCAGGGGATCAAACTCAATTATGGAAAGAAAAAAAAAAAAAAGTATACACATCACCAAGACTTACAGAAAGTCCAGGTTCGACATCTGGAACCCACCACGGTACAATACATGCAGTAGTACATTGTTCATACCTCACGAGAGCATACACACAACAGCCCCGTAGGCATCGCGAGGGAACATAAATGAAAGAAAGAAAAAACGAACAAGCAAAGCTTTATTATAGTAAAGAAATTGTAAGTTTTACATTAAATGTTAGTTGTAGCAGGAGTGTTACGACAAAATGTCCTTCTCGTCGACCCAGGAGGAATCACCACGCTTCGAGCGACCCAGTCACCGTACGTAAACACGACCTATATGCCGTTTCAGCACTTCCTCCGCCAAGTACACGTCTGGAAACCGTGTAGGCCAGATCTCATAGGCGTAAAATCCACCAATGATGGGTTCGCCATGTTGGTCCTCGAGGTAAAACATGCGTGGGCGCGCATGTCGTATACGTACCACCTTGTACAGCTCTGCAGACCAGTTCTGGCAGAAGCCTTTGTGGGAAATTCCACGTTTTTTTTTCTCGAAATCCGCAACAAGTCTCCGATCTTGACTTTGGGCTTGCGCGAGTCCCTCCTCTTCGGAATAGCGTACACGGTCCGAAGCAGGGAGTTGTTCTTCACGTCTTCAGGCTGCATGCGAGTGGTAGAATGAACGGTAGAATTACACTCGCGTACAAGTTTCGGGAGTAGTGTCAACCACTTGTAGTTTCCATTCACCGTGAAACGTCTCCACAGTTTAGCCTTTAGAGTCCTGTGAAAACGTTCGATGATGCTAGTCTTAAGCCCAGAGGAAGTAGAATAGTGATTGATGCTATATTTCTTCATCGGGGTACATAAAATAGCGTTAAATATTCTTTCCCGTCGTCAGTGTGGAAATTTTTCGGTATGCGCCCTTTGCTGAATACGCTAGCTACAGCTGCCGCCACATCGCGTGCATTATTCGATTTGAGCTCTCTGTCCCAGGCGAATTTGCTGTAGGTATCGATCAAGGTCAAAATGCACCGGTAGTATTTATTCGCACGAGCAAAGTCTTGCAGCTCGATCAGGTTGGATTGGAAAGTATCGTCCAACCCTTTCATGACGTATTTTCTTCGTGGGTAATTTATCCTGGCGTATTTGTGCAACTCGTCGGCAAGTGCATACTTGTTCATCTCGAAACGTAGCCCGCCTCTTGAGAGTTCTTCGATGATGGAAATTATTTCGTTGGTGTCCGAGCGGTTTCCTGCAGACTGTGAAGCGACCAGAAGTCTCAGCCATCTTCCAACTAGTTCGGATCGTTTCAATACTAATAGTCGATTTTTTTCTCCACTCTCCAATTTCAGAGTCAATCCCGGTCCGTCAATTTCACATACCTTGGGAAACAGTTCGGCGACAATGGGAAATTTTGCGTACGTCACATCCTTAAATCTTAGCGTTGAGGGGTTATTCTCGGCATAATTAGCACGACTGGACTGTAGCAGGCGACGGTACTTGCGCAAATCCGATTCAGAGTAGTTTCCGGGTCGCCTACGAAACAAATGTTCGCTCAACTCCTGCGTGATTTTCATCTTGCGCTTGCCGATATGCAGCACATGCCGGGGTAAAAACAAAACTTCCTTGTTTCCGAGAAACCATTTTCCACCACTTTTCTGCAAACCACAAGTCTTGTCTGTAGTGCGGTCAGAGTAGGAAGCGATGTAATGAGATACAAGAATACCCAACTCAGGTCCACGCTTCCGGGTTCGTTTCCTTTCCTGTGCATGTAGTAAATCGATTAGTGGCAAATCATCTTCGTCGCTAGTGATGGCACCTTCCGATTCGTTCAGTTCCGGACTTCCGTTACCGTTTATGCGTGGAGGTCGGTTCTTCCACGTTGATTTCACGTTTGATATCAACGCGGACATCGTCAATTGGTATTTTTTTCTAATTTCATCTAGCCGGAGGGTAATAGGATTGAGAGCCTCCTCCCTTCGAGTCTCGACAGCTATTCTGTTAGTTTTCGCAAGTAAGTATTTGGCCCGTACCGTCTCGATCGCTCGCTGAAGCTCACTCACCATTTCTGCTCATTTATCCATGGTTCACTAACTGGAAAAGACTTTTCTTACCTGTATATATATATATATATATTTGTATATATCACCTTTGTTTGTAAATCATTCAGGATTTTTTTCCCCCCGAAACTGCTTTGTCGATGTGCCCCGACATCGGTTTTCGTAGCTAGGTTTGACAGTAAAAAATTTTGTAGCTCCTTCAATTCTTCTAGTCTCTGCGCATTCGATACGTTGATCAAGTCTATTACCCGAGCCTCCGCACCCTCTATGTGCTGGTCGACAGCTACCAAATCATCAACCACTTCGTTCTTCACTATTTACAATTTTCGACCGATAAGAGACGAGTCTTCTCTATATGCAGGAGCGAAGCGATTTTGGCCACATCCGTGGTTATCGTAGCAATCGATGTCACCAAATTTGGAAATGCTTCCATGACTCATCGTTGCATTCTTAGGATAAACTGATCGAACCCACGCCTGTACCTGCCATTATACAGTGGACAGTCCTTTACGATAGTCAAAAATCCATATTTCTCTTTCCAGCACAAGGCACGCATATTTTTTTTCATTCTGCAAATGTCATGTCCGTATTGACCTGTTAGTTGTAAATATTACGTAGATTAGTGTCGTCCATGCAAAACAACAGAAACACGTTAGCACTATCACGAAGCAGTTGTTTGGGTACGTGAGAATAAGTCTGGCCGAGGTACACACAGTCCACGTACACATGCCATCCCGTGCTAAAATACTCATGAACGCAAGTTTTTTTTTCGCAGGCAATGTCGTCGAAGACAAATACCGAGTTTGGAAGAGCTTCGCTCGGAGCACGATGGCATCGTTATCGCTGCATGGGAAATTTTCATACTTCAACAGCTTGCAATACTCGGGTCAGCAGTTGGTATTTCGGATGCTGGAGAGATTTCGAATAAATGTACACATTCTCGAACCGAAGCCCATTCGGTTCCTCCAGCAGGCTCAGTAGGACGCATGTCTTGCCACAACCCAACGGGCCACAAATCAGACCTCACACAGTAGTAGGCAACAGGGCACCGTGACGTGATTCATGGGAGATAGCTTCATCTTCAGCATGAATGCGTATGTGTAGAGTAACACCTTGATTGGCGATCCGTATGTTACCACTACGATCTTCTGGTACAGATGGCGCCGATTGTACTTGCAGAGAACCAGTGCTACAAGTTTTAGAATGTGTCTTTAACGCATCACTCTTAGAGAAATCTCTGTGCCAGAATTGGCATTCAAAAGTCACACTCGAACTTTTCATTCAGTAGGTCGTTATTTCATGTCGCCGCAAATTCCGCAAAGCTGTGAATCGTTTACCGCAGAAGCGGCACAGCAGATGCATCATCATTGAAATTTTTTTACGTCTGTATTGTTCCAAATCTAAAATGATACTGAAACGAAAATGCATAAAAGGATTGTATTTATACATTTTAACCAGCATCGGCGGACATGCGCCATACGACAAATGTCTGATATTCAATACTGTATATATAAACTAATATATGCATCATACAGTTGCTGAATGAATGTAATTTCTATACATATGTATGGAGGGCACAAACTGACAGATTGCGAAAGATCGATGGAGCGATGGGGCGATGGAGCGATGGGACAATGGAACTATGGGGTGTTGGAGCAATGAGGCGATATGGGTGATGGAGCAATGGAGCTTAGGAGCGATGGGGCGATGGGGCGATGGGACTAAGGAGCTATGGAGCAATGAAGCTATGGAACTATGGAGCTATGGGACTATTGAGCTATGGAGCTATGGGGCTATAGGATGGAAAGAATGTTAAAGAAGAATATGTATCGTTTGTAGGTCAGTTTAATTCGATTCGTCGTGAGGTGAAGACAGCAAAATCCGGTCGTGGGATATTCGTCCCTACCAGATTGTTTTGTGGAACCAAGATTGATGAACGACACAGTTATCAACGCATTGGTAAGGTTTATTGCAAGCAAAAAAATATATACCAACATTGCTACCTCCCTAAACAAGGATCTGAACATTCTTTATCTAACTTCATGAAAGCTAAGGTGAAACTAGGCGTGAAATTACGTACAAGCAAAAAGTCTTTCCAGAACAACCCTCGAAAAACCAAAATGAAAGGGAAGAAGAACAAGGTAGGAGGGAGGGTTCCTGCCCGCACTGATACTTGCAATCGGCGCTCTGGCCGGTATCACCGGGGCAGTCACAAATATCGCTAGTGCCATGAAGCGATCTTCGAACGATCGAAAACAGGTAGAGGAAACCCGTCGCCATAACAGAACGTTGGAAGCTATCGCCATGGGTAAAAGAAATGGCAAAGGATTCTTTATTGGCCACCCGTATCGAGAAAGAGGAGGAGGATCAAACGCCGGGAGAAAAAAATAAGGGAAAAAAATCGAAGAAGGGAATCAAAGTGGCGCTGTCTAGACGTCCACTGACGAACTTGGATTTGGAACTGTTTGCCCGCAAATTGAAAATACCTAATTTTAGATAAGTGTTTCCGAGAGATGCCTTGCCCGCTAAACCAAAATGTAATGAGTGCGCCATAATTAATCTGGACACGACAGTCGAACCTGTATGCACTCAGTAGCTTATGTAAAACACAGCAAACAAGCAATATACGACGTCAGTTTTGGGAATTTGGGGCCTCCGCCCGAACTGCACGAGTACCTGAAAAATTGTAATCTAACTTACAACTACGAAACGGAGCAGATGCCCAACACGTGGAACTGTGGACACTTGTGCATGCGCGTTTCAAGCGATTGTGATTTCTAGTGATAAACTGGGGAGGGATAAAAGACCGATATAATTCATGAGGTATGTAAAGGATTGCGCCTGCCATACTGATCTCATCAGTATGTCTGTGTCCATCATTCTGAGTGGTAAAAGGTCCGAGCTGAGGGCTAGCTTTTACCCTCCCTTGGAACTGGAGGGTGAATGGTGTGTGGGGATAGTAGACTTCCAAAAGTGCAATTCCATATCCAACATAGAAGAAGACGTGAATTCCACATTTCGGTACATAGTTGCAGGAGAAGCGAAAGAATACAGCATTTCCACTGCAGCGTACGAGCTGAAGGATATGGAAAACTTCATAAAGAAATCGCTACCTCGTGACATTGCATTTGAACTGCATGGGAATCCGAATACCCTGAAGGCTGAAATGTTTTGCACCGCAGATGTAGATTCCACGGAACCGGATACCATCGGACCCATGTTGGGATTCGAAGCCAGAGTGTACGAAGCGGGAATAAAACATGAGTCGTCGCGGACCATAAACATCTTTCCAGTCTACGTCGTACGGATAAACTGTAACTTGGCAAGTTGCAGTTACGTGAATGGGAAACCGAGCAGTACAATTTACGAGTTTGCTCCCACCATTGGTCCCGAATATAAAATAGTAGAATCTCCGAGAACGTTCATTTATGTTCCGATCGTTGCAAAGAGCGTCCACGAAGTAACTGTTTCTATCGTGGACCAAAACGAAGAATTGATAAATTTCCGAAACGAAAAAATTACGCTACGATTACACCTGAAACGATGGGACTAAATTTCGCTGGGAAGACAAGAACGTACTGCAGTATATCGAACCCGTATTCAGTAAGCTGCGAGGTAGCATTGCGCTAACACCTGAAAACGCAAAGTTTCTCCGTGCCTACTTCGGTTTAAAAGTAAATCGACATGGCAGACGAAATTCTCGACATGGATCAGGGCATAGAATTCGACGATAAACTTGATAAAATCGAAATGCACTGCTACGAACCGTATATTGCTGGACCTTTCGCTCTCTGAAGGGAGATTAGAATACCTATACAGCGACAAGATATTTACACCCTGCCTAGACAGTCCTTTGTGCGCATAAGAGGCAGGCTAACGAAGTTGGACGGGACCCACCCGACCACCGCCAAGTTGGTACAAAATGGACTCCTGCACCTTTTCGAGCGAGTAATTTACGATATTAATGGCGTCGCGATCGACCAATCTCATGATGTGGGAATGACCTCATCGATAAAAAATTACCTATCGCTCATGTCTAGCCATCTCCCCATAGCCAAGATGACAGTCTGGGGAATTGAAGATGCCTGAAGTGTTCCCATTTACGACGAAGGCAGGTTCGAAGTATGCATTCCGCTCTCCATGCTCCTGGGATTTGCCGAGGATTATAAGAAAATAATACCAGGAGCGAGGCAGGAGCTGGTGATAATGCTATCCACATCGCATTTGGATACTATGTTGGGAGTAGGAGAAAAGCCGCAGCCCGTATCTCTTACTTTGGACACCATAGAATGGTTCGTCCCACACGTGACCCCGAGCACTCGTGAACGTGTCAAGCTGTTGAATTATGCCAAGAAAGACAAAGTGATCGAAATAGCATTCCGAAGTTGGAGCCTGGTCACTTGCCCGGCCTTGTCCGCTGCCACGCGAAGTCACTGGGTCGTGAAGACGTCGTGCACCACGGAAAAACCACGTTACGTCGTACTGGCGCTTCAGACCAACAAACAGCATAGTATCAGAGCCGACAAGTCTACGTTCGACCACTGCAAGGTCGAAAACGTAAAGATATTTTTGAATAGTGAAAGCTACCCGTACGTGAATTTGAACGCAAACTTTGGAAATGGGCAGTACCTGCTGGCGTATTATATGTATTCGCGATCCCAATCTTCGTACTAAGGACGCGAGGCGCATCCCGTCCTGAGCCCCGAAGATTTCCCATACATGGCACCTTTGCTAGTATTCGATACATCGAAGCAAAACGAGCGCGTGCAGGACAGCATGATCGATTGCCGCATCGAGATAATCACCAAGGAAAATGTGCCCGCAAACACAGCTGCCTACTGCTTGATACTCCACGACAGGATTGTTCATTATGATTGTTTGTCCGGCCAATAAAAATAATCAGTTAATTACTTAGTGCTTACGTGTGTGTGTATGTATGTGTGTGTGTGTTATATATATATATATATATATATATATATATATATATATATATATATATATATATATATATGTATGTGTGTGTGTGTGCACGTCTATCAAATACGTATGTAGATATGTAACTTGTGGACACGTACGTTTCAGTCGTAATAATGTACTGTAATCTGAAAGGCTTCATGGACAGGTGGGGAAAAATGGTAGAGTAATTTGTGAAAGTGGAGATTATCGACTTACAGAGCGAACACGGCTGTCCTTTTCTTCGTAAACTAAGGAAAGAAGCTAATCCCAGTTCTTCATATGTATGTGTGTATATATATATATATATATATATATATATATATATTATATATATATATATATATATATATACATATTTGGTAGTGTGAAATATGACGTCATTCCACGACACGAAAAATTGTATATAAATAGAACCCTAAAATAAATTATTCGCTAGTCGAGTACAAGTCACCGTGGGAGCAAGATGACGCCCTTTCACCTGGAGAACTTGTACGCCCTGTCATTCCCGGACGACTCTAATATCGTCTATTCGTTCTGGGAGTCTGGATCGCTCCTTACCTACGAAGAAAAATGCGATGGACGGGACCACTGGCTATATTCGACGACGTCGGGCGAACCTGCGCAACAGTCAATAACTTGCTGCACTCCTGGAAATTGCTTGGTTCGCCACATGAAGCGGGATACGCCTCTTCCAGCAACAGTGGGCCAGGTTCTTGAATTTGCAGCAGCTTCGAGCCGAGGTGACTCCGCGAACATCGAAATTCAACCCCCCGACTGCTCCGCCCAGGGCTGCTCCCCCCAGAACTGCTCCAGACAGAATTTCTCCACACCAAATGACTCCACACCAAATGGCTCCACACCAAATGACACCACACGAAATGACACCACACCAAATGACACCACACCAAATGACACCACACCAAATGACACCACACCAAATGACACCACACAAAATGACACCACACCAAATGGCTCCACACCAAATGACACCACACCAAATGACACCACACCAAATGGCTCCACACCAAATGGTGTAAGTCGGGGAAAAAATACTACCAACGACGTACCGACTCTAGCTGTCTCCACTAAACGTTGAAGGTCTTGTCGTGTCGTTCCTACGATGCATAAATAAAAAGAAATTCCAGGGGACCTGCAACGGACTGTGAAGTGCGCCCCCGCAAACTTCCACGTGTGACATCACCTGCTACAGTCGCTACCGACATGGGTTCGTCCACAGCTGACCTCAACGTGGAAGAAGAAGAAGTTCCGGCGATTCCAGTTCTACTGCACCGGATCGAACATCAAATACTGTTACTAATTTTTTACGAACGTATTTTGACTGGTAGATTGAATTTTTAAAAAATAAAAGTGTCGCATTTGTAGTTTGTTTGTAATTTGTGTAAATAAAATATACATGTATATCAAAACTGACTTGGTTGTATTTTTTTTTCAAAATAACAAAAGAAAAACTTGAAAATAAATATTATCTAAAGGATTGGCCGGCGGGAACGGAAGGAGTCCCTCTCGGGCTATCAGGCACTGGATGGCCAGCAGGAAACAGGAAAAGCTTGCACAAAGTATTTTCCACGACACCCGTTCGGTCCTGCCCTGTCACGCATGTACTTTAAATCGATAAAAAAAAAAACCTTCCGCTAGAATTAATACGTGTTTCCTGGAGGCTAGCTGCGTTTCCGCTCTTATGCGCGATGTGCAGTTTCGTCAGTATCCTCTCTCCTGGGAGATGCGACGTGGCTTTCATGGCGGGGAACACCTCCCACTCCATTTACCTGCCCGTGCCCCCCCCCCCCTCTATTACGTCGCTATTGGCTACTTGCAAGATTTCGTCGATAACATATTAATACTTTAATGGTAAACAATATGTATACGGTTTTTAAAAAAGGCGAACTAGTACGTCAACTTATTTAGTATTCTTCCTATCTAGAAATAAAGTTGAGTTTATAGGTAACTTTTGTTTTGTACTCCTGAGCAAACAAGCACGTCCTGAAGGGGCGGCAGGCTGTGGTGGGAGTATATGGATCGTTAAAGGAAAAAGGGGGGGGGGGGTGTTTGGACCCTCGCTTATAAGCTTTAGTTTGGGCGTTGATGAGCCATTGTTGTACAGCATCGGGCGGTGAAAGGTATGTCGGTGAATATTAAAAAGTGCTTGACGTGTTTTGGCGGGCTCCGGCTCCTGTGGCGGACGGTCGTGTTCGTCGGGAACCTGGGTGGCTCAGAGTTTATGATGGCTTCGCGCGTCTGCTGGGGGCAGCGCAACGATTAAGGCGGGGAGACTAGGGGCAATCCAGAGGTGCTGAAACGTGCAAAGTTGGTGAACCACCTCACTTCTGGATTCTGCGGGCTGTCAACTGTGGATGTATGTGGAATGGAATGGAACAGCATTGTAACTTGGAAACAATGGCCTCAGCCTTAACTCGTGGGCCAGCGGATTCGCCTCCACAACTGGTAGCTCCTGGATGTCCCGCCGAGCGCTGCTCACCTACGACTGAGGGAGATTTTGGGGGTGGGGGAGGGGGTGACTACCCGATCCGTTACTCCCCACCTTCAGCTGCGGTGTGGATATCCTGATGTCGGCGCAGAAGAGCGTAGATGGAGTAGGTATGACTGAGCTGCCCGGATTTCTTGCGCCCTCGGCTGGAAGCTTAAGGACCCTGCCTGAAGTCACTGCTGTCGATATTGCTGTGCGGGCAGTCGGGTGGCCAACGCTGGAATATGGATGGCAGTCCCGCCTCAAGGGCGCATGTACCTCTAACATGCTGGCCCACAAGCCCCGCCACCTCTCTACTAGCTTTTCGTCACCTATTACATCAGCATACCTGCTCTCGTCCTGTGGCATTTCTTAATGCTTCCACAAGTTTTGAACTCTTTCCTGTCGGGAGGGGTTTTACCGTGTCTATGCGGGTTTTGCCCTCCTCCTTCTTAACTATAGTACAGCTATAGGTACACTTAGGGATTAGTCATGGCCCCAAATGCTGGCCATGGCTACCCAATCCCTCACTACAGCGATGCCCACCTCTTTAGTATGCAATTCCCTCTCCTTTAGGCGTAAGGGGTTCGCCCTGAGACGCAATTAGAACCCGACCCTACCTTCGGTCGTACATTTAATACTTAGTAATAGGGCAGATTAGAAAAAAAAACTACGTGTTTTGGAGGGTACGTACTATGCACGGGCTGCAATTGGTAAGAAATAGAGCCTAGGTATCCTCGGAAACCGCACCCCCGTGTATGGTGCGAGGCGCGTCGGGCGAAGAAACGGGGTGACGTGGTGCGAAAAGACGACGATGTCGTGCCCATATGTGAAACGTGTAAGCGGATGCACGATTTTTTTTTTTTTTTTTTTTTTTTTTTGCTTGAGGCCGCCGCCTACAGCCAACAAGTGATTTCGTCTTCGTATAGGTGTTAAAGATTTTTTTTTGTGCTGTGGCTATGAACATTAGCTATAACCTATATTCGCCATGTCGCTGTTTGATTTCTGGTCCGAGTGCGACGACGCCCTCCTAATTGCGGCGGGAGAGTTGTTCGAAAAGATGGATACCTCCATCTCAGGACGGCGTGGCACTGCACCACCGGAGACCATGGTAGAATCCAGCGCTACACCCATATCAGCGTCCGGCATCGCCACGGAGACGTCCTTTCGAAGCACTCTGACGGCACCCTTCCAGATGGCACCCGGTTGGAGCACCCAGACGGTACCCTTCCAGGCGGCGGCGTCCTTCCAGGGTCCCCAATCGCCGCCCTTTCGTGGCTTCCAGACGGGTGAGTTGACTACATGTGACAACACCATCACCGAGGGTTCTCTGCTGCTGGAAGCTGTCAATATACCGCAGCGAGAACGTAGATCGAGCGAAATGACTCTTTTACATTTGCAATCAACACCAACAGAGACTCACAGTGTGACGATACTCGCCTGTGCCGATACGATACTCGCCAGTCTCTGATATTGATCCTATCAATGACAAAATATGGGAGGACATGTGGTCTCCGCTGCCTCTCGATGCTATCACCCCTCCCCCCCCCCCAATCACCCCTCAAACCGATGGTGATGAGATTTGACAGTGTTTAAATTATTTTCAAACAAGATTACTCGCGTTACGTAACGATGTTGCCGATGTGCACCTAGAACTGTCTGTGTGCGTGTTCTTACAGAGGTGAAA
This sequence comes from Dryococelus australis, assembly GCA_029891345.1. Lineage (NCBI taxonomy): Eukaryota > Metazoa > Arthropoda > Insecta > Phasmatodea > Phasmatidae > Dryococelus > Dryococelus australis. The sequence continues at coordinate 42,390,666 of CM057003.1, forward strand.
TGTAACATGGAACGACTTGTGAAACTATTTCTACCGACCGAAAATCTCCAGTCCAATCGAGATATTTGTACGAATGTAAAATCGAATGCGATTTTAAAGAGAGAGATTCATTTGTACACATTTTTTTATTTAGTGTGTTATTTGTGTGTGTTTTTAAAGTTCAATACAACTACATATTATTGATCTTATAACTGTGTGTGTGTGTGTGTTTAGTACTTTATTGTTTTTTTTCCCTGTGTAAATAGAAACGTAAGTAAGTTTTTTTTAGTAAATAATCGGCATACATTGCTCTTGCTTTTCCCTTGGAGAACGGGACAATTACGCGCAATAGTTTTTTTTTTTTTTTTTTTTTTTTTTTTTTTGTTAAACAGTTCATATCACCTACGATCTTAAAATAAATTACACTTTAAATTTATTGCACTTTCTTCTTAATACAATAAATAGCCATTTAAAGAGGCGGCATTCACTTTAAATAAAATTGCGCACTACACGACTGACCTATAATAACTAGCACATGCGAGTGTGTGTGAAGACGGAAGGAGACCAAGAATGCTGACGAAGAGAGGAAGTGTTTGCGTTGCAATCTTCATTCTTCCACACGACACAAGGACGCCACCCGACTCTCTCTCTCTGTATCGCTTGCATGCGGCAGCAGCAGTGACAGCGATAATTTGCCATTTTTTTAACGTGATTTTTACTACGAATAAAAAACAATATTACGCCCGCACTTGTAACATAAAAATATTTATTTTACATCGTGTATATAGATACATCATACTTGTACACAAAAAAAGAATTGAAAGAAAATAGTATAAATACATGCATTTACATCGTATGTATGTGTGTTTATATATATATTATATATATATATATATATATATATATATTCATAGGGGATAGTTGCCTATATCGTACCACTTTTTACATTTGCAATTTTATGTGGCTAAAATGAAAAAAATACAAGGTTTTAAGAATTTGTATCAAAACGTATGACTATTTATGGGTACATTTATGTGGGTTACATTTCAAAATGTAGCATCAGAGAATAAATAAAAAACTTTTCGTAACAGGCTGCAACTGGTACGATATAAGAAACTGGTGTCCTAAATCGTACCACAACGTTATAAATTAAACCAAATGAGAGAACAAACAAGACAGCATGTAATAACATACAGAATTATTGTAGTATTTAAATACTAATAAAGTTTGATTATTTTTCTACAGTAAATGCAAGAAATATTCAATTATTGCAGGCTACACAAACAAAAGTTTCAGTTCTGACTTAACACTCACACAGCTCTCATGGACTCAAGATGCGCACACTAAACACAGAACCATATCTTCCACGAATGTTTCTTCACGTATAGAACAATACCAGTCGTCTCGTTGTAGGGCTACTTCTATGTCGATCGGAATACTATGCTGTGTTGAAGTGGCTAGCTGGTGTAAATTGTGATCTAGGACTTGGTTTCTTCCTGCGGATGAAGAATGTTTCTTCGTTGTAGGCCTAGGCCCGTTAGTCTTTCTCTTTTTAATACTGGGCTGTGATAATTGTAGGTCATATGGCATGTCCTGTGCGATTTCTTTTGCCTGTGCCACTTGCAACGACTTCGCTAACTCCAAATCGTTTTTGTATGGACTGCTTGTCAAAACATGTGCCCGTTGGACCTTTGCCAACCTACATCTTTTGTTGGTTCTAGGAGTCGGTGAAAGTGATTCAATAGACACGCTGAGATTACAAGAAGTGGTTCATGTTACATTAGGGCCAGTTGCATCACTTGGTTTTTCAATCAAAAGGACATTGTTTTCATCTGAGTTATGTGACTCTTTAGTGGCATCTTCAGTGAGCCTTGAAGATGCATACAGATCAGAATCGTCATTGACTGGTGTGGGATCATCTGTTTGCTTTAGGTACTCGGCTGAACGCTTGACCCTGACGCACATATGCAACACACCACTGTTATGTTTACACATCTTTCTCCACTAGAGACTGAACCCACCTAGCGTTTTGCTTTCTTAGCTAAAACCTTTTGGCATTTGTTTTGAACAGTACTAACGCCTGTTTCATCCACATTAAATAGGCGGGTCGCATCGATATTGTTTTCATCAATGGCTTTCTTTAATATATCAAAAAATTCGGCAATATGTTCCCTATTGAATCCTCTTGCTCGAGCCATGAATGTGCTTCTGGTTCACGTAATTTCAATTATTTATGACGAGCTCGGTAAGTATAAAACCTCTTTGAACCAGCCATTTGAGTATCTCGATTAAAGTTATGCGGAATGTGTTGTGCTCTGTTATCTGATATGCCAGATTGCGTACATCGTTAATCGTGACTCCAAAAAGTAGTTCTCCCAATTTTAATATATGTTCTACAAGTTTATTTTCTATTTCAAGTGGCAAGGTAGTAATCCGTCCAAGCGCCTTCGTACCGTCGTTATAAATTACGTTTTTACAGTCCAAGTGACGGTTTAGCGTTGGTTTTGTAATGCCGTACTAGCGGCAGCACTCGTTGAACCATATGTCCCCATTTATGTACGCTGCCAGAGCTCTTTCCATGTCTGATTCACTCCAGGCACCATATTTCGTCTTCGCCATTCTGTAAAATACAATTAACACGTGTGTTACTTGTGCTTATTTAAAATTTATTTAATTGATGCAAATAAATTGCAAATATAGAACTTCAAATAATATGATATCCCAATTCGTACCGGTACGAATTAGGAACCCCGCCCGTGGTACGATTTAGGCAACTGCGCACAACTTCACTCTTTACGTCATTTCTAACCTAAAACCGGTGCCTCGCTACAAAGCGACCAGCCGTTACGTTCAATATTACTTACACCACAATGATAACTGCATGAAATCCAATAACACTTACCTTGAAGTGCTGTATTATCTTACATACGGAGTAGAAAAACTACATCAGCAAACACTCAAACAATATAGCTGTAATAAAAAAGCAACACGTACTTACACTGACTAACCACTTTCACGGACTGCTCAATACATCTAGTAGTTCAAGTAATCACCGAGGGAGCACTCCACTAGTCCTGCTTTATAGAAAACCAGTGATGGTACGATGTAGGTGATGTACGATTTCGGCAACTTTCCCCTACTTGTACACAAAAAAGAATTGAAAGAAAATTATATAAATACATACATACTTTTACATCGTATATATAGATACATCATACTTGTACACAAAAAAGAATTGAAAGAAAATTATATAAATACATACATACTTTTACATCGTATATATAGATACATCATACTTGTACACAAAAAAAAATTGAAAGAAAATAATGTAAATACATACATACATACATACATACATACATACATACATACATACATACATACATTCATACATACATACATCGTACTTGCAAGAAAATTGAAAGAAAATAATATGTACATTGTATTTACATACAAACCATTTGAAAATATAATTATTTTTTACACGATAAACATATTTACTGACAAATTTGGTAAACATGAATATTACAATATGAATACATATTTAACGAACATTTCACTGAAAAAAAAAAAAATTGTGAGAGAGAATGATTTTCCTTATACCTAAGATACTTTTCTTTCCCCTCCATGCTGTTAATCACGTACAGCATTATGTTGTTTACGCAGTATGTTTCAACTGAAAACAAAAAAAATTACGGGGGGAATGGGATGTCTTCATCACTTGGCTTCTTCTATAGACAGAGGAAAGCTCGTATGCGCAAGCACACACAAACACCTCTGGGTGTTGTAACCTCCAAACTGCGCCAAGCACCGTCACACCGTTCCGAACATACACTAATGAATTTGTCATTTTTTTTTTTTTAATTTCGTGAGTAATTTCGCAATTTTCCCTGTCGTACTTGGTTGCACGTCTTTCGTCCGCAATTTCTTTTATCGTATTTCCAATGTTTGTGGGGGAACTTTGTTTGTGGACGGCACATATGAACCGTGTAATCGTCACTATCGCAATGCTTTACCGTAGATTATTCTTCTTTCGAGGAGGAGGAAATGAACATTTTCGTCACATCTTCCCACGCTCACGGTAGCTGGCGGCTGGCCCGTGTAGCTTACGCCGTGTAATAGACGAGATATACTTGCGTATTATTTCTCTGGATTAAAGTTGTCGCCTGGACGCGCCCGGTCGTTGCGAGAAGACTTGGTGAAAGGTCTCGGCCTCGAGCCTAGGTGCACTTCGCATGCATGCGGCGTGCAGTTGGGAGGTCCACTCCGGAAATCCATGCCTTTTCACGACGTGGTTACGTCCATCGCATTTCTCCAGCCATTGACACATTATTATTTTTATTTTCTCGGAACAGTTCGTACAATACACTTTCGTACGTTCCTTGCCTACGTGAACGTAGCAATTTTGTTTTGCCAACTCCTCCAGCGAACAGAGAAGCGCACAGTCGGGGAATAAATTGCACACGTAACAGTTTTTGTATTCGCACGTTACTGTGTGCAGCATGTAACAGCCTTCGAACTCATCGTAGCAGCATAGCCAGTAAATTGTGCCGTCGCAAAATCGAATTTGCAGAACGTCTCCAGCATCTCGAAAACTGACGCGTCGGATACCCAGAATTCAGTTCCCTGCACGTGCTCGTGTCTTCTCACCTGAATGGAGAAAATTCTGTGACGATGCTCTTCTTCGATGTCGCTGTCTTAGAAGTCGGAGCTGATGGCTAAGGATAGGAAGAATTCGCGAGTTCAATGACCTGTAGGCTAGACTCCACAGTCATGTGTATACTGGAGCCTCAGATGTTTGTTCACTTCACTGGCTGCTATCCCAGCGAGGCTCTCGGGGATGTGCCTTATAAAACCAATAGAAGAGATTGGCGGGAGTGGAGCGAAGCGACTAATTAGCCAATGAGAAACATTGGCTCGAACAGAGGTAGTGGAGGGTCGCCGACTAAACAGTAATTGGTGGAACGATGGTGGTGGAGGGTAGCCGATTAAACTCTGATTAGTTGGGTGGAACGGACGTGACTAATTAGCCAATGAGAAACATTGTCGGGGTCGACCAGAGGTGGTGGAAGGGGTGGCACGAATGTGACTAATTGGCCAATGAGAAACATTAAATCGAGGAAACGAAAAGTGAGTAATTAGCCAATCGGATAGATTGGCGGGGTTGAAGCATACGACTAATTGGTCGAACAGAGGTGGTGGAGGCTTGCCGACTAATTAGCCAATCGGTAGCATTGGCCGTGAGTGGGGGGGATAAGTCCTGAGAACTTTAGTAATATGCAATGTTAATTGCACCTGGTGACAAAATGGATACAAGATAAAAGTAAAATGAAATTTTGAATATCTGGCTGGAAACCTCAATTAAATTAAAACTTTCATATCTCGCGAACCATCAATTCGATTTCAATGATCGACCCGTCGTTGGATTACTCTTGGCATTCTCTACAGAATGAGATTTAAATGGATCAGATTAAGTGTGTGATTTTCTACGACTTTAGCAAAGATTAAAAAATGTAATCAAAACATCTTTCATATACACATTATACAAACAGACACTAGTCACACAGTTCAATGGAAAGAGCACTCCATATTGGACGTCTGGCTGGAAATCTCATTGTAATTCAATTAAGAATTGTCTTTAAAAACGGCGCTTCCCGAGTAAAATAAGTTTTCATAGGAGATACAGGTAGTTTAATGTTGAAAGTAGTGGTTGTATGCATTTTTATAGCAATATAAATACATTTTAGAAAATTAATTTAATTATTTTAATTTCATCAGGACATTCATCCCTCGCGAAGTGGGATACGCCCTTTGGTATTTTGTAACAGTTATGTTCGTGATTGATGGGAACGTCCCTCGAAGGAATTTGCTTTAGCCTGACAGCACCAAACTTCAAACACGGAGCCGATGTTTGCATGTGTTATCCTTATCACATACGTCCAGCTGAGAGTTGACAACTGCATACCCCCCCCCCCCTCGGTGTTTACCTGAAACTCGCCTGTCCCACCACAACAACACTACATCTCTCACGAACATGGTAGCTCCCATCAGCCATGTGTTGTAGCTTCGTAAATACACGACAGCCAATAACGGAAGACAAATGTTGTGACGTGTGTACACTGTGTTCAATCCTAGCAAAAAGTCAACTGTTTCCAAGAATACAGGGGTGTCTCCTTCCACTATGGATCATGTGTACATAAACACGGCCAGCTTAACGCCAACCTGCCCAGTATGTCAACAAAAAAATATTTTACCATGGAAATAACAGCACACAAGTCTGCTTTCAGAACTGTAAATAATATTCAGTTGTTCGTGTGACAGAGTATATCCATAATGTGCATGAATTGCGTCGCAACATACGTATTTCATGTGAGCATTTTCAAATTTCGTACTAAAATTAGATACTGCCTATTTTCTTGGATCTAATGAACTTTCATACTTTTTTATTGAAAATAAATCAAATATTCTCAGATGTTGAATGAAAGACTTCATGATTACAGGTCTTGTGTATAGAGGAGTACTAGAAGTGATAAAACCAACCTTTTGCGTGCAAATTTAATGCGGTTTTCACCTTTAAGACTCTACTGTGGAATTTTCCTTCAGAACTAAAGGTGGAGTTTATCATTTTTTAAAAGTACGTTTTAGATATATACTTTACTGTGCTGCAAACGTATAAAGAGAGATTATACCTTTCCTGTAGTAGTTCGATGTACAGTTCTGTGGAAGATGCGAAGTAATAGTCTTTGAGTGCTTGGATATATGCACGCATTTCACCCCGTGAGTCACGCATGCCTTGTGTATTGAATTGGAAAGAGCTTATTAACGTCCCCCGGTATTATGCCTGGAGGCTCATCAGTAGGGCCACCTGTTTCTCACGAAAAAATTCCAGGACTACTTGTTCCCCCAAACATTGGAGCTCAGATCCACGTTTGTGATTGGATGATTTGTAACTGCTCACTGTCGGAGTTACCAATTCTGATTGGCCCAGGCAGGTAAGGAACTGTCGCCCGACAAATGCACGTGGTTTATGACCAAATTAAAACTGTACGTATGACATAGGTAGAGCCACGAGTATTTCACGAATTCATTCGGAGGCGAGGTAGACTACAAACCCTTGTTGTTTTCTCTTACTGTTGTGATTGGACGACAATTCTTCAGCCACGCCCTGTTTAACTGTGAGCCAGTGATAAGCAGGAAGCTGTAGCGTGAGTGAGTGCTTAACAGTCCTGTACAGAGGCCTCACATGATCATAGCAGCCAATAAGCAAACGACAATATCTCGAGTGTATAGAGGACTGTCCAACCTAGCTTGCTGCCAACTCAATCCGCGAAATACCAGGGGCTCTAGCCATACGGCATTGGATTCTACTAGTCTTCGCGTAAATCTTTTCGCGAAAAACATGCGGCCCTACTTATCAGAGGGCGGCTTACAAACTAACTTAAGACCTAACTTAAACTAACAACCATGCCCTGCCTGGGATTTGAACCCGAACCTCCCGCATCCCAGAACGGTAGCGTACCAGCCAACTGCGCTACGGGAGGCCGGCTCACGCCTTGTGGAAAATTATAATTTTCCGTTTTTAGTGTTATGTATTTTTGTTTTAATTATTAATTTTTTATTTTTGGCAACGTCATATGTATTGTTATTAAAAATCACACTATTGGGTATAGACATTACTCTCCATTTCTAAATCAAGAGTAACAAAAATATTTCTTTGAAATCAATTTTACATGACATATTATATGGAATGATGTATTTCACTTTCAATACATATACTATGCGGTATTAAATAGAGTCATTTTATATTTCTTTATTAACAGCAGAAATTTTAGAGTGAAATCAGTATTGGAGTCATGGCATAATTTTCTCAACGTTCGGAATGAAAACGATGACATGTTAATGCGATACGTGGATTCCGGTGGAGAGTATCGGAATCCAGCCTGTGCCTGTTTTCGAAATAACCACATCACGTGTCGCAATGGTATTTATCGGAGAAATCTGGCAGCGTTGTAATTTTTTGACATCGCTACCAGCGAACCAATCGCCAAACTAACTGTCTGTTGAAGAAAGGACTTTCACCACAAAATGCGAACCGACATGTGTGGCGGGTGTGACATGTCCTCTGGATTTAACAGCAAACATGATTTCAAGACGTGGGGATTTGTTTAAAGTTGTGCGAAGTGTTTTTGATTATTGGTTTATAAATAAATCTAGCAGAAAATTCCAACGTACTGATGCAGTTCTAATGAAAGAGCTCTGAGAGATTATAAAATAATATCGGTACCAGAAAAAAAATATTTATTAGGGTAGGGAGAAAATATTACTGGCAGCTCATGACCACGAAACCAGGGAATATGGTTTTGGGTACACGTACATTGGGGGAAATAAAAAATAACTAGATAAAATGTTTTTGTACCATTGTGCTTTGAATCTAGCATACCAGTCTCGAACTGGGAAAAGTAGGAGCGGATCGGACAAATTGTTTCTAATGTTTCTCCAGAGATCTCCGGTAGTTCTCCGATTGAAATTGTGGCACGCATTTTAAATACATCACACTGAATATACTGGCGGTATTTTACGATATTCAACGAATGAAAAGCGTGCTATAGCTTTGTCCAATATTAGAAATTAAATTTACTTTTGCACATATAATTTTCCAAACGCGTACCATAAATTCTATTCTTTTAATTCTACTGAAGTAGCATGTCAAAATCAAACGCGTGTCAGTACCAATGTATTGGTTGCGTTCGTTCGTGTTTCTATGTTCACGCAGACGAACATTTGTCTAATAACTAAATTAATGAATAATTATAATAATAAAGAGGATATCGTACCAACATAATAGTTTAACAGTTAGTCCATGTGATGCGAGTTGGGATGGTCAAAAATCGTACTCCTAGCTTGCTCGGGCGACAAACATGAACTTCTGTCAGTAACAATTTTCCCTGAAGCGGAAAACATCTCTTCTGTGGGAAGTGAAGTGGCAGGGACATTGAAATCAAATCCCAACGCTATCTCATGGAGCGGGTGGCCTTGATTTTTGGACCAATATTTAACTGTGTCCATTGTGCTTGGAAGAGGAGTCATCTTCAAATACTGGCGCAACAGAATGGCAGCATCTTATGTGGCAGTGCTAGAGAGCTTGTACTGCGCAACCCTTTCTGTCATGAATCCCAGCAGATCGTGAGCTTCCCAGCCACTCCGTGTTTCAGTGGATAGCTCGTTAATGTCATTCCGTGCCTCCGTTGTTTGAAGGATAGTCTTGAACTCCTTGCCCACCAAAAGTATACTTTTTTAGTTTCTATGTCAATTGTAAAGGAAATTATCACACATAATATACGTGTGTCATCTAATGAGTGTAATACTTTTACTGACCTGAATAGGCGATTCTTCTAGATGTTGGGCTACTCTAAAGGCAGTCTTCTTAAATCTAAGATCTAAGAGAGTTGACCCTCGAGAAACCAAACGGTTTTCACATGGGAACAGTCTTTCTCTCGTAACTCCCAAAATTGGTTTGTAAATCGTTCCCAATTTCCGTTTCGGTCGTTACTCCAACAAACTTGAAGAAAGATACCATGTACCTATCTGAATAAATTTTGATGGACACACTAGATAGCGTGCACACAGTAAAGTTGGAAACAACGGAGGGAAATTAGTTTCAAGCTTTGACGTTGAATTAAAAGTGTTCTTTTAAAATTTTTGAATACTGAAATGAATTCTTATTGTATTTTTTTATTATGGAATTCGTAAAATATTTACTTTTAAAATAAGTTTACCTTTTCGCTTGACCGACGCATGAATAAAAGTGGCTTGCCCACGGCGATGTTAATTTTATATATGACCGAAGAATACACAATGTGTGTATAAGTATATCTTAAGGTTGAAGTAAAGCAACTGCATATGGAGCACTGCACCAAACTATAGGCCTTACAGCGTGAAGAACTCATTAAAAAAAAGTAGTACAGACACTATGAAAATTGTCACAGAAATGCGTTTTATGCTGTATATGAAAGAAGAACGTGTATATTTTGCAACATTATAAACTATTTTACTAAAATATACTTTTTAAATGTAAAAAATGAATCGATCAATAGAGTCCGCATTTCTAACCAAATTTAAGCGCATTTCCGTTTTGTATGCTTCGGAAAGCAGAATTTGTAAGAAAATCTTCTTCAAGAAAGATCGTCATAATATTTACTATGTTTGCATGAAAAAAAATTGTAATAATAATGTATCATATCAATATTATAATTAACTCTATTTACGTCAGTTTCTGCCATAAATGTTTGTGACAAATGGACGCACATAAAATCAATTTCAAAAATTGCTTCCTACATTATTACTACAATTTTCTTACATGCAATCATAGTAAACTTTATGAAAATCTTTCTTAAAGAAGATCTTTTTGTAAATTCTGCTTTCCGAAGCTTCCAAAACGGAAATGCCTTAAATGTTGTTAAAAAAATACAGACTATCATAACCGATTTTTTTTTACATTAAAAAAGTGAATTTTAGTAAAATATTTTATAACGTTGCAAAATATATTCATTCTTCTTTCATATACGGCATAAATCGCACTTTTATGACAATTTGTATGGTGTCTGTACTACTTTTTTATGAGTTCTTCACATTGTATAGTCGGGTGCAGTGCTCCATGGGCATTTGCTTTACTTCATCCGTAAGAAGAATCAGGCCCCGCCATTTTGGATTTTTATTTTCGGCTACTACCCGCAAACGTGGATTTTTTAATGGATTTTTTTCGGACGACATGACATAGGTTATAACTTAATGCGTTTTCTGAAATCTGTTCAGTTCGACTGCCGTAGCTGTTATGACCTCTGTAGTCGGTCCCATAAAATAATCAATTATTTTAGTTCGGCTGTTACAAGTTTCAAAATATATAATGAATTGAGGCTGTAACAATTCAAGAACATTAACGAAGGTATTCTTCATGCTTTGTCGTGCCAAAAATTGTAATAGACCTGCTGAAATTGAATTTGAAGCGGAAAATCTATCAAAATAATTCAACAGGGACTGACCGCCCTTAAGGTTAAGGATCCTATGTACTGAAACGGTTTCTGTGAAATCGTTGTTTGCGCCTAAACGCGTGTCTCGGTAAATAAATGTTCTGGAAATACGTAGTTTTGCCGGAAAGGATTAAAAAACTATTGTTTATATCGCTACCTTTTTACTTTTAACATATTAAGTGCATTAATGGAGGAAAAAATCGTGAAAGTGGTCAAATATCGCATTTTTAAAGCTTGCCTATGAAGTCTCTTTAAGCGATAAGAGAACAGTACAATTATACGCTGGTAGTTTCATCTGTGTACTTTCATCACGTGCAATAAAACCCCACAGTTGCAGATCTAGTTAACACAGTAATGCAATAGGACGGAAACACTGCACGCCTTGCGCGTAGGAGCGATGAGGCGCTAGGCGTGCGTGTTAGTATAGCCCGTATCGCTTCCTCGCTTCTTGACCTTGAACGCGCAGGTACATAGGATGGCTTCCACAAGTCCCTAGCGCTTTGCCTGCTCGCCTTCCACCAAAGCGAACAGGATTCAATACCCTGCCGGGTCGCCGGGTTTTCTCGGGGATCTCCCGTTTCCCGCGCTCTTTCACTCCGGCGCCGCTCCATACGCACCTCGATCACCCTCATCGGCTCTCAAGACCTCTCTGTTAAGAGCCGCCCAAATGTCTTCGCTCGAAAGTGCCTGGGTTCACCGCGAACAGCCGTAACGTGTTTGTGTTTGTGTGCTGCAGGGTTCCTGAACACGCGCGGCGAAGCGGGGGAGCAGAGATCGCCTTCCAACTACGGCCTCATGGACCAAGTGGCGGCCCTGCACTGGGTGCAGGAGAACATCGCGGCCTTCGGCGGAGACCCCGCCAGCGTGACTGTCGTCGGACACGGCACTGGCGCAGCCTGCCTCCACTTCCTCATGGCGTCTAGCGCCGTACCCGACGGTCAGTGTGACACGCCCACATGTAGCCTAGTCGCGGTTTCTCCGCACACTTTTCAAATCAAACCTTTGAAAAATCACCCCCTGTATGACGTGGCTCGGTTGTTAAAGGCTGTTTACGATAAAGTGTGCACTATTGAAAATCAACCTTAGAAAAAAGTCACTGCCCCTGCCTGCATATGTTTTAACGGGCGCACTGAGGGACACGCGCCCAGTTAAGTTGGTAACAATGAACGGGGAGTAGTTCCGTATCTCAACGTCGAATAAAAAGTGTTAGGCAACCATTTCTGATAACTTAAATTATTTGTTTCCCTTTATGTGTTTTCTAATGCACGGAAGTGTGAAAATGAGCAGATTTCGTAAATATTTACTTTTCTAATAATTTCGAAGTTTCACTTGACCGACGCTTGAATAAAGTGATGAGGCCCATGACAGTGTTAATCTTACATAAGAAGGAAGAATGCACAACGTGCATACAAATAGATCTTTATCATGGCATTCAAAAGTGCTAATTTTACCGCGAATAGCCTGTACCTAAATATGTCATGTGTATAGACCTGAAAAATTCGCTGATGCATTTTGGGACAAGCTAGAATTCAAAACACATGTGTTTATATAACTTTATCAATTGTTCCACACAGTGTTGACACATCGTTGAGTACGGTAGCCCAATCGTCGCCTTCCAATGTGACAGCAGACAACCAATGCACAGTTGGCATCGCTATATCTGTACACACGACCCTGCAGGTCATTGAACACACGCATTTTTCAGGTCCCTAGTCATGTACCACAAGTGTTTTTTACCTGTGTTAACTTAAGAGCACCAAATTTTACTTAAATCTAAATATTACTTAAATTTTATCTATAAATGATAAAGTTTCATTTATAATTAATATGACTATAAACAAAGAGAAAACAGGTGTGTTGACAATGTCTATTAAGAATAGTTCTTATGTAAAATGTTACAACACAAAGTGCGCACGAAATAGGTGCGTTGTCCCTTTAGTGTAATTTCATAGACTCGGTTAACCTTTGTTTGCATGATGCGAAGGAATATCTTGGAAGTATAACTTTAGCAGGGCTTCTGGGAAGTTGGAGGTAACCCGTGAATGGACTATAGCATGTAAGCATGCAGCAACCTTGCCATTTCACTTGAATCTGCCTTCCGGAGCGAGCTTGTCATATCTTGTGCGATTCAAGCTTGGTTCATGCCAAATTCCTCGTGAATGGCTCATTTTTATTAAGGCTAGTTTCCAGATGCCTTGAATTATTACTGTAGGTTGCCAACACAATTTTCCGAAAAGTTTAACTAAATAAACTTGTATACATGCTTGAACTGAGGAGACTTGTTAGCTTCATTCAAGCTCTATCCAAATATTTCGACTTGCATAACACGCTTTTTTTTCTAAGCTTACGGGCTTGTCATGACAAACTCAATTCAAGCTTGTCTCGAGCCGATTCACACCTAGTGCACGACTCTTTGTATATTCAACGTACAGCCAGCGCTCCGGGTGATTTGCATTGCCGAATAATGATCGCACGATTGTGTACTGTGCAGCACCAAGTGGCAACACTTGTGGATAACTAAGTGACTGCAGAATGAACACAAGACAGATAATACTGCAGTAAACATGTACAGAATTAATACACTAATTATTCTGTATACAGGACCTGTTCGGAGATCCTACAGGGAACTTCAAAATAGGCCTTGCGTGTTGCCTACCTGCAGACCACGCCGCACAGTCTGCTTCGAACTTCCTGCACATTTTTCTCAAAAAACGGTTCACCTGACTGTGTTCCGACAAGACGACCTTTTCTCTTAATCTAGACATGCTGATTCATAACTTGTTTTAGATCAATCATTTACAGCTCATTATTTCTAAGTCTCGTGCAAACACACGGTGGCAAGTTATTTTTGAAGATTAATGGCAATGGTGTGGTGAAACGGAGTTCGGATTTTGACTGGATCTCCATTGCCTACAATGACTACGAAAAGTGTAACACATTTGTGTTCCTTATCCATATATTATGTGCTTCGTTTTTTTGTTACTCTTTTTGTAGTCATTGTAGGCAGTGGAGATCCGATCAAAATCCGAATTCATAGGGTGGCAACCTCAATTTACTTAATGAGAGGGGATGATTTTATCAACCGCGTTTACAGACTTGTTAGATTTTCTTTATACAAATAACTATTCACATTTTTGTTTCTTCATTGCAAGCACTTTCAGATATTTCAAAATATAAACATTTCAAAACTCGAGTTTTGGGGACGTAAAACTTCCTTAGTAATTACTTAAGAGAAAAGTGCGTACACAAGTTTTCAATCTATATTTTCGCAAGGGATAACCTGCTGGAGAATTATTTGTTTTTGTTTTGGAAACATTTTGTATAAATTTATTGCATTTCTGGATGCCTCAGAAAGAACATCTTGCAAAAAAAAAACTTCTCTCAAGCAAGTAAATCGGCGTCGTCCAGCACGATTCCCACGTGTGGGAATCCGGGGGTGACCCAGCCGGGAATCGAACCCGGTTCGTCTTTGTCGGAGGTGAGTAGTCTGACTACTGTGCCACCGTTGCTCATGCGGAAAATATCCGGCACGCGCCGGAATCACATATCTCCGACAACACGACACGACATACCCGACACGACACTTAAAACTAAACAGCCAATGAAATACAAGACAGATCTGACGTAGGCCCGACAAATTCTGTTGTTCGACCAGCAATTTTGTATTAGAAATTATTTCAATTTCCACCGTGTCGTGCGGCACGACGCACAGTGTGTACAACCTTGCAAAATGAAACTGTATATGGCAAATGGCAAGCTTTCCCTACAATAGCAAATACGCAGCATAAAAGAAAAAAATTGAAAATTGCTGTATTTAAATTTTAAAAATAATAATTTTACATTCGTATGCATTAACGATAACACTTTATCACCGTCATGTATTCCAAATTTCCCGTCTGCCCACCGCCTTTGAAACTAGCTTAGTTGATCAGTGCCTTCTAAATTGTTCCGAAAAATTCTACTCTTCGTATCGCGTCTGTCGGGTTGTAAATTCGAGCAGTCACATTGAAAATATAAATGTTGTGTCGTGGTTGCGGTTTTTGTCGTGTTGTACGGTGTTTGTCGGGGCTACGTGACTCCCGCATTCCGCACGCCGAATTCGTTTCCAATCTATTTCGCTATCAGTTGGGGGTACGCTGAGAGAACAACCATCAAAAGTATGTTTCTATAGGGCCAAAAAATACATTTAGTTGGCCCAACAAAATATCTTGCTCAGTAAACAAAACTTGAAAACCAACGAAATAAATTGTGTTCATCTGACGAAATACCCGCTTGAATTAAAGAAACGTCTGTGATGGGCCAAAATAAATTATACCGTCAACGAAAATAGTGGGTTGAATCAACTCTATGCATTTGTTTGGCCACTCATTTGGTTGTTTTCGTTCAAAGATCTAGCTCAAGTGTTTGTTTGCTTTTTGTGGCAGTTAGAATATTAACAGTTTCAGTTAATGAATTGATTGATGGCTAGTAATGGTATTAGCATCCTAATAACACAAGTGCGATAGGAAACTAAAAATTAAAGCTGTAAAACATGAGATATTTATTTGCGCACGTTGTTCGGGTTTTAGAAGTGTATGTGTATTTAAAAATATTCCGGGTACAAATGACGTCGGTTTAGCAGAAGTTGCTAATGTATAGAGCTAGCGCGCGGGTGATTTAGATTCGGATCTCAATAACATCTGCAACTTTTTTATTTTATTTTAACACAAACTGATTAGTGTATGTAGAACCAAACAAATCTTTGGTAGCACTAACCAAATAAGAACCACAAAATAATTGGATTTCAGCTACAAAATATTTTATTAATACGGAGGGATGGATCTGTTGAAGAACGAGACGTAAGAATTAACTCGTTCTTCACTGCTGACAGTGTGTTTTTGACAGGTGTATCGACTAGGTGTGAATCAGAGTTGGGGACAAGCGCAGGACAATATCGGCTGACCTCGTCTTTAGTCAATAAACGAACCGTCCTGGTATTCGCAGAAAGTGGTTTCGGAATAAAAATTGGGTTTGGCTGTGTTGGGGACACGGCCGTTTGTTTTGCGTGAATACGTCTACGTTGACGCACTCGGACGTCTTGATGTTTTTTTTTTTTACGCTCCTGGCACAGCTTCACTCAATCATATGGGGTTTTATGGGTATCACTGGACTGCATTTGAGATGCTCTTTCCAATCGTATACGGTTTCTGTATTTCGACTTGGCTTTTTGACGAGTATAGGCCGAAATTGTGTTAAGTTTTCTTAATTTTTTTTTTTTACTTTAAACGCATGCAATTTTACCATGACCACACCACACAAATGTTTTATACGCGCTATCGATCAATCTCGACGAGAGCTGTCGATTGAAACGAGTGTCGTAGCTTCTCCTAGTCGAAAGTTATACCACTCCGAAATTATGAGACGCTGCGAAACGAACTCAGAATTGACCCCCCCTCCCCCTCGGCACCACGTGATGCTTCGCAGTCCTCGCTCAACGTAACATATTCTTTGATCGTTTGGCAATCGAGGGGTGTAATTGAATTTTGAACGTAGACAATAGATTCTGAGCTGTAATGCCAAACTCTATCCACAGATTTTGCTATTATCATCGGATTTTCTGGATTGCCTCCCACTATGCTTGCAAATTTAAAGACGTGTTCACGTCAAAAAAAAAAACATGGGATGCCGGAAATAATTAAGGCTGGGAAATAAATCGAACTCGTGTCATTCCCGATTGCGAGCAGTACTGAAGCAAATAAAAGATCAATTTTGGATTGTACCAACCACCGGTAAATGAGTTCTAATAATAATATTAAACTTACATAGTTTTTATTGGTATTTTTCCATCCGTGTAAAAAGACGCCAGAAATTTTCCGTCGTTTCAATGTGCATATGTTTGTGTATACAGTTCCAACTGCAAACAATCAATGGACATCGTCCGTTTTCCTCTAGCAATATATTTGTTATACACATATTTACACGTGTCTCACAGAGACTTTTTTTAATGAAATTCTCGTTAATATCCTGCTCTGAATGCAATATTCCCAGAGATGAAGAGAAGATCATTTGTGCTGCAAGGACACCTTTACACGCATAACACATAGGTAATAACATTTGGGTGCAAGCACAAAAATTTTCTCATTTGTTTACTTTGTATGCTCATTTGTATGCTCCCTTAAAAGTAATTTTGGCAGATATACGCACTAAATCTGAATCAATGAGAATGTCACCGTTTCAATCAGTTGACAGTATCTGCATGATTCAACAGTCACTTCAGTGAATTTAACCGCTAAATCAGTGAAATAATGCCAGTTTTCCTTCACTCAATGATTCAGTGACATTTTTCACTGATTCATCAGTCATTTTTTTCACTGCTTTTCAGTGATTTGCTTTTTGATTGATGGATGAGTTAAGTAATGTGTAAAAATGGCCGTAAAACTACGTGTAAAAATGGCTGCTAACCAATGTGTATCAAGTGTAATAACAACGCATAAACTAATAAAACCTATACAATCTACTTTCTGAAATGTATTTCGTATTTCAAAACACCATTGTATGAGATAACACGAACATTCAGTGTTTCATTCCGTTTTTACGTCTTTCATTTCGTTGATATAATTTAATCATCATGGCGCTAACTATCTTAAATATGTTTATTTCTCGTAATTATTTGGCTAAATTCAATAAAAACAATATTTTATTCTCCGATACAGTTTACCGCCACTTAATCAATCAGTGAAATAGTTTCACATCACTAATTCAATCAGCGAAATTTTTTTCACTGAAACAATCTGTGGTTTCCACTGATTCGAGTAGTTGAATTTCTCTGTGAATCAGTGGGGTTTTCCACTGATTCGAATTTAGAGTGTAACATGTTTATGGAGTATTTTACATCGAAAATATTGGTACATCTGCTATATAAAAAAAGAAGGAAAATAAAACATTTATTGCAATCATTGCAGCATTTTTGTACCCCCACGTCATATCGTGTTAAAATAATTACTACACGGTGACTGGGAAATACTGTTCAGCCATGCAACTGACACATTAATTCATTTTATTTTCGTTTTGGGGCTAAAGCTGAAGCGTTGGTAGATAAAGCAAGTTTAACCTGACCCCAAAAGCATGCTTTGAGCTCGTTTATACAGATGGCCTTTCCCTGTCACAGTAGTATATTTCTAAAGATAATTTTTAGCGATACTTTTATTGGTAGCTAAACCTTTCGTAGTTATCGATCTGGTAAAATATCTGCCCCTGGTAGGATTGTCTGTGCAAGCGAGTATAAGCTGTTCACACTAAAGCGAGCACTTTTGAAGCCCTGGTTACTTTTTTCATTCAAGCAATGTTCATACTTACGCCACTTTTAATGCAAACACTGCCATGTGGGTAATAACCACAGTGTATACGTTTCATCTTACTCAAAACCAAAGGTCCGAGGCCACAATTAATTTTTTTTTATTATTATTGTATCTGATGAGACTGCATCAATAAGTGCTCACTTTACCGTGAACAGCGTATAGGTAGGAAGGGCTTGCTTGACGTCTCGTCGACAACGAGGTCATTATATTCGAAGCAGGTTGTTCAGAGAAGCAGGAAAGGAGAAAGAATTGGTTAGCGCCTGTAGTAAAGAACGATCCCAGCATTCTCCTCGAGTGGTTTAGGAAAACCATGGACAACCCAAATGTGGGATGGCCGGACCGGGAATCAAACCCGGATCCTCCACAATGCGATTCCATTGGTTTTCCATACACAGCCATTTCTCGAGTTATGTGAGGGGGAAGCAGTAAACAGAATGCGTTTCCTGTCTAATCGGAAGCATCATCCATGTGATTAACAAACCCTATTCCAGAACACTGCTGGACATTCCCGCTCTATGATCTAACAGAAGAGAAAAAGTGTGCAGACTTTAATTGAACAGCTGTCTTTAAAAACTGATTAAGAATGCCCGGATTGGTTGATTTCAGAGTGAAAAACTGCTGAAAATTGCGTATTCGGATTTTTTTTTTGATCGGCGATACCGCACGGAAAAACCTCTGATTGCATGTAATTAAATGCAAACATTTAATCTGGTTATCACGACATGAAATTAAAGGTCATCCATTTAAGCATCGTGTAGCACGCCCCCCAAGGCTGGTGACATTATGGCAGAGAAAATTATGCTTATCACTGCGTACACATGATTACGACAAGCCAGCAGAGACTAAAGTGATACAGGTTGTTCACGCGGTGAAATGAGTACTTTTGAAAGTCCTGCACGTTGTGTATTATTCCGCCTTATGTTAAATTAACATTGCGATCAGCCTCGTCACTTTATTAATGCGTCGGTCAAACGAAACTGTGGAATTATTAGAAAAGTAATTGCTACACAAAACTGGTAATTTCTACACTTCCGTGCATTAAAAAAAAAAAAAAAAAAAACCAGAAAGCGAAGGAAATAATTTAAGACATCACGAATGGTTACCTAACAATTTTTATTCGACTTTAAGAAGTGGAACTACTTTCCATCCATCATTACCAATTTTACTGGTGGCAGGTCATTGGGCGCGTCCGTTCACATACATGCAGGCATGGGCAGTGACATTTTCCTACCGTTCATTTAAATTACGCTCACTTGATCGTGAAAAGCCTTTACGTGAGTAGACCCGGTATTATTCATTCTCGAAACCCGAAGGCGTATAAAATAATTACGGAAACATTCCGTGTTTTGTATTTGTGGAGCTGGGCCCGTTTATTTCTTCGTCACGGATCGCCTTTCCACATATTTCCGTAAAATTTTCCGTGGATATACGGGAATGTTTAACCTGTAGGTTTCCGTGCAGAATCTCTGTTGCTTAAGACGTCCGAATAATACTCGAGTTGTCTAACTTCGCGCTGAGAAATGTGCACTCTCTAATATATATATATATTATATATATATATATATATATATATATATATATATATATATATATATATATATAATTTTGTGGGAGCAAACCGTGGCGGAAGTTTCGTTGCAATTATAAAACACTTATTTTACCATGATATAACAGGCATTGACTACTGAAATAAATTTTTTGATAGTGACTCCTAAGAATGTGTTTTATACTGCTACGCTTTAAAAGGCATATAGCAAATTACTTTTCAGATGTAGTTCTAGGAAACAAACAGAAAAAAAATTAAAATATATAGTAAATTGTGCCAAGTTACATTTTTAATGCTACACATTCTAAAACAAAAACCCCTAAAAAGCGGGAGGGGTCTATTTGACCATATGTACCCGTTAATAAATTACTACAAATGTTTTAGCAGCTATTTGTATTTCGTAGCGAGATATGTGTACAAACAATTGGAAAAAAAAATTACAATACATGGAGAAGTGGAAAGAGCGAACTGTTTCATTTCGTATAACCAATGCATATATTTTACTGAGCCCAAGAGCATTTTTGTGTGATACGTAGGTAACATGTAGCAACCATAATACGCTTATTTTTCAAGGAACTGGTATCGATATCAGTAACGATCTTTAATTGTATCTGAACTGACTGGTAGTTTAAATATTTTTGTTTTGTTCTGGGACTGAATCCAACAGTTATAAAATGAAAAAGAATTAAGTTTTCATAAAATTTGCATCTTCGGATCTTTACACTATAAAGTTGCCATACCTGCCATGAATGTTCAAGAGTGAATATTCCCGTTGGAAATCGCTTCACCCGTATAACAAATAACTTTTCGATTGTATTTCAGCTTAGAGACGTGCCCCTGCAGTCGTCCGCCTAGTTTATTATATCTTCTGGAAATACGTTTCTCGGCAATTTCATTCAATTTTGTTTCCCCAGGAAACACTGCAACGTGGAGATACGGGCGCCAAAGATGTCTTATTTCTTCGCGAGAGAAAATTGCCAACCCGAATTTCAAATGAGGTTCGTAATAAAACCGCCAACGACCACTGACGAATAGAACGAACAATTTTTCTGGCAGACTTATGAAAAATATATTTGAAAGTGGATTTCTATTACGGGAAAATGTGAGGAACCACAGGCCGAGCGGCATTATTACGGAACATAAAAATGGAAATACTGAACCAAAAAAAAGAAAGTAAATCCACATTCATTAGTAACGGCATTATATTGAAGATATTACCACCCCGCCCCCTCAACTTAAAAAAATTTTTTTTTGTAATGATATGAATACTATCTGCCCCACAAAAGGATAGGCCTGTACAGACAGAATAACATACGAGTTGACTGTAAACTTAGCACTTTTGAAAGCTTTGCTCAAGATCTACTTGTACCCACACTATGTGTTCTTCCACCTGTACGTAAAATAAACATTGCTAAGGGACTGGTCTCTCTATTCATGCATTGGTCGAGTGTAACTGTGAAATTATTATAAAAGTTAATATTCGACGAATTCACTAATTCTTACATTTAAAAAAAAAACAGAAATCAAACGAAATCATTTCAGTATTCGCAAAGTATTTACGTGAGACTTTCAATTCAACATTAAGATATGGAACTACTTTCTCTCCGATGTCACCAACGTTACTGGTCGCATGGCGGTTAGTACGCCCGTCAAAATATGTACTTACAAATAAAGTTTATTTGATCATTATCTTAATATTATATTTAGTTTAATAATAATTTAATTCTTAATAAACGCAGTGACATTTTCCGTATGATGATTTCAAAAGTGTTAAATTAATCGTGAACTGCGTCTAGTAATACCATAGACTAAAATGAGGTAGGCCGACTATTCGTCTTTTGGGCATGAACCCAACATTGACCTAACCCAAGATAACACAGCTGTCAAAGTAATATGTTTAACAATATTAAAGTGTTTGTTTGGAATTAAATGACAAGCACTATCATATAAATCAAATATTTTAACAGTTTGAATTTAATCAAACTACATTACAAATTGGTTAGATGAAGTATTAAAACCTCTGAAATAAATTACACTAAACAGCATTCTAACCTCGAATCCAATCCCCGTCTTGTTTGCTAGTCTTGTTGGCAAAAAAGAAGTTCAATGTTGGGACACGGAGACTGGCTGTGAGCAGCCAGCGAGATCGATCTACCTCATCTTTAGTATATGAGTAATACTTGCTTTATGTTGCTGCTAGTTTGCGGTTAAGCCTTTTCTCGTCACAGCTTTCTTCCTATCGTATATTCCTCCATATTGTACTAAAAATAACTTAAGAATCGACGTAGTTACTTCTATACTCGTACTATAAGACAAACAAGAAATACTCCGACAGTTTTATGAACGTATATAAGTTATGTTCGGTATATGTAATTCTATATAATAAAAAGAAGCATAGTTTTATATATTTCACTTATTACGAGCACTCGTTAATCTTTAAGACTATCTTTCTTATTCCACACGCCGAAATGTCTGCAGATATGCAATTCACCTTTAACAATTTCAGCATTACGTGGGACTGTACAACACACAAAACTCATTAAAGTATAGTACAGACACTAACAAAATTGTCAAAAATATATATTCAATGTTGTATTTTGCAGGTAAACGCATATAGTTTTAACAGTGTTAAATATTTTGCTATAATGTATTTATTTAAATGTTAAACGTATTGATAGTTTAATCTTTTTAATCAATTTTTAAGCATTTTTCTATCCTGGACGTTATATGAAGCACATTAAAACAATAACAACTTCGTCATGCACAGCAGTGATAACGCTCGCTATGATTGTATGATAGAGAATATTGCTAGGTACTATTGTTTACTGATATTTTTCTATCCTGGACGTTATATGAAGCACATTTAAACAATAACAACTTCGTCATGCACAGCAGTGATAACGCTCGCTATGATTGTATGATAGAGAATATTGCTAGGTACTATTGTTTACTGATATTTTTCTATCCTGGACGTTATATGAAGCACATTTAAACAATAACAACTTCGTCATGCACAGCAGTGATAACGCTCGCTATGATTGTATGATAGAGAATATTGCTAGGCACTATTGTTTACTGATATTTTTCTATCCTGGATGTTATATGAAGCACATTTAAACAATAACAACTTCGTCATGCACAGCAGTGATATCGCTCGCTATGATTGTATAATAGAGAATATTGCTAGGTACTATTGTTTACTGATATTTTTTACGATTGATTTTATGCGCATCCATATCAGTCATAGAAAAAAAACTTTAATAGCAGCTACAATGTGACTGTATACACCATTATTTCCATTACTTATTACTAGGGACATGCAAAATTCGCGTTATTATTTGGCATCAGGTCGAACTTCACAGTACTGTATGCACCAGAGCCGGCGTCGTTTCTCCATTGACTGCTGCACAGATGTGAAGTCACTCCCTGTAAGACTGAACTACACGTGATTGGGGCACACAATTGTGGAGTGTTCCTTTATTGCTGCAGTCACCCACGGAGTGTCACAGAAAGTATGCTCCAATAACAAACGTATTGCAAAGGTACATGTGTTTCAAGTTTAACTTGTACCCAAATAGTAACGCGAATTTTTCAGATCTCTATCTATTACTCATGTACTAACAGCAGTATTTTCTGTAGTGCGTATGTTCATTTGCTGGGTACACTACACGTACTTTCGGAGGTCTAAGTAGATTTGGCCCCGTGCTATTAGAAATCAACCTGTTACTCAACTCCACCTTTAAGGGCATGTACCACCCTCAGAAAGCGAGTTATATATATAACATTTGGCTTATATATACATATTGTTATGTGCATCAAAGAACGAGTGGAATTCAGGGCCGGTTGTTATTCAACACGGGGCCAATATTACGGCTGGAAACACGGCGAACGAGGCCTTTTGTCGTCGAGACACTGCACCAGGAAGACGCCCAGAGATGGGGGCGTGCCGTCCGCCGAGTTACACCTACTCATCAGGCTTCGGAATCATGTTTAAGGTGAAGGAGTTCCTTATGGACTATTTGGAGTGGCGTGGGCTTTAATTGAATCATTAACTAATAAATTAATAATACTAATAAATGTAAAGATGTAACCCGTTAGCATATTTACAGCTCCCCCGAGTTACAGATTATCTGACAGTCTTTGTAAACGAAATGTATTAATATTCATTTAATATAGTGACGATCAAACTTATATTAAGTGTATTTATATACATATATATATACTTTTTGTCTACATTTATGTGAGGAATCACTAGACGGAGTTTGTCAGTGGTATTTGATCGAAATTCCGTATATGCAATTTAGGACAAAGTTACTTTTTCGAAGATTTATTTCGAAACTGCTCTACGAACATCGAACCGCTTATATATACGCTTGCGTATCTTTTCGACGACAGAATGTGCCACGGGCATTGCATGTAGTGCTCACGCGCTCTGTGCTTCAAGACGGCACGAGCCTACGGAAGAAACTAGAACACAGGAGTGGGATCGATCTATCAAATCATGCAGTCGTTCGTTTAACGGGAAGTACATTCGATCCCTTGTCTGCGATGTAGCTGAAGTTCTCGTTTGATACAACATCTCGCGTACCCTCCAAAGTTTAGATTTGCTCGAGAATCGAAACGAGCAGTGTTAAGTTTCGATAAATAA
Organism: Dryococelus australis; assembly: GCA_029891345.1. Lineage (NCBI taxonomy): Eukaryota > Metazoa > Arthropoda > Insecta > Phasmatodea > Phasmatidae > Dryococelus > Dryococelus australis. The sequence continues at coordinate 42,415,203 of CM057003.1, forward strand.
ACATTCGTGTTTTATACGCTCCTATCTTGTCTGAACTCGCATAGAAACAGGATGCTTAAAACTGGAAAATAAAAAGGTTTGGTTTTCGTACAAATTTTATGGCGAAGACAAAATATGTTCTTTGCAAGTAGCTTGCAAATGCTTACGAATTCACGGTCTTTTTTCTCGTCGAATATATTAAAACTGTTTTGTAAGTACAAACTCTCAGTTTTTTTTTTTATAGATATGATACGGCGATTCTGTTATTCAGATTTTCTTCGAAGTTTAGAGTCATAATAATTTGTCGCGAAAATATTTCCAGGCAAGATACAGTTAAAATCACTGTAGGGCTTCTTTGGTTGGCTAAAAGATGTTCTTGTCCGCGTTAACTATTTGAGCACGAATCACGAAGGTTCACTGTCGGAGTTAGTGATCCTGAATGGCTGGGTCAAATGCGGACGTAGCACCAGCAGCCAATGGAGTTATAACAACAGTTCAGATGTATACATAGTATTGAAGTCGACTGTACGTTCCGATTTGACGCGAAAATTCGCTGGCCCTAGTCACATATAATTACAAATTATGGCAGAAGAACTAGAAGTACAGAACCCAGCTGACGACTTGCTTTATCGAGTTATGCAAATGTAAGTTTCATTAGGCCAGAGCATAATTTCTCTTCATTTTACATCTTTCTGAAAATAAATTTTCTTTCCCACGTGCAGAAATATGTAAAATATTTGTTATGTGTACATTTATTTTTGATTATTTCGTTAGAAAAGCATTTAGGCGACGATTAAGTAAATTGTGGCATCGAACAACTAATTTGATTTAATTACGCATTTTTCTCAGCGATGTCTAACATGATCTAATCCACGTGCGTCTTCAGAAACTTTTCTTCCTCGTGGTTCAACTGGAGAAGTGAGCAATTGCTTTTTGAACCACGATATGTGCTGCTTTTTTGTGCATATTGCTTCGAAAGGACTCGATGAAACGGGCCAGGCTCTGGTACGGCATGCAATAATCAACTATTCGGCCAGTTTTTTTTGGAATGGATGAAGCTGGAGATGAAAAAAATCCTCAGGGCAGCAAAACTTAGAGTACAAAAAACGTTACTGCATGATCAGATATGAAGGAACAACAACTTAACCACATAATAATTAATAATAGTAATTTTTAACTAGCTATAAGACTTGGAAGATGTTAATTTAAAAAAATTATCGAAACCACCGGAAAACAATTTTAGTCGCAAGGATAATTTAATTAAAGTCAAAACTAAAATGTTTGCATATTAGTTTTGACTTTCCTTCCCCTGAACTACGGCCATGTTATTAAAAATATTTTGTTTTATATTCAGATGAACAAACGTTTAAAATCTAATTGGGTGAGACGAGATAACGTGTTCTTTGTTGAGAGATCGTAGTTAGCTGCGTGCATATTGACTATCGTGAAAATTAACTCGCAGAGAAACAAACAATGGAAAATTGTTTGCACGAGTTTAACTTGTAATGAAAAGTTAACGTAAACCAAGAAAACTGAAGAAATGTAACCAAATTAAATTTTTATATTTATTGAAAACTACATCGTAAAGAAAAATCTAATTTTATTGTGTGAAATGGGTCGCAATACACAAAAGAAGATTTATATTTTAACGCTAAGTGACATTGGAATTATTCTCCTTTTTGACGTGAATACGTCTATAAATTTGCGACCATAGTGGGAGACAATCCAGAAAATCCGATGATAACAAAATCGGGGGATACAGTTTGGCATTGCAGCTTCTAATCTATCGTCTACCTCAAAATTAAATTACACCACTCGATTGCCAAAGGATCAAAGAATATGTTACGTTGAGCGAGGACTACGAAGCATCGCGCTTGGTGGGAGGGGGGCCGCAATTTTGAGTTCGTTTCGCCTCTTATAACTTCCGCATAGTATTAGTTTTGATTTGGAGAGAAGCTACGACGTTCGTTTAAGTTTCAATCTACAGCTCTCGTCAAGATCAATCGATTGCGTGTATAAAAACATTTGTGTGGCGTGGTCATGGTGAAATTGTATGATTTTAATGTAAAAAAATTAAGTAAAATTAACACAATTTCCGCCCATACGCGTCAAAAAGCCAAGTCGAAATACAGAAATCGTATACGGTTGGAAAGAGCATCTCAAAAGCAATCCAGTGATACCCATAAAACACCATATGATCGAGTTGAAGCGGTGCCGGGAACGTAAGATAAACATCAAGGAGTCCGAGCGCGTCAACGTAGACGTATTCACGCAAAACAAACGGCCGTCCCCCCAATGCAGTCGAACCCAATTTTTTAAAGGGGGGATAGGACGATGATGTACTAGGCAGACGTCTCGTCTCCCACCGAGGCGAACCAGGTGGATCCCCGGAGGGATCGCCCTGGTTTTCACAGCATGTGGGAAACGTGGCGGACTTTACCGTTGACTGGCTGGTCTTCCCGGGATACTTTCATTTTTCACCCACCCTTGCATTCCACTACCACTCCATCTTCGCCTCATTTCACCCGCTACAGATCTGAAGACCTCGATATCAAGCGTCGACCAAATCTCTCAACTGTATGTTTCATCAAAAGAAGTTAGTAAGAGATCATCAGTACAGAAAATTAAAAATTGATTATAGTATAAACCTATATGTCTTGACTCATAATTGATATATCTAAACGTAACCACTGTATTTTTTGTCTATTTTCAGAACCATTTTATAACTTTCGATTATATAACCTACTGTAACCTAACGCATTGTTTGGATTTTTTTTCTTTCGATAGTGAAAGCACAGGTATCATCTTTTATTAATGGTTTTTGGAAGAAGCCATTTATGAACGGTGAGATTAATATCATCAGATATTTCAGCACCGCCACTTTCTTTTTTGATAATGGTAGGTAAGAAGAAAATATCGTCAAGACGAACTCGACTAAAGGCGGAATAAACGAATTAAGTTCACGATTCTCGAAACAAATTGCACGTCTAATGAAATGTATAACTTGTGTTCGTTACGTGACCAGAATGAAAATTAAACAGGAAAGCGTGGTGCAACCGTGGCGGAAATTTACATAAACGCGAAGCAAATCCACGCCCAAGTAATATTTAACGATTTACTTGGCTCACTTCGAGAAATGCCCTCTCTCGAAAGCGACTTGTAGGTGCGAAACTCACTTGCTTGTTGTTCGAAGAGTCCCTCAGTGTGAGAAATTGTTGATGAAGAAAAAATTCCTACCGTGAGTTTCGAATTACTGAAAGCCTGTGCACTAAATTATTTTATTTCAAAAAACTCACAAGCAATGCTGAACTAGTTCTTCTGTTTTGTGCATGTCCATACACTGAGCAGAGAGGACTGGAAATGGCTCTCACTAAAACATGACTTAAAATCTTCTTTTTTTTTTTTTTTTTTGTTTTTAATGAATTTGTCGTTTTCCAGTCATTTCGTAGTTTATGATCGTGCTCTTCATTTTGTCATTTATATGTGGCGTAATTTGAATAAATTATTATCAATTTCAGAAAGAAGTTTTAAATTGCCTACCTATGTTACATTTATTAGAAATGGCTCAGTTAAACTGTAGAAAAGAGTATATAAGTAATTATGCATAAAGTATATCACCGAACCACTACGAAGGCAAGTAATGGACGTCATAAAAATGTGCAAATTCGGAGATGTCCTAAATCGTCTAAATTTTTGGAAAAATACTAGCTCAACTATCCCGAAAATAGTACTTTAATTTCTTGTTTTCTCTCGTTCAGTTTTCATGTCAATGTCGCTGTACATTAAATGCCTACATACAATAAAAAAAAAAAAAGAACTCATTTTCAACGCGACATTTACAGCTAATGTAAAAGAATTAAGTGCAAACATATGAGAGGAAAAATATCACAAAGTGGTGTCTTGGTAAAAGTTTGAAGGGTTCTTTGTGAAAAGAAAGTTGAGAAGATATAATAAAAACGGACGTGTAAAGGGGCAATTAAAAACGAGACCGCAAACAGAGAAGTAAAATCGAGTACTATGCTCTTATTAATAAAAACATGTAAAATTGAAGGTAAGAAACTTCAAACCCGCTCTGTGTTATGTTACACGGGCGCTTAAGAAATAAAATAATAACCCCGGTAGAAAAAAAAAGTAAAACGCAAGGAAAAATCGTTCCTTAAATTCCGCGCGAAATTTGTCGCACTCCCGTGGGTATGCCTATTTCTGGTAATTTACTGAGTGTACGTACATTATGAAATGTGATGCTAATTAACAGAAGTGAAAAGGGAAACGGGACTAAAAGCATACGAGCTTTAGAGAACTGAATCAGAACGTAGTCACAGAAAATCTTCGAAATTTTATTTTAATTTAATGCAGTCTTATCATATATGTATACGTTTATATAGAATCATAAGCTCATACATACGTGCACATATACAAATAATTATTATCAAAATTATATTTGTGCAAATTATTTACGGACGTGAACAGAAATTCTGTGGCTTATTTTTCATCTGAAAGAAACAAATACAATGCTCTCACGGTGCAGCACAAGTACTTAGTACAGAGTTTAACACACCAGTTGTGACCAGAAGCAAACAGGCTGGTTCACTACTGTAAGCTTATTAAACTCATACTATTCAAAACACCAGCACCATCGTTTCTGATGGCAAAAAAGTTGTATGCAATAAGAGAATTACCTCCCCATGTTATTTTGATAACGGTGGGTTATATTAGTGAGTATTTTCGCTTAGGTTGAATATTTCGATAACATGAAACAGTGCTCGGAGAATTATAATTTAAATCCACTCCATTTCTGATGTATCCCAAAAAATACGCTTAAAAAACTCGATTTTTTAAGGTTTGTATTTTCCTTAATATTTAGTCTAGATAGGAAATGTTCCAGGCATTTTTCACATTGATTTTGCAAAAGAATACCCCCACAAAGTTTGTTGGTCAAATTAAGCCCCATCCTGTGTGTATGTGAATGTGTATATGTGTATAACACAATATACACACACACACACACACACTTAGTTTTTGCATCCGCTCTTGATTTTCAGTACAATTCATTATTGTTTTCAACGTCTTATTAAGATCATACTACAGTTTCATTAAAAATCTCGTAAAATTGCAGTGGTTTTAAGTTTAAAAAAATCTAGTCACTATAGTTAACCATGTCTTGGCTGATGAACTTCATTTAGATTCTCCCTTGACTGATATTGTATGGAATTTAAATTAATTAAAAATAAATGTTTGCTGCAAGGAAAGATTGCTTTCAAGTAGATCAGTGATAATATCTGTCTGCAGGGTTTCTTTCGGTTCACATAGTCCCGCATGTCACAAAAAATATATGCCAATATTTTAAGCCATGGCTTGCCGCAAATGGACTTCGGCATTTATTTGGTCGTTAGGAACACGCCATAGAAACAACTCGAATAATTTATGTGATACAGACTCGACTTGGCCTTGAACATTACCGAAGCAAATTAATATTCGCAAAAGTTAAATGCGTGTTCTTAATTATGTCATTGTTTCACGATACGAGTTTCGCCCCTGTGACGAGATTGAAGCAAGGTCTATCTCAGTATAAATGTAATTAGGTCCTAACCTTGATGGGATTGGAACCATGAACTAACCCAATACAAAAGTAATTATGCATTAATTACCCTCGACGGGAATCGAACCAAGGTTTCGGTTAATATAATTATAATTGTGTTTTCCTTACCCTCGGCAGGATTCGAACCGAGGACTGGACGAATACAAATGTATTTATGGTTTATTATACTCGACGGGAATCTAATCAGGTAGATGTAATTATGCTTCACTTACCCTTGGCGGGAATCGAAACCAACCAAGATAGTGGATGTATAACACAAACATATTGGGGATTCACACCTCAATTGCGAATGAGCAGTGGTCGAGGGAGTATGTATAGTTAGTGTGTGATTACTGGGTAATTACTCTCAGCATGTAGTTATTCTCGGTATGTAATTACTCTCGGTACATGTACTTATTCATTATGCAATTCCTCATTATTTACTTACTCATTACACAATTACTAATTTTGTTGCAACTGTTCATTATGCTTTACTTGCTCCTAATTACGTCTGCTTATCTTCGATGGGGCTCGAACCCAAGAGCATCTCACCACTCTCATCAATGTGTTTCGGCAGCCGATGGGTAAACATGTGTACTTAGAGTGTAATTACTCTCTCGGTACATGTACTCAGTCTCGGTATATGTCCTTAGCCTCGGTACACGTAATTGTTTATTATGCAATTACTCATTACACAATTACTCAAAAAGCAATTATATATAATTGTGCCTAATTACCCTTCACGGGTTTCGAACCGAGGGCTGGCCACCTCCTCAACCCTCCTGGTCCAACCCTACACCCCGTTACCCCGCCCCTAGCCTCTCGCCCACCAGATTCCTCGAAAAACTTCAAAGTCCCGCAAATGCCGCTTGGGCGCTTTGTCCACCGAAAGGGTACCCCCACAAACCAACGCCAATCACAGCACACCTCAGAAGGCGTGGGCGAACCCGACAGCCAACCACAACACACCTTCCAGAGGGAGGGGGGGGGGGAGAGTGGTGAGCAGTTTAACCTGTAAAGGATGCCGCCAATTCGGCTCCCTCTCTACAAAACCCCTTTACAGGTTAAACAAATGTCCCTTATGCCACTATGACTCCCTAGCATACCAGAACATACATGTTCCCCCTACTTGTGTGAATAAACGCTTTGTGCTCATTGTTAACAGGAAAAGCTGGTATCTGTCTTAATGGTTGATCTACACATATTAGAATAAGAATTTTTGGAATGTTGAAATATTTATAGCATTATATTTTTCGCTGATTTAAGTTACTGTGTCTTTAATGTCTCTTATGTTTCTACGATGTGAAAGAAGAAACTAAGCAGATTTAACTTAATCCGTGATGTGGTTTCATTTCGGCATCTAAATGTTTTCTGCTTCTGCACATCATAACTCGAACTCATGCGCTTTTTGTGACATTGTTAGCACAACAGTTTATTATCAGAAAGAGTGCACACACAGACTGCGCACGTGTTTCCAATATGAAGTCTTTGGTGAATGCACTATATCTAGAAAAAATTCATTTTTTTTTGTGAATTAATTTCGGGAAGAGCCAAGTTTGATACAGTTGTAAATTTAACATTACAATCAGATAATGGTCTACTAAGATACTCGTTAACGAATTCTGTGTAAACAACAAACCTACAACCTAACAAGGACGGCTACACGACAGGCCCACGTGTGTGTGTATATATATATATATATATATATATATATATATATATATATATATATATATATATATATATATATATATATATATATATAATATATATATATATATAATATTCGAGAAAACTAATCATTATTGAAGAAACTCAAAGTAAAGGTTATACCGCCATTCAAATTTGCAGTGAAGCCAGTGTTTGCATACTAGAACAGAACATATACAACCTGCACATATAGGCTGTTCACGGTAAAGTGAGCACTTTTTAAGGCCCTCACAAAAGGCATTAATCCCTAATTAATATATTTTATTGCAGTCTCAGACGTTTACTATTGAGTGTGATGAAATGTATGCACTGTGTTTATTAGTCATAGTGCACTGTTTACATTAAAAAGTGGTGGAAAGTTATAAATTAATTGAAAGGAAAAATTAGGCAGGGCCTTAAAAAGGGCTCACTTTACCGTGAACGGCCTGTAGTATAATTATGTTACATATCAATACGTAGTTTCTCTTTTTAAATATTTCAGTATCCCGTTTTTCGTTTACGATATCAAATTTTATAAAGGTAAAAGTACACCCCTTCGTTTCCTATACAGGATGTCCCGTGAATTTTATAAGAATTCGCTTGTAATTGTTTATAAGTTTTGTTTACCACCCATGACCAAGGTTCGTATACTGTCCACTCAATAATATTACCGTATGCCAGCCCTGAAACGAAAGTAAAATAAGCGTTGTCTGTCTATGTTAAAACGTGAAAATGGCCGTTCACCGAGTTAATCGTAGATAGTCCCTCTGAACACACTTCAGCAAACAAATGAGTGAGAAACGTTCCCTCTTTATACTGCTGAGTTGCAATTCTTTACTTGCATTCTCCCTGCTGCATACTGTTCACGATAATCAGCATTTCTTAAAACTTTTCTAAGTATCTATTTTTCTGTTCGTTTTTGTATCCTTGCAATAAATGTAAAATTAATACTGCTAGGGACCGAAATATTTAATTAATGCGTCAATCAAGTGTAAATATGAAAAAGAATCAAAGGCCGTGCTACACTCAACATGACGATCACCATACCAATAACACTAGTTAACAGTTAAATACCTTCTGTACATTTGTGCTTGCTGCAACCAAGCATAGCAATATATCAATGCTCATGATCATTGGCAAAACATATATGCATAACAAGTTGGTGAACTTTTAACTTTCTTTTGCAAGAACCTACGTATAATCAATCAGAATCCACTCTTGATACTACGGGATTCAAATTCCAACATGTACAAATGTAGGTTCAGATAAAACTGCGCAATACTGGTCACGAAGGTAAACATAGAATTGACTATTATTATTTTCCTTTCGTGCGTTCATTTATTTCTTTAGAACGTGGTCCATGAAAAATAAAAATTGCAACCGCTAGAGTAATCCCTCCATATGCATCCTAACTACTTACTGGCGAAATGTCTACATAAAAAAAATTTGTTGAAATACATAACATATTGGCATGATTACATCAGTGAAAATTAAATAACTATTCGTAAAATGTTTCAGTGCAAAAATTAAAATCACATGGCTAACTAACGAAATCATCCGGCATCATTAAGCCAACTGCAGCACATGAGCTTTATTATGGCAGTGGTCGTTGGCATACATAGATTTATTATATTTATTATATTCGATTGTATTATATATATATATATATACACATGTGTGTGTGTGTTTTAAACCTGGTGCCAAAAACTAACAAAAGTTATTAAAATAATTTGAGTATATACGAGTTTAACAGCACTTTTTAAACATTTCTCTCACACATTGAACTTATTTCCTACATCGCTGCCAATTTTACTTGTAAGACGCAAGTCAGTGTTCTCATTGACATACATTGCAGCTAGGAGCACAGATATTTGTCCAAAGTTTGATTTGTTTCAAAAGTGTTTTCTCTTATAAAATTTTAATTTAATTTATTAATTTTTGTACGCAAGTTTTAACGAATAAACTTTAAAAGTGATGTACGTGTGCTGGGTGTCAAATAATACAAACGAAGAAGAGGCGCCCTGATTACACTTATTCTATGACCAAAAATGTAGACTGTGAAGATCTCCCTATTCTCGAGCCTAGGATATTAGTTTTTTTTTGGCTACTTCCGTAGTGAATACGAGCGACTTATCGCCATCTATTGTAGGCTAAGTTGCAAAAACGATCGTTAGCTTATTATACGGCAGTTCGGGTTACGTTAGCTTGATTTATTAAACACGTATCCACTCAATAAGATATGCTAGTTCAGGGCATTCTGTTAGGCTGGGATGATGCTTTGTTGAAAAATTATGGCAGTAAGCACATGCGCAGAAATGATGGCCGCCCACAAAATCATGCGCATGAGCAAATTTTGCTCTCTTCCGCTGTATGTAAAATTAACGTCGTCCGTGAATACGATCCGCCATTGTCAAGCGTCAAAGAAGTTCATCAGTGAAATCGCCAGCAACGTAAATATTTTATCACACAACATTTCACTTTCGCGTGCATTAAATACAGAAACATTGGAATATTTTCGGTGTCCACAAATCTAAACTTAACTGCACTTTTATTGCGACCAAAGCTTGGTTCACAATTGAAAGCATAACGGTAACCACAGAACGTGGGTCGTGTGCACGAGAATTGACCGCCATGTTTTCGAACCTATCGATTCACGTAACAGGTCGCGTGCATTATAGTTCCTGACATTGTACACAAAGGAAGTGGTTATATTTCATTTCTTGTACAGGCTCATGGGGTAGCGGCCAACCAGAGCAGAGCATAAAATTTTCAACGAAGTTGTTTATTTAAAATGGAAGAACAGGAATGGTGCCGAAACGAAGAAATGTCGAAATATAGAGGTGACAGTTAACTAGTAGAAATTTTTAAAGTTAATTAAATTACATATTTACAACCGCAAAAACAAAGAATTTTAAAGAAAAAGAAAAACGTGAAATGATTTATATCACAGTCAGTTTTCCACACAATATCACAATCTTTTATCAAAATCCATTATTTATCAACACTCCTAACTGACGTCATATCAGTCACAACATTTTATTGGTTAAAAGTAATACATGAGTATTCAATTGTGAACCAATTTCGCACAAGAATTCTCGTCGTGTGAATGTTCTTCTGTTATGTTATATGTTGTGTGTCAATGTGGTTGAGAGTACTCGTCAATGTGTCCGTTAAAATGCATGCAGTTAGAGACAGAAACTTTATTTTTCTAAGTTTAATTTCTAAAGTGCTCAGTCTGAGAACCGGCTATAGTTACTGTGTGGTGTGTGTATGCAGGATTGCTGTTTCACCGCGCGGTGCTGATGAGCGGCTCGGCGCTGAGCCCGTGGGCGGCGGTTGGCGATCCTGCAGACTACGCGGCACAGGTGGCGCAGCACTGTGGCTGCCCCCGCAACCTCAGCAGGCCACAGCAGCTGCTGCACTGCCTGAGGCAAAGGTCCGCCGCCGAGCTGGCCACCGCGCCCGTCGAGGCGCCCAGCTACTCGCCAGCCTTCGGCCCCAGCGTCGACGGTGTCGTGCTAGACGATGGCGAGTCCTCGGCGGCGTCCGCCAGGTACTTACCACCTCCTTCATCCAGTATCACGTCCTCCATCTCAATTACTGCATCCTCCACCTCAACTACTGCAGCCTCCACCTCAACTACTGCATCCTCCACATCAACTACTGCATCCTCCACCTCAACTACTGCAGCCTCCACCTCAACTACTGCATCCTCCACCTCAACTACTGCATCCTCCACCTCAACTACTGCATCCTCCACCTCAACTACTACATCCTCCACCTCAACTACTGCATCCTCCACCTCAACTACTGCATCCTCCACCTCAACTACTACATCCTCCACCTCAACTACTGCATCCTCCACCTCAACTACTGCATACTCCACCTCAACTACTGCATCCTCCACCTCAACTACTGCATCCTCCACCTCAACTACTGCATCCTCCACCTCAACTACTGCATCCTCCACCTCAACTACTGCATCCTCCACCTCTACAACATACCCACCTCCATCACATCATCCACTAAGTTCTTCACCGCATACTTCATCCCCTCCACCACATGATCCGCCTTTACGACCTTACACATCCTTTGCATTCCTTTATCACATCCTCCATATCGACCACATACTACACCTCCACCACTTCCTCCACCATATCATAGACCTCAATCACATTCTCCACCTCCACTACATAGTCCATGTCCACCACATCCTCCACCTCCACCACATCCTCCACTTCCTAAACATCCTACACCACGTCATCCACCTCCACCACATCATCCACCACATCCCTCACTTCCTCCACATCATTCACCATATCCTCCACCACATTCTCCACTATCATATAGACCACATTCTCTGCTTCCACTGTAACATCCTGCTACAACGAACACCGCTAACATCACAATGATCTGTATCTAATATCGCATGTCGCTCAAATTTAGGAATGTGATATATTGCTGTATATTTTTGGGCCATGTCGCAGTTGCGAAATTGCAAAAATATGGTTTTGTGAATGATAGATTGCCTTATTGCACATCTCTACCGACAGCACATCAGTAATGATAATCTACAGTAAACGATGAAATTTTTTTTTTCCGTAATCGTCATATTTGGGGCCGCTTAGAAGCGATATTCATTAAAATGAAATAAAGGAGCTGAAACTATGAATTTAGACTCAGGGTGTGGTTACAACTAAAGGATGAACTTCTTAAAGTGCATATGATACAGCACTTAATGTTTTTTTTTTTTTTTTTGTGTTTTGGGCCTCGTTTTGAGTGGTTTATATAAATGATTTTTAAAAGGAGAAAAGAATTTTGTAATCCATGCACTTAACGTTTTTTTCTTTAATTATAACTGCCTGATACATATATCTCTACCTATATCGATAATTTTTCCATACAGTGAGAGTTGTTAGCAGAGGGCGGATCATGTTGGGACTTTTATTTTCCTGTTATTGCTTAAGTAATTGAATGATGACACCCGATACAAGATCTAGCAGAGTATAGTGTTTTAACTGGTTTGTACTAATACGTCTTTGGTGGTCGTACGAACAAGTCGTGGCCTAGACAGTTAGGTAGAGTTGTGGTCCAATGGTTGAAGCCCTCTCTAGAACATGATTAAGTTCATTGAAGTAACTTAATAACAATTTGTAACAGTTTAAATATTTCTTTTGTAAAATTACTATCTCGTAAAACTACAATAGCCGTGTTTGTAACAGACCTCAAGAAATGTTTGTTCTATACTGACCTGTATCCACGAGCTCAAGCAAAATGACGGACACTCGTTAACGTAGAACCGTATGTAGCTGTTTGTGTGAAAACTCGGGGTGATGTCAAGTGTCGTTGCGTGCAAAAATTAATGCATTGCAAGTTTGAAGAACTTAAAATGCTTAAAATAGCTCAAATACTCACAATAAAACAACGACGACTCTAAAAACACGTGACGCTATTACTCAATAAGTATCAATGGTAATGTTTAATATCCACACTGAACTCTTAAAATGAAATTTAGACGTTCTTCAATCTGCTTAACCGAATAACTTCACTAATAAAGGATTTTCTTGGCAACTGTGTTTCCGAGAATTTTTCTTGTAAAAGTACAAAATAATTCTACAGTGTAGGAATCTAAATGCCATAAAGATATGAAAATTCCCTCTCTAGTGTGTACAAAACGAGAAGCACTAAATTCAGTAGACATTCATTAAAAAAAATAACACTCACAGTTCAACGTAAAATCTTAGAACTATTTTTACCTCGAGAAACACTTCAGCATTACTGCCTTAACCACGTGAAGTGAAGTTCCTATTTCAATTGATTTTATCATTTTGTAGTGGAAGTTGACTGATTCGCTGGTCGAACCCGAGTGTGTGGTTGCTGCAAATACCGATATATGACGCCGGCTTGCCGCCCGCTATTCCGTACTCTCAGAAGCGAGGTGGAGTTTTCGAGCGACCCTGTTTTTGAAGTAAATTAATGACAAGCGGCGAAGTGGAAAGGTGACCCCCCCCCCCCCCATCCTTTCACAGCTGTCTGATTTCTGCACTATTATTAGACAAAGTGCCGTCAGCCTTTCCACAAAGGCGTAACCATTTTACGACCCCCCTCTCCTCCTCTCTCTCTCTCTCTCACTCCCTCTCTCTCTCGCTCCTTGACGCCTCCTATACCCTTTATAATTTGTGGTCTTCAAAGCCCAATTACCCACCCTTAATTTAATTATTCATACGAGTACATTTCGCTGCATAATTTTTTTATTGTGTCCTACTGCGAGTTCTCCAGAGCGTAGCTTTGATGGCGAAACGCGCCCTGGGCGCAGCGGCGTTCCAAGCAGATGGAAAATAAATGCTTGCCCAAGACTTGTTTGAATATTCCGCTAATGGAATTACTGCAAAAAATTTCTCTTGATCTCTCTCGTTGTCTCTTTTTCAGAGAAAAGTTTTACGGTTTTTTTATACATAAAACGCGACAACGTATGGATTCAGTAATTGTTTGCGACAGGGCTTCCGAAAAAATATATATATATATTTGTAAATTTTTCAGTCCTTTAGAAATGGATGACTGTTATTGTGTGTCAAGATGATTATTATTCATTTTTAATATTCCTTAATTATACCTGACCCATCTGTTTGCTGTTTATTACACGACTCATGGACTGCTCAGTTTTAGCTAGAACGAAATTGCTTATTCTGGCATCATGTTTGTTTTGAAGGGATTATTCTCTGGTTAAGTCTGGCCACCAGGTATTAGGCAATCGCAATGCCTGGCTGCCATATATGATGTGAGCATGTATCAAATAAATATCGGGGTGTGGCTGTATTGCCGTAGGTTTTGACGTAAATGCGTCTACTTCACCTGGTAAAATTTTCTTTGGTATTGCAAAAGAAGGTTCTTAGTGACTACTAGATTACTCTGCCACATGTATAAAACTCACTTGCAACTTCACAACCATGTCATCCATGATGAACATACATCGGAGGCGAATAAGAATGATAGCAAAAAGTGAATCAGTTTAAATGGGTGACTAGAAAGTAAAATAATAAATAAATAATACTTCCATCTCTTGCTTTTAAATAGCAGGCACTTATCCTCTTTTTTGTAATCCAGCGCCCCAAGAAAAATACAAACAATTTTCAAAATCAAATAGTATTACAAAATTTATGCAAAAATTACGTTAAAATAATTGGAAATTATAATTCTTTAAAAACCTTAAAAACAATTATAATATTTAGGGGTTACAATAAAAAAAAGTGCCATTATAAAAATATATAGTTACAGAAATATATACAATTACTTAACTGACACCAATTTACAATTTACTATATTCTCGAATTTACATGTATCGATCGAGACCATAACCACTAGGTGTGACCTCCCCCCCCCCCCCCCCAATGGCCGCCGTCGCTTAGTTTGCCAGGGTATTTACATGTATCGATCGAGACCATAACCACTAGGTGTGACCTCCCCCCTCCCCCCAATGGCCGCCGTCGCTTAGTTTGCCAGGGTATTTACATGTATCGATCGAGACCATAACCACTAGGTGTGACCTCCCCCCCCTCCCCAATGTCCGCCGTCGCTTAGTTTGCCAGGGTATTTACAGCGAAGTTTTGGCAACCACTGCACCACCCCAAAAGCTGTGGAGAGACATCCTCGAAACGGAAGCAGATCTTCGTCCAATCCAACTCAAGGGCGGTGCTGACGTTAGAAGGCGACCCCCTCTCGGTCGCCTCAGCTAGGTCGCCGCTAGGTGGAAAGAAACGCCGCGAACTCTGTATAGTTCCGACCTCCATCGAACTACCAAGCACCAGCGACTCGGAGTCTAACGCCTCCTCGGCTGCCGTCAACGGGCAACGTCACCAGTGACCCGCAATTGCAGACGAAGAAGATCCGCAGGAAAGGGTGGCCAGCCCTCGCTGCAGAACCCAGCCTCCAGGAAGGAACACTCCAGCACAGCAGATCAAAACATAGCTTATAGGGTCCATCATTCAATATCAGGGCCTCGACACGACAAAAGAGAATACGGCAGAAACGAAATCAACCCAAAACACCCTATAACAATTTAGACACTCTCGTAGGGTCACCTCACAAATCTCTTTTGCAAAATTTGTATATTATTTAATCTTATGCGCAGAGTAATTTAACCCGCCATACATCTTAAACATAATTTAAAAAAATACACTTGAGATACTCGGATATAAAAAAAAACATCTTATGATTTTCAAGGGTGGCGTGACGACATGTTAAGGGGGGGGGGGGCGGGTGCCAAAGTATAGAAGCAAACTCGATATTGCCAGTGAATTACGTTGTACAATTCCTTCTATTCAACCAAGAATTGGGAATCTTGTTAAAAATATGCATGCTCATCCGTCTCATTTATAAATTTGCTCACCGCAATTTGTGTTTAATAAGCATTAGCATTGATTGATTAAATGAAACCTTTGAAACTTTTATTCATTTTTGTTTTACCCTTGCAATAATGAAGTAGTTGTGACAAGGAGGGCGTAGTTTTTTTTTTACAGAAGGGGGGCGTGATAAACTAAAGTAAACTAAAGTTTGGGAACCCCTGCTGAGTCTAAGAGATCGCACCATAAAACAGCATATGGTATAACACATACTGTATACCAAGTTATAGTATCTGATATAAAAATGATAAAAAAACATATATATATGTGTGGAACTACTTTTTTTTTTTTCCACAATATTTCTTAATGTGACTGACATGGACTTTAAAATATCTGTCGGGAGATTGTTGATCTTCTACTAACAGTGTCACAGGCGTGAGAAAACGACTGATCTTAAATGGCGCTCTACACTTAGGAGCTAGTTTAGCACTGAAATAGTCCATCTTTGAAATCAAGAAATGTGCTTTTACCAAGGCCAAGTCTCCCACGTTTAAACTCACATCCTTACGTTGGCTGTTAACACACTCTTGCATTATTTTATGACACTCAGCAAGATTCTCGGTTACCTCTTCCCAGGCCTTGACTATATCGTTATTTCTCACAGTCTCCCAGCAGAAATATTGCATAGCCCAAGCATTAATCAGTAATTGCAATAACCTGCTTCCCAAGAAAATTCCAGTGAGAGTATACTTAGTGGCGTTACTAACAGCATGATTAAAACATGGCATAAGGCTATACGGAATTCCTCCCCAGCGTCTCTGGGTATCCAACTGAAAACATATCGGGGCAGTCTTTATGTTACGATTGAAACGTTCCACTAGACTTGCTTGTAGGTAATATGGCGAGGTCTGAACTATCTTAACACCGCAGCAGAACATTAGGTCTCTGAATTCACTGGAAAGGAAATAACTGTGCCTTGTCAGTAACAGCTACTACAGGAGAACCAGACGAAGAGAACAAGCGTTGTAAAATTACCTTACAAATTTTTACAGATCTCATGGTGCGAAGGGGGAATAAAAAACAAAATTTACGAGAACTGTCTAATGCGAATGAAATATACATGTAACCAAGGGAACTGCTGGGCAGGGGACCCATCACATCGAAATACATCCTTTCCCAGGGGCAAGTTGCCGCTGTAATAGAATATTTTCCTTCTACCGGTTGATTTTTGGGTTTTGCCTGCCGACAGACAGGACGGCTACTTGCTCAATTTTCAACTTTTTACAAAAAAAACCAGGCCCCGTAAACACATCATAAATACGAGCAAGAATTTTGTCTCTCCCCGCAAGATTCGTGGTATAATGAAAAAATTATGGGCCGCAACTCCGCGGGAACAAAAATTCTAGATTTATCTTTCCTGGACCATTCTCCTAAATACCCTTTATACATGGCGTACCCAAAAAAAAACCCCCCGTTTTTAATTTTTGCCATCAGGTCTTGACAGTCCCGGTCATTCGCCCGTTGTTCTTTAAGGTTGATAAATATTTTACGGAAATTTTGTAAGGTGTCTATCCATTCCTCGATTTCGTTACCTCCCCCTATTATTTATTCTGTATACCATTCCGAGACTTACTTTCTACTACAAGACATACTGATTCCATCTGCACCACGTCAAAGTCCTCATCACATAACATACGTGACAACGCTTCTGCCACGACATTCTGGTTCCCCCTAATGTGATGAATCTTATACTTAAAACGGGCCAAACGAATTATCTGGCTAAAAGCCCTGCAGGTTTTTTTGAGGACGAAACCCCAACTTAGAGCTTCATTATCCGTATAGGTCTACAGCTCGGAAGAGGCGTGTTCTAAATGATCTAAAAAAAAGTTCCATTCACCAAATACATGCCAAACACTCCTTTTCGAAAACCGTGTGCTTTCGTTCAGCAGAGGTTAAAAGTTTACTGGCAAAGGCTACCGGCACCAAGGACCCATTTTTCTTCTGACTTAATACATCCCCATTTGCTTGCATACTAGCATCACAATGCAAAAACAATTTATCGTTAAAATCAGGAAAGTGTAGCACGGGAGGATTAGTAATTTTCTCTTTAAGAATCTGGAAAGCAGCTTGTTGTCCAGATCCGCACTTGAAATCTACGTTTTTGCGTTCCAGCATATTAATGGTTCAGAAATGCTGGAAAAATCTGGAATGAATTTACCGTAAGAAAAGACCATACCCAGAAATCATCGTATCCCCTTAATGTCTTTGGGTATCGGGAAGTTTACAGCCGCCTTAATTTTCTCTGGATCGGTGTGCAAAGTTCCCTGTGAAATAATGAAACCTAAATATCTGACTTTTTTTTTGGCTCAGCTGTTCTTATCTGGGTTAATAGTTATAGTCCATTCACGGTTACTTCAACCTTTTCTGAAGCCCTGCTTAAGTTCTACTTCCAGGATATTCCTCCGCCTCGCACAAGCCAAGCTTAACTAAGCCTGGAGAATTACACCAGAGGGACAACGCACCACATTCGTGCGCACTAAGTGTAACAGTATTTTGTATAAGGACTATTTATCACCATGTGTTACCAACATACCTATTTTCTCCCTGTATTTTATTTAAATTATTTACAAATGAAGCATTTTAATTTATAGGTAAAATATGAATAACATTTCAATTTAACACGAAAGAAACTTTTATGAACACAAGTATAAAACTCTTGTGATACTGGGCGTGTTTAGGAAATAACTAAACACCACATGCATGGGGAGATTTTTAAAAGGTTTGATTCAAAAAGGCCGAAGAAGCCGTGAATGGACTATAGCCCAGATTCCCTCAAAGCTTGAAGCACTTGTTTAATGTGGCTTGTGTGATCTTCAAATGTAATGCTGTAAATGCACACATCATATATGTAAGTAAAAACAAAATCATACATAAATTTGCCTAAAACGTAAAACAACAGCCTACTCGTCACCTGAGGTCCTGAATTTATACCTAAAGGGAGTCTGATCCACTGAAACAACTCCCAGGGGGTGCAGAATGTTTACTGCACGTAGCGTAGTTTCGCTTGTGTTCAAGTGGTATTGTCAAAAAAGTTTTTTTTTTTTTTTTTTTTTTTAAGTGCCATTTCATCCTCGTTTTCGGTGTGTTTTCTTTTCATAAATACACATATTTGCGACACATTTTATAGTTTCGTAAAAAATAAAAACAATACTTCAAACATGATGCGGCACAATTAAAAAGCTAAGTAAGTGGATAAATCTCGGTAATTGAGATCTACGGGCACATATTAAGGGCTTAAGGGCGCCGCCAACTTGGAGATTTTTAGAGAGTTTGAGGCAGGGAATTGCGGTAGCGATAAGGTTTGCATTAACACGCGCGCCTGATGCCCCTTCGCTCATACGCGCAAGGCGCTGAACTGGCCAGCAGTATTCTCGTCGTGTTGCGTGTACCTATGGGACTTTAAGCGGTGGCCCTATCATTTCATTGGTGGAAAATCTCATGCAAAGTTCAGTGCAGTTCCCTTTAATAGTTTCGCATGTTTCTGATCAGTATATTATGAGATACAGAAGTGTGAAAACCCCGTTTTTTTTTTCTGTTGGAGAGCTCGGGAATTGCATTTATAACGTGAATGATACATTTAGTGTGGTCTATTATTCGTATAGGCGGTTCATGGTAAAATGAGCACTTCTGAAAGCCCTGCTTGAGATCTACTTGCATGTGCTTTGTGTATTTTCCGTCTTATGTAAAATTAACATTGTCATGGGCCTCATCACTTTATTCATGCGTCGGTCAGGCGAAACTGTGGAGTTTGGAAAAGTTAATATGTTACTAATCTGACCAATTTTACACTTCGACTCATAAAAAAAAAAAAAAGAAAGTGAAAGAAATAATTTAATTTATCACAAATAATTACCTTACACCTTTTATTCGACGTTAAGATATGGAACTTCTTTCCATCCATCGTTGCCAACTTTGCTGGGCGCATGTCACTCAGTGCGACCGTTAAAATATATGCAGGCAGGGGCAGTGACTTTTTTCTAAGGTTCATTTCAAGAGTGCTCACTTTATCGTGAAAAGTCTTTACCTCATCTGAAATGCTCTTTCT
The DNA here is from genome assembly GCA_029891345.1 of Dryococelus australis. NCBI lineage: Eukaryota > Metazoa > Arthropoda > Insecta > Phasmatodea > Phasmatidae > Dryococelus > Dryococelus australis. The sequence continues at coordinate 42,434,893 of CM057003.1, forward strand.
TTTCGTATCTTGGTATCATGGGGGACACGTTTAATCGTTTGGTATAAAAACACGTAGTTCAAATACGCGCCATTCAAGCGACAGGTAAGCGGCACCTTTAATACCAGCAGCACGTAATATTGTTCGCTAGAATTGTATCTTCTTTTCAGAAAGTACTGGGGGGACGTTTAAAATCACGATTAGGGATCTCGTTTCGTGAATGTGCGGCGTCTTAAAATACCGCTAGTGCGTGCTTATCTTCAAGACAGGTAGTCGTATATTCTGTAAACAGCCATTCTTGCATAGCTGTCTTTGCTACGCAGCAACTATCTCCATGAAAATGCCTCCCAGTAAAGTGTTACTTATGGACGACAGTGTTGTGAAAATGGCCACCGTTCCGAGGTAATATTCCGCGGACAAACTCTGAAGAAAATAACCACGTAATAAAACGCGTCCGAGGAGATAAATACATTCTATTATAAAGCCATAAAGAAAAATAAAATGGCACGTATACTTCAACTGCTGTGTATATTTTCTGACTGTATTTAACCTCCAAGTTAACCACAATACACCCCGACTAAGATGGCCGTGAGTTCATTGCTACGTCACATAATGCTCAGAAATATTTGGTTCGTAATCACAGCTTGCAGCACAGATACAAATCTGACTTCAAAAATGTTGCATGGTGTTATAATAGTAAAAGAATACAATATGTAGTGGAAGATGAAAACGTTTGATAAATCGTTGCAGTATGCACTCTACAGCCGAAAAATTAAATAACTTGACAGGCAGTTTTGCGCTTTGAGAATAGAGTCAAGAGTACTGTCAAGCCTAAATGACAGCACAAAACTACTGACTGTTTTGAGTAACCATATCATTGACGCTGTCAATAACAAGAAGACACGAACTGGACCTTTACGTAACTAACAAACAGGGCCCGAGATATGCTCCGCCATGGAAATATTTCCTTTTCAATGTGGAATGTTTAACGTATGGGGAAAATGGCTGGGGAAAACTTGTTGAAATTCCCTTGACGATACTAACGTTTAAGTTGTATGAACTACTGAATAATATTCAACATCTTAACACGCTGGATTCCAAATAGTCTGCATATTGTTATTTACCTTAGCACAATGCTGATTTATTCCTGTCTTACGGATTTTCTAAAAGTTTTTTCGGTCTATTTAGTTGACAGTGGGTGTGATCCCGCCATTTTATGCCGGACAGGACTTCCCGTTGAACTATGGGGGCCAACGGCGAATTTTTTCGTTTTGTTATTGTTACAGTTTTTTTTTTGTATCAACAAAGTAGTGGTGTTCTCTTTTTGAAACATGGCGTGCAGAGTATTTAACCACACAGCTTGTGTGTGCCCTGCCGCTCACAGCGAACAAAGAGAGACGGGGTTGTGTTTCCTGGCTACACGCGCGCAAACCCCTTTCTCCCTACACTTTTGGGGTGAGGCGGTGTAAATCGAAAATTGTGCACGTCATTATCTACACGATTCCCCGGTGCAGCACAAAAAAAAAAAAAAAGAGCACACTTTCTAAGTTACACAGCCATGTTTTATACGACAGTGAGGTAACTTTAAATCAGGCCGGGAAGAACGATGTTAAAAGCTGGGAAACAAAGATTTTCACCACTAGGCAAGCGCTAGTGTCGCATGTGTAATAAATTTTCTCTATTTTTTTTTACGTTAGAAATCTAGATAGTTGTAATGATCACAAATCACATATAAAATAAATTCGTAACTAATTAAAATATTCCTTTTTCCTTATTCAAATCGATCGAAATTTTAATTGGAGGTTACCTTTGGAACACTGCGCACATAGCAGCTGAAATATTCTCTATGCCGAAATTTCCCATAAGAAATCACGTTGTGTTCCTAACCTGAGTGGAATAAACCTTAACCACAGACATCGGAACTGCTTATGTGACGCAGTGGTAACTCACTGGACTAGCACTCGAGAGGACCCGGGTTCGATTCCCAGTCCGGCCATCCTGATTTCGGTTTTGGTTTTCCATGGTTTTCCGAAATCACCCGAGACGAATGCTGGGATGGGTGCTTATACGCTGTTCACGGTAAAATGAGCACGTCTAATGTGAATTTAACATTGCCATGGATCTCATCACTTTATTCATGCGTCGGTCAAGTGAAATTGTGAAAATATTAGAAAAGTAAGTATTTTAACAATCTGGTCATCTTGACACTTCAATACATGAAAAAAAAAAAAAAAAAAAACAGAGTGGAAGAAATAATTTAAGTTATCACAATTGGTAACGTAAGATACGGAACTACTTTCCATCCATCGTTACCAACTTCACTGGGCGCATATCACTCAGCGCACCCATTAAAGTAGATGTAGGTAGGATCAGTGACTTTTTTTTTAAGGTTGATTTCAAAAAGTGCTCACTTTATCGTAAACCACCTTTAACGAAGACCATGGCCGATTCCTTCCCCAATCCCTCTTCCCGGTGCAACTTGCACCGTCTCTAATGACCTCGCTGTTGACGAGACGTTAACCCCAACTACCTACCAACCAGCTTATGTTGAATCTTTTCATTCGCGGCCGTGTCCACGGTCGTGGACAGTCTGCAAATGAAGGATACTTATAGCCGGTGATGTACATAGGAAGGAAATCAGGACCCAGTGTGTCGGGCGTCTTCCATGTGAGTCAGATGATTTGCCAAAGCTTCTGACCTCCCGTTTGTAAATAGTTGAAGACCCGGAAATTTCGCGACTTCGTTTGAGGACAAGGTAGTAGATGTAAAAGGCGGGTTCTGGCGCAGCCCACGTTTTCACCAAAAACCACGATTTTGGAGCAAAAAGGAGCAAAAAAAAAAACTTATTTTTTCTAGTTTCCGAAAATAGTCGTTCAGGATTTGACACAAGGTAAAACAAGGAAAATTATGCAAAAATCAAGGTAATTTAAGCTAAACTCAAGTGATATAAGAAAAAGATAATTGATAGACTGGGGCTTCAGCCGATGAACAACCAACTAAGGCTCTAGTACACACATGATTGTGGAGTCCAGCTTGTTGCCAGATGAATCCACGAAATTTCCGGGTCTCTGTAAATTGTTAATGCTGATACACTCTAAATTCGAATCAGTGGAAAATAAATCATTCTTAGAGAAATTCAACTACTCGACTCAGTGAAAATGGCTCAACTTACAATCGTAGGAAAACCACTAGTTTTTTCAGTGAAGCAATTTCACTGATTGAATAAGTGACAGCCAACTGCGTGGGGCGGAATAAATATTGTTTTTATTGTAATTAGCGAAATCATTACGAGAAATACGCATATTTCCCATTGTCCTTGTTTTCATTTTGCAATCTAACGTCCCTTACCTTACCACTTGAGCTACGAAGCCAAAGTCTATTTTAAAGGGGAAAATGCATGTATTATTTCTTTATTAAAAATATTTGGGTTTAAATTCTATGCTCTTTCCTTTTGTTTTTAGTTTAATTGGTAACATTAGGATTGTTAAAAAAAATAGTACATATGAATACAATCACTTCGCCAGATTTAATGCAATTAAATCTTCAAACCAAGCGCTATTCTGATTGCGTGAAAACAAAATCAAATACGTAAGAACGCAATGAAAGACGTGACAGTCTGTGTTGCCTCGTAAGGTAGTATTATAAAAGACGAAACGCGCATAAATAAATATTTTTATTGGTTTTATTAGTTTGTGCGCAGTTATTTCATTTGATACACTTTGTTTGGCTGTCATTTGATACACGATGTTTAACTGATACGTCGGTAGGGATAGAAGAAATTCGTGACTTAATTTCAGGACAAGGTAGATTTCAAACGCGTGTACACTGAGGTCACCTTCACGATTAGATCAGAGTTTATTAGACACGCCTTGGACGACTCCGTGCCAATAGCAAACTTGCAAGGGAAGAAGAAGCGAATTCCGTAATGTCAAATGTGGGGTAACACTGGGGCAACAGCCAATGAACAAACATCTGAGTTTCGACTATACAAAGGATTGTGGAGTCTTGCATACAGGTCATTGAACTCGCGAAATTCTCCTATCCCTATCCATCGGTCATAAAACAAATCGTTAAAAAAAAAAACAGCGAATGAAATTGGCTGATGAATTAGTGGAAAGTGTGACTGAAGCAATAAGTGAAGCAAAACTGGCATTTTTTTTTTTCATTAATCCATCAGTTAAACTGACTGAGGTGACTGTTGAATACGTCAGGTGCTGTTAACTGATTTCAACAGTGAAATTCTCACTGATACAGATTGAGAGTGTAGCATCGAGCATCCAGCGCCTTGTACATTTGTTTGCGAGAAGAACGCACGCGACAAGTACAGCGCACAACATAATATTTCACGATTGCAGCACTTGAATACGCAAATTAATTCGGGACCGAACATGTGTTCGAATTCGCCAGTTAAGGGCCCTTATCTGGCTTCGTGCCCTTGGAAAATTGCACCCAGGATGTGACGTCACATTGCCGTGGTCCGAATTAACAGCAAGAGCACATCATGCACCCTAGAATGTTCCCTTCAGCCAAGGGCACGAGCAGCTCGCCCTTCTCGAGCCCTAGATAGTTTTCGATTCGCAGTTGTTTGAAATATTTCATTTGCTTTTGTTCGTTTTGTGTTTACAACTCTGCACGGTCGCAGAAAACACTTGCGAATGCCACAAAGACAAATGAAATCCCCCATACAGCGAAATTCGTCAGAATAAAACTCGAGATGGAAATGAACACAAGTGTCGGAATTCACTAACGAATATATCTATGGAAGCGAACAAGGGCTCGTGAAACGGGAAGGGATCAAGGGTAATTGATCAAAGGCACATTGCATTGAGATCGAACACAGCCTTAGTAACAAGTTCATGGCTACGTCTGTATTAAAACCAGCGATAGCTGTTGCTGAAATACAGCTGTGCCGGTCATAACATATCACGATGGAACAGTCTGAAGTAATTTTAACTCTTTCAATCCCACTTAAAATAACGAATTTTCGATGCCTGCTGCACCCGAGCCGACATGAAACACTTGTTTCATTATCACAACCATCGTAGGGTTCATACCGGCCATGTATAACATTCCTGTGTTATCACAGAGTAGGTAAGTATAAATGGGGGAAGTGATATTTCACGAAAATATTTCCAGACAAGATACAGTTCAAAGCACTGTAGGGTCGTCCAGCTTTTTGATTGGCTGAAACATGCTCTGGTCCGTGTAAACTGTTTGCGCACTAATCATGAAGGTTCAGTGTCGGAGTGAAGGAATCCTGAGTGGCTCGGTCAAATGCGGAAACGACACGAGCAACCAGTGGAATTATGACAACAGCTGAGGCGTATATATAGTATTGAAGTCTACTGTGTACTAAAATTTTGTCGCTAAAAAGCACTGGCCCTATGCATAGGGATAGGAAAAATTCGCTAGTTCAGTGACCTGTAGGCTAGACTCCACAGTCATGTGTACACTCGAGCCTCAGATGTTTGATCACTGGCTGCTGCCCCATGGAGTAGCCAGTGTTACTTCACACCTGGCAGTATGGCACTCGCTACTTGTTTCCTTGCGAGTCTTGTATTGGCTCAGAGTCGTCCAGGGCATTTCTAATAAACTGCTATCCAATTACAAAGTCCACTTCCGTGTACACGTGTTTGACGTCTATCTTGTCCTGAAATGAACTCGCGAAATGTTTCTATCCCTACCTATACATAATAATTCTACTAGCTGCTTATACTATAAACTCCAGTTACATACATCAGCAAAATGGCGTCAAAATGTTGGAACGTCTTTCGTCAATCAGCGCCTGGCATCCTACTCTCCAGCCAATAGAGAATCACTTCGTAGTATGCGGCAGCCAATAAACGCACAAGGGCCGTTTCCAGACCCTCGCGCAACCAATCAGAGACTGCGAAATATCGCGTACATGGCCGAGGGAGGGGGGGGGGGGCTCAATTTTAAGTTCTTTCGTCGCGTCTCATAACTTACGCGTAGTATAACTTTTGACTAGGAGAAGCTACGACGCTCTTTTAAGTTTCAATTGACAGATCTCGCCAAGATCAATCGATTGCGTGTATAAAAACATTTGTGCGGCGAGGTTATGGTGAAGTGGTATGCCTTTAATGTAAAAAAATTAAGAAAATGTATCACAATTTCGGCCTATATTCGTCAAAAAGCCAAGTCGAAATACATAAATCGTATACGATTGGAAAGAGCATCTAGAAAGCAATTCACTGATACCCATGAAACGCCATATGATCGAGTGAAGCGGTGCCCCGGGAACGTAAAGTATACATCAAGGCGTCCGAGCACGTCAACGTTGACGTATTCACGCAAAACAAACGGCCGTGCCCCCAACACAGCCAAACCCAATTTTTTTTTAACTGGTTGATTTCAATATATGTCATTACCGTGAACAGCCTATGATTATCTACTCGGTGGTCCTACTCGATAGACGATAAGTCTATAGAGATGAAGTCACAATATCCTGACGAACCCGACATGACAGCTCCGACTCGACGAAATTTCAGTAGAAACCAGTGACAGCCCGACAGAATCGCAGCCCTGACAGCCCGACAAAAGTGTGTTCTATTAATTCTACTTAACGTCGTGTCGGGTTCGACGAAGTGCGCAAAAAATGTATTTAATTATACATATGTATTTATAATGTAATTATAAAACAAAATTTCGTGCATATTTCCCTACTGTAGTAAATAATAAACTAACCTGCCGCCAAAATAATGTTCCGGTTTGTTTTCAAATACTTTTTTGTATGAATTCAAATATTGTCAAAAGCAAAATAATCATTCACTTTATCATGAGTTTTAAAAAGTAAACGTAGGATATTATAAGGATAACTTGCCATTTCCGGACTTTCCAACAGCCCACTAACACACTTGTCGGTCAGGTTTCGTCTGGGTATTGTGAACACTGAATAAAATATGTGGAATTTCGTCGAACTCCGACGTCGTGTCGGTCTGCCGGATCGTGTTCGTCGCGTATTGTGACTCCAGCTTAATGCGAGCCTTGACCATGCATGTGTTGATTGGTAAACAAAGACTAAATTTGGACGAATATTTCTCAGTCGTTTTTTGTGGTAGTATTTTCAACTAAAATTTTTTGTTAGAGATTGAACTCATTTAGATTTGTGAACCTTCCTGATTTGAAATTTTACTCTCCCATGCACTTCTTCATTATTTATATAATTGTGACATTTCAGAAATAATTTTTTAACAAGTACGTTTATAATTTTCGTCGATTTCTGCTTCGTTTTTTTACGTACCGCAAAATTTCAAAATAATAATTCTTAAATTTTCAGTTTTCCAAGCTTTCCAGGAAAATGGTAAGACATGAAAAATTTTGTAGGAAAACAAATTAACAAACGTCAAAAGAGCTATTAGATAAAAAATTAAAATGAAAATCGGATAAAGGAAACAGAGTCACAGCGTACTTTATGAATGCAATTGTGGCTATTTTGAAATGGCCGCCATTTTGAAATGACGTCGCTGTGAAAGTGGCACCAAAGCATTTCAGTATCCCGGAATGTAAAGGAATACAATAAAATTGGTATCTTGCCTTCTTCTCGAAGGAGCATACGGACATCAATTTTCTACCCTAATATCCCGGACTATTATAGGCTGTTCACGGTAAAATGAGCACTTTTGTAAGCCCTGATCAAGATCTACTTGTATTTTCTTTGTTTATTCTTCCGTCTTATGTAAAATTAACATTACCATGGGCCTCATCACTTTATTCATGCGTCGGTCAAGTGAAACTGTGAAATTATTAGAAATGTAAACATTTTACAGATCTGCTAATTTTTACATTTCGGTGCATGAAAAAAAAAAACCGGAAACAGAAATAAATAATTTAAATTATTACAAATGGTTATCTAACTACTTTCGATCCTTCATTACCAACTTAATCCATTCAGACCCTGTATACACAATTGTGTACATTAAGCACGTGTAGGTAATGTTTGGTATGCACTGCACACCTCGAAGCTCAGTGGCCAATGATCTTAATTGTAGGTAAACGATTCGCAAACCATTTTACTGGTCGAGGTTATAACTGGGTCGTATAACTGTAGCCGAACCCATAGCCTACAGCTCATTGGCTGTGGCAAAGAAACACGTGTCGCGCAGACTGAAGTACAGCGCACATCATAACATTTCTTGCCTGCGACTCATAAACCCGCAAATTGAGGTGGGTCTGAAAGGGTTAACTGGACGCATGTCACTCAGCGTGTCCGTGAAAGGCAGGGGCAGTGACTTTCTTTTTCTGAGGTTGTTCTCATAAGTGCTCGCTTTATCGCGAATAGCCTTGAAGGACGACTTGTCCGCGCGCGCGTGCGCGCGTGTGTGTGTGTGCGCCAGGACCCAGCAGTCGTCGCAGCAGGCAGAGGGTGTGCTGGAGCTGCTGGTGAGGAAGTCTGCCGCGGGCCGCCTGTCCCGCTACGACCTCATGCTGGGCACCGTCAGGGCCGAGGCGTACACGTCCTTCTCGTCCAGCGACGTGCAGTACGGCGTCGAGCCGGACCGCAGGGCCGACATCCTGCGCGGCTTTGTCGCCGACGCCTACAGGTACGGCGCAGTGGCGCGTCGAGAGTTCTTTTTCTACAGAGTAAGCAATATAACAGGCCCCACATATTTGAGTGTTTCAGATGACATTTAGTTAAATGCCATTAAAATATGATATATTACACACCTTACAATACAAAATATGGTTGATCGGATCTGGGCAGTGGTTCCATTTTCAGCTTCTACTAACAAACTTAGCTTACCCTCCACATGTATTTGCCGTTTTATAATACCTAACCTTAGTTATAGGAAACGAAATGAATGTAATAATAATCAAACTGAATATTATTTAGAAGGCATGTTACAATTATATGAAAACAACCGTTTTCCCGAACACTTTCATCCACTTTCCAAGGGAAAATGTAGAACTGTAGGACGCAAACAGAACGCCTGCGTACCCTGCCCGTGTTGTTGCTCGCGAGTTCCTTCTATTCATCGCTAGCCGCTCCCGTTTGTGGAAATAAATACTAGATAGCAGCACTATGCGTTTACATGAACACTCTGTTTCTCGGATGGAGAACGGGAAACTTAGCACTAAATGTGTAAGGTGAAAACTATAAAAGGTCAAACATTTCCAATATGTATAGGCTAAGCATTGCTTGCCTTCCGTCTATGGAATAAACGCCACTGGTACTGTGTACTCGTCTGAGTGTAACCTTTGAGTGAGTGAAGTGAGTGAGAGAAGAGATTTGGGCGGCTCTTAAGGGGGCCGCCTACCTGGCGCGACATGGCACAAGAGCACGCGCATCAAGTGCCGCATCGCCACTATGCGCGAAGCACTAAACTAGCGCGCAAGGTTTTCGACGAACCATTTTTTCTATGGCACTTTAAGCGGTCACCATATTATTTTACTGATTGAATGTTTGTTGCAAAGTTCAATGCAGGATTGTGTCTGAGTTTCACGTAGGTCCAGTCAGCACATCTTGACATACGGAGTCTGAAAGTGATGTTTTTAGCTATGTTGGAGAGCTTGGAAATAGTGGTTCTAACATGCGTAGTGTCATGAAAGCGACATTCCGTCATCGCCTGGAGTTTGTTTTCTTTTCGTAAATTAGTACATTGGGCGTAAGTGGAATAGTTTCTTAAAAAAAAAAAAAAAACGGATTTCCCAACATGCTGCAACACATTTCTAGCACCAAGTAGGCAGCCCCCATAACAGCGAGGTCTTGAGAGCCGATGAGTGTGATTGAAGTGAATATGGAGCGGCGCCGGAATGAAGGGGCGGGAGAAACGAAGGGATCCCCGAGAAAACCCGCCGACCAACGGCATCGTCCAGCACGATTGCCACTTGCGAATATCCGGTGACCCGGCCGGGGATTGAACCCGGTTCGCCTAGGCGGATTGAACATTTGAAATGAAAAAAAAAAACATGTTTTGTTCGTCCCTCAATATCATCTATGAGAAGCATTTTGTATTTCAAAGATCACATTTTGTACTACTGTTAAAACACGCGTAATTTATTTTTGGTTAAATTGAACATTTCATTGTGATTTATCATAAGTTGTAATATTACATTAATGATGAAAATCATAGAAAATATGTGTGTTGGTACTGCCTAATAGGAAATAGTCCTCATACAAAATTTTATTAATCTGAGTGCGCACAAATGCTGTGCTTTGTCCTTTTGTTGTAATTTTTTAATGTTTAGTACAACATTGCATGAGGTAAAGAAATAGCCTGGAAGTATAACTTTAGTAGAGCTTCAGAGAATTTGTAAGTAACCATGATTGGACTATAGGTGAGCTCCTGCTAACGACTATTCAGCGTGGAAATGAATACCAATATTTTAGTCGAGGGTAAATACGTATACCCATATAAAGGCTGTTCACGATGAAGCGAGCACTTTTGAAATCAACCTCAGAAAAAATTCACTGTTCCTACCTGCATTTATTTTAATGGGCGCACTGAGTGACATGCATCCAGTAATGTTGGTAACAATGGAGGGAAAGTAGTTCTATATCTTAACGTCGAATAAAAAGTGTTACATAGCAATTTGTGGCGACTTAAATTATTTATTTCGCTTTCTGTTTTTTGTTAATGATTCGCAGTGTAAAAGTGAGCAGACTTGTAAAACATTTACTTTTATAATAATTTTAAAGTCTCACTTGATCAACGCGTGAATAAAGTAATGAAGCCCATGACAATATTAAATTTACATAACGCGAAAAACTACACAACGTTCATATAAGTAGTTCTTAAGCAGGGCTTTCAAAAGTGCTCATTTTACCGTGAACAGCCTATATTCTCTCGTTAAACTGTATCATTACAGTATACATTACACTCGCCGCACAACGTGAAGTTTCAAGAACTACCTTTATTGATTCGCCGCTAACTAAACTGGGAGCTCCCATGCTATGTACTTGTGGACAGTGTTTTTACTGCCAGTTTGTTTGGAAAGTGCTCATTTTAATGTGAACGACCCATAATGAAGCATGTCCGGTGAGATGTGGCCATGTGTCGTGTGAGGAGCAAAGTGACGGCTGGGTGATGGTGGTTGTTGCCGGCAGATACCACCAGTCGGAGATCCTGGCGACGATCGTGAACGAGTACACGGACTGGGAGCGACCGGTGCAGCATCCCTTCAACATCCGCGACGAGACGATGGAGGCGCTGGGCGACGCCCTGGTCGTGGCTCCCGTAGTGCGGGCCGCAGACATGCACGCCTCGGGCCGCAAGAGGCCGCACCTCTACGTTTTCGAGTACCAGACCCGCTCCGGCGACTACCCCCAGGTAACATAACAACTGCGCGCTACTCATCTCCAGTGCTTACGCCTGCTGTTGAGTCGTATGTCCCCGATGTTAAACGACAATCCCCGATGATGACTCGCCAGTCCCCGCCATTGACTGTCAATCTCCGACGTTAACTTGCCCTGTCTCCGACGTCGACGTGCCAATCCCCTACATTGGTTCGCCATTCCCCGATCCAATCCCCAAAGTTGACTCCGACTTTGACTCGCCAGTCTCCGACGTTGATGCGACAGTTCCCGACATTGATGGCCCAATCCCCTTCGTTGACGCGCCAATCGCTGATGTTGACTCGCCAGTCTCCGACGTTGACTCGCCAGTCACCGACATTGATACGCCTATTATGAGTAGAACTGTCCACATCATACGGCAATGACAATGCCGTTGGTTTACATTAAGTTTTGATAAAAAAAAAGTTTTGCTGTAATTTAAAAACACTTCGCGCTATTTAAAATTACTCTAGTTGCATTGAAAATTGATTTTTAAAAAATGCGCCATAAATACTACTCATAATCTGCTCTGTTAAAAATAGAATCCCGTCAAATTATGGAAAGGTACTTCCAAAACAAAAAAAAAGAATTCTTCGTAAAATTACGGACACTTAAAAAAAAAAATCAACTCTGCTCTCGTATATCGTATTAGTAGTAATTTATTTATATTCCCTAGCATTCAAATTCTCATACATTTGTCTAATCAATTTTATACTTAAATCTTGTCATCGAGGAGCGTAAGATTCAATACATGTTCCTTAAAAAAATCACAGAACTGAAAAACAACCGCTCGGTTAAAAAATACTTTAATCCGATAACAAAATTAATAAAAACAATATGTTCAGTTTTCGGTTTCCACGGGTGGAGATGTGAATATGTCACACCCTTAGACACCTGAGGAAAATTGCACAGGATTATATTGCGAAAGCTACAAGCAACGCCCAATGAAATGTTTAGTTCTTTACAGACCCATAGATATTTCGCATGTAGTTTGCGCAAGATATAATTTCGCCGAGTATTGAAAGTGTTATATAACAACATACTCCAAGTAAACATTTTTACAGAACACTCCAAAACTCGTTGAATATCTCCGTGAATTTTCTAGTAAGTTTTAAAGTATTTGCGACTTACAAATAATTATTACGAAACAAATACTTCATTTTTTGTAATTCTGGTGTTTTGCCGTGCACAAAAAAAAATGTTTTAAGAAGTTGAAATATTTTGTCCTGAAGCAGATTTCAAACACGTATTACCACTTTCCTACCACACTTGTTGGTAACATTATTTACGAAAGTGTTATATTATAGAAGTGGCATACGTACTTTTTTCAGTTTCTAGTGCTGTTTAAGCTGCTGCTAAATGTTAAGGTGGCTTGTGCTACGTTTTAAGTTTGACGAACTAGCTTTATGTGGGGTGGATGTCCTAAATAAGCCTGAAACGATCAATTTGCTGGTTACAGTGGTAAAGAACTCGCCATGCGCTCGTTCCCAATACCCGAAGTTCTAGAAAACACTGTAAAGGTCCCGTATTTTATATTTATGTAGCTCATATCCTTTCTTTAGTAATTAACGGACCGCGTTTCCGTACATTTCCGTGAACATTTTCCGTGAATATACGGACATTCAGTGTGTGAGCAAAGCACGAGTTACTCTCTATTTTGGGGGAGGGGGGGGGGGATTTCGATTGCAGTGACTAAATATTTTTACCTATAAACCTCCGAATGTTATTCAGGGTACTATATAGCGCCCCCCCCCCCCCCTCACACACAGAGAGACACACACATGTGCACAAAGATTATTTTCAACTTATTTTCTTTGCGAATCTACAACGGCAATAATCCCCCCCTTTTTTTTTCCCCTCCTTCCGGACACCAACCTTTTTTCATCGAAGTAAATTATGTATATCAGGCACTACTTTATTAAGTGTAAAAAAAATGACATATTGGTTGTTTACTTAAAATCTAACCTATTATTTTTCATTGAAAGATTGAATTAAACTTGCATTTTAATGATGTGAAATAAAGGAAATTTACATTGAGCAATGGCCCCCAATAAATGTTATAATCGCACGACAGCCAAAACTAGAGAGCCGGCAATGTCGCGAGTTCGAGCGGTGCTACGATGGACTTAAAACAGTTGTGTTTTCTTGTTCCTTTGTGATTGGGCCGCTCGCGGGGACGTCCAGCTGAACTACGAACCACGTGCGGAAAGAATCCGAGCGAATCACGTGCAATTTAGAACACAGGATGAAATACGCATCGTTAGGGACAGGTTTTTTTCCCCGAAAATATTTCAAGACGAGTTGTAGGTACTCCAAAACACGTTAGTTCTTATGCACTTACGTGGTTGGGCGATTTTAAATGTCACGTGCCGCGAGTGTCTGTCCGCGAATCATGGACGTTCAGTTTCGCAGTGCTTTATTACGATTGGCCCTGTCAAATAAGAACATGTCTTCTCACGTAGACACGCGGCCAATAACCAAAGGAAGTTGTGATTGTGGACGTAGGATTTTCACGTCTAACATGTCCATAAATATTTTCGCGGAAAACGCCTGTCTTTACTCATCGTTAAACAACCAACGAGCAAATAATTGACTCTGCTTGGTGTGTATATAGAACTGTCACGTTTAGCCTTACCGTCAAATTAAGTCACGAAATTACCAAGTATTTCAAGCATAATTCACAAATAACTATAGAGAAATTTTTTTTCTAGTACAGTGAAAATTATTGGATTGTATACGAGAGGGTTTATTAAGGTCTCTCAGTGTTGTGCCTGAAGGCTTATATCAGGGGACGGCTTATGAACTACCTATGACCTAACTTAAACAAACACTCATACCTTACCCGGGATTCGAACTCAGAACCTCCCGCATCCCAGACGGGCGGCGCACCGACCGACTGCGCCACGGGAGATCGGCGTGAAAATGATTAATTTACTTTTTGTTTTTTTTTTTTAACATTTTCGGTAAGGGAAAACTTAACATACGATTAAATAAATGTAAATGAAAATATTGCAGCGAAGAAAAATGAAAACCGTGTCTATAATTAACAGATGCTAACTGAAAACAATTTAATGAATTCGGCGTGGCGGTTATAGCTTTTCGCGAAGCTGACATACACTAAGAAGTGTGAGTGCATGACTAAAAGTGGCGTTAAACGCAATAAAACCAGGTGATTTAACTACAATTAGTTCAAAAACTGTGGGAGAATGATGACGCGGAGCAAGGAAATAAGCAGCCGAAACTGAAATATCAATGCCTATAGTCACATTTTTGGCAGTTTGGTAAATGTGGATGTATGCACAATAGATGAGAAGTGAGGTAAGATATTCCGGGTTTTCTCTCTCTCTCTCTCTCTCTCTCTCTCTCTCTCTCTCTCTCTCTCTCTCTCTCTCTCTCTCTCCGGAGAGCTTGCGTAATGACGCCCAGGATTTCTGTGGTGCGCGTAACTGCACTTATACTACCTCGCTGAGAGTTCGAGAACGTCTTCCTCTTATGCTCCCAGAAGTACTTCCCCCCCCCCCCCCCCCCATCAAGAAGTCTTGGTTCAGCACCTTGAAGTGAGAAATAACTGGAAGATACGGCACTACAGCTCCCGCCAAACTCCTCGTCACTCCTGCTATGCTTCGAGCGAGGGTTTTGCAAACTGTGGCCGATGTTCCGCCGCTACACGCTGCGTTCGAATCTGTGGGAAACCACTGATTCGCAGTGAGATTCGACTACTCGAATCAGTGAAAATGGCTCCACTAAGAATTCGGTGGAAAACCGCTTGATTGAATAAGTGACGGCCGATGCCAGTGGCGAATTAAATATTGTTATATTGAATCTAGCCTAATAATCACCTACGGGGAATAATTAAATTTACAGTAGTTTACATCTTATATTGCGCAATTTACCGTAATTTTAAAAAAGTAAATAAAAGTTTCGGAGGTGTCTGGGATTGAACTCGCAAGCCCGTTCCACGTCGATTTTAGGTCATTACCATACCATCTACGCTACCAAACCAAGTTGAAAACGGTAGCAGTAAAATACATGTTTTATAATTCTTGTCAAAATCGTGAAGATTTAAATACTTTCTTTTTTGGTTTAATTGATGCTGTTAAGATTGTTAAAACGAATAGTATAAATGAGTGCACTCTATTCACCACATTATATGCAGTTTAAACCTTCAAACAGAGCGCTGTTATGATTATCCACTTGAAAACGAAATGAAAGACGCAAAAACGGAATGAAAGGCTGAATGTTCATATCACATCGTAAAATTTTGTTTTGAAAAAGGAAGCGCATTTTTGAAAGTATTTTGTATTGGTTTTAAGTTTATTCGTTGTTAATACACGTTGTTCGAAGGTCATTTTACACGCTTTTTAACTCAAAACAGTGAAAAAAAAAAAAAATGCCTGCTGAATGAGTGGAAAATGCTACTGAATCAATAAGTGATCAATATCTGGCATTTTTTCACTGATTCATCAGTGAAATTCACTTAAGTGACTGTTGAATCAGTCAGGTACTGTTGACTGATTGAAACAGTGGAATTCTCACTGATTCAGATTTAGAGTGTAGTGTACGCCAATTTTTCCTCGGCATCACACGTATTAAGATGACAATGAACTCCAGGTGAAGATTTACGAGATTATTCCTTACATAAAATGGGCCAGAAAACATACTACGACGTATGACTTAACGTGATTAATAACCATTTTAGGCCCCCTTTAATTTACGGTTTCAGATGTTGCAAACAAAAATAATGATGACGCCTGCTGTGCTTAAGTCGACACAGCACTTGTTTTGTTGTCACAGCCAATAAGCTGAAGGCTATGCGCTCGGCTACGGAAATACGAACCACTTATTACCTAGACCAGTAAAAAGGTTTGCGAATCGTTCACCCACAGGTGAAATCACAGGTAACTGAGCTTCGCAGTGTGCAGTACTGACCAAAAATTACCTACACGTGCGTAATGTACACAGTTGTGTACACCGAGTCTGAATGGGTTAAGAGAGAGGGAAATTTCGAATTAAATTCCGCTGTTTGCACAATGTCGGAATCTACGTACGATGAATAATGTCAGTCTGATTTGATATCTACCGTCTTTGAAAATTTGGCTGGTGATAGCATCGCTAGTCATCAGGAAATTAGGGGTCGCCATATAATTAACCAACAAAAGTGTATACCCTTAGTTTTTATCGATTGTTACGACGTAATGATCATGCTCACATCAAAGAAACACAAATTCGGCTAGCGAATATACTGTTTTATCTCACCTAACTCCTGAAACTTTCATATAACTATACTTTTAATTCCCAGTTTGCAAGGGCGTGTGTTTCTCATAAAAACCAAGTTAGGTCATGCGTCATATTATGATTTCTGTACCATTTTCCATAACGAATTATCTCGCAAAGTTTGTATATGAGATTCAAGATACTCGTCTATAGTAAAATTATGTGGTTGTAACATTGAAGAATTTGATTTCCTCCTGGATATACCTTATTCTGGAATATAATATTTTAAGAATTGTGAAACTCGCGTTAATTTTTCAATGGTCAATGGTTAACGGATATTTTTTTTCTTTTTCAATGGAAACTTTTACGTAATCTGTATTGTTTTTATTTGCTTTCATGTTGACAGCACATTCTGAAAGTAGCGCGCACCAAAATAATCGATAAATCTACGGTTTCCGTTAAACGTTAATGACAATGTTGAGTTTTCAAAATACAAACTAAACTTTCATGCAATGTATTTTGTGTGTAATTTGTAGTCTGATGGTATTCTTCATGCGCCGCTCAGGTGAAAAAGTATAATTGTTAGAAACCTAAACGTGTAATTGATGTCACTGCATATTCTAGTGAGTATAAAGCAAAGAAAAAAAAACACTGAACTTATTTGACTGAAGTTTAATCATTACACTCGCAACACAACGTTGAAACGTGGAGTTCCACTCTGCTTACGATATACTTGTATGCACGTTGTATATTGTTCCGTATTATGTAAAATTAACATTGCCATGGGCCTCATCATATTATTCATGCGTCGGTCAAGTTGATTTGTGAAATTATTAGAATAGTAAACATTTTACAAATATGTCAATATTTACACTTCGATGAACTAAAAAACATCAAGAGAAAGAAATAATTTAAATTGTCACGAGTGGTTACCTAACATTTTAATTCGACATTAAGATATTAAATACACTTATTCTTCGTTGCCAACTTTACTGGGTTCATGTCACTCAGTGCGCCCGTATAGAGGCAGAGGCAGTGACATTTTTCAGAGGTTGATTTCAAAAGTGCTCACTTTATCGCAAACCGGCATTAAGACCGTAGCTGTATGGTTTAGGTCGTTGTCATGTTGAAACATGTACGAAGTCAATATTCCTAATTTTTCTGCTATTTCTCTGACCTTCTTCATCAGAATTGCACTATACACAAACATGTCCTTTGTAAAGATCATTAACAAATTAGATATTCCCGACCCTTTCGCAGGCTTACGCCCATAAAGCATAACTGAATCTCCCTCTTGTTTAACTGTGAGAAAAGTATTGATAACCCCATCACCCGTAAACCTTTCCTCCATACCCAGTTCGTCACCATTCGAGCTAACTTGGATGATTTGAGTCTGATCTGACCAGAGGACATTGTTCCAAATCTCTTGATTCTTATTTAGGCGATCTTTAGCGAAGAGCGATCCTGCAGCAAGGTTTTTTTCCACATTGACGTAGAGTATTTTCCTAGCTACCCTGCCATTATAGCCGTTTGTACGTAACAACTGGAGGCTGTCTCAGAAGACTTTTTTTGTTGGTAGCAATTTCCAATTCGGTGAGTAATTTAGGAGCGCTTGTAGGGGACGGGATTTTATTTGCCGCAGAATTAGTCGTTTGTCCCGGGTTTCTGATCACTTATGTGTACATTTATTTACACCATACTGACCCGTTGCATAACTCCTGTTCATAATTAGACCTAATTTCTTTTCTTAAGTAAACTCCTCTTAGTGCTAAAATTACAATCATCTCTTTCAGTTCGGAATTTAGTTACTAACACTTACTCAATTTCTTGAGACTATTTGCAGGTTGTGTGGGAAACAAGCTACGAACTATACGCACACGCGTCCCACATATATTTTGCTATATTCAAGGCCATCAAACGACTAAATGTGTACTAGAGTATGGATTTGGGGTTGCAAATAGTTTATCTTTTTCTTGTAAGGTATTGGGTTTAAAATGAAATTTTTGTTTGCTGGGATTTTATATTTTGCTATTATCTTTAATATACACAACTTTATAACAACAATTTGAATAACCTAATGGTAAAATAAACTGATGCTTGTCTATGTAAATTACCTTCATCACGTATTCAAGTTCCACACAAAATAATTTTTAGGTCACCGGAGAAAGTTGTAACTTTGGGTGACAACTGTTCGGTTTTCATTTTCTGATCGTCAAAACTTAGTAATTTAGCTGTACGTGACATATTTAAACTAGCAATGGAAATACATTTGATACAACTTCGGAATGAGAAATTTAAGGTTTGACGGGTACTCGTGATCATACATTATTTTCGTACCGTAACGCTTTCCGAATGTGTATTTGTACCGAGAACGGACTGTACGCTGTTAGGAGCGTGCAAGAAATGTGTTTGGTTGCTAGTTTCCTCCCCCTGCCAAGTATAGGCACCCGTTCCGCCGGCGGGTGAAATCCTGACACAGGGATTCTGAACAAAGGATAACAAGGGACTGTCATCATGATTCAACCCCCGCTTCCACTCCCCTCCCCCCTTCTCACTCTCTTGACATCACGCTCCACCGGCGTCGCGTCCTCTTGTAGAATGGTCATACGGCAATAATGAGGTGTCGTTCCAGAGGCGTTCTCGAGGACTTCCAGCGACCTTGCTCTGTTCCCAGTCCAGCTACCACTGCTGTGAGGAGGGAAACGTATTCAGAGCAGTGTTACCAACCAGCAAGTTGGCTACGTGCGTTCGGAAATTCGGCTGCAAACAACAAAATTAAACTATAGGCTGTTCACGGTAAAGTGAGCACTTTTTAAGGCTCTTCTTAATTTTTCCTTTCATCCTATTTCCATATCCCTGATGCTTTTTTAATATAAACATGCAATGTGACGAATAAACACAGTGTATACATTTCACCGCCCTCAAAATTTAATACCTGATGCTACAATAAGATATATTTATTGGTGGTTAAAGCCTGCTGGGAGGGCCTTAAAAAGTGCTCACTTTACCGTGAACAGCCTATGCGCTCTAAACCTGAAGAATTTGCACACTACTGTTATAGAGACCTTCAAAATTCGCGTTATTATTTGGAGACGCGTTAAACTTCAAACACATTCACCTATGCAATACTTTGATAGGTTAATTGACCATACTTTATTTGACACGCCCGGGGTAACTTTGCGCTAGTAAAAGAACTCTTCATCAGTGAGTAGAGTAGTCCAATCATATTGTAACAACTCCCTTTCCTTCTGGATACTTAATAGCTCTAACTCTGAATCCTTCCTTATTCTGACTCTCAACACTCATTTCACCGTAAGTGGAGGTAAAGGATGTCTGGAGATTTGTCTCACTGGTAGCTGAATGATAGATGGGATTATAAAAATATATATTTAATAAAACAGCAATTACTTAAACACAAGTTACAGCAGTTACTGATACACAAAGGGACAACAATTACTTAAGACTTACAATACGCTTACTTAGTCTTGAACAGCAAACTACTTTACACTACTCAAACAATATGGTAAGTTCCGATATTCAACCATGCAGCTAATCCCGGTCCTTGCCAATGATAATTAATACACTAGGGGATTGGGGACGATGTCGCTTGGTCCCTACCGCTACGCGATTTATGCTCACCGTTATCTTCTTCTCAGTTGTCCTAGCAAACCCTCTGCCCAGGGGTAGGTAGATGCTCCCGTCTTCAGCCTCAATATCACACACTCAACACTGTCTTAGCCTTTCAGTCAGCTAGTAGGGAGGGGGGGGGAGCGTGGCCTCCAGGCCTTTTATATAGCCGGGCGAACTGGGGTGTGTTTGTAAAACAATCCCCCCGACCATAAACTCCAGTGCGCTCTACCTAAGGTGGTGTAGCGCCGCCATATGACGCTACAATATGCGGTCCAGTCACAAAGGGCATGAATTCACTTCTATGCGGCACCCATGAGGAAAACGACGCCGGCTCGAGAATACACAGTACTGTGAAGTTTCGCCTGATTCCAAATAACAACGCGAATTTTACAGGTCTCTTAACTATTAGCAATACAGCTGGGGACGGATCAAGGCTTTCCTTCGCCCAGGCATAAATTGTGACTTCGAGACCCCCTCCCGACACACCAGCAATAAACGTACCTTGTATAATTAGTTTTGCCTCCGTGTGCATTGTAGTGTAAAAAATTTAATTTAAAATTTATTGCACCAGTGTACTCGCCAGTGTTTAAGTGTACGTTTTATTTTACGTACTATATTTATAACAATAATATGGTGTCCAAGGTTCAATGAAAACACAAAAGATATAATCACATAGTTTTAATTGTGATACACAGTGTTAAATTATAATATTGAAATATTATTTGACAGCGTACAGAAACTAAATTTACTGTTAGTTCTGTACTGCCTATACATACCCAACGCCCAATAAATAATTTATTATAAGAATACATTTAAAATTACGACATTCACTAGACAAACCGAGTAATAAAGATTTGCTTTGAAAACAAGATTATTGATGATGGGTAAAAATCAAAATATTAGTAAATATTTTATAATTATTTTTTCCTTTTGGTTTTTTTCGCCTTTCATTCCAAAGTTCCGCCCCTCTTACCCCGCCCGCCAATAAATCCAGCCTTGAATACAGTACTGGCAGAAATGTTAATAATAACACTAGCCAATAAATCCAGCCTTGAATACAGTACTGGCAGAAATGTTAATAATAACACTAGCCAATAAATCCAGCCTTGAATACAGCACTGGCAGAAATGTTAATAATAACACTAGCCAATAAATCCAGCCTTGAATACAGTACTGGCAGAAATGTTAATAATAACACTAGTCAATAAATCCAGCCTTGAATACAGCACTGGCAGAAATGTTAATAATAACACTAGCTAATATTATAAACATTAAATTTCGACTCTGGGTAAAGTAATAATTTTACATGAAAAACATTTCCGCGAAGCATGTTCTCATGTGTTGAAATGTATTCCATTATATCCGTGATCTCATCTTCGCATGGAGTTGTTGCTTAAGGCCAAATGCTGCCGGCTATTCAATAACAGCTCCTGACGAGTTATATTTATCCATTGTTATCGTAACACATGTTTCAAGTACTTTTGTCAAGGCCGCCCTTCACCTAGGCGAAACGGGTTCGATTCCCAGCGCGGTCGCTCCCGGTTTTTCGCACGTGGGAATCGTGCCGGACGATGCCGCTGGTCAGCGGATTTTCTCGGGGATATCCCATTTCCCCCGCCGTTGCATTCCGGTGCTGCTCCATTATCACCTCTCTTCACCCTCATCGGCTCTCAATAAATCGATGTTAAGAGCCACCCACATCCCCCCATCTCCTTACATTCTACTATTGCGCTATCTCTCTACGTCACCTGTTCCACATCCACAAGCCAATTAACGTCATTGGACAAACATTTTGCTTCCACAGTTTACACAGCGGTATTGATAACTTTATTACCATGCACTGCCAACTACAGCTCCGGTGAAAAACCACCACCAAAGCAAAATGTGTTCTTGTAGGTAATTTGTAGAGTGAAAGGAGAACTAAAAGAAGAGAGAGATTTAACTGCGATGGATCGCCCAACGCTCTCATGATTAAATGTCATATAAACAACGAATAAAAACTCACTTTTGTTATAAATTCAAAACACTGACGTACAATAAAACGGCGCCGAGTTTTTACAACTTTCGTTATTTTTTTACCGCATGACATCTGTAATGCCATTTCTTAAAAAAAAAAAAAAACATTTATTGGTAATACTTACAAAAATATGAAATTTTCACCACATTATATCTCTAAAGGTGAAGTTTCAATGTTGTCTTACCAAATATAAAAATTAATAACTGCTAAAGTACATTTTGTAAGAAGACACTGAAGTCTATGTCAGTATAGTTTAATTAAAGAAAGTGCCTATAATATAATATTTCGAAACAAGATACAGTTCAAAGCACCGTGGGATCGTACGGCTTTTTTGATTGGTTGAAACATGTTCTTGTTCGTGTTAACTGTCTGCGCACGAATCATAGAGGCACAGTTTCAGAATTACGGAATCCTGGGTGGCTCAGTCAAATGCGGAAATGACACCAGCAACCAATGGAGGTATTACGACAGTCGACGTGTACATACAGTGTTAAAGACTACTGTGTGCTCCAATTTTTGCGCGAAATGTCAGTGGCCGTAGTAATGAAATACGCCAGTGTAAAAAAAAATTTAGTTATGTTGGACGGCTAGGAAATAGCCTTTATAATGAGCGCGATGTAATTATGATTTAGGGTATCACATGTCCCTCATCTGAAGTGTGTTTAGTTTTCGTGTATCTTTGTGACATAAACACGTCTAGTGGTTTCGTTAAAGAGAACGCACCTTTCAAACTCACTGAGACTCAATTCAAGAGCCAGATAGGCATCACCCTTAAGGGGGATCAAACCCAGCCATCTTCGATTTACAGAATTTTGGCCGAAACTTGTATCACAGGTTTTTATATTTTATTTTCGGGCGTCGATAAGGTAGTATAGGTAGAGCCCCCGAGTATTTCGCGGATTGCGTTGGCAGCAAGCTAGGCTGGACGGCCTTCTAATTTAAAGTTTTAATTGACCGACGCATGAATAAAGTTATGAGGCTGATGGCAATGTTAATTTTACATAAAAAGGAAGGATGCATAACGTGTATTCAAGTAGATCTTTAGCAGGGCTTTCAAAAGTGCTCATTTTACCGTGAACAGTATATACAATAATGTAATGCTGCGGACTGCTGTTATCAAGATCATTTCCGTAGCCGCCCGCTAGAAAAAGTACTTATTTCTTGTAGGTTGTCACTGATCAAAATTTAATAGACGCAGTAGTGTTGTAATAGTCTGATAAAGCTTTGGAAACTATTATTTACGCTATGTCGTGCGAGAAATTTGTTTAAAACATTATGGTAAAAAAGTGAAAATCCAATATAGCGGGGCTTGATTCCCCTTGAGGCAACTTACCCCTGCCATTTTAGATTGTTTATGTGTTTTAAAAAAATCCGAAAGTACCCTTATACCCGACTAGCTATTACCCAAACACAGTAAAACAGACTTGGCGATTGAACTACTAGCTCATATTTACCTCACAGTATTTATTTTGCCAAATTTATTAATAATTAACTTTGTGGCGTAATTATGGCCTCGTATTTCTGCCACTGTGCTGGTACTGCTGTGTGAGGTCAATATAGTCCGTTCACGGTTTTACTTCCTTCTTTTCGGAATCCCTGCCGCAGTTATACTTTCTGAATATTCCTCCGCCTCTTGCAGACGAAATTGAACCAAATCTGGAAAATTACATCGCAGGAACAATTCACAGCATTCGTGCGCACTGTGCGTATACGCTGTTCACGGTAAAATGAACACTTTTGAAAGACCTGCTTAAGATATACTTGTATGCACGTTGTGTATTCTTCCGTCTTATGTAAAATTAACATTGCCATGGCCCTCATCACTTTATTCATTTGTCGGCCATGTGAAACTGTGAGATTATTAGAAAAGCCAACATTTTATAAATATGACAATTTTGTACACTGATGCGTAAAAAAATAACACAAAGCGAAATAAATAGTTTAATTTATCACAAACGGTTAACTAACACTTTTTATTCGACGGTAAGATATGGAACTACTTTCAATGTATCTTTACCAACTTTACCAGGGCGCATGTCACTCAGTGCGCCGTTGGAAGTATTGCATATGCAGGCATAGGCAGTGACTTCTTTCTAAGGTTGATTTCAAAAGTGCTCACTTTATCGTGAGCAGCCTATAATAATGTTTTGCATAAGAAGTATTTCTTACTAGGCATTGCTAATGCACTTATTTTCCCTCTGTTTTTATTTATATTGGTTGTAAATGAAATACTTTAATTTATAGATGAAATATGTGTAAAGGTTCACTATATTGAAAAAAATAGATATTTTCATGCTGACACAAGTATAAAATGCTTCTGATACGTGACGTATTTAGGAAACAACTCGAACACGTCATACACGGGGTCATTTTTTCAAAGGTTTGATTCGGTGAGTGTGAAGAAAACGTGAATAAGCTATAGCTAGTTTGGTACAGCAATACTTCCGAAAATTTTCTTTTTAAAATATTTACAAACAAACTATAAGAAGTATGGCGGGAGATGTTTCCCTTAACTCTCCTCGCGGATACTGCAACATTAACAAAGCCGAATAACTTTTGAACGCCACTCACGTTTTTGAAGTCGCGCAAGAAAACATCGCGTGTTAACTTTTTCGTGATAAGTTTCGTTGTTGCCAGCGATCTCGGAAAAAAATTCGCATTTCAAACAAAGGCCGCCTTACAGTTCTCGGGAATGAAAGAGCAGCGTAACGAAAAATCGGCCCAAAGTATCAAATAATTTAAACATAAGTTGCAGATTAATTGCTGCGGGACTTGAATGCCCTGCCATTACGTGATAAGCCTAAAAGAGTAGTTGTGGAGCTATTGATATTTTCACGGGTTTATACCAGAATAAGCCACATAACTGAAGGCCATGAAATATAAAGGAAGTAAAGTTTTTCTGCTGTTTTGAAGTTTAAATGTCAATGGGGTAATAATTTTATATTAGGAATTCGGAATTGGACTTCGCTCATTGTTTAGAGCTACAGGAAAGAAAACACGACTTTAAATAAAACTTCCTGGTTGGTTGATTTATTGACAAGGTATTTGAATGTTTGTAACTATAACGTGTGACACATTGACATAGGAGTGTAGTATGAACGCGGTATGCAACTGCACCACCTGTAATTGGACTTCGCTCATTGTTTAGAGCTACAGGAAAGAAAACACGACTTTAAATAAAACTTCCTGGTTGGTTGATTTATTGACAAGGTATTTGAATGTTTGTAACTATAACGTGTGACACATTGACATAGGAGTGTAGTATGAACGCGGTATGCAACTGCACCACCTGTAATTGGACTTCGCTCATTGTTTAGAGCTACAGGAAAGAAAACACGACTTTAAATAAAACTTTCTGTTTGGTTGATTTATTGACAAGGCATTTGAATGTTTGTAACTATAACGTGTTACACATTGACATAGGAGTGTAGTATGAACGCGGTATGCAACTGCACCACCTGTAATTGAACTTCGCGACTATTAAACTGCAAGGTATTTATACTAGTCGCGTGACTACACATGCCTAGTGTACGCTTGGTCAAGGGTTGAGTATTCTTTATAACTTACGTAGTTCATTATTTCTATGAATCACATCAATAGTTGAAACAGTATGTAGTTTTCAATTTTAAAAATTGCCAAATTTTTTTATATTCAAAAGTATAGGAGTATAAATCTCAAAATTATTAAATATGGCAAAATAATTGTCTTAAAATTTTATGTGATGCTAAAATGTTTATATCAAGAAGGGGAAAAAACATGCTTTAACAGAAGCTTGCAAAAATGATATCCCGTAAAAATTGAGTTTCATTTTATTTTTTCTTTGTAGTTTTACATTTTTTAAATTTTACAACAATTTTTTGCATGTTCTTATATTTATTTTGTGATTGTTATAAATTACTAATGCAGACGTGCCAAACTCGCTTTTTTCTTTGGTTTCATGCTAGGCTTTGATTCTCTACACGTTCTTGATTGCATTGGCAACTGGTAACTACATTGCTCTACTGGAGATTATACGGCTATCTCAATTTCACAGAGCGAGGGTTGCGGTGGTGTAGTGGTTAGACTATTCGCCTTCCACCAGAGCGAACCGGGTTCGAATGCTAGCGGGGGTCGCCTCCCCGGATTTTCGCGTGCGGGGATTGTGACGGGCAATGCCGCCGGTCGGCGGGGTTTTCCCGGGGTTCTCCCGTTTCCCCTAGCCGCTTGCATTCCGGCGCTGCTCCGCGTCCACCTCGATACACCCTCATCGGCACTTATTAACTTCAGAGGGCGTGAGAGAGCGCTGTTATGAAGTTAACTTTTGGCATGTCAACTCCGTACATGATAGGTAGGGATAGGAAAAATTCGCGAGTTCAATGACCTGTATGCTAGACTCCACAGTCATGTGTATACTGGAGCCTCAGATGTTTGTTCACTGACTGTTGCCCCAAAGAGTAGCCAGTGTTACTCCACAGCTGGCAATATGGGATTCGCTACTTGTTACCTTTCCAGTCCGCTATTGGCTCAGAGTCGTCCAGCGCATGTCTAATAAACTGCGATCCAATTGTAAAGCCAACTTCAGTGTGCAGGTGTTTGACGTCTATCCTGTCCTGAACTGAGCTCGCGAAATGTTCCTATCCCTAATGATAGGGGTTAGGGACGTAACTTAATTGAAAGATGAGATGGTATTGCATAACTGTTTATGAGGGGGTTTAATTTGATATGAAGAACAGACAATACAAGACACTGTAATATTAAGTGTTCGGGGGAGCTAATATAACTGAAATTCATATTAAATTGCATTATTATTATTAAATTTTACTCGCACCACTATTGGCAATGACTAATTGAACAGACCTGACCTTAACATGATGCCGGAGACTGCGTCTAGTAGAGCGGCTAGCAGCGATCGGACACACCCATTAAGCGATCTTGCCCCAGGCTGCTGGTCGGACGAGGAAAAAAACGCACACCCCCCCCCCCCCCCCCCCCCCTTAAGTGGCCAATATCGGCGCGTTGTTTGGACATAGCTGTCCCCGATCGCTGGTCGGTAGAGGGGGTTTCTGCTGCTGGCCCTTCTTCATGGGGGGATGTTAAGGGCCCTATGTACTGACGCGTTTTCTGTGAAATCGTTGTTTGCGCCTAAACGCGTGTCTCGGTAAATAAATGTTCTGGAAGTACGAAGTTTTTCCAGAAAGGATTAAAAAAAAAACTATTGTCTATATCGTTATATTTTGACTTTTACCATATTAAGTGTATTAATGGAGAAAAAAATCGTGAAAATGGTCAAATATCGCATTTTTAAAGCTTGCCTATGAATTTTCTTTAAGAGGTAAGAGAAAAGTGCAATTCATACGCACAAAGTTTGATCTGTGTACTTTCATCGCGCGTAACAAAACCCGACATTTACATATCTGGTGTAGACAGTAAAGCGTTAGGACGGAAACACTGCACGCCATGCGCGTAGGAGCGATGAGGCGCTAGGCGTGCGTGTTAGTGTCGCCCGTATCGCTTCCTCGCTTCTTCACCTTGAATGCGCAGGTACATAGGACCCTTAAGGCGCCCGTCTACCTGGCGCTTGATGTGCGTTGCAGAGTGTTCGGCATACACGTTTTCTACAAAACTATTAAACGTGCGTCCAGTGTATTGACATACGAAAAGAACACAGATTTCAGATGAGACCTGTTGAGTGTTTTCAAGACCTTGCGTTAATTAGAAACATCATTTCGGGGCACGCCAAAATGGCTAAAAACGGCTTTTTCAAAGCGCTGTATCTCGAAATGTACGAGTCAGATCCATACAAAACTAGTCAAGGGGCATGCATCGAACCTTCTTACACGCTTTCCACCAATAAAATAACAGGGTCGCCGCTGAAAGTCCCATAGGTGCATGCAACACGACGACAACCCTGCACGCCAGTTCAGAGCCTTGCACTTAGAGGCGATGGCGGGCTTGATGCGTGTGGCAGCGTCGCCTTTAACGCTCCCTCGCCTCTCGGCTTCAAACGCGTAAAAAAAAAAAATCTCTAGGTAGACGGACGTCTTGAGCTGAGGCTCGATCATAACAGCGCGGAGCAGGGCTCTCGCCGGGTTGTGCGAAACAGGGTATTGCTGAATACTGGACCACGGCCTGAGTGTGTGCGTGCGTGTGTGTGTGTGCGTCTGTACAGAGGCAGGGGTGCGTGCACGGGGAGGAACTCCCCTACCTGTTCGGGGCCCCGCTGGTCGGCGGCTTCAGCCACTTCCCGCGGAACTACACCAAGGCGGAAGCCGTGCTCTCGGAGACCGTCATGACCTACTGGAGCAACTTCGCCAGGACCGGGTAAGTACTAGCCCTCGCCGCCACACCAGCGCCAATCACATTTTTAGTTAACTCGCCGAGGCTCTTGGAGATTTACTATAAACACTACCGTATGGCGTATTATTGAATACTAAACATGCTCATAACGGTAAGTCGTATATGACGCCTAAAGTAATACGATTGGGTGTACATTGGATTAAAATATTCTAAACCAACAATAAGAATACAATGGGTATTATAGGCTGTTCATGGTAAAATGAGCACTCCTGAAAGCCCTGCTTAAGATCTACTTGTATGTACTTTGCGTACAAGTGATGGGCCTCATCACTTTATTCATGCGCCGTTCAAATGAAACTATGAAATTATTAGGAAAGTAAATGCTTTACAAATCCGCTCATTTTTACACTTCGATGCATAAAAAACACAGAAAGCTAAAGAAATAATTTTAAGTTATCATAAATCGCTACCTAACAATTTTTATTTGACGTTACGATATGGAACTGTTTTCTATCCATTGTTACCATCTTTACTGGGCGAATGTCCCTCAGTGCGCCTATTAAAATACATGCATGCAGGGGCAGTTACTTTTTTGTAAGGTTCATTTCTGAAGTGCTCACTTTAACGTGGACAGCCTTTAACTACTTTTAAGCATAGAATTTTAGGAGTACATTTTTGTTGTTGTCTGTGGCCTAATACTTTTTTTTTCAGCCAGTACATTCCATCTTAAATAGGCGTCACGCTCTGGTGTTGTATTTTATTATATATATATATATATATATATATATATATATATATATATATATATATATATATACATATATATATATGGAAAGATTCGTCACGTCAGTCATTGTGCATTGTTACACTTGGGAAGGCAAATAAATTCTCGTTGCAGGGAAATAATTTGTTCCTCGCATAAGCCAGGGAAAACATTTTATGCATCCACCCCACCTCCAAATCGATTCGCACAATGCTCGGCGTGCGGCCAACCCTTCAAGTTGCTGTGGTGTAGGCCTTCAAACATTTTGAATCAAATCTTTGAAAAATCACCCTATACATGACGTGTTATAGGCTGTTCACGGTAAAGTGACCTCTTTTGAAAGCCCTCTCATTTGGAATAATAGTAAAAAAAAAAAAGTGTTTTATTTTAGCTTTAGACGTAAACTTCCAAGTGCAGTGGAATATAAACACAATGTTTATTACTTACAAGGCAATATTTATTTAGAAATGTGGTTAAGGTGTAAAATATGGCTGAAAGAAAAAAGTAACTAGGGCCTCAAAAGTGTTCACTTTATCGTGAACAGCCTACATAAATATGCTATGTATCGCAAGCGTTTCATACCTGTTTTCATACAAAATTGACCTATAGTTGGTTAAGTTGTACATTTGCTTACGTTTTATTTATAAATTACGGTATCATTTTTAATTTTTCATTTATATGAACAAACATAGTGAGACGATAGATGTGTTTGTAATGCCTAGTAAGAATTAGTTATTATGCAATATGTTACTACACTGAATGCTCGCGAATGCGGTGCGTTGTCCTTTTGGTGTAATATTCTAGACTTGGTTTTAAGTTTTGTTTCGATGAGACGGAGGAATATCCTGGCAGTATAACATCAGCAGGGATTTTGAAAAAGTTGGAAATTGACTGTATCTGGAACGTTTGCACAGCTCTGTAGTCAAAGTTCTCCACGGTGACCTGCCGAAAATAGACCTTCGCCAAACAGGCGAACTGCATCTTTTTGACCAGATTTCTCCACTGGGATTTATTCTTCTAAGACAGAATCCCCCTAAACCAACGTCTGATTCACACGAATCTGTATTGTATCCTTCTGTAATCCTTCCTATGGTAGTCCTTTAGTTTTACTTAGTTTCCCCTCGATCTGCCGTTGGTCTCGGAACATGAAAGGCTTTTGACGCTTTCTTCAAACCCATTTGTTCTTTTCGATTTTTTTTTACAGCTTGTGCCTTAAAATTTGATCGATTAAGAGCTCATTTTTTACGGCAATCGCCATTTTGGAAATCAAACATTCATAACCAGAATTAAATTGTACCTACTGGAAAGAAATGTCTGAATCTTGCTTTATCGAATGCAGATTCAGATAAATAGTTAACGTAACTCAAAGCAAAACACTCGCCATTCAAACTTTTTCAACTCGAGGAAGCAAAAGGCACTGCCAGACACGAATATACAACAGTAACTTAGGCAGATCACCCTAGCGGTGAAACTTTGAACTAAAACCAGTAGTTTTCGTCCCAGATGTCAACGTCAGTGTGCATAGCTATGAAGATACACTGAAGGGGCTCATAATAGCTACATGGTTCATATCACTTTCACCTCTATGGTTGTCGTCTAAAAACTGTTCAATTTTGTAATCACACAAAGTGAAGAAGTGCTAATCGAGTTTTACGTAATCACTTTTAGGTATTAAACTTCCGGTAAAGACTACTTAACGCGCCACGGCGACATTCAGTACGCCTTTGTCTACACCATAGAATGAAGTCCTATGAGGTGAGTCGACGAGGGGAAGACTGCACGTCAGTTTAGTGCCTTGCGCGTAAAGTCGACCAGACATTCGATTCGTGCATCTATGTAGACCTTAACGCTCCCACTAAATACCTCCTGTCAGACGACACTCAGAAGTATTAGTATTGTGGTATCCACTGGAACACTTCACGTGACTGTACAAATGCAGAAATCACTATCAAAATGGTCAGAAAATTACGATTTATGTTGCATGTGAAAGAAGGATACACATATTTGGTAAAATCGTAAAATATTTCGATAGAATAAACACTTATTTAAATGTTACGAAAAATCAGCTATTAAGAGTCAGTTTTTAACCAGAATTCAAGCGTTTTTCCATTTTCGATGCATCAAAAAGCACATTTTGCAAAAAAAAAAAAAACCCCCCTTCAACAAGATAGACCATCACGATAATAACTACTGTTGTGCGTAATAAAACATTAGAAATAATGTTTTAAAATATTAGTAATAACTTATTTTAAGCACATCCATATCAGCCACGAAAGTTTTTTATTTTTATAGCTGAATGGAAGTGTATGGCATCTGTTCTTTAAAAAAAAAAAAAAAAAAAAAAAAAAACACACATTAAATAGTATGCTGGTGTTCCTTGGTGAATGATGGGGGATGGGTTTTCAGAGAATGCTTTCTAAAGTATAAAGAAAGGAAAAACGCTTAAGTTTTGACTAAAATTTAAACTCTTATTAATTGATTTTCAAATATTTAAATAAGAAAAGTTTAGCAAATTATTTTACGGTGTTACAGAATACGTTATTTCTTCATTCATATGCTGCACAAATCGTACATTTCTGACAATTTTTCGCCATGGTTGTATTACTTTTAATGAGTTCTTAATGCTGTCTTCGCTGTATGAAGCAGACGTCAGCGTTCAATGAGAAAAAAATCCCTCAAGTGTGTGACGTATCAATCGTTGTTGAGACTTCATTATTTAGTCGTACTCCGTCTCTAATGACCTCACTGTCGACGAGACATTAAGCCCCACCTACGTAACTGCCAACTGCCGTGGTCTTAAAAGCAGCTGTTGCTATAGTTTTATAAAGAGCCAGCACATTTTTATTGGTCCCGATATATAACGGCTGTTCAGGATAAAATAAGCACTTTTGAAATCAACCTTAGAAAAAGTAACTGGCCCCTCCCTGCACATATTTTAACTGGTGCACTGAGTGACATGTGCCCAGTGAAGTTTCTAACGATGGAGGGAAAGTAGTTCCATATCTTAACGTCGAATAAAAGGTGTTACGTAACCCTTTATTAAGACTTTAATTACATATTTATTTCTCTTTATGTTCTTTATATGCATCTATGTGTAAAAATGAGTAGATTTGTGAAATTTTCATTTTCTAATAATTTCACAGTTCCACTTGATCGACGCATGAATAAATTCATGGGGCCCATGGCAACGTTAATTTTACATAATGCGGAAGAATACACAACGTGCATACAAGTAGATCTTAAGCAGGGCTTTCAAGAATGTCATTTTACCGCGAGCAGCCTATAACATAGCTTTATGTTAATACAAGTATATTTCAGGGCAAAACATTTGTTCATCGCAACGCCTAAAGCGACTTATTTATCTCTGACTGAAAGGAGTTCCCGTTCCTCTGTGAGCTCATGTGTCACAATCATGTACAATTTCGGGTGTATGCTATACTTACGTCGATCGTGCTTTTCCAGGGTTGCAACGGGACCAGAAAACCTGGAAAACCTTAAAAAGTCAGAGAATTTTAAATGGTCAGGGAAAACTCGGAAAAGTTAGGAAAACAGCTGACAAATCCTGGGAATTTAAGCTTGTAATACGATATAATGTAATATAGTGTATGTATGGTCAAACATTCTCGATATCATCCCAAAGATTTCATCATAAAACGGATTGGCACATAAAAATAGTTTGCGTTTTGTTACAAATAGACTCGCAAGCAAACGATCACACTCTTTGTGTACAGGCTGTTCACGGTTAAACGGAGCATTTATGAACGTCCTGCTCAATATCTACTTGTATGCACATTGTGTAGCCTTCCGCCGTAGGTACAATTAACATTGCCATGAACCAGATAACTTGATTCATGCGTCGATCAAGTGAAACCATAGAAAAGTGAATATTTTTACAAATTTGCTCATTCTTACACTTGTATGCGTTGAAAAATAATGGAAAACAAACTAAATAGTTTCACTATTCTCAATTTAATTCAACTTCAAGACATGGAACTACTTTCACCACAGTCGTCACCAACTGAACTGGGCGCGTACCAGCCAGTGTGCCTGTTGTAATCCATTCACGGTCGCTTCGCACTTTTCTGAAGCCCTGCTAAAGTTCTACTTCCAGGATATTCCTCCACTTGATGCAACCACAGCTTAATTAATACTAGAAAATCAAACCAAAGGACAACGCACCAAATTCGTGCGCACTCAGTTGTAATTAATTTTGTATGAGAACTGTTTCTTACTAGGCACTACCAACATGCATGCTTTTATTCATATTTACTATAAAAGATGTATTATCATTTATAAATAAAATATTGGTATAATTTAATTTTAACTAAAAACCAGATACTTTTATGTTAAGAAAAGTATAAAACGCTTATGACGCATGGGATATTTATTAAACAACTAAACACGTCATACAAGGGGTGATTTCTCAAAGGTTTGTTTCAAAAAAAGTTATGAAATCCTGAATAGACTAAACAATTCATGCAGGTAGGGGCAATGACATTTTTCGAAAGTTGATTTTAAAAGTTCTCAGCTAACCGTGAGCATCAAATAATGTAAAAGATTATCAGAATCTGCAAGTTCTTTGAATCGCGTGTTCTTTTCGTGAATTTGACCACAGTTGTTTGGACACGCCCAGGACGGCTATTCAGCAAATGAAAGGCCAAAGGTCGTGGCCGTGTTACGTGTTGCCAAGTCGAATTAAAAAGAAGCATTTCACTATCACAGCAGGCAATAAATAAAAGAAGTGGTTGCCCCTTGCATGTAAAGAACTAGGAAGTCCAGGCTGGTGGAGAACGGGACTCACGAAATTCGCCATGGGATTATATTTGCTCACGAAGTTGGCGGGAACCCTTTCGCCCCGAAGTTCTTTCAGGCAAAACTGCCCTCCCCAATCCACACGAACCGTTTCAAATGATCCAACTTGCAAGGGCGTCGTGCACGTGAAGACCTGCAAAGCAGTAATTAGCGTCCACGGGGGGGGGGGGGGGGGGGTTCCATGTGCCTTGGTTACTTATTCCCGTGTCCTCGAGCAGTTCTTGACCCGTCTGGTTTTCTTGCAGGAACCCCAACGACCCTCAGGAGGGCGATGCAGCGGGCAGCCGACAGGACAAGACCAAGTTACGGCCGCTCGAATGGCTGCCCTACGAACCCATACACAAGAAGTACATTAGCCTAGGTCAGTATACAAGTTCCGCAATCTCCTCCATTCCCTCCTTCTTCTCGCACAGCTACCCGTAACTACCGTCTAGCTCCGAATTCCTCTAAATATTCATTTTAAAAAACTCGAGTGGGGGGTGAACCCAGAGCGAGGTAACACTCTCCGAGTGACGGACTTTCCAGCTGGGACCCGTAGGTTCCCATCGCTATAATGCAGGGGTTTGGGGAAACGGGAGTACCGCGAGAAAACCCGCCGGCAAGCGGCATCGTCCGGCACGATTCCCACATGCGAAAATTCGGGAGGGAACCCGACATGCATCGGACCCGGATCGCCGTGGTGGGAGGCGAGCGCCCTGGACACCCCGCCACCGCTGCCCCTTAAATACTCGTTACTAGTCTTATTAAAACTATATCCTATTCAAGGTACAAATGTTGACCTGACTTTGATTTTCTTCTAAGATAAACTTTTTGGTTTCTTAACTGTGGAACTCAGGTCTCCTTGCCTTACATTTGACTGAATTTGCGTCCATTTATTTTCATTTATATTAATTGCATTTAGTAGCGAAAGAAGTGTCAAAATGTATAACTTCCTGATTTGCGCGATCTTGGAAAACGTACTTAGCTATTTCGGCTAGTTTGTTTTCCAATATCATGTACCACTAGTTTTAAAAATTAATTATATAAAAGCGAAGAAAAATTTTTTTCGGCTTTTCCATTTCACTATTCACTAAGTTTCAGAATTACGTTGGTTGCACTTAATAGTAAGTACACGAGTTGATTTGTAAATATCAGCTGTCAAATATGCTTGTAGACTACGCCATCTGTCTTAAACAGGTTATTTTTTTAACAGTAAACAAGAGAAAAAAATAATTCAAAATATTTGAGCCAGAACAGACGATTGTGAGTGTGTAAATGTTACATTTTTAACAGCTAAAAGTTATATATATATATATTAACAATTCACCAAGTTGGCGGGACTATAAACGCTTCAATTTAAATATAAAATGCGTGATACACGAGTTACACGTGTAACTAACACAGAATTACCCCAAATGGCTCTATACTAAAGGTTCATCTCGAACTAAGGCCCAGTCTGCTGCTGTTCGGATCTCGCTACGTCATGTCACATTCGTGATAGCTTGTTCGTGGTTTCTTCACACTTGTTTAATCAAACCTTTGAAAAATCTTCCCATGTATAACGTGCTTGGTTGTATCCTAAATATGTCATGTATCGTAAGTTTTTTATATTCTGCTTACCAAAAAAATGACATATTTTTATTAAGTTGGTTATTTGCTTATATTTTGTTTATAAATGGGCATTTCATTTATAGTTCATATGAGTTGAAACAGGAAGAAAATGCGTGATTTTTGGCTATGCCTGGTAAGAAATGGTTCTTATGCATTATGTTATTGCATTGAGTGCGCAATAATGCGGTGCATGGTGTAATTTTCTAAACTCGATTAAGCTTGGTTTGCACGACACGGAGGAATATCCTGGAAGTAGAACTTTAGTAGGGCTTCTGAAACGAACTGGGTAGCTATAAGATATCTTATGTTGTCCCCGAGTTGTTTTCAGTGCACAAGCTGTGTACGTTTCTGCTGTACTGCCTGATGAATACCATTCATGGGGTAAGTGGTTTGTCTCCTGCCTGCCAAGCTATGGACCGGGCACTGCCAATACTCTAAGCTTGGTTGATTAACATTTGATAAAGTTACGCATCAAACCTGCATTTTTTTTTTTTTAAGTATGGTGATTCATTATTCAACAGTTGAGAGTAACTGCAGCGGAAAAGCTGGTGTTTGTGAGAAGAATACATAAAGGGTATCACACAAATTTCCATCTCTTGAGAATCACAGCAAAGATATTCCACAGCTATACAAATTCATATTATGTGTATATTTGCCAGTCAGTAACAAAACAGCACCGAGGCGACGAATTAAAGGGTTGCAGTCCCAGTGCTACGCATATAATACTAGTGCCCACCCCACGGTTCCAGAAGTATTTTGAAATTAATTAGTAAGTGTGTGAACCTTTGTATATTTCATCACACAAGTCTGCCTACGTCACTTTAAGTGTCACCGGAGTACTCACTCTCACTCACGTATTTAATAATAAATTTATGTAATTTTACACCCAAACATTATTTTTTTTTTCATATTTTGGCTGCCCATACGCGTGTACGTCTACGGGCCACATGCGCATTTTTTTTACGTAATGTTTAATCGAAATGCAGTAACAAGGGGCCACTGTAGCTGAGCGGTTAGTCCGCTCGCCTCCCACCAAGGCGAAGCGGGTTCAATCCCCGGCTGGGTCACCAGATCAGATTTTCGCAAGCGGGAATCGTGCCGGACGATACCGCTGATCGCCCGATAAGAAATATATTTCAACTTAATTACTTGAATTTATAATTACTGTCACGTCTCGTACTTTCTGTGTGACTTGACTGTGTGCGTAGCTTCTATCATCGGTACACTGTAAAACAATCAATCAGTAAAGTTCTTAAACATTAATGGAAGTTTTTAGTATACATAGCAAAGAAAATTTATCATAATGTATTTGACTCTTCGCTGAACAAAAGTAAGAACGCCATCATAGATGTCTGTAAAGACACTTATCATCCATGATTTCTCAGTACTCCTGAACACTGGTGCGGTAAATTTTTAAACAGTTTCTTAGAGTGAAACACCAGTAAATTTCAATTGCTGAGGTCGCTACAAGTTTATGTTCAGACCGCAAGTTCAGTGGCCGGCAGGTACCTGGCAGCGTTGCCAATGATGATTTTAATTTTAACCCGCATGTACAAGCTAAAATATCCGCTTTTACCCACAAGTCGGCAAAAAAATTGACGGGCAAAGAAAAAAAGCTTTAAAAATACTTAACAAAGATCGGTTTAAGGTGAATTTTGTGTAAGTATGACACGTGTGCATAAGAAACCGTTAATGTAAAATAAAGAAAAGAGTACTTTGTAGAGATATTCTTCTTTGTGAAGCCAACATAACACTTAAGATCAACACAAATACATTTACTGAAAACAATTCTGACTGACATTCCGCCATTGAGATCACAAACACTGGCTGAAGGAATAAATTTGCTACTGAGCAGTATTTTTTGTCCAGACAGTAGAAAAGGCAACGTGACCGATTAAGTAACCTTTGTGTTGGTTCATTAATTTTTTATTTCACTCCGTTAGTCCATTTATCCCATAGATTGTCTAGAGGACAACTAGGACATGGAGTATGTCAATTTGTTACATATACATTTTTAGCACCATGGAGTTTTATCACAGTGACCGAAAATGATAGATCCGCTCTAGGTCCTCATCAAAGTAACAATTATTAAATCTACACAAAATAAATGTTTTTGCATGACCATAGATAAGAATCTTCCCGACCCTTAAAATATTCATAACTATCGTGATATCATAAGCTTCGAATAACTTTTCATCACAAATCATACATAATATACTAAGTAGAAAATAGTAAACCAACACAACAACAAACAATAACTTATTTCATTGGTTATAATTCACAGCAGGAATATAAAAAATAAGTAAAAAAAAAACTAAGAATTAATTGAATATATTGTCCTGTAAGAGTGAGAATTTTTTTTTATTTTTTTTTTATTTTTGAAGAGTTGGCTGCATTCTAATTGCGTATTTTTGAAGCAAGAATATGACGTGGTCGAGGTGACCCAGGGTCGGTGATGTTGTTTGTCCTGTCTGCTACCTTAGCCAGGGGCAAAACTGCGACGTGAACCAGACATCCACTAGCTCCTCGTTCCTGCTTGAACCGCCTCAGTCACATCAACTGCACCTACCACACCGGGCCGCATCGACAGCCAGAACCCACGAGTGCGTAGTGCAGGTTGACAGGAACAGAATCTACACCTTCCAGCCGACAGGCACTGCGTGACTCGAGAGACCGTCCTGCTTTATTTATTGCGAGAGGTACTCTTGCAATCAATTAGTAGGTGATCCGAAACGGTGTTTAACCCTGAGTCACAGCCCTTAGGCGTGCGGGCAATTGTAGCAGCAGAAGGTGCCTGAACACACGACGTGTGCTATCCATAGACTAAACATGGGATAGGCCGGTCTCGCTGGCTGCGCGCAACCAAACTCCATGGCCACAACATTGAACTGATTTTCTGCCAACACGTCTAGCGAAAACGACATGGTTTGGATTTTAAGTTAGAAAACTTATTTGTAAACAAATGTTTTCAGTTGTACGTATGCTGCCTCTAACCAATTTATAATGCAGTTTGATTAAATTTAAACTTGTAAAAGTATTTTATTCATATAATATTGCTTGTCATTTAAATATTAAGATATATAACAAACACTTTCATCACTGTTGACCATGTGACTTTGACAGTTGTGTTCCTTTGGGGCAGGTCAATGTTGGGTACATGAGCAGAAGACGAATAATCGGTCTACCTCATATTTAGTGTATGGTGCAATCACCTCATATTCTCAAAAGGTCTGCAGGCCAACCAGGAAGTGTTATGTGCCCCTTAGGGCCTGTCGACAATTAGGCTATCCCAACATGTGTCTTAGGACAAGAATGCGCTGATTGGTGCACGTGACCCTCTGACGTCATGGCGCTGTCCCAAGCTGCCGTGTCCCAAGTCAACCTGTGTCACAAGTTGAAGCATTCGGAAAACTGAACTTTTGTCCGAAGTTGTGTGCATCTGTGAAGTGAAATGTTTAAGTTATACATGTAACCAATGGATGAGCAAGGTGCGCTTTCTCAAAACAAATATGATGAAATGGTAATAAATAATTAGGGATGTCTTCGTTCGGTCTGAGCAATTTTATTTGAAGGCTAAAAATGTTTAAACTTAAGTTTAAAAATTAAACTTGGATGTCAGTTGGTGAACTTATTTAAAATAAAACCGTTAATGCGTTTATTAAAAATAAATATTCAAATCAACCATTTCGTAAACTATAATAAACAATAATAATGTAGATTTAAACATCATTATGCAACAACAAATAATTTGCCGAATTTAGTGCGATCTAATGTCAGATTCTGAAAGTTCACTTCGGACAACGCATTTGTAGACCATATTCGGACCGCGTCAATGTGACGTCATTTGACGACGAGTTTCGGACATCATAGAAAAGAGATACATTCGGACACGTCCACAGGAATGGCCGAATGTAGACCCGGCCTTAGTGAGACAAGTCAATAAAGTGTATTTTCACGGAAGTACTCCCAGTGTTCAATTCACCGCAACTAATAGTCAAGGAGTTTTCCCATTGTAATTTAGGCTTTCGAAAATGGCATGCCACATGCCTTTTGCCAGGTGGACTCGTCCATCCCTTCAGGAGACGGCCACCTGGCAACACTGTGGAAAGTGAAATGCAGTGAAGTCAAAAGACACCACCGGAAGTGTCATACAAACACTTCATTATTAATTTGTTAAAGAGTTATTGTGTTTATAATGTAACGGTGTTTTTATGTTCATCTTTACAGTGAACTGCCTACAAAATTCACATTTCTTTTATTGTTCTTTTTCGTGTGGTGACACCCCCGTCAAAGTAACTTCAATAAATCTAAATAACACTTGGTAATTAATGGGGGTGTCACCAACATGTCAAACGTAATTAATATAAATTTTGTAACAAGTGCCTCATCCCATCTTCACCAACTCGCATTTGACGTCGGATCAAGCAAGTGGTCGCGGAATCCGATGCCATTTGTCACTTCGACTTGGCCACTCGAACGGGCCAGCATGTAGGCTCTGTTCACTTTTTATCTACTGTAGACTCTTAGCTTACCAGAACCTTTGTTTTCATAGTACCGAGGGGTGAAACCGCTGGCATCTACACTTAATGGAGTATTCACGCAACATCGTTTAAAATTAATTTCATAGATGGCGTACGTCAAATTTCCGCATACGGTCATCGGCAGACGGAGAGTGCCGAGTCTGATTTAACCAGCCACTGGTCACTTCGTGACTGTGAGTATCAGAGTGGAGTAAATGTCTCGACTAATCAAGTCTGTATTTTCTTCATTGTTCTTCGAAATGCTTAGAGCGCTGCACCCTCTTGCAGTACATCCAGGGCAACCATGTATTCCTTTTCAGCGTGCAGGGAGGATGAACAGCCTCGTAAGTGTTAGCTGTAGTGTAATTATGGCATATGAGATGGCCTTCAGTGGCGATGCGTGCTATAATTTCATGGGCAAGCTACTGTGTGCAGGGGGCAGTAGTCGCGTTGATCTTCCCAATAAAGGGGGAGGGGGTACGGGGGCTCTCCCCTGGAAAATTTGGATTTCAAGGTGCAGAATGGTGCCATTTAAACATTTTTTCGTACCTAAATATAACATACACCGCTTGTAAAAAATATTAATATTTTTTAACATAAAATCTGCCCGAGTGAAAAATATTACAAAGGTACCTTCATCAAACCCGGAATCTTGTCCACTCAAAATCAATATTATTTTAATGCCCGTCGACAGTGAGGTATTCACATACGGAGCAATTTTGTTTGTACAGAAGTGTAGACACGAAACATGATTATTCGTTTGTGTAAAGATGGTAAGCAGTCAACTTTATTTCTACCAAATCTTCAAGAGACAAAAACGAATTTATGTGAACTTCAGAACGCTCGTGTATTTGAACAGCATTGTACACATTGTTAAGGTCACAATACCCAGTTGCAGTCCACGCGTTAACATCCTTTGAAAACAATAAATATGGCCAGCAAAACAATTTTGTGTAGGCTGTTACATCCAGCTAACC
Source organism: Dryococelus australis (assembly GCA_029891345.1). Lineage (NCBI taxonomy): Eukaryota > Metazoa > Arthropoda > Insecta > Phasmatodea > Phasmatidae > Dryococelus > Dryococelus australis. The sequence goes on from CM057003.1 coordinate 42,475,964, forward strand.
ACGAGTTAACATTTTTTTTGGAAATTACGTACAAAATTACCTTTCTTGCGTGTTGTCGTGGTCGTAAGTTCAGGTGTCAACCTACCCTCTTTTATGATGTCACATCAATCCTGAAAAGTGAAATCACTGCTGGAGAAATGCTTCACTCGTAAGCCACACACACCACACTTACATCCACATGTTTCTGTTGCGCTCATTATAATCTACATGGTTCTCAGTCTCACATGGTAATTTTATATTTGTTATGTAGGGTATTCATCGCGCACGAATATGTATAACATTCTCAGCACCAAAACTAAATTAAATAAAAACAATACAGTTCGTGTTATGCGCGCGAACTTGCCCACGCATCGATCTAGTTACTGTAAACTACACCGCGCCAACTGCCTGAGCCTATACCAGCTTCGGCTATGTCCGCTTCAGTTTGATGAAGAATGCACTACCACCGTAGCTTCTAACACAGGTTGACGCAGCTATAAGCCCCTGCCCCTCCCCGGGCGGTCTTCCTACCCTGCCCCCCCCCCCTGCGTCGGTTGGGAAACCATTGTGACCGCCTACCTGCTGAAAGCATTACTTACAGTGCTTCCAAACATTTTGGTTTTGCTAGCCAACGAACGAGTTGTTTTCTTATAATGCACAGTATTGTTTCCCGAGTAGAATGTGTACCGCATGAGTGAAAAGTTACCTTAAAGTAAATATAAGTTAGAATTTAATATTTATTTTAAATATAACATTGTCAGGAAACTGTCTGGAGAAGCACTGCTTGCCTTGCTTGCCCTAACGAGACGCCGCTGATGGCCTTATAGTCTCATGGTATGTAACAAAGTGTAATGTGTAAATGCGCTGGTGAGTGCGCATGTGAAATCAATCAATCAACGACACAGGCCAATCACTAGCTCCATTAAGCTACGGCGCCGGGTATTTTTTATTACCTTTGCCTGAGGTAACAGGTGGGGCAGACCTCAGCATCTCCGGCCCTGGACCAAGCACCCCACACATCAACTGGTTGGATTTGTCTGGCGCCATAGCTCAGTGGAGCTAGTGATGAGGTAGTTCGGTCGACGGCCCAGAGGAGCCCTGGATGCCTCCGTCTATTGGTGGTTGGTTGCAGCTGTACACTCAAAGGGTAACTTACACGCACACGTGGAGACCTGTCAATGAGACTGTAGGCCATCTCGGATGCCTTAGTTACACTGATGCTAATATTGATGAGACTGTTGGCCTCCCCCGCACACCTGCAAAAGGGGATTACACATACACTGGGGGACTGCAAGTAGGTGCAGCATCTGAAATTTCCTGACGGACAATGAAGTAAGGCTTAAATGTAAACTGAATTAAAGCGATTTACTTCACTGAATAATTACACAACTGAGAAGCAGTCACGTCACAACTTATACGGGATCGGCACTTGAGGCCTATCAAGCCTGTACTGTAAAAATGGCATCGAGCAATGTGGTGATATTAGGTGATATATGCGGTCACTCATTACGCTTCCATTAAGTGGAAAGTGGCAGGAGGTCGGACCCTCATACTAGAAATGCAAAAGTTTCTTGTGAAATTACGTTACTATTTTTTAATGAAAGTAAAACATCCTATGGGCTGTTCACAATAAAGTGAGCACTTTTGAAATCAACCTTTAAAAAAATAAGTTACTGCTTACGTATATTTTAACGGACGCCCTGAGTAACATACGCTCAGTAAAGTGGGTAACGATAGATGGGAAGTAGTTCCGTATCTCAACGTCGAATAAAACGTGTTAGGTGACCATTTCTGATCATTTAAATTAGTTCGTTGGCTTTTTGTATGTTTTAATGCATCGAAGTGTAAAAATAAGCAATTTAAATAATTTTATAATTTATTATAATTTCACTGTTTCACTTGACCGACGCATGAATAAAGTAACGAGGCCCATGGCAATGTTAATCTTACATAAGGTGGAAGAATACACTACGTACATACAAGTAGATCTTAAGCAGGGCTTTTAAAAGTGCTCATTTTACCGTGAGCAGCCTATAATGTATGCACAGAGGGGTCCATGTGGAGCGAACTCCCTATACTGATGATCGGTCAAAGTACTGAATTGAGACTGGCCGAGTGGCGCAAGCTTCCGCCACATGCTACCTGGACCGGGGTCAAACAGCGTGTTGTGTTTCTGGCAAGAGTGGCCGTCCTTAATAATCAAATATTACAAAATCACCATAATTATTACATGCATCTTTGGTGACATTTCAAACTCTGGCAAATGTATTTTATGCTTGATGCAAGTAATTGATTGGATAAAGTCACGGCACTTGAAATAGTGAAAGTGGCATATGTGGCCTTTATAGGCAGTCCGCTGAAAAGAGTTATTTGAAAACAATCTTACACAATTATAATTAAAGCCCTTTTACAAATTAATATTAAAAGTGTTTGGATTTCACTTCCGGTGGCGCCCTTTGACCTCACTGAAATTCACTTGCACGCACCGTTGCCAAATGGTCGCCTCCCAACGGGATGGACGAGTCCACCTTGGCAAGGGGTTACGGTAGCCATGCTCGATGGCTTAAATTACAATAGAAATCAGCCCTCGTCGTTATTCAACACTGAATAAACACTGTGGGTGTAGTTCCAAAAAAACGTTGAATAACTGCATAGCACTGGGGATCACTTAACACAAGTATTTTGGACCTCAGACCTGTTAGTAGCACTGGGTGTTTGGTCATGTTGTATACAGCGGTGCCTGCTGTTCCATCATCACATTTATTTGCCTGTGCGCCTAACGGCTGTGGCTGTGGGGTGACGCTGTATGGGATTGCCTACTAATTTAATACAATAGTTACCTCTTGTAATAAATAATGTAGTACAGACGCTTGAGCCACAGGAAGGTGTACATTCCGTTCCTGATAACCTGTACTACACACTCTTGACCTGATGCGGCCTGGTGTAGATGGTGCAGTTGATGCAACTGCGGGGGTCGAAGAGAGCACGAGGAGCGCGTGGACGTATGTATCATGTCAAACGACTCCTCCTCTGGTGACCTCTTGACCGCGCAGGCCCCCGATGACCCACCACGCCACTAGGCACAACAGGTGCAGGTCGACTTCTGCTGGCAACACAGCTTCAGCATATAAGGCCCGCGTCGTTATGGACCGTCTCTGGAAGTTGCGAGACAAGGGTACTGTCCCCAGTGCGCAGCGTGCATGCATACCGGACGGTGCAAACGGCATGGCCGTTTGGAGCGGTCCTCCTCTACCATCTCTTCCTCGCTGCTGCTGCTGCTGCTGCTGCTGGAGTTGTGGGGGTGCCGGTGCATCGTGGGAGTTGGCGAGGGGGAAGAGAGGGGCCCCGGTGTAGGGCTGCGAAGCCATGTTAAGGCCCTTACACAATTGAAAACTTTAACATTTGACTTAACCATTTGATTCTACGTTTGCTTTCCGACATGTTGTTTCTTATGGAGCTTGACACAATGGAACTGCAGGTAAAGTCAAGCACACTTGACTTTACGATTTCGAAAAGTTGAAATTTAAAGTCTAATCCAAGCAGGTATTTTGCCTAGAATCTAACAGATGTTATGTGGAAAGTGCGTTATTTTATTGTAGGTCAATTTTAATCTCGGTATATTAAACAAAGCTCGTCTTAAATTAAATAAATTGCAAACAAATATAATGTGAAGAAGAAATAAATGAATAGACATATTTTAATAAAGTAAACAAATTAGTATTTTGTTTTGAAATTAACTTTTAATTTAATTTTGGGCCTATTTTTAAGAAATGTACGTAAAATATATTCCTGAATAATTCATAATTATTTACATAACAAGATACACATTTTTGCGAAGCTCGCACAACCAATGTTCAATTGTCTGAATTCTGACTATACAATATTGTATTGTGTATTGGTGGTTTCGTCAGAGGAAAGGAAACGCAAAGTCAAATGCCAAAGTTTTCTATTGTGCAAGAAGCTTTACACTCCCTCCATCGCTTTGGCCAGCGTCCCCTGGTTTGAGGTCTCCCTCTATTTGCTCCCCCTGAAGGCGTCGCGGCGATACTGTCCAGAGAGCTGTCCTGCGGGGAGCTCATTCCCACAGGCGACTCTGGCCGCTCGCCCTCGGCGACATCTCTGCTGGCCGGCTCCACAACGCTGGGCACCGTGATGCCACAGATTGACTCTACCGGTTCTGTTGCGTCTGATGTTTTACTGGTGTTCTTATTGGAGGTTGACGGTTCCCGGTGGACCCTGAAGATCAAAGAGCCGATTTATCTTTTGCTTTGCGGGGGTTAAAGTAAAGGTTAGGAAGTAGTACTCAAGGTATGACCTTTTAATAGGTATCGGCCACCTAGAGGGGAGGATGGAGAGGCCAGCGCTGGTTCCACGGGAAACTTTGATGCTTGTGTTCCCTGCTGGACGTTCTTATTTTCCCCGTGTCCCCTATGGGCGTCGTGACGTCGTGCATCGCGGTGTAAAAGAGGCGTTGGATGACGCTCCCGTCACTCACAGGACTTTGTGGTCCTGTTTCGCCTCTGGCGGCTACTCGTGTATCCCGGTCTGGTGTTCGAGTGCCCTCTCGAGCGAGCGTCTCGACGCTAGGCGTCTCCATCACGAGGCGGAGGTCGTCGTGGTGGACGGCGATCCTCCCCTTGCTACTCAACCGTACCAAATATGTTGTACAGCCCAAGGGTTTCACAACTAGATGTGGGCCGCTACAATTTTGTGCGAAACCTGCACAGAAGTTTTTGCCGTTGCTTTGTAAGCAGTGTTCTTTAACGTATACAAGTTGGCCTGGCGCTATTCGGCGTGGTGCTCTTGTTGCGGGGACCCACTGCACGATGTAGAGTAATACCTACCAATCTAATAATTGTTATTAGTATAATTTTCAAAACTAAATTAATAAACGTTTCTCTTGAGCCCTCACTAACAATACAGCACGTATCATTATAAGCAATAACATAATCTCGTATATTGATGCCGTCCGACTCACAAAGACATCAATATTACAGATACACACAAGAACAGATAAACTAAAGGAACAACGCCTACACTGTACAACACACTACACAAACAACATCACACTGACACCATCTCAACACAAACACAAACATCAAACACACGACGGACACCTCACAAAACGACAACAACCGTCGGCCCCTCTGACTCCGAATAGGATGACGGGGTGAGGGTTCAAGGGTGGATGCAGAGGAATTTTTACTTTTGGCATTTTTCAATTATAACGTAACCTTTTTTTTTTTTTTTTTAGATTATAACAAAATATAATTTTAAGCTTGTGTAGTTTTAAAATTTAACTAATTTTTAATTTTTATAATGCGACAAATTTAATGTTTCGACTATTTTCCAAATTTATTTTAAATTCTTGTAACTACGACTAGTTGTGGCCTTCAACTGGGTACTGGTGTAATTTTAATACGTTCTGTTCTGTTCGGCACGATGTAACGGCCTTGCACTTTGCGCGCGGTTGCCAGTTCGGCTTCTCGGCGCAGTTGCCGTGGTTCGTCGCTCTCTGGTTCGCCTGTGCTTCCTTCTCGCCGTCCAGCGAATTCCACTGGCGCTGTAAAATTGCCGCTGGCGATTGGCCCGTGGCCAAGTTCGCGCGTCGCCGCAGGGCGGATAATGCGGCGGGCAGATGTGGCGTAGTCCTCGCCTACTCGTAGGTGTAATTGCGTCTTCAGATTTCGATTACGCCTTTCGGTGGGGTTCGCTCTCGGTGGTACACGACTGTGAGTCTGCTGGTTCCACTCCCCCACCTAGTACATAAGTCGCGCCACGACTTACTAGTGGACTGGGTGCCGCTGTCTGCTAAAACGGATCTTGGGTATCCCCAGCAGGGATAGAATTTAGTCTCCACCCCAGCGTTACCAGACCGTACCAAAAAGTACGGATTTCTGTACTGTTTATCACCCGCCCGTAATGCAGGTGTACCTCGGCTCTGGCCGTACTTTTTTTCCGTGCGAAATACTTTTAATAAATATTTAATCTTTATGCAACCTGTTTTTGCAACAACAAAACGCATGTTTTTTTTTTTCTCATTTAACATCTTTCAGTGCAAAAAATAATACGCGCCATCACAAATAAGCATGAATGCGTGAATAACGCCGTACTTTGACAGGCTAACGAGCCATTTGCATATTATTTAAAAATAATGTGTGTAATTGAACGAAGTCCGAAACAAAACAAAAACAACTATCTATGGAATGAATGTACGGTAAGGAAGTAAAGAAATATACAGAAAAAATTTTTTTTTTCAAACATTAACATTATACGTAGCTTTTTTCTTGATTTTTTTTCAAACCGTACTTTGATGTTAAAAGTCATACCTTTTTGGGAAACCTGCCGTCCCATTTCGGAAATTCATACTGGCTACTCTTTAATTTTTACCCTTCGATGCATTAAAAAATAACAGAGAGCGAAAGGAATAATTTTAAGTTATCACAAATGGTTACCTAACACTTTTTGTTCCACGTCAAAATATGAAACTACTATCCAGCCATCGTTACCAACTTTACTGGGCGAATGTCACTCAGTGCGCCCGTTAAAATATATAGTGACTTTTTTCTAAGTTTCTATTCTAAAGTGCTCACTTTACCGTGAACAGCCTTTAACTGAAGATTCAGTAAAATAATCCTACCGATTGAGATCACTTATTCAGATTTAGAGTACGTTTAATCATATTTTTAAGCAGCCACTGTGACAAAACTTCTGGTAAATTCACGGTACTTTACTATCCATATTACCAGGAACATCATAGTATGCAGAATCACGAAAGTCATTTCACTATATATGTATATATATATATAATAAATATATATATATATATTAAATTTTGTATCAAATCCGGGGAAGTCAGTGTTTAGATAGTTTTGTGAAGCTTCTGTACTTGAGTGAGAAAGGAGGTCCAATATATAAGTTCTTTCAGCCATTTTTAACAGAAAATGCCTTTATTGTTTTTATCAAATTGCGGAGTTTTTCCATCTCTCAGAGAGCAGAACGCGAGGCTTTAGTATTTATGTAACAGACGCAAGCAGGGATCGGCCAAATACAGCCATGTATTTCTAAGCCATAACTTACTCAATATGCAAACTTCTCAACATAAATTACTAGCGGTTCCGGTGTATTTTCAAGTCTAGCCAAATATTACATGCATAATGGCTGACGCGGGTGTTGATTTTTCATGTTCAGGATCAAAAAGTTTAAATTTACATATCCGTCATAACTGTTAAAAAAAAAAAAAAACATCTGTTAATGTTGTGAATCACGATTGACACAACTTCGTATTTTAAGTCTGTCTCTCACATTTGAACTATCAGTCCATCGAGAACTACGACAAGATCATTATACTGGTCAAAATTATTTCGCCCAATTCAAACCCACGCGTTTTTTTTTTGAACGATGGTAACGTTCGATGAAAACATGAATGCTATTAAAATAGCCTATGTATAAATATAAAATTATCGCCTGCCACCAAAACTAGTTTTTTCATCTACAGGGCCTCAAATTTATATTTAAAAAAAAACTTGGCACTTAAAATGTTGTATGATTTTCCATCTGTTTCAGAAATGTGCCAATCCAAATGTCTATATAACATACTTTTCCGTAAAAATGATCCATTTTTTAAATTTAGTTTCGCAGAAATATCTTCAAAATCATTTTTAATAAAAAATAACAACAACTATGAATGTATTATTTATCAAAGGGAAACACTGGAAGTTTAATGTCACTGTATTAACTTATTTAAGACCCAGTAAATAAGTGTTATCAAAAATAAAGAAATTCAAAATTCGAAAATATTTTATTCTTCAATCTTAATATTCACCTTCGCAATAAAATGTTACATGCACAAGTTCATGTAGACCACAAGATCGTTTTAAAGAATAAACTATTTCATACCTGCTATTTTCGATGTTTTTAATTATAGAAAAAAAATTGCAACATAAAAATTCATTTGTTGTAAAAATACGTTATATGTAACATCTACCATTTGAGAAATCTTTGTCACTAGTATAAAATAAGTAATATTTCGCCATCCGAACTTCAGACGACTTTGTACCCACTCGCTACTTCCTCGTCAGTTAAGTATATATTCCTGCTCAAAATTGCACATGTTTCGTTCATAAAGAACGTGTATGATTAGGGGCAGGAAATTTTACGAACTCGAAATTTTTTGAAAACAAGATGGACTTCAAACACATCCACATATAGATTTAATTTGCAGTTATTATTAAACATACCCTGGAGGACTGAGTCAATAACAAGACTCCAAGATAGCATAAACGTATCTTATTCTACCCATCAGAGTTAAAACTAGCCACGAACAGTGGGCCGATCAGTAGAGGCCCGAGAATTTTGCGGGTTCATTTCTAGACAAGTTGGAATTCACGCACTTATACGTTCATGTTACTTTTGTAATTGGTCGACGTGTTGTTTGATACCACCTGGAGATAAATGAGCCAATACCAAACACGCACTAAATTTTGTGCCCAACCACCACCTTTTGCTACCACAACAATCAACCAATAAACACTTAATATCTGTATGAGAATATAGAAGACTGCGAAATCTAACCTACAGGTTATTTTTGAACTCACGAATTGCTCAGGTCTCTGGCCATCAGCCAACGGACAATTAGCTGACGTTCCAGTAAGTAAAAAACTGTCAAGTCTAGCTTGCAGGTAATTAAGTCGATATGTTTTCCTAACCGCACGTCTAGCTTATTCCTGTAAAATATTTTCGCCAGTTGCTGTCTGCAGTGCTTTGCATCAGGGAGCGGATAAAGTGATGAAACGTGAAATTACGAATTCGCTCGAATCGTTCTTTCTTGTACGACTAGCGATTATTATTTTTATTCGTTCATGTTCGGTAAATATATTTTTTCCACGTTGCGCGTTGTAATCAACGACACTGACAGCTCCCGTTCTTTGGTGCCAACAAAATCCACTTGAATATAAAATTGCAGATGTAGTCTTGCATCCTGGAGTTCAAAAGTACAACATGCAGAATGCACCAAGAAAATAAATGTGCGGATAGGAAAAATAATCATCCAGTGTATAATGAGAATTGAAGTGGTGGCTCAGTTTGTGTGTATACAATTCAAAAGTGAAACAAGGTCTCTTATTACACAAGACTGTTTCCTCGCGCCGTGGTGGTGTAGTGGTTAGACTACTCGCCTCCCGCCTAGGCGAACCGGGTTCGATTGCCGTCGGGGTCGCTTCCAGGATTTCGGCATATGGGAATCATGCCGGACGACGCCGCTGGTCGGTGGGTTTTCTCGGGTATCTCCCGTATCCCCTCGCCCTTTCATTCCGGCGCTCCTCCGTACTCACCTCACTTCACCCTCACCGGCTCTCAAGACCTCGATGTTAAGATCCGCCCAAATGTCTTAAACTCATTCGCTGTTTCCTGGTGACTTGAAACTTCGACTTCGGACCTCCGACGAAGTCTTTTCGCAATTGTAGCTTGCGGACGCTTAGTACAGATGGCGTTAAGGTATAGCGATTCCAGGGTTCTTGACATGGAATTATGCGTGGATAAAGTGATGTTAATCATTAGGGTATGGAAACTTCAGACTTTTCCTTAATGCGCCAGGTGGAAAAATAGAAACATTAATTAGCGGTTCGCTGAATTACGAAAACAAATCTTCAAGCTACGTTATCAATAATTGCAAGCCGCTCATTGCGTTATAAGAATTCTCTTAGAATTGGCAACTTTCAATCGTTTTGGAAAGTTTAAGTAGTAAAAAGGATGAGTTTAGTGTGTTATTAAATAAAGGTCTTAAAAACTTCTCACACCTCGGTTAAATGTAAAATATAATACTCTGTTATAGGCTGTTCACGGTAAAATGAGCACTTTTGAAAGTCCTGCTGAAGATCTACTTTTATGCACGTTGTGTGTTCTTCCGCCTTTAGTAAAATTAACATTGGCATCGGCCTCATCACCTTATCCATGCGTCGGTCAAGTTAAACAGTGGAATTATTAGAAAAGTAAATATTGTATAAATCCGTTCATTTTTACGCTTCAATGCACTACAAAATACAGAAAGCTAGAGAAACAATTTAAGTAATCACAAATGGTCACCAAGCACTTTTTGTTCGACGTTAATATACGGAACTACTTTCCTCTCCACCGTGACCAACTTTACTGGACTCAAGTCACTCAGTACGCCCTTTAAAACAAATGCAGGTAGGGGCAGTGACTTATTTCTAAGGTTCATTTCAAAAGTGCTCACTTTATCGTGAACAGCCTTTAACAGATTATATTGTGCAAAAACGCCTTTTGTCATATTACCAGTTATCCCACTGTACATTTGCGAGCGAACTTAACGGATGTCACAAAGTACGGTTTTTGCATCTCGAAGGAATGCTCATTTATGAATAACGACCAATAAGCGAGTTCATTAACCTAGGGCCTATAGCAAAGTTTCGCTCGTCAATTTTTGCATCTTGATCGCATTTTCCTACTTTATACCATATCTACAGTACTCGTTCTTGAAAATGAAAACGAAATTTCCTAGATATTCATAACAAAACCATATACTTATTTTGAATAATCAACTATATAGCTTAAAATCTGATCTTCTATAATATGAATACGAGAATACAGTATCGTCTTCCTAACTCCGATCATAACATGCGGATCTGTTTCTACTGTACTAGACAGTGAACGAGTTATGTTTTATTTCACACGGTTGGTGAGTTATTTGGAATCAGTTTGAATGCCACTGGAAAGTTCAGCTTTCAGAAGTCTTTAACCTATTTCTTTGCATAATTTTAACCCATTGTAATAGCCAACGGTTGGGATAGCCGCCTTATGTAATAGTGACGTTGTGCGCCATTTTCGGCAAAATCTCTTGTAATAATGTAGATGTAAAACTATTTGGTGTGACTTGGGAAAGATAATAATTATAATAATAAGGTTGTATGATTGATTTTTGGGCGCCTCATTATTCGTGATGTGACCTTGGTCTTACCACACTAGAACCAGAAGCTCTCCGGCGATGCTGTAAATCTCATACAATAGGGAACACATTCTAACAGTCACAGTACTTCATTTAAATAAAACATGTGTAATCTCGATAGCTAATTTATTAGTGAAAGTGAAATAATTTAACTCCGAATCAAATATGTTAGTAATTCAATAAGGCGCAAAATCAGATGTGTGCATGTGACAGAAATCTCTTTACTCAAAATTAAATTATACTTTATGAATGATTGACATAAATGACATATGACCATCCAAGTAAGAATAGGGATAAATCAGAATTATAAATTAAAATAAAATATAAGACTGAAAAATGCTGTAAAACTTTAGAGCTGCTATTAAAAAAAAAAATTTTTTACTTGAAATTTCAGTTCAAAAATCCTAATTAGGTTCCACCGGAAGTAGCCTCCTCTGTATTTAACTTTCCAGGAAGTTTTGGTCAGCTCATACTTAATTTCGTATGCTTCCTAGATCACATTCACTAATTGTTCGTTAGGCAATAAAAAAGTCAGTTCATCACATAATTATCTCCAATACGATACGTATTCTTCTTATCTCCTTCACCAAACAAAGTTACTCTGTATTTATATTGAAAGTTCAATACAAATCTTCAGCTCCTCATCACACATTGCTCCGGCTGTGCTAACTCACATGCGGTACAGCGGGACAACTGGTTTAACATACACATGGAACTCACAGTCAAGTCGTTGACAAATCAAAATAATAACTCCGTAAAATAAGTTCAGGTCCCTTAGAATTTAATACCTGCAAAATAGTTCATCTAATTAGCTTTGATACATTAATTTGCCTTGGCGTCACCTGAGGTCCATGGCGCTATCTCCTTGCATGGCGCCTACGTCGTAGTTCGGCGTCCTTTTCATCTCGTCACTTTAACACTCAAAAATAATAACTACCACTCAGCCTACAGCTTCTTCTTAATAGTAGCTGCCGCGACGATCTAAAACTTCACCCTCTGGGAGCATAATTTCTCACTTAATTTACGATGGCGTTGGAGTTTCAAAAGATCAAATTTAAACGGAAAATTTGACGCCTTACATGTTAGTGTCTTTCACAGAAGCCCCTCTTTCCAGCTTCCGCACCGCACCAACAAACAGCCAATCATGGTTCGCTTCCGGCTCCGCCTTCACAGAATAAAATTAATACCTAAAATATTACGTCTTTAAATCAACAAACAACCAAATAATTCAATTTAAAAATATGAAGCAATTACTGAGAATAAAATCAAACATATTAATACAATAATAAAAATAGTGACATAACCATGTGCAGAACTCAGAAAAACGTGTGAAAATTTCCATAGAGTAGTGGACTGGTGGTTCACATACATTGAAAAATTAAAGAAATGAGAGTGTTAACATAAAATATAATAAATATGTGGGAAAAAAATCATATTAACATCCAAATGATACATAAAATCAATTAAATATTTCTGTTAAAATATATTGTAGCTCAAATGCATATAATAAACATAACCTTATGGTTCTGTGTCCAGTCAACCTGTTACACACATCTTTACTGAGCTCAGAGATCAGGCATTATGTAAGAAGATTCATACCAAATGTGATAGGAGCCTCAGTGCTGAAATTCAGTGCTAAAATACAGTAGGTTTGCTACTTTCTCTCATTCTTCGAGCTACTCAATGATATTGCTTTTCTGTTCTAACTTACTTCAGTATCCAACACGACTTGCTGCAAATAAAGCCTGAGTTCAGCCACTGATTGTCACAGCAGTTAACTTGGAAAGATCGTACACTTTCCGTGGCAGACTATTGTTCTCTCTTTAGCAAGGATGTGACACAACGAGTATATATTTTTAACCAAAGATAAACAACAATGAAAATACTGGCTATCGTGAAGCACTGGAATAACCAGACAGACAATAATAAATGCACTCAGGATAGTATATCAGAGCAAAATGGAATCACCTGAGTTTATAAATTATATATACCAACGTGACTATCACTTCAATCGCTTTTTCGCTGTTAAGGACATTTAAGAGATTATAAAATTATTTTGTAAATATTAATCATATATTTTTATTGCGATGTAAAATAATAGTCCGAAAAAATGTATACAGAGGAGGAAAACTGTTTTTAAAAGTGAATAAAATGAATTATAAATATTAAAAAATATATTTTATTTTAAATCTCAAACTGAAATTTTAATATGGTATGCTAGACCTCAAGACAATTTTTCGTATTTGAAGATGACTTCAAGACTATTTCTTGGAAATTAGTTAAGCGGTTCCCCCGTATTTGAATATTATATTTTTGAGATAATATTTAAATTTATAAAAGCAATGAAGTTAAACTCTGAAATTTAAAACAACAGTTGAACCAAGTGTCGGATAAAAAAAAATTGCCACATAAAATTCCTGTTACTTCAGAAAAACTTTTTGTTAAAATTAATTATTGAAATTTACACGAACTGATATTTTAGATAAAAGTATATTATTTAAGGTGAAAAACAGGACGGATGTTATTTTTCAAACATGTTACAAAACTATAAAATATCCTCAAAATAAAATCGGGGGGGGGGGGGGATGAGTCGCTCTTGAACAGTCTTAATAGAGCACTTTTGAACTCAAACTGTTAAAAAAGCTACTGCCCTTAGCTGCGTATTTTTTCGACGCATAAGCTCCGGCCGAAATACTGGCATTAAAGTTGGCAACGTACTAGTAAAATTTGTTCCACGTATTAACGTCGAAATAAAGAATGTGACATTTGAATTCGTGAACACCGAATTTGTATCGTTTACTTTATGTTTATTTGATGCACGGTAAGAGTAATAACTGGCATATCATGAACACATTTACGTTTCTCAAAACGACGTATTTACACTCGATTAACCCATGAGTAAAGTGGAAAGGACCAGGGCAAAGCTAACTTTACATCCGTCACAAGAATACAAAATGAAAAGAGAACTAGATACGAAGGAGAGTTTTACAAATGTTCTCAGTTTACCATGAACAGTCGATATATAGTCTATTCGCGGTTTCTACACACTTTTTAAATAAAACCTTTGAATAATAACCCTGTGTGTGACGTGGTTGATTCACCTATTATACGCGTTTCATACAAGTATAAACTCAAATGATTTTTTTTTTTACTTAAATTGACACTAATTATATTCCGTCTATAAGATATAATATTTCATTCCTAATTAATATTAATATAACCAGGGGGAACCTGTGCTGGTAATGCCTAGTGATAAATAGTTCTTATGTAAATTCTTCCGCCTAATGTAAAATGAACATTGCCATGGGCCTCATCACTTTATTCATGCGTCGGTCAAGTGAAACTGTGAAATTGTTAGAAAAGTGAATATTCTACTTATCTGCTGATTCTTGCACTACGATGCTTTAAAAACGGACAGCAAAACAAATCATTTCAGTTTTCGCAAATTTTTTCCTGACACGTTTAATTCAACGTTTAGGCATGGAACTACTTTCTCTCAATCGTTACCAAGTTTACTGGGCGCATACCATTTACTGCACCCGTTAAAATTAATGTAGGTAAAGGCTGTTCACGATAAAGTGAGCACTTTAGTAATCAACCTTGGAAAAAAGTCACCGCCTCTACCTGCATATGTTTTAACGGGCGCACTGAGTGACGTGCGCCCAGTAAAGTTGGTAATGGTGGATGGAAAATAGTTCCATATTTTAACGTCGAATAAATAGTGTTAGGTGACCATTGTGATAACTTAAATTATTTATTTCCGTTTCTGTTTTTTTTTATTTTATTTTATTCATCGAAGTGTAAAAATGACCCAATTTGTAACATATTTAATTTGCTGATGATTCCGCAGTTTCACCGGACCGAAGCATGACTAAGGCGGAGGAATACACAACGCGCATAAAAGTATATCTTAAACAGGGCTTTCAGAAGTACGCGTGTTAACGTGAACAACCCATAGCAGCAGTGATATTTTTCAAAGGTTGATTCCAAAAGTTCTCACTTTATCGCGAACAGCCTTTAAAAGTGGGAAGCCAGTGAAACACCTTCTAAATAAACCAGCAAGTTCTTTCAAACAAAAAAAAAAAAATGTATTGAACGTGACATTTCGTGAAGAATAACAGAAGGTTAATAAATCTTGCCAGTGCTTATGTTTAATTTTTTTCCCTAGTATTTGACATTAAAATTTAAATTTACAAAAAAAAAAATATGGAGGAATAATGTTTTTAAAATTTTGTTAAAGTGCAGTATTCTTCGAGAACGTTTCGTTGAATATATATTTTGTTTGGAACAGTTTTCAGATGCATCCAGAAGGACTTTGATTCCCAACCCGTTTATACTCCGCGGCTGCATGCTTGGCAGGCAGAGCAATCCATTCGCGATTATTTCACACTTTCCTGGAGCCCTGCTAAAGTTCAACTTCCAGGATATTCCTCCGCCTCGAGCAAACTGAGCTTAGCCAAGTCTAGAAAAATACACCAGAGGACAACGCGCGGGATTCGTGCGCACTCAGTTGTAATGATATTTTGCCTGAGAACTATCTCTTACTAGACGCTACCAACACACATGTTTTGTCACTGTTTTCATTCATATTTATAATAAATGAAATATTATAATTTATAAATAAAATATTTAAACTTCGATTTAACAGAAAATATGATTTTTTACTACCTTAACAGAAGTATAAAAACTCTCGCGGTACATGGCATATTTAGTAAACAACTACACACTCCATAAATTAAGTGATTTTTCAAAGGTTTGATTCAAAAAGCGCGAATAAACTGGAATAGACTATAAACTATACTCTGTTATTGAAGTGGACATTTAAAGCCTTAGCTTCCCATGCCCCCCCCCCCTCCCCATCTCTTCGCCCTCATTGCACCTCTTCCATCAAATACGGCTTCGGAGTCCGACCCTGGTGACCTGGACAGCGCCATAAATCAATAAGGACTCACAAGCCGACTGCCATAACCTAATTTTAGACACTCGGTGACCGGGCCAGGAATGTTTTCTGCACTCCAGAACACAAGCACAAAATACTCTATAAATGAAGCGACGTTTCGCTCGATAGCTGTCGCCCTTTGCTATGTTCTATTACTGGCCTTCATGACGGGCAGAGTTCGCCGGTTAGGATACACAAACCTTGGATTCGAGTTTCATGGGTAATAAAAGTGTATACGTTAGGGAATTCTTCTAATTTTCGCTCGGGAATACGTTTGTATAGTATTTTGTCACCCCCCCCCCCCCGCCTTCTTTTTCCAACACGGTTACGTTTCTTTTTTTATACACAGGCAAAATCATTTCCACCAAATAAAACTACTTCGCGTTATTTTACTGTTCAAATTAACGTCTAACTCAATTTTTTTGTAATATCTTTGTAACATCTAATTAAATTTCATTAAATAAAATGTAGGGCCTACTGTTTACGTATTCAGACGAATTAAGAGAGTAGTTTTCAGCTTTAGTTTCTAAAGGGTTTTTATAAATAAATGAATATAAATAGGGCTGCTGGTACGCAAAAATTGAGAACTTTTTTTTAACAGTGTTAACTGAGTGTCCAGAGGAGGCCACGGTGGCTGAGCGATTAGCCTGCTCATCTCCCACCATGGCGATCCAGGTTCAATCCCCGGCCGGGTCACTCCGGATTTTCGCACGGGTAATCGTGCCGGACGATACCGTTGGTCGACGGGCTTTCTAGCGGATCTCCCGCTTCCTCCGTCCTTTCATTCTGGCACCGCTTCATATTCACCTCCATCAGCCTCATCGGCTCTCAAGACCTCGTTGTTAAGAGCCGCCCAAAGCTTGTCACTTGTCACTCGAGTGTCCGGAAACGTACAAGAATACCAGAAACGTAAAATCGACAATAATTGTGCCACGTGATGTGTTGCCCCAGAATCGGCAGTTAAAAGTTGAGCGTCTGGCAACATCGCATCGGAAGCGTTGCGCGTAGGCGTACAAAAAAATCTTCTGAAATATGATGTGCACGGAAAGTAACAAAATACGCAGTGCATGAATGATTGTAAACTGCGGTAAATGATACACCGTTTGGGGATTTGAACTATAAACCATACGCTCACGAGCCAGACGAAATCGTATAATGCGCTCTATCTCTGATCTTTTACAGTAGCGTGGCTACTTCCGTCCTACGGCATGCATCGGATGCGATGTTGCCAGACGCTCAAAACGGGCGCAAAACAACACCAGACACAACTTTCAACGCGACAGATGGCCTTACGCTACTTGTCGATTTCACTTCCCTGCATTCTTATAAGGCTGTTTCCGGACACATGATATATTAAAAAACGTATTCAACGTAAATATCTCTTTTATCGAATATTTTTCAAATGAATGCTCTTTAACCGGCTCAAGATTAAATGAGCAGTCAAGAAATCCCTGATCAATTTTTCCGGCCATAAAGTATCCTTCCACAATACGTAAGTATGAACATCATTGCAATGTGTCACCATCACTTCATATTCCTCTGATTCAAATCTTGAAACGCGAACTTACCTGCATCGGGACAAACAATTTTTGCACCGTGCAATATTTTGTTACAGCAACTACTTTTACCGACAGATGAACGACCCCAAATTTAAAACTAATTTTTTTGTGGACACGAACACTGGCTATCTAATAATTGTGCTGGTATACACACTACTGTACCGCCCATCAAATGTGTCTTTGCATCGAAATAACTGACATTCCTTCGTGAATCTGTGGTACCCATAAAAATCATTTATATATAATATTTTTAAATAATATAATATATATGTGTATGTGTCGAAATAATTCAAACCACAGCATCTCTGGACTAACAGACACAAAAAACCTTGTAAAAATGGTTTGGATAGGTCATCAAGCATTTTTTTAATTATAGCTGAAATTAAGCCAAATATCGCAGGGAGTCTGCAGCTAAAGACTGTTCACGATAAAGTGAGCACTATTGAAATCAACCTTAGAAAAAAAGTCACTGCTCCTACCTGCATATATTTCAGTGGGCACACTGAGTGACACGCGCCCAGTAAAGTTGGTAACGATGTAGGGAAAGTAGTTCCATATCTTAACGTCGAATAAAAAGTGTTATAGTCTATCTCATATAAGATGGCAAGATTGTGACAGTCCGTGAGTGGCAACTTGACGTATACGAAGCAAAGTGCCGTTTACAAAATCGCGCATCAGCTGATGCACGAACGAACGAAAGTTTGTATTAAGTTGGCTATTCTGGGTGCACTGGCGACGCACATCAGACAAGTGTAAAATACGCGATAACAAATAGTTCCCAGATTAATTAATATATTTTATTTTACGTGGTCACAAAACAGAGGTTGTAAGTGCTACAAACTAATTTTGGTGCTAAAGTAGTAATGTATAGGTGTACAAAATCAAATGCACAATAAGACGATTCAGAGTCGGATGAAAAGCGACTTCAAACCGTAGATCTGTTCATGTCGTATTCCTTCTGTCCAATCCATGCTTTCCATATGTGCTTGATATTGATTCCAAAAGCCTACAGAAATATTGCATGATAATATTGAATTTTTTTTTCAAATAATTTGACGAAATATATTTAAAATTTGTGTCGTTCCGCGACAGTAATAGGAGAAAAGTTAAGTTTTAAAAAGCAGGATCTAGAGGCGACGAACCTGCTGCTATCTGTCGGCTCACACTCTTTACCATGTCGTAGGCGCCAGCGCCATCTGTAACTTCTTTCTCGAACTTAACCAGCTATAACGCTCAAATGAATATGTTTCGTATGTAAAATAACAAATTTACGAACAGATACCAATAGTTTTATTTTTCCGCGAGCTCTGCATATTTTTTAAAGCAACATGTATTTCGTGTACATCGATTTTGATTACTAGTAATTTCTATTGGGCCAGTAATTGTACGTCTATGTCCAGATAAGTTAGAAGAGTCCAGATAGAGCCTGTGCCTAAGAAAGTGTAACCAAACAAACCTGATATGGCTCACACCAACATGACGGTCGTGTTTACATTCTGAACAAACATCAATGTAAATAGGGACGTTTGTTATTAATCTGTTAAGCAGACAGATATGCTATCCAGTGAAGTGTATTTAGAATGTAAGCAAATGGCAGTTTGCATATTTTCTGGCAAGAAACGACAGCTGTTTCAGCGACTTAGAAGTAGTTCCGGCAAAAAAAATCGTGGCCTGTTCCACAGAAACACAGTAGGCCTAGGTATCGAATTTTTGTATGAACTAGTTCCATCTTCAACGTGCTGGAGATATCGCACTTATTTGGGCCTTATTCTGGTAGATCTTGCAAAGACAGGAGAATTTTAGTATGTTTTAAAAGTTTGTCTGCCTGAGGCAGTGGGGCCTAGGCACAATTGTATGCATTTCACCAGTTACGACACAAAGCTAAGTGTAAGTCCTGGCTGTAAAACACTGGCGTTTCCGAATAAAGTTTCAGCGCATTTTGTCAAGAGTTTTCAGTTTTTTGTTACAAAATAGGTGTTTGCTTTAAATATATATATTCAAGTTCAGGGACAAGTCCAATGTCTTGACAACATTATCAATTTTTAGCTCCCAAGTCTCCTAACCATGCAAGTAGAAATTCGGGCCACCAATATCTATGCGAGTCCAATTAAAGTCCCTAGTAAAAGATTGGTTTTCATAAACTGGGATCAATGATGTATGCTTTGCTGTATATCAGAGCATCTGCCAATGTTAAAGCATACTTCATTGGGGGGGGGGGGGGTAATTCACCTGTACAAACTGCGAAGACATTCACTTGTCTCGTGAAAGTTTAATAACAATAAATGTTGCAGTCACAGCCATGTTTATCATGCATGCTATTCAACTGAATTGTTTTGTTACCGAACACCTCCATACCAATATTGTCCTAGATTTCTTCTAGCTCCCTACACTTCAAATTAATATTTGTATTATGTGATTATAATTTTTAACAATATTCATCAATCATATTTATATTTTAATTAAATCAGTTATGTGAAATTGATTGCTGTGTTTTGAGTAAAAAGGCAACTAAAGTTGCCCCCCCCCCCACACACACACATACACACGCAAGCACACGCATACACGCACACACAAGTATGACTAAGGTTATTACAACTGTATCTCAGCAAAAATACTTATCAATGATGTGTAGGATCCAAAAGAAAAAATACTCACCTGTTTAAGAGGTTTGGGCAGCTCTTTGCAGCAGACGTGTTGCATAATAAGCTAATTTACATTAGCTAAATTAATGCATTGATTCTAATGAAATAATATTGGTTCAGCGAAACCTTTCTTTTTAATTTTTGCAGTACTGTAATTAATTACTAAGAAAGAAGCACTTAAATTTCGCCACGTCACATATGAACAACCTGTACGTTGGGAATGATTAACTCAAGCACCTTTACAAACAAAAAAAACTAATAAAGTTATAGTTATGAATTAAAAAAAAAAAAATTCACATTCCGTAAAACTCCATACAGTAGGTACCTTAAAAATGGATAATTGTTAGTGATTTTTAAATGGTTACATTACACTTTATCCTGAGAAATCAGAGATTTATTTACGCTACATATTTTTGCAAAAGAAGGGAAGTAAGGGGGGTCCATTTGAGACATAATATTCTGTTAAGACATTTTACATGTAAATGTAAAGTTACTACTTAATAAATGATTTTTTTTAAATTAACCATTTGTAAGGCTATAGTCAAACTGCTGCGCAAACATACCAGTACCTGGTAACTTAATGCTTCTGAAGCTCAAACTTCTTTAATCTGCCCTCCCCACCATAGCGCGGTTTAAGTACAAAATATTAAAGCTAGATTAATGCACACAACTGATGTGAGTGGAAACAAAGGCTGATCTGGTCAAATATGAAGAAAAAAAGTAGAGAGTTCATCAAATAAATATACCCTTAAAAAAAAAAAACGGCAAATTTAAAGGTTTTGATTTATCCGCAAATCAAATGTCTGTGCGTGTGGTATTCTAAAATAAGTCAATTTATGTGTAATGGGAATTTGGTCTTGTAACAACTATGCACTTTATTTGCCAGTAAAATCATCTGGTTTCTATTAAGCGAAACAGCCTATAGGCCCTACCCATAACAAATGACTGGCACCATACTCGAATTGAGGCACATGGCAGCTAAAATTTTCGCGTGATGTGAAATAAGTGAAGGCGAATTAGCAGATGTCGTTAAATTTCCCTTTCGTAGCCCCTGCACTTGCAAAAGCATGTGCTTCTGAGAACTGGACAGTGGCTACTATTGAGGAATATGAGATCTAAAGTTTTTGGGTGACGAGAGACATATGAAGGAACTGTAAAGCGTCGTAAGTACTGGCGGTTCGCCTACCCGAGCGCCTGCACTTGGGCAGTCGGCACAGCCCAGCCGGCGGCAACAAACGTTTCCTTGTGGAGATATAAAGATTTCATCATATTATGGACGTCTAGCACGTTTATTTAGTTTTTTTTTTTTTTTATACATAGTAGTGTATTGTCACGTAAAGTGAGGTGTGAACGGAATGAACCGGTCACAGAGTTGGTCTTACATTAGCAGTTAGTCAATCACAAACTTGTAGCAAAAATTTAAAAATGTGCAGTGAAATTGTCGTCTGTATTTTATGCAAAGTTATAATAACCATCATACCCATCCAAGGTTTAATGAACAAATACAATTTAAGATGTTAAACTGACCACTGATATGCATTGTCAATGCTGCTGGTTTTAAGTCAATTTACAAATAAAAAACCAATGGTAGTCAATCACGATAGTCAATATATCCACCAACACACAATTTTTAATATAAAAGTGATCACTGATAATTAAAATTCTACTGGTTTAAAGTGAATTTCAAAATTCAACGCTACAGCAGTAAAAGTGTCCCGTAACAAATACAATTTCAGATATATAAATCTGATCACTGACAAACACAATGCTGCAATTTTGAAGTCAACTGACAAATACATAATTTATGAAAATCACTCATAATAATCAGTACAGCCTATCCATCAAAGTGTCTAGCAACACATACAATGTCAGTTATAAGAATGACCACTAAATTCACAATTAATTATCATAGTTTTAAGTCAATTTACAAAAACAAAACTAATAATAGTAACCCATAATAATTTATATATTTTTAAATTCATTTATAGAATGTCCCAGAGAGCACTGCTCTATTCAGGAACTGTACATACATGCCTGTCTGAGGCTTTCCATGGATTTATTTACACAGTTAAGTTGTTATAACAACATTGCATTACAATATTTTCACCTATTATACTTGACACATTGTACGACAACAGTAACAAAAGTTCAATATGTGAATTGTAAGATAAGTAAAAGAATCCACTATTTTGCATTTCCGATCTGTGCAATATTCAAATAAAAAATAATTTTAATGAAGCTTATCACTATTCCCACATAACATATTATGTGATATAGTTCCACGAGATAAGCGAAAGTTGGCCTACAACATTGCACTTTACCTCTAACATCACTAAATTGTTCTTTACTCTACATTCTACAATGCACTATATCTACTTGTAACATTACTACAGTGCTCATATCAACCAACAAAATATAAATGCACATAGCCTCTGATAAATGTATATTATACATGTATATATTTGGACATTATACATGTATATTATAGTAATCTGGATTAAAATATTTGTTAATAGCTGAATATTAACCCTAGTGGGTTATTAAAACATTGAAAACTAAAGTTAGCACAAATGTCAAATGTATGGCTCATAAATTACCCACAGATACTTTTCACTTCTTTTTCAAATACACTGGAAACTTTATTTCTTTGATATTAGTAGGTAAACTATTATATAGCTTTGCAACATTAGCCATACTACTATTCGTGCCATACTCCGTTGTTCCAACAGTATTGCTGTGTATGTTTTTAATTTGTTTAGTTTTTAGTTTTGAATCTATTAACGTCTTCATTATTAGCAACAGGGGGCATTACAATGTGTTTGTTGATAGCTTGATACATATAGGTTGTACTTTCATCTGCATAATCCTTCAAATTGTCCACTTATGTGGACAGCAACAAAAACATTTTCAGATGTAAATCTAATCACTGATAAATTAAAGCAAACTGAAAAATACATAACTAAAGGCTGTTTACGATCAAGTTAGCAACATTTGAATAATGTCACTACACTGGACTTCAGTCCAGCCGTCACTAACTATACCTACCCGCATATAGTTTTACGGGCACACTGACCGTCCTGCGTGGTCCAGTAAAAGTTGGTAACGATCGAAGGGAAATAGTTTCCTGATTTTAAATTGTTATGTTAACATTTGTGAATAATGAAATTATTTACTTAGCTTTACGACTTTTTTTTTGGTGCATTTAAGTGTATTAATTTAAAAATTTGCAAAATATGTAATTTTGTAATGCCTAATTTCGTCGTTTCACTTGACTGACACACAAGTAAGTGATCAGCTCCGTGGCAATGTTAAATATACATATTGTGGAAGAGTACACAATGTGCATCTTAAGCAGGGCTTTCGAAAGTGCTCAGTTTTCCATTGGCAGCCTATAATTAAAAAAAAAAAAATCACTCATAGCAAACATTACAGCCTCTTCTTCATCGTGTCCAGTAACAAATAAGAACTTCGGCCACGCAATTCATAAGTAATAAACACTATGCTGATGAGTCAAGTTGTTGATAAAATTAACATAAATACAAAGCAAATAATCAAAAAATTGAAATAAAAAACGATTTCAGCCATAGGCCTAGCTACTGGGTTTTTGCAGAAATAGTAGGCCTGCGCCCTCACTTTAATATAATTCTTGTAAAAAGACTCATCAAATGAAACTTATTTCGTCAAATTTGTTTGGTCCTGAACATAACACATAAGTGTGAGAAAAAGATTTATCTGCACAATCCAAACATGTTTTCATTGCACAGTACAGTAGCCTGTCCACTGTAGATCTACCGTGAAGGCATTTCCCACCACTTTCTGCTGAGGCAGTCCTGATTGTTTCATTGCACAGTACAGTAGCCTGTCCACTGTAGATCTACCGTGAAGGCATTTCCCACCACTTTCTGCTGAGGCAGTCCTGATTGTTTCATTGCACAGTATAGTAGCCTGTCCACTGTAGATCTACCGTGAAGGCATTTCCCACCACTTTCTGCTGAGGCAGTCCTGATTGTTTCATTGCACAGTACAGTAGCCTGTCCACTGTAGATCTACCGTGAAGGCATTTCCCACCACTTTCTGCTGAGGCAGTCCTGATTGTTTCATTGCACAGTATAGTAGCCTGTCCACTGTAGATCTACCGTGAAGGCATTTCCCACCACTTTCTGCTGAGGCAGTCCTGATTGTTTCATTGCACAGTACAGTAGCCTGTCCACTGTAGATCTACCGTGAAGGCATTTCCCACCACTTTCTGCTGAGGCAGTCCTGATTGTTTTTTTTCTTCTGGCAATTTAATAGCTGAATAACATATCTTGATGCATAAAATAAACCACCAATATATTTAAGGTTGGTTAGGGTTCCTGGAACTTTTCCAATCTCAACAAGGGTTGAAAGGAAATTTTCACATTTAATACTTTTGTGCAAATAACTTACCACAATTCCTGCAGTATAAGTTATGACGTACTGTGCATATTATGTGATTTCTTGAAGGTCAAACATGTACGTAAGATATGAAGCCTCGGTGATGGACAGTATTTTTTTTTATCTTGAATTCTTGCCTCTGGTGCAGATGAATTTGTTTGCAGCAACAGACGAACGGCTCATGATACCAATTTGCTCCAAATCAAATAAATGCGGTTTCCTGTAGGCGTTGGTTTCAGTGTCATATTAATTAAGCACTTTTTAAACATTTTACACATCTATAGAAGTTCTGTTACGACCGAACACTACACATGCCATTTTCCTTTAGCTGGCAGCTTTTACCACGAAAGAACAATGGTCGCCGATCACTTTCACACAACATGTAACAATTTCTTCACAAATATTGTGGTTTAGCTCACAAAATAAACATTTATATCAATTTCAAAGTACAGCGACATTCGCACAATGCTTTATTATGGAAGAAAACGAGAAAGTGGCTCGCACGAATATGGCGGACGGGTGAAATCAGCTGACTACCCCGCCCCCGCCAAGGCTTCATACCCCTCGCCCATATAACTACTTTGTGCTCCTCCGTTCTATGTCCTAAACACGCCTTGTTTTTTTCCCGAAACTCATTTCCTTTGTTTTCGTGTAGCATCCAACTGGCACACCAGCTGATGGCGGAAGGATACATAAACTAAACGTAAACATTAGTTGAACTGTCAAAATCTTGCCATCTTATATGAGACAGACAGTAGGTATATTGTTTCTTTCGCTTCCTGTTTTTTATCCATCAAATTGTAAAAATGAGAATATTTGTAAAATATTTACTTTTCTAATAATTCCACAGTTTCACTTGGCCGACGCACGAATAAAGTGATGAGGCCCGTGGTAATGATAATTCTACATAAGGCGCAAGTATACACAGCGTGCTTACTAGTAGATCGTAAGCAGGGCTTTCAAAAGTGCTCGCTTTACCGTGAACAGCCTATATACGCGCATGCTTGCGCAGCAAGTAGCAGATTACTATAATATACATGTATAATATACATTTATCAGAGGCTATGTACATTTATATTTTGTTGGTTGATAAGAAACCAGCTGTAGAATTTTACGCCCCACGAATTACTTGAGAGAGATCCTATTACCCTGTGCTAGGCACATTGAAGACAGGTTGAAGTGTTTTTATTGGACAAACACATATTTTTATTTTTGAGAGTAACATTTAACTGCAAGTGATTTTCATTAGTGTGAACTAAAAGCCTACGTACTACGTAACATAGGGATAAGCTAGGTACGGCAACTCCCACGTTATTTACGATTGTTTTGTGTTAGATCTTTGCCAATTGTCACTAGGAATTTTGATTTAGAAGTAGTCCAGCCAGACAAGTAAGAAATAATAACACGAAAATTTAAAGAATATTTTTCAATAAATCTGGACTTCAAAACTAATTCAATATTGTGGTCATCGACAGCATTTCCTGCTGTTTATCCCTGTGTCCCCCTGGTGTTCCTGAGGCGTGAGTGTGTACTAAATGTGTACACAATACAATGCCAGCCTGATACATGGTAACCATATGGTAAGTTGTGTCTATGCCAGCTATTGCGCACACCGGGCATATGAAACTCTGTGCGTCACTCTTGGATATTGACTATTCACGGTAAAGTGAGCACTTTGTAAGGCCCTCCCGGGAGGCATTAACTTCTAATAAAGGGGTTTTATTGCAGCCTCAGATGTTGACTTTTGAGAGTGATGGAATGTATACACTATGTTTATTAGTCACATGACAATGATTATATTTAAAATAGCAAAAAGATTTAAAAAAAACTCAAATGAAAAATTCAGCAGGGCCTTAAAAAGTGCTCACTTTACCGGTGAATAGTCTATATATATATATATATATATATAATATATATATATATATATATATATATATATATACATTATTACAGGTTTGGTTACCCTAAAACGGTGGAATTGTATGTTTATGTGGGATGCCATTTGTACAGCAGTGGTGTGTGTCAACGTAAGGGTCACACGTAAACCTCTGGTTTTCACGAATCACTTGTAATTATACCTACACATCACACACCACCAACCAGTTTATTTTCGGAGTGACTACCCAGTAAACACAGATAAAGGCTGTTCACGATAAAGTGAGCACTTTTGAAATAAACCTATGCCTCTACCTGCATGTATCTTAACGCGCGCACTGGGTGTCATGATGCGTCCGGTAAAGTCTGTAACGACGGAGGGAAAGTAGTTCGATATCTTAAAGTCAAATAAAAAGAGTTAGGTAACCGTTTGCAATAAATTAGATTATTTACTTCTCTTTCTGTGTTTTTTTTAATGCGTCGGAGCGTAAAAATTAGTAAATTTGTAAAATATTTAATAATTTCACAGTGTCACTTGACCGACGCATGGATAAAGTGATGGACCCAAGTCAATGTTAATTTTGCACAAGGCGGAAGAATTCACAACATTCACACAAGCAGATCTTAAGCAGGGCTTTCAAAAATGCTCATTTTACCGTGAACAACCTATACACACTTATACTACACAATTTGCATGTCGCCCTTACGCGTGGCCTTGTGGCAGCCTGCACACTTATATATACAACCAATGAAATGTTCCTTCCTAGGTATAGGCTGTTCACGGCAAAGTGAGCATTTTTGAAGCCCTAGTTACTTTTTTCAGCCATGTTTTTAATCCTTTAATCACCTTTATAAATAAATATTACGTTGTAGGTAATAAGCACAGTGTGTAGATTCCACCGGACTCGAATTTATATCTAACGCTATAATAAAACATATTTTATTGACTATTATCCCAAATGAGAAGGCTTTCAAAAGTGCTCACTTTGCCGTGAATAGCCTGTAACATAATTTTCAACCCACTCTGTTCATGTCAGTAATTCTACACTTCTCGTGCTGCCAACGTAAAATTACGCTGTAGCGAACTGCATGAAAACTGCCATGGCGAGGTAAATATTACATCACCAGTGTGTTTAAAGAATGTGGGACGTCGTAATATTACGTAAAACTCAATGAAACGCTGTTGAAATCAATAGCGTATGTAAAATTCCGCCGTATGTAAAATTAACATTGCAGTGTGCCCGTTCACTTTTTTCATACGTCAATCAAATTCAAATGTGCGCACCGTTAGAAACATAAATAGGCCTATGTTACTAATACACCAATTCTTTCTGTTATTTGCACGGAAACGCCAAAACTAAATTAATTAAATTGTGTGCCACAAAAATGTTTAAAACATGCTGCATGTGTCAAGTTAAGACACGGAAATACATTTCCTAAATCACTGTCAACTATTTCATAACCGTGCTTACCTTAAAATGATTGCGGTTAAGGACAGTTACTATTTTTTTTTTTTTTTTTCAGAGCTTCATTTCAAAAGTACTCAGCTAACGCAAGTTGTTCGCGGTAATCTGAGTGCATTGTATATTCTTCCACCATACGTGAAACTAACATTTCCATGATCCTGATTACGTCATTCATGCATCGGTAGCGAACTGCGAAATTCGCGTTATTATTTAAGGACAGACTGAACTCCACGAAGTTACTGTGCGTCTGACCGACAACAGCCATTGGCTGGAAGCATGTCTGCCCCGCCTCGGAGAACTCTTGAGCCAGTAATATATCATCAGCGGTGAAATAGCCAATCTCTTTTAAAGGAGATCAAGCAGGTAGGTAACGTCAATTGAAGTGCATCGGCCAATGGAACGACGTACCGTGCTCGCTTGTTCGTAAGGCAGTGGAGCCTGTCCTGTCACCGGAAGATGACGCGAATTTTGCAAGTTTCTATGCATCGGCGAAGTGAAAGTGTGGAATTATAGTAGCAAATTATTTTACAAGTGATAATTCTTACACTTGTATGCATTATAAAAGCAGAAAGCAAAATAAATAATTTCGGTGTTCGCAGATTCTTGTATAACGCTTTCAACTCCACATTATGACACGAACTACTTTCGCTCAGTTGTTGCCAACTCTACTGGCTCAAAACACATGCAGGTAGGAGCAGTGGCATTTTTCAGAGGTTGATTTCGAATTTTCTTATTTAATTGCTAACAGACTATATATATACTCAGTCACATACAGGAATATTCTTCGAAGGTCGTTTTCAAAAGTGATAATATTTACTTTGCAAAGTTCATCTCAAGTACGAAGTTACATAGGAGTTCCGTATGTGAATAAGTGGTTCGCTTTTTCCGCCCTGCGTAGTAAAACATTACAAACCATCCATTGATCTCGGCTTAACTTCTCGTCATCGATGCAACGGAGTGACATATTTCGCCAGTAAAGGTTTGGTGTGAACTATGAAATGTCTCTTGAGAAGTTGTAATCAACTTCAGCCGCTAGGTACGGCCGTTATTCAACACTCGAGCATCGCTAAAGATCAAATCACTGTGATCATCAGGCGCTAATGGAAAAATGACGTACCGAAACAAAGAAACGTACTTCATTAATTTAATTATTACGTACTTTGTTTTGAAAGCATGGCATATTTTTTTTTTGCGGATACGAACACTACTTTTTTTTAAATTTGCTTTCTTGTTTACTAACGTGTGTCCGTGAATTTATGAAAGTTAATTTTGCCAGTCAGACTAAAATGTTGTAAGTTTTATATCGCGTATGCTTAAAATTTTATCTTAACAATATAGTTTTATTTTACCTGTCAGACATTCAAATCGCAGTTCCCTACAAATCAACTTCATTATCATTTAACACTCGCCGGATTTTCGCACGTGCGAACCCTGCCGGACCATGCCGCTGGTCGGCGGGTTTTCTCGGAGATCTCCCGTTTCCCCGGCCCTTGCACTCCTTCGTCGCTCCGTAATTACCTCACGTCACCCTCATCGGCTCTCAACGCCTCACTTGCTCACTTTTACTTGGTTTCTTCTTTGTAACCAACTGAAATGTTTTATACCTTTGAGCTATTATGCTCGCATCAATCAAAGAACGCAATTTCATAAATTAATAAAATAAATACTCTTCCCGTTTTAAAAGTGGCAAGTTGTATTCTTAATAATAACTCTGCTTGTTCGAGCATTTGAGGTAGCCCTACCTCTTATTGACAGTTAATTTTTCCTCTCCCCCCTCCGCTTGAAGCGAGGGGCGGTAAAAGAGAATGGCTACCGATTATATTTTCTGACCAATGGAAAAACTTCAGTCAAGTATTTTTATTTTGTATTTGCCACAACTGTCAGGTACTGAAACAGTGAGGTAATTACGATTTTTTTTTTTTTTTTTGCGTTTGAAAATAAGTTTCGTCTGCTCGTCTTCAGATAAAGTAAAGCCGCGTTCCAATAGGCAGTTTTTGTTATAAATGTTGTTTGTTATTGTTGTTGTTTTCTTAAACTGTTCACTTTTGAGGCCCTAGATACATTTTTTATTACCCATATTTTCACCTTTACGATCTGAGACTGAAAAAGTGTATTTATTGTCTATTATTCCGAATGAGAGGGTTTCAAAAAGTGCTCACTTTACCGTAGCCTATAAAAAATGGCCACGTGACAAATGTCAC
This sequence comes from Dryococelus australis, assembly GCA_029891345.1. Taxonomy (NCBI): domain Eukaryota; kingdom Metazoa; phylum Arthropoda; class Insecta; order Phasmatodea; family Phasmatidae; genus Dryococelus; species Dryococelus australis. The sequence goes on from CM057003.1 coordinate 42,506,004, forward strand.
CAAAATCGGTAGTGTGTTTTTGAAATTCGTGTTTTTTTTTTCGTTATGTCAACTTCGAAGCTGCAAAATGACAAATCATCGATCGCCATGTTAGTTTTATCTGTACACATATGGGCGAGTATTTTTCCCACGGCGTAATTTTTGTTTATTAAGTAAGAAATTTCACCTTTTAATAAATTGTTTTTAAATTTTTTCGATTTTAAATTTGAAACGGTGTTCTAAAATTTCGGAAAATAGCTGTTTTATTAAGACTTTGTAGAGTTTTTTTTAATTTTGGTAGTATAGATATCGTGCCTTAAAAATAAATAAAAACTTTCTTTATATTACCTTTTTGTTGATGGTGGTGTACACATGTCGGGAAAGTATTAGGAGCTCAGAAATGATGCAGAGGTAGGTAACTACGTTGTCAGCCTAGAAACAAAAACCTCCAGGCCGTTCCTCACCTCCCGATACTTCGCGTAAAAATGTGTCTTTTCGGGTGGTCTTTCCTTGCGCGCAGCGAAGTCGGAATTACTAGGAGCTCAGCAACGATAACGATGCAGAGGTACCGACGTTGGTAGCTTAAAAACATACCTCTAGGCCGTTCCTCACCTCCTAATATTTCGCGTAAAAATTTGTCTTTAGAGTGCAGATCTTTCCGTACGCGCAGCGAAGTCGGAATTACTAGGAGCTCAGCAACGATGCAGAGGTACCCACGTTGGTAGCCTAAAAACAAACCTCCAAGCCGTTCCTCACCTCCTAATACTTCGCGTAAAAATTTGTCTTTTAGGGTGGTCTTTCCGTGCGCGCAGCGAAGTCGGAATTACTAGGAGCTCAGCAACGATGCAGAGGTACCGACGTTGGTAGCCTAAAACAAACCTCCAGGCCGTTCCTCACCTCCTAATACTTTGCGTGAAAATCGGCGTAATTGAATCCGTTTGGGGGGGGGGGGGGGAAATTAATTTCAGAGCTTCTGGAAAGTGCTACCTGCCTGCATGTGACTGACAAGTTAATGTAAACAAGATTCATTATGTAATACTTTACATATATTGTTCTTGTGACAATCGTCCATAGAGAATTTATGATATTGATGACAACTGTTTAAACTTAAATTTTTTGCTATCAGTTTTTTATCTACAGGTAAATTGGTTATTTTAATGTGATTGCTTGATAATACTCATGTGCATATTTTATGTTGTTAAATCTTACTCACTTAACCCGCTAAAAGATTTTTCAAGAAAATAAGTCTCAGTTCAATTTAAAAATTACTGTAAATAATAAGATGTATGATATATATGATTTTACGTTTCCAAAAATACATACTACTTTGAACATAAATATTTATTTAACTTAAATTTTACTGAGCAACAATTATGTATTGAGTGCTTTGTGTACCTACGTATTATTATTCTCATTGAAATAGGGCCGTAACATCTCTACTAGCCTTTTAATAACTTGTAACGAAAGTTCCTTTTTCCCTACCAAAATATGTCAAAGAAATACACTAAGTCATACAACACACACGTAACACAGGAACGAAATGCCCAGCAGAATCAATGCAAACGCAATGAAGTAATTAAATATTAAACAAGTGAAAGGGTATTTAACAGCCTAAGAATTTAGGTGTCATACAAACTTAGGAATAAAATGACTTACTAAAAAGAATCAAAAAAATGCACACGTACAAAATTTGTATTAATATCCTATCAATATATGTCAAACAAATACACTAAGTCCTACAACATGCAACTTTTGAAGTACGAGACATAAATTAAACCCAGAATAATGACTTTACCGCCCCAGCTATATAGGTGTCATCAAAACTCTTCAGTAAAATGGAAAAGTATGTTTAACCTTAATGCGGGAAATAATGGGAGAGCAAAAGAAAAACTGGCAAAATCTAAATAAAAAACATAGTTTCTTGTCAGAATGCAATCAAATATTTAATGCCGAAAAGTAAAACTGTAAGCAGATCGTAGAAGGACTGAGTGGAAGTAAGTGTAAGGATAGTAAGTGTCTTATTAGAAATTAATTTGTAGGTCTGTAGTGGCAACGCCGCTTGTTTCCACATTGTTTGATTCCCAGCAGGGACAGGTTTTTCACATGTTGGAAATGTGGCAGATGTTGGTGGTCTGGATACTCTCATTTCTCTCACCATTGCATTTTGTCATGATTTCATCTCTTCTACCGGCACTAATTTAGCACCTCCCAGATCTGTTTCTCAGTCTGTGTCAGGAGCGGATTCAAGGGGGAGCTAAGAGAACACGGGCTTCTTTCTATCTTGGAGCTTGATTTTACATGGTAAAGGATGAGTGTATTCTTGAAACCTAGTCCATTGAATAATTGTTAAAAATGTAGTATTAGATCACACACACACTTAGTACATAACAGGTACATAACAGGAAATTTTTATAAGTATTAAGTAGCTCATCCAAATAGTTCTGACAAAGTGTGTGGTTTGGAAGCAATACATAATGCCTATACTTAAATGTACCCCTTCATTCATGGGTCTCTATGTCCTCCACTGGTCGTCTCTGTCTGCAGTGTTTGGTGAGGGTGAACTATGTGTATGCTTGTGTTTGTTGGCAGACCTTAAGCCACGCAGCAGGTCGCACTACCGCGCACACCGGCTCTCCTTCTGGCTGAACCTGGTGCCAGAGCTGCACTGCCCTGGCGATGACGTGCCTCTTTCGCACCACGTCCTGGACCACCTTGGCCGGGCCCGCACCCGCCTCACACAGGGCCGGGGCAGGTCGCCCGCCATCCCCGCCACCTCTGCGGGACCCGCCCCCACCACAGGGATGCCGCTCCCACCGCCCCCACCTGCCTCAGACGACGACGGCGGCCTCGCACGCTACTCCACTGCGCTTGGCCTCACCGTCGCAGTCGGCTGCGCCCTGCTTACCCTCAATGTGCTCGTCTTCGCCGGCGCCTGCTACCGCTCCCGCCCCCGCCGCAGCCCCGGGGACGGCGGCACCGACCCCGCTGCCCCCACTGAGAACGGCCGCCTGCCCAACAGCATCAGCGCCGACCTCTTCAAGACAGACGAGAAGCTGTCTGATGCGGAGTACGCCGGTCACCGCCTGCTTGAGTTCACTGCTGTGTCATTCAAACCACCTGCCGGCCCTCCCACCGACCAATAGCGTGTGGGAGTGGCTCTCCAGGACGAGGACCACACGACAACCACTTTCTGGCCATTCGCCACATTTTTCCAGAGAAAAATATGACAAGCAGTGTCTCAGTGATTTGTGTAATTTGCACTGTTATCCAGTACAAAGTGTTATAAATACTGAATTAAAAAAACTTATGTGAAAAAGATGATATTAATTAAAAATGTTATTTCAGATAATAGAAAAAGCTATATCCCGTCATACTGAATCTCATTTAAGTATTCCAATTTTTTTTGACGTTTATCAATATAAATGTCTGGAAGCACCAATGTGGAAATTGTAGCTGTACAGATAGTCACCACAATGACATTGCTGAAATTATTGCCCAAAAGTGAAAAGGGAATATATCAGAAAACTTACCTGATACTCAAAAAATATAAACGTCTGGAGTGTTGTAAGAGAATCATAATAAAAGAAAACCATCACTATGCCTTAATATTTTGGGCAAGAGTAAATTCCCTCAGATACGTTAGTCCATCATGTGGTGATAAAAGTCACTCCTTCACGACAACGGAAAAAATTCATAGTTTGAGAAAACTTTTACATGTCATGTGGCACAGTCCACTCACAGTAATTTCAGTCTGTTGAAATATTCAGCTACAGGTTTTAATGTTTTTTTTTTTCCAAATACAATGCATATATAAAATATATTGGTAGTTTTGCAAACAGTTTTGATAATGACAAATATAAAAAATATAAGCATCATTAGAGTTCATAACTTATGTTTTTTTTTGTGGTTAATAAAACATCAACGTATGCCCCATTTAGGGACTTGTATGTATCAAAAGTATAAATGAGTTCTTTTTGCATTCTTGCCAGCATATTTCATTTAATAAGAGCACTCAAAGGGTCTAGTCTTCATACAGGTGTTGCAGAGCGGGAGCACCCGCAGGAAACCCCACCACTTCATGACAATGACCTTCAACTCCCCTTCCTTCCATTCCACTCAATTAAGCAAATTGAGTCTTACCAAAAACCTTCAAACAGCAGAGTTTAAATAGCAGAGTACAAAAAAATAACACAGTTACAATGAATTGTGCCAATTCAACTATCCCTTGATATGAATTGGAATACAAGATAATTAACCCCCAAAATTGTGAGAAATGATGCAACAAACAGTTAGTTTCATTTTCCTTTCTCTACGGGCTTATTTTGTTGTTTTTTTCCCCCCTCATAAACTGCTCATATCAAAAATACAAGCATTATAAAAACACAAATAGCCAAACAGGCTTTACAAAATGTTACAATTATGTTTGTTATGAAAATTACATGTAGTTATATTTAATAATGGGCTCCCATAACAATACATACCTAGATCAAATATTCTAACATTGCAAAATTACAGAAAATAAATTTAAAAAAATTATCTTAAAATTTTTACCTATACATGCCCTATAAAATGCCCTCAACAGACATGGCAAGATATGCCTTCTGTTAAGTTATAATGTTCTCATTGTACGGTCCCTATCCATTCTCTCTGCTAAGACGATAAAAAACCCTTTTTATAGTCGGGCGATATGTTGACCAGGGTATTGAGGAACATCACAGAGAAAGTTTTGTTGGTACAAGTCCAGTAAAATTCAAATCTTGATGACATTGGAAGGAGGGGTGCATTGGTGGGGTGGGGGCAGCTTCAAGCCTCCATGCAGACAGTCTGCGCTCGCCTCTCAAGCTACGCAGCCGGTCTGTACCAAGGTCCACAACTCATGTCAAACGGGTCACCAACAAGGCAAACCTCAGCTACCTCGTTCATCTATCCTCGTGTTAGGACACACAGTTTTCTGTGCTGATATTATTGCTGGATGTATGGTGTTCCAGCACCATCACAGTCGCCACACATTCAGTTTTCCTCTCCCAACCCGTCTGTGTGAAAATACGACGTCTAAAGCAGTGTGGACACAATTGCAGTGATTGAAGCAACATCTTTGCCGAGAAAAATTCCTTTTCACAATTTTTGCACCAAGGGATTGTCCAAAACTGTAAACCTATTTCGTTTGGGCAGTAAGATCTATTAATTAAAGTGTCACAGAACCACACCTTAAAATTAGGGATAATAAGATTTTTTTTAAAAGTTATTGTAAAGAAATGAAAACAGAATGAGCATTGTTTACTTCCTTGTCTGCTTCATTGTTACAATGTGTACGTTTATGACATTAAAGGGGAGTCTTATGCATATCACTGAATCAGCACAATAAGCATGAATGAACACTTAGCCTACTTTCCTTTTTCAGTGAAACAGTAATCCAGAAGAAATGCTTGAAAATTACTGTGACTGGACTACACATAAAACATATACTGTATTGTGTAAACACTAACCAATTCAGACACAAGGTTTTAATGGTTAGTGCCTTGTAGGTTTCTCAAATGAGTGTCATTCCAGTGCTCGAGAGAGTTCTACAAATTGCTTGCAGTAACCCTTCATAATCGTGTAGTTAAAATAAATTCTTGGATTTTGGATATTCACACATTTAAGTTGAAGCAAAAATTTGTCACAATTATTTGTAACAGTATTTGTGAAAACCTACAAACATTGCTGTTGAATAATTAGACTGTGTAAATATGAATGGTTTGATTGGAGAACAAAAGTGAAACACATTGCACCAAAATTTTCGCCAAGGGGAAGAAGCAAATCGTAACAAATGGAGGAAATATTGTCATATATATTGTGAACTGGGTGAAATCAGTGACTATCACATGGAAATTTTGAAAACTTTCAGCATCATGACACTCAAAAATATTTTATCAGTACCTAACTAAATGCATATTCTCACCCAAAAAAATAACAGTGTCTGTCCAATGTACAGCAAGCACTTAATAAAGCTGTCTTAAAAAGAGATTTGTAATGTGATTTCTGTGATAGACTGTTTTAATAAAATATTGAATGAAACTGTACCCAGATAATTTCTTTGTTTTTGTAATACCCTTATAATTTATTTGTAAAGCTTAATATAAAATAATTCATTGCTATTTTACTTTATTTGTCAAAGAAACAACATTGTTGCTAAAATATCAGTACTATTGTGTGACTAATATTAAGAGTCAAAATTAAGAACATTTGGCATCATCTGTGTACATTGTGACCTTCCTTTAAAGGCATCATTTACAAACAGCAATAACCCATGGCAAAAATACATTATATTCCTGGCTACCTTCAACACACTTCCTTTATTAAATATGTTCGCTCTCATTCGGATGTTCCATTCAACACGGTACCTGTTTACACTTGTAACAAACTTCAATACAACTGTGCAACCGGTGGTCTCGTTTTGAGGCTGTAAGCCCATCACACTATCAATAAGACTTTAATAATCTGACACATTTAGGGGCACGTCAGCTCAACCTACCAGCCTGACGTCAAGGTGCTGGCGACGACTGCTCATTCATTTACTTCAATGGAACACAGCTATATCTGTATCACACACTCATTTCCATTTAGTGGATCCGTAGTGGTGCAGTCGTCTGGCAGCTTGCCTCCCATCACTGAAACTAGGCCCCGTTCCTAATGAGGCCAAACCCTAATTAACACAAGTGATAGTCATGCCAGGTGTGACCACTGGTCATTGGGTTTACTCCAACTCCTCCCGCTTTCCTCGCTGCTGCTTTCTGTAGCTGCTCCATCTCCACTTCGCTTTGCCGCAAACGGTGCTCAAGACCTCAGCGGTTAAGTGTTACCCAAATCTCTCACTCGAACAGTGAGATGCAAGAAATTTTTTTTTTCAATGGCTGACCAGTTTGTCGAATACATAATTACTTCACGTATAATAACCATCCTAATTTCTATGTGAAGTGCCAACATCACTGAAATTATGAGAATGTTGTAACATGCAAATTACCTCATTTTATTATGTGCAATGCAGAATATTCTTAATAAATACACTTTTCAAGATTATTCCTGGAAAACAGGAAGGAGGAAGTTTGTTAAAATATACAGATTAATCTATAAATCCTAACATAGGTTTTATTTACAATCTTTTGAATTTACATCACAGGTTTTAACATAACAGTAATATTACACTGAACACTTTTACAGTACAATTTTTACAGCAAATATAATCTACACAACACACAGTTTGTACAGGTAACTGGTCACACAAATTTGCACAAAGCATAAATATGCACCACAATATGAAAATAGATGTAACAAAGAATGTTTTGTTATACAATACAAATATGTATTTACAGATATGTACAATTATTCACAGTACAGTTCTACACAGGAATTAGTTTTTACACGCACACTTTACATTCTGCAATCATGGTTGGTTCTCTCTGCAACAACCTCCCACAATAACCAGTTAAACAGCACCTCTTTACTGCTTTGCCGAGTGTGTTTGCTAAAATTACCTTGCAATATTGCTCTGGCTGCCTCCAGAGAAAGTTTGCATTGCAAATGACACTCGCTGTACTCCACAAGGATATGAAACTGAAAACACATTTAGATTTCTAAAAAATATGTAAATACACCTTCAAACTTCTTTCCGCTTAGTTTCACGTGTCATGTGTACCTTACATAAGCTTTATTCAAATCAGTTCTGGAGTTTGGTATAATTATTATAAATTCAACTGTGGAAGATAAATGTCAGTCGTTACTGTAACAGGAAGAAGCAATGAGTAAGAAAATTTATGTTTGACATAAATTCAAACTAACTTAATTAAAAAATCCCCGGGAAACACGTATTAAAAAAAACTACTATTAAGGCTTACATTTAAACATTTTCCCAAGGGTATTCCAATCCTTCAGACATCCTGGGTGCTCTCCCCTCCCCTCCCCCCACCAAAAAAAAAATTCCTAGACTAAAAAAAATGTCAACTACTGTTTCCAGAAATGGACCCATACCCCTCCAATCCACCCCAGTGCTGTAAAAAGCACTGAAGTTTTTGTCTACATGTCCCACGACAGAGTAGTCTGAATACCTACACAACAGGAGTGAAACACTAATCCTCATTCCACAAGCTCCAACTACAATATCCCTGAGGGGTTGTTTCTAGCAAGATATCTCCAGAGTGGATCAAAGGATCGCCACCGACTACTCCAACCAGCAGCGGCAGGCACCATGATGGCCTAAACATTTCATAACAGAGCAAACCCTGCATGAAACCACGTTGAGGCGAGGATCCGTCGGATCGGATAGCATTCTACCCGTTTACAGGGATCCGACAAACTGCCCTGTAATTAATAAGTGTACGAATCATTAAACTATTCTGGCCAAACACCAAAACTGTTGGATATTACAGGAATGGCATATACATCCCACACCCTCTTCACTAACCCAAGCCGGGGGCCGCGGTTGCTGAGCGGTTAGCCTGCTCGCCTCCCACCAAGACGAACACGGTATAATCCCTCGCTGGGTCACTCCCTGGTCTTCATAAGTGGGAAATCATGCAGGAAGATCAGGTTTACTCGGGGATATCCCATTTATCCCTTTCCTTGCATTCCGGCACTGCTCCATCCTCACATCACAGCATTTCACCCACATTGGCTCTCAAGACCTCATTGTTATGAGCCGCTCAAATCTCTCAACTCGACTAAACCCAGCCTAATCTCGTATACCGTAGTAAGATAAAATAGTCGGTCCTGAAGAGAGACAGAAGATAGTTACTGGACCAGGACGTAGTCCGAAATGTCTCAAGAAGAGGAAAAGTGTTACCCTAATATTAGTAGTGATAATACACTTATGATTAGGACACATACTGTACTAGGGAAAACAAATTATTCCATACTATAGTCATACGCATCATAGTTTACAGTAATTGCTTTTTTTTTTTCACAATCAATCAAAGGCTTATGGTGACAACCTTCCCCATGGCTAAGATCCTGTACTGCACATGAGAAACTTGGGCAAAGAGAATTTTCAGGCAGATATATTTGTGATTTAGGGCAACATGCCAAAGTCATATCTTCCCCTGCATGTGCCCAACTGATGCTACACCTTTCAAATATCAGCAACTGCCAAGTTCCCTTGCCACAGTGGCAAACACTTTGCTAAACAATATAGATATCACGTTTTATATTTTCGAGTGGATTCAAGCCTACTCTCTGCAGACATGCCAGTAATTGATAATGCTCTTTGGGTAAAACTAAATTTCCTAATATAATATATCTGAACCTGTTGAATTAGTCTGACATTAAGTTTCAATGATAAATTCATACTGCCAACTTAAAATATGTTGTTACAGTCAACATTACATTACACTTAGAAGCCTCAGCACATGCAAAGGGCGACTATCCACATGCATAAAATTGTCCTATTTAACTCGTAATAGTTCAACTACACTGGGAGAAACATAGCAAAATGATATACAAGACGCACCGAAATATTTTATAGAAAGTGTCTGTCATCAATTAGAATTAGTAAAATTATATTTTCATAAAATCCTTAATATTTATTGTAATTATTAGATAGATTTTGGAAAAATTTTCCCTTTCCAACAGTATGTTACAGCATGTTTCCACTTTAAACACATTTATAGGAAACAATAATCAAGTACTTTGTAGCTGCCAGTGTAGAGAGAAAGTATACATATAAATTGGTTTTTTTTTGCAGAATGTACTGTAATAGTTTTCTAATGTAATATGGTCCTTCAGTGTTCTGTGCCAAATGCCTAACGTTTGGTTAGCGTCTGTTTCTTTCAAAAGTACACGAGAAAAGAGGGTATTTGAAAAATTTGAAATTCGAGACATCTTTAATGTTTTAATGACTTTGTAGTTTGAAGATGTGCGTTTAGTGCATTACATATAATTCTGCAGCTCACACAACAGGAAAAATACATTGCTGTTGAAGTTATTCGATTACAGCTGACACATTGGGTTAATATACCTGACGCATGCATTTATTTTAACTTTAAATAAACTCCAAAAGAAAACCCGAGTGATGTGTACACAATACACAGCAGTATTTTTTCACATAACAAAATTTCACTACTGAAACATGTATTTGCATGCTCATTTTCAGTGTGAAATATGAAACATTTTTCAAACCACTGATTTCTCTGTACATATGTACTTTGGTAGAGTGGCATGTTAGTGAATATTGTTTCGCGTTTCAACAGCTGTAAGCAATAAAGTGGCATTGAGTAGTGTGTTACAGTTACAACCAATTTTAAAAACTCAGTTTATTAAACTTTATAACACCAAAACTACCTCAAAACTCTTGCCGATATATAGGGTTGACAAATCAGCATTCTATCCATGACTCGTTCAGTCTCTAAGCAGATCTAAGGTTGACTAAGCTGTTCGAGATCAATTAAGGGGTGGTTTGTATGGTTTGAAAGCGATCACACACACAAACACACACACACACACCAAAACATGCCCACAATACCATTTGAATGAGAATATTTTCTGATGAGTAATGGTAGTCAATACACGAAATCCAGAGATAATACGCTACAATCTAGCTCCTAAGCCATCACAGACATATAACAAACATTATAATACAGTATTTACCAAAGTCACAACACTTTTCATGTGGAAAGAATGGCACTGTACAAAAATATTTACATAATTTTTATGTCAATGCCACTACATACTGAGAAATTATTTAGGTAGTTCCGCAATACTAAGCACACACTTGTTTAAAAATTAATCAAATATTACTGAGTCAAATTAACTTGAAAACACTAGTAACTTCACAATAAGTACACAAATTATAAACTGTTAATATGAAGTACAGTATTAAAAAGAAATTCACAATATGAATGCTATATTATTAAGCTGCAGTGGTCAGAAATTAAGTATTATTTTACTATGAAGTTCTTTATGTCTACAACTAGCTGATGTTAGTAATTTTTAACAATATGACATACATGAAAGTAACTACAAACACGACACTCATATTCATATTATGGTTTCGATGTATGATGCACCCTATCATATGTTAAATAAGAACCGGAGAAAGACAAAACTGAGCACAGATATAAATAATAACTTTACGAACAATGTGTCTGCAGCAGCATGTTACAGAGAAAAGTAAGGTGCAACAACTGTAATGGTATTGCATACAAGTCTACTTTCACTTATTTCTTTTAAAACATGAATGAAAGCTATGTATTGCATGTCATTAACATACCATATCATAAGTATTTTTTTGAAAGAGACACCTTTTCATTTATGACATTTCTTTGTTCATAACAAGTTTCCGTGAAGGAAATATTATATCAAATATGATTTTTTTAATTCTCTGGCAAAAAGTTTTAGAGCAGTCAACGATATGAGGCTATGAACAAATACATCTTTGCTATGCATTCACCCCCACGTTTGTATAGATCACACACATTTAATTATAACTTTTCTTCTTCTATCGGTAGCATGTTGTAAAAAGACGTTCCTTAAGTATAAAGTTGTAGGCCTGAAGTATTACAAAAAACAATTACACTCACAGCATATACATACAGTACATCAAATTTATCCATCTGCTATGTAAAATATTTCAAAATTTTCATCCGCAACAGTTTATAGTATTTGCACCAAATGATTACTGAAAGCACTCATAATAGTGATATTTGCATGTACAAATGGTAATAATAACAAAAAATTATAAATATTCGGAGGGAAAAATTATGTGAATAAAAAGCTGATTTCCTAATACACTGAAAAAATTGACACAAAATCAGTTCATATTTCCCTACAAGAAATTAGTCACATATTTTTCAGCGACATACGTGCAAGGTTAAGTATTTTCATGTTTTCTGTAAGTCTTAGGTTTGAATCTCTGTCCCTTGCGATATCCACTTCATCACCTAGATCAAGTTTTTTCACAAGCGTAATAATGTTCCGAGAAGACGCCACAAAGTTCATCACTTGTGTAGTTTTGTAAGTCTTACACACTTCTCTAAAATGTTGCACAGTTTCATAAATTACTATGGCACAATGTTGTCACACAACAGCTGATGCATAAATAATTGCTCACGACATGTAAACGCACGTTCCTACAAAATTCATTCCACACATCACTATATACGTACACATTTTCACCGTGATCACATAAAATGTCTCAAACAAAATAAAATATGCACATATTTACATAAATACACCCTGGAATGTTCACAAATAAAGTAACATATAAGCACAATGCATTTTACACACTAGAAAATACTAGTATATCTACAAAAGTTTGACAGCTGAAAACTGTTACTTTCATTAGGCCAGATAAGCATAAGAGGAAAGATATTTACATCTGAGCTACCATAGTATGATTCACACATCAAAGGCCGCCAAGTTTTACCATGTAAGATTAGCTATTGGCATTTTATGAGAATGTTTTTGAACAGCAGAGTAGATAAAAATATGTTAGAAGTATTTGACTGAATCAAAAATTCTAACTCTTGTCCCCTGTCAAGCGACAATATTGTTTTTTTTTTTTATTTTTTTTTTTACTTTATATAATTCACACTGGATGAATGTTTTTTGTATAGAAGTTGTGGGTTCCAAGGAACAACCAAGCACATGTAATTGTCAAGTATACATTAAGCATAATTTCATGTACAATATATTTTTGTATTTCTTCAGCCAACAAAATTTATAGATACAAAAGCATAGTAAATATATGGAACAAATTCTAAAATTTTGTGTCGAGAAATAATCAGCAGTCATCTTGGAAAGCATTGGTCATAAGACATTTCTCTTCAGAGCTTGAAAATAAATTTCAAGGAACATTATAGTTTATAAATTTACAGTTTTTGTTAAATAAGTACAGTTCATCCGCCAATGTCATGCACATTTTCATGCCCACAGGACAGTGGGCATAAAAGCCCTGCACAAAATTTATGTCTAACTGTACTCACGAGAAATGAAATGCCACTTTAAAGAGAACACCAGAAATTAGCTGTCAAATTATGGTTCAGTTTTTGCATCTATACTATAGGAACATCTAATCTTGGTGATAATCTCTCAGGGTTATTCAATTAGGTTTCCATGCAGCCACTTATAAATAATTACAGTACTTCACATAGCATGTTCACTTATTACAATGTCATGGTTCACTTATACATAGTCAGTTAATTTGCTTAAACATGTAGTAACAGAAATAATACATAATTTAACGACAGAACAAGTTTTTATGCTAGTGATACTTACACTCAATTTTAAATTATGCAACTGTATTCAAAAGTATACATTAAAAAAAATTATTGATAAATTATTTTATCCGCGGACCAATCTAAGGAATCTGGTAGGCCGCATGTGGCCTGCAGCCTGCTAATTGAATATCCCTGCTCTAGATGCTGTTCACAGCTCAATGAACACTTTGGACCACTCAGCTTTGATCTGTCACTAAGCTCACTGCATATACTGCTGCCACATATAATAATGAATAATGAACTCTGCAGAAAAATTACTTATAGACATGCATTGGTCCGTGACACAACGGAACAGTTACAAACATATATAGGCTATTCCGAGTGCGATGGAATATTCACACTGTGTTGATTACTTAAACAGCAATATTCATTTAAAAAGGTGGTTAAGGGGGAAAAATGACAGAAAGGAAAAAGTATCTACGGACTCAAAAGTGCTCATTTTACCATGAACAGCCTATATAATACTGCTACCTTCATGAAAAAACCTCGCAATCCCACTTTTTTGTTTTACAAATTTTTATGTCATTCTAACCAACATCTTATTTTTTATGCTGATTTATCTTAAAATATTGGTTGGATAGCATTATTGAGTAAATTCTTCATAACAACTTTTATTCAAAAAGCATATAATTCCCTTCAAAATCAACGTTAATATGTTTATATCTATTCTGTAAAATAGCAGTTTTTGGAGTAATGTAATGTGGTTTTCTTATGAAGGTAACAATCAGGGGCGTATTCTCCATGAATGCAATGCATGCAGTGCATGCTTTAATAAAATTCAAAAACGGACATGTTTCTTAACCATATACTTCCCATTTTTCTTTGAAATAAAAATTAATTTTCCTTTCCTAGCTACACATGGGACTGAGATGCATGCAACTTGTCGAGTTGTCGCCTCTCTTTTCTTAATAGTTACTCGAAACATTGTTGCAAGGTGCTGAGGGGTGGCGGCATGGTGCGTATTTTGATAATTGATAGTAAAATAGTTCCCTGAAACGTCGAGGCATAGCCTGTGGTATTCTCAACACTAGTTCAGCTGGTGTGACGTCACAGCAAGCTCGCACGAAATGTGGGCGAATACATGCACAAGGTGACATTGCATTCAGCTTGCTAGCGAGCGAGTTTATATACCTTTATTCAATTTTTAGTGATTGATGGTTTGCGTATTATACTGTTACATTTGAACTAGTATTTAAAAAAAATAGTTTCGCAATATAAATCATGACTGTAAAAGTGAAATTTTAACAACTGTATTTAATAAATTGTTTTAGTTATCCTCGTTTAGCAAGAAATTATATGTTATTAAAAATTGGAGACCTGAGCCCGCTCTCAACAATTTAAAGACAGGGAACAAAGTCAGAAAATTTGTATGAACATTTAATCTTGAACTTTACAAAAATTATAAATGATTGCGTATAAACAAATGGTAAATGTTACAATGTAAATAATTCTTCAAAACTTAAAACTTAAACTTAAATTATGTTTTGTGAATTTCAGTAGTAATTTTACTTTTTAATTACTTTTTTGACAGGCAAATAATAACATTTTTAACATATTTTAAATTATTCTTGTTAACAAGCATAAATGTAACTTTGCCATAGTTTTATTTCAAGCAATTTACTACTAGAAAATTTAAGTGTTTTGTGAATTTCAGGTGTTCAAATGAATTTTAAACTTTTCAAATTAAAATGTAAAATTATTTGATTTGACCAGTGAATCTCGCTATTTGACACCTGGATTTATGTTTTTCCTTTCTCTCATTTGGAATATTAAAATGGTTTCCTTAAAAAATTGGCTACAATACTATTTTTAAATTGGTATCTGCACTAACACTACTTGTTACTCTAAGGATTACTTTTTGTTATTTTCTTTCATCTTACATGCTGAAGTGTGTCTCATTTGTTTTGATTTAAAATGTCACTATTGATTTTATGTGAGGGTATAATATAAATCTGGAGAAGCTTTTGAACTTTATATGGGCATATTTTAAGGTTACTGATTCTCTCGTGTTTCAAAGCAATCCAGATGAATGTAAGAGTGAGAAGGAAAAAGTACTAAAAAACATAGTAAGTTTCATGCTGCATGCCTTGCCAAAATTTTCAGGATACGCCCCTGGTAACAATATGTTTCCAATCTTGAATATTACCTATTTCAATAATATGCATAAAGATACATTTCAGTGGCCACCAATTTTGTATACAATATTACTGCAGATATGCGTAGGTGTAGTTGTAGGTAGGTAATTTTTTTCCATATGTTGATTATCGAAATTCCTTAATTAACAGTAGACAGCCTCCAGCGATATACATCGTTGCTGTGAGGTGCCACCTAGCCAGGGAGAGCCTTGTCAGGCGGCGGAAGCTCCTGGCTCGGAGTCCCTCCACTGGATGGGGTCAGCACCTTCGAGTAGTCATTGAGGAAGTAGGTCACCATCTCACCCTTCCCCTTCACCTTGATTGTGCCCCTGCAGGTCAGCGGGTAGCCCTTCGCATGCAGAATCTGGTACATCTCCTGCGTCACCTACAAAACCACGTCACTGTTACTGTCCTACATGAGCACAACACTTCATTTACAGATTTTTTTGCATACTGTGTACCC
Source organism: Dryococelus australis (assembly GCA_029891345.1). Classification (NCBI taxonomy): domain Eukaryota; kingdom Metazoa; phylum Arthropoda; class Insecta; order Phasmatodea; family Phasmatidae; genus Dryococelus; species Dryococelus australis. The sequence continues at coordinate 42,521,828 of CM057003.1, forward strand.
CAGCCAATGTCTGTGAGGTCTCTTGCTGTTACCATCACTGCAGTGTTTTTTTTAAGACGTCTATTTTTATCTTCAACTAAGCATTGTTAAATTATGTGACCTTTCATCAGCAATGCACCAATTCTACTTTCGTCGAGAGGCACACACACAAAAAAGATGACATATTTTTCACGTGGCTGCGTGATAGCGATCACGGAATCACGTGTAAAATTTGTTGTCCTTCTTTGCGTGTATGCCTGTCGACAAGTATTAGACTGTAAGTGCTTAAATTTCTGTTCTTCAGCATTTTTTAACCAATAATATTTATCTAGATTATGATTACCAATTATCAGTTTTTTAAATATACTTTGGATAAATGATATGCAAAACTACATATTACCACTTGAAGAATTTTTTTTAAAAATGTTAATACTTAAAAACACATTTCAAAGCTAACAGGTTAACATTATTGTATTTTTACTTTAGTTAAAATGCATACAAGTAAATGTATCTGAACAATATTTTTTACCTATCAAGATTTAACAAGTTACAAATTCATGGAACAGTGTTGGAAGAATGAATAACTTGCCAAGGCAACGATGCACACTGATACACATGCACACACAGGCACACATTCAAACACAACACACACCAACAGGCAACAGACGCATCTGGCAAAAAAGTTACAACAATGTAATTGAAAAATCACAGATAAAATAAGAGGCATCAGATGAATGGCAAGACACGTAACGGATAGTGAGTGGGTGGTTTCTGAGCAAACCTGTATTTGATCGAGCATGCCCGTCGAGTCCATGCGGCTTGCAACATTCACTGCGTTGCCCCAGATGTCGTACTGCGGCTTGCGAGCACCAATAACACCCGCTACCACTGGTCCAATATTGATTCCTGCACATGCAAAAATTTTTCTTTACACTGGTTTTTTTAACACTTCATCGCACTGAGTATCATAGATGCAAAATATTATTACATACTGACTATATTCCAAAAGTTACGGGCCAAAAAAATTAAGATTTTAAATGAATACTGAAGAATGTCGCTAGCAGTTGACATGACTAAGGCATCACCAGTCTTTGCAGCACATAGTAACCAACTTCTGAATACCAGACAAGAACTGCTATTCTGCCTTTAGAACAAAGCTGCATGACTTTGACTATAGTTAGTTCAGTGTTTAAATACATGCCTATATGTATAAGAAGATTTCTACAACTCCTCTGACCAAGTTTAAATGCAGCTAAAATATTTTCAAGTTATGCCAAATAATTTATTTTTATAAAAACAAGAGTCCTGTTGATGAACAAAATGTAAACAAATATCCACACCAATGTTCGAACTCGTGATTTTGACAGTTCAGTAGGCAAATTGTGAATCAGCATTTGGGAAACATGTACAGAAAATGAATATCTACCTATACTCTGACCTAGGGTGATGAATGAAGATCATCAGACATGACGCAACATGTGTGCACAGAGTCGGGGAAGGAAGAGTTCATTATTAGCAGTAATATATTAAGTAAGCCATTTTTGAAGGATATATGTGATTCTAGAGTGCCGGCCTCTCTCCAAGGCGACTGTATATTCTCTGTTGATTAAATTACTTGATTAAATGAAAGGAAAACAAAATATTTAAATAACTGTTCACAAAAACTCAAGATATTAAAAAAACCCTGTGAACTCTCCAATATACTTCAGACATTGTTGTACATACCTATACGTATCTTAAAGTTGTTGAAGGAATGCTCATTGACATACTTCAGTTGCTCTCGTATCCTGAGGGCATAGTCTGCCATTGCAGTGACATGTCTAAATCCTTTAAGGTCACTCGTACTATGAGTCAAACCTGGGAAAATTAACACAACAATTGATTTACGACTCAGCATTTAAAAGACAAAGCTCACTGCTTGAAAGTAGACTAAAGTCTACAGTCGGAAGCCAATATTTAAAAAGTAATAAATGCAATCATAGACAATAATTGAAGCCAATTTTGTGAGTAAATATTTTATCATAAAGTGATTTTTTTTCTGAGCATGATGTCGTGTGCTATGTAGAAATGTACATAACCACAGTATAATTATGTATTTCGAGAGGAATGCTTCACAATAGAAAAATATTTGTTCACAAATCTGGCAAAATTGCTGCCTGGGATTGCACTTTCTAGAATTTTCCTTACTGGCTGCCATCAAACTGTAAACTTTAACTGCAGTGTTTGGTATTAATTTATGTCCCATGCTCTTTTAACCACAAGGCAAGAATTATCTCACTTGCTCTTTTCACGAGATAGAAACTGAAAGAATATTTACCTGATGCAGCCATGTAGGTGGCCCCTGTCGACTTGATCTTCTCGATGTATCGAAACCGGTGCTCAGATAGGAGCTCATCAAAATCTGCGATGATCTCGTTGAGCAGCCGCAGGCATTCCACACCTTCATTGTTTCCCTCGAGCTCGACGTAGAACTCGGAGAAGTTGGGGATGGAAGCGAACATGATGCAGACGCTGTCACACTGCTTGTGATACAGCTCCTGAGACAAGGTGTATTTGTGTCTTATCAAATATCAATGTTTATGTTGGATACAAAACAAACGCCACAGTCAAACCTTTTCTTACAAGAAATGGCAAGGAGGTATACAAGAAATGGCAAGGAGGTACGGCAAGGAGCTATACAAGAATGGGAGGGGAGCAAAGGAGTCACGCATCCCCCCCCCCCCCCCCCAATATGATTACAATTTTTTCCTTTTGATCGAAAGAGGAAAATATGAATCATACAATCAATTTCTTAAATATATTCTGGCTGAAACATTTCACAATAAGAAAACTATAGATTTTGATGCTCATACAGCCATAATACACGTTGGTATTAATAATACAGTACTGCAATAGATGCCTTATACAAATTTTCCCCCCGCAATTTTTAAACTGTTGAACACACTACAAATTCTGCTAGTGTTAACTGCCTTTGCTGGTAGGAGATTCTTTAATCTTTGTACGTAAGAAAATTATATGAAGAACATAGCTTTGGAATAAAAGACTGAATGGACTCAGACATTCAAACATGTCACATTAATGGCATAAAAGAACTGCTAGGAAAGACCGATAAACAAGCGCTGTTTAGAAAGTTCATAAACTGGCAACACTACACCAATTCTAGGGAGGCGATTCTGTGACTGACATCTGTGAAGACAGGCGGTGGCATGCTTTGCTTATGTAAATAAAGCAAATGTACAGTTCTTGTTATTTTTTTGGTATGAAAGTAGAACTGCAGCGTGTATTATACTGGCATGAAAATGATATGCCTTCCATAACCAAAATATCACCATTACTGAATTTAGAGTCAAATTACATAAAAGGTAACCACAAAACATTTGAGATGATCGAACAAATACAAGGTAAAAAAGCAATCAGAAGATCAGCCACATTCAAGTAGGGGCAGGTGCTTTAAAAGAACTGAACTGCTTCTGATGAGCATTGTTTCTTTAGAGTAATGCTATGCTACATATGGCACAACAGGCTATGGAAGCTTTGGAGAAAATTGGGGGGGAGTCTTAGAAATATCCTCCATATACCATAGGGGTTTGTCCAAGTTTCGTGGCGGGCCCTGTTAAGTTTCGATATCAATCCCGACAGACAGTGTTTCTACAGATCAACACTTACAAAAGTCACAGACAAGTGTTTAAAACTGTATTCTAAGTTCACTATCATTCCGTTAGCAACGCTCGTGTTTAATGAGCGCCTGACCAGAGCTTTCTTTCCTTCCTTCCAATATATCCAGGCAGGTGACTTGACGAATGTGAATATGCTATATGTCTGCAATAATGTACTATATTAATGAAATTAAAGTTATTCATATAAACTGTACTTTTTAATGCAGAAATGTGTACATTTATGTATTTATTATTTGTACATCAACTTGTATAAAACAAAACTATATTCCATGCATTACATAGGACATTAGGAGTGAAATTTCTCGACATGGCCACTAAATCAAAAGTATAGTATATCTAAATGTAGTTATTAGCCAAGAGATATGGCAACAAGGTGAATGGTTTGTTGTGTGTTGCTCTGCGCAGCTATAATGCACACTCAACATCGCTCCATCTGAACGTAGTATCATTTCACCTTAGGGAAGTATACACAGTACTTGAAAAGGATGGAAACACGTGCCTACAGGGTACTCCCTCACAATGATGGATGATATTACAGACACATCAGTCCAGTTGTACTGTTCCCCCATTACTCCGAGCAGACATCACGCCAACCTCCCAAAGTGAGAATGAATTATCTGCCGAGCCACCGAGCCTGCCACCCAGGGTCATATAATTCTACAGCCCACCAAGGCAGGGCACCATACATCCTGAAGACAGATAAGGGATGAAGACCGCCACACAATTCTCCCTGCCATAGAACTAGCAGAGAAACCAGCAGACGACTAGAGGGCGGAAGCTTATTACCTTCCTCACCTCTCGCCTATTCTGGTCCAAGCAGCTGTCAGTATATAAGGCCCTGTGAGACCCAAAGACACCAGTCAATGTTTCTTCTGCCGCTCTGTCACAGGGTCGGAAGAACCAAACACTGCAACTTGCTCTCCAGTCTATGATTCCTCCACCGCTCAGTCTTGAGTGGAGGAAGCCATCGTGGTTCATGCTCTCTAGTACGCCTGCTGATTCCACTGCTCTTCAGGGCCGGATGAAGCCTACTATTGACGTCAAACCCCCAGAAGCCTCTTCTGCACCTGCGGCCCCCCCTGGAAAACTCCACCACCAGCTCCTGAAGATGCAGACAGCTCCTTCCTTACCACCCCCTGGTAATGGTCATTGACTGTCTTCTTCTTCAAGGTCCCTTTCCTACCTTAATGGATGGTAACGACAAACCTTACCACTACCCTTCTAGCAGTAAGCACCACCTGTCCTTTCAGGGCAACAAGGTAGACAGTTAAGGCCAGTTGTAGTAAAATACGTAGTAGATATACCACATTCTTAATCAGGTTAGAACCAGCTTGCCTTCACCTGGCTGAGCATAGCTTAACTTCCGTGTCAATTCAGGTTAGTTGTAGGAGGTATTATGGGCCACCACGTCTATTGTCAGTGAATACACACAAGATATAAACTGACTTCCAAGTAATGAATTCTTATTGTCACTGTGGTAACCTCACATAAAAACCAGCCAGTTAGAGTGAAGCCAGATAACCACGCTCACTAAACTAAATACACACCCATTAGATGGCAACCCATACTATGTCCCAGGGTATAGTACGGTAGAGCCCCAACCATTAGGAATACTTCCACTAGGTGTAGCCAATCAAGCAAACCGATAATCTGCCACCGCTCTTACGGGGCCTGAAATCAGTAAGAGTTAAGTCTTAACGAACTAACACCTGTGGATACTACACCCAAGTGTCGTAAGTGAGGAAACCCACCACTCTGTCCACCGCTCTCTACGGGACCGGACGAAAAGAGTACAGGGTACGTCTCGTTGCCTGGGTGGCTGCAGCCCTTGGCAGAACACAGTAGGGAATTAGGTTGCCAGCTTCAGTTTTGCGAGGCAGTAATATGTACCTTCTCTCCTATGCCATACACCCAGAAGGGAGGTGTGCAGAGGAAGTCTAGACTGGCAGCTTACGCCTCCAAATTTAGCTTGAATTGCAATCCTACTCCTCCTGTATTTTGTAGTACATCCCCGCGGAGCACAATTCTTATTGCTAGCCCACCTAAGAGGCCTAACCTTTCATTGCCACCACCTCTACTTCCCCCCCCCCCCCCCGTGGTTTGGAGGTCAACAGTCCAGGCAACCGCCAGCCTACTCTGGGCTCCGACAAGATCAGCAGTACTCCACTTCCCGGTGAAGTCAACGGCAGCCACTAACTGAGGCAGTAATCTTCAAGGAGCATCCTCCAGCAAGGTAAACCAGTTATTAAGGGCCAGCTCATTCAATGGGCCATGACGGTGACTCCTGACTTTGTACCACTCCAACAGGTCACAAGACCTGTACTATATACTGGCAGAGCACCCGTCAAGCACTAAGTCAGCCTTTCTCGTGATACTGGTGTCACAAACCAAACCTTAATACATATTGACTATGACAACCGCCTCTTACTTCAGCTGTCATGTAAGCAGTGTTTTCTCAGCACTCCTCTTTAGATGCAGTGGGTCAATGGTTCGTTGCAGTGTCCCTACCAATGAGGAGCATTAGAGCTTCGTAGGGCAGCATGCGTCCGGTTAATGTGTAGTAAACATAGGATGGCATTTGAAAGCATTACTCAATTTAGTGGAACATAATGTGTGACATAAAAAACATCTATCAAAATATGAAATAATTTGTTACCTAGCCGTTCTATCTAACAGTCCAGTTAAGGCGCTCACCACCCACATGACACATCAGAAGCATGTGCGCAAAGAGGCCTTAAACTGGACTTTTCCCCAGGAATTTATGTTTTCAAGTGTTATTATATTTTCTTTATTTCAGGACTCAGTGTTATAAAATGTTTAATATTTGTATGTTTGATAATATTGCACAATGTTTGGTTATGCATTTGAAATGCATGCTGCGCGATGAACACAAACAGTATTATTCCGACGAATGCCATAATAAAAAACATTGAAAGAAAGACAGGAAATTTCAGATTAAAATGTACATGTTACTCTATATTTTTATTACTTAAGTGCCTTTTCATTTTGAATATAACAAGTTTTACTTGGCAAGCATAGCACTTCCACTTGTGTGAACCCCATAGGTGGCCATGGTAGGTCCGCACAACGCTTGTCTCTGGACAGTCCGTTGAGGAGAGCTGGCGAGGTAAGATGCTGTCATGTACGCACTACAACCTTTTAACACTGATGTAGATTTCAATAGTTCATTTTAGTATACCAGTCAACCTTTGCTTTGCATACGTTAGCCAAACATTTCCTTAGCATTATGCTTCCGCTTAACTTAATTATTTGTGCCCTTGTGGCTTATTTTATTTAATCGAGGACAAGGAGGAGAAAGATGTCGAAGAGGCCACGCAGCCTGCGCAACTTTAAATGCGCCATCCGCCTGTGTTAAAGGCATTTCAGTGTAAATTCTGTTTAATTGGCAAGTGCAATATTAAGGGCTATATTTCTATACATTTATTTGACAGTATTTTGCATGTTTTATTGTGCTGAGGTCACATCGCCCATGGCCACGCGCTTTCAGGGTATGTTTGTGTTATATCACATGTGTTTTATTTAATGTCAGGGTTCCATGTATTTTTCATTCAGGGTTCCATGTAATTTTCACGTAAATTGATGCTTTGTATGTATGACCATGCTGTCACTGTCATGATTGATTTTCCTGCCATCAGGCGTGCTTCAAGCCTCTAGATGCTTACATTGTAATGAGAATAATTTTTTGAACACTGCTACCATTTTGTCTAAGAATAATTTGCGGTTTTACGGAGAAATATTGCAATTTCACCTGCACCACGTGGTCCACTACGAACTTTATCCAGCAGCATCTGGGCCAGCTAAGCTTGCTTTCATGCATCCACGCGTTTATTGTGACTACTCATATCGTGACCCCAGTTTGTTTAATCTATATTTGTGTAATTGTGTAGTTTTGTATGGTGATATTATTTCCGTCCTAGCTGGCTATGTGTATAGGCCATCACCACACTAACCACGTGCTGGGAGGCGCGCCCCGATGAGTCCGCGCTAATGATGCCAAATAATCACACATGTTCATGTTCAGATTCATCTTTGTAATTCTCCGAGCCCTGTCTTCACGAAACACCTACAGTCCACCCTAGCGGCTGTAAACCCCTTTCCTTGTGAAGGCTGTATTATCTAACACCACATTAGAAGTCATCCACTAGGAGTGCACTAGAGTAATTGCGGGCTGGGGAGCACCCGAACGGAGTTAGCTAGACACATCCGAGTTATATCACAAGTAAAATTCCTGGCACATTATTGTACGAGCGGTAAAATAAAAAGTAAGTATCACAGTGTTTAAAGTCTTTTCTTTGTAGTGACAGTATCCTAGCCACACATGTTTTTCAGTGTTAAAAAGTTTATTAAGATGTTTAGTATTTCAAAGTGTATCGTAAGTACGCTTGGGTGAGACGGACACACAGAACCCACAGCATCCCTGAGAACCCTGAGTCTCAACAGTGCAGTGACTGGGAAGCACCCCTGGCGACCATCATTAGTAAGTAATTTGTGTCTTTGTTCGTCTCGTGTTTCACCTGACAGCGTCAACGTTACCTACTGAGTATGTACTTGTGATAATTTTCTCATGACAATCAAAGAAGCTACCTTTAAATTGGAATACCACATGCCATAACAGTTATGGTAGTTGTGATTTCACGATTGTGAGCTGCATTTCAAAAACTTAGAACAAAGCCCCAGCTCTTGCAAATTGTGATTTATGGTATTTTACAACACTTCGTAACATTTGTGTAAAACGAAGGAAGTGAAAGCTGGCACATCCATTTTACACCACTTCTCAGAAAATGTTCTTGTACTTGTGTTCAAGAAGCTAGTACATAACTGGAAACAGTGTGTAGGGTATGATGGTTCCCATTTTGAAAAGAAACCCTACACAAAACTCATACCGCTTCAAATTCCAAACATGAATCTCAGTCCACAAACTTTCAGAATAGCCCTTGTAGTTAATACACGTAGTATCAGTACATCAGTGTTTGGTAGTTCATTATTCATAGCCTGCCATAAAATTCCAAGTACGTCGTCGGCTACAATGATATGAGCAAGGACTTATCCCAGTTATTTACGTCTATGGATGAAAATGAAGCAAAACACTGTGAGAAGCTGCATTTGTACATGATAAGAGTAAGTGGACTAACTCACATCTGCATTCTTGTCAATACACAGGAAGTGCTCCGCCACGTGGACTGGCAGGATGTTGGCAAGCAACTTCCTGTTGTATGCCTGCAGATGTTCCATGTCCTCCTTCTCCTCTGAAACAAAAAAAAAGTATTAAAAAAATCACCATGTTTTTCCTCTGCACAGGTGAGTTATCCTGTCTTAAGATATAACTACACTTACAGTCATATTTACGTACATGACAGCAGACACAAAAATTTGAGGGCCACTGAATTTTATTTGTAAGCTCACAGTCTTTTGTCATTTCAATTTGCTTCTTATAGCCATTTCAAGTTCACTGAAATGGACGTGCACTCAATACACCCCAAAAACTAGAAAAGTGCATGCATCACATAGTTGTCTGTAACAAGAGTTTATTGTTGGCCATATTTGTAGTGACTGGACATAATACAGAAAAAATTACATTCAATGCACAAGAGCAATCAACCATTGGAACATGGAAAATAAGTATAGGCTGTTCACGTTAAAAATGAGCACTGTTGAAAGCCCTGCTTAAGATCTACTTGTACGCACGTTGTGTATTTGTCCACCTTATGTCAAATTAACACTGCCATGGGCCTCATCACTTTATTCATGTGTCGGTCAAGTGAAGCTGACTTTATTAGAAAAGTAAACATTTTAAAAATCTGCTAATTTTTACACACTGATGCATAAAAAAAACAGAAAGCTAATTAAATAATTTTAATTTCCAAAAATGGTTCATTAGTAGTTTTTATTCCACATTGCCAACTTTACCAGGTGCATATCACCCTGTGCGCCCGTTGAAGTATATGCAGGCAGGGGCAGTGACTTCTTTCTAAGGTTGATTTCAAAAGTGCTCACTTTATCGTGAACACCTTTTATACTCAGTGAAAGTGCACACAAACTGGAACACGCTGAGTGCAGTCCAATGCAGTAATCGGAATTTGCCGCTATTCTTGTAGAAGTTTACATATGAGGGAAGCAGCTGAAGCAAATAAATATTGCAACTTCACAAAACATTCCTCATTATTTTTTTATGTATGCTAGCCACAAGTTTCACACCTTCGCTGAATAAAAATTCTTGGACATTACCTAGGATTAGTTAAAAGTAAATATATGTTTGTTACCTGTCGCCTGCAACTTCCAGAGGAAGTCCAGTCTGTACGTGGATTCTGTCTGCTGACTGTGTATCACAAGAGCCACCATAAACCCCACCAAGATTATTATTGTCAGAAGCTCGTCCATTCTCTGTGCTTTACTCCTGTGGGCATGAAGCAGTGTTTATTGAGCCATCACACATAGACATATAGCTCCTATCAAAGAGTCTTGCTGATGACACATAACAAACTCTATTGAAGCTGGATTCACAATAGCACTGAGAGCATGGCACTACAGCCTTGATTTGATGAAAAATTTATGATCTCCGATAGGAAGCAAAGTTAACTTGACAAAATTGCAGCCCTGGCATCACGACATAAGCACTAGTGTCTATTTTCATTTTTTTTGCCGTGTTGAGTTTTCCCAGGTTGTGTAAAGAATGCAAATATAATATGTATTGCAAAAACTAATTTCATCTTGTTTCCCTACTGTAGTAAATAATAAACAAACTAAATTATCATCAAAATCACATTTCAAATTTTTACTGCATTATTTTCATATGTATTTGAATTTAATCAGAAACAAAGAATCATTTACTTTATCGTGAGCTTTATGCCATAATTATTAAAAAATATATAAGTGACTTGCAATTTTAGGATTTGCCAACAGCCAAGTAGAATACACTTGTCAGATAGATATTGTTGGGGTACGCTGAAGAACAGTGAATAAAATATTGTTGTTGTACTCCAACATCATGTTCGGCTGTCATGTCATGATATTGTGAATCCAGCATAATATCCAGATAATTAACACATTGCAGCAAAATGACTAAATTAAATTTCAAGGAAATTTCATTAAAACAAGTAAACAATCACATGATATATTGTCGGAGAACTTATTTTAAAATAAATGAATACCTTCAAAATTTGGCTTGTGTGATTAAGAACTTGAGTGTCATTTAAAAAACGTTATGCTCTTGAATTTTCAGTTAAACTCTGATTCTAATTGTTATCTAAAATGATGGGTCTCTCTTCACACATACTGCGGTAAAACATCACTTGTATTGTCACCACCTGCAAGTTGTACATCCGAAAGGGTTTACTCTCCATATTGTACACCAGGCACAGAACTCCTTGGCCACTCAAAGTCAATCGATCAGCAGCACTCCTCTCACTAGGTGAGGCCACAGCGAGTCGAGGGGAATGTTTCTCAGATGCACTCAAAACATTGTGAAATATTTCATTAAAATTCAGTTACTTTTCACAAGAGGCCCATTTTGCTCATTAAGAAAGTGACAATACTAAGCCTGTATCTCTGTAACGCCCTGTTTTCCGAAATTAAAGAGAGTGCATGACAACTATTTTTTATAACAGAAGATATTACATTCGGTCTTCCCCTGACAGGAAACTATATTCGTAGGTATATCTAAATGTAATCAACTGCTTTGAAAGCCGGTGAAAACGCAGTCTGATTCATGCAAAGTGGACACACAATGTGTAGCACAGCCAGTGTTGATGTCTGCTCTTTCCTGTAGCCCCAGTACTCCAACGAGCTTTGAATGTTCTCATAGTTTTTCAGTTGCTTGAATGAATAGTTTACTTAAAAATTATGGCACTAAGTCAATCTTATGCTACCACCAGTAATTGCACAAGGTTAATCTATAATTATTATCTTATGTAAGAATACTTCTTGCTAAATTACCAAACAAAAAATTATGGTAGGGCCTAAGGTATAAATTTAAAACAAAATTAACAGTTTAACAGTGAGACCATGTGATGTCAGTAAACGTACAGTGCGCGAGAAAATAGGTTACAATGCTTCAACAAGTTACAAGGCAAAATAGTTGAAAAGCAATTACATTACAGCTGCATGAGCAGGGAAGAGAAGCTTGTGATGGCATTACAAGCTATAGCAAAAACGATTAATTTTTTTCCTATGCCACACAAAACTGTAAGTTAAATGTAAAATATTTCATCTACCTTTAATATATGTTGATAATCAGTGAGTTTAGTTATCAGGACACATTTACTACAAGCGTGCAAATTTAGCAATTCGTCTGCTCTGTTTCCTAATGGATATAAACTCCCAAATATATCACTTATACAGTTAATCACTTTCTTGAGCTGCTATATTCAAACATTTTTTTTATGTATAGAACTGTAATTTATGATTCTGCAATTTAGATAAAATAACACATATATTATGATGCGAGGATGCTTGATAGACGTGGCAACAGGGCTTGGTAATGCTCACCGGTAAGTTGATACTCAGCAACCAATAAGTTCTGTGCTCTGTATAGTTAGGTAATAGTAGTTGATTAAAATGCCTCCGCACTCACTAGCTTAGAATGTCTAACACAGTATAAATTAATTGGATCCATCTTAAGTGCATGGTGTGTTTTGACTGCTGTGGCTTAACGGACACTGGTGACCTCGGCTCAAGCTGTGGCGATATTTGATTGAAATCAGGGCCACACTGCATACCACTTAAATGGAGAGAAATGCTCTGGAGCACTCAACATAACTTCCATGTGTTGAGGATATACACTATGTGTCATTATTGCTCGCAAGAGTAGTAGTATATATTACCAAATACACTTATGCTGCGATATTCCTAGAAGTATGATAGTGAAAATTAAGAGGATATGACCCACACAGATTGCCAGAGCTGTACAGGTATATATGTCTACTACTGAGCCATCCACAAATCACCTGTGGTGGCTAGGAAACGGTAACACAGAAAAATGCCAGATCTGTTCAGGTATATATGCCCATTGCTGGGTGACCGACAAGCACAACATGATAGCCAGGAAACACTAACAAAACAGGTCCACTGCATGACATGCACTTGTGAGGACAAACGAGCTGAGCTGTCGTGGGGTGAACATCATGTGCTCATGGCTGCTAGCTCACTGGGATCTGCCTGCCACTTGAGACCAGTGAAGGCAAGGAGCTCTTGCAAATGCGGCGGGACTATGGCAGCTTGGGTGCGGCAACTATTCCGCAACTCATCGCATCCCCAGGTGGCAGATAGGAGATTCCCAGGCTCTAAGGTGGCTGGGAATAGCCCGTGGACCAACTGGCAGGTGTGAAAGTGCCGTTGTCAAGGACATCGCGAACCTGGATGGCTCAGTTCAAGATGGCGAAGCGCATTGAGCATGAAGCAGCCTAATGATCAAGGTGGGGAGGGGATCTTGAGATGCCACAAGTGCAAAGTGTAGCGGACATCATTGTTGGATTCTGCAGGCTGCGGATGCGTGATGAATGGAATGCATCGGACCTTGGAAGCATCACTAACACCAGCCTTCGTCCCGGGCCAGCGGCTTGCCATCACCACTGGTAGGTCCCAGATGTCCCGCTGAGCACTTTATAGTGCTCACCCAAAACTGATGGCATATTTTGGAGGATGGGGAGTGGGTGGCTCCTTGGTGCGTTTCTCCCCACCTTCATCCACGGCATGAAGACCATGTTGTCAGTGTGGAAGTGCGAAGATGGAGTAGGTGCCATGACTGAACTGCCCAGTTTTCCGACACACTCAAGCAGGGGAGCCCTGCATTAAATTTGCTTCTGTCAATATTGTTGTGCTGGTTCAACAGCGCAGAAATATTGACAACAGTTCAACCTCAAGGATGCCTGCTCCCAAAAGCATCTTGTCTAGATTTTATATATCATATTCAAGAGCATGGATTCCATACCATTTGTTTCTCGTAGCATTTTCAGTAATGCATGAATAAGTTTTGAACAATTTTCTTGTCGGGAGGGGTTTTTATGGTACCTATGGCAGTTTTTCTCCTCCCTCCTTCTTAGCTACAGCCTCAGCTATAAGAACACTTTAGGGAAGCAGTTCATGGCCCCAATCGCGGCCATGACTGCCTTACTCCTCAACCACGATACACGCTTCCTCTGCATAACTTCCCTTCCTTTTATGTATATGGAGCTCAGCTCTGAGATGCAGTTAGCTTCAGTTCCTACCTCGGTCATATACTCAACACTTAGCAATAGAGTAGGTTAGGAAAAAATAATTTTGAGGACAAAACAAAAATGTTCCAAACAAATTTGGTCAAACGGAAACTACAAGATCAGTTAACACAAAGACATGCGGTCCACAATATGGATTGAGTTCAGCACTAAATGCAGCAGCTTTCCCTTCAAGACTACTGAAATGGCAGCAGAATTTAAGATGTTTCTATGAATTTCTATACTACAGTTACAAAAATACAGAAATAGTGACCCTAATAAACAACAAAAAACATACATAAATCCATTATAATTATGTAAAAATTTGGGTTAAAGTTACAAGTAGGCTGCTAGGCTAACAAAAAAATGTAACAGGACAGTTAATTTTGTTTTTCTTCTTAGACTGTGAAGTCCATTATTTGAATCTAACATAACTGTAGACAACTCCAAAGGATTGGAGAGAATGTATTAACCCTCTGATGTTACACCATACATGCACGCTGAGTTGGAGTGTTTGAAAATAAGTAAGCTGCTAGCATCATAGACTATGATGAGGCTAGGCAACACTCTTTCTTAGCTACTGCTCCCAGCTCCAAGTGCAAACAATTCCATTTCTTTTAGTTCCCTAATATGTATTTAGCCACAGAGGAAGGGAAAAATTCTGTAAATCTGGCAGTGTGGGTTCTCCAACACAAAAAAATTAAAAATTTTGAAACCATTTCAGGTATTGATTATTAGTACTGAGATCTAGTAAGTATATTTTAAAATTAATATATAATGAATAACAGTCTCAAAGGCTTTGTAACAATCAAAACACACTGCATTCACCTATCCAATGCTGACATCTGTTGACTTGATTAACATTACTAAAAACTCACCCCACATGAAATATGAGTAGTCCCAGGTAGCCAATGACAACACAGCTGAGAATGAGCATCTTCAGAAGGCTGATGAGGATCTGGTAAACTGCGCACATTACCATCACCAGGAGCACACAAAACGTGAAGTACTGAAAAAAAAAATTTATAGACATTTGGTTCAGCCACATTGTTTTCTTCTTTAAGTATCATTAAAGATCGTGAAAACTTCAGAACACTTCTCATTTGAAGGAACACTAACTTTTACTGGATTACTTTCTTTTTGGCAACAGAATCAATTTATAACTGTTAAATGGTGCAGTGTAAATTCATTTACTGCAGTATGGACCTACTTCACAATTCCCAGGACAAAAACACGTGGAACACTGATGCCAAAATCGGAAGACATAAAGCTTTTGCCTATTCACGGTAAAGTGAGCACTTTGAAAGTGCCGTCATTTAGAATAATAGTCTATAAATATATATGATTTTAATCTTGGATGTTAACTTCCTAGTGTGATGCAATATACACACTGTGTTTATTACTTAAACTGCAAAATTTATTTTAAAATGTGGTTAGAGGATGAAAAATTTCTGAAAGAAAAAAGTAATTAGGGCATCAAAAGTGCTCACTTTTCCATGAACAGCCTATAGTAGTATTTTACCCACAAAATTTGTGTGAATAAGTCTTGCAACTTTGCTTTATGACTGAGTGAGGTGGTGAAGTGGTAAACCTTCACACTCGCATTCAAGGGGACATGGGTTGAGTCCCAATCCAGCCATCCTGAGTTTGATTTTTCATGGTTTCCCAAAATCACTCGCGGCGAATGCTGAGATGGTTTCTTACTACACGCTATGGCAGATTCCTTCCTCACACCTGCTTCTCTGAAAAACTTGCTGTATTTCTATTGACCGTGCTGTCAATAAGGCCTTAAGAATTATGCATGCCAACATGCTGCGCTGTGCAGATGCGCACACAACGGGCGACTACGCCCCATCTACGAGCAACCCGAGCTCAGGGGGAAATTATAATAGTGGCAAAATAAAATAAACGTTACAAGCAAGGAGAGTCCAGAAGTCTGGACAGCCAATTATGTAATTGTAACTAACCCACGTAATTACAATATGCATTGCCGGCCAGGAATCCCGCATGCAAAAGGCACCCACATGAAGAAATTAAATAATTTTGATATTTCACTACTCTTCAGTCGAGCCACAGAAGAGTTCCGAACAACCCCAGAGATAGCAGTCTCAGGGGTGCTGCACCCCTGAGACTTTGTGATGTCAGAGCCCGCCAACCTCAGGGATAGGCGCTTAAAATTGTCATTGCCTCCAAGTGGGGCGATAAGAAATGAGCTGCGCTCCAGCACCCTGATAAACCTACCTCTGTGCTGGGAGGCTACGCTACCCCCCGCACCCTGGAGAATTGCTGATAAAGTGATTTCCAAGTATAAATAGAGGTCCAGCAGCACATTCCAGAAGAGATGCTGGGCTCGCCGGCCGCATAGGTTGGCGAGCTCAACCCCCAGTCTGCGAAGACTCTCTCCTCTCCTCGTCATGCAACACTGCAACAAACTCCTGCTGCTGCTTGGGATGGCAGCACTCTCATCTCCAGCCAGCGGGCTTGTGAAAGCCGCCAGCTCTCCAACCACCAGCTTGAAAAGGCTCGTCCACTCCAGCTGACCAAAAGATGTCAGCTCACTCGCTCCAGGCAGTAAATCAGAACTGACTCCCCGGTAGCCGGTCGTCGCAATCTTAGCATTCCCCTGGAAACCCCTAATTGCAGATAAATGCTGTAAAGTGCATTTACTTTAGAATATTTTGATTCGTAGGTAATTTATATTCCCTTTCTAGGCTTGCCTTCGCCTCATTCCATCACAATTATTCAAATTTATATTTTTATTTTAGCCAAATTTAAAATGTATCGGCTAGCCGGGACTTTTCACATATTTCTTTTAGACATAATAAATTTACATGAACTTAAATCCTTGTGTCTCCTACCATGATTGTAGCCGTAGTATCCCCTTGTGTCATTTATTATTTTTGTAATTGTTGCGAGCTTGAGTACACTAGGTGCAATTAGTCTCCACATCGGTTATCAGTGGTGAGGTGTACTAAACTCTCCAGGAGACGGGGCCTGAAAGAATTGGCATATAAGCCAGCAGGGGCACACTGCAGCTCCTGGGTTTCCAGTGTACCTGAGACAGTTACTAAGATATAGACAGAGATACCTTCACTGCATATCACACGGCAGGGCCTTGGATGGGACTACAAAAATCATACCCCCAGGACTTTTCTGTCCGAAGCAAAGTAGACGGCTGTTATTCAAATGCGCAGCAAGCACGGTGGAATACAGAGTCGGATCAGGCGACGAGAGAGACATTCCTTGCTCTGACTGGCCAATACAGAACCTCAATGTACGGACCCCAGTCCAAGTGAATCGCTGATTAATGATCTACACACTAATCCCGTGTGTTATACTCCATATTACTGCCTACCCACAAGTCCGCATTGGATCATTTACTAGGCTACTGTCCACCGGAGCTCGAACCGAGAGACACACAAACTGTAAGAGCCGAAACTCCGCCTGCTGACCACAGAGTAACCCCTACTCAGGCTAAACCACCCCATTCAAGCCTAATTAAATTAACCACCGATAGTTTGGTGAGGGTTCGACACCCAACCACAGTGGACCTCCCAAATTTCTGTATCATTAAGTTGGCATCGGGGAAGACAATCACGGTTCGACTCCCTTCAAACGTCGTCCCTAAACCTCGTGAAGGGCAGCCTCCAGCCAACTAAATTCACGCATGCTGACTGATGAGGTCGCTGCAGATTCCCCCCCCCCCCACCAAAAAAAATTCCCTCAGCCAGATCATTCATCTCCCTTGTACAAACACCAACTAGCTCTCATTCACTTCCCTAGGACATATGGCATCCCGTTTCTTGACAATCCTAGTCATGAGAAAGGTGTAGCTCCCTGGAAGGAAAGTCATATCCATCCACCTCACTCTGGGGTTTGACTCCCCTCTCCCGCATAGAGCCGAGAGGGTGGTCAGCATGGTAACCGCATTTCCCAACACCACACACAGTAAACTAGCACACGTCAAGCACTACTTACCTGCTTACCTACCTATCTACCTACCTACCTACCTACCTTTGCCTCATAACAATAAGTGCAAAGGATTTTAAAAAATCTTATTTGATTCTTCCTAAAAATGCTGAAATATTTCATTGTCTATATGACACTTGTAAGTCCATCATGTATTGTGAAAACATTTCAGAAAATGTTGCTGATTAACAAATTTAATTTACACAATTTCTACAAGAAAAATTAAACATATATAAAAACAATTGTATACAATGAATCGCACACACTATTCTCAGAATGAGTGTTTAAAACCATTTAGAAATGCAGTAATAGTATGTAACACAATTTTAAGTGTCATCCCAAATGCCACTTTGTCTTAAGGATTTGAGCTTTAGCTAACGTTGCAAGCAGCCTTATCTAACGATTTTGGTCAGTTATGGCTGACCCCTTACAAAAGTGAAATCCACAACTGCAATGTATAAAATTCATAGATTGACTTAGTGCACGTTCCACTCTTTATTCTATCATGTGAGCAGTAAGTATTTAAAGTTTGTGTGACACTTGCTACAAGATATAGTGTATACCAACAGCTTTGTTGTAAGTTCTGGTACACAAAAGCCACATTTCACTGCTTAATTCCTCACAAGTGCAGTTTTAGACACATTTTGTCAAACTTTTAAAGTTCAGGCATCAAGCATTGGACTATGTGCAGAGTTATGGTGCGTAAAGGGCCTCAGGATTCAAAGGAGAACATAAATACTTTGAAGGCTAATGAACAGTCCCCAGTATTATACTAAGCCGTCCATGGTGATAGTGAGCTATTCAATTCTGGCAGCAGCAATACCACAATATCTGTTACCCATGGTGTGAGAGAGAGTGCACATGGGCAAGTGTGGTCGGTGAACCTGTGAGAGCCATAATTGTAAATCCTGCTTACGTCAGTGGTGAGGCATGGATGTGTTGTAAGGGAAGCAGTTCTCGATGATGACTGAACCCAACCCTCAGTTGTCCTTATGAACAACAAACTGCTACGGAGACAGTGAACTATGACACATTCTCATTCCGGTAACTGCTTGGAGTGTACAGTTAGTGATACATACTGCTTCCTTTGCAATATGTCCTCACTTTGCTGGCTTACATACTTTATGAACTGTGATGAAGGGAGTGACTGAGATACAGGAGCACCAAGAGTGAAGCGAAATGTTTTGCTGGTTGATGTTTAGACACCTTGTTTCCTCTGTCCCTTGAGAGAGGAGAATACCACCTCACATGCACTTACTTACATAGTATTCTGGCAACACTAACAGGACCAGACAACGACTAAGATCTAACCAACCTGGTTCTACATAGCGCTAGGCGAAACTTAGACAACCTAATTCACAAGGAAAATATAAATTACAAGTCGCATTAGAAATCATTAATCAGAAGCCTTTAACATAATTTTTAATTTGTTGCAAAGGAAATATTTACCTTTTTTCTCAACTAAAAATGACAAATATTCTCACTGATTCAGAAGTCACAGAAACTGAATGGCTAGCTTGCTTGCCTCTTACCATAACAAACTGCGTTCCCTTCCCATTAGTGTTGCTCAGGATTTTCACATGTGGGAAATTGGGTAGCCAGAACCAAGGTTTTATCAGGGTACCACAGTTTCCCCATGTTTACATTCTGTTGTCTTTCCATCGCCACCTCGACTCTTCACATTCATTCTCTGAGCTGGCTAGAGCATGAGGTGCGTACATCGTGAAATGAAGCAGTCGACTCCCTTGCTCCATGTGTCACTTGTGATCATCCATGATCCTGCCATTTGGTAGTACTGCATCTGGTTAGTTAAGTAATTTGTGAATTCATTCGGTGCCTATGTAGGTTTCAAGCATTTGTTATTTTGTCCTGCTTTTATGATCGGATAGCAGTTCTGTACACACCCCTGTTGAAATGTAAATCAGTAATAAGCAGGAAGCAACAGTGTGACGAAATTTTGAGCAGTCCAGTACAAAAGCCTTGTGTGATGCCAGAAACTTGAACAAACGATACTGGTTTGAGTGTAATAGAGGCTTGTGCCATCTAGCCTGCTGCCAAGGATATTTGCCAAATATTTGGGGCTCTATTTAATTACTATCAATCAATGATTTATTCACATACATACTCTGTATAAATATATGTGTCCATAAGACAAAAATCAGAATAAACTGGATGTCAAGTTCCGAAAGACTGTCGGAAAACAAGCATTTACGCAAGTAAACAAAGTCGCCACTCACGTCAGTGTAACGCAACATGTCTGCATCGTTGCAAGATGTGTTAATGTTCCCAGCATCCACCAGCAGGCCTTCCATCACTGTCTCACTGATGTTGCCTCCCAGCTCAGTTGCATTGTGGCTGACTCGTAGCACACTTTGTGTGCCACTAAGAACTGACAATATTGTACACTGTCACAACATGGCAGATTTAAGGCTACGATTAAATCACATTTATCATAGAAAATGTTCTACTTTTTTTTTTTTTTTTTAGTAATATTGATTCTGGACAACCAGCTGGAGAACTAACGTTTTAAATAGGGATTTTAGAATCAAATTAAGACATAGTTTTGAGAAATATAAACAGTACAAATATGGGTTTTATTCAGACCTTTTGAGATATTAGGATATCTGCGAAAAGGGAGTTTGTTGATTAAATATTTCCCCTCTATACAATTTTACAAAATTATCAAAAAATAAAATACAGTGAAACCCTGTTAAGACGTTTCAAAAAAATACTGAAAAATGTGTGCTTATTAAGCAGGAAAACTTCTTAAAAGGATAAAATTATGTATTTGTAATAGACAAAGTGGAAACTTTTTAAAGCATATTAAGCATGAAAACTTCTTATCAGAAAACTTCTTAACACAGTTTTACTGTATTTGTTTTTCTCTGACTTCTTTGTATACAACATTTATTGATAAATGCATAGTACATGTACCTCAGTGTACTGTATACGTACATTAGTTTATAATTGGTACCACAATTTCCTTGCTGATACAAATTGTATGCATTTTAGTATATGTAGTTGTACACAACTATAAAAAAGGCCCCATTAGTTTGAAACAATGGTGAAATTAATGTATGTACACATTTTACAGACGTGTATATGCTGCAAAGATTCCAGATTATAACTTTTAATTAATATCCATAAAAAAATCAGTTTAAAATGTAAAGAGAATTTCGATTAAGTACTACGATGAACTACATAACTAGCCCATTTGTACACAGTGAATCCACAGGCACGCCAAAAGAGAATAACTCACCATTGGGAACAGTGTGATGACGTGTGTCACAAACAGCATGCTGGATGCCAGCAGCTGGGCGACAGCGCGGTTCTCGTACACCTTCGATGACACAGTCTTGAACAGTGCCAACACTGCCTAGACAAATCACCAATGGTATTAGACAAGTTCCAGCCAAGTGGCTTGTCGAAACTACACACCAACCTTGCCGCAAAACCGCACGAATACAGCACAGTCGCAGATCCGCTACAAAAAATTGTACCTCTGATATGGATAGTGCATTCTCTTGAAGAGAACTTAATTTGACAAACACAACCATATCTACAATGGCATGGCCACACAAAGTGGATAATGTGATAACATCTCATGTTACCAAATTTCAAGATATAATTGTTTAATTAACTATCTATATAAAGGGAAAATATTTTTTTTTCCCCTTTACCCTCTCAAAATAAATTTTTGTATATGTTAAAACCAACAAATTTAAAATGAAACAAAAAATACTACTCTGTTTCCTCACAAATTTTTAGGTAATGAGAAAAAAAAATCGCTATAAATACTTGTGAAGGGAAAAAAGGATAAAAGTGAATGAACAGTAAAATAAGCAGATGCACTGAGAGAAATAGTGTCAAATGCAGAAAAGTACAAAAGTGGGTTGGGAAATGCAGATTCTGCACTACTTTCAAAGCAGAAAAAAAGTTTAAGTAATAAGTGCAAATGTCAATATGTACCATCAACAATTTGTAAAAATTATGGATGCATTGTGAGCAGAAACATATGGCACACTACATTAGTTTTATGGATTTTTCGATGCTCATATTTATTTTATAAAATAATTTATTTAATGAAAGTGTCCACAAAATAAAAATGTTTTCACACAAAACCAAACACAAAAAAGGGTAACATATTTCATTGCATAATCATCGCACCGTAACTTAAATATGTCTGTCATTTCTGCACTACAAACGAGCCAGAACATGTAGGAATGAGCCCTACTACAGATGCCTCTCCACAAAAAACTACATGGGGAAGATGATTCCGTCAGCCCCATCTTCACAACATGTGGAGGGGAGAAGTCAAAGCGGCTCAGGCTTAGACAAATTACAGCCGAAAGTAGCCAAAAACAACCAAATTTATTTTGCCTCCCCTCGCAAAGAGTGCTAAATCGAGCCAGTGTATAGGCTATATGCCTCCCACCAGAACGACAAGAGGAGGGAAGATGCGACATGATGCATTGGCTCCTAGGCAGCCAGTTTCCCCTCTCACCAAGAGTGAAAAAAGGGGGGGAGTGGGGGTGGAGAGAACACTGTGCTAGTTACAAGTCAACCAGTTCCCTTCCCATCGGGTGTGTACGGTAAGGAAGCAATATCGTCTTGAGCAATAGCTGAGCATGACCGAAAACAGCTGAAGATGTTAAAACGCTTCCTCCCCATTCGCATGGCACACAAGGGAAGGAAGCAAGATTGTGTTGTGTCAACCACGCAGCAACAGCCGATGGAAGGAGAAGAGAATATAAAGTTTGCAGCATTTGTTGAGGGAAAATACTTTTATTGGACATCTGTTTAAACAAACAATTTAAGAGTTATCTGCTCCATTTACAGAGAATGGCTGTCAAGTGCCAACTGGTAACATAATTAACATTAGCTACACTGCAAACAGACACTGTTAATAATTTTGTTTCAGATCTCAGTGACAATTAATTTAATAGTCGCACTCTAAACTGTCAAGCATGTTTCAATATATAATATGCAACCATTATCAAATGAAATACTTTAAAATTTAGCCACTCTATGAAAGGAAAATATCATTAGTGTTAAATGCAAACTCTAAATTTAAATACATGGAAAATTCAGTTTGCTGCCCTGGTTGGCACTAAAACACTAAGACACATGATAATTCTTTCTGATCATGGGCAT
The DNA here is from genome assembly GCA_029891345.1 of Dryococelus australis. Classification (NCBI taxonomy): domain Eukaryota; kingdom Metazoa; phylum Arthropoda; class Insecta; order Phasmatodea; family Phasmatidae; genus Dryococelus; species Dryococelus australis. Next base: position 42,544,815 of record CM057003.1, read on the forward strand.
AAAAAATTAAGTGATATGTATTTTTATTGCTGCCACTGCATATATAACATAATTTTAGTGTTAACGAACATAAAGCCATTTACCAATGTTGTCATGCAATATCATACCTGACTACCTTCCGCAAATACAATTATGTTGACCAAAAGACTGAAAATTGTCCCAACAATTAGAACAGCATACAGCAAAATGGAACTGAAACAACAAACAGGTATTTTTTTTAAATTTAGTAATTTCACCTTTAAAACACAAGTACCACAGTCACTTACTAAAACTTTACCTACCATAATTTTCTTATTATTGTAAACAACTTATTTACATGTATGAAGATGAATGTTGTTTTTCCTACAAATCTTTCTTTCTATCAGTGATACATTAAAATAATACTTTATCAACCTCCTAATTTTCAATACTTTAACACAGGTTTACAAATGCATTGTCATTTACCCAGATCAACATCGAGACTAACTCTTTGCAATCTTACAACAATTATAATTTTTAATGAGTGATAATTAATTTCTCTGACCTCTTTCCATAACTGCTATATGGAATTTATTTTAATCAAACAGCATAAATCTACAAAAAGAGTTCATGAGCACAGACTGAAACACTGAATTAAACACTTGCCAACATTGTAAATATGATAGTAAAATTTTCTAATGACACCATCATTTTCTGGATAGAGCCTCGCTTCATGCTAGTTTTCTCTGCGAATGTGTGATTAACTTGCTCAAAATATCATTCATCAGGGTGATAAACATGCAAACAAATTTGTTTATCACAGTAATATACTTACTGCGGGAAAATGATGAGCTCAACAGCCACTATGGAAATGAAGGTGAAGAAGGAACAGAAGAAATAAGTAGATAGCATTCGATCTCGCTCCTTTGAGTACTGGAAAAAAAATTAAATACACAAAATTAACTTTTTACTCCTCTAATCAAATAAAATAAACTGCACAATCCATCCAAATGACAATTTTTGTTTTGTTCGCAGGATAGTGCTAACATTGTATGCACATAATGATGGTAAGTAGATATGGCTTAACGTCCCATCGACAGCGAGGTCATTGGAGATGGAGTAAGTTTCCAGACAAACAGGAATGGGTAAGAAATTGGCCATTGCCTGTAGTAGGCAACTATCAAAACATTCACCTGGAGCGCCTACGAGAAACCATAGAAAACTGAAAACAGGGTGGCCTGACCTAGAATTCAACCCGGGTCTTCCCAAACGCGAGTTAAAATGCTGCCCTCAAGACCTGATGAGTCCACTGTAGTTGCATAGGGGAGATCTTTCATGTGTTGCCAAAAAAAAAAAGAAACCAACCTGGATTAAACTAAGAAAAGTAGGTGGTCAATTGACAAGTTCACCATGTCCAATAGGTCCTTCATCAGTTTTAAAATGTGGCATATAGGAAAGGCATGACATAAGTGGGGACACATCGTGTTGAAACACTATAATTTTATATTCAATTTTATTTTGTATTTTTAATTAAACTTTGGTGTTATATGGTGTATTAACATGCATTTCAGAGCTATTTTGGTTTTATCATGATTCATCAAATAATCTTGCCTCTCGCTATGCCGTATGACTCATGTATGTACTGCACTGTGAAACTACTTATAAATTACCTGTGTAGAAGATGCCAAACAGGTCTGGCAATTGTTGAAAATATCACTATACTGATTTGCTGTCAGTAGAGCTAGAACTTGCAGTTTTGCAGAAGGAGTAACTTATTATTTGCTGTCTACAAAATGAGCGCAGATTCTGATATTTATTTCAGCTTGTTAAATCTAACTATGCATTGATGCCCATCTCACACATTCAATTATTCCAGAGCCGATTTTGTTAAAAAAATTTTGTCACACACGTGTTAAGGCACATGCATAGCACTTGTTTTTGTTGTAATAAAAGCTCGCTAAACAATTTCGTGGTGGTAGCAATACAGATATTGGTAGTCATACAACCTTAAGACAGACATGGAAGTTCAAGGGTTTTAAATCACACTGAAGAATAATGTAAAGTTTTGAAGCAATCTTCACAAAATATTGAGTAAATTATGTATTCACTGTGTCCTGATAAAAACTGAAGAACATAATGAAAGAAATCATAGAGCACAAATTCACCGAGCCAAGTTACTGAATACAATTTCCTTTAATTATTTTGCACTACACAATATTTTTCCCATCCCTCAGGTATTTATGTGCTTTTTTGGGAAGGAAGTTCCCTCAAGTCTTGTGTTAAGTAGATGTCTGTGACATTATGCAGTATCAATATTTAGATAGTTAATTTCAGTCATATTAACTGCCTCATAATGACCCTTCAAAAAATTTATTTTAAATTCTTTTAAAATTTGACAACAAAAAGTACAAATGAACACAATTCTCTGTAAGTATTAAACCAGTACACCTTTACATGCATCAAACAGGCTCAGAAACATTCTAAGAAAATATAACAAAATTTGTTATATCATATGGTCATACCTGAAACTGCATTTCTGTCGCAGCAAGGAAAATCAGTGTACACCCAAGTTTACTTATTCAAATCCGATTTCAGAGGATGTAAATATGGTCACTAAATGTGACACCTGGAACTGCAAGGAGTGAACTGTTGCCACACATGTACATACTGGCTGCATTTGCTCACCTTCTCCTCGACCTCCGGCCTGCGGAAAGTCAGCAGGAAGCTCTTGCAGTGCTCCGAGCGGAGCCTGTCGATGCTGCGGGCATCGATTGCCCTCATCAGGTACTCATTCACCTCATCCTCTGGGTCCTTGTCCTCCTTGCTCTCGCCAAACCCTAGCCTGCACACATTCCCCACAACCTATCATCAATATTACATACCACCAACATGCTGAGAACTCATACCAGTGTTTAACACCAAACACTATCAATCATGACACTATGTACAGTCTTTTTAAAGCTATGGGCTTAGCCTACCATACCTGCAACCACACAATTTAAATGGGAAATCAATGTTCAAGGAATCCCTTCTCCATGCATCAATTTGAAAGATAGCTGTTTCAAACCAAAAACTATTCAACAACTTTCACAGAGAATACCGGCATGTTATGAAATTCTAAATACTTTTTATTAAGTAATTTTGTTTTTAAAATGTAAATTTTAATGTTAAATTAAAAAAATAGTTAACATAAAAAATGGCAAGATTTCTAAATGTGCTAGTATTTCTTAAAAATATTATGTAAAATATTTTTGGTTTTAAACAGTTATCTTTAAAAATAGATGCTACGAGAAGGAATCTACTGATTCCCCAAGTAAAATTCTGTGGTTGCAGGCTTAAGGGGCAGAGCCCTTATTGGTGCTGCTTACTTGTAGCTTTTCAGCACATTTGAGGCTCAGAATCAAGGGAAGCAATAAGGGCGACACTAACACGCACACCTAGTGCCCATCATTCCTACGCATAAGGTACTAAACTGGCGTGCTGTGTTCTTGTTGTGCTGCATGTACCTAAATGGTGACCTTATCATTTTATTGCTCGAAAATCTGAAGGCAAACTTCAGTGCAGGTCCTTATAATAGTTTCGCATATTTCCAACCAGTACACTACGGGTTACAGCAGTGCGAAAAAGCACAATTTTAGCTATGTTGGAGGCTGGAAAATAGCATTTATAATGTGCATGTGTGTTGTTTCATATGCGAATTACAAACACTCTGTAGTGCAATTCAAGTGCCAGATAGGCAGTGTCCTTAAAGTTCTCTTTTTACTGTGGCACAGTCATGCCAAAGATAATGGGAGCTCATGAACGTAAAAGTCTCCAAACCACTCAGTGCCTATAAACTTGTTCATACCAAGGACTGGGCATAAATTACCTACTCCAACTTCTTGCGACTAGAGCATGACACCTAAGCAATGAACACGAACCAAACCTACCAAATATTTTTTTTCTAATTTTTTTAATTTAAATTATACCCAAATGTTTAATTCTTAAATGTGTTCTATTGCTGTATTAATTATATTATCAGTAATAAATTCACCTGATGAAATGAAAAATATCTACCCTCAATAATTATTTTGCGAAAACATCCTGTAATTTGAATTATTAATTTCAATTGTAGGCATCTGAAATATCAATTTTCCTGAGTTCAATTTGACATCGCTGTTCTTGCTGAAATAAAAGTTGATTCCTTACGTTTAAGTGGAGTCATGAAATAATCTTACCAGATGTTTAATTCTAAAGTGGCACTCGAAAATTGCAAGGAGTTTTATTAATGCATATCTTGCACATGGCACACCACAAAGGTTCCACGTTGCACGATCCACCACAGTGACCCGTCCTAGAGTATTGACATGATCTTGCTTACATAAAATGGACTTAAAACTTCAACAGATATCAAATGAACCCTGTGAATGACACGTACAGACAGACTTGCTTTGTGGACCGCAATGACTCTCAGTGCACAAGTACGTTCAAAACCAAAAGCTTTCATTGTCCGGGTCCAGTGGCGTGTATGAGTTTTTTTTACACGGTAAGCAATATAATAGCTCGACATATTTGAGTGTTTTAAATAACATTTGCTAGTGTCTGGCTGTGGATCAATTTTTAATATATACTAATAAACACAACTCCAACTTTGCTAACTCTTTACACGTATTTACCATTTTATAATACCTAACATCAGTTATAAAAACGGAAACTAAATTAATGTAATAATAATTAAACTGAATATTATTTAGAAATCATGTTACAAATTGTTTTCCCAGAACACTTCATCCATTTTCCAAGGACAAATGAGGACTGGAGTATGCAAACAGAATAACTGCTTACCCTGCCGAAGGAACGCGGTAGGTAACTCGCTTGCAAGTTCGATTCATCTCTAGTCGCTCCTGTTTGTGGAAATAAATACTAGATAGAAGCATATGCGTTGTACACTATGGGAGTTACGAAAACCTGTTTCTAGAATCAGAAACGAGAAACTCAGAATTAAATGTGTTTAAAATTTAAAGTTAAGGCGAAAACTATAACGTGTCAAACATTTCCAATATGTATAGGGTAAGCATTGTTTACCTTGCGTCTGTGGAATAAACGCCACTGCCAGGATCCCAAGATGGAACAGAACTTTGATGGTGACACATCATAATAAATAAAAGGAAGATTATTTAGTGGGTTCTATTGAAATTTCTACAGGCAAATATTCGTACAATTTTGTACTTGTTCGCTAAAGAGTTTTCTCTAGAAATTCATTTACTCAAGTTCACACTTAAGCTCCTGCCAACCTGGTACTTGAACTGCATTGCAGAGTATTTGAAATACACGTTTTTCCACAGAACTACTAAACGTGCATCCACTGTGCTGATCTACGAAATGATCACACACACATCAAACAAGGCCTGTTGAGTGCTTACAAGATTTGCACACATTATAAACACCATTATGTGTGCACTCCAACATTCCTAAACACAGCTTTTTCAAAGAGCTGTATCTTAAAACATATATGTCAGACACATACACTAATAATCAACGCCCCTGCACTGAACCCTCCTATATGCTTTCCTCCAATAAAATAATACGATTTACCACTGAAAGTCCCATAAGTACATGCAATATTACAAGAACTTTGCGTATTAGTTGACGACCTTGCACTTAGAGACAATGGCCCACTAGATGCAAGTGACAGTACCTATTCCTCCCACACTTCCCGACCTCAACGTGGATAACTGCTCCAGGTAGGTGAGAGCCTTAACTGCACAACAAAACACAGCCGCAACACATTTTTACGACACATTTAGTTCTAATAGGTTTATCTTTCACAGATCAGAGTGTACCAAGAATCGGAAAATGGTTAAAGGACAACCCATTTGAATATTAATTACTGTCCTTTCTGTCCTTCTACCTTCGACATTTAGCCTTTTGGTATAAAAGTACTAACAGAAATTAAAAACACTGACAATATTCACATTAAATTCATTAATTTGTATAATTCAAAATATTCTAAAGAAAAATTTTTTTAATCAAATTCTGCAACAAATTCAAGGTGTACTAATGTTTAAATAAAAAAGTTTTAGACAAACTTACTCAAAAATAGCACTACACAAAAACTGGCCTCTTACAGCTTGTAGTGGAATATAATCGGGTACAAGCCAAGTAAAATTAACAAACACTCTGAGCCACAAGTAACTCACTTCGATGTTTTACCATGCTGAGATCCCGTGTCCCATCATCCGCAGCTCTTTAGACACACTCCCATTCATAGAGTAATTGTTTGGCCTTTTGACCTGCGTACCCTGAAAAAGAGGAACAAATGCATTCCTCAGAATAATATAAAATTACCTATTGAGGTATCGCCATTTCAAGATGCTACCTACCTACAGGTGACAGAAATGGTATGACATCAAAGAATATATGTATTGTAAGTGTTAGGTGATTCTGACTGATAAGATAAGACTAACACAGAATATTACACCAAAATATGTTAGCTAAGTTTTTTTAGTAAATAAAGGTTGGTCATGGTAAAATGAGCACTTCTGAATTCAACCTTTGAAAAATGTCACTGTCCTTATAGGCTGTTCACGGTAAAGTGAACACTTTTGAGGCCCTAGTTATATTTTTCTTTCAGCTGTTTTTTTTTTTTCCTTTAACCATCTTTGTAAATAAATATTGCCGTGTAAGTAATAAATACAGTGTAAATATTTCACTTGACTCGAAAGTTAACGTCTAAGGCTAAAATAAATAATATTTATTGACTATTATTCCAAATGAGATGGCTTTCAAAAGTGCTCACTTTACCGTGAATAGCCTATACCTGTGTATATTTTAACAGGCACACCGACCAGCATACGCCCAGCAAAGTTGGTAACGATGGAGGGAAAGTAGTTCCATGTCTTAAAGTTGAATTAAAATTTTTAGTTAAACATTTGTCAATACTGAGATTATTTCCTTTTCTTACTGTTTTTTTTTTAAGTGCACAAGTGTAAAAATTAACAAATTTGTAAAATATTTCCTTTTGTAATAATTTCACAGTTTCACTTGAATGATGCATGAGTAAAGTTATGAGGGCCACTGCAATGTTAATTTTACATATAGTGTAAGAATACACAATATGCATACAGAATGTTGCAAAATTGCATGTCAGTATTTTGGGGAAATATTCCTCACATCTGGAGGATGAAAAAAATGTTATCGGAACATAGATCCGCAAATGCTTAGTTTCTTTACTACAGCTTGTAATACATAATGCAGAGTGTATGGCCTGCGGCTGGATCATCTTACTGTGGAATGTCATCGCAACTGTAATTGGCAGCCTCATATCAGTCCCAGAGGAGCCCTGATTTGAATGCACTAGACTTTTGTTTGTGGAGACATTTAAAGGCAGTTGTGTATGCAGCCGAGTAGAATATTTGGACACCCTTCATAACCGTATTGTGGTGGGCTGTGAAACAATCAGGAATACCCGAGGGATTCATCAACGCATCCGGAAGTCCATGCAACGGCGGGTTGATGCATGTATTCGTGCTGATGCATGGCATTTTGAACATTTCCTTTAGTGCCGACGATAAGCTTTCACACATATGTAACTAATTCCTGTGCAGTTTCTACTGTTCTCGGTGTAGTGTCGTGGTGTGGGGTGTCCCAGATTGCAGGCCATATACTGTACATTATGTATTACAAGCTGTAGTAAAGAAACAAAATATTTGCAAACCTAAGTTCATATAAAACTTTTTCATCCTCCAGATGTGAGGAAAGTTTCCCCGAAGTATCAACATGCAATTTTGCAACATTCTGTATAAGCAGAGCTTTCAAAATGCTCAGTGTACCGTGCACAACCTGCAACAAACATCTGACCATGACAGTACACTGTCCAAAGTCCTGCACAATAGCAGTGTCACAGTCAAGTGAGGGTCTGTTAGGATTGCAAATAGGCTGCTAGGGCTACTAAAAATATATAAAGGACAGGAATCCAAGCACTCACAGTTAGTACTTGTCGATAGCCACACACCCAAAGTAAGACGACACAGTTTTTCCACGAGGTTGCGCAATCGCGACTCTTTGCTGGCTAAGCCAACTTCATCAGGCGGCAGTGTCCTACAACTTGCCGCCTGATGAAGCTGGCTTAGCCAGCAGAATATAGTGATTGTGCAACCGCGTGAAAAAAACTGTGTCATCCTACTTTGTGTGTGTGGCTATCGACAAGTGCTAAACTGTGAGTACTTGGATTCCTGTCCTTAATATATTTCAAGTGAGGGTCTGTTGAGGTTGACACAAACCTTCCCCTATGAAACCCCATATTTATTACAGAAGTGAAGGAAAAAATTCATTTATCTAACTGGGACACTTCTACGTCACTGTACTGTCATAGCATAAGAGTAATTAATAAGGATTTAAAACTGCATAATATAGCATTACACTAACCTGAATAATTATTTTCTGAGTTCACCTACATTGCCTGTGATCCCTCCGATAAAAAATTACCACCCAATTGAGACAAATTTCTTACTATGTAACTGCAAACATAACCGAATTAACGCAGTTGCAATCTGTGGATTAAAACGATAAAGACTACTTCAGGACTGTGATTAGCATCATCACAAACCACACATGTGGTTGACACTTACACCTCTGTACATGTCACCAGGCACTATGAGGTAAGTCTCGATGTTGTGATCCCTCAGGTAGGAGTTCCTCTCTCCACCATTCCCAGGTTCCACTTCGTAGTCCCCGTCCAGGTACCTGAGGGTCTCCTTCGTGATGTGTACCCTTCTAAAGCACAATACACACCATGAGATTTCTATCAGAGCAAGGAATCCTCAACACAACAGATATGCATTAACATAAAACTGTATATTTCTCCAATTCCTACGTCCAAAAAAATTGAGGGTGGTCTTTTTATTGCAAACTAAGACACAAATAATTTTGATAATGGGTAGTAAATTGTAATCAATATTTTTTAAATTTACACATATAGATATGATACATGCATCTCAAAAATGTTTACAAGTATGTATCTGTTTTTAACAAAAAAGACATACAAAGGGAAAACTGTGACTTAGTGTTGTTTGAATAGGTGCAGAACACTGTATATTTACAACTGCTTAGAATAGAATTTTTAAGTCATGTCTTCAGCTCCAGTCTTCTGCTTCAGTACCATTCTTTTACGTCATTGAATTCCGGTAAATATTTCTGCCTTTATTTAATATCAGTGTATTTTCGACACTGTCTGCAAACAGTCAGCCACCATCCATATTTCCATCGGGCTGCTTCCGGCATAAGACAGTGGGCCGGTATGGCTGGCCAGAGTTTGTCGGCTAGCTTTTACCGGCTCGATTCTGGCCCGTATTTTCCACGTTTGCTGGGAAATATTTTCATTGGTGACCAAAAATCGTACACAGCTGACTAGCAATTTAGCTTAAAATGTCCTTTCCAAGTTGCTAATCATTACCATCATTAAATTTTAACATTTTTTACTTTTTATGAATTAAATTTAAAATTTTGATTAAGTTTAAGATAGTAGTCGACTATGTGCACATTAAGTGCAAAAAACCCCTTCCATTTACATCTTACTAATGGTCCGCAAGTTGGGTCTACTTGGAAACAAAGTTGACCCGAATACCTGCTCGCAGTTCGAAACCTGTTTAAAATAATTTTTAGGCTATAAAATATTGAGCTTCTCTATCAATGACAGGTATTTAACTGCAACCTATGAGACAGTGTTTTACTGCTTAGAAACAAAATAACAGGTTGTTATTAAGAAAGTGTAAAGTGTATTTGAAAGGAACACATGTTATGATAAAAGGATTCCCCAGATATGGAGATATGTGTTGATCAACACCAAAATTGCATAAAACCAAATTGCAAATTTTTCCTCAGATGTAGTGCTCAATGAGATTACGTATTACGTTTATTGTTTACTATAAAATAAAGCATTCATTAACAAGAAAATATTCTAAAATTTGGCAAGTTCCTGTTAAAACTACTCCTCAAAACTGCAGGTATGAATACTGATTACAATCTAAACACAAAAATTATTATTATTGTAAACCTTATTTTAATATTATGTAATAAAAGAGCTTGAGATTACGCTTGACTTAAAACTCTGGAAATTTGCAGTCAGGCTTGCTTTGGCTCAGCTCGAACTAGAAATCCTAAGCTTGCAGAACTCTTTACAAAAATACTTTGAGATAGTAAATAATCAATAAAGCCCCACACTATCTCTATGTTTATGTTTGTGAATAATTTTTGTAAGACACCATGAAAATTTGAATGGATCCATTTATTGCATACAGTATTTGCTTTTAGGGGAATTTATATTTTGGACAAACAGTTTCCATAACAGAAGATTATGCAAACATATTTAGACAAATTATTTTTTGGTCAGTTACAGCAGCAAAAACAGTGACGTGAAATGATAAAAAAAAATTTTTCTGTGACTCACCACAACTGAACGTTTTTAAAAATGAAAAAAAGGAAAAAAAAAAATCACTACCAGTACCTCACACTGATGTTTACTGTGATGGTATTTTGTGATGGGGCTATATTACTTGCCAAGAATGTGGCCACAAGTTTATTCTGACATACACCCTTAAACAATTTAGTTTAGACTTTGCTTACAATGTTATATATATTACAAATTAAAATATTACAAATTACTGCACTTATGTAAGTACTTGTATCAAAATTTTTTTAATTTAAGCTTTAATTTTATTTAAAAAAAAATTAAAAATTAAAAGTTTAATATACAATTTTACAATAAACAAATTTTTCATGGGATTTATAAGAGGAGAGTTTTTTAAGGTCGCCACATTCTTGCAGACTCAATATGAGCCTTTATCTGTAACTGTGATCTGATAAGAAGCAACCAACATTGATCATCATATCATTAAAAAAAAAAAAAAAACATGCTTTGTACAGACATGAGCTGGCTAAACAGGACCATTTCCTGGATCTACCACTTGGGGAAACACATGATCATGCGAAAGTTGTTTATTGACAAAGCAGTTTTGCAATCTGACACACATAAAAGCATACAGAACAAAAGTGCAAATTTTGTAACTCTTTGTAGCAATGTGGGATGACATTTTCGCTTCAAATATTCTGAAGAAATTTCTGCTACACCTGTACCATAGCTATGATCACCAAGGATTTACCTTTGAATTAAAAAAATAAGGGTTTTAATGTTTTGCAACATACGTGTAAATGTATATGATGGCTTTAAGTTTAAATTTTAATGAGACATACGTGCTGTCTCCCAGTTAGCTGAAAAACAATAGTAATAACTGCCTTCTGTTGCATTCAAATTTAACACATTACAAATGAAATAAATTAAAATAAATATTTTAAAATGAAAATAAATATTGATGGTTTGAAATTTTGGTACAAATTATTCAAAATGTTAGGGGTGCTTTATAGTGTCGGATCAGCTGAGCGAAAGAATAAGGTAGTATTAATTAGAGTTTGATTTTTTGTATTTTTATTGGGTACATAAATTTTGTGGCTTGGGTAAAGATGGACAAACTGTTGAAAAAGACATCATGAAATGTGCCCACGACACACGTAAAATCACTTAGTACAGTATCTAAAACCTTTTCACTCAGGCGGTCCGCACTAGTTAGCTGCGTTAAAAGTGACCATTATTGTTTTTGCTACTGGATGTTCACATGGAATCAATAATAAGAGTTAAAATACTGGCTTGCTGTTGTGAACACAATAAACCGCACGGATGTGCATTCTGGCGAGGGAACACACAAGGCTCACCCAGGGATGCCCCCGCTCTCCATGTAGTTGGCGAGGGTGACGTCGTTGGACCAAACGTCAAACTGCCACTTGCGCAGGCCCAGCACGCCACAGTGCACGCGCCCCGTGTGGATGCCCACTCGCATGTTCACATTCACCCCCATGACGTCACGCACCAGCCTGCAACAGCACCGTACCCTTGCAACCCCCTCACACCTCGGCAGATAACACTGGTTTTAGTATATTAGTATGCGCTTCATGAAAAGAGGGTAAAACCTAGCCGAGCAAAAATTTTTATTTTAGTTCCTTGTCGTTGCAGTGGACAGGAATTGGTTGAATGGGAACTCTCAAGTTATGGAGGGAGGCAGACACTGCGGTACTGTGGGGGTTTCCTCATGACAATATCAATTCCTCCCCCATATTCATACTGCTTCTGTTCCATCTCCATATTATCACACCTCATCCTGGCCAGAATGAAAGGTCATCCAATTAGTGCCAGCCTCCTCTGATCCATGATGCTGACCCAGCCTGAAGGTAGCAGCAACCTGAACCTGCAACATTACTTAGCTTACAGCTTCTTGTTAAGGGCCCTGAAACACACGACATATGGCATCACTTAACAAAAATTCGCTGAAAGTAAGTGGAAATATTATGATTTCAGCAACTTTGAAAGAGCATTGAGAAAGCTATCATGTAAAATTGTTTCAAATCATAAGAGAATTTAAAATTAATCTTCTTGGAAACAGATCCCTGTACATTTACAAACAGGTATTTTAGAAAAACTGGCAGTCTGGAGACAGAGTCTGTAAGGAGTTTTGATGTGCAATGTAGATGGTTTGGAATGGAGTAGGGTGCAATGAGGGGGGGGGGGGGTGGAATGTAGAGGGGGTGGAATGGGGAGGTGGAATGAAGAGAGGAATAACGAGAACACCTTGGAGTCTGAGAAAAGTGACAAATCCTCTAGGGAAGTCTAGGGAAATAAAGTCCATGGTCATACTGAAGTAAAACGGAAAATTAAAATTGTGTTCAGTTGTTCTGTAGAGGTGTATAACAATACTCTAATTAGGCAGGTTTCCTACAAATGCAATTTCTTGAATATCACTTGCATAATGACATATTTCATATGCTACATTGCAGCACATCCTATATGAAAGTGTTGGCACATACTTTCATCCTCAGAACATAACAGGATGTCCACTGAAATTTTATTTTGGAATTCCCTGACTTTTCCCTGTGGGCAGACATTCTGTATAAAAAAAGACATGACATTGCAGTAGGAAATGTTACGTGCGTTTTCTTCCGTGGACATCATGAAATTCACGTGGTGGTTATAATGGTGACAGCACATGCCACACGTGTAAAGGTCTGTTTGGCATATAACTTTTTCAGTCATTCTAAAGTCACTTCCAAAAAAAATTGCTGAAACAGTTGTACATAATTACAAAGAAAAGTTGAGCAATGGAGAAAGACAAAACAGAATTAAAATTATTATAATTGGATGAGTACAATTCTTATAACAATAAAGAGTTCATTTAAAGTGTATATGTTACATAATTTGGCCTAACACCTGCCAGTTCATCATCAGTGATTTATGGACTAGTTTAAACTTAATAATCACCACTTAAATTTATACATTTTACAGTACTTAAATATGCATGTCTCTATTTAGTATAATTACCTGTTCCGTTAATGTCTAGTAATGACTTTTGATTTTCCGCAGTGTTTGTTAATTTGTAAGAACTATTTTTTCTAAACTGTAATTATTATTATTATCATTACACTAATCCATGTGAAAGCATAATAAAAGCACATTGTGATGAATGCACAAGTGACCAGAAATCTGGGAACAATATTTTATAATAATACAGTTTTTATTACTTGTACAAATTGCATAATTCTTTTTATACGTGCGAAGCACTTGTACCTCATGATCAGAATCACTGTCCAATAGCATGGGTGGGTAAGGTCATTTCAAAAAGGTTGAGGAGGGGAGGAAGGCAGTGAACTCTAGCTGCGGATAAATGCACTACTCACGCGATGGCGTCGATCATGTCGAGACCCATCTCGACGCAGCACTGCGCGTGGTCGGGCCGCGCCTCGGGCAGCCCGGACACGCAGTAGTAGCAGTCCCCTAGCAGCTTGATGCGCAGGCAGTGGTGCTCCGCCGCCAAGCGGTCGAACCTGGAAACACGCCAGCGCCCTCGCGTCACGTCTCGTTGGCTCGGGCGGCCCGTTTCGTATCCTTCCGCCAAACGTAAACAAACATTGCCATGTGACTGCAATGTAGCATCTGTCATGCCGTCGTGTGTGTACATCTGTTCGCATACTTTCGCTACACCTAAACGTAAACATTGAAATGTGACTTCTACTTTTATACTTGTCAAATGTGTTTACTATTTACAGCTTTTCAAAGAATTCTGTCTGAAGTCTATTTCAAAAACCATTCCGTACGAATATTCACAGTTTAGGCCTATAACATTCTTTAGGTAGGTTAATTACGTTAAAAATGCCTGAATTAACGATAGTTCTTACGGTTACGTTACATTAACATATTTGTTTTCCACGACATAGTACATTACACGTAATGCACGTTAATATTTTGCCGCGACTGTGTTAAACACTGTTACAACTGCGGGGTAATGAACTGTACTATTTAACTTTTTATAATTGATATGGTTGGGTTATTTCTTTAAAAGGACGGCCTCAGTTCAAATAACGAAGGTATAGCCAGTCCAACGAAAAAGCGACATTAAATTCAAGCACGCAACTCGTGTCGCTCATTTTTGTCATACAAACATAAAATATAGCGGTGAACATACACATAAATAAGCCTACCTTAACTTTTATTCCGGTCATATTTATGTGTTGCTACTTACTGTGAATTAGGTTTATTGGAATTTATTGGGGCTGGGCTTGGTTATTTCGTTGGGATTGGTGGTAAAGCACTTTAAAGGCTGTTCACGATAAAGTGAGCAATTTAGGAATGGACCATAGAAAAAAAGTCAGTGCCCCTGCATACATATATTTTTATGGGCGCACTGTGTGGCATTCGCCGAGTAATGTTGGTAACGATAGATGGAAAGTAATTCCATATCTTAATGTCGAATAAAAAGTGTTACGTAACAATTTGTGATAACTTAAAATAATTTATTTCGCTTTCTGTTTATTTAATGCATCGAAGTGTAAAATTAAGCAGATTTGTAAAGTATTACCTTTCTTAATAATTTCACAGTTTCATTTGACCGAAGTATGAATAAGTGATGAGGCCCATGACAATGTTAATTTTACATAAGGCGGAAGAATACACAACTTGTCTACGAGTATATCTTAAGCAGGGCTTTCAAAAGTGCTCATTTTACCGTGAACAGTCTATACACGTATGTGTTTCAAACATACAGGACAAAGGTACAACATTGTGATAAATAAACAGATGTGGATGTAAATAAATAACTTCGTCATAAAACAGTTCACATTTGAAACGTATAAATAGTTCACATCAAATATTTGAAATCACGTACACACACAGATCCAGCGTAACGATCACTACGCAGCCACGCCAAGTTATTTCATACGCAGCGGTTAACGAAACACGCCGTAACAGTATATTTATTACTGCAGCGGAAACACAGATTTATCACAACCTCGTAACTTGCTTAAGTAGGTTAAAAAACACAACGTCTACAAACGTGATGTAATTTTAAGTATTTTTTGGAATAAGTGTAATTTACGTTTCGTTTGGTAAAACAGCAACACGCCATGTCATGGCTCTCCACGTATGCCAACTTCACTTTGTTTCTCCCCCGCCATCATACATAAATATATTAAAATAAGTATTCAAACATTAAATCTCTTTTCAGTTGTAAATTACAAATTCAAAAATCATTATTTTGCTGTAATAAGTATGAAATATGCTACAATTGAAAATATGTACCATTTTCAGGCGTACTAGCGAAGTGAAACTTCCCTAGTGTGAGAGAGACAAAGACAGAGAGAGCGCGTCAAGCCTCGCTCAGCAGACAGTTGCTTCAAAGTTGTTCTCGCTCGATAAAACAACATCGTACCATTACGGCCTACTCACGATATTTTCCGCTGTTATTTTAAACTGTAACAAATGAGATATGTTGCCATCGGGGCTACCTAAATATTTCAATAGGCACCGTTTAATTTACAAACAGTATACTAAAAACGACGTTAAAATAATATTTTAACTGTGAGCTATTTCTTACCGGCCGTTACCAACGCGTCGCTGCTCTCGCTGTTGTTAATTAATATTTAAAAAGAGAGAAATATTACACGTTATACAAGATATTAAGGTAAAGTTTCATTTATTCAATAATGCAGTACTACAAAGCTACCCACAGTGTTATATATTTGTGGAATACAGGTTATTGAAAAAACAAGTTGACATGTTATGCCTAGAGTGTTTTTTCACAGGTTGATTTTCATAAGTCGCTTCCAATTGGGAATGGACTATAGATATGACTTACAATCGCGTTACTTGACGTTAGTGCCCGTGGAAATACCAACATAGATATTTTACCACTAGAATTAATGATTTTATAGAACAGATCGGTTTTGAGTCAAAACTACGAGTGTTTTGTTTCTCAAACATACTGTTTAGCCTACATATATTTCAGGTGCTGATTTAATAACTTACCAAAACGATTAGACATATTTAATCGCTTGTTGCTTTCTGTTGGTCACATTTGAAGGTAACGTAAATATTTCAAACACAGAGCTAACACAAACAGCACAGGTATATATTTAATTATTGCCGAAAACAGCATTCGGCAACTAAATATTGTTAGTCAAGTAGGTTCTAATAAATCAACTTTAAAACGTAGTTCTACAACCTCTCAAGAATAATGTAAGCTGTAAACATACTGTAAAATGCTACCCGGCAATAGCCTAAAAAAATCTTTTATAAATAAGCTATTTGATCAAACATTGAACACAGCGTGATTATTAACTACTTCAATGAAGCGTGTTTATTACAAAGTAATCATTTAAAAACTATTATTTTTGTATTATTATACTAGGTTATTATTTTTCGTAATCCGCGTTTGCTGTTGGTATTAATCCAGGCACCTACCACCCACCCACCACCCCTGAAAAAGACTTCAAATTAATAATATCGTTACATCACGGAAGTGTCCGCTCGTATCTCCTTACTTGCTCTGTGGCTCGACCGATATAATATCCCTACTATAACAACGGTCACGGGACGTCTTGACTGATTGACAAATACTATGGTTAAATACAGATTTTTGTATTGAATATTGTATGCTTCTTTTATATAATTTTTTTTTATAATATTTTACTTTAAACTTAATACATAAATAATAACAATTTGCAAGGCAAATATTCACGTCACATCTTCAACCAAAAACAAATAAACCATCTCATATCATGAAACTGCGACGCGATAATCATATAGTGATATTAAACAACTACACCCGTGTAACTCTCCCAGCAGGCTGCCTGTCTCGTCTTCTATTACTGCAATCGGCATTATCAAAACCCTACCACTATACCTTAGAAAAATGTCACTGCCCCTGCATCCTGCATGTATATATTTTAATGGACGCACTGTAGTTCCATGTCTTAACGTCGTATAAAAAAAACTGTTAGTCAACCATTTGTGTTAACTTAAAAGTTTTTATTTCGCGTTGTTTTTTTTTTTCTTTTTAATCATCGAGGTGTAAAAAATTAGCAAAGTATTTGCTTTCTTAGTAATTCCACAATGTCATTAAACCGGCGCATGAATAAAGTGGTGAGGCCAATGGTAATGTTAAATTTGCATAAAGCGAAGGAATACACAACGTGCATGCAAGTAGATTTTAAGCAGTGCTTTCAAAGCGCTCATTTTACCGTGAACAGCATATAGAAACGTATATTGTACCGTGTTTGCCTTGTGTACAATGGTACTTGCTGGCTACACAGCATAGCATAGCAATGCGAATAACCACAGCCAACACATAGGCAGCGTCTCAATTTCAAGAATACTCTTTCGAGAGAGCACAGCCTGGCGCACAGAGCAAGTAAGGGGACAAGAGCGGACACTCTCATGTTGTAACGTTCTTGTTATTTTAAAGTCTTTTCCAGGGGTGGTGGGTGGGTGGCAGGGGCCTGGATTAATACCAACAGCAGACACGCATTATGAAAAATTATCACCTAGTTTAATAAAACAAAAGTAAAAGTTTTTAATTGTAATTTTGTGATAAACACGCTTCATTAAAGTAGTTAATAATCACGTTGTGTTCACTGTTTAGTAAAATAGCTTATTTACAAAAAAGAAAATTTTATTGGTTTTTTTTTTCCTAGGCTTGACGAATAGCATTTACAGTATGTTTACAGCTTGCATTATTCTTGAGAGGTTCTAGAACTACGTTTTAAAATTGCTTAATTAGAACCTACTTGACTGACAATATTTAGTTGCCGAATGCTGTTTTCGGCAATAATTAAATATATACCTGTGCTGTTTGTGTTAGCTCTGTCTTTGAAATATTTACGTTACCTCCAATTGTGACCAACAGAATAGAATAAATCTTGCACAAGCAGTGCAATAAACGGATTAAATATTTCTAATCGTTTTAGTAAGTAACTACATCAGCACCTTAAATATATGTAGTTTAAATCAGTATGTTTGAGATACAAAACACTCATAGTTTTGACTCAAAACCGATCTGTTCCATAAAATCCATTATTTCTAGTGGTAAAATGTCTATGTTGGTGTTTCCACATGCACTTACTTGAAATAACGCGATTGTAAGCCCTATTTAGTGTCCACCCCACCCCCCATCCCCTCCCGCGGCCGGGCGAGAGCACTGCTTCGCGCTCTCTCGCGTTCTCGCTTCTCGCCCTGTGCGATTATAACGGCCATGGAGACAAACACTCTCCCGTTCTCTCCGACGTAATGCGGCTTTTTTTAATTAACATAATGTTATATGTGTTCGAAATAATCCACAAATAAATATAACACAACCGGAATAATTATTAGCGCATAACATACTATAATTATTATTATTTTTCATATTACGGTGCCATGTTACAGCAAAGTGACAAAAAAAGCGAGACTGCGTCAGATATCCGTATTTATATTTTTATAGATACGTGTTACGTAAGTTATTTCGTTGTTTTAAACAGTAGAAATTATTCACTTGCAGGTAAAATGCGACGAGGTTTCGTCTAAGAAAGCTGCTACGTGTTTTCTTGAGAAAGTTTGGCGTAGTAGGGAAAATTTCTGCTGCTAGGTGCGCAGTGTTCCGAAAAGGTCATTTTAAAATAACATTTTAATCTAAGATGATGATAAAAGAGAAATAGTTTACCTAGTTACGAAGTTGATTTATGTTTATTGCATTTACGCTGCTTTTTAACATAGGAATTAGTGAAGATCCGGTACACATGCGACACTAGCGCTTTCCTAGTGGCAAAAAATAATAGTCGCCAAACTTAAAGCATTCCGTGTTTTCGAAAATTCGTCGATGGATTCACCAGTGGTTGATACATCGGTGTACACCGGTTGAGGCATTTTTCGAACATTAGGTTGATTTTTAGCGGTATTTTAGTCTGCATCCAGAAACATATTAATTTCATCGCCCATTTGTATGTAAACTCGACGTCCGAATTGTTTTTGTATATTTGGAAATGCTTGAAAATAACGACTTGTGGTTGTGTTAACTTTTATTTCCAGAGAAAGCATTGGAAAAATTCCTCGGTTGATGTTTTGGTGCATATCCATCAGATCCACAGAATTTTCAGGCTGGTTGAATTGGTGGATCAACCGATTCAACCGGACTTAACCGAAACAACTATTTTCGAACGTGCGGTGCATATCGACGTATGCATCGGTGAATTTTCGAACACGCGGATTGAGCTTCTCAACTTGAGTATATAGGCTGTCCACAGTGAAGTGAGCACTTTTGAAACCCTAGTTACTTTTTCCTTTCAGTCTTTTTTTTTATCCTTTAACCAACTTTTTAAATAAATATTGCCACGCAAATAATAAACAAAGTGTGTGTATTCCACTGCAATTGGAAGTTAACATCTACCGCTGAACTAAAATATATTTATTGACTTTTATTCCAAATATGTGGGAGTTCAAAAGTGCTCACTTTACCGTGAGTAGCCTTTAATAAACGTTACCTCAGCAATTCAACCACACCCAATCTCTGACTGGTTGCGCGAGGCTCGGGAACGGGAAGTGTGGCTATAGTCTATTCACGGTTTCTTCGCACTTTTTGAATCAAACCTTCGAAAAATCACCCAATGTACGACGTGTTTAGTTATTTCCTATGTATGCAATGTATCACAAGAGTTTTATAACATTGCTGAAATAAAGAATGGCTTATTTTGTGTTAAATTTTAAGTTTTACATATATTTTTTTTTTATAAATCATAATATTTCATTTATAATAAATATTAATAACAGCGGTGAGAAAACATGTGTGTTGGTAATGCCTAGTAGGAGATAGTTCTTATGCAAAATATTATTACAATTGAGTGCGCACGAATACGGTGCGTTGTCTTCTGGTGTAATTTTATAAACTTAGTAAAGCTTGTTTGACGAGGCGGAGGAATATTCTGGAAGTAGAACTTAAGCAGGGCTTCAGAAAAGAGTGAAGTAACGGTGAGTGTATTATACTGCAAATGCTGCGAAAAATACTGGGCTGCCGACTGGTAAGAACGTTACCACACTGTCAGAAAAGAATTCCATCAAAGTGTATAAAATTACAGATAAAAAGTATTCAGAAATTTTTGTGAAATCACGGACACTTCGTTATATTTTATTTCAATAACAGGATGTCCATAAAATTTACTGGAATGCTCTTGAGTTCAGGGAACATCTCCGTAAAACTTCCAATTAATTTGTATGTACTTTCGGTTTATTAAAATGTATTTTGAGGTGGGGATGAACGTTCCTAATCCACGAGTTTTACTGTGAATAAAAAATAACTGTTAATTGTCATAATCTTTTGTCCTTGAGCGGGATTTTAATACGTGTCGAAACATTTGTAACTTACGACTCTGCAGAGGTGATAATGGTTGAATATTTACTTTCATTTAAGTGAATTTTTTCAGTCCGTAGTAATGTTTGGGAGAGGGAAGAGATTTGGGAGGCTGTTGGCAGCGAGGTCTTGAGAGCCGATGAGGGCGGTTGAGGTGATTGTGGAGCGGCGCCGGAGTGAAGGGCGGGGGGGGGGGCAGGTACCCCGAGAAGACCCGCCGACCAACTGCATCGTCCAGCACGATTCCCACTTGCAAAAATCCTGTGACCCTGCCGGGCACTGAGCCCGGTTCGCCTTGGTGGGAGGCGAGCAGTCTAGTCGCTCAGCCACCGCGGCCCCGAGTAATGTTTCGAGTCCCTGAACGGTTGCTGCAGGTGACTTGCGCTACTTTCTGGCGTGGGACGTAAGAGATTTAAGTGACGTGAATATGCAACGTACCTACTCCGAAGCTGTAGGGAATGCGGGAAAGTTCCGTATTTTGTATGCGTCGGAGTTCAGTTCCGTTCTCCCATGTTCCGTGTATTAAAGGATATATTTCCGTAATAAAAAAAATTCCGCGAATGTGCACGAGAAATTCTAACCACTTAACGTAAACTTGATTTTTCGTTTCAAGTGTCGCGACACAGTAAATTTGTAGTGCGAACAGTAGTTCCGCGTTTCTAGCAATAATTGTTACATTGGAAACTATGGGCTTGTTTTTAGTATATCTATGACACACGAAGCAACCAATTATATAATAGTTGGTAGGCCTATGTGAGCGGCAACCAATCGACATTGCCAAGGGGAAAACCGATGTCCGTATTGGTGTAGTATCTGAACTTGCGCGGCACCGACCGTGATTCCACATGTTCTGCGACATATCAGGTGTGAACGAGTATACTAGAGATAGATTGTAGGTTAACGAGTTAATACCTGGCCAGTGGCGCCATTTTGCTGGCGTGTGAGGCTGGAGTTCGCGGAATAAGCAGCTGCCCCATCCCTACATATTAAGGTGACCAGACGTCCCGATTTTTTTCGGGACAGTCCCGATTTCCGAGGTCGTGTCCCGAATTTTTTTTCCGAGGGTCATTCGGGACGGCCGTTGAAATCTCCACCCACTTTATTAAAAATGATGTTCCAAGTTCAAACATGTTAAAGATTGTTGAATTTTTGCTCTGTCTGCCTGGCACTAGTGCACCAACAGAACGAGTGTTTTCATTGATGAACGATTTTTGGTCATCGGACAAAACTGAATTAACTATTGACACTTTAAGATCAATTTTGATTACGAAGGTTAACTTCAACAAAACTTGTCCAGACTTTTACAAAATGTTGTTTTCTAAGAGAGACATGTTGAAAAAAATTCATTCGTCTGCAAAATATGTCGAAGTAAAATAGTTATTGTAATTCAATTTTTTGATCAAAGTAAAATAACAAAGAATATCATTGTTTTTATTTAGTACCTTTAATCAATAAATCATACGCCTTATGATAAATAATTGGTAAAAAACAACAATGGTATTCACTTTCTTTAAAAAAACACCCCCTGTAAACAGCCCCCTCCCCCCTTACATCACAATAAACTACATCCGCCACTCTCCCCATCTCACTAGCGACCATTTATGAGCCTAAACGAGCGTCCCGAACTCGGGTCTGAAAAACATGGTCACCTTACGGTATAATTACCTACGCCCTAAGAAATTATTAGGAAATTTACATCAATGTGTGCGTATGTAGGCTGTTCGCGGTAAAATAAGCACTTTTGCAAGCCCTGCTTAAGATCTACTTCAACGCACATTGTGTATTCTACCGCCTTATGTAAAATTAGCATTGACATTGGCCTCGTCACTTTATTCATGCGTCGGTTAAATAAAACTGTTAAATTGTTAAGAATGTAAATACTTTACAAATCAGCTAATTTTTACACTTCGGTGCATTAAAAAAAACAGAACGCGAAATAAATAGTTTTAAGTTATCACAAATGATTACCTAACACTTTTTATTCGACGTTAAGATATAGGACTACTTTCCTTCCATCATTACCAACTTTAATGGGCGAATGTCACTCAGTGCGGCCATTAAAGTACATGCAAGCAGGCAGGGGCAGTGACTTTTTTCTAAGGTTCATTCTTAAAGTGCTCACTTTATCGTGAACAGCCTTTAGTGAGAAAGCGCGAATGGTACAGTTCCCCCCCCCCCCCCCAATACATCTATAGTAGTTCCTACATTTGCTCACGAAACTGTCAAATTCATAGTGAAATTCCCATATTTGTATACCTATTAGCGACCCAAAACATTCATACATTTGCAGCTTGAGTTGCGGTATTATTTCCGTCACGGTCGTAGAAGACAGGTCTGGACACTAGCTTGAAAAGTTGACTCCCTTATCGACCCATTTAGTTCACGGACCCAACCATAGAGCGCTGCTACCGAAATAGTACTGTTGACATGGCTAGCATAGGGAGGGGAATTATAATTTTTTCTTAAAATGGGAAAATGACATTCATATCTCTACGGCATTATCCCTATGCCAGCAATGCTAATAACACTAGTTTGCTTTCAGCGATCTTCGGCTACTGCATGAACTAAATCAGTCAATAAGGTCGTCAACTCGTTAACATTGTTAGATGGGCGAGTGTCCAGACCTGTCTTCTACGGCCGTGATTTCTGTGCTACGTATAGGTTAATAACTTCCAATACAATTTAGAATGTTCACTATAGATTTTTTTACACGGTACTCCATACCGAGATCCTGACTTGAGAGCCGATGACGGTGAAGCGAGGTGAATATGGAGCAGCGCCGGAATGCAAGGACGGGAGGAAACGGGATATCCCCGAAATAAAATAACCCGCGGGGCCAGCGTCCCTATTCCCACTCGCGAAAATCCGGGAGCGACCCCGCCGGGAGAGATTCGGGCGGATCTTAAGAACGAGGTCTTGAGAGCCGGTGAGGGTTGGAAAGAGGGTAGAATGGAGCATAGCTGGAATGCAAGGGCGGGGGAAACGGGAGATTGCCGAGGATAACTCGTCGGCCAGCGGCATCGTACGGCACGATTACCACGTACGAATATCCGGGGGGGGGAGGGGGGGGGGCACCCACCGGGAATCGAATCCGTGTTCGTCTTGGTGGGAAGGAGTAGTCTAACCTCTACGGCCCCTAAACGGAGGGGCCGGCTCAATACAAATACACATGATGACATGTAATTACAGCTCCCCGTAAAGCAAATAAAGGGGCAAATACGGCCCGATTTTCGTTCAGTAAAAAAACTACACTTGCGCCCACACCATCGGTCCGGTTATTAATTGCTGAATTAATGGACGCGAACCTGAACTTCATGTGTGCGCGGTCTCGACCCCTCCCCCCCCCCCCCCCAACCTCCTTACACGCACACATTTCGCCACCACAGACCACACGACCACTCGGCGGCATATCGATTTTTATTCCTCGCCACGTCACACTCGTCCGTGGTCTGCCGGGAATTCGAACCGAAATCCCTTTTGTAGTTTATTCGTGGTTACTCCCAACGTTTGTGAAGCGCTGCTGAAGTTTTATTTTCAAGCTATTCCTCAGCCTCGTGAAAAGAAAGCTTATCATTCTATAGGCTGTTCACATTAAAGGGAGCACTTTTGAGATCCTAGTTGCCTTTTTTTCCCCCATCAGTCATTTTTTTTATCCTTCCGCCACTTTTTCAAATAAATATTGCCATTTAAGTAACAAACATCAAAGAATACAATAAAATATATTTATTGGCTACTATTCCAAATGAGAGGAATTCGAAAGTGCTCACTTAACCCGTGAATAGCCTATAGAAAATTATGCGGCTGAGTAAGTGAAGAGATTTGGACAGCTCTTGGCATCGAGGACTTGAGAGCCGATGAGGGTGATTGAGGTGAAGTATGGAGCAGCGCCGGAATGAAGGGGCGGGGGAAACGGGAGATCCTCGAGAAAACCCGCCGACCAACGGCATCGTCCGGCACGATTCCCACATGCGAGGGTCCTGAGCGGCCCGGCCAGGGGATTGAACCCGGATCGCCTTGGTGGGAGGCGAGCAGGCAAAATCGCTCATCCACCGTGGCCCCTTGTCGCGTCTGAGATTTTAATAATTGGTAAAGGCTGTTCACGACAAAGTGAACACTTTTGAAATCAATCTTAGAAAAATGTCACCGCCCCTGCTTACGCATGTTTTGGGATAGGAACATTTCGCGAGTTCATTTCAGGACAAGATAAACGTCAAACACGTGTACACTAAAGTTGACTTTGCAATTGATTCGCAGTTTATTACTTTTATTAGACATGGCCTAGACGATTCTAACCCAATAGCAGACTTGCAAGTAAACAAGTAGCGAGTGCCATACTGCCAGATGTGAATTAACACTGGCTACTCTATGGGGCAGCAGCCAATGAACAAACATGAGGCTCGGGTATACATATGACTGGAGTCTAGCCTACAGGTCATTGAACTCGCGAATTTTTCCTATTCCTACTATATGTCAACGAATTCCCTGAGTGACATGCGCCCAGAAAAGTTGATAATGATTGATGGAAAGTAGTTTCCGCGTTTAACGTCGAATAAAAACATGTTAGGTAATCATTTGGTAATTGAATTATTTATTTAGCTTTCTGCATTTTTTTATGCGTTGAAAGTTTAAAAATAACTAGAGTTGTAAAATTTTAATTTTTCTAATAATTTCACAGTTTCACTTGACCGACGCACGAAAATAGTGATGAGGTCCCCGGCAATGTTAATATTACATAAGGCGGAAGAATACACAATGTACAGTACATAAAAGTAGATCTCAAGCAAAAGTGCTCATTTTACCGAGAACAGTCTTTACAAGGCGTATCGTTTGGTAAATTGGTTCTGCGAGCCGAGTGGGGCAGGGACAGAAGGCCGCGTGAGGGACGAACTGCTGGCAGCTGTCTGCACAGCACACGCGGAAATCCGCTGTGTGTTGTGATAGCTGGCTGGTTTTCGCGCTGCAGACGCCGCATCCCGTTTGTACGCGAAAACGTTCTCGAAATCCAGCGACGGCTGCTCTGGAAGACGATAAACACGCACCTTCCCGCTGCGCCCACGAGTGCGCGTGGGTGTAGTGGTTAGACTACTCGCCTCCCACCAAGACGAACATGGTTCGATTCCCGGTAGGTACCGCCCCCCTACCCCCGGATATACGATGCCGCTGGTCGACGGGTTTCCTCGGGGATCTCCCGTTTCCCCCGCCCTTGCATTCCAGCTATGCTCCATTCTCACCTCATTTCAACCCTCATCAGCTCTCAAGACCACGTTGTTAAGAGCCGCCCAAATCTCTCCAATCCAACTAAGTCATGTAATTTAACATTCTATCCCTATGTAGTCTGTAAATTGGCAACTCCTTTCACCCCTACGAAAAAAAAAAAAATGTACTCGTTTGGCTTTGCAATAATTTCATGTCATTGAAAGCATCAAGTTTGTGGTGAAAAGGGAGGGGGGGGGGGTAAGTCTTCCCACTACTTAATCAGAAAGTTGAGTCTCATACAAGACTTGTGGTTATGAAGCAATATTCTTGTGCATTGCCAATTTGTACTCTCTCACTATGGAGAAACCAACTCACTGTCTGAACTCAATAATTACCAACATTTTTCTAAAGGCTGTTGACGATAAAATGAGCGGTTTTGAAAGCCCTGATTACGATCTACTTATATGCACGGTGTGTATTCTTCCACCTTATCTAAAATTAACATTGCCATGGGCCTCATCACCTTATTTGCAAATTTCCTCATTCTTAATTTTTTACGTAGGGACACCTATTTTCAGCGAAAGATTTCAGGACAAGTTGTGTTCCAAAACACTTAAGTTCAAAACCACTTTGATGGTTGGATAATTTGTATTTTCAAACGCCTTACTTAATTCTGTTTGGCTCACTCATGTGACAGACTCTCTTCACACAAACACAAGCGGCCAACAGCCAAATTAAGACTGCAAGTGTACACATAGGCATTAACACGTTAAGGACTACGCTCGAGTGTAGCTCAAGCAAAAATATTTTGAAAATTTATTTGTCATTGAAAAGAAAACTAGCATTTCCATGCGGTCGTTGCACTGCCTGTGTTTAACAGGATCTTACAAGAACTCTGCAGCTCAGTAATGATAACTTTCCTGGCTACAAAAATTAGGTTTGTTACATCTTCGCAAAAGGACAGGTGTGATTGTAAAATATCTTACACAAATAAAGACATTTGATTGGGACACAATCAAGTCAGCGCCTCAGTGACTGACGACCAGCCAATAATGAACTTTGTAAAGCACAGTGGGCGTGTCCATTGTCACGTTGGCCAGTAGAACGGCAGTGAGTTGGAGCACTGAGCCCAATACAACCGGTGTTCATGCAGTCGTGTATATAAGTAACTCATTTCTAACTTGTCTTGGCTCTCTTGTAAATGTCTGCTGACCTCAAAGTGTTAAAATCTAGCGTCCGCGTAAATCTTTTCGCGAGAAACATATTCATGAAAAATAAAACAGAAACTAAAAGAAATAATTTTGGTGTTCACAATTTTTAGGTAACACTTTTAATTGAACGTTACGGCATAGAACTACTTTCCCTCCAGCGTTGCCAACTCTACTGGGCGCGTGTCTGTTGGTATAACTGTTAAAATATATGCAGGGATAGACAGCGATATTTTTCAAAGTTTTATTTCAAAAGTGCTCACTTTATTGTGAACAGCTTTTAAATGATTTGCATAACGTCTTATTGGTCTAGGTCGTAATTTGTTCATATTACTGCACATCCTAACATATAGCCTACAGCTCACTGGCTTCCGTATCTTAACGTAGAATAAAAAGTGTTAGGTAACCATTTCTGATAACTGAAAATATTTCTTTCGCTTTCTGTTATTATTATTATCATCATCATCATAATCATCATCTAAGAGTAAATATTGGTAGATTTGTAAGATATTTACTTTTCTGATTATTTTACAGTTTCACTTGACCGACACATGAATAAAATTCTGAGACCTACCACAGTGTTAATCTTATATAAGGCGGAAGAATACACAAAGTACATGCAAGTATATCTTAACCCATTCAGACCCAGTGTACACAATTGTGTACATATTGCACATGGAAGTTATTTTTAGATGGTACTGTAAATTGAGAGACTCAGTGGTCAATGATATTCCCTATGAAGAACTAATTCGTACACTGTATTATTGGTATAGGTTATGATTGGTTAGCCTAACACAAAGCTACAGCTCATTAGTTGTGATAACTAAACACGTGTTTCGTCGACTTTAAGTACAGCACGGATCTTAAAATTTCTTGTTTGCAACACCTTAAAACGTGTATTAATGTGAGTCTGAAAGGGTTAAGCAGGACTTTCAAAAGTGCCCATTTTTACCGTGAATAGTCTATATCGACTTAATTACAGCACGCATTATAATTTTTTTTTTTTTTTTTTTTTTTTTTTTTTTTTTTTTTTGCAACACACGAAACCGTAAATTAAAGTAGGTCTAAACGGGTTAAATACGCTACGCTGAACAGACGCACGTCGATCCTCACCACATATACCCTCGATCCTCATGACTAACATCTAATGGAGTCCTCGCCTCACGACCCTTGCTTGGGTACGTTTTATACAGCCTCGCCTGGATCTCTCACGAGATTTCTTGCTATTCCACGCATTTCCGCCTAAAACCCAGTACAAGCCATCCCCACTTAACATACATTTCCGTGCGCTTAAGTACTTAACACTAAACGGAATTCCAATAGCAGAGTTTCATGATAAGAAAATTACGGTTTAGCAAAACGTCAGCAGAATAAAAAACGACAGAAAAAAAAACAGTCGAAGATCTTGAAAATGAAACTGGACTAGTTACTTGGAAAAGAAAGTTTGTTGACCCGAACTATCGCGTGTACGACGGCAGTCAGCAATGTTCGTCAACATAGACATGTTGATGAAGAAAAATGTTTCTCTGCAAGCTGTACCTGAGTAAGCGGGATTGAATATGAAATGTGTTTTTTTTTTTTTTTTTTCCGTAAACTTAAGTACAGAATTGTGTCAGCTGGAATGTAACGTTTCACACGGTCGTTGCACAATATGAACAGGTTAAATAAAGAATTCAAGAACGTAAATTAGCGACGATGTGTACAAGGTGCGAATAGGAATGGCCTGGCAAATTTCAGGATCGCAACTGTAGTAGGTGATATCTCCGGTTGCGCCTCGGTAAGGTAAGTGCAAGCTACTAGCTCTGCGGGCAATATGCATAGTTACATTTGTCAAGTTGAAGTAAGACTTAAACTTAAATAACACGATATTTGTTTTGAACACTTTGGTGTGAAAAAATATCTACTCAATTTTCAGCTGTCGCTACAATGTTGTGCGAAGAGTTCGGTACGTGAAGTGGGAGTGCCAACCCAGGCTATAATACAAATCAACTGCGCGTACAGGCTATTCGAAAACCCAGTGAACAAGCTCCAGAACATACTTTCTTTGGACCAATAGTAACACGAAAGCCCTATGCATTTCTATCCGGAAAAGGTATCTTTATATCAAGTCGCGGCGTACAACACCTGCAAGACAAAACTGGTCGATCATGACTAATATAGTCTATTCGCGGTTTCTTCGCACTTTTTGAATCAAACCTTTGAAAATCACTCCGTGTATGAGATTCTTGGTTACTTCCTAAATACGTCATGTTTCACAAGCGTTTTATACGTCGGTTCACGTAAAATTATCTTATTTTTTTTATAGAATTGAACTTTTACTAATATTTTTATCGATAGATTATACTATTAAATATATAGTTAATATTTATAAAAAAACAGAGAGAAAATAAGCATGTTGGTACTGCCTAGTAATAAATAGTTCTTATGAAGAATATTATCAATAATTTCACACTTTCCATTTGACCGACGCATGAATAAAGTAATGAGGCCCATGGCGATTTTAATTTTACATAAGGCGGAAGAATACACAACGTGTATACAAGTCGATCTTGAGCAGTCTATAAGAGTCTTTAAACACGTTATAACCGATTGAATCACCTGGAACATCCCACATGTCGTCGGAAGTTTGCAGCACGTGTTAAAAAGCTGCCCTCGTCATAGCCGGCGCCTACGATACTTGAATAATTCAGGTGTTTTTTTTTTCCCCTCCAACGCACATTTCTGCGAGTCTAATGGACTGAATGAGGCAGGCTGCTATATTCATAATCACTTCCCAGCGAAAGTAAAAGCATTAGCATTTTTTTTTTTGCCCCCACCCTCTGTCATCCCCAACGGGAACGCTGTAAACAAATTCTCTCCGGACCAAAGTTACAGACTTCGATAAATATTCAGTAGTTTTTTTCTTCCATTAACATTTCTTCCCGGCCAAAAAAAAAAAAAACCAAACCAAGTTCCCTAGACTATGGCGTCACTTCGCAAGTGCTAATTCGTTTACATGCGACAAAAAAAAAATAATATTAAACATTTTACACCAATGTTATTCCATCACGGGAGGGAGTTGGTAACGGCTGACAGTTCGGTTTTGAGAGACGGGTGCAGGGGAAATTATATTTTTGTTTGCCCTCGGCGCTGTTGACACTTAATTTAGGGAGTAGGAGACAGGAAAGGCAAAAACAGCTACCGTTTGTCGCTGAAAAGTTGGGATGGCGGAGAGCGATTTCCGAGGTTTTCGCGATCTTCCCAAGTGAGAATTTCCTATCACTGCCCCTGTGAACAATTGACGCAACAATCCGTACGGGCAGACAAAATATTCTGTCATTTTCAGAAGAAATTAAACTGACGTGTCAAGCCCAGAACTCTCGGGCGATGAAGTTAAATTTCAGTTCTGACTTTAAGGAGAAAAATGCGAGAGAAGGGTATTATTTCAGACGTGCTGTGGCTCCCGGGACTTTCGTCGTAAATATTTTTTTATTAAATTTCAAACATGTTTATAATATGACATTACCAAAATTACGCCATAAAACACGGGGCGGTGGGTAGACCACAATTGAAGTTCGAGAGGTACACTCTAAGAAATTAGTTGCAAATTTACCATATCAGTGTATACGTAAAGTGACAAAGCGCGAATGTTGAAGAGATCTGGGCGGCTCTTAACAGCGAGGTCTCGAGAGCCGATGAGGGTGATTGAGGTGAATATGGAGCGGCGCCGGAATTGGGTGGGGGGGGGGGGGCGAGAGGCGGGATATCCCCGAGAAGGCGCGCACGATTCCCACTTGCAAAAATCCGGTAACCCGGCCGGGGATTGGGCCCGGTTCGCCTTGGTGGGAGGCCGAGCGTGCTAATCGCTCAGCCACCGTGGCCCCAGCGCGAATGACAAATTATTTTCCCACACAACGTTCCTACAGTTGCTCAGGAAACAGTCAAATGCGTAGAGAAGTTCCCAACTTTGTATAGTAGCGATGGTAAACATTCCCAATTTTCAGCCCGACATTTAGTATTATTTCCATACTCTGTACAGGTTAAAAACTTCCATTACAGTTCAGTAAGTTAACGAGATATTTTTTTTACAGTGTAGGCATCCGACTGAACTGTGTGGAATCGATGGGCACATAAAACACTTTTTCTTTTTGTGGAAAAGTAAGAAGGAGGTCATTATACGTACATATACCAAAACATAGACATACTTTTTCATCTCGCCCAAAAATCCGCAGATCACGTGAACTTAGAATTTACGTACAAGACCTAGTTTAACAGAAAACGTGACCCCCCCCCCGGCCACTTATCAAAATTACTTTAATATTCCAGAACTAGCAAAGATACATTAAGTGCAAATTATAACATATAGTAGAGATCACTAAATGTGAGTGGTGTAAGTATAATGGCACTTACAAACAATAACTTTTATTAATCAGTTTTTCGCTACATGGACTGTATAATCCTTTTACGGTTACTTCACACTTGTCTGAAACCCTGCTAAAGTTCTACTTTCAGGATATTCCTCCGCCTCGTGCCAACTAAGCTTAACCAGTCTTGAAAATCACATCAAAGGAGAACGCACCGCTTTCCTGCGCGCTCAGTTGTAATATTATATTGCGTGAGAACTATTTATTACTAACCGCTACCAACAGACTTTTTTCGCTGTTTTTATTCGTGTTTATTATAAAATAAATGTTATGATGTATAAATTAAATATAGGTAAAATTTCAATTTAACTAAAAATAAGATACGTGTGTGTTAACAGAGTTATAAAAATGCTTGATACGTGGCATATTTAGGAAATAACTAAATACGTAATACATGGGGTGATTTTTCAAAGGTTTGTGTTAAAACTTCCGAAGAAACCGTGACAGAAAACATGGCAATACCACGTGCAGTAAGCAAAGCAAGCGATATAGAAGAATACTGTACATCTAGGGCGATCCCAAATGATGTAGAAGAATACTGTACATCTAGGGCGAGCCCAAGTGATGTAGAAGAATACTGTACATCTAGGGCGATCCCAAGCGATATAGAAGAATACTGTACATCTAGGGCGATCCCAAGCGATATAGAAGAATACTGTACATCTAGGGCGATCCCAAGTGATGTAGAAGAATACTGTACATCTAGGGCGATCCCAAGTGATGTAGAAGAATACTGTACATCTAGGGCGATCCCAAGCGATGTAGAAGAATACTGTACATCTAGGGCGATCCCAAGTGATGTAGAAGAATACTGTACATCTAGGGCGATCCCAAGTGATGTAGAAGAATACTGTACATCTAGGGCGATCCCAAGTGATGTAGAAGAATACTGTACATCTAGGGCGATCCCAAGTGATGTAGAAGAATACTGTACATCTAGGGCGATCCCAAGTGATGTAGAAGAATACTGTACATCTAGGGCGATCCCAAGGATTAGAAGAATACTGTACATCTAGGGCGATCCCAAGCGATATAGAAGAATACTGTACATCTAGGGCGATCCCAAGCGATAGTAGAAGAATACTGTACATCTAGGGCGATCCCAAGCGATGTAGAAGAATACTGTACATCTAGGGCGATCCCAGGATGTAGAAGAATACTGTACATCTAGGGCGATCCCAAGTGATGTAGAAGAATACTGTACATCTAGGGCGATCCCAAGTGATGTAGAAGAATACTGTACATCTAGGGCGATCCCAGGATGTAGAAGAATACTGTACATCTAGGGCGATCCCAAGTGATGTAGAAGAATACTGTACATCTAGGGCGATCCCAAGCGATGTAGAAGAATACTGTACATCTAGGGCGATCCCAAGCGATGTAGAAGAATACTGTACATCTAGGGCGATCCCAAGCGATGTAGAAGAATACTGTACATCTAGGGCGATCCCAAGGTGTAAAAGAATACTTAATCTAGGGCGATCCAAGTGATTCGGATAGGTTGTTCACGGTAAAATTAGTATTTTGAAAGCCCTGCTTGGTATATACTTGTGTGCACGTTATGTATTCTTTCGACATATGTAGACTTACCATTGCCACGGGCTTCATCACTTTATTCGCTTGTCGGTCGAGTGAAACTATGAAATTATTAGAAAACTAGATATTTTACAAATCTCCTCATTTTTAGGCTTACACTTCGATGCATAAAAAAAAACAGAAAAGGAAAGAAATAATTTATGCTATCACAGATAGTTACCTAACACTTTTTATTCGACGCTAAGATATGGAACTACTTCCCACCAATCGTTACCAACTTTACTGGGCGCATGCCACTCAGTGCGCAGGGGTAGAGACTTTTTTCAAAGGTTGATTTCAAAGATGCTCATTTTATCGTGATAATGAGTGTCGAACACGGTAGAGATAATACTATAAAACAGGTATGAATGAGCATGTTCTGTCAAGCTGACGGCGTTGTCACGTTCCAGTATACGCCAAGCGATAGTTAAAGAGACGTGCGAAATTCGCGTTGTTTTTCGGCGAGAGGATGTACTACACTGCCTCATAACCAAGTTAGCACAATCCATGGTTTCATTGGCCAGCTGCATTTTTTTCTGTGAAATCGTTGTTTGCGCGTAAACGCGTGTCTCGGTAAATAAATGTTCTGGAAATACGAAGTTTTGTCTATGTCGCTGTCTTTTTACTTTTATCGTATTAAGCGTATTAATGGAGAAAAAAAATCGTGGAAGTGGTCAAATATCGCATTTTTAAAGCTTGCGTATGAAGTCTGTTTAAGCGGTAAGAGAAAAGTACGATCATACGCAGGTAGTTTGATCTGTGTACTTTCATCGCGTGCAATAAAACCCCACAGTTACAGATCTACAGTAGTTTACACAGTAAAGTGTTACGACGGAAACACTGCACGCCTTGCGCGTAGGAGCTATGAGGCGCTATGCGTGCGTGTTAGTGTCGCCCGTATCGCTCCCTCGCTTCTCGACCTTGCACGCGCAGCTACGTAGTCCTCTTAGAAGAGATTGGCCACTTCGCCGCTGAACTAATATTACTGCCTTAAGAGTTCTACGCGGCGTGTATGACATGTTTCCGTCCGATGACTGAAGTCAGTGAAACGCACAGTAACTTGCTGTCCAGTCTGTCCTTAAATAATAACGCGAATCTTGCAGGTCTCTAGCGACAGTGTTTGTGCAACCTAGGAATAAGTTAGTCAACGCTGATAAAATTACATCTTCTGATTTCACCGCTTGAGAAATTTCTAGCGACTGGACAGAGGCACTCATCTGTGGAGGCCCGACAACACCTAGCACTCGATGGTATCTCGAGATATAACGACTTATAATCAGATAAAAATCACTTGACAAGCAACCGCCATTTCTGTTCCGTGGCGGGCGTTTACTGTATTTAAGATCGTGTCTTCTGAAACGCAGGAAAATTATTTGAGTTTTTAATTATTTCGGAGACAGTGGTCTATATGTGTAACATTGAACAAGAAGTGAATTTAAGCCTGATACACATCAGAAAACAGCCTCACATGGCTGGAGACACATTGCGTCGTTGAGGCTTGTTCCGCTGTCTCACTAACAGATACTGCCAACGTCAAACACAAGCCATTTTATGTGTTCCGGATTTCTGACAGTACATTATACTGATTTTTGTACAGTTCCAAACAAAATTGAATTTAAATGCCTATGGAGTTTATGGAGTCTGAAATAGTTAAATTATTTTAATGTGAAAACATCGCTGAGTGTAACGTTAAACATAAATTGTTTAGTTTTTTTTTCCTGTGCGGTTTGTTGCACTGAAAGGGAACTGCCATCCAGCAGACCGAAAATCCTCCACATGTTCTATTACTAAAGACCCTATCATTCCGCGTTTTAAGATCCCACTAAACGCCAAACGCCACAGTTTTCTACATATTCGAAGAGAAATAGATTGATTATGCGCTACGACCACAGCAGACAGAATCCGTTCTTCTGTTTAAACCGGCCACACGGAATGAAGTTATTACATTACCGAGCGATTGTTTTTGGTTCTGAGAGGCATTGCGTTTGAAGGCGTATGTTCTCGGATGGAATTGCAGGTAACTTGAGCGCGGTATGCGACTCAAGTTGGTTGGATTTTGAAGCACACCATCCGAGTCCTGTAGAGAATGTCTTATAAAAGGAGGTATAGTGACACACCTGCAACTGGCGTATATTTGCATACAGTTTACCTTGGTACTGAAATATAACGCGGAATAACGCGAGTCCCCTGTCCATTAACCTATGGTCGTCTCTGTTGGGTTCTAAACCGAAGCCCCCCCGCAAGAGAATCGTCCGAGAGATCATGTGCGTCATAAACGCCAGTAGCTATCGAGCCACCCTCTCCTGTGATTCTATTTGCACGGCTTACTTTGTTCCCTTGCTTGTTTTATCGGCCCTTCGCTCTCCCTCACCCCTTCCTAATGGATGTACAAAGCAGAGGAGCGCCGGGTCGTATCTCAGCCAATCAGCTAGAAAGCTGTGAAACTAGCAATCCGGTCGGGCACGCCACGAAGGCAGTCGGGAACAAGAACGAAGCGCTGGTAAACACTCTCGGACGCAGCTCGGCAATCATATTACCTCCGGCCCGGGAAAGTGGACACCATGTGGAGGAAGGAAAACAAAAACAAATGGCCGATCCTCGTGTCGCCAGCGGAACAACAGCTCATATCGCTTCGTCTTTTTTTTTTTGGGGGGGGGGGGGGGGTGGACTTCCTGGATGTTACAATCGCTGGAGGACATTTCAGAACGCAGCGATACAGCACTTAAAAAAAAAAAAAAAAAAAAAAAAAACCATACATTGTTTTCTGTAGGACAAAGAACACCAATTCTTTGAGGCTGTTTTGTTTACAGCAACACAATGTAGCTTTAATTCAAAGATGAAGGTGGCAGAAACATTCGTTTGCCGCTAATAAATGTTTCCTTTATACGTTTATGTTTCATGGCAATATTGCCTTTCTTCATAGCAAAGAAATAAACATTATTTTAAGTCTGCTTTTGTTCACGGTAAAGAAATATTACTTTGTACCAAAAGTAGAGGTGGGGGTTTATCGCGGGAAAAATTGACTGTTTGCTAAGATTCAACATACTGTACACACGTCCGACAGTTTTTTTTTCCTTATTGGTTGTTATGCATGCATCAAAATACTACCCCTTTTCACTGGACCAATGAGGATACTGATACTATAAGGCAGAACGTTCGTGATTAGTCTGCAAACAACTTAGCCGAGTCGAAACCTTCTTCATCCAATCATGGAAAATTAAACTAGCTATAGTGTTTCGCGACTTTCCACCATCTCAAACCAAAAGCAACAGTTTTCAGTACGTAATTGTTGTACCGACCAATAAGTATATTCTGCAGTTACAAAACTGATGCGGAGCAAATTTATTGTCCTCCTGCAGACGTTTAATGTCATTCTGAAGTTCAGTGATTCTCCACACCACTAATCTCAAATCTTCCCAAGAGGTGGCATTGTATTCGTGCCCACGTTACTACCTCTAAAATAAAATGCCTGTCAAAAGGAATACAAACAGAAAAACACGAAGTGCTCGTGTGGTGCAGGGCGATACGTTAATAGCTCGGGGCCACCCTAGCTTTCTGCGAGTATAATTTCGAAATATTTGTTACTTCTTTCTTATTTACAAATTAAGTTTGTTTGTCAGAGCACAAATTTTCTTTACAGCGTAACTGGCATTACCGTAAAAGTGTCTACTGAACTACTGTACCGACAATGCACGGTTATAATAATACTGTACCGACAATGCACGGTTATAATACTACTGTACCGACAATGCACGGTTATAATACTACTGTACCGACAATGCACGGTTATAATACTACTGTACCGACAATGCACGGTTATAATACTACTGTACCGACAATGCACGGTTATAATACTACTGTACCGACAATGCACGGTTATAATACTACTGTACCGACAATGCACGGTTATAATACTACTGTACCGACAATGCACGGTTATAATACTACTGTACCGACAATGCACGGTTATAATACTACTGTACCGACAATGCACGGTTATAATAGTCATTACCATATAGATGAAGCAAAAGTAATGTTTGTGGCAAGGGCACTTTGCAGTGGTTCATATTTAAAGACCGTTCATGACAAAGTGAGCACCTTTGAGATCAACCTAAGAAAAATGCCACTGCTCCTGCCTGCATATATTGTAACGGGCGCACTGAGTGACATGCGAACAGTAAACTTGGTAACTATGGACGGAAAGTGGTTCCATATCTTAATGTCGAATAAAAAGTGATACGTAACCATTTATGGTAACTTAAAATTATTTCTTTTTCTTTATGTTTTTTTTATTGCATCAAAGTGGGAAAATGAAAATGTCTGTAAAATGTTTATTTTTCTTATAGATTCACAGTTTCACTGGACCGACGCATGGATAAAGTGATGACGCCCATGGCAATGTTAATTTTACATAAGACGGAGGAATACACAATGTGCGTACAAGTAGATCTTAAGCAGGTTTTTCAAAGGTGCTCATTTTACCGCGAACAGCCTATAAACAAATTTTTTCTTTGCGGCAACAAGTTACGTGTTGAAGCAAAAAAAAAAAAAGCTTTATTACTAAGGATAGGAAAAATTCGCGAGTTCAATTACCTGTAGGCTAGACTTCACAATCATGTGTATACTAGAGTCTCAGATGTTTGTTCATTGGCTGCTGCCCCACAGAGTAAGTGTTACTTCACACCTGGCAATATGGCACTCGCTAGCTGTTTCCTTACATGTCTGTTATTGGCTCAAAGTCGACCAGGGCGTGTTCAATAAACTGCGATCCAATTGCAAAGCCAACCTCAGTGTACAAGTGTTTGACGTCTATCTTGTCCTGAAATAAACTCGCGAAATGTTCCTATCCCTAGTTATTACTAGAGACCCGGAAATTTCGCGGATACATCTGAGTACAAGTTAAATTGCATGCACGTGTACATATGTGTTTGTGCTTCCATTGGTCCATTGTTTGTTAGCCACGCACCGAACGACTCTCGACCAATAAAGAACCTGCAAAGAAAATGGGGACCGAACGCCGTGCTACCTGGTAAGTTGTTAAACTGGAGCATCTGCCAATTAACTACTAACTGATGCTCGAATGCGCAAAAGGATTGTGGAGTCTAGGTTGTTGCTGAATGAATCCGTGTAATTTCCGAATCTCTAGTCATTACAGTGAAGGATGACGGCACGACGACCAATAGCTAAGAGTCGTCCAGACATAACTAACCCGTCCACTCCTCGTGTCCATAATCAAGGACATGTTGCACGTGAAGGATGCTTATGGTTGGCACTGTACATACATAATAAGGAATCGGTGGTCCGTGTTCTCAGCGCCTGCCTCGTGAGACATATGATTTGTTGGATTTTGCGCCCTTCTCATTTTTGGATGGTTAAAGTTGGCATCAAAGAACGTGCACTCGTTGTTTACTGATTGCGACAAGCGCGCGCAACACGAGTAGAGTGCACGTCAAGAAAATTAAAAGATTTCAATGCTTGAACACGTCAGTAAATTGGGGACATGAAGGGTTAAGAGACCCACCTAAATTCACTGCCAAAAATTTCTGTATTTTTTTGAAAAACTCTTTGGGAAGTTGCTGCAAAGATGATTTAGTAACGCTAAAAAGCGGACTAGAGCAAGGTTTTACTACACGGTATTGTGGAATGCGTAAAACTAATGTTGAATTTTAACACGAAAGTACTGCCGACTTCAAGTTTGAAGTGCTCACATTATCGCGAACAGCCTTTAACAGACGTATTTATTCTCCCAGAACTGTTGCAAGGAGTCAATCCAACACAATCCCCTTTCCTCTAAAACCGTATCCCTAGGGACAAGAAAATTTCGCGAGTTCAATTACCTGTAGGCTAGCCTTCTCAGTCCCCTGTATACTGGAGCCTCAGCTGTGTGTTCATTGGCTGTTGCTCTGCATCTGGCAGTTGTGGTATTCGCAAGGTGATTCCTTGCAAGTCTGCTATTGGCTCAGAGGCGTGCAGGGCGGGTATAATAAATTGTGATCCAATTGCGAAGGTGACTTCACTGTATATGTGTTTGACGTCTATCTTGTCCCGAAATGAATTCGCGAAATTTTCCTATCCCTACGTATCCCCCAACCAAAGAGCATGATCGGCCGCAGTTGAATTATATTTCAGAAAGAGGACAGAACGAAGAGACGTGGCAGACCAAGGAACACACTAATTATAGCAGAAGCTTAGCAGAAGCTACTTTATTTTTTTTTGAGCAGAGCCTGCGGTGGCCATGTGACCAGTGCGACCCCGTCCTGTCTTATCGTAGCAGTTAGTAAACACTACCCGCCATATGGGGGCAATACGGATTCGAGACCCAGAGGGTCCGTCCGGATTTTCACAAAGGTGAAACCTTCCCCCCCCCCCCCCACAAGACACTCGACATATATCTATTTATTATATTTACGGTAACATTATCATTAAAATATTATTATAGGAGGCGTTACCAGGGAGCAGTTGCCACACTAAATAAATTAAATAAAAACAATAATCCACCAATACCACAATGTAAGCCTGGACTTTATTAAGTACTTCTCTTAATAAATAGAGACACCCGAATTTCGCGAAAAGATTTCACGACCAGCTGTATTTTATAACTCTTTAGCTCAGATCACCTTTCTTGATTGGCTGATGTAGGTGTTACGCGTCTAAGGTGTGTGCTCGCGAATCACAGGTGTACAGGATCGGAGTTAACTAATTCTGATTGGCCCGTCACGGAAGAACATGTCTTCTCTTAAAGGCTCGTGGCCAATAAGCAAACGAAACTGACGGTACGCCGGTAGGCTATTGAAATCTAGCATGTGCAGAAATCTTATCGCGAAATTCCGGGGTCCCTATTAATAACTTATAATGATTTTAACCAGTGTATTTTAGCGTAATCAATTTAATTTAGATTTAAATGCTCGCGAAAGTGCGTTTACTTCGATGATGATGTGAGGCATTTAAGAGACTTCCTTGTGTCCAAATAACTAAATATTTAAACCGATTTTTTTCATTGATCTTCAGGGTAAAAATAAAATAATTTAAACAATTGTTTCCAGAAATTTTATTTTCAATTTGCCAGAAAGAGCCAGAGAGTGGATAATAAGTGGGTGTTTAATCACTTCCTCCCTAAATAAATTCCCTAGCGACACCGCCTGCTTATACAGTTTGAATTAGTGGCATGTGCTCAGTCACAATCTTGACATATTGAGGTCTGCACACATTTACCGGCACTTCATGCAAATTAGAAGCGAGTCACCTACAGTATATCCACTACTGCAAGAACACCAGCTCTGTTGGTGTCTGTTAGAACTCGCCATCGTCCTGTTGGTCCATACCACACTATATCATACCCTGTACTTTATAGCGTTCATTATTGGTCGGTCATCAGCCAATGAAGAGCTGAGCTGATACTGACCCAAATTAAATGTCATTCATAGAATGAAAGGCTTTTACAATCAATCATGTCCCTTTGAGTGGCTATTAAAAAAAAGAAATTCTATCGTGGGAAATAACATTGTTACTGCGATGTCATGTTCTTGTGAGGCCATGTTAAACACTAGACGAACAAAGACTGCACATCCATCGGAGTTTTCTTCTGTAAGACAAAGAAATTTTCATATTAGTTTTGCTCAAGTGTCTACAAAGTGTTAAGAGGAGTGTGAAGTGAAACATTTTTTTGTGAAATCGTTGTTTGCGCGTATTCGCGTATCTCGGTAAATATATGTTCTGTAAACACGGCCTTTTGTAATAAAATGTAAAAAAAACTGTGGGCTTTCCCCCGCCCCGCCATTTCAAACTGCATGCACGAAAATACTTTAGGTGTCACCTGCTTAAGAAAAGTCACCCCCCCCCCCCCCCCATACTCGCGCCAGCAGCCACCGCTGGTAACGTCCGCCGCACGTTGAACAACACTGCTTTTGTTCACCAACTACCCCAACGTGCCTCTCGATAATAACAAAAGAATTCACCCCATTTCTCGCACCTGCATGGCCAGCACTTACCTACCCCGTGGGAAACCAGCTCTCCCAACCCGCAAGAGTCATCTACCAAAGGAAGCCTTGGCCCAGCAAAGAAAATTTCACATTCCCAGCACACCACATTTTTCTTCCAAAAGCCCATGAAACTTTTACAGAATCAAACCCATTCGAGATAACTCTAAGCAACGATGCAAACTTTATGTTGTTCAATTAACAAACCTAAACATGTGAAAAATCCATTTTCCAGTCTTTAAAAAATGTACGTGCGTATATATTCTCTAAAAGTATTTAAACCAATCTTTGTATACGCGAAAATTAAATATAACTATACAAATATGCTCCACTAAGATTTTCGGTTATTGCTCTGATTACTTAACAGAGAGAAAATATAGGGCATGGTTTTT
Organism: Dryococelus australis; assembly: GCA_029891345.1. Lineage (NCBI taxonomy): Eukaryota > Metazoa > Arthropoda > Insecta > Phasmatodea > Phasmatidae > Dryococelus > Dryococelus australis. The sequence goes on from CM057003.1 coordinate 42,586,255, forward strand.
GTGAAGTTAAGTCACTATTAAAATCATGTATACTATGAGAGTAAAAAGTGATCTAATAGTTGTTAAGTAGAAAAAACAAAATTGTCTATGTAAATATATTATATTTATATATATATAATAAATATATATATATATATATATAATATATATATTATATATTATTATACATACATATATAAATATTATATATTATATATATATCACAAACCATGCCCTATATTTTCTCTCTGTTAAGTAATCAGAGCAATAACCGAAAATCTTAGTGGAGCATATTTGTATAGTTATATTTAATTTTCGCGTATATATATATATATATATATATATATATATATATATATATATATATATATATATATATATATATATATAGAGTCGATCCCAATTTCAAGAAAATATACTAAGGCAATTTCACGACTGAATGAAGCGCAGTTTTAAAAAATGTCATACTATTCATATCAAGAAGGCTGAAATGATGTATATTAATTCTATAGGATAATGATAAACAAGGTTTAACATTAGGCTTGAACAAAACAAGTTAAACCCATTTTTACTTCCTTACATTTAAGCGAACCCTTTTGTATAAAAAAAATTTTTACGAGATGTCAACAGAGCACGTTGCTGGCTGTCAAGAAATTTTAAACACAGAATTCCTCTCTCCCTCTCTCTCTCTCTCTCTCTCTCTCCACACACAACTACAAGATAAGCCCTCTAAATTAGGAACGACCAAACTTCAGTCACTGCAAAAACTACTAAGAATTACTCCCTAAAATGTTTAACAGGCTACAAGATATAAAAAAATATCTGAAAACATGTGAAATATTTTTACTAAAATACTGTATCCAGAAATAAATAATAATATTATTTCAAAGAAACATTGACGTGCGAGCAGCTCATGGCATTCCAGGGAGAGAGCAGAGCTGGGAAAAAGATTTTTTGTCCATGTCCCACCCTAGGCTTCTATCTACCTAAGCCCCATCTGTCTTCCCGGCCACAGCCTGGAGAGAGCATAAAATACCTTTTGTAGAACTGAAAGCGAGAGTTACTTTTCACAATTCCCGTCTCCGTTCACGTAGACCCATTAACACAGTTCTAACATGACAAAAATACACAAAAGCAATTGTGTTACATAGCCAGCCTTCGTAGCGTAATTGGTAAACGCTACACTGTGGGGTTCCTGGGTCGAATCCCGGAAAAGGCATGGCTCTTAAAAGAAACATTCTGAGCTCGAATTCCGGGCAAGACATGGCTTCGATTCACAGATAATGTAAGCTGGGTTCGATTCCCGGATAAGACATGAGTTCTTTTCCTGGGTAATATAATGCATAATTCTTACACAATAATGGGCGGGGCAATAACATACGTAATGCTTAATAACTAATTATATAATTACAATTAAAATTAATAGGTATTTCAAAAACTGTACGTGTTGCATTACAAATACCAAAAGTGGGTCGGGAATCGTGCCATATAATAAACTACGTACGAAATCGGTATATAAATGTAAATGCTGAAACCAAAGAAATGTGCATATTGCACATTAAATAGCCAAAGCAATACAATTGTAAACCACAAAATTAAAAAAAGCGTTAAAAATCTTTTAATTTCTGCTAAAATCATTTACGAAAATCATATTTCCTTTTGTAAAAAATACGTTTTATTCTAAAATAAGACTATTTCCAAATCTGTATATTTGTACATGGTAATATCCAGAAAACACATTAAAATATTTTAATTTCTCTTAGATTAATTTAATTTCACGTTAAAACTACATCTCCTTTAGTACAATTACGTTTTATTATCAAATCCGACCTATTGCCTTGTTCGGGTAGGTTCCCTTGGGGTGGAAGGGGAAGGCGTGTTGGGTTATATATCAGCGCGCAGGAGCGCCGGTCGCCATTCTTGTTCCAACTGCCATGGGGTGTGGGTCGCTCTGCTCATCTTCGGGCTGACCGCTGCCGCCCGCTGCCAGCCGGCTGCGATGGGGCTATCTGGCGAGGAGAGGAACTGCAGAGCACTTCACTTCAGTTTACTGCTGGCGAGCAGTTCTTGTTAGAACTGCTTGCTTTTGTGAGTGAAAGGTAGTGCGGACAGTTCTTGTCAGAACTTCCACACAAATTGAAAGTTAGTTCCCTTTAGTTTAATTAGTTTTAAATACAAAAAAAAAAAAAAGTTTATTTAGTGCTCGGAGAACACAGAGCGTCAGTCACCCCCTACCTCCCTGGTCTTGTCTCCGGTAAAGGGGAGAGGATAGGAGGGAGGGGCTTGGATAACGCACACCAACCAACAGAGTGAGGTACACTGTAAACTTAGTGTTAATCAATTATAATTAGGGGTAGGAAAAATTAGCGACTTCATTTCTCGACAAGATAGATTTTAAAGGCGTGTACACTGAAGTCACCTTTGCAATTGGATCAGAGTTTATTAGACACACCCTGGACGACTCCTCGCCAATAGCTTACTTGCAAGGGAACAAGATGCTAATCCCGTACTGCCAAATGTGGGGTAACACTGGGGCAACAGCCAATGAACAAACATCTGATGTTCAACTATACCAATGATTGTGGAGTCTGCATACAGGTCATTGAACTCGCGAAATTTTCCTATCCCTAGTGATAATGCGAATGGGGATTATGGCGACCACGTGGTCCAGTCCGCCACACACTTTCTTCGCGATTTATTAAAATTGAATTAAACTTGCTCAAACTTGTATATAAAATATTTGGGGGAGGGTGGCTTTTGTTAAGCAGGCGACACCGAACAATTTGTCACATGCGCAGCTTGACTGAGGGAGCGGGGGTGGGGGAAAGCATAACTCTAGAGCCAGTGTTTAGGGCGGGCGAAAGTCTCAGCGCTGGGAAAGAGGTAGCGAAGTAAGGGGATGGAAAATAAGCGCCAGTAGAGTTCTATAGTCGAGAGGACGGATCACTACGGTGAAGCGAGGTTAACAGTGTGGCTCGCTTGCCTCAGATATCGCTTGGTCCTGCAGTTTCTCGGCGGCGTGAATACACAACGTTGAACTGTCTCGTTGGGTATCGTAATACATTGAACACTCCTCAATTTAGTTTATTCGTTATGTTTTGTTTGCGATTTGGTGTTACAATTAATTTTTTAGTGTAAGACATTCCTTGCTTGATACGTCTTTAGAGAGCCGATGAGGGTGAAGTACTTTTGTTGGGAGGAGATATTTGTAAGGGGAGGAGGGGATCTGGAGCAATGGTGATTTGTAATTAGTTTTATAGTGTTAACTGGGCATTTTGTTTGTTTAATGAATTCAGTTAGCATTTGTGGATATCACTATAAATGACATGATTAAAGTCTTTTGGTTAATGAACACATTTTTGTTTCTGTCGATTAGGTGATTAAATTGGAGATCAGTTACATTTGAAACATAATATATTTCGTTACAATATTAATATAAATCTCATGATTAAAGTTAATCGGATTTAAAGTAATTCGTTCGGTATGCTAATTGAATATAAATCTTAGTGTGCCAGAACATACCCGCGTGCTCCTGTTCCATCCACACCTCACTCACCTAGTGTCCCAGAAGTGACACACGTGGTCTCGCGCCAGCCACATGACATTCTACAAGTGAGCTAAAACATACTCGTGTGTGTGCGCGCCACTCACAAACAAGAAAAATATAAAATGTCACTTATACAACTCTTACACCAATATTAAATCCCATATAAACAATTGCAACCCGATCCTCTGGTCAGTCAGTCCCAGGAACTCACAGTGAACACATCGATTCTGTTCCACCAATATAACCCTTATGACATGAATAAATTGATAAACATTATTTAATATCAAATAATCAATTAAATTAATCGAAACTTTTAATATAAAATTATTTGATTAATTATTCAATTTAATTAATCGACTAATTAATCAGATTAATTATCCGATTAATAAAACAATTAATTAATCTAATTTACATATAGTGATATATCAGTTAGTCCACTCTTGCACTAAATGCGACTTAGGCCACTCTTACACTATGTTGGCCAGAACATACATGCCCCTACTACTGGGAACCTTTCGCCACACGTAGTAGGCATTCAAATATAAGGGGCCGTTCCCAGTCTCTCGCGCAGCCAATCAGGGAATGGGTACACTCACATTCGAAAGAACCATCACGTCATTGATCTACTCTGTGTATATATCACATTAAAATGTGCAGGGCCGGATCCAAATTGTTAGATAAGGGGAAATGGGGGGGGGGGGGCTTTGAGTTTTATACAAGCTTTATACAAGTGTATTTTATGACTATAGACCTGAAGAATTCGCGGGTTCATTCTGGGACAAGCAAGAATTCAAAACACATGTGGTGTTTAAATAAATTTAGCCACTGGTACACACGGAGTTTGACGCCTCCTGGAGTAGGCTGGCCCAATCGTCGCCTTCCACTGTGACAGCAGACAACCAATTCACGGTTGGCATAGGCATATTTGTGCATAAGACTGTAGATTATAACCTGCAGGTCATTGGACTCGCGGATTTTTCGGGTCTCTATTCATGACATACACTTTTCTGATCTTATTGTAGCAATTTTTACAGAGTCACTGTCTCTAAAGCCATACAATGTTTGCACGGAATCGTTACACACGTAAAATTAAACACGTACGTAACAAACATAAATACCTTAACCCCCCTCCCTTCCCGCCCCCAAGAGTGTAGGAGATATCATTCGTTGCTGATATGAAATTCCGGAATCTCTTAAAAAGCTGCTACTAGTACAACACAAACTCAGTTTTATTTGTTCATATACATACATGGCGGAACTTTATACTGATACTTATGGCCACCTTTTTCGCGAAGAGATTTACGCGGAGGCTAGACTTCAATATTTTATGTGCACACTTTCAGTTTTTAGTTTATTATTGGCCGCTTGGCTTTGTGTGTATGCAGTCTGGTATCAGAATTAAGTTTATCCGATACTGACCATCCGTGAATCGCGGGTAAACAGCTACGATGCGTAACTATGCAAATGGTCCAACCACGAAAGAGGTACTGAACTAAAGAGCATTGAAACACAACTTGTCTTGAAATGTTTTCGCTTAAAACAGGTGATACTACCACAGTTCTCCGGGCCGAAAAAAAAATTCTTCTCTGCAACGCATAACGCGATACAGTGACACTCAGATAACTATGCCCGAGTTATGCAATCGGGCTGCGCCAAAAAAAAAACGGAATTTTTGTGGATGTATTTCCATTACTTCGTTACCGCTTGTTGGGGCCTTAAAATAATTTTACAGCGCGCCAACATTAATAATTGAGAACAAAAATTTATCATATTGTCATAAACAACTGAAATTAACAATGTAGACTGTATTAACTATTACATATTCGAGAACAATCAATTCAACATTCCGTTAGCTGGATGTCTGCTAGTAATAAACTCTATTTATTTAAATAGGCGTGTCGAATGTAAGGCAAAATAATAGAACTGCGACAAGCGAGAAAGCAGAAATTAACATAAATGGCATTTATAATGGTGAATATAAGTGACTCGATTCTTGTTTATCTTGAATTCCAGTGAGTGTGTACAAAGTGTTACGGGTGTTGTATACCAAAGGAAAAAAAAATACTATTTTATAATTGTACCAAAAAATTGTACGCGTCGTATGTGATGCCATTTTCCCCGACAAAACATTTTTCCCTTCATATTGTTTAAATTAATTTGATGCAAAATCAGAAATTTTTCTATTTTGATATAGCGATAACAAAAATATTAACTAAGCTGTACAAATTAAAACATTCACAATGTAAACAAATGACGTGGGTTACCGCTTGATATATATATGTAGGGACAGATTTTTTTTTCGCGAAAAGATTTCAAGGCCAGTTGTACTCCGAAATACTTTTGTTCATATGCACTTTCTTGGTTGGATGATTTTTAATGTCACGTGCCTCAAGTGTCTGTCCGCGATTCATGGACGTTCGGCATCGGAATACTTTAATTATGATTGACCCAGTCAAGTAAAAACATGTCTTCTCACATAGACACGTGGCCAATAACCAAAGGAAGTTGTGGTTGTGGACGTAGGATTTTCATGTCTATCATGATAATAAATTTGCTCGTAAAAAACACCATGTCTCTACATATATGTAATCACCAAACAACATTTCATGCCCTTTTAAAAAATAATTTTAAAATATGCAAATAATTTTATTTTACATTAAAATTGTTGTTTGTGATTACGTATATATAGGGACCTGCGAAATTCGCGTTATTATTTTACATCAGGCTAAACTCCACTGTACTGTACGTAAAGGAGACATCGTCGTTTTTCCATTGGCTGCTGCATAGATGTGAAGTCACTCCCTCTTTGACTGAACTCCGCGTGACTGGGGCACACAATTGTGAAGTGTTCATTATTGGCGTACAGTTACCCAGGAAGTGTAACGTGAAGTATGGTCCAACGACAGACGTATATCAAATATACACGTGTTTCAAGTTTAATATTTGTCCTCAAATAATAACGCGAATTTTGCAGGTCCCTACGTATACATCACGCGGTACCTACATTGTAATTTTTTCTGTTGTATAGCTAGTATTGGTTATCATTGCTGCAGGAAAACAGAAAAATGTGGGGTTTAAAACAAAATTTTTAAAAAATAATAAAGTGTATTTCTTTTTCCTTCGAGGAAAATTGCACCACATTCAATGCGTACAATTTGAACAACGTTTGGTACAGATGTAAAATGATTAATTTGTTGGTATCCAACAGCCTTAACTTAACCCATTCAGATACAGTGTACGCAATTGTGTACATTACGCACGTGTAGGTAATTTTTTCAGTCGGCACTGCACACTGCGAAGCTCAATGGCCAGTGATCTGCCACGCGGGCAAATGATTCACAAACCATCTTACTGGTCTAGGTCATTATTGGTTCATATTACTGTAGCTGAACATACAGCCTAGAGCTCACTGGCTGTGGTAATGCTCGAGGCGCTGCGTCGACATGCAGCACGCATCGCAACATTTTATTTTTGCAAACACCTGAAACAGTATAGATAAAACCGATTCTGAAAGGGTTAACCTGCGACTCGAGGGGCGCTGGACTAGGGTGCGCTGGTTACCTGGCGAACAGCTCGTTGAGCAGCCTCACCAGTTCCTCCGCGGTGCACTGGTCCGACAGGCTGGTGAAGCCGCAGATATCGGCGAACAGGATGCTGCAACCAGATCACACAGCACGGCGTCACGCAATGCTGCCGCCGCGTCGTTTTCGCGGTCATCCCCCCCCCCTCCCCCTCCCCGCGTCACGTCCGACACTGTTCAAGGCTGTTCACTATAAAGGGAGCACTTGTCGACATCAACCTTAGATGAAGTCATTATCCAAACCCGCGCACATTTTAACGGGCGCGCTGAGTGACACACGTCCAGTAAAGTTGGAAACGATGTATTGAAAGTAGTTCCATACCTTAACGTCGAATAATAAGTGTAAGGTAACCATATTTGTGATAACTTAATTATTTTTTTTAATCCATCGATGTGTAAAAATGAGCAGATTTTCAAAACATTTTCTTTTATAATATTTTCACAGTTTCACTTGACCGACGCACGAATAAAGTGACGAGGCCCATGGCAATAATAATACACAACGAGCAGGGATTTACGAAGTGTCCATTTTACCGTGAACAGCCTGTACAGCACCTTCCGCACGGCCGCAGAGGCCGACAAATTTCACAGTCATCGCCTCGACATTTGAGGAGGACTATACTTTACTGTCGATAATAATAACAAAGGCCGAAGCCTTTCTGGGAACTTTCCTGTACGTCGTCTACCTTAAACATAATCCATATTTATTCTATACCACCTGGGCTAGTTGGACTCCACTGGTTGCGAGAAGTCGAGTTCTTGATACAGCTGAGATCGCCGAGGCCGCAATACTTAGAGTTAGGGCCACCTGTTTTTCGCGAAAAGATTTACTCGGAGGCTAGACTTCAATATCCTGTGTGCAAATTAGCAGTCTTTATTCGACCATTGGCTGCTTGTCTTTGTGTAAGGACATTCTGTTTATGGTTGAGCCAATAGAACTAAGTTTCTTCGATACCGACCGTAACTATTCAAATGATCCAATCACGAAAGGGGTTCTGAACTAAAGTGCATTGGAACACAACTTGTCCTGAAGTCTTTTTCGCGAAAAACAGGTGACCCTAACAGCATGTAAACAGTAAATGCTCTAGCTCGTACAGTATTGTATCAGCTGATGAACTACTGCGGGATCCGTGTTGTTAGGTTGGCTATTTTGATGATGGCTTTGGAAGAAAATAGTACTCGGAACTAAAAGTTGTAATTTTAAATCTTAGTTATACTTACAACATTTAGCATTTGAATTATGTTTTTACAGCAATATTACATTTTCTTGGCTATTAGTTACTGGAATTTAAAAACATGTTTGGCATTTATGACAGAGTATGTGGACACATACGAACGGTAAACGTTTCAAACCAATGGCTAGCCATGTTTACATTTCCAGCCCGGTGAAGGCCGTTTTGCGCGTACTAATTTTCTAATATCTTATTGATATTGTCGGAATATTCAATCGGTAGTAAATTATTTTTTATTTGCTTTTTCCAAACATGGTTGGTTGTAGGTACCGTTGTAGTGCGTTTTGTTGAGTGAAATGTAATATTAATCGGCACGTCGTTAAAACTGCTCGTCCCGTAATTTTCCTAACAGCCTTCCGCAATGAAGTGACGCGAATTTAATTTACGTATTTAAGTTTAAGTTTGTTTGTATCAGGAAACGTGTGCAGTGTTGATTTTACTAAACGATTTTGCAAATAAATCATTTTATGCTATTGACGAACAAACGTGATTTTAGTGAAGTAAACTCGCAAGGATTGCCGTAGAAAAACACGTGTTCAAGAGGTTGCAATTGCAAACAGTAAGTTTGCATGTTTGTAAATGTATTTGTAGACTGTTAATACAATTATAGAAATGCACGTGGCCTGAAAAAAAGCCGCACTTCCCACATTTTTGTAGAGAGTGAATAATATCTGTTTGTCTGCATCGTAAATCCGAGTGTAAGGTTAACTTCGGTCAAAGTGTGTGCGTGTATATATCGCCGCATATGTACGAATACGGATACGAATCGTGTTTTGTGTTTTCATTAAAGTCATAATTTCCGAAGTTAAATAAGTTAAATGTAATTGCGATACGAGCAAAATTTTCCACTGCTCCATCAAAACAATATACAACTCAAAATGCCACACGCCAATAAGAACATTAAAATAATCCCGTCTCGCGAAAGACGTTAATCTAAAGCCGCCGCCTCCCTTCACTTTTTCCGTTTTTCCTCGAAATAACGTAAACAGAACCCTAACAAATTTAACTCTGTAATAAAAAATAGAACAGGTCGGAATGCCAACCTAGCTATGATATACCTACATTAATTACTGGACGGAAGTTAGCTAACGACAGGCTTGCAGTGCCTGCCATGACAGGGAACACGAGGAAGGAGGCAAATTCAATTGTGCATTGAACTCAAAACATTTGTTTACAAACGTCTCTTTCGTCAGTGACAAAACAGCTGCGGTGGAAGGATACACTGTGGCCGTGTTACTTTTCTAGAACTGTCCAAATTTACCCCGCTTACATAAAAAAAAAAAAAAAAAAAAAAAAAAGGGCCAGTCTCGTGGTAATTGCACAATTTCTTTCACCAGACAGCGCCCCTGCAACTCAAACACACGGCTAATAGTGATGTTTACCTCACATTCTCGTGCCGCTGGATGTATATTTTGTGGAACATGGTGTCTTTAGGCTTTCCTGCGATGTCGGCCTTCATCTCCATGGCCACGTGTCGGGGCAGGACAGACAGCAGCAGCCTCTCCTGTGGACACAAAAAAAAACAGAGGACATTTTTATCTGCTAGCAGTTGGCGACAATGGGGGCACATGACGCTCGGCCTGCTCTACTGTGACTGTGATGACCTAACAGTCCCGAGAAGGAGAAACAACTTTACATGCATTCTATTACGGCCGTGTAGAAGAGCCCTAACTGGGAATCCTCACATAAACCCGCCGGCACAACTTTCAGTAAACCAGGACGCCAGGAATTGCGACAACTTATTGCTAGGGACCTGCGAAATTCGCGTTATTATTTTACATCAGGCTGAACTCCACTGTACTGCACGTAAAGGAGACATCGTCGTTTCTCCATTGGCTGCTGCATAGATGTGAAGTCACTCCCTCTTTGACTGAACGCCACGTGATTGGGGCACACAATTGTGAAGTGTTCATTATTGGCGTACAGTTTCCCAGGATGTGTAACGTGAAGCGTGGTCCAATGACAGGCGTATATCAAAGATACACGTGTTTCAAGTTTAATGTGTCCTCAAATAATAACGCGAATTTTGCAGGTCCCTACTTACTGCAGCAACCACCGAGCGAGGCCGCTTGCAAAAACCCCCTGCACTAGTCAGCGATTGGGGACATTGAGGCCTAAACGACTCATCGATATAGGCCTCTGTAAGACAGGGCCCGACGTCTATCCACATCCGACCCAGCAGCCAGGGAAGATCACAAAATGGGTGTGTCCGACCGCCGTCAACCGACCAGCTAAAAACAGCCTCCGGCATCAAGAATAAGGTGGGGACTGTCCATAAGTAGATAACTAACTAACCATGCGTGTCAACATAGTTGTAACTTAAATTAATATCAATTATAGTAGCTCTCCCAAGTGCTTAATCATTCAGTATCATGCAAATTGTAAATACTTTGTTGTAATACTTGTTTCACAAGCTATAATAAACCCCCTAGGTTACAATAAGATTTCTACCATTAACTATAATTTAAGATAATATAATGTGCGGATATCAACATAAGTCATATCCGTGACAATTCTCTTGCACTTAAAAGAGAATCTGCTGTCCTGATGCCTTCTAGTCTGAAAATTAATATTGCACGCTCTGTCGAATGGCTGCAATTTAATATAAAAGTTCTGGACCACTTAACTGTCAGCACGCACTAGTTATATGCAGACGGAATTATTTTGTGGCAGGGTTCATTTAAACTACAGCCAGCACATTGGCTTAAGGGTGGTATGGATCCCCACTTTTTTTTTTTTTGTGAAATACTTGTTTGCGCGAACACGAGTGTCTCGGTGAATAAATGTTCTGCAAATACGAATTTTTGTCAGAAAAGATAAAAAACAATTATCTATGCTCCAATTTTATTTCCTTTTGTCATATTAAGTGTATTCTTGTAGGAGAAAATTCGTGAAAGTGGTCAAATATCGAATTTTTTAAGCTGGCCTGTGCACGTTCCTTAAGCGGCAAAAGAAAAGTACAAAGATACGAGCGTAGTTTAATCTGTGGTCTTTCACCGCGTGTAATAAAACTCCACTGTTACAGATTTAATTTGCACAGTACAGCATTACGACGGAAACACTGCACGCCTTGCGCGTAGGAGCGATGAGGCGCTAGGCGTGCGTGTTAGTGTCGCCCGTATCGCTCCCTCGCTTCTTGACCTTGGACGCGCAGCTCCATCCCACTCTTAATATTAGTGTGTTCGCTGGCTGCTGCACGGGCAAAAAGAATATGTTTACCGAGTCACATATAATATATTGGTTTAATAAATTTGCAACGTTGTATTTTAAAAGGCTTAGTAATAAAATTATAAACACTTACGTGAAAAAAAAAAAACATGATAAAGGATTCTAACAAAAGATAAGGAAACAAGATTCCTGCTTAATAGAACAGTGGATTGCGAACTAGAATTTGGTACGACGTAGTCAGCTCTATCGAATATAGTTTGCTGCAGAAACTTTATATTTGGCATTTCTGTAAGCATTCGTTAAATGCGTACACGTTGTGTGTATGCTCTTATAATTCCCATGGGATAAATTTTCTTCCTGTTGTTTATTCCTAACGGAATCTACTTAAAAGTAGTAATTTTTTTTCCTAAAAACACACACACACACACAAACCACATACACAAAATAATTTGTACTGATATTAAAATGTAAACACATTTCAAAACAGAAATACATATAAAGGAAATGTACTGTCTTATACGGTTTAAGATTTCGCAACGAAAATAATTTATATATTTTTAAAATTGAAATCGTGCTACAAAGTATGAAAAGCTTAATTATATATATATATATATATATATATATATATATATATATATATATATATATATATATATATATATATACAATTCAGTACGTAAAGTACGTCAAGCTATAAAATCGCACACAGGACGTATTGTACGTTCTTAACGTGAATTGTTTAGTTCCGAAGGCAGATTAATTCTTTGGTTGTAAGACCACACACACTAAGAAAGTTCTTATGTCAACGTGAAGTTATTTACAAATTACACAATTAAGACATTATTGATGAAAATTACGTTGTGTACATCGGAAACGTTTTAAACGTTTTAATTCAGTTGGGTAATATACCCTTTCTACCTAGAAAAATTATTTTCAATCGCTCACTGATTTCCACTTTCATAGCTTTTAAGAACTATTCCGACATAATATGCACTAGTTAAGCGATTAGCTTATACTATCTAAAAATTGTATTGATTGATTTTTCGCACATTTTTACTTATTTGTAAATTCATTACGAGGTACTGAAGGAAAAAAAACATAATACTACCGATAAATTATACTTTCATTCGTCTTCCAAAAGTAAGATCACTGCTCTGAGTTCTGAGGGAAGATGATACTTTGTCTAGACGCCTGCAGCCAGCTTGGAGATATAAAGGCGATAATGCATTCCTCTATATACGAAGATCGATCCTGTCACTTCGCCTCAGACACACTTACAAGCTCGAAGAAATGTTGTCCCTAAGTAAAATCGGCAAATACTTATTTCTAATGCTTACTATTTGCCAGAGTTCTTCGAAGAGCGATAAGTAAGTATAGGCTGTGATTTATCATAACATTTTTGAAAATACTTTAGTTTATTTCCCGAAAATCCCTTGAAAAAGTCGTGATTCATTACGAATATATATTACGAGCTTATCTTTCATTAATAAGCCATTACGAATATTTCCCGGGAGATGATGGCCCAGTTCGTTCACTGCCTGAGTCCAGTCACGATTTCAAAATGGCGGCTGATCAAATTCACAGTGAAAATTAAATTAAATTAATAATTATTTTTCGATGAATTAAACTATGTATCTACAAAGCCTTAACTCATTTTGTGATATTCTTTAAAATAATATTATTAAAAATAATGAGAAATTATATTCCATTCGTAATTTATTTTTAGAGGGGCGAGTTGCCTTGCATGCACAGGCCGCATATTTTATGACCTGATAAAATTTTTTCCGCGTTCAAAAAGCATAATGATTTCATCTACAATAGCAAACGTACTGTTTTTCAGGAGTGTGCGCAATATATCAAAATCATCATAGCGTTTTTTCTCAAAGATTTTCTCTCTCAACTAATAAGCACTGTTATAGTTACACGTTTAAGCGGAACATATTAACCGACGAAATTTCACATGAACAAAATAATAACGCGATATTTGGAAACGCAGATACATAAAGTGAGTGAAGAGATTTGGACGGCTCTTTAACATCGAGGTCTTCAGAGCCAGTGAGGGTGTTTGAGGTGAGTATGGAGCAGCGTCTGAATGAAAGGGCAGGGGAAACGGGAGATCCCCCAGAAAACCCGCCAACCAACGGCATCCTCCGACACGATTCCCACATGCGAATATCCGGAGTGACCCGGACGGGGATTGAACCCGGATCGCCTTGGTGGGAGGCGAGCAGGCTAACCGCTCAGCCACCGCGGCCCCGCAGACGCATAGAACCCTACGGTACAACAGCCCCGCATTTATAACGTTTCAATTTAAAGTTGTTGTCTTGTAATAATGCAACACTGGTTTCGATTCCAGGGTACGGGATGACATATAGGTAGGGATAGGAAAATCTCACGAGTTCAATGACCTGTATGGTAGACTCCACAATCCTTTGTATAGTCGGAACTCAGATGTTTGTTCATTGGCTGTTGCCCCAGTGTTACCCCACATTTGACAGTACGGGATTCGCTTCTTCTTCCCTTGCAAGTTTGCTATTGTCACGGAGTGTTCCAAGGTGTGTCTAATAAACTCTGATCCACTCGCAAAAGTGACCTCAGTGTACACGCGTTTGAAGTCTACCTTGTCCTGAAATTAAGTCACGAATTTTTCCTATCCCTACATATAGGAGACTCATAACTATAGATAGGAAAGTTTTGCGAATTCATTTCAGGACAAGATATACGTCCAACGCGTGTACACTGAAGTCGCCTTTACAATTGGATAACAATTCATCAGACACGCCCTGGACGACTCTGAGCAAATAACAGACTTGCAAGGAAACAAGTAGCGAGTGCTATACTGCCAGGTGTGGAGTAACACTGGATACTCTCTGGAGCAGCAGCCAATAAACAAACATCTGACGATCGATTGTACACAGGACTCTGGAGTCTAGCCTACAGGTCATTGAACTCTCGAAATTTTCCTATCCCTACTCGAAACTTTCGCGTCTGCACCATTACACCCTCGTATATACACCCTCGCTATATAGCACATAGAGTCTTAAACCGCATTCTGCGAACCTAGAACCTATATAGGTACTACGAGCGAGAGGAATTAACGGAGGATGGGAGAAACGCCCGTGTGGAGGAAAATGAGCCACATTACGTTCGGGATTTCCGCACTGTTTCATTATCAACATTTTAACTACAAAAAGGAACCATGCGAACTACGGCAGGTGGTTATTTTGGGAAAGCAATTATACTGCACTTCGCTTAAAGGCTATTTTTATTGCGGCCAGAAATCAATGGCTTGGAACCGCTGAAAACCGAAACACCCTGCGCTTTTAGTATTAGAACAAAGTAAGGATCTCCGACAATTTACACGCCCACACCCACACCCACGCGGACACAGTTTGGCATGTTTTCTCTCTTGTCGCTGATGTATATGGTAGCAAAAACAGTTGGTCTTAAATTTACCATTTCCAATTACTTTTTTAACTAATCACAATTTTAGTAAACACTGTACGAACCCAAAAAAAAAAAAAAACGGTATTAAAGTAGACTCTATAAAATTTTTCTTGTACTTTCACAAGGAAAATCCTCGGAAACCCAGTTGCCAAGAAAATCCTTTGTAAAACTACAATTAGTTTTCTTGTAATATCTGCAAAACATTTCTTTGTAATATTACAAATTATAACCTTGTATTAATTATTGATAAAGTGTAAATAAAATAATTTGTTTTCTCCTAGAAAACAAATGTAATGAATTAATAAGAAAGAAGAGCTAAAAAAAAAAAGTTTCAAATTAAAATTTACTAAGAAAAAAATCTTGCATTTCGCCAGAACCACATCCTTATATTACTAGCCTGCACTCTTAGCTACAAGATCAACTTTACTTATGAGCGAAACACTTATTTTAATAGTAAACATATCTGCAAGTACCTACAAAATATTAAGGAAGTAATTTGATTAAGAATAATGTATTTATTTAACTTAAAAGAGTTCTCTTACTGAGCTGTGAGATTTGTATACGGTTCTTAACAGCGAGGTCTCAAATTGGTATATATAGCACAGAGTCTTAAACCGCATTCTGCGAACCTAGAACATGCAAATCTTAACGAGGTCTCAAAAGCCGTTTTAAGATCTGTGTAGCTAGGAAACATTAACAGTTAACGAGTAAACGGTCACATTTTATTGAAATTGTCGTTTTATTATGATTATTTGAGTTGTTTTAAATGTTTTACGTTATGCAAACTTGCAATACATTTCTTTTTGCACGCAACTACACTTTACATCACCCATAGTTTTTGCAAAACAGCTACATGCGGTTTTAAGTTGATGAGTGTCCGCCATTTTGCTAAAGTTCGTGGATACGGGTCAGTAGAATACAAAAATTTATTGAGGTCCATTACAAACATGGACCTTGTAGTTTTACAATCGAGTAGTTTTACGATAGAAATATTTGCACTGTTACAAGCATTTGTAAAATTACAAAGAATTTATCATTCAAAATTAAAATTTTTTCAGTGTAAAGTATTATATTCAGAATAAATTAACTAGCCTGCTAAAATCCAAGGTACTTGGGATCCTGATTGGGCAATGAAGTTTCCTCAGGGCATTTTCAACTCTGAATAAATATGTGTGTTCGGTGGTGAAACTTTAATTACCACAACCGAAACGATTTCCACGACAACCAACTGCCCGACGCAGCCAAGTCCACCATCTTGAGTTCTCATAACTGACCTTCACCAAGGACGAGCTCGAAGTTGAACTTAACCTAGACGAGTATCTCACGCGGAAGCCACACCCCCGCTACCGTCAGACAATGTAGTCTCGCCTACTTCCGTATTTACACTGCGTCACTGAATTTTCACGTGCAATGGTTACAGATAAGGTAGGGCTACAAGACAGCCACAAATTGTTCAGAAATCGCGATTATCTGTGTGTGAAAATGATATGCCTTCATTAGTTCCATGTACAACTGTTTTGAAGTTATTAAAATATTTCTCTTAGAAACGGATGCCCCAAGTTTTCCGCAACTACTAAACTTTGATAGTTTTGCGTGTTGCCGATCACCCAGATAATGAAATAATATTTAAATCGAGACACTATATCCTAAATAACGGTGTGGTTGAAAATAACAACACAAAACGACCTGGTCGTCAATTATGACATGAGGATTACTGACCCGTCATTAGAAAGCTAATATTTTTTTCGACTTCATTTAAATTAATTAGAAATAATGGTTGCAAACCCGATTATTTCCATGAAATCATTGTATAAATGCCACAGGCTTTATGGAGATTGCCAATCACTCTACTGACATATTGTGCAGATACTATGACCCATCTCAAATACTTTCGCTGATACTTGCAATAAACTATTATTGGTTAGAGTTCAACTTCAAAGTAATTAGAGTTCAACTGCCCTTAGTAATTACTCAAAACTGCAAGTATTTTCAAATTAATTAGTTATGAACATGCAGCCATATTCCATCGAACTCAAATAGATCCTGTATATCCAGTTCATATAGACTTGTGCGAAATACAGAGTGAAAATAGTAAAATGATAAACTTTTGGTGTTTGGGACCTGTTTTAGATTTTCCATTCGGTAGATTGTACGGGAAGAGTCTCAATGCACAACACAAGTGATATAAACTGAGTAAATTTACACGAGATAAATATATTACAGCTATGTGTGCTTTGGAAAGTTCATTTAATTACATTTGAACACTATATAAAAGTCTGTGAAGTATGTTGGAGTGTGACAGCTGAAAATATAGTTATATGAAGACAGCGTGTAATTCAAAAGCAGCATAAATCCTGGTAAAGGCTGTTCACGGTCAAATGAACACTTTTGAAAGCCCTACTAAAGATCTACATGTATTAACGTTGCGTATTATTCTGCCTTATGTAATATTAACATTGCCATGTGCTTCATCACTTTATCCATGCCTCGGTCAAGTGAAACTGTGAAATTAATAAAAAAAGTACATATCTTACTAATCTGCTCATTTCTACACTTTGATGCTTCAAATGAACAGAAATTGAAAGAAACAATTTAAGTTAACACAAATGGTTACCTCAGACTTTTTATTCGACGTTAAAATATGGAACTACTTTCCTTCCATCGTTACCAACTTTACTGTACGCATGTCACTCAGTGCACCCGTTTAAATATATGCAGGCACGGGCAGAGACTTTTTTCAGAGGTGCATTTCAAAAGTGCTCACTTTAACGTGAACAGCCTATGCACTTGCTGTTCACTCACTCACCCTTTGTGGTAGCCACATATTAATTTTAAGTTTAACCTCGAATATTCAAACGTATATTTATTCTGTACCCTGGAGTACTACAATAATTTTTTATTTTAATTTTAATGCAATTAATAAAACTTTAACAATTTTCCTCATGATAACATTCACAACTGCACTGTCGTGGTTTGGTTTAAGTTAGTTGTGCAGCTGTTATTCTTTGACCATGTAAAATATGTAAAATAGTTATAAAAAATTGTGAATTTATTGGGGAATTTATTTTTATCATTCTTTACCTTTCTCGTGGCAGATAAAACGCACAAGGCTATAAGACGATGTACGTTTCAGTTCTTATGAAATATGAATAAGTGTGCAAGAGTGATGGTGAAGAGTAAGATAGGACACATTTTTAAGATGGGACACGGCCTTAGCGTAACGGAGGATTACAAAAAGGGGAAAAATAATCCTATTCAATATTTCTTCGTCGATTTTTGCAAATCGATGCCAAAAGGGAATAAATAAATACCCGTAGGAGAGGGGTGATAAAGTTAGAAATTTGGGCTTTACGTCGCAAAGGTTATGCGCAGAAAGGGCCATGACGACCGGCTCTCCAGATTAAAACGGGCTTCGAACCACATTGCCTGTCGGCGCTATAAATATATTATTTCCAGGGTTGTGGACGCGAATCACAGACCGTCTGGCTTCTTCGTCATGATAACACGGTAAGGATAGCAGAGGATAGTAGGGGGTATAGCAACCCTTCAGGCGAACTAAGCTCTGTCATATTGATTTTATAGATTTCTCTCTAAACCGTAGCAGTACTCATTACGATTTTTTTACGTTTCGTGAGTCAACAGGGCATAAGCAGTAGCTAGGTCCACTATTCAAAAATCTGTTTCGTATGGCTGATTTTACTGGACACCTCTGCAGTAGACCGTATAAAATAATCGCTCATTCCTTCTCACTCATTCATTTTAGAAAAAAAATAATAAAATCATTGAAACTGTAACAATTTCAGAATTTCTGGAAATTTGCTGTGCCGTGCTACGAATTTTGATACACCTTATAAAATAAAACTCGTGACTTTACAAAAAAAGAGACATATGTAGGTACAAAACTTAACCAAGTTAAGAAAAAATGGTGAGATGGTAACAGGAATTATTTAACTATCTAAACCGCCACTAGGTGTCAGAATGATGAAGTTAAGACTAAAAGAAGAGTTAAAAAAATATGGCATGAGGTGCCTATAATCTATTCGTGGTGTCGTCACATTTTTTGAATCCAAATTTTGAAAAATGAGCCCATGTATGACATGTTTCGTTGTTTCTAAAAAATATGGTATGTGTCACAAGCTTTGTATACTTCTTTTAAAATTAATGTTTCTTATTTTAGGTTGAATTGAACCTTTACTCATATGTTTCGTCTATAAATTGAATTATTTCATTCACAACTAACATACAAAAACAGAGAGAAAATAGTGGTTTTGGTAATGCCTTATAAAAAAAAATTCTAATGCAAAATGTCACTAAACTGAGTGCAGACGGATGCGGTGCGTTGGCCATTTGGTATAATTTTCCAGAATTGGTTAAGTTTTGTTTGCATGAGGCGGAGGAATATCCTGAAGGTAGAGCTTTGGCAGGGTTTCAGGAAAGTTGGAAGTAACCGTGAATGGATTATGGCTTTATTGTATTACAGTATATTGTAAGGTGATTTTATCGTTCCCGGTTTTATGCTTGAAGGATTGGCAGGGGACGGCTTGCAGACTAACTTATAACCTAACTTAAATTAACGCCCATGCCTTGCCCGGGATTTGAGCCCAGGGCCGCCCGCACCACAGATCGGTGGCGCACATACCGACTGCGCCACGGGAGGTCGGCTATTTGCCATGGAAAAAAGATTCCTAATAAAGCAGCAATGCCAAAGAAATGCCGAATTGAAGTGACAACGAACGCATTGGCAAAGCGTGCTTAATTTTCACATCAGCAGGGGGGAAGAAAGGAAAAGAGAGTTTGTAGGTAGTAAATCAACTAAACTGACATCGGTTTGAAATGGCGGGGACGTGCTAGAATAACAACGAAGCACGAGCACCCGTTTCCACGGGGCGAAGCGTCAACAAAAACTAAGACAGACGGCCGGGTAGTGAAGGGAAATAAAGCGAAGTGTGGGGCAGCGAACGCGAGGCAAGAGGCAGTGAAGCCGCTTGAAAATAAACTGGGCAACTCGCTTCTGATCAGAACAAAGGAAACGTTCAAAGGAAAAAAAAAAATGTAAGAGACTTGGAGTACAAGAAGTCCGTCTTCTGTTTTCGTGAGAAATAAGCCGCCGGAATTTCTCAGCGTTGTTCAAAAACATCCTATATATCAATTGGAGATGTAGGAGAACAGAGCATATAGTTGTGCAAAGAGGAATAAGGTGGAGAATAGTCACTGTGAAGAACTCTCGAAATAATTTTTTTTTTTTGGAACTGAAGTTCAGATAGTGTCGTGAGATTGTTTGACGAGTACAAGAAATATACTGTTATATTTAAAAGTCACTACTTAAAAATAACGCGTATTCACGTGATTTTAGTATCGAAATTATGGCTAGTTGCGATATTTTGAGGCCATCAACTTCTGTCGTGCAAACAAATATGTTGCAGCTATTTTGATCTGTGTATTCGTTTCTCGTGGGATTTTTCTGATATTCTCGCGGAACAGAGCATGTTAAAATGGCACCAGTACCCAGCTGAAGGCCATAACAGGTCTTAGTCGCTAGAATTTAAAATAAATTTGTAAAATAGTCGAAACATAACATTTGTCGCGTTATACAAATTAAAAGTAAATTAAATTTTAAAATTACAGACGCTTCAGATTATATTTTGTTATAATCTTAAAGAAAAGGTTACGTTATAGTTTTAAAAATTCCTCTGCCTCCACCCTTGAATCCTCACCCCGCCATCCTCTCCGGGGGCAGAGGGGTCGACGGTTGTTGTCGTTTTGTGAGGTGTCCGTCGTGTGTTTGATGTTTGTGTCTGTGTTGTGATGGTGTCAGTGTGATGTTGTTTGTGTAGGGTGCTGTATAGTGTAGGTGTTGTTCCTTTAGTTTATTTGTTCCTGTGTATATCTGTATTATTGATGTCTTTGTGATTCGGACGATATCACTATACAAGATTAAGATATTTTTTATAATGGTATGTGATGCATTATTAGTGAGGGCTCAAGAGGAACATTTATTGATTTAGTTTCGAAAATTATACTAATAACGATTATTAGATTGGTAGGTATTGCTTTGATTAGTGATTACATTTCAATAAGGAAAATAATTCTAGTAACAACTCCCAAGTGAACATTACTACAGGAATAGACAGGTTAACAATTTTGAAGGATTGTTATGGTGGGCCTGCAAATTTGGAGGGTCCCGAATCCGGGAACCCGGATCCGAGAAAGCGGCGATTCGCCTGGGCGCTTGTCTAACTATCAAAATTTCTATTTGGTTATTTAAATGTTGGGCCAAAACTCTTTAAGTTTTCATACTAGTTCTATTATGGCTGTGATATTGCCGCAGGAGATTTCTCGCGCTAGGTGTCGTGCGAAATCCATTTCGCGTCGTGCAAAAGTAGCTTCAGGAACTCGTGCTGCGCGAAAAGCGCGCGAATGGGTTGGCTGCGCCCGACAAATATTAGGTTCGCACGCGCGGCCGAACCGCAGTGGAACACACGCGTGCCTGCCGACCGGTCTCATCACACCAGTTCACGCGCGGGCGGCGCGCCGAACATATTTGCTCCCCCCAAGGCCAGTTATTGCGACCGCACGCCCCCGCGTGTTTCCACTAGAGGCGCGCAGCAGGCGAGTGCGGTCACCCGACTTCCCACATTCCTTGGCGTGGACCACAGACTAAAGATGAGGTAACCCGATCTCGCTGGTTGCGCACCACCAATTTTCCGTAACCCAAAATCCAACTGCTTTTCTTCGAACACGGCTCGCGAAATCGGCATGGTTTGTATTTTAGGTTAGAAAACTGATTTGTAAACAAATGCTTTGAGATGTACGTATACTTTCTCTACCCGATTTGTAATGCAGTTTGATTGAATTCAAATTCGTAAAAGTATTTTATGGAGCGTGTAATTTAAAAATTAAGATATAGGTAGGGATAGGAAAATTTCGCAATTTCAATGACCTGTAAGCTAGCCTCCTCAGTCCCCTGTATACTGGAGCCTCAGCTGTGTGTTCATTGGCTATTGCCCCGCATCTGGCAGTTATGGTATTCGCAAGGCGTTTCCTTGCAAGTCTGCTATTGGCTCAGAGGCGTGCAGGGCGGGTCTAATAAACTGTGATCCAATTGCGAAGGTGACTTCACTGTATATGTGTTTGACGTCTATCTTGTCCCGAAATGAACTAGCTAAATTTTCCTATCCCTATATCTGGGCCCTAAACACAGACGTTCATCACTGTTACCCATGCGACTCTGACAGCTGTGTATGATTGCGGTAGGTCAAAGTTGGGTACATGCGCAGATGACGAATAAGCGGTCTACCTCATCTTTAGTCCATGGCGTGGACACGAATGAGTGGTACTTTTACGCGGGTTCGAGTACTCGGACGCACTGAATCCAAATGAGTGATATTTCAACCAGCAGAATTATTTCACTGAATCTTCAGTTAATGAACTAATATAATCCACTCACCTGTACTTTCAGCTTTTCTGAAGCCATGTTAAAGTTCTACTTCCAGGATATTAATCCGCATCATGCAAAAAAAGTTTAACTGAGTCTAAACATTACACCAAAGGGACGACGCACCGCATTCGCGGGTACTTAGTGCATAGGCTGATCACAGTAAACTGAGCACTTTTGAAGGCCCAGCTTAAGATATACTTGCATAAATGTGATGTGTTCTTCCGCCTCACGTAGAATTAACACTGAAATTAGAAAAGTAAATAATTGACAAATCTGCTAATTTTTACACTTAGACGTATCTAAAAAAAATTAAAGCGAAAGAAATAATTTAAGTTATCACAAATTGTTACCTAAACGCTTTAAATTCGACGTTAAGACGTGGAACTAGTTTCCCTCCATCGTTACCAACTATACTTGGCGCAAGTCACTCAGTGCGGCCGTTAAAATGAATGCAGGCAGGGGCAGTGACATTTTTCTAAGGTTTATTTCTAAAGTGCTCACTTCATCGTCAACAGCCTTTGATAATATTTCGCATGAGAACCATTTTTACTAGACATCACCAACACACCTGTTTGCTTGCTGTTTTTGTTCATATTAGCATACTTATAAATTAATTATTGTAATTTATAGATAAAATGTAAGTAAAAACTAGTTTTACCAGAAATAATGTATTTTATGGTAACGTAAGTATAAGACGGTCGTGATACAAGTAAGCATATCACACATGGGATGATTTTCAAATGTATAATTTAAAAAGTGTGAAGAAACCGCGAATGGTCTATATCTACTTGCAAATCAGTGAAATGCAAATGTGGAATTCACTATAAATCAGTAGAAATCACTGTTTGATCAGTGAATACCAGCAAATAAAAGTAAAAGTAGAACTTTCCCAATTCGAGTGGCGCATTGAAATTCTCTGATTTGTAAAAGTTTTTAACTGTTTAGATCTTAGAGTGGAAATTGTTAAGAGTGCTTTTGTAGCCCAAACTTCTGGTCCCGCAGTACAACAATGCACGATAAAGTTACGTGGCATAAAGCGAACGCATTTTTTTTATACCAATGCTGGACAGATCATGGTCAGTAGACGGCGCCGCATATTGTCTGGGCGTGTGCGTGATCTGCTCTTGCGCCCATGGCAACACATGCATTCCGCGAACCACAGGGTTTCACTTGTTAACTGTCTGCACACGAATCACGTAAGAGCCGTGCCGATGTTGCCGAATTCTGAGTGGTCCGGTCAAATATGGAAGCATTTTCTCGATCAGACAGCAACCAATGGCAACAGACAAACTGCTGTCGATTGCTTGTGGTACTTAAGTCTACCCTGTACTCAAGATATTCTCGCGAAAAAATGACTAGCTCCACATATGGCTTGCACACTAATCTGTCCACGGATTAAATGTGAAATACAGACTGGTAATACAGATATTTGGTAATGATTTTAACCATGGTACCTGAACATGTACTTAGTTGTCTTTACCCCATAAATTATGTGTTAGTTTAATGATACCAGTCTGAACAGAAAAGATTATTATTGTAAAAGTTTATCAAACATGTCACTTTTATTTCCTTCGCTTCGTCAACTCTTGATCTTACCGGCGTTCGAGAATACATAAGTTATATTTCCAATTAACTGCCGCAGAATGTCGTTTTTCCTACGACGAAAATTATTTCCACTCGATTGAAACAACACTGCAATTTCCGTCTTCGCACATTTTTTTTTTTTTTTTTCACTCACGAAAATTTCCAATCAAACCGCAATTACGTGATTTGGTCAAAATATATTTGTTTTGGCAGACTGGCCAAATTGTAATCACACAGTGTTAACAGTTACATATTTGATCGCGAAAATACTTTGGGAAATTCCGTCGTGCGTCTAATTTATTGACGTACTAATAGGCAACATCACAGCGGTGTAAATTTATCTAGTAACTCTTGATTTGACGAGTGCGCTGTTTGTTTTAAAGCACAACGTTTGCACTTTATGGACCAGCTATGTCAAGCAGAATTGTGTTTTTAATTCTCTACACACTCTGGTCTTCTGCGTTGTATTGCCTTGTCACGCTCCAAGAATGGTTCGGGATGGTATTCATAACGTATCGTCATTTTCTGAACGTGATAATTCGACGCCATCACGGAACTTGCTGTTCATTTAGTACTTCAGATACTAATCGTAACACACACGTAACCACATGGTGTTCTCGCAAGTTTGCCAACCCGCGGAGCGGAACTCGCGCTCCGGCCCGCCAGATGAGTGGACGAGGTGAGACGAGATGGGGACGGAGCAGCAGTGGAACGAAGACGGAGGTGGATGCGAGAGCACCCGGAAGAAACCTCCACACCAAGGCGATGTCCGCCAGCCCTAACCTACTCGAGATCCGCCCACCATGCCCGGAGATCAAACCGCTAAACTAAAGATGAAAACGAATGTGTGCCTTCTGCTTACGTTCAACTATCTTGGAAAATGATATAGGATGTTCACGGTAAAGTGATCATATTGAAGCCCTAGTTGCTTTTTTCTTTAAGCCACGTACATCATTTAATCGCCTTTTTAATAAATATTTTCCTTGGAAGTAATAAACCCAGTGTGTATATTCCACCGCACTCAGAATTTAACTTCTAAAGAAAAAATTTAGAAAGATATTTATTGACTATTTCTACAAATGATAGTGCTTTAAAAAGTGCTCACTTGATCGTGAATGGGCTCTTATAGGCAGTTCGCGATAAAATGAGCACAATTGAAAGTTGTGCTTGGGATGGCTAAAATAACTGTCAAAACCGTGTGATCAAAAAGTGATGTTCAGTTCGGTCGCATCCGGTTTCACAGCGAAACCAAAATTTTATGGAAAAAAATATCGTAATTCGATTAA
The DNA here is from genome assembly GCA_029891345.1 of Dryococelus australis. NCBI lineage: Eukaryota > Metazoa > Arthropoda > Insecta > Phasmatodea > Phasmatidae > Dryococelus > Dryococelus australis. The sequence goes on from CM057003.1 coordinate 42,611,516, forward strand.
GCCTACATCTTAATTGTAGGTCTATGTCAACTTCGTCAAAAGTAGCGTATTAACATCCATAACCATTTCATTTATATATGAAAAGAGTGTTACCTTCAACTGAAGGTGCGCTCATCTTGACAGTTCTGGAGAAAGGACAGTAGTTTAATTTTAAAACCGTGATGTTAATGAGCAAATGATGTGCGCACTCTACCACACATCCACACTTCGTTATAACTGGAAAATCCAGAGGTGGCACGCCGGAGTTTAACCACAGAACCAACTGCGGGTCCAGAGTTGACTTCCCCGGGGGGGGGGGGGGGGGGGGGGTTGTGACCGACAATTAAGATTTGTGTTTACGATAAAAGTTGGGTTCGGATATACCATAATTATGGCACACAAGTACACTGACTCATTTGTCACGTGCCATAATTATGGAGTTGGGAGATTTGGGCGGCTCTTAACAACGAGGTCTTGAGATCCAATGAGGGTGAAATGAGGTGAGAATGAAGAAGAGCCGGAATGCAAGAGCGTGGGAAACAGGAGATCCCCGAGAAAACCCGCCGACCAGCGGCATCGTCCGGCACGATCTCCACGTGCGAAGATCCGGGAGTGGTCCGGCCGGGGATTGAACCCGGTTCGTCTTGGTGGGAGGCGAGCAGGCTGACACCTTCAGCCACCGCGACCCCGCGGGTCTAGAGCTTACACTTTTACATTACATACATTTACGTTGATAAAATTCTGATTTCGTCAAGTTACCACATTATTAAGCGTGAGTCTCCTCTGTGTATTGTTCTTGTATTTTGCGGATGTTAGGAGTGCCTTGGACTTTATTATCGTACAGTAAAATTGCTGGGGTAACCTTTATTAATGCCCCAAGCTCCAAGGAGCACGATCTGCGTTACGAACGGGTGTGGCGATTTTCTTTGCTTTGACTCATTCTCTGCTAGCTCTGGTACGGGCCTCGAGTCTGACCGGCTGCGCGAAACGTACCCCATTGGCTGGGCTGCCAGCTGGCGAGTGGGATTGATTCCAGACGTTTATTGGACGAACGGCGTTCCAGAATTTCGATGGCCAGTAGCGCCATTTTACTGACGTGTGTAACTGGAGCACTGCGTCGTGTAGGATGTTCAAGGTAAAATGAGCACTTTTGAAAGCACTGCGTAAGTTCTACTTGTATGTACGTTGTGTATTACTTCACCTTATGTAACATTAACATTGCCATGGGCCTCATCACTTTATTCATGCGTCGGTCAGGCGAAACTGTGAAAGCATTACAAAAGGAAATATGTTACAAATCTAATCATTTTAACACTTCGTGGCATTAATAAAAACGGAAAGTGAAATAAATTATTTAATTTACCACAAATGGTTACCTAACACTTTTTATTCGACTTTAAGTTATGAAACTATTTTCTATCTATCATTACCAACTTTACTGGGCGCATGTCACTCAGTGCACCTGTTATAATACACACAGGCAGAGGCAGTAGCTGTTTTATAAGGTCGATATCAAAAGTGCTCGCTGTATCGTGAACAGCCTGTATAAGCTGTTGTTTTGCATCTCTACTTATTCTTAACACTTAGGACGCAATGCCGGCGTGTATCTCAGGCTACGCCAAAAACGTAATTTTCTCTGCTACTGAAAATTAAGTTTGCGCGGATGTATAGTTCCATTGCTTCATAAACGCTTGTCGCGATCTTAAAATAATTTTACAGCGCACCAACAATAAAGCCACTGTCGCACTGTCAAATTTTCGCCTCCGACTATATTTGACAATAAAATCTGAAGACAAAAAAAGGCCATGAAATTTTTCCTCCCAACAAATTTTATCAGATAATCTTGAACGTTTTAAACTGTGTCACGCTGTCAATTTTTTTAATTGGAATAATCTAATATGAATTATTAATTAAAAATAATTTTAATAGTGAGATACTGTTCTTCTTTTTCCATGCATACCAATACAGGGAGAAATGTAAGGAATGTTGAACTTTATTTTCGCTTCTTTACTAAATTTGAATTTTATTTATCGTAGATGTTTCCTACACAAAGGAATTTAATGAATCTGTACTCTTAATATTATGTGCTATATTCCATTAAAATAGCATTCATGCCCAGACAGCGTCTGCATTAAATTAATTATCTTCATAGCCTACTTCGTATCCAGCAATTGTTCGTTATTTTTTAGTTTCTTGACGTCCATCTTAGTCATGCACGAATCTGATTGGCTGAGACCGTCAAACGTCAAATAAAATGTAGAACCGGACTTCACATGTTTTATGGAAACTGAAGCCATCCAACTTCTTTTTCAGACAAATATGGCGGTATTTATGACGTTTCTATGACGTCATAATGGTCCACTTTTATTTGACCAAACTTATTGGAAGCAATTTGACGGAAAAATTTGACAGTATGGCAGGGACTAAATAATCGTTAGCAAAAATTGTCGTATTTTTATAACAGAAATAAACAACGTAGACCGTACTACCTGTTACAAATGAAAAGGTACTTGATTAGATGACAGACAATTTGACATTCCGTCGGTTGAAAGCCAACCAGTGATAAACTTTATCTAGTTAAGTGAGCGTGTCAAGTGTAATGCCATCCAATAGTACGGTGCCAAGTGGGAAGGCAGAGGCGAACAGAATTGGTTTCCTATAATGGTAGATATAAGAGACACAATTGTTGCTCGTCTTGTATGCCAGTGAATATGTACAGAGAGCAACGTGTTACGTACTCTGCAACTGCATACTAGTTCAGCGCCGTGCACGTTTGCTCGTGGCGCCATCGTGCGACGGGTCAAGTAACTCAGGCAGATATATATTTTTTTCTCTTCTCCTCCTCCCTGTGACATACCTTAATCGTTTCCGTCATAGTGGTCTATATCACAGAGTTAAGTCCGAGTCAGTAACATCAATCAGCGAAACAACATTCACTGAAAGTCAGTTGGTAAGCTACTGCCGACTGGCAAATCAAGGAAATGAACTGGGAACAAGCGACTTAAAAGCACTGGAATTCTCGACATTCCGTGGGAATCACAAATAAGTCAGCGAAATTCAGCCACTATATAAACTAGTAGAAACTTGAAAAAGTCCGAAAGTTCAACGACCTGCAGGCTAGACTGCACAGTCTTATGTACACATATGCCGATATTAAACGCGCATTGGTTGCCTGCTCTCAAAGTGGAAGGCGACGATTGGGCCAGCGTTCTCCAGAATGAACCAAACACCATGCGGACCAATGAATTAAGTTACCTAAACACACGTGTTTTGAATTTTAGCTTGTCCCAAAGTGAATCCGCGAATACTTCAGGTCTCTATTAATTAGTTATGTAGCACTGATTATCAATTTCTCAGTGTTTCAATTTTAGAGTGCAAAGCCTGTTACACACGCTTCAGTTTCTTGTACAAGAAGGTGTGCGCCTTTCTTGTTCAAGTCGACTTGCATTGTGTGACTGGCTAACTTGTAAAATGTTTGCAAGTGGCTTGCATGCACAAGCTGTGGTAGCTAGAATCATTTAGAGACTGTTCCATGTTTCGGTCACCTTCGTGTGCAAGTAGTTTGTTTACATTTGCGTTTTATACGTTTATGTAGTTCCCGTGCATTTATATATGCCGATGTTACTAGTTTGAGTGTAGAAAACAGATTTTAATTCTGTATTAGTGGTTTGTTAGGTTTGGAAAATCTTTGTGTTTTGTGGAAATAAGTGACTGGCATGCTGCAACATTTAATTACTACTACTGCGTGTGTGTGTGTACAGTATGTACGTACATGGGACTTGAATACAAAAGGGCGATCACCTTCTTGTTCACAAAATATGTCCGTCTCTAACAGACTTTAGAAAACAGGTGTGTTATCATAGACTAAAGATAAAGTAAAATGATCTCGCTGGCTGCCCACAACCAATCTCCGTGTCCCAACATTGAACTGCTTTTCTGCCAACATGTCTAGCGAAAATGGCGTGGTTTGGATTTTTAGATTAGAACACTGATTATTAAACAAGTGCTTTTGAGATGTTTTTACACTTACTCCAACCAATTTGTAATGTTTTTTTTATTAAATTCCAACTGCTAAAAGTATTTTACTGTCATAATAGTGCTTGTCATTTCAAAATTAAGATATAAACAAAGACGTTCATTAGTTTTGACCACGTGACTTTGACAGTTGGGTTCGTTTGGGGTAGGTCAATGTTGGTTACAGAAGGCTAATAAGCGGTCTACCTCATATTAAGTCTATGGGTGAAACAGCCAGTTACTACACGAACTCCAGCTGCACGCGCCACCAAAATGGCGTCACTAGCTCAGAAACACGCGGGAACGACCCGCGCCGTTCGACAGTCAGCGTCTGGTAAAACACAGTAATTGCCAGCCGACACCCGGCCAGTGGGGAACCTTTTCGCAGACACGCGGTAGCCGACCAGACACAAGGCCCCATTCCCAGAGCCACCGCGCAGCCAATCAGAGGATCGGCAAGCCCACGCCAAAGGAGACCTCCGCGCCATTTCGCTTCTGTGAACTCGTCTACTCTGCGACAGCGCATTGCATTGATATTTGTACAGTTTCGAATAAAATATATTTTCGCTGCAACGCCTATAATTAGAGACCTGCAAAATTCGTGTTTGTTATTTGGCATCAGGCTAAACTTCACAGTGCTGTACATACTCGAGCCGGCCTTAAGTCACCCCATGTCTGACTGAATTGCACGTGATTGTGGCACACAATTGTGAAGTGTTCATTTATTGGCTCAAGGTTACCTGGGGCGTATCAAATAAAGTGCGGCCAAATCACAAACGTATTGCAAAGGTACGTGCGTTTTAAGTTTAATGTGTCCCGAAATAATAACGCGAATTTTGCAGGTCTCTACCTATAGTTAATATGTTTATAAGTGAGGGAAAGATTTAAGCCCGTTCTACAACGACACGGAGCTCATGAGCATCGCGCAGGCCACGTGGACATCATAAAACAGTATTCAAACGCTACGGACACCCGAATTCCGCGAAAAGATTTCCCCGCGTGTTAAGTTTCAACAGCCTACGGGTTTAAAGGCTATTCACGATAAAGTGAGTACTTTTGAAATCAACCTTTGAAAAATGTCACTGTCCCTACCTGCATGAGGTCTTTTTAACGTGCGCACGTAGTGGTATGTGCCCGGTAAAGTTGGTAACGGCAAAGGGTAAGTAGTTACACGTCTCAAAGTCGAATTAAAAGAGTTCGGTAAACATTTGTCAATTCTATAATTATTTACTTTTCTGTCTTAATTTTTTTTTTTAATACGTAAAGTGTATAGATTTTAAATTTGTTAAACGTGTCCTTTTATAATAATTTTTAATTTTCCCTTCACTGGCGTATGAATAAAATATACAGGTCCATGGTAATGTTGATTTCACATATGGCGAAAGGATACACAACGTGCTAGATCTTAATCAGAGCTTTCAAAAGGCTCATTTTACCGTGAACAACCTATAGCAGCAGTTTTCTTTTACTTGCTGGTCACATGTCTTTGGGAGAAAACATTGTCTTACTTGGCTGGCCAATCAGAATTAGGTTACAACTGTAGTGCACATCTGTGATTCGCGAGCAGACACCTGAGAAGCGTAACACGTAAATAATACAATCACGAAAATGGATCTGAGCTAGAGCGTTATGAAATACAACAGTCATGAAATATTTTCGCGAAAATCGAATGCCCTTATCAATCCCCGATGGAAAGCACTCGTACGTGGAAATGTTCTGACGAACATGTCACAGTTGGTCATCTCCAAAATCGTCCACGTCCGCGAATCCGTGCAGCCAATAGGATTCGAGCATTTGCTTTGATGACTGTTTCCGCTACCACTGTATTTCACAGAAAAAAGACACGGGGATACACTAAAATCGAAACAGTTAAATGCGCTCCAAATCAACGAATTCGACTATAAATATGTTGAAACTAACCTATTTGAATCAGCAAAGTTCTGTCGATCATTTTAGCTGCTGGTAATCAGTGCTTAAACAGTGATTTATGCTGATGCCTGGTGAATCACACTAACCTGACAGTAAAATTTCAGTGCAGTCTACTAATTCACCAGTATATAGCAGCTCATAAGCTGGAGATTCAGTAAAATAACTCTACTGGTTGAAATCATTAATTCGTACTTAACACTATGTAAACTATGCTCGAGTGTAGCTCGAGCAAAGATAATTTGAAAATTTCTTTGTTGTTCAGAACAAAACTCGCATGGATGTGCAGTCTTTGTTCGGCTAGTGTTTAACATGACCTCACAAGAACACGACAGCGCAATAACAATTATATTGCTAACGATATAATTTATTTTTATTTTATAGCCACTCTAAGGGTCATGATTGATTGTATATACTTTAATACGATAAATCACATTTGATCGGGTCAATATCAGCTCAGTTCTCCATTGGTTGATGACCGGCCAATAATGAACGCTGTAAAGTACAGGGAAGTGTCCGGTGTTGTATGGACCAATACGACGATGGTGAGTTCTAACAAACCAACAGAACCGGTGTTCTTACAGTAGTGGATATGGGTGACTCGCTTCTAATTTGTCTTAAGTGAAAGTAAATGTGTGCAGACCTCAATGTGTTAAGTGTGCAGAAAATCGAATCGACTTTTGTCATTTTTATTTTAGTAACATCACGCGCCTAGGCGACAGTACTATTTATGGAATAATGAACGGCGATGTGTGCATTTCGTAAGGCGTATGTCGTTGATTTGGGAGAGAAGAGCATTTTGTATGTATGTACATATGTTGTATAGAATTGCGTTTCGTTACATTGAATACTAGCTCAAGTGCACGCCAGTTCGTCCGCTCATTCCGTTTACGCATCGGTGAACTATAGAAGCAGGCTTGCGTCCGGTTGCACCATCGTGTTTCGAAACTCGGTCCGAGAGCGTATCCAAGATCGACACAGAAAAGTGCTGCACCATTCGAGTTCAGAACTGGACTGGAGATCGAGATGAAGTTCATTTCGAACCGCCAAAATTGGCGGTTCGAAATCTCGATCGGAGATCAGCAGCCATCTTGGACAAAAGTAGTTTGAAAATACGCCAACAGATAGCACTACGTTAAAATGTTTTCTTGGGAAATTAAAACAACATTATACGCACATGAATATTATTCAGTAAAATTCGTACCACAATAATTCACTTAAAACAGATCAAATATCGCACATCTAGTTCTACCTATAGTGAAAAATACGCCTACTTCCACGACGTCATATATTACGAACCAATAGTGAAATTTGTCTCATACTTGATCTCGATCTCTCACTTTGAAACCACGATCGACGAATCGAAGATCCAGAATCATGGAATTTCGTTGGTCCAACATATTTACATTGGAGCCAAGATCAAACTGGATCCTGGTTTGGAACTAGGATCATTCCATCTCAGATCGGGGAAGATGTTGGTGCAACCGGGCATAAGTGACGCATACATTCGACTCCCTTAACAACTACATCGGGGAAGGAGACAAGTTGTGTTTGCCAAAGTCTCGCGTGCTGTGCGACGCCGCGATTGAAGAGTAATCGAGGGACGTTATCTCCTATCCTCCTTCACTTCTTCGTCATTAGCACACTCTTAAGAAATTATTCATAAATTTACCACACCAGTGTATATGGTTCGTGAGAAAGCAGGAATGGTTATGTACGTTCATTGTAGCGTTCCTACATTTGCTCAGGAAACATTCAAACGCGTAGGGAATTTCCCAAATATGTATAGTAGCGCTGCTAAACATGCATATATCTGCAGCTTGATGTGTGGTGTTATTGCCATACAGGGCATAGGTCAAAAACTTCCATTTCAGTTTAGGAAGTTTGCCAGAAAATTTTTTACAATGGAGAGACCCAAGGAATTCGCGAGTGCAATGACCTGTAGGCTAGACATCACAGTCTTATATACTCTCATACAGATATCAACTGTTTATTGGTTGATTTATGCGGTAGCAAAAGGCGGTGGTTGGGTGCACAATTTATTGCGTGTTTGTTATTGGCCCGTTTATCTCCAGAAGGTGTCAAAACAACACGTCGACCAATTATAAAAGTAACATGAACGTAGATGTGTGTGGATTCCAACGTGTCTAGAAATGAACCCGCGAAATTCTCAGGTCTCTAGTCATTAGTAGAGCCACGAGGATTTCGCAAATTCTTTCGGAGGCAAGGTAGACTCCAAACAGTTGTTCTTTTCTTTCACTGTTGTTATTGGACGACCGTTCTTTAGACACGCCCCGTTTAACCGTGAGCCAGTAATAATCAGGAAGCAGTAGTGTGAGTGGTTATTTAACAGTCCTGTACGGAGGCCTCACATGATCACAGTAACCAATTACCAAACGATAATTTCTCGAGTGTATAGAAGGCTGTCCAGCCTAGCTTGCTGCCAACTCAATACGCGAAATTCTTGGGTCTCTTAGTCATCACACACCTTGTCTTCTGTTAGCCAATCTGTGCGCGGAACATGTCCTTGTAAAATGCGCAGGTTTAGCAGTCGCGGTGGACGCGAAACTGCAGACGATCAAGATCCAAGGCGAGTGGCGTTTGACTGCCGGCGAGTCAAGCTGCTAACACGGGCCATATTCACCTGTCGTTACCTTGGGTTGTCGGTGCCGCAGCAGCCACAAAAGTCGATATCGTCTTTCGATGAGTCGACCTACACGACTTAACTGAGCCTGTGCTTGAGTCATTTACAAGGCACGGATAAACGTACAATTTCGAGATTTGATTTTATACTGTCAGCATTTACACTGCTCGGATACCCTAATGACGTTAAAGTAAGGAAGGAGAAGAAGACAAAAAAAAATAGGACCAAGGTCAGATTTCTATTATATTTCACCATATTTTTTTCGTATTAATATTTAAATATGCTTGTTACGGTCAAATGTATCTAGTTAGGCCCATGTTTGATTTTAACTAGATAAAACAGCTTGCCAGGTTAAATGAAAGATTATGTCGTAATGTTCCCGCATTTCCCGGAGGCGTTGGTGTTACAAGCAACACAATCCTAAACTCACATAAAAAAGTTGACAAAAAATATCCCATGGCTAGAGACCCGAGAAATTCACGAGTTCAGTGACCTGTAGGCTAGACTTCACAGTCTTATATGCTCTCATACAGATACCAACTGTTTATTGGTTGATTGTTGTGGTAGTAAAAAGTGATGGTTGGGCGCACAATTTCTTGCATGTTTGTTATTTTCTTATTTATCTCCAGGAGGTGTAAAAAAAAGTCGACAAATTACAAACGTAACGTGAACGCACATGTATGTGAATTACAACTTGTCTAGAAATGAATCCGCGAAATTCTCGGGTCTCTATCCACGGCACACCCGGACTTGAACTCAAAACCACGTGAGCTGGAGACTCCTTTAGCGACATCGGCAATGGGGACCACCTCAAATAAATAAGATAAAGCTATCCCGTAAAAATTCAAGTTCTCTTATACGTTTTAACGATCAAAGGAAATAATTACTACACCTTTCGCTTGTTTGCGCACTGCCTCAAGAGCTGACAGCAGTCTCCTATGATAACATGAATATATAGGCTGTTCACAGTAAAGTGAGCACTTTTAAGGCTATAGTTACTTTTTTCCTTTCAGCCATTTCACATCCTTTAACTGCCTTTTTAAAATAAATATTGCCATGTGAGTAATACATACCGTATGCATATTCCACCGCACACAGAAGTTAAGGCTAAAATATAACATATTTATTGATATCATTTTTAATGAGAGGACTTTAAAATGTGCTCACTTTATAGGGAACAGCCTATACACCGAATGATTCGCATTCCGACCTAGCACTGACACGCGCACTGTCATTCGTCGTATAACTAGGGATAGGAAAAATTCGTGACTTAATTTCAGGACAAGGTAGACTTCAAACGCGTGTACACTGATTCCCACATGCGAAAATCCGGCGTGACCCGGCCAGGGATTGAACCCGGATCGCCTTGGTGGGAGACGAGCAGGCTAACCGCTTAGCTACTGTGGCCCTGCGGATTTCTAGTCGGGTTTCTTAGTTTCATGTTTGTGAGGCATAAATAACCGCTATGCAATTTAATAGTGTTACAGATATTTGATGGGGTCTCATTTAATACAAACATGAAAATGACAACGCTACGTAAATTTTAATGACTTTGTGAGAAAATATTTAACTACAGCGGCTGGAGCGGTCGCCTCCCAGGCAAACCGGCTTCGTTTCCCCGGGCGGGGACACTGCCGAGTCTTCGTACGTGGGAAACGTTCAGGACGATGCTGCTGATCGGTGGGTTTTCCTCGGGGATCTCCCGTTACCCCCCCCCCCCCGCCCTTGCATTCCGGCACGGTTCCATACGCACTTCGCGTCGCCCTCTTCGAGCTCTCAAGACCACCGTTGCTAAGAGCCGACAAAACCACCCCCACTCTTAAGCCTCTGTCACACTGTCAAATTTTTTTCCGTCAAACTGCTTCCAATAAGTATGGTCAAATAAAGTTGGACAGTTATGACGTCATCGAAACGTCATAAACGCCGCCATTTTTGTCTGACAAAGTTGGATGGTTTCAGTTCCCATCAAACATTAGAAGATTGGGCCGGTTCTAAAATTTATTTGGTGTTTGACGGTCTCAACCGATCAGAATCGTGCACGACAAAATAAACGCCAAGAAACTGTCTAATAACGAACTATGGTTGTTTATGAAGAAAATTAAGTTATGTAGAAGCTGTCTGGACATGAATGCTATTTTTAATTAATATTTCACATAGTATTAGGGCCTACGCACTCGGAGGCATTAACATCTCTGATAAATAATATCTGAAAATAGTAAAGAAGCGAAAATAAAACACAATATTACTTGCATTTCTTCCTGTAATGACCTGCATTGAAAACACAAAGCAATATCTCCATATGAAAATATTTTTTAATAATAATTTAAATTATATTCTCCCAGTTAAAAAATTTGTCAGTGTGACACATTTTCAAACACATTTAAGATTATTTGATACATTTGTTGGAAGGAAAAATTTGATGGCCGTATATTGTCTTTGAATTTTATTGTCAAATATAGTTGAAGGAGAAAATTTGACAGTAGGACGGGGTTTAGGTCATAAATTTTACTTGTCATTGCACAGCAAGAGACTGTGCAAAATTGACGCATTATTATGGGATAATAGTTGCCCAAGAAGTTAGCAGAAACCGTTATACTTCTCGGTTTTAATTTGCTGGCTTCCGGAAAACTGTGGAATTCATCTTGTGTCTTGCGTTAATTTTTGTTGGACGCATTCGAGAGTGTTAGTCGCCACAAACTTATGTATTTTGTATCTATACGAAACACCGTTCGTTCAACGTGTAGTCTTTAGTATTTACTTACAAGTACAATTTCCTCGCATAAGAAATTTATATCGCATAGTGTTTGCATTATCGCGTGTCTATATCACAATTTTAGTGTTTTTCGGCTGTGCATCTATACATAGTATAAAGCGAAGTCGCCCGGCCGCTTGTGTCTGTGTATTCGGCTAAGGCTTCTAAACTGTTTGATGGATTTTAATGCGTTTTTCACCATCATTTAGAGAATTTCTTGAGGAAGGTTCAGATATATAATACATTATTATTTAATGCAAGGATAGTAGAGGAATGTTGACCTTTTTCTAATCAAGTCGGAAAAAGCCACTTTTCGGGCGCTTACATGGCTTACGCTGACTAAACCATAAGAGATACGCCAAATTAATGTACTACAGAACTGTAAATCTCAACAAGGTATACAAAAATTCCGCGACAGCATATGTTGAGTAACATTTTATGTCTCTTACGAAGACTTTGTGATTAACACAGTATTAATCCTATGTTAGTTACCTCAAGCATTTAGTGTATATACTTGCTGTAAACCTAAACAACGCCATATTTGTAAATCGCACCCGAGCGAGGCTGGGGCGGGTCGCTAGTATAAAATAAACGAGAACATTTACAGAAATATTTAACAAACGAGAAAGAAAGCCGTTGTCTGAATTCATTTTAAGTTACGATTAGCCATGTTAATTTTTCAAAAAATCCAGACCGCTAAAAATAAAAAATAAAATAAAAAGTTCAGTAAGTTTTGTTTTATCATGTAGTTTTTACGATTTTTGAAAGTAACTGACGGTACCTTAGTTTAACATTAATACACTGATTTCTGTAAGTGAGTTAGTTTTCACTATGTCTGGACAATTACATATAAGTGTACTTAAATATGTACTGAAATTTCGGATACGTCCTAAGATAATGAAGTAGGAGAGCTTTCTGAGATGGCATTATGTTCGCCACTGGAGAAAACAGCCGTTAAATATAATCGAACAAACGTTCTGATCAGAAGAATTCGAGGAATAAGAAACTTTAGGATAAACTGTGAAAAGATTTCTTGCATCCGGCTCACGCTTATAAACTTTTTGTAGTATGATAGACTATGAATTTTCACTTATGAGCGAATGAGTGAAGCGATTTGGGCGGCTCTTAACAGCCAGGTCTTGAAAGCCGATGATGGTGATTGAGATGAGCATGGAGCAACGCCGGAATGAAAGCACCGGTAGGAACGGGATATCCCCGAGAAAACCCGCCGACCAGCGGCATCGTCCTGCACGATTCCCACTTGCGAAAATCCGGGAGTGACCCGGCCGGGGATTGAACCCGGTTCACCTTGGTGAGTGGCGAGCAGGCTAACCTCTCAGCCACCGCAGCCCCGATTTTCAATTATTCATTTTAGGACACGGTAGACTTCAAACACATGTACGTTTGAAGTTCTTTTTCAATTGATCTCAGTTTTAATACACTCCTTGGACGAATTTGAGCCAGAAGAAAAAATAACCAAATAAAGTGCTGGATGACTTGCGGTGAAATTGGAGCATCAGAACAGCTAACTGGATCTCGAATACACAAATATTGTGGAGTCTGGCTTGTTGCCGGATGGATCCGCGATATTTCGGGTTCTCAATAAATAATGGCAATATACCGTGTGGCAAATGTCCGAAGAAAAACATATATATTCTTATAGTTCACGTAATCACATCTGAACCGACGTGGAGCATATTGCAAAGCGCTCGAGGCGTAAAAGAGAAACACGTATATAGTTAGCTTTTATAGGAGTATAAAATACGCGGGAGCCAATCTCGGAAGACCAGTGAAAGCAATTTTATATAATCTGACCCTCCTACTGCCTCACATTTTCTGAAGCTGTGCGTTTGGTGGATTTATGATCAATTATTGGTGATGTCGTAAATGTGTAGTGTTGAGGTTGGGCCACTATGATATAACAGAATAATGGCTTGGATTCAATACAAATTACCTATAAGTAGAGACCTGAAGAATTCGCGGATTCATTTTGGGACAAGCTAGAATTCAAAACAGTGTGTTTAGATAACTTAAGCCATTGGTCTACACGGTGTTTGACACCTCCTTGAGGACACTTGCCCAATCGTCGCCTCCCACTGTGACAGCAGACAACCAATGCGTAGTTAATATCGGCATATTTGTATTATATTAGTATTATAAGATTGTGCATAGTTAAAATTAGAAATATCATATTTTTATAAGCAAGCATACATATTTTTCACCATAAGGTAATGCTTAGGTCAGTTACATGACTGACAATTTTTTTCTGAATCTGTAGTCGCAAGAAAGCGTCCAGTGAACTAAAAATTCATAAATGAATGATTGTAAAAATAAAAACCTTGAAACTTACATGTCAAACTATATTCATTCGTTGAAGTTACAATTTTATTGCAGAAATTCTAAATGTATTAACATATTAAAATTTAATAGCTCTATAACTAAGTTCTTAGTCAGCATTGATGCATTATTATATTCTTTATAAAAAAAACCTTCTTCACTTTATTTCCCATTACTGTAACTAAAATTTAAGTTGTTGCACACCTTACTGGTCTAGTAAAGGTACAAGTTCGCAATGCAGAAGAAGGTAAGATAATCAGATCGAGGGTTCTTGGCGTGTAAGTTCTGTGGATTGTGTCCTGGGGCAGTGATATTTCGCGAAATGATCTCGAGACAAGATACAGTTCAAAGCACTATAGAGTCGTCCAGCTTTTTGATTGGCTGAAACATGTTCTGGTCCATGTAAACTGTTTGCGCACGAATCACGAATGTTCAGTGTCGGAGTTAAGGAATCCTGAGTGGCTCGGTCAAATGCGGAAACGACGCGAGCAACCACTGGAAGTATGACAACAGCTGAGGTGTGTATATAGTATTGAAGTCTACTGTGTACTCCTATTTTTTCGCGAAAAAATCACTGGCACCACCTATGCCCTATTGGTCAATACAACACGGGCACGCCTACTGAACTGTCTATCGTTTATTATTGTCTTTTCATTAGGCATTGAGGAGCTGGAACCTTTTGAGGCCGAAAGCTACGCCTTAGCAGCCAGGACTAATGTGACTACTAACAAAACAAGAATGCTTTTAAATACACACTTTACAATACAGGATGTATAAGTAAATAAATACTTTCAAGTTTTACAGGTTTGAATTTTGTTTCCTAACTTGTTGAACTGCTTATTCCCTCCAATAATATTAGTTTAACTCTAGCATGGCATGTACAATGTTTACGGTAACCAAACCTGTTTGCAGAAAGTACTAACAAAATATAATTCCAATTAAGTAGTAATAACAACTAAATACGAACGGTTAGTCTGCTCGCCTACCACCAAGGCGATCCGGGTTCAATCCCCGGCCGGGTCACTCCGGATTTTCGCATGTGGGAATATTGCCGGACGATGCCGTTGGTCGGCGTGTTTTCTCGGGGATCTCCCGTTTCCCCCGCCCTTTCATTCCGGCGCTGCTCTATATTCACCTCAAGCACCTTCTTCGGCTCTCAAGACCTCGATGTTAAGAGCCGTCCAAATCTCTTCACTCACAAAATACGATGCTGGAACAACGAAATAAGTGTATTGTTTCAATGGTTCTTGCAAAGAGGGTAATTGATTGTTCGAACAATAATGGACATACGCCATTGCAACGGCTTATGTCCATAACAGTTTAAACAATCAACCAACTAAGTGCTCGGATCAACAAATTATTTTTTAACGATTTATTTTGTTCGAAGTAACGAAGGCAGATGTTTGGGGCGAGAGAAGATTATTTGAGTGAACAAAGTATTGTTCAGTGGTAATAAATCTTTCTCAAGTAAATTTATTTTGTACGTGCGACTATATTT
Organism: Dryococelus australis; assembly: GCA_029891345.1. Taxonomy (NCBI): domain Eukaryota; kingdom Metazoa; phylum Arthropoda; class Insecta; order Phasmatodea; family Phasmatidae; genus Dryococelus; species Dryococelus australis. Next base: position 42,626,666 of record CM057003.1, read on the forward strand.
TCTTCTCTGTGTATGTATTCTACACACGTGGAAATAGTTTTGCTTGTAATTTGTTGCACATGAATAGGGTCACGTATTTTTCGCGAAAAGATTTCAAGACAAGTTGTACTCCAAAACACTTTTGCCCATACGCACTTTCGTGATTGGACTATTTTAAATGTCACGTGCCTCAAGTGTCTGTCCGCGAATCATGAACGTTCAGTAAAGGAGTACTTTATTATAATTGGCCCAATCAAATAAGAGCATGTCTTCTCACGTAGACACCTGGTCAATAACTATGGCCACCTATTTTTTCGCGATACGATTTACTCGGAGGCTAGACTTCAATATCCTGTGTGCACATTAGCAGTCCTTGGCTATTGGCTGCTTGTCTCTGTGTAAGGGCATTCTGTTTATGGTTGAGCCAATAGAAATAAGTTTCTTCGATACCGACCGTCCGTGTTTCGCGAGCAGACAGATACGACGCGTAACTATTCAAATGATCCAATCACGAAAGTGGTTCTGATCTAAAGTGCATTGGAAAACAACTTGTCCTGAAATCTTTCCGCGAAAATCAGGCGCCTCCTACCAATAACCAAAGGAAGTTGTGATCGTGGACGTGGGATATTGAAATCTAGCATGGCCATAAATATTTTCGCGAAAAACACATGTCCCTACTTACTGTTGCGGTTTGCCTTAGGGGGTTAACCGAACAGCTTTGGGGGTGCGTGACTCAAGAATGGTAGGCGACACAATGTCATTTCACTACGTCAGTAGTTTAATATAATTACTCGTGTCATTTACAATACGTTAAATACATCACTTTACAACAAGTTACTTTACTTTAAAACAGGGGGCGATCAATATACTTATTATTATTTAACTACTGAAATACTTTAATTTTAGCCCCGCCATTATCTACATGATCCGCTGGACTGATATCACCTTGTCTGTTGCCGAAGGCTGGTTCACATCTGGGCTACGGCGGTTCACGATACGCCCTGCGTAGTTCCATCTCCTTGGTTGGCGGCTGGTGCAGGACGACCGTATTCGTGGCCTGGCGGCGTGTAAGTATTTCCTCGCGGATTACTAACTATGCTGCTGTTTTCCAAACCTCTCGATGTTCGTGGCCTCGCCTTGAATACTGTCGTTTGTCGCCTCGCGTGGGGCGTGTCTCTGGCAAGTGTTAAATATATCGCTTGCCGACACAGCACACTGTTTAAAAAAAAAAAAAAAATCCTTCATTTTACGGAAAAGTGCCGGTAAAAATGTAACCAGAAGTGTCCGTAAACTTCCGTAAAATTACTGACACATTGATTTTCAGAAATGGACTTTTCGTAAATTTCACGGAACCTCTCCATTAATTTCCACGTTAGTTTTCTGCACTTCCCATTAAAATAAAAAGAGATAATGAAAATGTCCTTAATTTTCGTTATGTGGGTGTTCTACCGTGTGTAAAAATTATATTTAAAAAGTTAAAATATTTTCACCGAAACTCTCACTTGAAAATTGTGGTATAACTTTTATATTTGTATTCAAAAGACAAAAGCCAAAATCCAGTTTCTATTAAATTTAGTGTATTTTTAGTGTTGCAAATGTTACAGAGGCCTGATTCTATTTTTTAATTTTGAAAGAATAGGTCATATTCGCGTGGATAACCTTAACTGCCGCAGAAACGATAATTTTCTTGTTACAGTGGCGAAGAAAGCGTGTAGAATCGGAATTGTTCGTCCCCGCAACTCGAAGCCGAAGGGAATACGGAGACTTTCCGTATTTTTCATTTACGGACTAACTCTGTTTTTCGTCATTACGGATTGTCTTTCCGTATATACACTGTACATTTCCGTAAGATATTCCGTAAATGTACGGAAATTTCTAACAGTGCAGCAACTCGAGCAATTGTCACTGGGACGTTGGGTGTATGACAGTGTGTATTTTCATCCCATCCTTTCTCTTCGGTCGTGAGTGACCCGGTGGCGCAGAACTTTTTTTGAGGTGTATATGTTTAGTACGAAATAAAACATATAGTTTCTTTAATGGTTACTTCCAACTTTTCTGAAGCCCTCGTAAAGTTCTATTTTCAGGCCGTTCCTCCGCCCCGCACAAACAAACCTTAACAAAGTCTAGAAAGTTGCCCCAAAGAGTCAACGCACGGCTTTTGTGTGCACTCAGTATAATACTCTGTTGTATAAGAACTATATATTACTAGTAAGACCTGAAGAATTCGCGGATTAATTTTGGGACAAGCTAGAATTCAAAACACGTACGTTTATATAACTTCAGCCATTGGTCCACACGGTGTTTGACACCTCTTGGCGAACGGTGTCCAATTGTCGTCTTCCACTGTGACAGCAGACAAACAATGTGCAGTTGATATCGGCATATGTGTACATAAGACTGCAGAGTCTAGCTTGAAGGTCATTGAACTCGCGAATTTTTCAGGTCTTTAATTACTGGGTATTATTACCAGCATGCTTATTTTTCCCGTGTTCTCGTTAATATTAATTACAAACCAAACATTGCAGTTTATAGATAAGATATACGCGAATGTTCAATTTAACCAAACAATAAAATATGTCTATATTAACAGAAGTATACGCGACATATTTAGGAAACAACAAAACGCGCCATCATTAGAGACCTGAAAAATTCCTAGTTCAATTACCTGCAGGCTAGAATCTACAGTATTATGTACAAATATGCCGATATTAACTACGCATTGGTTGTCTGCTGTCACAATGGGAGGCGAAGATTGGGCAACCGTCCTCCAGGAGGTGCCAAACACTGTGTGGACGATGGCTTAAGTTATCTAAACATACGTGTTTTGAATTCTAGCTTGTGCCAAAATGAATCCGTGAATTCTTCAGGTCTCTAGCCATCATACATGGGGTGAATAATTTTTTGAATGGTTCTTGCAATGGGGTGAGTTACTAAGTGAAATATTTCAAACATACGCCATATCTAGGGTGACTGATTTCTCGCGAATAAATCTGAGCACACGATAGACTTCGATGCACTATATACGCATCCGCTGTTGTTATAACTCTATTGGCTGCTGGTGTCGTTTCCGCATCTGACCGAGCCACTCAGGATTTCGCAACTCAGACACTGCGCCCTCGTGATTCGTGCGCAAACAGTTGACACGCAGCAGAACATGCTCCAGCCAATAAAAAAAAAAGCTGTACGAACCCATAGCGCTTTGATTGTATCTTGTTTCGAAATATTTTCGTGAAATATCACTGCCCCTAGTCATAGTATCACAATGTCGTCCCAGAGAATAGACATTGTGAAGCAATGGCGTGTTTTCAAAATATTCAACTTAATGATACATGGGGTGGTTTTTAAAATAATTGATTCAGGAAAGTGTGACGATACAACGCATAGACTACAGCTAGGGACATCCGCATTTCGCGAAAAGATTTCACGACCAGTTGTATTTCATAACACTTTAGCTCGGATCCACTTTTCTGATTGGGTGATCTAGGCGTTACGCTGTCTCAGGTGCCTGCCCACGAATAAGAGAGCTTGTTATCGGAGTAACGTAATTCTCATTTGCTGGTCAACTAAGAAGATGTCTTCTCACAGACGCACGCCGCCAATAATCAAAAGGTAACAGCTGGTACACTCGTAAGGATATAGATAATCTAGCACGTGCGGGAATTTATTCGCTACGGGCCCGAGAATTTCGCGGGTTCGTTTCTAGACAAGTTGTAATTCACACACGTGTACGTTCATGTTACGTTTGTAATTGGTCGACGTGATGTTTGACACCTCCTGGAGATAAATGAGCCGATAAAAAACATGCAATCATTCGTGTGCCCAACCACCGCCTTTTACTACCACAACAATCAACCAATAAACGGTTGATATCTGTATGGGAGTATAAAAGTCTGTGAAGTCTAGCCTACAGGTCATTGAACTAGGGAATTTCTCGGGTCTCTAAGCTATATATAGGGATAGGAAAAATTCGCGAGTCCAGTGACCTGTAGGCTAGACTCCACAATCATGCGTATACTCGAGTCTCAGATGTTTGTTCATTGGCTGCTGTCCCATAGAGTAGCCAGTGTTACTTCACACCTGGCAACATGGCACTCGCTAGTTGTTTCCTTGCAAGTCTGCTATTGGCTCAAAGTCGACTAGGGCGTGCTCAATAAATTGCGATTCAATTGCAAAGTCAACCTCAGTGTAGAGGTGTTTGACGTATATCTTGCCCTGAAATGAACTCGCGAATTTCTCGGGTCTCTTAGCTACAGCTCGGCTGCGTCGTCGCTCTGGGAATATACGTTCATCCAGCAGTTACAAAATAATATATCTGACACCCGCGATATGAAAGTTCCATTCCTACGTCGTCAGAAATGTGTGCACCCTTCCACAGATGTGATGCGTGTGTGTGTGTAGTGCGGGGGGGGGGGGGTGGAAGACGCAGAGGAAGAAAGCAACAAGTGAACCACGGTAACGCCCACCGAGGTTTATTGCGCGTGATGGAAGCGCGAAATCCCGGGCCGACGTCGACGGACGAAGAAGGGAGGGTAGAGAGGGGACACCCCCCCCCCCCCCACGGCACGCAGCGGCACATCGCATATTCATGCCGCGCCGCGTAGCCATCCTAAGACCACGACGACGTCGCCTGCATACCTCCGCGCAGAGACACGTGCGCCCACATCTGATGTGGGGCCCAACCTGCCCTGCTGCTTCCGCGATGCTGCGTCCATATTTATTTACCTTAATACCGCACTCGCGGTATTCAGCACACTCTAACACTACACTTAAGTGCCCTTAAAGCAAAACACTAAAGTAATAACGATATAGAGTGTTCACGGTGAAATGAGCACTTCTGAAGGCCCTGCTTAACATATACTTTTATGCACATTCTGTATGCTTCCGCCTTATGTAAAATTAACATTGCCATGGGCCATCATTCATGCGTCGGTCAAGTGAAATAGTGAAATTATTAGAAAACTAAATATTTTACAGATCTGCTCATTTTAATGCATCGGTGCATTAAAAAAAAATCTGAAAGCGAAAGAAATAATTTAAGTTAACACAAATGGTTACCTAACACTTTTTATTACACGTAAAGATATGGAACTATCTTCCATTCATCGTTACCAACTTTACTGGACGCATGTAACTCAGTGCGCCCGTTAAAATATATGCAGGCAGGGGCAGTGACTGTTCCCTAAGGTTGATTTCAAAGTGCTCACTTATCGTGAACAGCCTTTAGCAATTATTGTTCCTGATTTATTTCTATACGGGAAGCTATTAAAAGCTGTTTACGACTATAGTCTATTCTCGGTTTCCTCACACTTTTTTAGTCAAACCTTTGAAAAATCACCCCATTTATGTTGTGCCTGGTTGTTTTCTATATACGTGGTGCATCACGAGCGTTTTAGAAGTTATCTATAGCTTATGATATTTAATTCATAATTAATATGAATAAAACTATGAATAAAATATTGTGTTTGTAGCATTGCAATATATCATAATGTATATTTTCTGGAATTATTTATATTTGCTATATTTCTGTGTAAAGGATAGTAATTCATTTAATATTTGGAAGATCGCGGCAATAATAATTTGTTGCTACTTTGTAGATATAGGTTTTTCCAAATTAATTATTTTACTCGAGTCATTGCATCAGTAGTATAATCTTCCTAGAAAGACAGTGCAACTTTTTTCAAGGAGTTAGTAAGAGAGTCACGGCCGTGTGTTGCGCCATTTGACGAAACTCAGTGCACTGCTGCCACAGTAGGCCGACGTGATACCCTGCGCGAGCGTTGTAATGCTCTGATTTTCGAGGCCCACGTCAGGTTCACGGGCTATTTTTAGACGTTAGCGCACACTGCGAAGCCACGATTGGACCACGCTTACTCGATGCAATATCTCAGGCAGCACAAATAGGGTCAGCACGACTTTCTCGTCGTCAATAAGTTTTTTTTCACATCGCTTTAAGTTTGTCCTCGTCGTCACTCCAGTTCGTCACAGTCGTCTCAGTTTATCGGTCAGTTCAGCGACGTAGTGCTCGATAAGGGCAGCGAGTGACCACGCTCCCCATTCTGTCTCTTGCTTTGTTTTCTTTCAGTTATTACGAGTGTCAGTTGTTTTTCAAGAGACAGCAATAAACTTCAGTTAACTTCCTCATCTTTCGTTTATTTTCAGTTGCCACTCCTGCATCAACGAACGTTCAAGTGTTCAATGTATTTCTACGCTACGAGTCTCGAACTTTAACCAACTGACCCTTCGGTGCAATTTTCTATTACCGGTTAAGCTTTGTTTGCATGAGGCGGAGGAATATCATGGAAGTAGAACTTTAGCAGAGTTTCGTTAAAAGTGCAACTTTTTAATCAACCCTTGAAAAATCTCACTGCCCCTATCTGCATACGTTTTAATGGGCACACTGTCTTTCTTGCACCAAGTAAATTGATTAATGACAAATAGAAATCAGTCTCATATCGTAGGGTCGTATTAAAAGTTTTTAAGTAAACATATGTGAATACTGAAATTATTTATTTTGGCTTCTGTTTTTTTGTGCGTGTAAGAAAAAGTATTTTAAAATTAGCACATACTTTCTAATAATCGTACAGTTTTCACATGACCAACGCATACGGCGGAAAAGTATGTAATGTACACGCAAGCAAATCTTGAGCAGGGGTTTCAAAAGTTCTCAGTTTACCGTGAACAGTCTATATCGGACATGAAGGCATTAGCCGTAACTAGAGACCTGCAAAATTCGCGTTATTGTTTGGGGGACACATTAAACTTTAAACACACGTACCTTTGCAATACGTTTGTTATTGGACCATACTATATTTGACACGCCCTGGGTAACTCTGTGCCAGTAAATGAACACTTCACCAGTGAGTAAGCCAATCAGGTGCAGTCCAGACACAAAGGGCGTGACTTCGCCTCTATGCAGCACCCAATGGAGAAACGACACCGGCTCGAGTATATACAGTAGTGTGAAGTTTCGCCGGAATCCAAATTAATAACGCGAATTTTGCAGGTCTCTAGCCATAACGCACCCAGAAAAGAGAAATAAAAGGGGACTGTAAGCAGAGAAAATCCTAATTAGCCTTGTTTAGGCCAAATGTCCTCATTTTGAAATCTACTATTCACAAAATAAAATATTAATTGAATAAGTTGCGGATAAAACAAACAAAATAAAATCAATTACAAAAAAAGTATTTGTGAGAGTAATATTACAATAAGACACGAAAAAAAGGTAGAAATAAGAGTGCACTTATACAATATGTCTTTAGAAGAACACCAAAGTTTACCTTAACGGTACAGGCATTATTTTATTACTATACCACAGCCAAAAAATTGAAATTATGAGTTCGAACAGAAGGAATGATTAGACTGTAGGAAATGTACGCTGAGAGAAAGGCCAATAACATATTTAGTTGTTTTTATAGGGCCAAAAATATATTTACTCGCCCCAACAAAATAATTTGTTCAGTAAACAAAACTTGAAAAACTAGAAAATTAATTTTCTTCGACTAACAAAACACATGTTTGAATAAACGAAACCTCTGTACTGGGCCAAAAGAAACTAGATGTTAAAATATCTTATTGAATCAACTTATATATTTCTTCGGCCATTAATTTGATTGCCTTGCATCCAAAATACAGTTCCACAGTTTGTTTGCATTATTGTGACAATTAGGATAGTAACCGTGTTTGTTAGTGAATTTATCGATACTTAGTAATTATATAAAAATTCTTATAAAGCCAGATAAACAAAAAACTTAAATGTTGAGCTGTAAAATTGAAATATTTACCTGCGTACAGTGTCCAGTATTCAGGATGTATGTATTTAAAAACATCGCAACTTAATCTGTAGACACTGTCGCAGAGGTAGCTGCGGAGTAGCGCTCGAGAGCAGATGATATAGGTTATAATTGCGTTATGGGCTTTCAATGTTTTTATATTAACTTAAACTGTTTGATTTGTTTGGGATAGCCAAATAAGAACAACAAAGCAATTTTGTTAAAACGAAATATTTTACTGCTCCTATACGACCGATTACTTTGGTTGCGCCAAACAAACTTTGTTTTATTCAACAAAACCTTTTTTTTTCTCAGTTTACTGCTTGAAGATTGGATATTCCACAGGAGAAATTCAAGCTAGCAATTGTATTCCACAACATAGGCGTGAGGTTATTAGAAAGCAGACCTTAACTGGCAAATAAATTTACCAGCTACACATCTACGCAGAATTATCGACAGTAAGAATAAACAATGCGTACACTCGAAGGTTGTTTCTTGTTTGGAGCAGCAAAACACTTGTTTTCAAATAAATGCAGCTAAATACTTTAGTACATAGAGGCTGTTACTTGAAATAATTTTTTACCGAACGAATTTCGGCCGATAATAAATTCACTTGAAATGATAACACTTCGAGTTCAGCATGTATTATCTGGCATTGCAAGCAGCTGGAAATGAATTGTTTATGTCCACGATTTGCATGGAAACACCAGTTTTGTTGGTCTCCGTTTTTCCTGCAGGGGCCGCGGTGGTTTAGTGGACAGACTACACGCCTCCCACCTAGGCGAACCGAGTTCAATTCCCGGCGGGGTCGCCCCCTGGATTTTCGCACGTGGGGTTTGTGCTGGACGATGCGGCTGAGTCGGCGGGTTTCCTCGGGGATCTCCCGTTTTCCCCCCACCCTTGCATTCCGGCGCTCTGCTCCGTACTCACATCACCCTCATCGGCTCTCAAATATCTCCAGTCTCTCCGCTGTCTTTCTGCTCGCCACTGTGTTGTCGGCCGACACCATACCGCACGCGCAGCTTTCATTATCGACTGGGTGTTGGTGTCCAATCGGCTGTGTCTTAATTAAGATTTTCTTGTGCGTGTAACAGGATATGGAGTCCATCGTCTTAATTGGAGTAATTATTAGGGGCCAGGTAAATGTAGCAGGGTAACTGAACGTTTGGCAAGGCTCTCCAAGGATCTCAACTGCTTGTTCCATGTCTGCTAACGCAGAGAGCAAGTAATTCTACTCGAGAGCAGGTACCACGACATTAGAGACTTGTTCAGCTCTTCATAGAAACATGCAAATGTTTCGCATCTCTCTTGTTGCAAGAGATATTTACACGGCGCACTTTCGCTGAGTGTTGAAAATGTTTAAAGTTTATCTTGTACTGAAATTTCGGGTACCTTAAGAAAAATCAACTTTCACTCACGAAAATCGTTGTTCGAGTAAAATTATCTGCGTGCAATTTTTTTCCTTAAACGGCAGAAAATTTTCCGCACATGTCAAACCACTTTCCAGAGCAGTGTTTAACGCGTTGACCCGGTTAATCGGGGGAAAAATTATTTCGTTTAAACAACAGTTCATATCTTATCCCCACCAGCAAAACAAATACCAGGTTTCCTTGTCCTTTCATTCCGGCGCTACTCCATAATCACTTCACTTCACCCTCATCGGGTATCAAGACCTCGATGTTAAGAGCCGTTCAAGTCTCTTCACTCACTCACTCCAGTTTCGCAGGTCGTCAGTGGCACAGGTGAAAAAGCGCACGCTACGCTGTTTTTGCACGAAGCGAAAGGCTGAACGAGAGCAATAATTAGTCCCTGCTGTAAAGTTTCAGTTGCTGAATCGTGCAGGACTGTACTTAGGGCTGCGATGGAGCAATACACTTCTTTAAAGGCTGTCCACGATCAAGTGAGCACTTTTGAATTCAACTTTAGAGAAAAAGTCACTGCCCCTGCCAGCATATATTTTAACGGGCGCACTGAGTGACATGCGCCCAGTAAAGTTGGTGACGATGGATGGGAAGTAGTTCAATATCTTAACGTCGAATAAAAAGTGTAAGGTAACCATTTGCGGTAACTTAGATTATTTCTATCGCTTTCTGTTTTCTTTAGCTCATCGAAATGTCAAAGTTTCCACATTTGAAAACTATTGACTTCCCTAAAAATTTAACAGTTTCACCTGACCGACGCATGGAAAAAGTGATGAGACCCATTGAATTGTTAATTTAACATTAGGCGGAAGAATACACAACGCCCAAACAAGTATATCTTAGGCAGGACTTTCAAAAGTGCTCATTTTGCCGGGAACAGACTATAATTAATTATCCTGATCGTGTTCGTGAGGTCGGGCAGGAAGCCGTCAGCATAGATACGGTGTTCCACCGGGTATAGGCGATTCACGGTAAAGTGAACACTTTTTAAGGCCCTGCTGAAGTTTTCTTTTCATTAGATTTCTATCTTCTTGTCACTTTTTAATATGAATATCGCCATCAGACTAATAAACACAGTGTACACGTTTCACCACTCACAAGAGATAACTTCTGGAGCGGCAATAAAATCTATTTATTAGTGCTTAGTGCTCGTTGAAAGGGCCTTAAAAAGGGCTCACTTAACCGTGAACAGCCTTTACTAAAAATTACTTTTATCCTAACGCGCGCTGAAATTGTTTAACGAAGCGGCTGTTGATGCTGGGATTACGAACACGATAGTAGGCTGTCGCAGGCGTTGATTATAAGCTTGAAGGCATCAGGGAATCATGAAAATGCACGAAGGGAAATATATATAGGCATAAAACAGGTTCTCAAGAATAAACACGTGCAAAATACTTTCCCATTACACGAGTTTTACAAGCAAGGCGCAAGGAAATTCCAAAATCCCCTTTATCTGTTATTCTGTAGAAATCCGGCACACCTTGCATCATAACAAGATGTAAGGCAAGTCTCTTGGTTGTTCCTCAGTTGCACTCTAAGGAATTATTCGCGAATTTACTATATAAGTTTCTACGTAGAGTGAGACAGTGTGAACGGTAAAATTATTTCCCATGCATTTGTGCTAGCATTCCTACATTTGCTCAGGAAACAGTCAAATGCATATGAAATCTCCCCACTTTGTATAGTAGCGACGCTAAACATTCCGTAGTTGTATCAAGCTGTGTGGTATTATTTCCTTGCGATATATGGGTTAAAAACTTCCTATTCAGTTTAGGAAGTTTACGAGAATTTTTTTTTTTAGAGTGTGTGTATTCAATCGGCTAATACTCGTTTAACGTCTGGACTTTTTTGAAAAAGTGATCTCGGAGGAGGTAGCTAAAACCTATAACTTAGAATTATTAAAGCGGAATTATTTTGTGTACTTAAAAATATTTTTACGATAATTTTTTGTGAGTATTAAGAAAGTGTTTAAAAAATAATTCCATAATATACCCACGTATTACATAATCAACTCAGTAGTTTCAAAACTGGCACAAGTATTTCTTTGGAATTTAACTATAGGCCATTCACGGTAAAGTGAGCACTTTTGAAAGCCGTCTCATGTGGAATAATAGTCAATAAATGTTTTTCATTTTAGTCTTAGGCGTTAACTTTCGAGTGCGGTGCAATATACACACTGCGTTTATTACGTACGTGACAATATTTATAAAAAGGTTGTTAAAGTATAAAAAGTGACTGAAAGAAAAAAGTACCCAGGGCGTCAAATGTGTTCACTTAACTTATAACAGCCTATGTATTTAATTAGTAGGGATAGGAAAATTTCGGGAATTCATTTCGGGACAAGATGGACGTCAACCACGTATACAGTTAAGTCACATTTGCAACTGTATCACTGTTTATTGAAAAAGCCCTGGACGTCTCTGATCCGACGGCAGACTTACAAGGAAACATGTAGCGAGTCCCATACTGCCAGGTGTGGTGTAACACTGGCTACTCTCTGGAGCCGCAGCCAATGAACATACAGCTGAGGCTCGAGTACACACAGGACTGTGGAGTCTAGTCTACAGGTCATTGAACTCGCGAAATTTTCCTATCCCTAGCCATGAGTCACTATGCAATTAGATATCGTGCAATTTTACATGTGATTATGCTTAATTACCATCGACGAGTCTCGAACCAATAACTGGGCGGCTCCTCAACCCTCCTGCTCCAACCCTACACTCCCCTTAGTCCGTCCTTTTGAAAGACCTGCTTAAGTTCTACTTGCAAAATTAACGTTGGTATAGACTTCATCACTTTATCCATACGTCGGTCAAGCGAAACTGCGAAATTATTAGAAAAGTTAATATTTTAAAAATCTCCTCATTTTTACACTTCGACGAACTAAAATAAACAGAAAGCTAAATAAATAATTTAAGTTATCACAAATGGCACCTAACACTTTATATGCCGTTAAGATGTGTAACTACTTTAACTCCATCGTTACCAACTTTACTGGGCGCGTGTCACTCAGCGCTCCCGTTACGATATATGCGAGTAGTAGCAGTGACTTTTTTTTTTCTAAGGTTTATCTCTAAAGTGCTCACTTTATCGTGAACAGCCTTTACCATCGAACAATTTCCAAGTCTCACAAATGTCGCCAACAGTCAATCACTGCACACCTTCAGGTAGAAAAGGGTGAAGGAGGGCGTAACCCGTAAACCAATCACAACACACCTACCAGGGGGGGAGGGGATGATTCAGGTAGGTACGAATAAGAAATATCAAGGAAAAAAAATGTAATTTTTTAACCACTTTTTTACATGCTGCAAGAAAGTGCGCAAATGATCATCACCATGCGTGGCAGAGCATGTTCACTAGAGCATGCGTAGTGCGTTACATGTGCGCGGCGCACGCACTAGTGTCTTGCACGGGAATCCAGGATCTGCGAAGTAACGTTTGGGAATATAGCCTTGTGACATTGCGAGATTTTTGAAACAACGGCCCGGCGGTAGAACGACGACGCAGTAATAGACGGTGTTAATTGTTACGAAGGTGAGCCTGTCCTCTGGGACACAAATGTATCTTTCGTAGCTTGAAGCTCCTTTCTCTCTGCGATTGCTGATAAAGACTGTTCACGATAAAGTGAGCACTTTTGAAACCAACCTCTGGAAAATGTCACTGCCCCAACCTGCATATATTTTAACGGACGTATTGAGTGGCATACGGCCAGTGAGGTTGGTAATGCCGAAAGGAAAATAGTTCGCTGTCTTTACGTTGAACTAGAAAAGTTAGTAATCATTTGTAGATACAGAAATTATTTAATTTGTTTCTTGTTGATTTTAATTCTTATACGTGTAGTGGTTAGATAATTTGTTAGATATTTACTTTTATTAATATTTCACAGTTTCGCTCGACCGACGCATGAATAAAGTGACAAGGCATAGTGCTATGTTAATTTCACATAAGTTGTACGAATACACGACGTACCTACGAGTAGATCTTAAGCAGGGCTTTCAAAAGTGCTCATTTTACCGTGAACTGCCTATACATTTTCTTACCCACGGTCCACGTTTATTCTTTTTCGACTTGTGAAGTGAAGTGAAGTGAAGAGATTTGGGCGGCTCTCAACATCGGGGTCTTCAGAGCCGATGAGGGCGATTGAAGTGAAGATGGAGCGGCACCGAAATGAAGGGGCTGGGGATACGGGAGATCCGCGAGAAAACCTGCCGACCAACGGCATCGTCCGGGACGATTACCACTCGCGAAAATCCGGTGACACGGCCGGGTATTGAACCCGGTTCGCCTTCGTGGGAGGCGAATTATTAAGCTGCAAATTATTACAAAGTTTTTACCATATTTTTGAACTATTGTCATAGTGCTACTTTTACTGGCATAATTCAGATGAATATTGTATTCATTTTCTGTGTTATAACAATGAATTTGAGTATTTAAATTGCCATTAACTATCAATAGACTACCGCATTTTTTAAAGCTTGCCTATGCAGTTTCCTTAGGAGGTAAAATGAAAGTATGACCATACGGGAGTCGTTTAATCTGGGGGCGTTCATAGCGCGTAATAAAGCTACACCGTTACAGATCTAATTTGCACAGTGCAGCATCACGACAGAGACACTGCACGCCTTGCGTGTAGGGGCGTAAGGCACTAGGGGTGCGTGTTAGTGTCGTCTGGACCACTCCCTAAATTTGCCAAAAGCAATACTGTGATGTTAATTCGTGTTCGTGGTTTGTTCGTTATGTCTGTGTTACTATGTAAAGCCAATCACTAGGTAGGTATTTGAATACGTTCGGAATTTTCTTTTTCAAAAATATAAACAAGCCAAAATACTAAGAATCCAATATGGCTAAAGAAGTTCTCTCTTAACGTAAAATTTCTCACGTAGCGGAAGGCAAACTGACTACGGGTATTCAAAAATGTTCAAGAATCCCCGAACAACACACACTTTTTGTTCAAACAGTATAAAACAAAGCGAGGAGTTGGCGCAGCGCTACGCACATGAACTCGCATTCAGTGTCACCCGGGACTCAGTCTTATGTAAAATTAACATTGTGTTGCGGCTGGACACAGTAAGCGTTGCCAAGCAGCGAGCTGATGCAAGGCGCCGGGCGACCTCGGCCAGCCGAGCCGCTGTTGTTGAAGACACATTCCGGGGGGAAGGAGCGCGAGGTCGGGAAGGCGGTATATAACCCCGGGGCAATGGCAGCTCTGGGCGCCATCTTGCCTGAGCCGCCGAAGGCCCTGCCCGAGGACCGCCTGCCTGCCGAGAGGACCACCTGCCGTGGTCCTGCTTCAACGCCCGACGATGCCCGCTGTCGAGAGAGCCTCGTCGTTGACGTCGCTGCAGTAAGGGTAAATATACTCCCTGGTAGGGCGACTACGGTACTAGAGACTTCGGGACAGGCAAAGGCTAGAGTAAGCTCCCTCAGAGTAGCTACCTTAATCCCCCTACTTAACGCGTGACCTGGTCCCCTCAGGACCGGCCGCAGCAATTGGCATGGGCCTCGTCACTTTATTCATGCGTCGGTCAAGTGAAACTATGGAATTATAAGAAAAGAAAATATGTTACAAATCTGGTCAATTTAACACTTCGATGCATAAAAAAAAAGCAGAAAGCGAAATAAATAATATAAGTTATCACAAATGGTTACCTAACACTTTTTATTCGACGTTATTAAGTTATGGAACTATTTTCCATGTATCATTACCAATTTCACTGGGCGAATGCCACTCAGTGCCCCCGTTAAAATATATGCAGGTAGGGGCAGTAACTTTTTTCTAAGGTTGATTTCGAAAGTGCTCACTTTATTGTGAACAGCATTTAACAGAAAGTATACTCCATTCCCAATTACTTGAAACTTTTTCTGAAACCCTCGCTAAAGTTCTACTTCCAGGAAGCAAGGCATTAACCAAGTCTGGGAGATTACTCCAAAGGGACAACGCACCACATTCCTGCGATCTCACTTTAATAATATTCTGTATGGGAACGATTTTTTTATAAGGCATAAACCTATGTTCTCACTGTTCTTATTCATATTAATCATAAACGAAATATTATATTTCATAAATGAAATACATGTAAACGTTTAAATTAACCAAAAATATGATACTATTACGTTAACACTAATATAAAATGCTTGTGACACACGACACATTAAGTAAACAACCGAATACTTCATATATGCGGTCATTTCTCGACGGTTTGATAAAAAAAAAGTGTGAAGAAACAACGAATACACTATAGAGCATATCGTGGTATTTTCATTAATTATATGAAATTCTGTTTTCCACTTGCGAAATGTTCGCCAAGTTTGTGTTGCTTTCAAGGAAAATCCTGATAAAATTGAGTAAGGAAAAAATTTAACTGTATCAGGGCTAGTTTCCTTCTTTATCGACAAATAAATATTCTTATAAGTACAATGTCAATTTTTTCTGTATTTTTTACAAAGAAAACTTCGGAAATTAGTTGCCAAGATTATTCTTGCAATACTGGAATTATTAACGTAGAGTTATACAAACAATTTCGTATATTTCATTAGACAATGTGTTAGTAAAATCATAATATCTCAGGCGTTTGGTTACAAAAAGAATATTTGGTAACTAATTTCCAAAGTTTTTTTTTGTAAAATGTACAAAAATGTTTTTACTGTGTATTAATTAGCTCTACTCAAGCATACAGTGCTAAAAATTCTAATAAGAACTAAATAAAATTACTGTATTTCTACGTTGGCCTTAAATCTACTTCCTACAAGGGTTGCTTTGTATACGTTGGAGCGGTGTTCGCAAGCTCACTTTATTAGTTCGAGGAAAGGCGACGTAGCCAGGTGAAAAATGACTCCCATACGAAGTTCGTACGGAAGTGATTTATTGTTGTGGCAGCAGAGAGATTATTATGGACTCTGCGCCGTGCATAAATTTCACATTGAAACTACCGGGCACATAACAAACACGTGAAATGAAATCAGTGAGAACTCCCAATTGCTAATCAGTTTAACACGTAGGTAAATATGACGAGAAACATTAATTAGTTTTGCATACATATAATTTATGACGGAAGCTCCTGTTGTTGAACAGCCACCACCTCCCTTTTCTCTCTCTCTCTCTCTCTCTCTCTCTCTCTCTCTCTCTCTGCCGCATTTGTTTTGTATGAACGTGCGTGCCCACGCATGTACATACGTGCGTGAGCACATGTTCGGGGGGGGGGGGGGGGGAATACAAAATTTACATAATCATCAGCGCGCATACGAACGGCCGGAAAAATAGGCTATTACCAGACTGGTATTCAGTCGACCGCACTGGTAAATTACACAGTGTTTTTTTTTTTGCTTTCAAATATATTGTTTCGGCGAACAGGAAATTTCGACAGGAAATTTCATTTGATGAAAATGCATAATCACAGCGATCCCACTATAAGCTAAAAATGTGCTCTTATTTTTGCGAAAAGATAACTGCACAATAAGAAGAAAAATAGACCCTAAGAACCCGTCAACAATTTACTTGGCTTAAATAACACTAATTGCCCAGCATAACAAACGAAACCGTCCGCCTGCAAACGGCGTTAACGTAAAAGAAAGAAACCCAATTCTTGACCAATTAGGAAAGAGCAAACGAAAAGGAAATTATATTCCCAGCACAAGAATATTTATGCACATAAGTTGCCTATCTTGATTACAGCAGTTTTCATGACGTTTCACATCCGCGTTGGCTGGCATTAAAATTTTTGCGTAAGGTACTCGGAGATAACGCCAAGTCGCGCAAATAACGCCAAGTAAGTTACGCCAAATACTAGGAGTGGACGTTGCTATCTCAAATACAGGATTTTATAGGATGTTCACGGTAAAATGAGCACTTTTGAAAGCCCTGCTCAAGATCTACTTGTATACACACTTTGTATTCTTACAACATATGTAGTACAATTCACTTTACCATGGGCCTGATCACTTTATTCGTGCATCGGTCATGGACAACTGTAAAATTTTCAGAGAAGTAAATATTTCACAAATGTTTTCGTTCTTACGCTTATGTGTATTTAAAAAACCACAAGTAACATAAACTATGTCAGTATTTACAAATGTCTACTTAACACTTGTAATTTAACGTTAACACGTGGAACTGCTTTCTCTCCGTCGTTGCCAACTTTACTGGGCGCTTGACAGCAGTGTGCTCGTTAAAATATATGCAGGTATGGGGAGTGAAATTTTTCTAAGGTTGATTTCAAAAGTGCTCACTTTACCGTGAACAGCCTGTACTACTTTATGCTATGCATGCGATGTGCGCTATGTCGACTGTCGACGGGGCCTTAAGTATGGTTTTCAAAATTTCTCTATTAACCGCGATCAGCCTATACTTTCCCACGTACTATCTGAAGTAATCCTTATTGTTAAGTATTAATTATTAATTCAGGTCCAATAACGGAGTAGCAAATGAACGCGGTGGTAGGAGAGAAGATAATACGGCCACGAAATCCGCTGATGATATTGCTGACCACAAGACCACATCCGTCTGGAAATTAATATGACTAAACGCATCCCGTTTGGCGCCGGGTTCAATGCAGCGAGTAGCTCAAGACAAGAAAGCAGCACACGGGTTGCCTAAATAACGTCGTAAGCTTCAAGCTCGGTAAAGTCCACGAACTAGCAGAAACTGCGCTCGCAGAAATTCATTCGGCAATTGGACATGTAGTGGGAACGACAGGAGGAGTAAAAAAGAAATAGCGTCTTTAAATACTACATTTCCTTCCCATCTCGCGGTATCTGCACGCTTGCTTTCAAAACCTACTCTCGTTTGCGGTTTGCTTTGTTCCTCGGCGGCCTCCTAAAAGCAATGCCAAGCCACTGCGTACAAAGTCTGACCAGTTTGATGTGTTAGTTCCGCTGTTGATCCGGAGGAGCGCTAGTGTTCTCGACGACGTCATCCGCGCGGTGTTGCCAATTCCGCAGCCGGTAAGAGTATGTTATAACCCCGGGCTCGGCTCGCCCACGTGTTCGTTCAAGGTCTGCCAGGCGAGCCTGTCACACGCGAGTTACCAGCGTTCGTTCCAACTCATGATTGACTAGTGGCAGCCGTGACATGTGTTTCGTTTCTGTAGTAGAATTATGTGTTTGCGGATATATGCAGCGATATCAACTACTGTTTGGTTTTATTTACCTCTGCGAAAATTACTTACCATAAATATATAACGATCATTGTTTTTAATTATAATATATTATTTTACTATAGTTTAGGTGTTCATGATAAAATACGAGTACTGTTAATTACCAACGTCATATTAATCACAGTAAACTTTTCGTTCCGTTCTTACGTGAAAGGAAATGGACAGGAGATAATTATTCAATAATGGAGAAATATATGTTAGACGCACGACGGTCTACAATTGAACACAATGTTTACAGTTTGGCGTTGTGATCTACTACATAGGTGACTGTTCGTACAAATAATCAGTACGTTCAATATGTCGATTCGAGTGTCATTAAGGCTGTGTCCGAACCTAATAATGTACTGATGTATATAAGCATACCTCACTCGGCTCGATAAGTCATACATCCCGACATACATATTTATTTGCATCCTTTACAGCAACTAGTTAGCTGATAGGATTCTGAACAAACATTTTGACGGAAAAAACACACACTGAATATGTGCTGGAACGGAGGCGCATAGCTTTAGAAATATCAATCCATTAGGAGCTGCAGCTGAAAAGCTCATTACACAAAAAGTGTTCCTATTAACCAATCGTAGACTTTTTACAAGAACGGAATGAATAGATAATTGAGTCAGTAAACGCGGTTATCGATAATGTATCACAAAAACTGGTAACAACTAGAGGTAAATCTCCTCTTTTAACATAAATATTGGTATTAATAAAAATTAGATACTGGATATTGATATAACGTATTCACTCATGCGTGCCTTGCCTTGTAAAAACATTGGCATTATCCTCATTTCTCTGCTAATTACCACTAGGGGACCCAGTCCGTGGCCGTGTTTTTAGTATTGTCACGTGGCTATAACAGTTACCACGTTAAAAAATTTAGTTAACTTACAAAGACTGAAAAAAATTGCATACATACACCCCCCCCCCTCCTGCCACGTCCCATTATTCCCCAATTCCCCTCCACCTGCCTCCACCACCCCAATTCCACCCACCACCCCTCATCGCCCTCATAATCCCCAACATCCCCCAACACCACCACCATAGCCCCACCCCCGTCATATAAGTCATACAAAGACTGAAAAAAAAAACATATTATGTAAATTAACTCAACTTATAAGCCATAAATTTAGAGTAAACATTACCTTCACATCTCTATGCAATAATCTCTATGCATTAATACTAAACTTTCATGGGAAAACGAATATTAAAAAATTAGATTTTATGATCAAAAGTCATGATTGCATAAACTGATCTAGCTGAATTTCGAACGTGACCTGTATTTGACCCTGAGGATTCGCTTTGCAAAATTTGAAGAACTTCTGATGAGTTTCAGGGGACTTAGAAGTATTAAAGACGGACAGACAGAGATCGTCTCATTATATCGGAGGATAAATTCAATGTCACGCCCGGTTTATAACAAATCACGACGGCTCTTCTAGATCCTTAAAGGTTAGACAGTATATATTGTTAAGAACGTTGCTGAGTGGCGTTTCTCACAAGGTAATGCCTCCATTCCACTCTTTATAAAAACAAATATTAGGAACAACAATGATGAACTGCATATAAATCGATTTTCGAAATAGTAGCTTATGGGCTGTAAGGACGCGAGACGTACACACATTTGTTTCCGTATGTACGTGCGTACGTCATTTCCTGAAACATGTAAAACATTTACGTCCGCAGACGAATGCGAACGCTGTATGAGCAGAAAACCTTTTGCAGACTGCGGGAAAAGGACATTATTGATAACGCTTGAGGCTCAACTCCAACAGGCGTTTGTTTTAAAGCGACTATACAACTGTCGTCTCTGTAATGTACACGTTTACAATAATGATGTGCGTAAGTAGATATTGTCTGAAAAGTTGGCAGCTGTGTGTGTTTATATTTACACGAGTGTGACACAGCACACCATCGTATGCTGTACACTGAAACCTCGGACTCATAACAATGCGAAACACGTTGATACTGTAGTGTTTATCGGCAATGTTAACACTAACGAACGAATGAGAACTAGACATAGCAAAGAGAGTCGCAATATTCTACTTCAAACTACGTACATTACAAAATATAACTATTTCTGTACTAAACATCGGTTGAATGCAATGAATCGGGGCCAATTACTAATAGTCAAGCTAAGGCCGTTGTCCGTAAGGACAAATTCGTTATTTTGTAATTTGTCATTTCGTAGCTTTCAATCCGGACGTTGTCGACAGTCACTTGTTTAGCACTCGCGGCAACACATTCTTACATTAACAGTGAAAATATGTTCTATATAAATTAAATGTTTAAAATGGACGTAATATTTCTACGATCAATACTGGAATGCTACGAATATGCTAATAAACAAGACAATAATATAAAATGCAATAACGATTTAAAATAAAACGTGTGTTGCGAAATATATAAACAAAGCAAAACACTTACTTGCTTTTCAAAACATGTCTAGTGTATTTTATGGAGGGGAAAAAAAAAAAAAAAAAAACCCTTTAAGTACGCATTTGCACATGTGTTTTGAATGCAAAACCAACATGGCGCTGATTTTGTCATTTTTTATTTTTACTAACATCCGCTATATACCAAATATGTCACAATGTTTGTATAAAGTATCGAGTCTCATGATCATTTTGTCAATACAATCTGCCATTTCGGACACGGCCTACGTTTACAATACAAAACATAATGCATTTATAATTATGCAGTAGGTGCTTCTCTGTAATACAAAACACGTCTTCTGTATATGCAGTTTTCCATTAATGCTTTAATTCTTAATTCCAGCGAATTTAAACAGGCAGCAAGCCTGTCATGTTTACTTTTGTTCCTAACATCTCGTAAAAAAAAAAAATTGACTCAGATCGTACTTCAAAGCCGACAGTTGCTATTAGAGAAGCTAATTTATTGTGAACAAATATAATCGTCAACATGTGCACATACACGCCTTTGTCATATTGTTTTATACTTAAATTACTGTAAATAACAATTTTCCGCCAACAACGACTGCTTTATACTGATTGGTCGTACCCTCAACATTTTTTTCTAAAGATATAAAATACAACTATTTATTTCAATGCTTAAAGAAATCCCACCAACGCACACGACCTGATAAAGGTTCCACTGGGAATCAAACCTAAGAAAACACACATTCGTTTCTTCTGCACACATCTTAACGCATAATATAATGCTTAAATACTTCTATTGTTAATCCAGCTTTACTTCAGACGTCACAGCTTACGCTGCATTACGGTGTGCAAGTGTGTATAAACGCAGTCGAATCAATACATTTCTCTGTTCACAGTGTACAGTTGTTACCAAGAATAACAGAAATATTATTAAATATATTGACTGTGTCGAAAGTTTTTCGTGTATTCTGGAATGATTGTCGTCTCCTGGCCTACAAATGGATAATGACAACAATTTACGAACACTATGTACAAATTGGAATGATTTGTGAGAGTAAGGCATTTTTGTGTGTTAACTTTGTGTCATATTTACATAATTATAATTTACTTTTCCTAAGGTAGTTATGTTCTGTGCGCCCCATGTTTTGTTAAATAAATACATCCTTTTTTCGTTAACGACCACTCATTTTGTTTGCACGATTATACTATACTAACGAAACATGTTTTATAACATGTACGATCAACTTCTTAACAAGGAGTGTTAATTCATACAGCAAGTGTAGATTCTAATCGTTTATCGTGAGTATTTTCTCCTTTTTACTAGCATTCCTCTACCACTTAACAATGTTAATTGTAATATGTTAGTATAACGCTAGATGTATGTAGTGTATCATATTTTCAAAACAGTTTTTCTTCTGATATTTAAAAAGGACTTAAGAAGTTTCTGGTGCCTAAATTCTGCGAGAGGCGTGAGTCGTTTAAGCCCGCCTTACACGATGCCCAATTTCTGCTACTTTCTGGGCACAACAGAAGGCATACAAGTTTCTATAGCAGAAGGGAAGAAAGAACGCATCCGTTCATACCCACACGTTATCTAACGTGCTAATAGAAACTTGTAATTGGTAGACAAAACAATTCGCAGGGGACAGGAATACAAATACAACCAAATTTTGTGGTGCATCCAAAAGGTACGACGATTAAATATTTTTTGCCCTGAAGACTGCATAGGTTTATATTTTAACATACGAGTACTATTAAAGTGTGGAAAACGATCTGAGTAACGGCACTGCTTATGAATGGAAAACAAGGTATTGTATTCACATGTATGTACGACGGACATTTATGCCTCTCATTACAACATTGGCATATTATTTAAACAAGTGCGTAGCTAGGAATGTACTCTAAGCCGGGGTGGGGGGAGATTTCTTATGTCTATTTTTGTACAAAATACAAAACCTGTATTATTAAAAATTTATAGTTACATAATTATTTAAAATAAATGGCTTAATGTACAGATATGGAACCACACAATGCTATAAACATTCTTCATGTTCAAGGCAGATCACATATTCTTTTAATTAACTTATAACAAAACTCGTCAATTTGTTTTCAGGTTTTATTTTCATTTCGGTTATTGGGGGGGAGGGGGTATGTTTCAATATATCCCCCCCCCCCAAATCCCTGCTACGCACCTGTTTTTAAATGTGTATCTTTAATGAGCATAATAATCAATCTTGTGCTCTCCGTAATTAAACACGCTTTTTTACGGTTATACGGCCAAAAGAAGACAGAACTGTTACAATATTAAACTTAAGGCTTTCATGTGTGCCTGTTAACATTACTCACGCTATACATATCAAATTATCTACTTTAGAAAACAATCGACGTGATTAGCAAACAACCACTGCTTATCGACTGTACTGTGCTGGTACTTGCGTATTATTACTTTTAGACAAAGACATTCTGGAAATAAAATTTTTATAATAATAACGTGAGTCACAAACAACCGCAATGAGTCACATAAAAAAACTCGATGCCCATCAGAGATTCAAACTCTAAATCCTACAACTACGTGACATAGACCTGCGCACTAACTCACTGAGCTACACAAGCCACTCTCAATGCACACGTGTCATTAGATATTATATAGTACATAAATTCACAGTTATCGCGTATTTTATAAAGTGTTGTTCATTCTTTTATTATGACCGTATGAGTAACATGCAACGTTCCCCGTTACTTATGCGTACATTACGTTTAATTTTGTTCATTCATATGTTTTACAGAACTTGTAGTTTTTTCGTAAACGGATATATACGACGTGAGAAAGGAACTCGGCTGTCTGCCAGCTTGTCTGTCCCAGAGTGTGGATATAGCAGACAATCAGAACACTTTCTACTGTTGCGGAGTTGGGACTGGGGTTGACAGATGGAGTATGAGTGAGAGAGAGAGAGAGGGTAGATGTCAATGTGGCGACGCCGCCGACATTCTCCGCGCTCACGCTACGAAAATGGACTAGCGCGACTTGGTGTTCATCCCTCGAACTACAGCTGGAGTGGTCGGAAAATTAAACCTGGGGATATCCACTCTAGGTATATCTTTACTCAATGGCCAAGCCACGTTACACCCAGCTGTTTTCTAATGCCTCTCTAATTATCTCTCTCCCCCCCCCCTAAACTTGGTGGAACAAATTATGCGATTCTGTATATCTACTTGCTATGACGCCTACCCCTACCAAAAAAAAAAAATTAAAGGAGTTTCTTCAACCGCAATTGCTGACATGCCACACAATTGTAAGCACCAAATCAGCAAGTGGTTCAGAGCTTACTTAAATTATATTCTCGCTTTCATCTCTTCAGCAATGAGAAATGGTAGAGAAAAAAAACTTGGTAGAGATGCACATCCTGTGCAGACCGTTTTTCGTACGGCAAATAAAGCTTAACGTTATAAAAAATGTGAGACCCAATCAAAATTAATTTTTATGGCGATATTTGTTTTGAATGATTTGCGCGTAAAAACAGCAGCTGCATTGTTCTAACGGAGCTGTGCATTGCTGTCCAGTTTCCAAGCGTGCTTGCGAAGCATGGCCGTACTCCCCATCCTATACGATGTCTGAATTGATGCTATAGGCCATTCACTGTAAAGAGAGCACTTCTTAAGGCCCTGCTAAATGTTTTCTTTGAGCCGATTTCTATCTTTCCGCCACTTTTTTATGTAAACATTATCATGGGACTAATAAACAGTGTATACATTTCACCAATATAAAAAGTTAAACGTCCGAGGCTGCAATAAAACATATTTTTTTTTAGCGCTTAATGCCTGTTGGGAGGGACTTACAAAGTGCTCACTTTACAGTGAACAGCATATACTAGATGAGTTTATACAAGAAAGAGGAAAATATACTATATCGTAACGTTCGTGTTAGCAGAGCAGTGTTAAGAACTACCAAAGAAGCTCACAACTGACACTCATTGCATCGCGTAGTTGGGTAAAGTGCACTGCAATCAAATCGAAAGTTTTTTTTTTTTTTTTTTTTTTTTCGGTAGCATACAGAAATTCGGCGCGCATTTTTATATGCAATTTGGATATTTATTCAAGTGTTACATTTGACTGAAAAATATTTATACTAAGTCCTACTCTGGTTCTGTCCTGAGACCGTTCGTGATATTCATTAACACAAGTAAATGATGTAAATACCGTATTCCATCTACTAATCTCCCAGCTCGTGCATTTGTACACAAATATTTTCGGCTTGAAAGTCAGAATGAAGGGCAACATCCCGGCAGTATGAAATAACAAGTGATTTATATAAGCGGAAACCGAACAGAGAACAAGCAGTCGTACGAACCTTGTATTCAGCGTGACGCTATTAAACGTTAGTAAGTTGGCACTATACATAAACAACATTTAACAAAATGCAGCAATACGTCACGTGACAATTTAAATAATTCATTACCCGACGGATATTCAACCCCCAAACGAACGAACATGGCGTGCAACAGCGCGATATCATTCCGAGTTAAAATTAACGTGAAACATTCTGGGGGGATTATTATAATGTTTCAATTTATTCTAGCTTATGGCATTTTAAGCCAGCGAGACTACTTCAGAATATTTAAAATTTAATTAAGTTGCCTCTGTCCAACAAATATAATTTGTTAGTCCTTCATTTGCCAAATAGCATATTTCACAGACCGCCACCAAGTGTTACAGCAGGAATTAGGCCCTTTTGGGAGGGTGAAAAAATGTAACTTAATGGAAGAAGAAGAGATTACAGAAAATGTATATGAGAACTACTAAGGGATAGGCATTATGTGGGACTGAATTTATGACCTATCCCAGGCAGCGCAATGTCGCACTACACGGGGAAAAATATAACTCTGCCCAAGAAGATATACAGATTGCCAGATCTACTTCGCGGTAGCTCAGAGATATTATTGCGTGTCATGCCGTTGCTTCTACACAGCAAAAAATTTCTTCAAGTGTTACAAAATATTCATTGGAAATAGGTTGCCAAATATTTTGTGAGGTCGTACAGCTGAAATATTGTAAAACTCACAACACATTGTTTTAATAAACACACAAAACGTGTTATGTAGTTCAATATTTATAATTAACTTAAAAAATCTACTACAACACTTGATTGTTAAAATTCACCATTGATTTTACACATTCCACAATAAGTTCCGTTAAATTTACGCTAATTTATTTGCAGTGTTACAGAAATGTTTTTGGTGACTAGAGGCCAAAGGATTCCTTGTGCAAATACACTAAAGATTTTGCAGTGTATTGTCGCAAAACCACTGAGACATGGTACTACGACTTTTGTAGTGGCGTTTGCTTTCGGCGTAAAGAATTCCAGCTTTTCAACGATCGATTCGTTTCCAACGAGCGTCGCTGGCGATTTTGGTGCCGAGCACGTTTGGCCACGTGCTTAGGGCGAGTGATCTGCATTTGGGTTTTGAGCAGCTGCATTGGGAAACGGGGGTGGTAATTATTCACGGGAATCCTGTAGTGAAGATAAATATGTCAATATTTCATGTATAATTACGATACTGTCATTAAAATAACCCGATTCATATGGAAAAAATGTATTTTAAATTTTGCAATAATCAATGGGCAAATTTGCGCAAATGTGTCCTTACAATGAGACAAAAACAATTTAAACGCAAAGACACTTAAAATTTCTACGAGAATGTGAATCCTCCTCTTAAGCTACTGATATGTAACAATACATTAATGAACTAAAATTTTATAAATAATTTTGCTTTATTTTGTAGTTACCACAATAAGTATACAATCTTATAAATGCGAGTAAAACATACGAATATAACAATGTTAGTAAAACACCTGAAGAGAACCATTAAATGTTCGCAATATTATTGCAACAAAAAAAAAAAATTAACTACGAAATCTTCTGGTGCCTTTCGAAACAAAAAACTAAACTTTGGTCGTTGTGTCGATTTTCAACCAACATGTATTCGTGCCAGTGAAAGAAACACGTGGACAAATACTATTAGCTTCTTCTTCTAAGAGAGCGGATAAGGCCAGATGCTACTGAAGGAAGCAAAAAAGAAGACCAACTGTGACAGTTTCTTCAGACACGCTGCAATAATTAGCCTGGTACGGTTCCTTCAAAATCCACTTGGTACCATGGAAAGCAGAAACGCTGCAAAAACAAGTAAAAAAAAAAACTCATCCAGCGTTTTCGAGTGTTTCTTCCTATCTGTGGGATCTTCAAGAGAAGGGAGATTCGACAAAACAACCTTAACACTTTTTGTCTTTTTAATACGTCCCATGGTGGTCTACAAGATTACTTTTCTTCTAGCATCTTATTTACACTTTAATTGGAACTGTGTTTTATTAAAAGGGAGATTCCCTAAGCGAAATAAATTCCACGCTTTTATTTATTATATATTACAAATGAAAGGCATTTTTCTTACTTCAACCCAGCCAGTTATGAACGACCACGTCGAAACAAGAAAATGAGAATTTAAAAAATTTTTAAATACATTTTTAATTTAGTGGAGTGTTATAAGGCATTATAATAACTCCAAGGCAAGATAAAAATACTAAATGAGTTAATTACAGGGTTAATTTCTTGACTATCACATATCGTTTAGAATAAGGTATATTGTAAATGCATCTAAACTGAAACTGAAAAGATTGGAAGATGCTAATAGATACTTCATGAAATCTAAAAAATTCCACGAGGAAATGTTTTCGCTATTTAAAAAAAAATTGATGAAAACAAGACAATTTTTGTATATTTTGGATTTTTGACTGTCGCAAAATTTATATAAAATAACTTTTACTAAACATACTTTAAAATGAAGTAAGACAAGATCTTTCAATTGCCCTTTTTAAATTTTCTGCAAGTAGTTTGGTTTATTTGTGCATTACAAAAACAGTAGTATTTAGATTTTGAGATGTCATTTTGCAGAAACCTTACGCTTGTGGAAAAAGATTGAAAGGAAGGAGAAGATACAAGTTGATGGATGACATCATGGGAAGCGGAAAGTATATGGACCTGAAGAGGTTGGCAGAAGACAGGAGAGCATGGAGAGCTACCACGTGAAAACCTGCCTCTGGGCAGAACACCAATGATGGTGCTGATGCGCTCTAAACAAATTTTATCAAGGGAAAAGTTAGTTACAGATGTCTATAAATTGAACAATATACGACACGAATATCAAATAACAACGTTTCTTGTGGCTAACACCCTTAAGAGAAAAGGCAACTGTCGGCATGAAGGTGTAGGGCTAAAACCCCGCGTGATGGAGGGTTTCGAAAGGAAAATCCCCCTCCCGACGATGGGCGGACCAAGCGAACTCTCTCTCCAGACGACAGCTGTTTCTGAAAGTTGAGGATATCTACGAAGTGTAACGTGTCCGAAGAGCTTCCCACAATATCGCCCTGGGGGTTTAGTTGTCCGTTCAACAGCTGGGTTAGCTGGTGGATCACTGCGCTGATACGTCGAGTTCCAGTCCCTCGCTGGCGATGGCTTTGCTGGGTTTCAACCCATGAAGGAGCATATAAACTTGACGGATATCTGATAAGTCTGCAAATTAACGATCACCTATTTTAGGAGATCATGTACGATCGGACAAGTTTTCCAACGATGTCCCTGGTATTCATCCTGGAAAACTTCGCCGTTATTTTATATATAGGCTGTTCACGGTAAAGTGAGCAATTTTGAGGCCTTAGTTACTTTTCCCTTTCAGCTATTTTTCATCCTTCAACCACCTTTTAAAATAAATATTTCCGTGTAATGTAATAAACACAGTGTGTATATTCCACTACACTCGGAAGTAAAAGGCTAAAATAAAATTCATTTATTGACTATTATTCCAAATGAGAAGGATTACAAAAATGACCACTTTAACTCGGATAGCCTATAAAGGAATAGTCCCAATTATATTCAAGATGGTTGTCTCACGCTTGTATGAGATGCGAGCTATTTTGCCATTTACCAACCACCCCCCGTATGCGTGCTACGTGGTAGACCGAATTTTATTCAGAACCTTACTTATAACATGTATTAGAAACAGGAATACTCAGTAGTTGTGTTAGGAGCTTATTTATCGCGGAGGTACAACGCTACAGTCCTGAGTCGCCCACACAGAACGTGGTCAGCATAATACGCACTAGCACGGACATGTTCAACAAGTTAACGTCCTTGGGAGCTACTCCCGTTTTCTTTCGCGCCAAATCGCGCAATCAATGAGCGTAGCAGATCACACAAACCCACGAGATGTAACGTTACTCAGTCAGAATATTATAGACTGCCCTATAAGCCGACGTGTAAGCTAACACAACTGGGATCACGCTGGGAATTCTATTCTTGATCACACGCGTGAGCACTAAGTAGAGAAAAAGGAACGCATATCAATTTAGGAAAACTATCCACATTGACACCGTAAAAACTAGATAATTCTATATTTTGCTCGCTACGACGTTGTTGTACTTTGAATTGGCTCAAATTGCTGTAATGTGTGCTGTTGTTTCCTTGCACGCCGAAATCACTTTCTCGTACACATGTCTCGTATGTTACTGTGCTAACACGGCGAGATTCGTATTTTGATGTGGCATACTTCTTACAGCAATAATGTGAAAATTATCATTTGCCGCCTTCTCACCCTTCGTGCTTAACTTCAACGTGCAAGTGGTAAGAGTGGTTCTATAGTGGCCTTTGTCCTAGTATACTACAGATTACAGAGCGCTATGTAGTATAGTCTACTTTGTAGTATAAAGTGATATGAAAGTGGGCTGAGATGTAGACTACTCGCTTGTCCTATAGTTATATGAGTTCCAGAATGGTCTCTTATTTAGAGCACCTTGTGCTTTTACATTATTTATAACACACTGTGATCTATTACTGGTCTCTGCAAATACTACATGGTCTCTAAGTTGCTAGTTCCCGACAGTTCTCTCTGTTCGTCCGTTCCCTACGCCCTTTAGATCCCTGCGCTCAACAGATTCCTGCATTCTCTAGTGATCTGTATTTTACAATTGTCTCTACGGTTTAGCAGCATTTGTTTTAACTTTCCTTGTGCTCCTGAGTGCCCAGGCTCTTTTACACACTGAGCTTTTAAATGCTGACGATAACAACACTAAACAAATAATTTTATATAACTAGCCATGGAGTAAATTATATATTCAACTAAGCTCCCTTTGGGGTCACGAAACCTGCAATGTCTGATCAGTTCTGGGTACAACTACCGAAGCGTCTTCCAAAAGTCACGCCGAAAAATTAAATAGGTCTTAAGATGCCAGGTTTCGGACTAACTACTTGTCTTAACATGCCAACAGCACATTCAGCATGGTAAATCCCTCCCCCCCTTCCCAAAGGAGCGAGGTCCTTGAGACATAATATTTAGGTTCGGCCTCAAAGGAAGGTTGAGGATATGAGAGGTGCAAAGCGGAGCGCTGAGGCTCGATATCAGGCGCCAGCAAGTACTGTTCACAATAAAGTGAGCATTTAACTTAAAAGTCACTTTCAGTTTATTTGTATACTTTAGGAGATTAATAGGAAAATTTCTATGTGACTAATAAACACAGTGCATATATTTTATAGCTCTAAAAAGTTGTCTGAGACAAAAGTAAAATATATATTTTTTGGAGACTATGCCTGCTAAGATGGCCTCGAAAAGTGCTCACCTTACTGTGAACAGCCTATAGACGACATTGTCCGGCCCCAGGGGATGGCGGAGTCCAAGTCCATTTCCTGCCCAATAAGTACCACGATATTTCCCTAGGGCCAGAGATGACTGAAGCCAGGGAGAAAGGCAGTGGAAAGAAGTTGACCCCATTGCCTCCACACAGCCTCCCAGCAGTATCTGAACAACATGGCGACTGGATTGCGACAGGTCGCATTCTTGAATGGAAACAGTTTGTTTGTGTGAGTGTGTAAGAGGGGGGAGGGACGACCAGTATTGGCAAGATTTCTTGTTGCAATAATCTTCCTGCGAGGTAAACGAGTATTTTCATCTCGATTTGGGTAAATTCTCCTTCCATTACTTGCGATATACGTTATTATGTTGTCAGTGTGTTCATAGAACACAGACAGGATTTATACTGCGACAGTTTTATTGAGAGATTTTTCTAAGGTCTGTCTGTTAGCTTACCAGTGAAAGCGATTTCAAGGAATCGTTATGAGATGCGAAGCACGTATGAGCACTCTAAGAAATTATTCGCAAATTTACCACACCAGTGTATACGGTTAGTGAGAAGGCGGTAATGGTGATTTTTCCGTATTATATTCATTGTAGCGTTCCTACATTTACTCAAGAAACAGTCAAATGCGTAGGGAAGTTCTGAACTTTGTATAGTACATTACTAACATTACTAAAGCCTGTTCACGCTTCTAATGAGCACTTTCGAAAGTACAGCTTACGATCTACTTGTGTGCACATTGTGTATTCTTTCGCCTTATGTAAAATTAACATTGACATGGGCATCATTACTTTATTCATTCGTCGGTAAAGTAAACTATGTGAAATTATTAGGAAAGTAAATATTTTACAAATCTGATAATTTTTACACTTCGATGCTTTAAAAAGTGGTTAACTAACTGTTTTTATTCGACGTTAATATATGGAACTACTTTCCATCCATCGTTACCAACTTTACACGGCGAATGTCACTCGGTGAGCCCATTAAAATATATGCAGACAGGGGCAGTGACTTTTTCATAGGGTTAACTTAAAAAGTGCTCACTTTATCGCGAATAGACTTTATATTTGAAGCTTTATGTATGGCATTATTTCCATACGGTGTGTGGGTTAAAAACTTTCATTACAGTTTAGGAAGTTTACCAGAAATTGTTTTACAGTGTGGTTAATCTCGAATGACGTCACGCCAAATCGCGACTGAATTTGAACTGAGTTCAATCGGCGGAATCCCACCAGCTTGTAAGTAGAGGTCTATAAATCTCGTGAAACAAAGTAAGATGCTGCAGTGGCAACACACTAAACTCGCGTTCGGAAAGACTCGGGCTCGCTCCTCGGTCCAGCCGGAATGGCTTCTCGATAAGGAAATTGTTCGATTCATCCCCCGTTATTAAATACCTGCGAAACCTGGTTTCGTCTCTAAATGCCCCGTCGCCGTCGAGACTTTCAGCCTGAACAGGTAACATTAGATATAGTGCTCTTACTTAGCACTAACGATTACGTGCAAACAAACATTGAAATAACTTACTGAAAGGGATAGGAACTTTTCGCGAGTTCATTTCAGGACAAGATAGATGTCAAACTCTTGTACACTGAAGTTGACTTTGCAATTGGATCGGAGTTTATTAGACACGCTCTGAACGACTCTGAGCCAATAGCAGACTTGCAAGGAAACAAGTAGCGAGTGCCATACTGTCAGGTGTGAAGTAACACTGGCTACTCTGTGAAGCAGCAGCCGACGAAAAATCATCTGAGGCTCGAATAATACACATGACTGTAGAGTCTTAGCCTACACAGGTAATTGAACTAGCGAAATTTTCCTATCCCTACTTACTAACTCACGTAATTTATAAAGTGAATTTAATTTCTGGAAAAGAAATCTTCGCATATAATACGAATCAATATATTTTTAGTCTTATTAAAATCACTTATAAAAGAATATGGTAAACCATTTTCGGTTAATCGAGTTTGATGTCTAGTTAACGTGTATACACACTTTTATATACGAAAATATGTATGCAATAGGATTTTGAGTATTTATTTTTGAAAAGTCTAACCCAAAACGGCAGAGTGAAGAAGTTCACCTTCCACTGCAAATGTTCTTACAGACTCGTTGTTTCTTCAATATATGACATCAGTCCTTTCATAAATGTAAGTGAATTTAATTACAGGGTCACAAAAATGTATTATGAATTTTATCAGCTTAGCGTAATTATAAACTCTATATGCTACCCGCATATATAAAGCTAATATCTTTATTTAATTATGGTGGGGAGGGGAGGTACATAGAAACATAATTAAGTAAGGAATACAGTCAGGTGAGCTCTTACTGTTTTGCACAAATTATTTTCTTTGATTCCACAAGTTAAAAAAGAAAGTTCGATTAATTATGAAGAAATAAACTATCGACCAAAAAGTAATTGGGCATCTGTCCACAATGTTTGCTAGGTGGTTGTCACCCCGTTAGAATTTCGTAGGGCCACCTCTTGAGGCTATAACAGCAGCCACCCTGTCTGGCATGCTCTCTACGAGTGTTTGCAGGACATCCTCGGGGATTCGTTGCCATTCCTCTTGCAGCCATTCCATGAGTTGAGCAATGGATTTTGGCCGCGCCTGACGAGCCCTCACCCGGCGATCCAATTCGTCCCAAAGAGGTTCTATAGGGTTGAAGTCGGGGCTCTAAGAGGGCCATTCCAAACGGAGAACATTGTTGTCGGCGTACCACTGCATAGTAGCCCTTGAAACATGGCACCTGGCATTGTCATCCTGGAAGTAACACGGGTCCATTCCGTAAAAACGCTACAATGTTGGGAGCATTTAATTATCCAGGATGTTACAATAGGCCGCTGTGTTCGTACTACCATGGACAAACACCAGCGGTCCTACGCCGAAGGCCGTGAAACAGCCCCACACCATCACTCCACCCTCACCGAATTTCCTATTTGGCACTATACATCTCCAGCAGAAGCCATTCCCGGGTAGACGCCACATCCATACACGTCCATCGGACTGGAATAATGTAGACCTTGACTCATCACTCCACAGAACCGAATTCCACTGCTCCAGTGTCCAGTTGCGACGGTCCAAACACCACCTGAGTCGCCGAGCTTTATTGCTTGTGATATGGGGCTTATGGGCAGCTGCTCTTCTGAAATATCCAAGTCGGTGGGCCTCTGTACGCAATGTTCCAATGGAAACTAATACTCATGTTGCTGCATGAAACTCCTGTCGGATGGTAGCCATGGGTTGTGCCCCATTTTTGACAATTTTACGTTTCAGAGTTCTGCGATTTTTGAAGGTCAAGACTGGTGGTCGCCCAGAACGTGCAGCATTGGCACAATCGACCTTCCACTTACGCAGGCAGAATGCGACCGTTGATTTGGGCCTGTTTACCTTCCGTGCAATCGCCCGGCTGGACAGCCCACTGAGATGGCAGCCCACAATCACGCCCTTATGGAAGTCCGATAGCTCTGTACCTCGTGCCATCTCCTTGTCAACTGGTTCTGCACCGGCCTGCAGCGTATGGCGGCCACACAAGTCAACTGACGTACTACCTATCTTCACGGGTGCCCAATTACTTTTTGGTCGATAGTGTAGATTTCGTTCTGCGCGGCTGGCAACATATAACCCTTAGTGTCCCCTATTACAACCAGCAAATAAGAATCTAGGTATAATCTGGGAGTGCCAACTATTTCTCTTACATGCTCCTTGCATTCAACCATTAAAAGAACAGCGAATTCATTTGGCACCGAGTTTGATGCACAGTCTTCTCTGCACGACCACCTGTGTTTATTCGTTGACTGCTACTGAAGTAAAAGCACTTTTTTTTCTCTTTTAGGCTGGGTCGTAGTGGATTTAGTTACAAAATACCCGTATGTTTTTACTGTCTCGTAGTCTATTACTGCATGTTAAATAAGATATGGTCGTGTGGAAAACGCAACACAAATGCACAATTAAGTTTCATGAAGTCAAATCTGGTGCTAAAAGAAACCGTGAAATTTATGGAATTCTACTAATAATCAACGAAAGGTAAGTGAAAGTATAGAGATTGCATTTTTTACAGTGACGAACCCACGAGCAGACCGCAACGGAATCAGTGAGCACAGATTTCCCTGTCAATTTTCATTGATTCGATTGGAATTGTTCGCTTGTTTAAACCATCTTCACACTAAAAATAATAATAATAAAACACGTTATAAGTACAAACGAAAAACTGAAACATTTCGTAATATGTGCAATGTTTTTTTAGTGCTCTTCATAGGTGGGCATATTTTACGCAGCACGTAGAATAATTTAAGGCTCCCGCCTACCGAGAAGCACGGGAGGATTATTAAGGATGACACTGCCACAGGCATCAAATCACTAACACACGTTCAGTCTGTCTGTTTCCATCATTTGTAATATCTTTCACTGGCTCACCCAGTCCAATAGTCCAGCCTGCCAGTCGCTCCCTTCACTGCCCTGATGCTCGCAGTCGCGGGTTTCCCTCCGGGTGGTCACTAACGGCGATACTTGTTTCTCTCCTCGCTCGACGTCTCTCACGTAACGTCGCGAGATCGCCCGTATTCCCAACGCCCATGAACTCCCGAGCTCGGAGGCCCGACGCGCTTTTACATCAGTCGCCCCGACCTCCTGGAATGTTCAACGCGACAAGGAAAAATGACAAGGGACAAGTGACAAGTTTCCGACAGGTGTTCCGTTTCACAAAAGAAACCAAACTTGGATTAGCTTGTCGAATCTAAGATAATTCGACTATTGTAGAGAGCGTGGTAAGTGGTCTGACAAGTTTGCAAATACATTATATAATTTATATCTTTAAGGAGCTGTACCAATGAAATGTGGTCATCAAGCGATTCCGAAGAGGAAAATGTGGTTATGTTAAGGAGAAGGGCGAGGGTGTATGGAAATACGGTTACATACACACTTAATGTTGACTTCCAATGCAATGAAAGATTTCGCATAACCGCAAACAAGTTAGAAGAAATTGTAACCTTAATTGGTCCTAACTTACGGCGCGCTGCAGCAAGAAACTGTTCTTTAACAGAAAAGCAATTGATCCAAGTGGACTTACGTTGGCTCGGGACTGGAGCTCAATGCCATGCTGTAGCAGACATGCATGGTGTAGGTAAAGCAAGCGTTTGTAGGACTACTATGGAAGTTGTAAATGCAGTAAATGAAGTAATCCCATTGATCACGCAACATTTCCCACTTCTTGCCATTTTAACGCTTTCATTTCCTTCGTTAATTGTGGTGTAAATTGACCAAATAGTACTCTCTTCTCTTCTTTTATTTTTTCAAGGACCGCTATTTTTCTTTCCTCCATTGTTTACTTGTCCACTTATCCGAATTTACTTGTATAGACTGTGCTCGGTAAAATGAGCACTTTTGAGGCACTAGTTACTTTTTCCTTCCAGCCGTTTTTTATCCTTTAGCCACCTTTTTAAATTAAATATTGCCGTGCAAGTAATAAACACAGTGTGTATATCCCACCGCGCCCGGAAGTTAACGTCTAAGGATAAAATTATGTATATTCATTGGCTATCATTAAAAGTGAGAGGGTTTTCAAAAGGACTCACTTTACCGTGAATAGCATATAACTGACAAGTACGCCTGAAATGGTTGAAAAACAGAAATATCCCTACTTGTCGCTTGTCACAGATATTATTATGCGCTTGTCATTTGTCCAACTTGCCGCTTTGAGAAACAGGCCCCTGGAATGTTCAACGCTCCCCGAGTCAAGCAGTAGAGATACGAGTTCAGTAAACCAGCCAATTCTTCAGATGAAAGCGGAAACCCAATCCGCCGAAGGTGAGGAGCTTGAGGGCCGCCAGAGGGTTGTCGCGGAGGAATGCCATCGGAACTCAACACCCTTGTAAGATTATCGCTCGCCTGCCGATCAAACATTCCTTTATGACTCGCCACCCGATATATCTTATCACTACTCTGTCCTCCGCACACTCTTCGCTCGCTCAGGCGGCGCAAACGCCGCGACACGTATGGGTAATTCGCAGTAAAGTGAACACTTTTGAAAACGCCCTCGTTTAGAATAACTGTCAATAAATATATTTTATTGTAGCCTTAGACGCTAACTTCCGAGCGCGATGGAATATACACACTGTGCTGTGTTTATTACTTACATTGGAATATTAATTTTAAAAAGTGGTTAAATGATAAGAAATTGCTGAACGGGAAAGTAACTAGGGCCTCAAAAGTGTTCACTTTACCGTGAACAACCCATAACACTAGTATTTTATTGGTGGGAAGTCTGCAAGAAGATTCAATGCAGGACCCTTGAGCATTTTTGCATGTGTCTTATGCGTATATTTTGGGATACAGCGCTTTGAAAAATGCCGTTTTTAGCCTTTTTGGAGTGTTCTGAAATGGTGTTTCTGACGTTCGTGACGTCTTGAAAACACTCGACATCCCTCGTCTGAAAAGTGTGTTATTTTCGCAGATCAGTTCGTTGGACGCATATTTAATAGTTTCTTGGGAAAACGCATATTTTAAACACTCCCGCAACGCTCTTCAAGGACAAAGCAGGCGGGAACCTTAAGAGTGGGATGGAGCTGCGCGTCCAAGGTCAAGAAGCGAGGGAGCGATACGGACGACACTAACGCTCACTCCTAGTGCCTCATCGCTCCTACGCGCAAGGTGTGCAGTGTTTCCTTCGTAACGCTGTACTGAGATAATTAGATCTGGAACAGTGGGACTATATTACACGCGATGAAAAACCACATATTAAACTACGCCCGTATCTTTGTACTTTTCTCTTGCCACTTAAGGAAACCGCATAGGAAAGCTTTAAAAATGCTATATTTGACCATTTTCACGATTATTTTCCTCCTTTAATGTGCTTAATATGTTAAAAGTAAAAATAAAAAAATAGGGCCATAGAAAATTGTCTTTTATATTTTTCCGGCAAAAAGTTGTGTTTGCAGAACATTTATTTACCGATATACGCGTATTCGCGCAAACGACTATTTCACAGAAAATGTTTCAGTCCATCCTACTCTTGGGAGTAAAAAAAAAATCTAAAATATAGCACGACATTCGACGACGTAACCAGGCGGAGTCCTTAAGACTCGAAGAAAAAAATGCTACTAAAGAAATGTAGTCATTTACGTTACTCTGCAGTACAGACACGAAATATCCGACCTATCAACTTAAGATATTGCCACAAATGGCGCAATAAAATTTTTTAAACATTAATACATTCCCGCTTTTTTACAGCTACCAAATAATACGAGCTGCAATTTAGTATAGTCCATTAATGTTTACTTCCAACTTTTCTGAATCCCTACTAAATTTCCTCTTTGAGAATATCCTTCCGCCTCATGGAAACAAAGATTAACCAAGATCAGAAAAATACATTTAAGAGACAATGAACTGTATTCGTGCGCACTCAGTCTGATAGTATTTGTCATGAGAACTATTTCTTACACACCTATTTTCCCTCTGTTTTTATTCTTATTAATTATAAACTAAATATTATAATTTACGTATTAAATATAAGTAAAATTTTAATTTAAAAAAGTAAGACATATTTATGTTGACAGAAGTATAAAACGCTATTTACTGTAGGAACCAACTAAACACGTCACATGCGGGGTGATGTTTCAAATGTTTGATTTTAAAAGTGCGAGGATACGCGAATAGATTATACACTAAACATTTAACAACTTGTTAAATGTACATTTACTATAGTCAGTAATTATCAATTATCACTATGAAACAAATTATAACACGAAAACGAATAATTTACGTATAATAGGAGAATTTGACCACGAATTTAGGAATAAAAATTGCAGGGGTGGGTCCGGATAGATTGGTAAAGAAAATAAAAAAAGGTGGGAGGCAAAGTAGACATGCCATCCCTAAAAAAAAAAAAAAAAAAACTTATATTTATCACACTGTTAAAATTTCCCGTATATTTACGGAAATTTTTATAAAAATGCACAGTAAATATACGGAAACGCAATCCCTAATTACGAAAAACGGAGTTAGGTGCGTAAAGACAAAATACGGAAAATCTCCGTATTTCCTATAACTTCTGGTTTTGGGCACGAACAATGCCGAGTATACACGAAGCTTTCTTCTTTGCCACTGTAGCCATAAAATTATCTCTTCTGGGGCAGTTAAGGTTATCCATGTCACTAAGACCTGTTTTTTCAAACATTAAAAAGTAGCAGAAGGCGTATGTAACACTTAGCAACACTTAAAAGAAACTAAAAACTCGTTTATGTGACTAATACAGAAATTCAAAAGTTATACATCTACTTATACCACGTGAGCATTGTAGGTAAGTGGTTAGGGTCGTGAACTTGCAATTTTTGGACTCGGGTTAAAATCTTACTTAAGTATTAGAAATTTTAACTTTTTTAAATATCTTTTTATACACAGTAGAACACCCACATAATCAAAATTAAAATAAAATAAAAATGAAATATTATTTAAACTAGAAGTACAGAAAACTAATTAGGGAATTAACAGAGAGGTCCCTTAAATATTACCGAAAGTCCGTTTTTGAAAATCAATGCGTCCGTAATTTTACGGAGAGTTTACGGACACCTCTGGATAAATTTCACCTGCACTTTTCCGTAAAATGAAGTTGTTGTTGCTGTTGGTTTTTTTTTTTTTAACAGTGCATTTATATGATATTGTCCTACGAATGTATTAAAACTGAAATGAAATAATATTGGGATTGTATAACGTACTTTTCTTGTTATATTAATCTGATACTGTTTCCAAAAATTATGATGAAACAGTGCCATCTCCCACGCAACGATAAAATGACCTCCCATCCCTTTTTATTTTCTATCCCACTATGACGTAAGTCTAGGTCTGCTTCTGAAATTTATTTACGAGTAAGTTATTCCGGCATGCCCCTGTTTTTCAATATTTCTATCCTTAATATTTTTTTTTCAGGGTCTCGGTGCTGAGCGGTTAGACTGCTCGCCTCCCACCAAGGCGAACCGGAACCAATCACCGGCCGGGCAACTCCCGGATTTTCGCAAATGGAAATCGTTTCGGACGATGCCACTGGATATCCCGGTTTTCCCCCGCACCGCTACTCCATTCTCACCCCCTTTTCACCTTCATCGGTTCTGAAGACCTTATTGTTAAGAGCAGCCCAAATTTCTGGCCTTAGTTTTTTTTGTGGTTGATTACGTATACCGTATTGCTAGAAAGGACGGTTGGGCGCTTCATGCCTCGAGAGAGCTTGTTCCTCGGCGCGAGGTAAATTCACCGGCAGGAAGGGCTGTAATTATCCCTGTCATCAACACGAGCAACCACCTTCCTCCCTCGACAAACACGCCTCTCTCTCTCTCTCTTACCTGGCGCACCCGTAACGAGCTCGGCGAGAGCATTAAAACAAAAAGCGACGATCATTTACCCCGGTGCGCCATCGACTGTACTAGCGCGGCGCAAACACGCCAGCTGCTCCGGCTGTGACGGTTATCTGTAGTAGTAGCAGCGCTCGTTTCGGAACACACCCGGCATGCTCGCGAGGGCCAGCGACAGGCCCCGCGCGAAACCTGTTTGGGAAAGCGCTCCCGATGTTGGCGCGATGGCTGGCGAGTCCGCGTATCGTCCGGAGCGGTTCGCCCGTAGATTAAAGATGAGGTAGACCGATCTCGCTGGCTGTGTGCACAACTAATTTCCATGTCCCAACATTGAACTGCTTTTCTGCCTACACGTCTAGCAAAACTGCCGTGGATTGGGTTTGAGGTTAGAACACTGTTTGGTAAACAATTGATTTGAGTGAGATGTTTTAATACTTCCTCTAATCAATTTGTAATTCTTTTTGATTACATTCAAACTGGTATAAATACTTTATTAATTATGCCTGTCGTTTAAAAATTACGATATAAACAAACACGTTCATCACTGTTGACCATGTGACTTTGACAGTTGTGTTCCTTTGGGGTAGGTCAACGTTGGGTGCTTGCGCAGAACACGAATAAGCGGTTTACCTCATCTTTAGTCTATGGGTTCGCCCATCCTGTTTGTACACCGTGAAATAAAATCAAATCCTTTGAGACCGATTTTAAAACTTTGAACACGGTGCCCGTATGTCGTATGGGTGAATATTTATTAATATTTCTTCTGTTAATAAAACCTCCTGCAAAAATATTAAACGTTCGTCAAATGAGCTGGTCTACGAAAATAACGCACAATTCAGACGAGGCCTGTTGAGTGCGCACATTAAAAACTCCATTTCACAGTACTCCAGAAACGGCTAAAAACGGCTGTTTCAAAGTACTGTGTTTGGAAATACACGCTTCGCATACACACGAAACTGCTTAAGAGGGCACCGGACATCAATTAATGCTATTGAGGTTTATCGTATTTTAAAAATTAATGGAAACCGACGGTGTAATCAAAGAAAGGGCAACTATACAGTATAGTTTTTACTAACTACGAGAGCAAATATTTTACCTGAGTGAGGTTATTCTACCGAGATATTTCTGACGCCGTCAATTTTTGTGTGTTTTCGTGGCGCAAGACATTATGCTAAATTGATACAGTAATATTGCAAAATACTTGGTCGTTAAGTTGGCAAAACCTATTATCTAGGATTACCATTTTTACTTTTTCCTATGTTGGCTTTCAAAAACCAGTATACAACAATTTAAGTATTTGGTGTTAATTTATGTCCCACGCCCCCTTAAGGGCCGTGCACTGAACCTGTCAACAGACTTTTCATTAGGAGTTCTAACTCCTACCGCTAGATATTCCGTGAAATTCTACGTGCATCGAGGTCAGAAATGCAATACTAGTCGGTAATAACTTAAATTACGGAACAATTAACTAATAGACTAATTAACAATAATGCGAAACAAATTAACTATTGGTACAAGAGAGCTAAAAGTAGGAGAACTCCAAGAAAAACCCTCAGAATGCAAGAGCATGAAAAGACAACCTACCGTTTACCAAAATGGCGTTCGAATGAAACTCTGTAAGAATATGGCGGCATACTGACCACATTGATGATTGTCCAATATGGCGATTTCCTGGCTGCAAAGGTATTCCGGAATCCAACATTAATGAAATAATTATTCAATACTCGCCCTCAATTACGAGGTCTTCGTGAGGTTGAACCGTCATTCCCACGAGCGAAAATCTGAGAGCGATCCCGAATACAACGTAGTTGTTACTTCTTAATGCGATAGAGCTATTTCGGAAGTCTTAAGCTTAGCCATGTCACCTAAATAAACACTTCTAAAAAAATTTTATCTGAAGTCATGCAATACAATTTCAAATTATAGAGATCTTCTCCGGAAAACAACCGCCGAAAACAAAAATACTAATAAATAAACAATTGTTTCCATTTTGATCGGATACAGCACACACTAAGATGAGTTTCTATTGGTCAAACTCTAGCAGTAGCATCGCTGTTTTGTCAGTTGAATTTTAAGAGCTTACTGCCAATGACCCCATTATTATACAGTCAACTAAATAAATGCCAGTTCTGGACCAAGCTGATTTTGTTGCTGCAGCATATTACGTAATAATTATTGATATCAGGTGGTTACAGGTTACCAAATGCTTTATTCGCTTTTAACGAAATACTGATTCGACTATATAATGATATTTATAATGTTTACGGTAACCAAACTGAGTAGTTGAGCGTATAAAATAGTTGTATGCACTATGTACGTACAGATGATGTCAAAGCAACCACATTATTGTTCGACTTAAATTATTTTGAAACAATTTATTTGATTCGAAGGAACGAATGCAGGTGTTTGGAGCAACATCATATTAATTGAGTGAACAAAATATTGCTCACTGTACACAAGCAAGATAACTTATTTGGTATCTGCAACAAAAGCTTTCTCTCAGTGCAGACTAGAGCGGTGAACAAAACAACAACACTAAGCACAGTGTCGATCCAGTTTTCGCGAAAGAGGGCAGCGAAAGTGGCGGCAATCTCGCCTGATTGATGCGACTTTGATCGAGGTTCGGCTGTGCTCTACGCGGTCGCTCAGGAAATCATTAGGAAGATTGCCACAGCGGACCCGGCTCGAGTTATGGAACAACCTTAACTTAGCGCGATGCACGAAGAAACTTTGAGCAGGGGGAGGGGGGGGGGGGAAGACGATACACGGAATTATTACCAGTGATTTTCAGGGACGGTGTTCTCTCCTTCGAAATTTTCTCACACGAGGCACAATTTAATTTTAGTCTTTTGTGCCGAAAATATCGGAGACTAAGTAAGATTAAATTACAGTTCTTCAAGTTTACCCCATCGGGGCTTTCAACCTAAGAACAAACTATCAATAGTACCTCCCACGCAATTAAAATGTCAGCGGTCTTTTTTTCCAGACAACTCTTCTACCGCCAGGAATTACGAACGTTTAATGCTGGTTTATTGAACTGCGTGATCTAATAAAACAGAAATGGTCCTCTTGTTGGAACTGGCCAGGACTCGCCGTTCTCGTGTAGGAGACGCACGCATATGTTTCGGACGCAGCGATAACAGTGCCAGGCGCGCGGACACGACCAATGATTCCCACAGAGAAACACATACCGACTGCGACCAGAAACGAACAGGAAGCTTCAATACTGTAAGCTTGTTAATGTATGGTTAGGGATAGGAAAAATTCGCGAGATCTTTTTCAGGACGAGATAGATTTCAAACGCGTGTGCACTGACGTCGCCTTTGCAATTGGATCAGAGTTTAATTAGACACACCCTGGACGACTCCGCGCCAATAGCCGACTTGCAAGGGAAAAATACGCGAATCACGTACTGTCAGATGTGGGTTAACACTGGGGCAACAACCAATGAACAAACATCTGATGTTCGACTATACATAGGATTGTGGAGTCTAGCATACAGGTTATTGAAATCACGAAATTTTCCTACCCCTATTTACAGTACGTGCTTTTCGCAGTAAGGGTTTAAAATATCCTCCACTATCGTCTTTGCAGTACTTACGAAACGCATATATAGTATATTCACGGTTTCATCACACTTTTTGAATCAAACATTTAAAAAATAAAAATACCCCATGTCTGACGCGTTTAGTTATTTCCCAAACGCGTAATTTATCACAAACGTTTTATACCTCTGTTAACATAAAAGTATCTTAGTTTTCGTTCAAATTGTAGTTTAACTGTATTTTCTTTATAATTTATAATATTTCAGTCCTAATAAATACGAACGGGAAAAACCAGTGAAAAAACAACTGAGTGCACACGAATTCGGTGCGTTGTCCTTTGGTGTAATTTCTAGACTTAGTTAAGCTTAGTTTGCATGAGGCGGAGGAATATCCTGGAAGTAGAACTATAGCAGGACTTCAAGAAAATGTACCAAAAGGACAGCGCACCGCATTCGTGCGCACTCAGTTTAATAATATTTAGCATAAAAACTATTTCTTGCTAGGCGTTATCATCACACATATTTTTTTCACTTTTTTTTATTCGTTTTGATTATAATTAAACATTATAATCTATAAACAAAATGCAAGTAAAATGTTAATATAACCAAAAATATGATACCTTTATGTTAACAGCAGTACTAAACGGTTGTGATATATGATATACTTAGAAAACATCAAAATACGTCATACATGGGGTAGTTTTTCAAATGTTTGGTTCAAAATGTGTAAATATACTATATATTGCACGTCAAAACCTTCCACTTTTGCAACACTTGAAACGAATATTAACGTGCACGTTAAGGGGTTATCCCTTTAAGAAGGCACAGATTTACAGGCACTGAAGACAAAATTGACATGAACTGTCTATATTCTCCAATACACCAATATCAGTTGTGTTGGTGAATGTATTTCTACTTACCATTGTCCTATTGGACCTGGCTACACCGGGACTCGCTTAATGAACTCTGTGGCATTTATTATTGGCTAGCTATTTGCCAATGGAGTCGTGTGCTGACTGTGTACCAAGTAATTAATCGCGACAGATTTAACAGGTTTTACAATCCATCTCGTTCATTTGAGAAATTATTAGAAATAACAGTTTTATATTCACGAACTAAGAGGTTGACTAGTTATAGTTTGTCACTTAGCTTCCAATACAGTGCAGCGAGGCATTAATACTATAAAGTCAGTTTTGTCTTCAAAAGCAAAACGTATCCCCGAGTATATGTCCATTC
The DNA here is from genome assembly GCA_029891345.1 of Dryococelus australis. Lineage (NCBI taxonomy): Eukaryota > Metazoa > Arthropoda > Insecta > Phasmatodea > Phasmatidae > Dryococelus > Dryococelus australis. Next base: position 42,671,178 of record CM057003.1, read on the forward strand.
ACGGTAAAGTGAGCACTTTTTAAGGCCCTGCTAAATTTTTCCTTTCAGCCGATTTAAATATTTCTGCCACTTTTTGATAGAAACTTTGCCATGTGACTAATAAACACAGTGTGTACTTTTCACCACTTTCAAAAGTTAAAGTCTGAAGCAGCAATAAAATGTACTTATTAATGATTAATGCCTGTTGGGAGGGCCTTGAAAAGTGCTCACTTTACCGTGAATAGTCTATATACGTGCATTCTCCTCAAAGGGTTAAGGACCTGTGACTGAAAGAGAAGTTAGTGGAAGTACAAAGCGCCTGTGATATATTTGCAGGGCCACCTGTTTTTTCGCGATACGATTTACTCGGAGGTTAAACTTCAATATCCTGTGTGCACATTAGCACTCTTTATTCGACTATTGGCTGCTTGTCTTTGTGTAAGGACATTCTGTTTATGGTTGAGCCAATATAACTAAGTTTCTTCGATACCGACCGTAACTATTCAAACGATCCAATCACGAAAGTGATCCCGAGCTAAAGTGCATTGGAACACAACTTGCCCTGAAAACTTTTCGCGAAAAAATAGGTGCCCCTGATCATTTGTTTAGGAAACGAAGGAAACGTGACATGCAAGGAAGGTGCGTGGTTAGCCAAAGTTTTCAACCGATTATGTGCGAAGAGACGGACAGTACCTGCTGCTGGTTCTCTCGCTGCGTGGTGAGGCGAGCCTCGATGCACTGCCTCGTCTCCAGGAAGGCCTGTCTCTGAGCAAGCTCGCTAGGATAGTGCGTCAGAACCCCGGCCACGTTCGTGCAGCCCAGCAGGATCGCGTTCGACGCCAGCTGCAACACACAACGAGCAACACGTGGACGCTTACCTTCGAGCTCTTCGTGGCGAACTGACGGAATGGATTGAGCGCTCGCTCATCGCAAAAAAAAAAAAAAACTACGCAAAACCGGGCTCGACTCCTGGATTTTCGCACGTGGGAATCGTGCCGGACGGTGCCGCTGGTTCGGCTGGTTTTCTCGGGGATCTCCCGTCTCCCTTCCCCCTCCGTCCATGCATTCCGGCGCTGCTCCGAATCTACCTCACTTCACCTTCTTCTCTCCACGGTGAACTGTACACTTTTGAAAGCCTTGCTTATGTAGCGGCTCTTTAGAGGAGTGTGAAGTGAAACATTTTTTTTTTTTTTTTAATCGTTGTTTGCGCGTATTCGCGTATCTCGGTAAATATATGTTCTGTAAACACGACCTTTTGTTCGGGGAAAAAAAAAAAAAAAAAAAAAAACTATTATCTATAAGACTACGTTTTTACTTTTAACATATTAAGTACATTCATGGAGAAAAAAATCGTGAAAGTGGTCAAATATCACATTTTTGAAGCTTGCCTATGTAGTTTCCTTAAGCGGCAAGAGAAAAGTACAAACATACGGACGTAGTTTAATATGTGGGCTTTCATTGCATGTAATAAAATCCCACTGTTACAGATCTGATTTGCACAGTGTGGGATCACGGCGAAAACACTGCACGCCTTGCGCGTAGGAGCGACGAGGCACTAGGCGTGCGTGTTCGTGTGGCCCGTATCGCTCCTTCGCTTCTTGACCTTGGACGCGCAGGTTCACACTCCTCTTAACATCAGGGTCTTTAGAACTGATGGGGTTGAAGTGAGATGCGAGATGAGTATGGAGCAGCGCCGGAATGCTAGGGCGGGGGAAACGGGATATCCCCGAGAAAACCCGCCGACCAACTACATCGTCCAGCATGATTACCACATTGCGAAAATTTGAGAGCGACGCCGCCGGGAATTGAACCCGGTTCGCTTAGGTGGGAGGCGAGCAGCCTAACCACTACACTGCCGTGGTCCCAAAGCCCTACTCGTACGTAAACTGTGTATTCTTCCACAGTATGTAAAATTAACATTTCACGAATTTTTCGCTCTACAAGAAGTGACGTCTGTCTTTTCATGTTTCTAGAATACTTGAAGATAAAGTGACGAGTTCCCATCACTCGTCAGGCAAAGCATTTTTAGGGAAAATCGGTTGCAATGTGGCAAATAAGGGGCAGAAGGGAAACAGACAGACAAGTTCAACCGTCTTTCAGGGACTACATCAAAGGGAAAAACATATATTACTTGAAGACTTGAAAGACGATTTCAGTCTTAAGAGCCTCTTCGCTTGTCACAAAAGTGCACTGTTGGGTAAATATCTGCAGACATTCAATCACGTTTCGTTGGGAAGCATTCCTCATACCTATCATTTACAGGCTGCATGGTAGTGACCAACAAAATAAAAATTACAGTCCTTCATCCCCTCCTTGCCCAACGCAGCCATTCACTTGGGGTCGTAAATACCCATTCCTCTGCCTTTCCCTCTGTCGACGTCCATGCTTCATAAACCAGAACTCTTCTAGCTGTCTCTGTGACACACCCATCCGCTCTCCAAGACAACACCGCAACGATTCACTGTGTTTGTGCCTATTACAGCGAGCTAACATGCACATGCAGCTGGTATAAGCTATTCACGGTAAAATGAGCACTTTTGAAAGACCTGCTTAAGATCTACTTGTAGGCACGTTGTGTATTCTTACGCCTTATGTAATTTAAAATTGGCATGGGCATCATAACTTTATTCATGCATGGGTCAAGTGAAACTGTGACATTATTAGAAAACTAAATATTTTGCATATCAACATATCTACTAATTTTTACACTTCGTTTCCTAAAAAAAAAAATAACAGCAAGGGAAAGAAATAATTTAAGTTATCACATATGGTTACCTAAAACTTTTTATTCGACGTTAAGATATGGAACTACTTTCCATACATCGTTACCAACTTAACCGGGCGCATATATGCAGGCAGGGGCAGTTATTTTTTCTAAGATTGATTTCAAAAGTACTCACTTTAACGTGAACAGCCTTTAGCAGAGCCTCAGAGTGCCGAGGTCTCTCAGGTGAGCGAGCGATGAGGGAGGCGCCCATCGAGTTCGGCGTTCCAGAAAGTCTTAAGGTGAGGAATCCACAAAGGGGCGCAGAAGTAGCCAAAGACCCGATCTCAAGTAGGCTACGTTCTCCTCGAAAAAAAAAAAAAAAAAAAAAAAAAAAAAAGAAGAACTTGGCTCTTTACGTGGGAGTGAAAAGGGTTGGGAAAAAACTTGCGGTCCCTTTAACCGTCTGCCGCAGCAACCCTTCCCGCCACTATCGCTTTCCTCCGCTTCTTCCGGTGAAAGCCACCAGCGATGCGACGCGTCGTGTCGCTGGCATCGCAAACACGCGCCACTCGTCTCCCGCGGCCAGATTGATTCCCTCTTCTCCCTCCCAGTTAAACTGTCGTGAAAACTTCTCTACCGCCCTCACCCATCCTCCTTCTTGACGAAACTTCCGAAAAGCTGTTACAGCAGCGGCCTCGGAAACTCTTCCATCTCCCTTCGCGGCCTTGAATCCCTCCCCCCCCCCCTCCACCCTTCACCTTATTCCGTCCGAGAGTACACATAAGACTTTTCCCTCAAAGAACCGAGGCACGCCACCTCAAATGTATCTTCTCACAGATGGATTTCACCTGCCGAGAACGTCTCTTACTTGAATTCACATTCCTTTTAGACCATCTCACTCTATTTTTGTTACCACAGCAAGATCATTGACAGTAATTTAATGCTTATCACTAAGAATCTTGAAAAGTTCGAGAGTTCAACGACCTGCAGGCTAGACTGCGCAGTCGAAAGTATAAATATGCCGATATTAACTGCACATTGGTTGTCTGCTTTCACAGTGAAAGACGACGATTGGGCCAGAGTTCTCCAGGAGATGTCAAACACCGTGTGGACCAACGGCTTGAGTTCCATAAACACACGTGTTTTGAATTTTAGCTTGTCTCAAAATGAATCCTCAAATCCTTCAGGTCTTCTCTACTTATCACAGTTCATCCCACCCCTCACACACCTCCCTTTACCAACCACAACACCGAAGCCTGCACACAGACGGTTCCCCGAAGAACTCAACACTACGCGTCGAACATCTCGCATGCCAAGATATTACTCTACTTGGCGACCCTTTTCTTAGACAATCTCCCTGTATTTTGTTACCATAATTAAAGAATATGTAGTAATTCAATACGTACTGCACTCTCAAAGAAATTATTCGCAAATGTACTACGTGAGCGCAGTATAAGGTAGAGTGGGAAAGATCGAATGGTAAAGTTTTTCCCGTACATTCATGCAAGCGTTCCTACATTTGCTCAGGAAACAGTCAAGTGCGTAAGAAACTTCCCAGCTACCTCACTTACGCAAATGAGGTATATGTTCTATATTGCGATTAGTTAAGTGTCTTACGCAAGATATGTGCTTACCACGCTTACGCTAATGAGATATACGTTCTATATTGCACCAAGTTTTTATGTACTAAATATAAATTCATACAAAAATGTTAATTTGTTGTGAAGTTTATTACTGCTGTTCGTCCACATCTTACAAGTTCTACACATTATATAACTACAACTATGATTTTTTTCTCTTTTTAGTGCATTTGTAAGTAAAAGTTTGTTTTTAAAAGGTTTTTTTTACAGTTGATTTATTACAGTACTTAGTGTCAGACTTGTTTATGTCCAGAGCTACACACCCTATGTTGCGAAATATCCCTTCGTAGCCAGTATGCACATTTCCTTCGCCGATATCCTCGTGGCATGTTGGTAGCCTGATGGAGTAACACATGTCGTGCATGCCTTTTATACGCGTGAGACAGCTGAGTCGAAAGTCCACACATAAGAGCTGATTGGCCTCTTACCGACCCGATGTTCGAACTTGAGTCCGGCAGTAGGTTGATACCGACTACTTAGCTAGTCAGTAGTTGATTGAACACTTTCGAAAACCTTTGAAAATATTTCCCGTCTGAATCCACATTTATTTTAATTGTCACACTGTCTACTGTGATCATAGTTCAGATGGAAACGATGCCCTAAAAATACTTTCACTTCTTAACATTGTATCAAACGAGTAACATTTAAGTTGGTAGACAATAAGATTATATAATTTAATCTCAGTTCGTTTTGTGCGCAAAATTGTAAGAATTGCCGTGCATTCTACACATTCACTATGATGAAAATTCCGGTTTCATTAGATCGGCACATGATTATAGTGATCGGGCCAAAGGCAATGTAATGTTTACACAACTGGCAGAAGGATTAGAACTGAAGAGGCAGAGTAGAACGTACAAAATCATTGAGTTGGCTGCGTACTTCCTAGCCATCCAGTAGCGGTATAAAGGTTAGAGTGCGCATATCAGCTAGGCAGTAACCACGCTTCGGGTTCCAACATTGAACAGGTTCGTTGCCAATATCACTATCAAAACAAACAAGGCTAGACCATAGTATTTTTTTAAATTTTTTATAATTAAGTGCCTTTGAAAAATGTTAGACTTCCTCTGACCTAAGTTTACAGCAACTAGAATATACTTAACTTTTCAAAATATTTTATTCATATAAAAGGTTGGGTCTGTTGAAAAATGAGATGTAAACAAAATGCGTTCATCACTGCTAACAAAGTTATTTTGGCCGTGCTATCGTCAATGGGTGATTCAGTGATGGGGGGCATACGTAGAAAACGCGAAAATTGTTTTACTTCATCTTTAGTCTACGATTTCCTCGGCGATCACAACCGGCACAAAGACCACAGCGACGCGTCAGCCATGAGAAGAAATCCGAGGCAAGTGTTGAACAAAACAAGAAGAAATTATTCGGAAATTTTCCATACAATGTAAAAGCTTAACGAGAAAGCAGGATTGGTAATGCTTTCCCCCGTACATGCATTGTAGCGTTCCTACATTTGCTCAGGAAACAGTCCAACGCGTAGGGAAGTTCCCAACTTTTTGTATAAGCGACGCTAAACCTTCTTATGTCTGCAGCTTGATGTACGGTATTATGTAGTCTATTCACGATAAAGTGAGCACTTTTGAAAACCCTGCTTAAGATCTACTCATACGGAGTTGTGCATTCTTCCGCTTTCTGTAAAATTATCATTTCAATGGGCCTCGCACTTTATTTCTGCGTTGGTCAAGTGAAACTGAATTAACTAGAAAAGTAATTATTTTACAAATCTGCTCATTTTTACACTTCGATGCATTAAAAAAAATCAGAAAGCGAAAGATATAATTTAAGTTACCACAAATGATTACCTGACATTTTTTATTCGACGTTAAGGTATGGAACTACTTACCCTCCATCATTACCAACTTTACTGGGCGCATACCACCCAATGCGCCCGTTAAAATATATGCAGTTGGAGCAGTGATTTTTCAAGGTTAATCAAAAGTGCTCACTTTATCGTGAACAGCCTTTACGATATAGTGCATAGGTTAAAAACTCCCAATACATATTAGGAAGTTTACCAGAAAATGTTTTACAGTGTAGCGTCCACGGAATGCAACTGCTTGTTTCTGCCCCTGACGTAATATCGGCAACAGGCGAGGATGCGTGGGCCGCCGTATAATCCGTTCTTTTCTGGCCGTACGTTGCAGGAAGGTGGGCTACACGTCATTTAAGGCGGGGGATTCCTGGCGGAGAGAAGATTAAACTCGCCGACAGGATGCGCGGCCTGTAGCACAGCGTAACAACCGCCAACTCCGTGAAGGGTTGGGCTGTACAGAATGTATGTGAGGCCGTGTCCGAAATAACAAATTAGCTATTTTGTAGTTTGTCATTTCGTAAGTTTTAATTCGGACATTGTCAACAGTCATTTGTTTAGCACTCGCGGCAACACATTAACAGCAAAACTTATTTTTATCTAAATTGAATCCTTAAAACGGACGTAATATTTCTACAATCATCACTGGTATGCTACGAACAGATTCATAAATCAGAATATAATAAATTAAGCAATTACTACTTTAAAACAATTTTGTTACGAAATGTTTAAAAAAAAGCACAACGCTCACTTACTTTTCAAAACATGCCTAGTGTATTTGTGAACAGTTATTTGATTAAAAAAAAGTTTTAATTACGTATTCGCATATGTGTTTTAAATGTCCAATCCAACATGGCGCTGATTTAATAATTTTTTATTTTTGCTAACATCCGCTAAATACAAAAATACAAAATACCAAATTACCAAATACGTCACCATTTTTGTATACAAAATCGGATCACGTAATCTGCCTTTTCAAACACGGCCTTTTTTTAGACCGACAAACTACGGCGGCAGCTTAATCACGAAGAAAGGAGGACCTATGGTCTAAAGTGAACCGTAAACATCTCTGAAGTTGGACCTGAAGAAGCACTAGTTTATTACAAATACTAAAGAAATTATTTAAGACAGAACACCGATGTTTATACTGATAATTGTGACACGCGGATTGATTATCCCATCTTTTAAATCCCAAGTCTACTGCAGTGTCATATAAATTAAGTTTAAAATGAAGGCAATATAAATTATTATTTCCATGAAATAATTCGATGACAGCATCAGAGTATTTGTAATAAACTAGTGTTCCAGTCCAACATCAAAGATAAGCGCCAAACGATGCACTTTAGAACATAGGTCTTGTATGTTTACACCTTCTTTTTTTCTTGAATAACCTGCAGCAGAATTATGTTTGACCTAACTTAGATACACCCTGTATACACGATTTGGAGGAGTTTCACCTCTCTCGTGTCGGACTTACCAGTTTCACGCCACAACTTATATTTTATGAGGTGTATAAATATTTCAACACTACAGGTGCATTAATTATAGCATCCCAAAAATTGCTCAGTTGTCAGACGTTCACTGCGTCAATTATTTTCCCAGTGGTGATTGCCAAGAATAAATTAAGTGATAATTTTGGACAAGCAAATAAATACGCAGGCGATAAAAGCATATTTGGTAAAACCAAACTGACTTCTGGTTCGTCGTTGTTTGGTTTCTTATGGCTTGATAATCAGGAAGGGAGCAGTCATGGCCTGTGTCAATCGCCTGGGGCTATCTCGAAAAAAAAAAAAAAAACTGTTTTAAAAAAGAATTTTCCATGAGCATGGATAAGAAAAGAAATCAAGTTTTAAGAACGTTGGCTGACGAAGTTATTAAAAAAAGTGTCGATACAACAACCCCCACCCCTTCACAACTGCTACGACCGGGCTGTCATAACTCGTTCGGTTACTATTAACAGCAGATTTCTATACTACTACTAGGTTTATTGTAACTCAAAGTTTTTATTAACAAATTCACAATCGGCAAGTAATTTCCAAGGAGCCGTGCGTGTAAAATAAACATCCCCTGAAAATGGTGTTCCGACACTGTTTTAGCGGAAGGAAGTGGGTGAATGGAGAGGGGATGAGGGAATAGGGTCACTACAAAAATACTCCTTCAATTAAACTCTGTCAAATTCTTTGTAAACGCTACAGTTATCTCAGGAAATAAGTAAAATCCAGGCATAATAAATTATAACAACCATAGCTAATTGAAAGTTTGAATACTCGAGCCAGAAGATCTCGTATTAGTAATTGGGGACAATCATCGCCTTGGATATCAAAGGTGTGAATGCGGACTCTATAGGTCGTATACTATCTAAATTAGTGTACAAGATAAACTTAAATTTATGTAGTTAAGTTTGATAAATTGTACAGTTTGAACAAATACCACAAAGTTGGGTGAAGGAAAGACACTTACCTGTACTAATGTGTTTTAACATCCCTAGCGTTGAAATCGATTTCAAGTGGTTCACATTTAACTACGTTAACCTGTAACTTTCATCACAGAAAAATTTGATCAAGAAAAGGTACAATGAGACTGGCTTTTTGCGTACTACACATGAAAATTGGTAGCCTTAACTTCACACCGATTTCGATCCCGGTTAGCTTACACATTCAGAGAAAACTAAATATTATAACAATGTAGGCTTAAATAACCGCCATTACGTTTCTGGGACTGAATTACAGTATAAACCATATAATGAACGCCAATATAGAATCCACTAAAAAATTAGAGCTATAAAAAAGTCTGTCGGCCAGTTTTATATGTGCAAGATTATTAAAAAGTGTAATGAGAAATTAGGGTATAACTTGATGATAACCTGGACTTAAAAAAAATATATTTAGACGTTTTACTGCATTGTAAAATATTTCCCCGCAAATTTCTTAAATTGCAGTAAATATTTTAACCTATACATACAATAGGATATTTATAATACAACCGGGTACAAATATAGAAATTTTAAGCATTGCTTCTATACGAAGTTAGGATTATAAACATTTGATACTTTCCTGAGGGAATGTAGGAAAGTTGTCATAGATGCATAGAGGAAACAAAAGTACTATTTATGATTTCTTGATATCCGTATACACTGATGTGGTAAATTCGCAAACAATTTCTTTGAGTGTGTCGTGTCAGACAGCAAAGACTCTTCAGTTCGGACAGGGCAAAAGTGCGAAGATATGGTTCTCGTATTGTTGTAATAGGTATAGGACTATTTACGTGTTGTTTCAGTATAGGATGTTCGTGTTTAATTCAGCACTACGTAATGCCCTGGTTAGGTTATATTTACCCCATTTTGTATCCCTTCCGCTATACGCAGAATTATGTCTGGCTGCCGGTTAGGAAAGAGTAACTGGCATTGAAGTTATTTTGAGATTGTTCATATACACTTCATGCCCGCTACCATTAATTTCCCGCGGGAATTGAAGTATGGGCTATTCACGGTAAAGTGAGCACTTTTTAAGGCCCTGCTGAATTTCTCCTTTTATTTTATTTCGATCTTTACCCCACTTTTTGAGACAAACATTGCAATGTGCATAATAAACTTAGTGTATATATTTCATATCTCTCAAAAGTTAACGTCTGAGTTTGCAATAAAATATATTTATCAGGAGTTAGTGCCTTTTCGTAGGGTCTTAAAAAATGCTCACTTTACCGTGAACAGTCTATAACATTTTCAGCGCATCTTCCCTCCAAGAAAGTCCGAAAACACTTTGAATAATGTGGTGCAAACGAGTGAGTAAATGAGGATATTTGGACGGCTCTTAAAAACGAGATCTTGAGAGCCGATGAGGGTAATTGAGGTGAGTATGGAGCAGAGCCGGAATGAAAGGGCGGGGAACGGGAGATCCCCGAGAAAACCCACCGATCAGCGGCATCGTCCGGCACGATTTCCACTTGCGAAAAATGCGGAGTGAACCGGCCGCGCATTGAATCCGGTTCGCCTTTGTGGGAGGGAAGCAGTCTAACCGCTCAGCCACCGTGGCCCCAGGTACAAAAGAGAGGTATCTTCAGTACCGCTCCAAATAAAAGACTTCTGTACTCGACGAAAGATCAGACGAAATCAGATGCACTGCAACATTATTTTTAAGGTAATAAAGAAAATTACACACTATAAACAATTTCTGCGAATTTATTTACTCTACAAGTACCATATAATTTAAATTTTCTCCTTCGTAATAACGAAAAACGCGGAGGATTCTGTTATAACCTCCAATCAAGTGTAGTTTCAAGTGATTTCTAAACTACAGAAGGTGCCTGCCAAATTAAGATCAGTGAAGTATTACTATGGTGTATTTATGGTAAAGTGAGCACTCTTTAAGGCCCTTCCAATAGGCATTTACCACTTACAGAGTATTTTATGGTAGCTTCAGACGTTAACTTTTGGTAGTGGTGGGAAGTATGCATTACGTTTATCAGTCACATGACAATGTTTATATTAAAAAGTGGTGGAAAGACAGCAATTGGTTAAAAGGAAAAATTTAGCACGGCCTTAAAAAGTGCTCACTTTATCGCGGATAGACTACATCACAAAAAAACCACGACTAACACAAAATTCACGGTATAGCAACGATAGTACCCTCTAACATACAAGATGGTAATAATTAGGTGGGGGGGGGGAGGAACAACATTTTTGGGCACCATCAAGTGTATATTTGTGAACAGGATACATAAAATACGTCATTTTACTGGACGCGACACTAGCAAATTCCCATGCATGCCTATGATATTTCCGCACGTACCTGGTTCATATATTTTCATATATAACAGTGTAAAAATGCCATTTTTTAGCTATATTGAAGGTCATGCAAATAACGTTTCCTATGTGCCTAATGGCCTAGTACAATTTCGTTATCGTCTGAGATTTTTTTTCCGTAGGTAAACCCATAGTGGGCACATTTCGTTATATAAAAAAAAAACACCCCTAAAACACGCTGCTACGCTTTTCAAGCGCCAGCTAAACGACCACTGAAAATCGCATAATCACTATAACAAAATATTGTAGGCTGTTCGCGGTAAAATGAGCTCTTTGGAAAGCCCTGCTTAAGATCTACTTGTATTCACGTTGTGTATTATTCCACCATACGTACAATTGACATAGCCAAGGGCCTCATCACCTTACACGTACATCGGTCAAGTGAAATTGAGAAATTATTACAGAACTACATATTTCACAATTCGCTCATTTTCAGTATTGTATGCGGTAAAAAAAAAAAAGAAAATTAAAAAGCTAAATGAATTATTTAAATATTCTACAAATGTTTATATAACACTTTTAATTCAACGCTGATAAAGGCTTTTCATCGTAAACTGAGCACTTCTGAAATCAACCTTAGAAAAATGTAATTGCCCCTGCCTGCACATATTTTAACGGCCGCACTGAGTGACGTGTGCTCAGTAAAGTTGGTAACGATGGATGGGAAGTAATTCCCATATCTTAAAGTCGAATGAAACGTGTTAGGTAACCATTTGTGATAACTTAGTTATTTCATTCGCTTTGTGTTTTTTTATTAATCCACCAAAGTGCAAAAATGACCAGATTTGTAAAATATTTACTTTTCTAAAATTTTCACAGTGTCACTTGACCGATACATGAAAAAAGTGATGAGGCCCATGACAATGATAATTTTACATAAACAGCAATAATACACAACGTGCATACAAGTCGATCTTAAGCAGAGCTTTCAGAAGTGCTCATTTTACAGTGAACAGCCTATACATGGAATTATTTTCTCTTTGTCGCTACCAACTTAACTGGGTGCACGCCAGTAAGTGCGCTTGTCAAACCGTATGCAGGAAGGCGCAGCGACATTTTTCAACGGTTTATTTCAAAAGTGCTTCGCTTCACCGCGAACAGCCTGTAATTCGTAATCACTGGCACGCCACCGCCATTTTACATCACTGGGACGCTACTCCCTCAGCGCGGGGGTAGATCGGTCTCTTGTGAGGGACCTTGGCCACCCAGTTAGTTGTCAGTTAGCTTGCGGAGGCGAGGAGAATCTAATCCCCTCCCCCCTCCGCAAACATACTTCATGCTGCAAAGCTAGCATTCTTTTACAGGATTCCCAGGGTAGCGCCTGGGAGCTGTTTCCATAGCTGAGTTTTACTCTCTTTTTCCCTGTCACTGGCACGGAAGTAGACTTGTGCCGTTTTTTAACCAGCTGCGGCGCCTTGTTCTCCCACGGCTCCTGCGAAGCACGCTACCAGGCGAGCACGTCCGTTATTCTGGTTGCAGGAGCGTGTTTCAGCAGGCGTCTACTTCGTCTTGTCGAGGCAGGGATTAAAAGGGAAAGCACTAAATCCATCACGGTTACCTGACCGCCGTTGTGGATTTCCAGACAAGGGAAGACATACGCAGATTTTTTTTTTTTTTTTGGATTTGTAGAAGAAAAAATAATTGCAACTTGCAAATTTCTTCAAATATCCTCAGGCACAGAGAATTAAAACTCCATTTTTTTTGCATCCTGTTTTCGGATAAAGCCGCCAAATTTGGCTACTTTTTTATCAGTGTACCAAAACCATTGTATTTTTCTTAAGAAGAATAAAATGGTCAGGTTTATGAAAAATATGTTGGATATTATTTTAACATAGAATTTTAGGTGTGATTTCACTAAATAGCAGTCGAGTTAACTTAAAAGAAAAGAAAAAACACTGTTTTATTTAACGTAAAATGCTATGATGCTGATAACGTAAGAAAGATTTAAAGAAAATGTTTCCTTCAAACTTAAATTCCTTATTTCACACACAAAAATTATTTTTATGGTATTAAAAATGTCGGTAATGCCTCTTGAGATTCTCTCCCCCCCCCTCTCTCTCTATCTCTCTCTTTCTCTCTCTCTCTCTCTCCACACACACACACACACAATCTCTCTCTCTTTCAATATTCCTTCAATGTTACAAATATTTGCAGGTAAGGGCAGCTGTTAATAAATTAATAATTAATGTTCTTATAGCAAAGTTCGACGGTCAGTTTGGTTTTACCTACCGCTCAAACATGGCAATGCAAAATACAGCCTGCATCTGTGTACTTCCACATATTGCACGAATTATGATATTCACAATTCCAGCAAATTTGTAAAATATTAATTTCATAACACTTTCATGCTTATTTGTTTTTATTGGTACATGCCCGTCCTTCCTCCCCCAAATAGAAGAATTAGTTTTACTTTTCTAAAAAAAAAAAAAAAATCCTTCTAAGATATTTAGCGTGTTAAAGTTGGCATTTGTGACGGGTATGTAAACATTGTAGTATTCTATAAATAGCAAGCGTCGCTTCGTCGCCTTCTATGCCGCTGTACTTAAAAGCGAGACGTTAAACAAAGCAAAAATCATTTATAAATTATTGTGTTACATGCAAAAATAAAATTAACGTTTTTGAAGTCACATGACTTAAAAAAACTGCTTACGAAAAAAAAAATCTTAGTGGTTTTCAACCATCTATCAACGAATACCTTAAGAAATATTGATAAAGGAGACAGCTTACATGGCAACAAATATACCAGTTCTGCTTTAATTTAAAAACAGATAGAAAATTTAGGATTTTAGTTTATCAACAACAGAGAACCTTTCGTGTCGAAAAGTCTCTATCACAAAGATCTATAGTAGGTATGACAAATGCGTTAGTAACGCGGATGAGTAAATTAACTGTATAGAAACAACTCATAATATTTTACATTTCAAAAAAAAAGGAACACACACAATATCAACGTGTATGCAGCAAGAGAGAGTGAAACTGTGTTCTCATTTGGAACAGCAAATTTTTTTTTTCCCGGCAACGAAACTGTTATCCTAGAAAAACAGTCTAAATTCCTCTGCGTCTGTAAGAGATTCGATTACTGACTCTCAAAATTGTATTTTCAATAGCTACGGTATCCTCTTACTAATTCTTGCTAAAAAAAAAAATATTGGAAAATGAACACGGTATTTATTTTGAACAAGGGGCCTGGTTAGACGAACGAGACGCTGCTGGAGAAAGAACAATATCCGACTACACTGGCGTTCTTTATTAAAAACCAACATAGGCGTATTTTATTTATTTCTACTGGGAATACGGAGAAAGGAAGGAGGGTGCGTGCGTGCGTGCGTGCGTGCTTGTCAAAGAGAAGGAAAGTATCCGCTCTACAAAAACACGCGCATACTTCCGGTGAACAACGGAGAGAAGGGTACAGATGAGAGAGGAAAAAAAAAAAAGTCTTGCGATTCCGTCTGGGATCTGGCAATAAAACAACTTCATTTCTACATTTCTCCGCGTTACCATACTATCGTATTTCGATAAAGGGGGGTATCTTAATCGAACGAATTTCTTAACAATAACAATACAGTGGGGCCTCAATAACTCGGACGTCAAAAATTCGGACCGTCCATGATCCGGATTCGATTGCACTGTACATAAAATACGACAGCCTGTGCATGCAATACTGTACATACATAATGATTTTTTTTTTTTCTGTTATTGAAACACGTAAAAATTTTACTACATTAGTGGTTTTATTCATCCGCTCCACTTCTGTAACCAACAGAGTGAATTATGAACGATTTTAGCAAGGTTTTTTTTTTTTTTACGTTGAAGACGTCTATTGGTTCATTTCGAAAATCCGGACAATTTGATCATCCGGAAGGGGCCCGGTCCCAATTAATCCGGATTATCAACGCTCCACTGTAATAGGAAATTTTGTGCAATTCTTTTTCAGTTTTACAGTTGAATATTTTAAAAATCGATTAAAGAATAACCGGATTTGCAGAATGCTAACTGTAATTCACCTGGTAGACAATGTCCGACAGGTGATTATCAGATATCTGAATGTAGCCCTTTCAGCCTTGCGTTCATTTATATTGATAACTATTCTGTAGAAAATTATTACCGATTCACAAACTTATCTAAAGATCTCGCGATTGAGTTCTGCAGCTACCTTCAGCGTACACTGAAAAATATTTTTCGAGTTTTTAAGAAAAATCCTTGAAAACCCAGTTGCCAATAAGAAAATCCTTTGTGGAACTAGAAGCAGTTTTCTTGTAAAATATGCAAAACATATGTTTATAATATTACAAATGATAGGCTTGTATTACAACTTACGTTATTAAGAAGTGAACATAAAATTATTTATTTTCTTCTATAAACAATTGACAAAACAGAAAAAGGGGAAAATTCTTTTTAAATATAATTCACGAAAAAAATGTACACCTTCAACATGGAGTCTAGAACACACGTCCCTCGACCTTTGCGTTAACATTTCTTACCCTTAACCGCAAGACCAATTTTACTTACAGTCGTAATAATTATTTTTCCATCGAATATACCAATAAATAAGTACAAAATATTAAATACAGTGGTTTGGTTAGTAACAACGCATTTATTTCGTTTTAAGTGTTCTGTGTAGATCGGAAACATTAACATTGAGAATTCATCCGTAATAGCTAGGGATAGGAAAACTTCGAAAGTTCAATGACCTATAGGCTAGACATGTGTAAACTCGAGCCTCAGATGTTTGTTCATCGGCTGCTGCCCCACAGAGTAGCCAGTGTTACTTCACTACTGGCAGTATGGCACTCGCTACTTGTTTCCCTGTAAGTCTGCTATTGGCTCACAGTCGTCCAGGGCGTGTCTAATAAACTGCGATCCGATTACAAAGTCCACTTCAGTGTACACGTGTTTGACGTCTATCTCGTCCTGAAATGAACTCGCGAAATGTTCCTATCCATAGTAACAGCGTCACGTATTTTTAAAATTGTAGTTGTTTGATTACAATTATTTGAGTTATTTAAGTGTTTTTACGTTATTCAAACTTGCAAACACATTTTTGCATGCAACTACACTTTACATCGCTCCTAGATTTGCACGAAACATCTATACCTATACGGTTTTACGTTATTCAAACTTGCAAACACATTTTCGCATTCAACTACACTTTACATCGCTCCTAGATTTGCACGAAACATCTATACCTATACGGTTTTACGTTATTCAAACTTGCAAATACATTTTTGCATGCAACTACACTTTACATCGCTCCTAGATTTGCACGAAACATCTATACCTATACGGTTTTACGTTACTGAGTGTCCGACATTTTGCTCGAGCTCGTGAATTCAGGTCAGTATAGTACAAACATTTAATGAGGTCTATATTAGAAACCCGGCTCTCGAAGTTTTTACACACGAGTAATTTTACAAGATAATTTTTAGTACTTCTACAAACATTTGTAATATTACCAACAGTTTCTCAGTAAAAATTACAAATATTTTACAGTGCACCATGAATAGAGTTAGCTGGCCGAGGGAGTGGAGGGAAGGATACAAGGTAGCGTGTTTTACAACATTCCTACCACCGACAAACCAAGAATAATTTTAACACATTTTTCTATACTTCGCACAATTTCCTCGATTCCGCTGGCATATTTATTGCCATGTGTGATTTTGCTGTTAGCGGCAACTCTTAATACTGGCAACAGGTAGTTGGAAAAGTCTTTAGTTTGCGAATAATCCGCATATACTCGTTTCCCCGCTAACTATCTGCACGGCCTTCAAGTTCCTGTGTCGACAATAAAGTGTTTGACAGGGTAGGGGATGGGGGGGGGGGGGAAGGACTTGTTATTCACAGATTCCCCAGGGTTTCATTTAAGTTTCTCGTGCAGCAGACAAGTTTTGACATAACAATTCTGTTCGTGTTTCAGGCTACCTGAAACTATAATTGCTGTGTGGGGCACTTCAAATATTTCTGAAGTCAATCTGCTGAAAGGTACGTTGATTCTGTAGTGCGGACAGGTTGCTATGCTAGTTTCATGTACCGCAATAACACACGACATGACTATAAGACATATACTGTGTCGATATTGCCGTTAATACTAATTTGATTTTTTGTTAACTTTGTGGCATTGGTTAAGTTGATATAAACTCAGGAATTTGCTGACCATTAACCATAGCCGAAGCTGATTGCATTGTTATTTTTGCATAGGTATTTACATAATTTTGGTGGAAGTCTGTAAACAATTTTCTTGCGTATATATTAATTGTTTAATATTGTGCGTCTGATTATTTTTCGTTAAAAAAATTTCACGTGTAATTTTTTTTAACCTACAGTTGTTTTTATCGTAATGAGCTCCGACAGTATAGACAGTTAAACACATTTTTGAGAGTAATTTTCAGATGTTACGAACAACTAACCTGTTCGCTGCCCCTACAATGAGAACAGCTTTGGTTGTTGCTTCCAAACAGATCAACTTGGAGATTATTTGTTTACGTTGAACAATATTTCGTTCACACAACTCAACTGTTGTTGCACCAAACATCCACATAGGTTCCCTTGAAACAAATAATGTATTTAAAAATAATGTGTTGTGCCAACTCCTGTTTGGTTGTTTCCACGTCACCAGCAGTATTTGGTACACGTTCACTAGTACATGATCAAGTCTTCATGCAGTTGTCAAAAGTTTCATGCAGACCATGGTATGGGTTCAAACAACTAGTTCCTTTGAAACTGAGCAAATGTTTCGTTGGCTGGAACAAATTTAGCTTTGTAAGAACGAAATCGAAATGACGACACTGCCGGCTTCCATTTGGTTGACTACACTTTGACCAAGTTATTTGGGAGATTTTATTCGATAATACACCTCGAGCGTTCGTATACCTACGATATATGTGATATAGTCTATTCGCGGTTTCTCCGCACTTTTTGAATCAAACCTTTGGAAAACTACCCTATGTATTACATATTTACTTATTTCCTAAATATGCCGTGTATCACAACCGTTTTATACCTCTGTTAACATAAAAGTATGGAATTTTTCATTAAATTTAAATTTTATTTATATTTTATTTATAAATTATAACATTTCATTTGCAATAAATATGAATAAAAACAGTGATGAAATCTGTGTGTTGGTAGCGCCCAGTAAGAAATAGTTCTTATACAAAATATTGTTACTACTGAGTGCGCACGAATTCGGTGCGTTGTCATTTGGTGTAATTTTCTAGACTTAGGTAAGCTTAGTTTACACAAGGCGGAAAAATATCCTGGAAGCAGAACTTTAGCAGAGCTTCAGAAAAGTGTGAAGTAAACGTGAATTAATTATTAATAGGATATCAGTAGTGATATCAGTAAAGGTGGCAAAGCGTACTGTTGGCATAAACAATATTGACATCACTACAAGTGAAATAAATATGAAAATATATAAAAGTGAATATACATGTATGTACAACGTGTATAGAGCTTCACTGTTAGTTACAGATGCATCGCCGCAGCACTAACGTGGTACGATTCACAGTGATGAGAAAAGTGTCAGACTTTGCAGTAATAGTTTCATGGCTCGAATATCAGCTGGATCGTAAAGTTCTTTCACTCTTTTCCATATTGCGTATTATGACTTAACATAGCGCTAGTACCTAAAACGGAAATAGTGATTATTTTACATAATGGCTTATAAAAAGGATTTACCACACAAGCTTTTTTTTTTTTACATCAAATCGGTTGTTTCCATTAACAGAATTGCTTTTCTCATGTGATACGACGGAGTGGAATTTCGCCAAAACACTGTAATATTTGGTTACACCAAAAAAAAAAATCTGCTCGACGCTATTTAAGAATGTAATTTTGTTGACAGGGGCAAAATATTGTTTGTCCCAAACATTACTTTCTCTCGTTTTAATGAACAGTCAGTCTAGTGTGTTACAGATACAGGGATTTCCACAACGGTATGTTTTCCGTAGTATAATTTTCTGTCCGAATACAGTTCCCTCGTAAGTATACGTTGGGTCTAATTGCCAATTTCGCCGTCCGTCGTCACAGAGGCCCAATCAAACTCGTACGAAATTGCGCGACTTGATTTAAACTGTCAAACCAAGCTCCGGGATACGCCCTACGTATGTCGCCGAGTCCCGCGAGATTGCCTTAATTATGGCTCGCGCGACGCGACGTCCCTTCAGCCTCGCGATTCACACGAGGAATGGACCAGTAATATGCGCCTTGCATCTCTGTGTGCGACTCCCAGAGCTCCGGTCGACGAAACGAGGGACATCGCACAACTTGTGTGCGATGTTTTCATTACCCCCACGAACGCACTAGCTCGATGAAATTGGTTTAAAAACTCTTCATGGTAAAGTGAGCAATTTTGAAAAAAATTATCCGGGAAAAAAATCCTTGCTCATAACTATATTATGCTACAGTATACACTGATGTAGGATGTTCACGGTAAAATTAGCGCTTTTGAAAGCCCTGCTAAAGATCTACTTGTAAGCACATTGTGTATCCTTTCACCATATGTAAAATACACATTGCAGTGGACCTGATCACTTTATTCGTGCGTCAGTAAAGGGAAACTGTAAAATTATTATAAAAGTATATATTTTATGAATTTCATAATCGACAAAGTTATGCACATTAAAAAAAAATTCTGAAATAAAAATAAATCATTGTAGTATTGAAAAATGTTTACTGAACACTTTTAATTTAACGTTAAAGAACGGAACTACTTTCCCTCCGCCAATACCAACTTTACTGGGCGAATGCCACTACGTGTGCCCGTTAAAAATACACGCAGGTAGAGACCGTGACATTTTTCAAGGGTTGACTTCAAAATTCGTCACTTAATCGTGAACAGCCTTGAACGGCTATCCACCGTAAATTGAGCACTTTTAAAACCAACATTATGAAATGCCAATGCTCTATCTGCATGGATTTTAACGGGCGCACTGAGTGGCATTCGCTCAGTAAAGTTGGTATTGGCGGAGGGAAAGTAGTTACGTTCTTTAACGTTGAATTAAAAGTGTTAAATAATCATTTGTGAATAATGAAAAGATTAATTTTGATTTATTTTATTAATCCATGTATGTGAAAGAAAGAGCGAATTTGTAAAATATTTACTTTTCCAATAATTTCGCTGTTTCACTTGACCGACGCGTGAATAAAATGATCAGGCCTATGACAATGTTAATCTGACAAACGGCGGAAGCATACACAATCCGCATACAAGTAGATATTAAGTAGGGCTTTCAAAATTGCTCACTTTAACGTGAACAGCCCTTACGCAAGTTCGTAGTTGTGTTGACTGCGAATTAATAAAAAAAATAGTTCGTAACACTTGATGTATGACGAGTGTAGTGTTTATATTTATGGCCACAGCGTTAGTGTTATTACAAAGTGCTGTATAAATTCACATGTACGTAACACAATAACATTCCTAATACTTCCACTGTTTCAGTTGGTTGGCGCATGAATATGGCATCCAGGCCGAAGGCAATGCTAATGCTGCGTTAAGCAGAAAGATACAAAATGGGGAAAGAAAGTAGATCTTGAGCGGAGATTTCAAAATTGCCATATTATAGGCTGTTCACTATAAAATGAGCACTTTTGAAAGCACTGCTTAAGATCTACTTGTAAACACGTTGTGTATTACTCCGCCCTATGTAAAGTTAACATTGCCATAGGCCTCATTACTTTATCCTCACTTTATTCATGCGTTGGTCATATGAAACTGTGAAATTATTAATAAAGTAAATACTTTACAAATCTGGCCATTTTTACACTTCGATGCATAAAAAAAACAGAAAGCGAAAGATATAATTTTAAGTTATCATAAATAGTTACTTAACACTATTTGTTCGACGTTAACATAGGGAACTATTTCCTATCCATTGTTACCAAGTTTACTAGGCAAATGTCACTCAGTGCGCCCATTAAAATACATGGATGCAGAGTCAGAGAATTTTTTTCTAAGGTTCACTTCTAAAATGCTCACTTTATCGCGAACAGCCTCTATCACTGAACGTTATATACTCGTCCAGTGTCTGTTCCTCACAGAAACTCTGTACATTTCCGGCATTAATGAAGCGCAAATCTGGATCACAGGAATAAACTTAGGTTAGATAACGTTAGGTCACATTATCCAGTAGAGTTGTCGTAGGGTGAACAACATGTTCGTGGCTGCTCTCTCGCCAGAATCTGCCAGCGTCTTGGGACCACGCCGGAAAAAAACGGTTTCGTGGTGACCAACAAAATTTCGTCGGTTGCAACAAAACTCTTTTGTCGATAGCGACATCACAAAATATTTTCTTGCGCCAACGAAAGTTTTTTTTTTTTTTTTTTTTGTCATTCCAGTATTTACTGGCAACTACAGAATGACGTTTGGGATCACCAACGATTGAAAACAGAAATCAACCTCGCCACAAGCGTGACCCGAACACTAAACCTCTCAGATCTAACCCCAGAGTGTCAACAGCTGTGCCACCTTGCTCGACATTAACGTACTGTCTGGAGTATGCACACGACGTAAAATTTAATATGCGACACTGGCGCACACACAGCGTGCGCTTGACCTCGCGGAAAGTTAATTTTCTGGAATCATGCACGTGTAACATTTACTTCTTTAGAAGACAGGCATGATATAAACGATGTTATCGAGAATGTACCTCACGAGTTAGTTCGTAACCCGATGCAAAGAAACAAACACGGACAGATACAACGTCGTGGCCAGGCAGGAGGTGGCCACTTAGAATCTGCCAGCCGGAGCGCAGGCACAGAATATGGTGCGTGTTGTTTTGTAGTTGCGGCGACATTTTATTACTGCGGCTGACATGATATTGCCGCCAACTAAATGTTTCGGTGGCTACCAGTAAGTATCATTAGTAAACAAATATGTCAGTGAATACTAAATAGCGTTGGTGCATGCCAAGTTACGTGTTATTGGGCACCACAATCAGGTTTTTTTTTATCAGCAACAAAATTTCGCCTTGGAAAGCATCAACCGGATAGTTTTTGTAGGCACTAAAAAATCTTTCATTTCAGTGCAGAGAAAGCGAGAGGCACAATAGGCTATTCATGGTAAAATTGGAACTTTTTAAAGCCCCGCCTGAAATCTACTTGTATGCACGTTGTGTATTATTCCGCCTTATGTAAGATAAACATTGTCGTGGACTTGAGCACTTTACTCGCGCATCGGTCAAGTGAAACTGTGAAATAATCTGAAAAGTAAATATCTAACAAATCTGCTGAGTTTTACACTTCGGTGCATTTAAAAAAATAAACAGAGAGCGAAAGAAATAATTTGAGCTATCAGAAATGGTTACCTAATACGTTTTATTCGACGTTAAGATACGGAACTACTTCCCATCCATCATTACCAACTTTATTGGGCGCATGTCACTCAGGGCACCCGTTGAAATATGTACAGGTAGGAGCAGTGACGTTTTTTCTAAGGTTGATATCAAACGTGCTTACTTTATCATGAAGGGCATTTAGAAGCGCGACGGGACTATGGCAGCTCAAGTGCGGCCACCGACAGCAACCGGACGCGTCCCCAGGTGAATGATAGGTGGATCCTAACATAGACTGAAGATGAGGTAGACCGATCTCGCTGGCTACGCATAGCCAATCTCCGTGTATCAACACTGAACTGCTTTTATGCCAACACGGCTAGCAAAAATGGCGTGAATTGGGTCTGAGGTTAGAACACTGTTTAGTAAACAAGTGCTTTTGAGATATTTTTATGCCTCCTCTAACCAATTCGCAGTGCTTTTTGATTACTTTCAAACTGGCAGAAGTATTTTATTAATATAGTAGTACTTGTAATTTAAAAATTAACATATAAAAAAAAAGGTTCATCACAGTTGACCATGTAACTTTGACAGTTGTGTATGATTGGGGTAGGTCAATGTTGGGTACATGAGTAGAAGACGAATAAGCGGTCTACCTCATCTTTAGTCTATGGATCCTAAGGCTCTGGGAATATTGGAATGCCAGTCGGTGGACCAACTGGCCGGTGCCCAAGCGTCGTCGTCGCAGACCTACGTAGCTCAGCACGAGGTGGCAAAGCGCATCGGGCCTGAGGCCGTGTCCGTATTGGCAGATTTGTAGACAAAATGATCACGTGACCCGATTTTCTATAGAAAAATTGTGACATATTTAGTAATTTGGTATTTCGTATTTTGTGTCCAGCGGATGTCAGCAAAAATACAAAATGACAAAATCAGCGCCATGTTTGTTTTTACTTTAAAAACACATGCGCGAATGCGTACATAAAATTACTTTTGAAACAAATAACTGTACATAAAATACATTAGGCATGTTTTAAAAAGCAAGTATGTGCTGTGCTTTGTGTACAAGGCGCAAACAAATTTAAAAGTCGTTATTACATAATTAATTTTCTTATTTACTAACGTATTCGTAGTATTCCAGTGACGATTACAGAAATATTACGTCTGTTTTAAGCATTAAATTTTGATAAAAATATTTTGCACTGTTAATGTAATAATGTGTTACCGCGAGTGCTAAACAAGTGAGTGTCGACAACGTCCGAATCGATACCTACCAAATTACGAATTTACAAAATCACGAAATAACGAAATTTGTCAATTCGGACTCGGCCTGAAGAAGCCCAACTATCAATGCCGTAGAGCCGGGGGGGGGGGGGGGGGGGTAATCTGGAAGTGCTTGAACAATGCGAAGTGTAGCGAACCTCACTGCTGGGTCCCACGGGCTGTGCACTGCGGATGCGTGATGAACGGAACAGTTGTGTATCGGAACTCGGAAGCAACGTCATCAGCCTTTATCCTGGGCCAGCGGCTAGCCACTATCACTGGTAGATCCAGGACGTCCCGTCGAGCTATTTTTATACCTCACCAGTGGCCGTCGGATTATTTGCGGGGAGAGGAGGGGGTGGCTCCACTGTCTTGCTCTCCCACCTTCACCATCGGTATGGAAGAGCGAAGATGGAGGTAGGTGCCATGACTGAGCTGCCCAGTTTTCCGCCACAATCGACGAAAAGAGGGGGGGGGGGGTAGGGGGCTGCATCCCATTTGCTGCTGTCAATATTATTATGCTAGTTCGCCAGCGCGGGAATATTGGCAGCAGTTCGGCAACCGGACAAACTTGCTTTGTTCGTTCGTTTGTCGCCCCAAGGGCGTCAGTGCCCACAAGCCCCGCCCTCTCGTTTTAGCATCTCAGACATGCACGCGCAAGTTTGAACTTCTTTCATGTTGGGAGAATTGAAGAGATTTGGACGGCTCTTAACATCGGGGTCTTGAGAGCCGATGAGCGTGAGTGAGGTGAGTATGAATTGTATTGAATTGTAAAGGGCTTTTTGACGTCCCCCGGTTTTATGCTTGAAAGCTTCGCAGGGGACGGCTTACAGACTAGCTGATAACCTAACTTACATACATTAACACCCATGCCCTTCCCGGGATTCGAACCCACAGCCTCCCGTACCCCAGATCGGTGGCGCACCAACCGACTGTTCCACGGGAGGTCGACAGGTGAGCAGCGCGGGAATGAAAGGGCGGGGCAAACGGGAGATCCCCGAGAAAACCCGCCGACCACCGGCATCGTCCGGCACGATTCCCACATGCGAAAATCCGGGATTGAACCCGGATCGCTTTGGTGGGAGGCGAGCAGGCTAACCGCTCAGCCACCATGGCCCCCACTCTTATCGGGAGAGGTTTTCACATTAGGTGCCTACGCCGCTTTGTACACTCAGGACTGCAGTCATGCCCCCAAACGCGGATATGGCTGCCCAATTCCTCTCTGCCGCGATGCATCCCTCCTTTGCATGATTTCCTTTCCTTATAGGCGTATGGGGCTTATCCATGAGACATACACTTAATTCTTAGCAATAGGGTAGCTCAGGGGGAAAAAAACTTTATGGTAGGTTACGTTTCATTCTATTTAATGTGTATGTGATGTTTAATGAAGTCCAAAAATCAATGCATTCAACACAAAATATAATAAATCGAATTAACAATAAATGGCGTTACAAATATTACATAACAACACAAAAATACACACAGGTGGCAATAATTATATATAATAAATTCTACAGTGTTACAATATTTTTTGCACGTCACTACAACTGCCGTATGCATTTTACTGAGGTCGTTGCTACATTAATTTCGGAATACGACTTTCCAGGTTTGTAAGTTCATTTTAATGTGGTTTATCTGTATCTCTTTCAAGCTTATTAAAAAATAGTCATAAACGCCATCTTGTTATGATGTACGACACTACACAACTGAAATTATCAAGTTTATATAAAGTGAAATTTAATATGTTTTTCTCATGTCCCACAAAACAATAAAATACAAATTTATTTCGTCTACGGTTATGAGTTTTGCAATAGAAATAAGATATTTCACGTATCCCAAATAGTTCATTTTTGGCCTTATAAAACTGACCCTGTAAAATAATTTATGAAGAAATTCAAATAAATGCAATGTGGTGACGATCTATCCTCCTTGATTTAGAAGTAAGCTATCTTGTCCTCTTTTATAAGCATAGTTTAAAAAACTTCTTACAGTCGTCAGTTTAAACCAAATAATCTCATATTTACCTAGCAATCATGCATTTTACATTGCCAAATAAAGTTGCAACATTTAACTTTAAATCCATAATTTATAGTGGTGTATGTTAACGGGCGTTTACACCTGTGCAACATTATGTGCACCTCGGAGGTACTCGCCTGTTGCACGTAGTCGCAAGTAGGTGTACGTAGGTGCAAGTAGGTGCAAGGAGAGGCATACCTCTGAACTGAGCGCACGGGCCGCAGTGCGCAGATGCATTAGGTGTATGTAGGCGAAGTAGGTGCAAGTAGGTGCAAGGAGAGGTATGCCTTTAAACTGAGCGCACAGGCCGCAGTGCGCAGACGCAAGTAGACGCAAGTAGTTTTAAGTAGGTGCAGGGAGGAGGCATGCCTCTGAACTGAGCGCATGGGCCGCAGTGTACAGACGCAAGTAGGCGTAAGTAGGTGCAAATAGGTACAAGGAGAGGCATGCCTCTGAACTGAGCGCATGGGCAGCAGTGAGCAGACGCAAGTAGGTGCAATTACGTGCAAGTAGGTGCATGGAGAGGCATTCCTCTGAACTGAGCGCATGGGCCGCAGTGCGCAGACGCAAGTAGATACATGTAGGTGTAAGGAGAGGCATGCCTCCGAACTGAGCGCACGGGCCACAGTGCGCAGACGCAAGTAGGCGCACGTAGGTGCAAGTAGGTGCATGTAGGTACAAAGAGAGACCTCCCCTTTGAACTGAGCACGCAGGCCGCAGTGCGCAGACGCAAGAAGGCGCAAATATCTGCACGTAGGTGCAAGTAGGTGCAAGGAGAGGCATGCCTATGAACTGAACGCACGGGCCGAAGTGCGCAGGCGCAAGTAGCTCCCCATCCCAGACGGGGAACTATGCGCAACACTCGTGCGCCTTCCGCTCATCGGGTAGCTTCATTTATATTGTCTGAACCGATTAGTTCATTCCTTCTGTGTTGGAATGGCTGACTGGACAAATAACAAATATCTATAAGTTGTTGAAGACTACGTCTACAAGACATTTCCGTGTACTTCCGACGTATCTTTAAAGAAGAGTGGTTCAGCAGCTGATAAGTTCCAAAGCCATCCTGGTTTTTATACTAGCCGCTTTCTTCATTATGGATGGAGAAGATACAAGGACAGGAAGAGAAACTTTCAAGTTGGCAGGTACAATAGTAGATGTTGATTGCTGCTTTTATGCAGAAATACGACAAATAGGCTATAATCTACACGTTCGAATGAAACTGATGACGAAGCTATCACCCTACTGAGGTCAGTTAATAAAAACCTAATACTTACACGTTATTATATTTCATCTTTTGGGGAATACATAGCAGATATTATCAGAAATATTGCCACCAAGAGTTTGCAATAATTAGAGCAGCTGCACTTTCAACATGCCATTTTTGATCTAGAAATATCATCAGAAAAACAAGTTCTGCAATCTGCCCCACACTTATTTGCAACTTGTATTTCCCCATCCAGCACATACTCATGTTCTTGGAAGTCATATTCAAGTGTTCCACCTTGAAATACCGAGGCATATACTTCTCCAAACCCCAATTTCAGTAAACCAAAATCATTGGACAGTGGACTAATTGTGGACATTTCTTGTGACGTCAGATCAGAAAATAATTGCTTTTCACTGTAAGACTTTGTTGTATATCAGAAGCATGATATTGTCCACTTTAATGTTAATAATGTTGCTTAGGTTAGTTACCAGAATTTAACTTATTTGTTAAGGGAAATTGTACTCAGACCTAAACGTTAAATAATTTATTGTCATAATTGTTTTGAAAATGTATAACATTAAATTTACAGCAGTTTCCTAAATGTTAAGCCCGTGTAAGTAATTTACATTAAACCTTTATTTTCAATGAATTTAGTACAATCTCAAGGCATCAACTTATAAATTTACCTTGACATAGTGTTCCAGAGCTTTCACCAGAACTCCACAGACTCCTTGTATGATACTGCAAATACAATCTTTAGGTACCTTACGGCAGATTCCCACCCGCCATCTTGGATTTATCGATTTTTCGCCAAAGCTTCTATTTCAGAAGGCGTGTTGAAATTTCCCGCACGACATAACAGCTTGCCAAAGTTTACCGAACTTCCACAGCTTCGCGACATTTATTGATTTTTAGCTGTTAACTGTCGCGACGAAACGCGAGATTATTTCTTGCGAACGATTACAAAGGCGGCGAAATAAACAGTATGAAGAAATAATGACCTCAGACAGCGCACTAGGTAATGCTCTGTACTCTGTCGTTCCGAAAAATACACAATAAGATATTATACAAAACCGTATTTTCATATTATGGCAAAAATTCCACAAATCTCAGATGGCGGGTGGGAATCTGCCTTAAGCTGGAACTTTAGGTTGGCGTAGCTGTCACAGCTTCACCGGTGACAAGGAACTGCAAATGTCAGAGATAATCTTGTGGCTTCAGGTATCGCTTGTCTGCATTTGGTGTTACATTTAGCATCTGGTCTAACCAGGTCCAGCAGTATTTCCAAGTCCGATAACAACATGCGCGTAAAGATTTTAAATAGTTCATTGCTGCCTGCTTCCTACACTCTGGAAAGTTTTTTTGTGCTTTTACAAGCAAAATCCTTGCAAACCTCGTTGCCAAGAAAATACTCCGTAAAAATGTAAAGAGTTTATCGTAACATCTGCAAAACATTTATTTGTAATATTACAAATGATAATACTAACTGAAATTTTTGAAAAGAGTACATAAAATTATTTTCTTCTTCTAGAAAACAAATGTGATAAATTATTACCAAAATTAACTATTTCAGAATATAATTTATGAAAAAAATCATTACAATTTGCCAGCAAGGGGACTACAACCCACGCCCCTTATGTTATTAGCCGGCACCTTAGACCACACAAGACCAACTTGACTTACGAACTGAAAACTTATTACAATTTGCCAGCACGGGGACTACAACCCACGCCCCTTATGTTATTAGCCGGCACCTTAGACCACACAAGACCAACTTGACTTACGAACTGAAAACTTATTACAATTTGCCAGCAGGGGGACTACAACCCACGCCCCTTATGTTATTAGCCGGCACCTTAGACCACACAAGACCAACTTGACTTACGAACTGAAAACTTATTACAATTTGCCAGCAGGGGGACTACAACCCACGCCCCTTATGTTATTAGCCGGCACCTTAGACCACACAAGACCAACTTGACTTACGAACTGAAAACTTATTACAATTTGCCAGCACGGGGACTACAACCCACGCCCCTTATGTTATTAGCCAGCACCTTAGACCACACAAGACCAACTTGACTTACGAACTGAAAACTTATTACAATTTGCCAGCACGGGGACTACAACCCACGCCCCTTATGTTATTAGCCGGCACCTTAGACCACACAAGACCAACTTGACTTACGAACTGAAAACTTATTACAATTTGCCAGCACGGGGACTACAACCCACGCCCCTTATGTTATTAGCCGGCACCTTAGACCACACAAGACCAACTTGACTTACGAACTGAAAACTTATTTTTTCAGTAAACATAACTGCAAATACCTACACCATATAAATGAAGTTATTCGGTTAAGTAGAATAGGTACATTTATTTCATTTTAAGAGCTCTGTTGTTGAGTTAAGAGACTTGGACGGCTTTTAAACAACGAGGTATTGAGAGCCGATTTAAGAATTATGTGTAGCTAGGAAACATTGACAATCAATTAATAATGCGGCCATGATTAATTATGATTATTTGAGTTGTTTTAAGTACTTTACGTTATTCAAACCAATACATTAATTTTTGCACGCAGCTACACTTAACATCACCCATAGATTTTGCACAAACAGGTATATACGGTTTTACGTACTTGAGTGTCCGCCATTCTGCTGAGGTTCGTGGAAAAATGTCAGTATAATACCGACATTTCTTGAGGAATTTTCAAACACGGCCATTGTAGTTTTACAAACGAGCAATTTTACATGAGAAATCTTTGTACTGTTACAAGAATTTGTAAAATTACAAAGAATTTCTCATTAAAAATTATAATTTTTTTTTCCCCAGTGAAGCCGTATTTTGTCCACTACACCCAGACTTAACTTTCTGCTTGCAAGATATTTATTAACCCAGCACTTGAGCTTTTTTTCCTCTACTACGTAGCGAAATAATCCCAGCGGCGACTGCCGCGGCTACATCATGCACAGTCTACATCTCGACTGAAAGCGACGCATGCGTCTACCACAGTAGGTGTGAACGAATGGGGGCATGCACACAGTATTTCTCAGATGGTATGCGGCTAGAGGCATGCGTGATTTTGCACCTTGCATGCGTAGAGGCACGTGCACACGCACGGCAACTATGCGAAAGACGCACAGGTGTAAACGCGCCTTTATAGGCTATTCACGGTAAAGTGAGCACTTTTGAAAGCCCTCTCATTTGGAATAATGGTCAGTAAATATATTTTATTTTAGCCTTAGATATTAACTTCCGAGTGAAGGTGGTATATACATACTGTGTTTATGATTTTCACTGCAATATTTATTTTAAAATGTGGTCGAAGGATAAAAAGTTGCTAAGATAAAAGAAGTTACTAGTGCCTCAAAAGTGCTCGCTTTACCGTGAACAGCCTATAGCAACACTGTCTCTACTTTATTTCATACATATTTTGTCCACGGGTGTGTACAGTAGCTTGCTCGACCATGTACGTTAGCGGTTAGGGGGAAAGGGCACTAGTGGCCTGTAGTTAAATACATTTTTTGTGTCACGTAGATGGTAAAAATTTTCCTGCACGTGCACTCACAAAGAACTTTTTACAGGGCGTATTCTGGGTTGAACCATCTCCCCCCCCCCCCGGCTGACTTTTTATCAGGTCAGGTCATCGCTCACACTACGATGCGATACCTTACAGCTGACTTGATTATTTCTGGCTCTAAACCTTATGCTCACTACCTACTTTAAATTTAATTTTCATATATACCTAGTTGGTAATAAACATGCTTTCATGTCTATACGACATATATCATTACAGTCAGTCTGGTGTTATGGTCGGAACATGACGTAGCTGTTTTAAATTCCAAATATGACGGCCTTAAAATTTCTCAATTCCTATTTTTTTCTTTGACTTTCAGTACGAACTGAAAATATAGTACGGATGTTTATTTATCTGAACTACTGACAACGTTAAAACAATTTATAGCATACTGTATATGCATTTTTGATATAGTTGGGAAAAATAACTAACTATACTTTGAAATGGAAATTACTTTGTTTTAATACAACTTTTACAGTTATATTGAACATGAAAAGGAAGTGAAATTAATATTATAGTTTAAATAAAATTTTAGAAACTCATCGTCTATTCAAATAAAAGATATTGTGTAGTATATATTTAACACGATAGTGTTTTTAGGAAAGAAGAAAAGAATTACAATTTTTAATTTTTGTACATTTTTTTTTGTGTTTGGTAATTTTTATTTCGTACGATGACTGAAGAGGACCGAAGTGGCAGGACGGTATTCTGAGGACATAGCTCCAGGCGATGAGGCATTTAGATCGCCCTTAGTGTTCCAAGGTTTCGAAGACTCGTCGCAAAATACCTTGCTGAGCCATAGCGAGAGGAGGCAAAGGAGTTGTGGCTCAAGCATTGACCAAATAAGAGGTAGGCAGATTTATATATTCTACGCATGTCTCCAACATTGGATCAAGAACTGCCAAAAGAACTGTCAAATGCACTTTTATCAACAACAATCTGACCTGGGCTGGATTAGCCATTAGCGCAAAGAAAGCACATGCTTAGGGCTGCAAGGGAAAAAAGGGGAAACACACAATGCATTTTGCCAGATTTACTATGAACTAGATGGTGCGAAACTGTAACTGGCACAGCTTAAATATGTTACACAAAATTGAAAAACACTATATAAAGAAAACTTAATAAAAATAATGAAATAGTAGTAATATAGGTAAATGTCAAATATATATATATTTATTATTATTATTATGGGAATACAATTGAACTAGAATCTGGTAGTTGGTAAACTGCCATACGGTACACTGTCCACTGAGGTCTAAGGCTCACATTATCCGTTCTTAAGTTGGTCATGTCGGTGTCCCGTTGCTTATACAGAGGACTTTTTAACACTAAATTCTCAGCTGAGCTTTAGCAGTTTCACTTACACGTGCGTCACAAGTTCAGTGCAACAAAAAAGTAACAAACAAGATTCACTCATTCTGAGCTATGTGAAACCGCCGTATAAGACATTGAGTGCATTCCTAAAAAAAATACTATTATAATTTACGTTTTATTTTACACATTTTTAATTACATGTATGGGAATTTGGGGGGGGGGGAGGGAGACAAAATCATAAATGCTTATGGACTCTGACGGTCCTAAACTGGTCCTGAATCTGACGTTTCTTTGCACTTGGTTTCACAACAAACACGAGCTTTTATGGGGGAGAAATTACATTTTATGTAACTCAATTTGTATCGTATTTGAGCTACTATTTGGCCAAAAAGTAGTGTATTAGCGTACAAAATAACTAACTTAAGAGTAAATATTCTAATGTTAGTCAGAGCCACATGACTTGACAGTTCTGTAGAAAGAAAATCAGTTCAGTGTTGGGACAAAAATATCTTCATTATAGGCTGTTCACGGTAAAATGAGCAACTTTGAAAGCCCTGCTTAAGTTCTACTTGTATACACGTTATGAATTCCTCCGCCTTACGTAAAATTAACATGGCCATGGGCCACATCACGTCATTCTATCGTCGGTCAAATTAAACTGTGAAATGATTAAGAAATTAAATACTTTACAAATATGCTGATTTTTTCACTTCGATGCATTAAAAAAACAGAAAGTGAAAGAATTAATTTTAGGTTATTACAAATGGTTAGCTGACAATTTTTATTCAACGGTAAGATATAGTACTATTTTCCATCCATCGTTACCAATTTTACTGGGCGAATGTCACTAAGTGCGCCCGTTAAAATATATGCATGCAGGGGCAATGACTTTTTTCTAAGGTTCATTTCTAAAGTGCTCATTTTATCGTGAACAGCCATTGCGCGTTTGGAAAGCACACTCTACCCTACATGCTCTCTACTGGTTCAAGGTCAATCCACGGTATAGCTTAATTCTTGAGAGTAGTAGGAGTGTACCGGTTCTACCCCACTTTTGATTAATGGGATTAACCCTTTAATACCAAGTTGATTGAAAGGGTTAGCCCTTAATCCGATTTTAATCCGATGAAAATGTTTTAATCCAGTGGGATTAATTCTTAAACCGATTAAATGTGATCAAAGCAATTACGTGAAATAAGTTCGATGAAAAAGTTTGATCAAATTTCTTTGATAGAATGTGTGTGTGTGTGTGTGTGCATTTCTTTATTTTCTTTCTTTCTTTTTGGGGGTGGGGAGCAGCTCTGGTATATGTTGTCAGCACGACGACTGGCACTCGATGAGGTTTGATGTGTTGGGGACAGGGGATGTGTTGAGTTTCGTGCAAGAGTGGCATAAGTGTTCTTGTTTGGTTTGGAGTGGGATATTGCTTGTATATGGTGTTGGGAGTTAGGCGACTATGAGATATACATTTTACATTGTGTAAGTTAGTAATGACAAACAGAAGAACTTAAGTGTAAACCATTAAAAAGACGACCACAATTAAACCAGTGATGTTAAACACGAGAGAAATTAATGGAAACACAAATTTGAAACGAACACAACTACGTGAATAACCTGGTTTCGACAAATGCTAACTCACTAAACAATCACAACTACGTGAGTTTCCTGTATGTAATTAATTAACGAAATTCAACTAAGCAAAAATGACCCTATAAATTAAACTGCAGTCTTCCTAAACACAATAACAAGGTATTTTAAAACACAAAAAAAACAGTACTTGGTGCTTCCGAGATCTATACGTACCTGACATGATTTAGAAACATGCCCATCCATCTGTGAGACTGGCGAGGAACTTGTGAAACGGAATCCATACATTAAAATTAATTTATTTATTAACACATGTAAAAAAGAAAATGATTAACAGTCAGTTATTTTAATATATAACCATTCGCTCGGGAGGTTGCTGCAACACTGACTTGGATATACCACTTACATCGAGTTATAAGTTGAATGAGGTGTTGAGAGCAAACAGAACATGTATGTGCATCGGCCTATGTTTGACTATAGACTGATCTGAAAAACACATAATGAAATCGCACAAGCACCTCTCCCAAAACACGTCTGCTTGGCTGCGAGCTCGGTAAAGTAATAACTGCAATGTATGACATGCGAAGACTTATAAGCGCAGCCGACTTCTGTCTGGCTGGGAGGTCAGTCAATGAATGAGACGTGGAGTTTGTGGCCGAGTTGAAATTACGGCAAAAACTCTCAATTTTCGAAACAACTAATATTTCTGTAGAAAACTTGTTTACCGCCTATTCCGATAACTTAAAGTTGGAATCTAACGACATGAATACACTATGTTCTACAAAAGACAACGAAAAAATTTACGCACTACTCATACGCATTCTGAATTATATATAGAAAAAAAGTCTCCCTAATAAGCTACTATGAACGAAAAATAATTTAATCATGTCATCCTGAACATTTCACATGAAATTAAAAAAAAATACCCAGATTTTTACAAAAGATTACTATTGTAAGAAGAAGAATTTACTTTTAACACAATTTCCATCGAAGTGTAAGGAGACTTAATCCCACAAAGCATAATCCTTCAATGCTTTATGGAAACTTCCTCGAAGAAAAATTATTTAAAATAACGCAAATACTAATTCGACCCGAATAAGGTTAATGCAAATTTCTGTGAAGTCTGGGAAACTCACTGCATTTGGTATCACAAACACTGGTTGAAAATTTTATAAAGTTTTGTCGACCGAGCTCAGAAATGGGGTTTACATGATAAGTGATTGTAAAATTATTTAAAATACCGGGCACACTACATCGGCTTAAAGATAGGTGAATTCTGCTGACCACCTACCCCCTTCTGTCATAGGTTTAGACTCCACCAAACAATGCTGCACCCAGTGAAGAGGACAGAGTGATGTACATGTGTATCCAGGGTGAGGTTTGGCGTCAAACTAACATGGCGCTGGTCAGTGATGGCTGGACAGATCGCTCATGCCTACATCCCCTCCTCCTCCCCTACACCAGACCATATCATTGGTTTGCTCAAGACTTGACTGCACTACCTGTCTCAATGATACATCCCCCTCCCCCCCATCAAGCCCAGAACAAGTTTTCGGATAGTTGTAACACTGCCCTGTCCACACAGTGCATTATGCACCACCTCCCCCGACCCCCTCCCACCTACCAGCCCAAAATGCATCTTTGTCCAAAATTACAGGTTCTTTGCACACGCTATTGATCCAACACCACCCTTCACAAAACCTGCCTAAAATTAAGTTCCCCCACCCCTCCACAAATCAGCAAAGAGCACGTGTTTTCTGAGAAGAGAACTGCTTCGACTAACCATCCCCATGCTGCTCCATCCTCCACCACCAGTCCAGAATGCCTTTTCGGCTATCTCGAGAGCTGCCAGCCACCAGCCCAGAAAGTGTGTCTTTTGTCCACCACCTTGGAGACTCTCCAACTGCTAAACATCCCCTAGGACCAGCGAATTTTGAACTGACCCTGCAAGGCTAGTTCCCCTTTCT
The DNA here is from genome assembly GCA_029891345.1 of Dryococelus australis. Lineage (NCBI taxonomy): Eukaryota > Metazoa > Arthropoda > Insecta > Phasmatodea > Phasmatidae > Dryococelus > Dryococelus australis. The sequence goes on from CM057003.1 coordinate 42,706,323, forward strand.
CCTCTACCCAACAAACTTTCTCTTTTGCCTGGAGACTGATCCATCGAAAAAACTAATTCTTCAACCATGAGCCTTGCGTATTCCCAGCGAAATAAAATGTCCCATCGCACTGATGAAATTTATATCCCTGAAATTAAAATGAAGTATCATTAATCACTCAAGATAATGCCCAGATTTAACATTCCAACAAATTTTATGTCTTAATCTGATAAACTTTATACCATTTTCCAGCAAACACCTTTACACTTAGTCTAGGAAACTACAACTAACTACAAGAGATATTCTGACTCGCTAAATCATTAACATTGAAAGAACACCATTTATTCAAAAACACATCTTTCGATTTAAACAATTCTCAAGTTCAACTTTTTTCAACCATTCAAAACTTATGTTAAACAAACTCACATTAAAACCAAATGTCTTTAAGTTGTGGGGAATAGTAAACATACATATTCAATCTGTTTTAAAAATTTGTGCATATTTTTACATGTAGATTTGTGCATAAGTTTCCCAGTCCAGAATTTCGAGTATACTATCTAGTATGAAATGTGTATATTTGAACTTATTTGATTTAAAAATACTACTTTTTCAATTTAATTTGACAGAACTAGCACGAATCCAGCTTGAAATGACTGCCATCGAAGCATAAAACTATTAAATTTTATGATATTTCAACACAATTTCTAAAAAGGCCAAATTTTAGCAAATTTAAACTAAATCAGCTGCGATTTTAAATCCATTTACTATATAATGAGGGATAAATTAATTTTTTTCTCAGTGTTAAGTTATCAACTGCCAAGATCACTTTGTGTGTATGTGTGGGCATCTGCAATAGATCTGAGAACATCAGACGTCTACATAGAGAATGATGTCAGGCATCTACATCAAGAACGGTGTCAGGCATCCATACTGAGAAAAACCTTAAACACAACCACACAACATCTAGATCAATGTCAGGTATCCACTACAGCATCTACATCAATATTAGGTGTCTACTACATCATCTAGATCTACAGGGGATTACGTTTCTCCCTCTCTTCCTGCATTAGCCCGCAACAGATATAGTGCATCAAGGTCACTGCTGTGACAACTGTAATGCAGAATTTGTTTAAGTATTCAATGCGATTCTAGCATAGACTGCTCACAATTGGGAGTACTGCCGAAAGAGTTTATAATTTATTTTGTGGGGCATGATATAAAGCTAGTATATCTGTTCCTTGCTGATCATTTACAAGCTGATGAGGATATCATATCTTCTGTATGAAGACTGCACTTATGGCATACCTGTCTTTGCTAATGATGAGAACTGACAGCATATGCAGAGGGATTGTATGTCACACAGGCTGGAACAGCTTATTCAGGCCAGGATTATTCCAGATGTAGTAACAGACGATTCCAGAGTTGATGAAGAGGATTCCAAGGCGAGCACTGTGATCTTATTAATAAAATGAGTTAAGACTTATTTTACATAAAAAAAGAAAGAAAGAATGTAAAAATGATGTGCTACGCACAAGGGTTCGAAAACTACCAAGACAATTCCATTGTATTTAAGGAGCTTGCAATTTCTTATGCAACCGACACTAATGACTCTAAGTTACTATGTTTTAAATCTCCCAGAACTTGGTATACTTTAAAACCTCGAGTTAAAATGATATTTCGGGAACAGACTTGAGATACATGACCTAAAATCGTAATCTGGTGTCATTTCTTACAAAGAGTGTTTCCAATATGTAAATGATGCATTCCTCGAAGACTATCCAGCATATGTGCTTGGATAAATACTGAAGGAAATTTTAAAAAGTTTAACCAAAGCAAAAATAATAAATATCAGAAGATATCATAGCTATGCATTTTAATTGCAAACTTAGAGAATAAATTTATCAATATGCATATATTGTTACTTGTGAATTGTTCTCAGTCGAGTGTTGGATTGCAAATGAGTAACATTATGTTTTTTCATCCTACAAATCATTACATCAGTGTGAAACCAGAAATGTCTAATGTAACTTTCACACTGTGGTGTACCGGACTTCTCCGTGAATTTACAGAGACTTGTGACAGTGTATTGCATTTTAAAATATTTTATTTTCTGCTAGGAAATTAAAAAAGCCATTAATTGATACAATGCAGTGATAGCATGAAATATCATGTGTTTTACATTACTCAAACAACACCTCTTCCATTTAGAATTGAAGATGTGCACTCACATTACGTTGAAACATTCCAGGCTTGGTTGAAAGTATTGTTTTACATTCTCTGGAAAGTAAGGATGTATGTGTACAAACAGACATGTTAAAACCAGGGTGTAAGAAATGCTCTCTCCTTGAAAGTAGAGTTCAAGAAGGGGATCAGGATACAATATTAAGAAATTCATGAAAAACTTGTTTGCAGAAGTTGCTAACAGTTTATAAATATATTTTTTAAAGAAAAATGTTGTATACATTTTGTATCAATGTGTACTGATTTGTGTTTAAATGTTGTAAATAAATTTTTGGGTTATGCTGTATTTGTATATATTTTTGAAATAATTGTTTAATATGTTTTGTTTCATCCTGGATTTGCTAATGTTAAAAAAGTTGCATATAAATTATGGAGCAATCTGTACTGGTTTGATGCCACATGTGATTATGTTTGCTATGTTCTGGGACACCTATATTTATTTGTGTATGTTTTGGAACACTCTGTAGTATAACAGAGAGATTTGTCTTTTAAAAATGTTGTACATAACTTTGTGAAACAACCTGTGTTTGTATGTATTTTCTTCAATAAAAATATCTTAAAATGAATTTTTTACTTCTTTATTTAAGCTATCCTTTTTTTAAGTGAACTTGTTTTGGTAATAAATAAATAAACTATTTATAAAAATCTATTTACAGAGAGATAGAGAGGGTTAGAGAGAGAGATATAAGAAAAGTAATTAAAATGTCCTAATAGAGAGAGACAGAGATTTTAAAAATATGTTTGGTTTCTATCAAACTATGTTCATTCATTAACACATACTAGTTTTGTAAAGGAAAAGCCAGATAACAAGCAAAACTTATTCATTTGCCAAAATATTATTTACCTAAAAATATTTGAACATGCCCCATGGTAAAATGTAGTAATATTTTATAATACACCATACATACACAAAAAAAGCCCCAATTGCATAATTGGTTTATGCTAGGAGACTCTGGGTTCGAATCCCAAAAAGCACCTGGTTGATATTAGTTAATTTCGGGGTTCGAGTCCTAGGTAAGGCATGGTTAACACATGTAAGTTTCTGGGTTCGAGTCCCGGGAAGGTCATGTATATTTGTAATCAACTTTTTAGGTTCGAGACTCGACTAAGATATATATGGATGTAAGGCAGTAACCATAATGCATATAAGGAATAAGAATGAATCACGTAATTAAAAAAATATGATAGCTTGATAATCATTTGTTTGTGAAGGTTTAAAGAGTGTAAACGGTGTTGAATCATAGTAAAATACATTAAATTTTGGTTTCTAACACCTAGTATTGGGAAAAGCTTGTATTGGAATTACAAATATTAGTAAACAATATCATTAAATATGAATGTAAATTAAAATTATTTGCTTAAAACCTTATAAATACGCATATTCATAGCTGATTTCCAACATAAACGCTAAAATTCAGAATAACATGTTAAATCCTTTACGTTGTGTTAAAATTGGTTTAAAATGAGTTTTAAAAAATGCTTTTAATATGTAAATTGTTTGTTTTACATGGGTTTGAGGCGAATTAAGATATTTAAAATTTGCGGATAAGGGAGGGTGTCTGGCCTATACATAGGGAATCCTGCCCGCAGCTCGTCATTTGCTGCACTGACTTCATGGGGTCAACATCTCCCCTTCAGTGCGCAAGAGTGTCATACATTCATTGAACTGGTCTGCACTGCTTGTAGCTGCTTCCTAGAGTCGGTTTGTTCAGGAACCCTGCCGCCCACTCGCCGTTAGCCTAGCTCTGCAGAGGTCTTCTGTGATGGGGTTGTGCGATCAAGGAACCTCTCGCTTCACACCTGCTGCCAGCTTACCACTCACTGTGGAATACAACCAGTCGCCTGCTGGGGCAGGGACCCCGGTACTTACCTGGCAGAGCAGGATATAGCTCAGGCCTTGAATTGTCTGACCTGGGTTCGGGTCTACTTCCAAGCCCCTCAACTTCGCTACTATACTTTATGTAACTGAATAAGTTTTACGTAAATTTTAGGGTATTTTTCATTATTTTGTGGTCATTTCTTAGAACTTTTAGGAAATTTTACTAAGAATTGTTTCATTATGATCGGGTTTACACATTTGTTTAATCTTTTAGTAACACTCTTAAAATTGGTTATAGATGAGGTAATTGTTCAAACTTTTAACTAATTGAATGAAATTTTATCAAATTTGGTAAACTTTTAACAAATTGAATGAAATTGTCAACTTTTAGCAGCTATTCAGTTCACACTTACAATAATTGTTTATTTTATTACATTTTAGTAATTTTTACATATTTTAAGCAGTTTAAGAGATTTAAAGGGCGTGTTTTGGTCATGAGTGATGTATGAATTATGTAACAGCTAAAAAAAGGGAGAACTATGCTGCTTATGACTAGCATGAAGGGGAGGTGCATAACATCATCTCTCAAGCTTGTTCTGAGTGATTAGTTTGTTGATGAATGTTTGAGTGATTAATAAACGAACATTGAGTACTTCTAACAAATGAAATTATTTGATGAGTGTGACAGGGTTGTTTGGGTTTATACTTTTTTTTAGATTATATGCAGTTTTTAAGAGATTTAATTAATTTATTAGGTGCATGGCTGCAAGTATGAGTGTGGGGGAAATATGTTGCAAGTGATTCTAGGTGGGTTATTGATGTGTATTTGAGAGGAATTTAACGGAGTAGAGAGTTAGATACTGGATGAATACCATTATTCTTAAAATGAACCTAAGGCATGACATGACAAATTCAGGCCATCTCTATACTGTTAAATACTCGCAAAAATATGTTAAAACCATCTAGAATATAACATCAAGTATTTTGAGAAAAAAACTTATTGAGTAAGTGCATGACTGCGAGTATGAGTGCAGGGGAAAACTGTTACAAGTGATTCTAGGTGGCTTATGTATGTAAATTTGAGAGGAATTTGATGGAGTAGAGAGGGATAAATGGGATGACTGCCATTGTTCCTATAATGGACCCAAGGTATGACAATATCACAAATTCAGGCCTTCTCTACCCTATTAGATACTCGCAAAAATATGTTCAAGCCATCTATAATATAACTTCAAGTACTCTGAGAGAAAAAAAATTATTGAGTAGGTGCATCAAGCCAGTATGAGTGCAGAGGAATGAAGTTTCAAATGATTATAGGCGAGTTATTGATGTAAAATTGTGAAGAATTTCATGGGGTAGAGAGGGAGTTGAGTAATATTTAATAAAATTAAAGTAAATTTGACTAGGTAAATGTTTACTTTAAGAGTGTTTGTTTAGTTAGATTGTATTATTATTGATATAGTGTTACTACCTTGATAAATTCAAATGTATTACCAAACAAATTCCCAATGGGACTGATTTCAATGGAAAGACAGAATATTTCAAATTATAATTTATTGATTCATTCCAATTCATGAGCACCTCTGTAAATTTTGGCAGGTAATTTACAACCTGCACAATTGAGTATCACCTGCTCGATGTTTCCAGACAACACCTAATACGAATAGGGAGTGTTTCCTTATGACTTTGTTAAGCCACCAGACAGTCTGATGTGCAAGTCACTCGCACCAAAGGACGCATTTCATAATGAGATCAGAGGCAAAGGCATTAGCAATGGGGATTATGCTCATGCTTAAGCTCCATGGAATGCATCAGACTGCATAAACTTGATGCAGTATGCCATTCACTACTTACTTGTGGACACTTGTTTGCTGGCAGATATTTTTGAGAATTTCAGGACCGTATGTTTGACTCATGTTCTTGACCCCGCCATATATGTCACAGCACTTTATTGTCAATGACACATGTACAGCTAGAGATGTTGACTGACCCAGACATGTATCTTTTTGTAGAACGTGGGGTTAGGGACGGCATTACCCAGGTTTCAAGAAGACGTGTGGAAGCCAACAATATTTACATGGGCGAGGACTACGGCCCCAGTGTGGTATCGAAATACATATGATATTTCGATGTCAATGGGCTGTACAGTCATACGATGAGATCCAAGCTTCTGATCGGCAATTTTGAGTGGGTTAAGGCTAATGTGTTTTCAACATGGGATTTTTCAAACATGGTGAATGACGGTGACAGATTTTTTTTTTGCGGAAGTGGATCTGTCTTTTCCGGACAAATGTCATGATGTATTATTTCATCTGCCTTTGGCCCCAGAAAATGGCATAGCCCCGAACGACTAACATGAGAAACTTCTTTTGACACTTGTGCCACAGAAGAATTATGTTATACACTGGGCATCACTGAAGCAATACTTGATGTATGGAGCCAACTTGACTCTGTTCATCGCGTTTTGCACTTTGAGCAGATGGCTTGGATGGCTCTGTACATCGAGTTTAACATTGAGAAATGTGCCCAGGCTGTGAACAAATACGAAAAATTGTTTTTCAAATTGATGAATGATTGCATTTATCGAAAAACCTTGCAGAATATCCTCCCAGGAACGGACATAAAAGTCATTTCGAGGTACAACACAATCTATGGAGCTGCAGAGCTGATAAGGCATCCTACATTCCAGACAAGGCATATTATCCATGAAAACTTGGTCCTTATCGAGATGTCAAAGAGTTCTGTTGCATTCAACATACCTTTGTACACTGGTGTTGACATTCTTGATTTTTCTAAATCAACCCTCTATAAATTTCTTTATCAGTACATGTGTACAAAATTTCTTCTGCCAGCCTTACACCTCCATTATTGTGATACCAATTCTTTGGTGTCTCCTGTTGCTTGTGATGATATTTATAAAGTAATTACCCCAGATTTAAATGCAGGGTTTGATACATCCAACTATGTGGTCGATAACCCACAAGGATTCCCTTACGAGAACAAAGGCCATACTGGAGTGATGTGGGTTTATGTCCTAAACTTTGCGCATACATTGTTGCAAACAAGCAATGTACACATAAGGCAAAGGATGTAAAACCTAACATGTTACAGTCACTCAGGTACGAGGATTATCGAGATTGCCTCGAAAATTGCACAAGGGTTTAGGGGACCCAATATGAGTACCGTTCACGTGTTCACGAAGTCTACACCGAATGCGTAACCAAGGAAGTGTTGTCAGGTATGGATGACAAGCGGTACATTGAGGCAGATGGAGTATCATCCTTACCTTGTGTGCACTACAGAATACCTACATAAAAAGTTTTTTTAATTTCCCCCAAGAATAATTATAACACCGCAATAAATACAGCTCACCCATGACACCACAACTGCCAGCACCACATCGCCAATGACGTCCATCTGCTGCCACCACACACCTGTTCCACAACCAACATCACATCTACCTACAATCTCTACAACAGTTTGCAACATCAGTACTGCCACTATTTGGATGCCTATCTCTAACACACGGCAAAACTACAATATCAACATACTTTATACGACTTTCTTCGATACATTTTCCAAATAATCAGGAGAAGAAATTCACAGAGTGATCAAACATCCTGTGGAAACTGCATGCATGTGAGTGTTTGACACCAGTCAAATTGCATGTGTAGGTTTCTGGAAAAATATAATATTGGATGTGACATGACAAATGAATGATTCTCTGTGGATCTTTATAACCTCTTCAAGAGTTTTTTTATTAATGTTTATAGATAGTTTTAGGTAAAAAACTATCTTCAGACTGATGTAGTATATTTGTAAAAAATTTTCTATATATATATTTTTTTTTTATGTTTAATCTGTGTAAGAAAATTTTGGAATGTTGAAGTACTAGTAAACAGAAATAGTGTTAATATGTATGATTGATGTACACAAATCTAATACAGATAATTGTAAATACAGATATAGGTATTTTTGTAAATATTCAGTAATTTAGTTTGTAAGATGATTGTTGTAAATTTGATTCTTTTTATTTTTGTTTTAAAGTGCTGAAAAATGTTTGTTGTAGATATTTATTTGATTTGATTTAAATAACATGATTGTTGTAAAATGTATTTTAGTGTGTAAATGTTAAATGTAAAGTAATTGAAAATATTTCAGCTTTTTAAGCATTATTTTCTTAAAAGAAATTTTGAAATAACATTTTTGTATGTTTAAAAAGAAGTAGTATTACCTGTTATTTATTAGCTTGTAATTCCTCATGTCACTCATTTTTAAATATCTTGTTATGTGAATGATTGGAGATGGGACGTGTCTGAAAATGAAGTATTAGTCGGACACGACAACAAAACAGCCCATAAGGGGAAGATAAAGTGCTACCCCTCCTACAGCGACACACCCAGGGGGATAGTGGCAGACTCAGGACAGCCTACTGAGGACAGTCAACAGTAAATTGGCACTCACAAACGGCAGTGTAGTTTCCGTGAATCTCATACTGATGAAAGCTGTTTGCGCACCTACACAACAAACTGTAGAGCCCCCGGCATGGTACAGTTTAACCAGCACAGTTAGTTCTGCTCATATTGTACTTAAATATACATATTAAAAACATTCATCTAGCTTGGCATAATAACGTTAACAGAATACACAATTAAATATAATTGCAAATCACCTATGATAAAATTATATTTACTACACACATTGCTCACATGTATGCCTTGTCCTATTATACAATGGCCACATTACTGTAAGTTTACATATAATTTAAACAATTGACAGATCAATATTTTAAAAAATACCCCATAATAGCAATAACATGTTTCCATACATAATACAGTTACAAATATTAACATTACGAATCATTAGCAAAGTCTCACATTAATAACTACATCCCTCGAAACAAGTGTGATATATATTCTGTCTCCCGGGAAACTACATTGGTGTGCGTTCCTGGCATCCGCCCATGTCGATAGATGTATACTGAAGAAATGCTAACTGTTTGAAAGGAATAAGTCGCAAATTACAGAAACACTGAATGATATAATATGAGCTGTAAAGTTATGCTGCATCGGTAATAGATGCTTAAGTCTACTCAAGTTCTTCGATACCTGAAAGTTTACCATCGGCTACATTTCCATGTACACTACTGTCACTGAAGCTGTCAGTATCATGGCTACTGTCGCTTTCACAGTCACTGTCACTGTCACCACCTAAACTAATTACGATCTTCTCCATATCTTCTTCCATGCAACAATTGCTTTTCCAATACTGCTGTTCTTCTCTCTCCGCATGAAACACTGCTGACTACCAATTTTTTCAGAAATACTGTTTATGGCTTCATCTGTCAGTGGCTTTATTTGGTTGGCTCTTTGCAAAACGTTGTTCTTCGCCACACGAGACTTGGCAAAATTCCATATATATTCGATGGCATTTAAGTTGCAGTGATATGGAGGCAGCCTGACTACTTCATGGCCATGTTCTTTAAGAAGTTCGTCTATACAATACTTCAGAGCTGGTCGTTGACATTTCACGATGTGGAGTAGTTCTGCTTTAGTCATCTCTTCCTCATATACAAAGTTATTTAACTTGAGCCACTCTTGTATTTCCACCTTATGTTATATCACTGTAGGGGTTTTGTTTGTTTACACCGAGTGATAGGATGCATTATCCATTACAATTCGCAAAATTCATCTCATCGTGGTAGTCGCCACTTTTGATTTTATACTTAAAGATGAGATACGCATCAGGAACAAACCCTGCATCCAAACCAGCATGCACCAGTAACCTGTTCTCCCATAGACTATCATTTGTTCTCATTCTCCTTAAATATCTTTCCCTCCATGCAACAATGTATATTCTCTCCATTAATACAAGACTATTGTTTTTGCATTTCTTGAATCGAAGCTAATCTTCTTTACAATATGCCACAATAACGGAAATTATTCTCAGTTCGTAGTACAGAAAGTAACTTCTTTAGTGTAGGCACTTATTTCCTATGAGCATAACAATTTTGGATTGTACGTCGCACAACACAAAAATGAAAATCAACTAACACAATTTTTCGGGCATTTCTCGCCCGTTTCTTTCCATGTGTGCATAGTTTTTTGCCTGTTAGTTTTCCTACTCTGATTTCCTTCTGTATTTTACATATTGTTGCCTCAAACTTTCCTGTTGCAGCTGCTGCTCGCTTTGTTGCTTTTTCAATGTGATAAGTATGTTTTCCAGATATCATCTCGTCATCAAAAAATAAATAACATTTCCTATTATTTCACGGCCTTCACTATGGATATTGGGAATTTTTTGCTACACAATGCCATTATGTTATTAACATTTACACTTGTACTCCAATATATGTACACATTTGGAATGATCAACTATTTGTGTAGTAGTAAATAGGCACTCCTTCAGACTACGTTTATTTACTACCAGCAACCAAGACTGGCCTTGTCGATTTTCATGCAGTACAGAGTGTACATGTACGTGTCACAGCTATTCACCTCTGACTGGCTCGCTGGGTTTTACTCTCGTCTGCCCTCTCTCTTACACATGGTTAGACCTGCAGAACCACATTCTTTTGAGATATTTTGTTTTCTTGGCTGAGTTATATTTATATATGACTGGATACTAATATCTAAAATGTTTGAAGGAAAATGATTGGTACACTTAAAACTAGTGGGTCACCTGTAGTAAGCTTTTCAGGTCTGGAGCTTAAAAATAATTTAAACTTGTATAGCAGGATGCCTTCTTGTTCACTTTCAAGAAAAAAAATACAAGTTTCTTGTTTCCTTCTTCATGAGGGAGAAAATATTTTTTATAAATGAAATCATAATATTTCCGTTTAGGAACTTTATTAAAAAAAAAAAAACTAACTTAGAAGGTCTGGGAGGGCGAATTTTAAAAGTGATGGAGAAAAAATCCAACATATGAATAAAATTCAGAATGAAAGGAAAAGGGACTAGTAGTATCTTCAGAAAACCTCCGTTGGCCTGCTGGTGAAGTAGAAGGTTCCTGGGGAATATAAGAAACCGAGAGTGGACTGACACAAAAATACATTTTCAGAGGCAGGTAGAAAGACCTCTTGGCTGTACACAACAGCTCCAAGAATGTTTCCGGCTACCCTACAAATTTACAACAACGAGAGTCCAGTGGACTTTTCATAAAAATATTTTTTCACACAAAAACAAAATACAACTACTGTTGCTGCTGCTGCTCCTGAAGATTCAACATGAAGATGTCTGGTGGTAAAAACACAATCATACTCTACACAAACTCAGAAAATCAAATTGAAGGTTTTTAAAAATAAAAAGTGAATTCTTCTTACAATAGTGAAATTTGCATTAAAAATCTGGGTATGTTTTTTTTATTGCATTTGAAAAGTTTAGGAAGATGTGATTAAATTGTTCGTCGTTAATAGTAGCTTGGTAGGGAGACTTTTTTCTAGGTATAATTCAGAATGCATATGAGTAGTGTATAGATCGTTTTGTTGTCTGTTGTAGGATGTAATGTATTCAAGTCATTTGCTTCCATCTTTAAGTTATCAGAATAAGTAGTAAACGCGTTTTCTACGGAAATATTAGTTTGAAAAATGAGAGTTTTGCCACAGTTTCAACTCGGCCACAAGCTCCACGTCTCATTCATTGACTGACCTCCCAGCCAGACAGACGTCGGCCGCACTTATAAGTTTCCGCACGTCATACATTACAGTTATTGCTTTACCAAGCTCGCAGCCGACCAGATGTGTATTGGGAGAGGTGCTTGTGCTATTTCATTATGTGTTTTTCAGATCAGTCTATAGTCAAACATAGACCGATGCACACATATGTTGTGTTTGCTCTCAACACCTCATTCAACTTATAACTCGATGTAAGTGGTATATCAAAGTCAGTGCTGCAGTAACCTCCCGAGCGAATGGCCGTATATTAAAATCACTGACTGTTAATCTGTTAATCGTTTTATTTTTTACATGTGTTAATAAATAAATCTATTTTAATGTGTGTATTCCATTTCATAAGTTCCTCACCAGTCTCACAGGTGGATGGATGTGTTTCTAAATCATGTAAGGTACATATAGATCTCGGAAGCATCAAGTACTGTTTTTTTTTTTTGTGTTTTTAAAATACCTTGTTATTGTGTTTAGGAAGACTGCAGTTTAATTTATAGTGACATTTTTGCTTCGTTGTAGTTCGTTAATTAATTACATACAGGATACTCACATAGTTGTGATTGTTTAATGAGTTAGCATTTGTCGAAACCAGGTTATTCACGTAGTTGTGTACGTTTGAAATTTGTATTTCTATTAATTTCTGTCGTGTTTAATCTCACTGGTTTAATTGAATTCGGAAACAGTCATCGTGTTTTTAATTGTTTATGCTTAAGTTCTTCTGTATGTCATTGGTAACATACAAAATGTAAAAATTGTATATTTCAGAGTCGCCTATATCCCAACACCATATACAAGCAATATCCCACTCAAAACCAAACAAAAAAACTTATGACACTCTTGCACAAAACTCAATACACACACATATATATACCCTGTCCCCAACATATCAAACCTCAGTCAAGTGCCAGTCGTCGTGCTGACAACATCTACCAGAGCTGCTCCCCACCCCAAAAAAAAGAAAGAAAGAAAATAAAGAACCCCACACACGCACGCAAAAATTCCTTCAAATAAATGTGATCATACTTTTTTATCAAGCTTATTTCATCCTATTTCTTTGATCACATTTCATCGGATTAAGATCGGATTATGAATTAATCCCTTCGGATGATTAAAACAATATTCCTTGGATTAAAATCTGACTCCGGATTAACCATTTCAATCTATTTGATACCAAAGGGTTAATACGATTAATCAAAAGTTGGGTAGAACCGGCACGCCCTTACTACTCCTCCTAGCATCGTGGTTTGGATTCCATTATAAGCAGGTATCTTAACATTGACTATTTCTGTACATAATCGTGTACAGTAGAAAGCACAATACTATACATATTAGCAGGATACATAAATACAGACGGTTTAATTTCTAATTCTTTTTTAAACTCAAAGCTATGTACTTAGAACATGATATTTGCATAAAAACGAGTAATTTCGAAAGGCAACAGTCTCTTTTAATATTTGACTTTTGTTCCCGATGAAACAATTTTAAGCTACCAATTATTCCCGCAGAATTCTGAAATGCTTTATGTGTTCACTTCGTCACGAATAAACAATACGGGAAGCTTTCCGAAATTGAATTTGTTACACGCTGCCAGCCCCACTTCGCTCGCCTTCCATTATCTACCTCTATTTCTCCATTTGCCGTTTTTTATGCCCTTAAGCCATCTACCCCGACAGCAAGCCAAACTATATTTTGTTTGTTTGAATACGCGGCACGGAAAGGCAGCGCATATATATATATATATATATATAACATTTGTGTTTCCTGTGTCTCCGTACTGCAGATACAGCCTTGTTCCGACATCAAAGGACATATATGCTAACGTAAATTTTCTACGGTGCACGACTTCTGTCGCAGTTACGTTTTATACGTGCTCTGAGTTGATATCACGGCGCAGAAAGATCTTCGTCTAAGTCGGAAATGTACGTGGAATATTAATGAGCCGCTGTGAGACTTCAGATGCTTCTACAAGTAAGGTACACGTGGAAATGCTGGAGTTCTTTCGTTTCATACACTTCGCTGAAAATTTTCTGTTCTCTTGACGTATTCTCACGAAAAATTTACACGTGTGTTTATACTCTAAGGTCTAAAATTTTTAGGTAGAAGAGGGGGAAAAAAAATTTAGTTCTGAATATAGAATGGATGGCCTAATATTGTAAAGCATTAAAGAAAAAAAATATTTTATCACTGTTTTATGGTATAATATTTGAAACTGGCTGAATGATTAATGTTGATGAATGACTCCAATCCGTTACTGATTTTCTGTAAGCCAATTATTTTTATGTGAGGCAAAGCACGTAGGACTCACGGACACAAGATGGCACAGACGTGGGCACAACCACAAAATTACAACTGATAACTATTATATACGGTGTATCTAAATTAGACAGACAAAATTCAGCTACGGTTAATCACAAAAAATAAGGAGAAAACATATAAATAATTTATGGTCAGAAGTGAATCCTAAGGGCGGTACAAATAGTGGGAAAAATGTAGTGTGACTGTGTTGGGGACACGGCCGTTTGTTTTGCGTGAATACGTCTACGTTGACGCGCTCGGACGCTTTGATGTATATTTTACGTTCCTGGCACCGCTTCACTCGATCATATATATATATAATATATATATATATATAATATATATATATATAATATATATAAATATATTATCCTGGATTGCTTTTGAGATGCTCTTTCCAACCGTATACGATTTCTGTTTTTCAGCTTGGCTTTTTGACGTGTATAGGCCGAATTTGTGTTAAGTTTTTTTTTTTTTTTAATTTTTTACAATAAACATATACAATTTCACCATAACCACGCCACAGAAATGTCTTTACACACGCAATCTATTGAGCTTGGCGAGAGCTGTCGATTGAAATTTAAACGATCGTCGTAGCTTATCCTAGTAAAAAGTTATACTACGCGGAAGTTATGAACGCGGCGAAAAGAACTCAAAATGGCCCCCCCCCCTTTTTTTTTTCTTCACGCGCGCGATGCTTCGCAGTCTTCATTCAACGAAAGATATTCTTTGGTCATTTGACAATCAAGTGATGTGATTGAATTTCGAATGCAGACGATAGATTCGGAGCTGCAATGCCAAACTGTATCCCCCGATTTTTGTTATTATCGGATTTTCTGGATTACCTCCCACTATGGTCGCACATTTAAAGACGTATTCACGTTAAAAAAAATTTAAGATGAAACATTGAGTGTCTGTACAAGGTGTACCGGAACAAATATCTGTAGACACCACGGAATCTGCCTGTCGCTGTCATCAAATTATTTAATGGAAATAATCAAAGTTGCTACCCTTATTTCGACTTACTTTCCATGACGCTGTAGCACACTTGGGATTTAAAAGACGGATTACTAACCCACATGTCCCAATTAATCACGCAAGACGCCCAGTGTCTCATCTCCACTAGTTGAAATAAGCTTGTACTGCGCATTCTTTTTTTCAGGGTCATGGTGGCTGAGTGGTTAGCCTGCTTGCCTCCCACAAAGGCGAACCGTGTTCAATCCCCGACCGGATTTTCGCATGTGGGAATCGTGCCGGGCGATACCGCTGGTCGGCGGGATTTTCTCGGGGATCTCCCGTTTCCCCCGCCCTTGCATTCCGGCGCCGCTCCATACTCAGCTTAATCTCTCTCTTCGGCTCTCAAGACCTAGCTGTTAAGAAACGCCCAAATCTCTTCACTCACCTAATTTTTCTGCGATTAACCTGGGGTATAATTTTGAAACATCCTGTATTTACAAATTCGAACAGTAAAAGAGCATGCATGCTACCTGCGCAGTAAAAAAATTGATGACACTATCGAAAACATGTGCATTTATCTCGTTTTCAGTGGACTTTTTACGTAAATATATGTTTTTATATTTTACTACATTTCCCGCGAACAGCTTTAATGCAACTACACTATGTTTAAGCTATGTAAAATTATTACTTGTAGCTGTAAGGGACTGCTGATAAACCGAACGTAAACATACACGTTACTGTTCGAACCAAAGCATATGGTAGTCCAAACAAATGAAAAGCGGACGGGGCTAAATCCGGACTGGAAGAAGTAAGCTACACAATACTCTACTGAAAGGACTGCAAAAGCTCCTGCATTGCACTGCCATTATTGTGAAAAAGGTATGATCTCTGGTTAGATCACCTACCGAGCTTCTTGTTGAGGATTGCCATATTCAAGGCTCGGCGTCATACATATAGGCGCATATATAGGCTGCTATGCTTATTAACGTTCCTGTGAAGTAAAAAAAAATGGTCACTATATATGTTAAGCTATTAGCCTTACACTGCAATACAGACATGAAACCCGAATTACAAACGTAAAATTTCGTCAGAGAAAACGTAATATTAAAATATCAATACTTTCCTGCCATGTTACAACTACAGCACGTAGTAAAACTAAGCAAAAATATTTTAAATCTCGTAAAACGTGTGTATATTATGGTCAGAAATTGTAAATAGCTGAAATTATTACATGAAAACGAAGTTCTGGATAAGAGGTGAAGTTGAGACTTAATCGCCATAACGTCACACGGTACCTGTTGGATGCCATCGTTCCTCCTCGCTGCAGAAACTCCAGGTGAGACAGACCTTATCTCATCCCAGAACACAGTGGCCAAGTAATATGCTTCCATTCGATCATAGACTGTTTGGCATCAGGCGTGTAATTGTATACACCCATATATTTCATCATCAGTTATGATCGTTTCTAGGTAGGAATTTCCTTCTTCATTAAGGGCGCCGCCTACCTGGATGTGTTTTGTGCATTTGAGACCAGGAAGCAAGCGACTCTTAAATGGGACAAACCCACAGACATCAAGAGCCACATCGCTCCTAAGCGCAAGGCTCCGAACCGGCGTGCAAGAGTTCTCGCCATGCAGCGTCTAGCTATGGAACTGCCAGTCATTTTATTGGTGGAAAGTGTGAAGCAAAGTTCAGAGCTGGTCAATAAAGAATGTTGCAAAATTGCACGTCAATACTTCGGGTAAACATTCCTCACATCTGGAGGATGAGAAAATATTATATGAAAATAGGTCCGCAAACGTTTCGTTTATTTACTACAGCCCATAATACATAACGTAAAGTGTATGGCCCGCAGGTTGGATCATGTTACTGTGGAATGCCATTGCAGCATTCGTTTGCATGATACACGGCACCTCACACTACGACACTACACCTAGAACAGTAGGAACTGCACAGGAGTTAGTTACACGTGTGAAAGCTTATCTTCGGCACTAAAAGAAATGTTAAAAATACCCTCCATCATCAAGAACACGTGCATCAACCCGCCGTTGCATGGACACCAGGATGTGTTAATTAATCCCTGGAAAATTCCTGATTGTTTCACAACCCACTACAATTTTGGTTACGAAGGGCGCCCTCATCGTCCACTGGGGTTGCATGCACAAGTGCCTTTAAGTGTCCCCACAAATAAAAGTCTAGTGGATTCAAATCAGGGCTCCTCGGGGGCTGGTATGGGGCTGGTATGGGGCTGCCAATTACAGCTGCGATGACATTCCACAGTAACATGATCCAGCCCGTGGGCCATACACTGCATGCAAGCGTAAGCCATCTCTAAATCTCCATGATTTTGCATCCAGCGGTTCGCGCTGTGCGTTGATAAGTGAGTCAGTCAATCAGCCAGTCAGTAATTCAGTCGGAAACTGCAATATATACATAGACTATAAATTTGTATGGGTAATTTATAACTATATTTTCGTTACAATTATTAGATAACTATGACTGAAAATTTTACCAACATCTCAAGCGATTGGTGACCACTTCTTGCAGGTTTCTTCAGCTACCACTTTTCAGATAGTCAAATACTCCACAAATATTAACAACATTATATGTAAAATACTATCCAAATCGAAGCGCAGTGTTATTTACGACTAAAAATCATTAACTCTGTCAGTCTTCTCAGTCCTCTAACAAAATATTATGTTCCCAAAAATAATATGCATTAAGTTCTGAGAACATTTTTGTGCGCAAGAACTTTTATTGATAAACGTACAGAGGAACGCTCAGCTGTTTGAAAACGCATGTACTCGCGTGGCTTCACAAGCGAACGGAATCCTTAGAGATTAACTTCACTAGGATGTATCATGACAGGCGGAGTGCCCAGGGACGGAGAGGGCAATAAACCACCTTTAATTAAAAATGGATGACCGTTTTGTGCGAGTGGGACCATGAGAGCGGTCGTAACCCGTAAACCCAGCTGGTTGTTAAAACAAAAGCGCGCTTCCACCACGGAAACATAAACCCCCTGGCTCTCAACCACTCTCTTGTCTCTGGTCTCTCTCTCTCTCTCTCTCTCTCTCTCTCTCTCCTCTCTCTCCTCTCTCTTCACCCCCCTTCAACCCTCAGATATCCTCTCAGGGGAAGCACACAACGTTTCTGTGAAGGATCCCCGCCTTGTTGAAACTTTTCTTTCAAAATCCCAAAAACTCTGACCATTTCTCTCCCATTGCGCGCTACCCCCTCCCACTTCCCGTATGCCGCAGTGAAACACCCTCGCCTCCCGAAGCCTTCATGAATTATTCCCTTGCTGGCGCGGTGAGCCGTTGGAAGAGGACGCGAACAAACAAAGGGATTCTCCCTCCCCCCGGGCCATGAACAGCTGCGTATGTTTCGGTTATGAAACCAATCCTACACCCCACCCCCTTCCCAGCTTGTTTTGCACGGCTCCTTCCGGGGTTAACTTAGTTACAGCCCCGGCATCGCTAAACAACTGTGGGCGATGAAACAAATGTATCTTGAGTCATGTTTGCTAGTCAATTTTGTTAAGGTTTTCTTTTTTTTTCTTTTTTTTTTTTTTTTCGTTGCCGGAAAATGAGCTTTTACGTTTCCCACGGCCGAGGAACTAGAGCTCACCTCTTGCACATATTCATCGCCGATCGTTAATGGGTATGGAAACACACATACGCATATAATATATTTCTTTCGCTCTAGCACCTCGGAAAATGTTCAGATTGTTTCCAAACCCTACCTCATGAATCTCGATTAAATTCGGTAGTCAGCGAAACCATTTTTTAGGAAATTGCAAATTGTTTCGCTTCACAAAAATTATTACTGGTTTCGTTATTATCTAATAGCTTGGAGATTAAAATATGGTTTTAATTTCATGCGTGTATTTTTTTTTAGCGAAATGCAAAAAAAAAAAAAAAACAGCTCTCTCATCGCCCAAAAGGGAAGAAGTTTGTTATTTTAAATCATCCTATAGGAATTTTAAAAAAAGAGAGACGTGTGTGAAGTACTAAGAGTAGCATATTTACCAACCAATATACTGTAACACATATGTTAAACAATACTTAGATAAATGTGCGTGTGTACAGTCGATACTGACGATGATAAGGAAGTTGGCAACCTTGCAGGTTGGTTGGAACCAAACGCAACACCGCGTTGATATAGGCTTTTCACGGTCAAATGAGCACCTATTCAAGCCCTGTCATTTGGAATAGTCAATACGCATATATTATTTTAGCCTTACATGTAAACATTCGTGTCCGGTGAAATATTTACAGTGTGTTTATTACTTAAATTGAAATATTTATTTTTAAAAAAGTGGTGAAAGGATACAAAATTTCTGACAGAAAAAAAAGTAACTAGGGCATCAAAAGTGATCACTTAACCGTGAAAAGCCTACAGATACCACGACGCGAATATTCATGGCGATTTTGCAATGATTAATCAAAGCCTTCCACAGTATCGCACAAATCAGTTGAATAATGTCACGGATTTGTGCCAGGAATCGAATTCTGAACGCTGAGGTGAGAAGCAACAATACAACCCCACTACATTATGAACGCCTTACCTGGGGCTTGAATTGACGAAATAACTAAACATGTTTCCATTATACAGCTATACGAAAACAAAGTAAACACCACACGAGTAACGAATCATACACTCAATACATTATAAACATTATAAAAGCTTGTTTCAAGACCTCCAACGTAGCTTCAAAGAAGAGACTTTTTTTACACTGATGTATTTCAAAATAATACTAGTCGGAAACACGCGAAACTACTAAACTATTACAGAGCTCTTCTCTGAACTTTACTTTAGAATTGCAAGCAATAAATTGCCAAGGTTCGCCGTTTAAAGTCCCAAAGTTACAGGGGCCGCGGTTGCTGGGCGGTTAGACTGCTCGCCTCCCACCAAGACGAACCGGGTTCAGTCCCCGGCCGAATCACTCCCGGATTTCCGCAAGTGGGAATCGTGCCGGACTACGCCGCTGGTCGGAGGGTTTTCTCGGGGATATCCCGTTTCTCTCGCCATTTAATTCCGGCGCTGCTCCATGCTCACCTCGTTAGCTCTCAAGACATTTGCTTTAAGAGCACTAGGTGCGCCGTTATCGCTTCGCTTACTTCTGAACCTCAAACGCGCTAAACATCTCCAGTTACGCATCGTCTATAATAAAGCAGAACGTTCAATTCTTAATTTGAACAATTTACTTTGGAACGAATTTTTGTCAACTAGAAAAACCTCTTTTTTACGTGAACTCTCCCACGAAGCTATATCAAAACCAAACTTGAATGAGAAGGGTGTTGGAAATATGATTCACTGTAATGGGATAAAAAGTATTGCTATGGCAGCACTAGGCGTGATACTTTTTTAAATATTATATGTTCTAATAATGTATCACAATATCAATGTTATAATTAACTTTATTTTTGCCAGCTTCAGCCATAAAAGTTTGCGATAGATAGACGCACATAAAATCAATTATAAAAATTATTCCTTATATTATTATTATTACAATTTTCTTACACACAGTCATAGTAAATATTATGACGATCTTTCGTAAAGATTTTATTTTAAATTTTGCTTTCTGAAGTATCCAGAATGGAAATGCGCTTAAATTGTGTTAAATATGCGGACTGTATCTATCGATTCATTTTTTACATTTAAAAAGTATATTTGAGAAAAATATTTCATAATGTTACAAAATTTATTCATTCTTCTTTCATATACAGCATAAATCGCACTTTTCTGACAATTTTCATGATATCTGTACATACTACTTTTTTTATTAGTTTTTCGCATTGTATATTGTATAGTCGGGTGCAGTGCTCCATAGGCAGTTGCTTTACTTCAACCTTAAGCTGAGGTTACTTCTGCTGCAGGTTGACAAGATCCATGTTAAAAATTTGCAACCAACAATTTTGACAACCAGATAAGCGCTAAGTGTCGCATATGTACCAGATTTTCTCTATTTTCACGTTAAAAACAGGATAATTCTAATAACCGTAAATGAAATGTAAAATAACGTCGTATTTAAGTAAAATATTTCTCATTGATTATTCACGTAGCTTAAAATTCTAATTTATATAACCTTTTGGATTACTGCGCATATAGCGTCAGAAATCTTCCTTATAATAAATCACGTTTGATTCCTAACTTGAGTAGAACAAATCTTAGTTAAGCTTAGTCTGCACGAGGCGGAGGAATATTCTGGAAGTAGAACTTAAGCAGGACTTCAGAAAAGTTGGAAGTGAATGGACTATGCACAGCCATGCGTGCGAGGCAAGGTCTGTCGGAGCCAAAGACTAAAGATGAGCTAGACCGCTTATTCGTCTTCTGCGCCTGTATCCAACATTGATGTACCCCAAAGGAACACATCAGTCAAAGTCACATGGTCAACAACGATGAACGCCTTTGTTTATATCTTAATTTTTAAATGGCAAGCTCTAGTATATTAATAAAAACGTTCGTTAGTTAGAATTTAATCAAACTGCACAAAATCGTCAGAGAAAGTACAAAAAAATCTCAAAGCACAAGTATTACAACCTCAAATCCAATCCACGCCATTTTTTCAAGTCATATTGGCAGAAAAGTATTTCGGTGTTTGGACACAGATAGGTTGTGCGCAGCCAGCGAGATCAGTCTACCTCAACTTAGTGAGTGAAGAAATTCGGGCGGTTCTGAACAGCGAGATCTTGGGAGCCGATGCGGGTTATTGAGGTATGGAGCGGCGCCGGAATGAAAGGGCGGGGGAAACGGGAGATCCCCGAGAAAACCCGCCGATCAACGGCATCGTCCGGCACAATTTCCACTTGAGAAAATCCGAATGACCCGGCTGGGGATTGAACCCGGTTCGCCTTGGTGTGAGGCGAGCAGGCTAACCGCTCAGCCACCGTGGTCCCTCAAGTTTAGGGCCACCTATTTTTCGTGAAGAGATTTACGCGGAGGCTAGAATTCAATACCTTATGTGCACACTTTCAATTTTCATTTGATTATTGACCGCTTGGCTTTGTGTGTATACAGTTTGGTATATGAGAGTAAGCCAATCAGAATTAAGTATCTCCGATAGTGACCGTCCGTGAACTGCGGGTAGACAGGTACGATGCGTTCTATTCAAATGATCCAACCACGAAAGAGGTCCTGAACTAAAGTGCATTTGAAGACAACTTGTCTTGAAATCTTTTCGCGAAGAACAGGTGCCCCTATTCATCTTTAGTCTATGGTCCGAGCTACCGTAGAGCCAGTATTTATTCGTTTCTTCCCGGGGAACAAGGGCGACACGTCGCCGGCGTCACTGCACCTGGCGCCTCTGCGGGACGTCTCGACGACGCCTTCAAGAGGGCGTCGACGAATCGATCAGCAGCTCTGAGCTCCGCGACGAACACGCAACGCAGCCCTGGTTATAGAACCAAGTTTCCTTCCGCACCTCTCGAGCTGTTCTTCCTCTCCCCTCCCCCTTCTCCATCCTTTGCTTTTCTCTTTCCACACACCCTCTGTTTATCCCTCCTACTTTCGATTTTCGTTTCACCCCTATTCCCTACGAGTGGGCATTTTGATCTGTTACGGTGGCGTGAAGGCGCCTTTAGTAACATCGTCGCCTGAACACGTCCTCTCACCTAAGCAAAAATCAGGACAGCGGTTGCTGCCTTGCCAAACTCTTGTAAGCGGGGACCCCCTCCCCCAGACGGAGAATCAGGCCAGATTGCACAGTGCGCCGATATTAGAACAATATTGAGTGGCGGGCGGCGTCTTTCACCACGTGACGCCGGCCAGGATGGACGCCTGCAGAAGTATGCCGTGCCGACCGCCGTAACCTGCTTTGTACAACAGCCTCCAGACACATCGCAAGGTGGGACAAACCCAGTTACTATCGGCTCTCATTAGGTTATCGTAATTATAATAACACTGCTCCCCCGAACGTTCAGTGTGTCATGTAATGTTAAGTTGTTAGAATATAACCCCGATATAAATTCTAATTGTCAGTATAATCATTCATCCCTCAGTGCTCTACCATCTCAAGCTACAGACTCTATCGTGAATCACATCCCATAAGATCGATAGTTTTCATGGCTCAGTTTACAGTATCCCTTTCCTGTACGGAGTACCACAAATGTTACTACGTGACAGTTCACGCTTATACAAACAACACTCTAAACTGTAAAAAGTTGAAATTTCTCCAAACCAACGAATTTGACTACAGATCTGTTATAAACTGCTCAACTTGAATCAGTAAAATTCTACTGATCATCAGTTTCTGAATTCACTGATGAAGCAGCAATTTCTGCTGATCCCTAGTGAATTCTACTGGCCTGGCAGTAAAACCACAGAGTAAAGTTGATGAAGACGGCTTATTTGTCTTCTGCGCATGTACCCAACATTGACCTACCCCAAAGGAACACAACTGTCAAAGTCACGTGGTCAACAGTGATGAACGTGTTTGTTTATATGGCAATTTTTAAATGGCAAGCACTATTATGTGAATAAAATACCTTTACCAATTGGAATTTAATGAACCTACATTACGAATCGGTTAGAGGAAGTATAAATACATCTCAAAGCATTTGTTTATAAATCAATTTTCTAACCTAAAATACAAACCGTGCTTTTTTCGCTAGACGTGTAGGCAGAAAAGCATTTCAATGTTGGGACACGGAGACTGGTTGTGCGCAGCCAGCGAGATCGGTCTACCTCATCTTTAGTCCATAAGTATAACCTCAGTGTATTCCACACTGATTGGCCAGTAGATAACAGTTCAATAAAATAATTCTACTGATTGAAATCACTGATTCAGATTTAGAGTGAATGGAAATCGCTTTAACAATCAAAGAACAAGCTAGGTGTCATAAAATTATACAGTACGTTAAGTCGACGTCGACGTCTACCATATTACGACCTGAGCGTCGCCGAGGGCGTGTGACCTCCTGTCGGGAACGGGTAGCATGGCGACTTGCGTACTGGCCACGAGTGGTGTTCAGCGACGAGTCACGGCTCTGTCTGGACACAGACGACCGCCGTGACGCACTCTTCATCGTAGAGCAGTAAATCGCCCCAACGAGAGCTGTCGTGGTGTTAGGTGCAATGTCCTTCGACTCCCGCACCCTCACTCGTGGTGAACGAAGGAACCCTCACGTCCAGGGCATTCTGCCGATCACATGCGCAATCCTTCATGTTGCAGCTCGACAACCTTCATGTGCCAGCAGAATGATGCCCGACCTCGCAGAGCACGGGTATCACTGGCCGGTCTTCGTGATTCCTTGGCCGGCAACGTCCCAAGACCTCTCGCCCCATCGAGAACGTTCGCGACCAGATCGGGTGGCAACTACCGCGGATTAGGACGGTCAGCTGTGGCAGGATATTCCTCAAGGGAACCTCCGACAGTATTGCCGCCTGTATCTATTCTACGGGTGGTCCACGCCATACTAAGTGCATACTGCAAGTGTTGGTCCGCTGCAATACATGCTTGATGTGGTACACTATTTTGATGTTTTCTGTACACATACTGCCATGTCCTGTGCCATTGCCCACTTGCGTACCCCTGCGATGGCACCTTCAGTGTGATACATTTTTTTTTGCATATGAGTGTAGTTCTTCTTTATGACCATGTTTATAAATAGAAAAGATGTTTCTCGCTTTGTAGTTCAACCTGAAAACTGTAAATTATAGTCGATATGCCATATTTGTCACAGCCTTTTTTTGTTCAATAACTTTTTTATTTCCTTTATAAAATCTTCCTCTCTGCGCATAATCAATTTGGAGAAGTTCCATATAAATCCAGCATGTGTGGATAAATGACTTGAACACTTCTACTGGGGAAGCATATTGTCGTACTGCCTAGTGCCAAAACATTTATTAGTGAAAAATGTCCGTGGTCAGTTTTACAACTAAGCCGACGAAATATATATATTTTTTCGACTAAGCGAAACCTGAAACGCAACAGAACTGGTTTTGTTCATCTAACCAAATATGCTTTTCAGATGAATCACTGGCTTTGTTAAGCCAACAAATTTTACAGAAACAAAAATTTTGGTCGTATCAACTGAGGGAAACAAAAATTTCTCTTAATAGAGAATTTGCATTGTTTAAGGTATTTTAAATCACAGACGAACACATTAGATAGAAAAATGTGCTTCCAAACGAGCACCGATGCAGCGAGTTTACAGCGGCAAAGAAAATCAATTGCAATGTGCATAGTTACAGCCAACGTAGGTGCGGATCAGGCATTACACGCAGAATTGCTCAGCACATGTGTGTACCGACTCTGGCTGATGTGAGGGAACACATGCTTACGAACATAGACGACAGCGTTGGGCGGGACCATCAACTGGGATATGGCACGCAACAGATGTTTCTCATCAACGCGTGTCCCAAATAACGAGGCTAACAGATGTAGAGAGATTGCGGTTTGTAAACTGTCGTTCGTATTTATCCGTGAGTTTGCGTTCCAACAGGCGTAGTCCTGTGTACACACACACACCACACAACTTTAAAAAACCGATAGACACATCATAACAATGTGTCGTTATTACTTACACGGAAGTGTAATTACGATACAGTTAATACTAATGAGATTTTCAGGGCGCGCCGATATTACATTTGACGATAATATTGAAGGCCGTTAGATGCCTGTGGTAAAAAAAAAAACTGCATTGGATCTACAGTTTCAACCAAGGGACCTCGACACTTGAGACGAATGGTGGAATACGTGCCAAAGATGATACCTCACCTCTCCTAACTGTTGGAGTTCCAGGTCACGTCTCTAACAATTTTAGATGTATTCGAGACTTCTAACCAATAAAACAGAAAATTAATTACGGCTGGGGAGAAAAAAAGGAGGAAAGGTACAGGTTAGGACTTACCTACTACACGCTGTCCGCGGTTTAGCTGAACACTTCGAGAGCCCTGTTTGGGATCTTCTTTCTGTCAATTTTGTATTCTTCCGCGAAATGTAACATTAGCATTTCCATGCGTCTACTGACTTCATTCATGCGTAGATCGAATGAAAACTGTGAAACTTTTAGGAGGATAAATACTCGTATGTTAGTCACATGCGCAATATAAATACAGGAAAAGATCTTAACAAATTCAGTAATTGCAAATTTAAATTTCGAAAGTTCTCGATTTACAGCGAACAGTCTGTAGCATGTATGGTATTCACAGAAACTTTCCGTTAATGTTATATATAATTTAAGGCAACTAATAGTAAATTGCATTCTATTTCAAAATACAAAATTTAATACCATACTAAATAATTTCCCAAAAAAAAAAAAATTTCGTTTGGGTGATGTAAGTCATTATTCTTCCTTCTCCCTCTCCCGCATCAACCATAACGGACGGGCATCACTCAGCTTCTCACAATTGCTAGTAACTGCAAATATCGCAAATTCATTTACGGACCAGTCGAGAATTCAAACACGTGTTACGCAGCATTTACTATTTAACTGTATCACAGTTATAAAGACACTCCCAGGGGATTGCTCTTTAGTAAATAACGCGTATGTAAGTAGAAGAAGGCCCGAACCCCGCGCAGCCTTGTTTGGGGTGAATTTGACTCTCACTGGGCAGCAGTCAATGAACACGGAGGTAAAACTCGAGTATACTACACAGAAGGTTAGAATCCAGCGCACGAATTAGTGCCCTCTTGAAATTTTCCTGTCTGTGTACATTACTGTCAGGTATCGATATCTCCGTTCTTCTTACAAATACGCGTTATTCGATATTTGTAATGATTAAGATAAAACGATCGTTTTAATTAAACTACCACAGCAAAACCAAAACGAAAATAAATCCTTCAAGTAGCGTCAGTGTCAAATGGAATTACATCAAAAATATACGCAATATAATTTCGGCGCAGTTTATGAGATGTCAATATGTATGTAATAGGCTGTTCCAGCATCTATAACATTAGTACTTGTTAGTTAAGAATTGATAAAAATAAACATTACCTGAATTTGTTTACCTGCAGCCCTATTATTACCACATATTATCTTAGCGTAAATTGTATAAATTACAGAAAAATTTTGCAGTATAACTAGAAGATTACAATTCTGATAAGATCAGTAAAGATATGTCAAATACTAGTTATAAATTGGAATATAAAAACCTGAGACACGCGTGTCGCAGCCGGAAGAGTTTTTTTCCCTCCGTTGGAGATAATGATAAGATTCCTTAAGACGTACTTCAGTAATCTGTATACTACACGCCATGCATGATAGTGCACGGGTTGTTTTATAAATTGACAAAACTTCAGAATGGTTGTCATCCCATTTTAGCAATGTGTAACTTGCATTCTTTTACTCCATTTTCTTGTAATAACATTATCCCTCCTTTCCTCTAGGTGTTACAGGTTGCTCCTACACCTAAGCATTATTCTTTTGAAGTAAGTTCGATGATTTTTCGAGGATGGATGAAAGGAGAACGATCGTCATTATTATCTTTGCCTTTGGTTTCTGAAAGGGAAAAAGCGTTAACTGATGTCAAGGTTTCTCAATGATTGCCGAAATGAAAACACATATTTTAAGAGAAAAATTTGAACTTGCGGCTTTATGACGAGTGTAAGCCAAAATTGAAAGATGTTAATTTTAAACTCCATCCTGGTATAAAAAAAACATTTTAAGGCTGTCCTAATTTATTCGTGTTACAGACAAACTAGAAATGAAATGTCCGTATACAACATTCCAAAAACAGTACTACATCAGTTGTTTGCTACAGTCCCAGGCGCCATCGTCTAATTTTTTACACCACTCACAATTCCCATAAAAAATTTTAATATTTTAAAACTGGTTTGCTTTCCCCAAAGAATTAAGTAGATAACTTGTTTGTCAATGGAAATAATTGAATTTACACTTGTTAGGTCAATGAATTGATTAAAAACTTATATATATATATATTATTAATTTTTGTACTTTTTATTTTGCTTGCGTGAAATTAAATTGCAATAAAAATGTAACCTATAGTGATAACAACATTTAATAGCATTGTTTCCAAAACGAATTCGGGGAGAAAAAAATTGACTGAGTGTGCCTCAGAGTGCTAAAAAGAGACAAGACAATAAATTAAGAAAATATATTACGTAACAAGAAGTACCCTCAGCTGAAATGCGACGTAACGTCAAATTTACAAAAGACATAGAAATCATCTGGTTGCCAACTTAAAATATTAATGGTTCCGAGAATCACCAGCTATATAGTCCATTCATGATTACCACCAACTTTCTGAAGTCCTGCTGAAGTTCTAATTTCAGGCCATTTCTCCGCCTCGTGCAAACAAAGCCTAACCAAGTCTAGAAAAAATTGCACGAAAGGGACAACGCGCCGCATTCGTACGCACTCAGTTTAACAACATCTAGCATGGGAACTATTTCTTAAAGGCTGTTCACGATAAAATGAGCACTTTTGAAAGCCCTGATCAATATCCACTTGTGTGCAAAAAGTGTATTCTTCCGCCTTATGTAAAATCAATATTGTCATGGGCCTCATCACTTTATTCGTGCGTCTGTTAAGCGAAACTGTGAAATTATTAGAAAAGTAATTATTTCACAAATCTGCTCAATTTTACGCTCAGATCCATAAAAAAAAATAAAAAAACACACAGAGAAAGAAATAATTTAAGTAATCGTACATGGTTACCTAACACTTTTAATTCGACGTTAAGGTAAGGAACTATTTTCCATACATTGTTACCAACTTTACAAGGTGTATATCGCTCAGTGCGTCCATTATAATATATGCAAGCAAGGGCAGTGACTTGTTTATAAGGTTGATTTCGAAAGTGCTCACTTTATCGTGAACAGCCTTTAGTAGGCATTGCCATCACTACTATTTTCTCTCTGTTTTATTCATAGTAATTAAAATTGAAATATCGTTATTTTTTGACAAAATATAAGTAAAATATTATTTAACAAAAATAAGTAAAAAACGTTTGTGATACACGCCGTATTTAAGAACAGACAAAACCCGTCGTACACTATCGGAAAGATGGGAGGGAATTTTTTTTAAAGTGCTGTATACAAAAAGCGCACAGACACCACGAATGAAAGCTGGGTAGCTGCAGCAATAGCAGAAGGCAACCTTGCTACCAGCACTCAAAAACATTTTACAAACCACCGGTTCTAGGGAGGGGATAAAAAAAAATAACACAAGGCACTCCCAGCAGGGAGCGTTTTTTTTTTCCCCCTTATATAACCCTCAGGGCTGTCGGAGAAGAACATGCTTACCTCGCACGTTTATTGGTCGAGCAGTGTCTACCCGGCCCGACCAAACCTTCTTATTTCCCCGGATAGCAAAATAAGATTTCCTTCCCCGTCACTGGGCGACTGCTCTACACCGTGCTACGAATCTGGTTGAAAGGGTGAGTCAGAAGGTGATTGCCTGGGGCGTGTTGGTTGGCCGATGGGGGGGGGGGGGGGGTGAAGGGGGCTGCGTTCGTTTTGGGAATTGCCACTTCCTCAGGCTGCCGGCTCCAATCCGGAAATAGCCGATGACGAAGACGTCCCGGCTGGCGAACGCTGAATCAAAGCGCGGCCTACCATTTGTTCTCGAAGCGGCATCCGAACCACTTCAGGACTCGGGTGTCGCACACGCGTGAATTCTGGAAATGTTTATGTTCATGAAAATAAACCGCTCTTAACTGACAAGAGAAAATACGCCAGTTAATGTATGTTGTATGAACGTGAATACATGTGATGTGTTTGTTGGTTTTTCCGTTTAAATATGAACCGCCTACGATATTTACCTTCATACCTGACAAGATACTACCTTGTTTTGACGATTCGTGTAGTTGGTTTGTTGGATAAACTGTCTTTCCGTAACCTAACATAGGCGCAATTGGAGGCTGGAGGGGTTGGTGGGGGAAGGAATAGTGCATCTCGCCCTTATGTAAGGAGCCAATAAGTGTCAAAATGGGCCAGCACCAGCTAACACTAACATAATTCCGATTTTGATAAGTGGAAAACGTGGCGGACGTTGCCAATGAATAGCGGGCTTCCTAGTTTATCCCCACTGTCGTTGAACCATTCAGATTCCCATTTCACGCCACGCTTCATGGGGTTACGGATGCACAATGGAGCCGATAAATGTGCTGATTTTACTGATCAAGTTAATAAGAAACACTTTACGTATGTTTGCAAATGCAAAATTAAACCAATGTAGCGGAGAGGAAGACAGTAATGAGAGCACCTATAAGCTGTTCACGTTAAACTGAGTACGTTTGAAAGCCCTGCTTAAGATCTTCTTGAATGCATGTTGTGTAATATTTCGCCGCATGTAAAATGAACACTGCAACGGGCCTCATCACTTTATTCATGTGTATGTCAAGTAAAGTACTTTCCTAATAATTTCATAAATTATTAGAAAAGTAAATATTTTACAAACCTTATAATTCTTACAGTTGGATGCATAAAAAAAAAAACATAAAGTAAAAGATATAACTAAAGTTATAACAGATGTTAACTTAATACATTCAATTCGATGTTAAGATATTGAATTTCTTTCCTTCCGTCGTTGCCAACTTAACTGGGCGCGTGCCACTCAGTGAACCCGTTAAAATATATACAGGTAAAGGCCATTCACGGTAAAGTGAGCACTTTTTAAAGCCCTCTCATTTGGAATAATAGTCAATAAGTATGATTTACTTCAGCCTTAGACGTTAACTTCCGAGTGCGGTGGAATATACCACTGTGTTTATTACTTACATGGCAATATTCATTTTAAATGATTTTTAAAGGATAAAAAATGGCTGAAAGTAAAAAGTAACCAGGCCGTCAAATGTGCTCACTTTACCGTGAACAGCCTATAGTAACAGCGACTTCTTCTATGGGTGATTTTGAAAGTGCTCAATTGATCGCGAACAGCATTTATTAACGTATCTTACATGCTATACATAGCGCGCGGACGTATACCTTCCCGTCACAACAGACCGATCACAGGAAGCCGATATTCAATTTTCCCTGCTTGCTTCTCTAGCACTGTTATTGGTGGAAGCCTTTCAATGGCTCGCGGCGATGCGCAGAAGTGGAAAGGAGAGAGAGAGAGAGGAAGGGAAAAGAGACAAAGCGTTCAGAATTCTCTCGCGGATGCCGTCGCTTGAAGTTTCGCTCGACCGGGATATGGCTTCGACGAAGCAACACCATTTCCATTCCGCTCCGCGTCGCATGTTTTCTCCAAGCCAGTTTTCTGGCCTAAAGCGTAGCTCTCGGAGAAGCGCAGATTCAGGCGAGGGCGTGAAATATCAGTTCGGACGGGCAGAGAAGCAAACTGTGTGGAGTCTAAACCCAGCGCAAAAAAAAAAAGGGTATCAAATATATTTAGGACTTTTCCTTTCATACTGTTTACATAAAAACTAAAAAATATACACATAAAGTTAGTTTGAATGTTAACAAACCCTTCCGCTTCCCTGCAGAACAAACTTCGATTTTATAACTATATATCAAAATGTTGAAACGTTACCTAAGCAATTTGAAATGAGCAAAGTCAACTGGTAATACAGTAAAGCAAAGAAAGCAGGATAGTCGCAACAACATGAAATTAAAAAAAAGGACAACGATATAATAATGACCCATTACGACTACATGGGTTGAGATATGTCGTAAGTCACCCAAAAATGACAGAAAGAATGATTTGCATAGACATAATGACAGAAACACCCAAATGTTAAAATTTTTTTAAAGAAATTTGGAAAACACGAACAATGAAATAGGAGATAGGGAGATCACTTTACAGTACAGACCACAGTAAAGTATCTGAAATACATGGTATCAAAAATTTAGCGCTTGAAATAATATAAATTTCTGGCCACGCAAAAGAAAAGAAAAAAAAAAAAACTAATAAAACGCAGCCGTAAAATGCATACCTTGGAAACATTAATTATTACGATGCCAAATAAATTCGTATGTGTTTTATCGAAGACACTTATTTTATAATATATATAGATTGTTCGAAACCACTTTACAAGAAACACTTAAAGTTAAAACAATCACAACTTATTAAGGTTCAAGTACCGCCATGTCTTCAGATAGGCAAGAAAAACTGAAAGAGCGTACAAAATAATACTTGTCTTTCAGTTTCATAAAACGCACATGCATAGGTTTGTACATATATCTAGAATACTAAACAGTAGGTCCAATAATTCAAACATTACAGAATTGGGTCATTTTGTTCCTTAAGGACTCTGCCTAGTTTGGGACAGGCCGACCGAAAGTTGTATTTGAGTTTGAGTAGAGAGTTTTGGGCGGCTATCAACAACGAGGTCTTGAGAGCCGACGAGGGTGAAATGAGGTGAGAACCGAGCAGCACCGGAATGCAAGGGCGGAAGAAACGGGAGATCCCCAGAGAAAACCCGCCGACCAGCGGCACGATTCCCGCTTGCGAAAATTCGGGAGTGACCGGGCCGGGAATTGCAATCGATTCGTCTAGGTAGGCGAGCAGTCTAACCGCTCGGCCACCGCGGCCCCGCCGACCGAAAGAATAAGGTTCTTCCGAAATTTTGCTTTCAAGCAAATATTATTTTGCTGTCTTTGAAGAGACGAACTAAGCCACAAGAGAGCAAGTACGGGCAAGTTTGATTTTTTATGTTTTTTTTTAGTCTCGGAATCTTGATTTACCCGCAATTTCCAGGGTATTACAAATTTGACAAAAAAAAAACTGTTTGTATAGATGTGGCCCGTGAGAAGGCGGACTAAGTGTTTCTGTTTGAAAGCGATATCAAAAAAATTACGACCGAGATACATCTTAAATAACTTAACGTCTAAAACCACATTCTTTCACTCGTCCCAGTACCGCACTAAGCAAAATGGCGCAGCTGTGCGATCCAAACCGGTCATTTGCATAAGAAAAACAACTCCGCAAGTTTAAAATATAAGTATGTGACGAAAACTATTAAGTGTTGCAGGTAAGAACTCTTCTAAAGCAGTTCTATAACATACCGCTAAAGTCAGATAGAGTCTACATTATAAACATAACCATAACTGTTTATAGAAGTAAAGTCACTGGTTCAAATTACGAGGTGAAATTCAGATATCCTTGGTAGAGTTTTCGAATTCATTTTGCTTGAATGATGCCCTTCATTAAAATATTAGTTTATATTGAATGTTTGTCCTACATTGCTCGTGGAGAAAATTACAGGGCAATTTTCTTTGTGTGTGCTATTCTACGTGGTCGTAAAAATTCATTTCGGTAGGTTCAAAACATTTCTGTCGCCTTGGAATCCGTCATATAGGCACTAAAAAATTTTCAAGAGAAAAGTTTTTTTTTTAAATTAGCATTTGCTTAGAAGGTGTTTACCGCACGCGAAAAAATGACTCGATTTTTATGAGAACTAAAATCAAACAGCTGTAACTGAGCCAGTGATCTAGACTTTAACAACAATTCATCGATGGATTTGAATTACTGATAAACGTTGTTTAGAAATAAAAGAATAATAAATTCCGGAACAAATGCACCACAAAACAAGTTTAGATAAAACATGATATTCGAAAGTTGCCCACGCACATATTTTAAATTTCTAGACGTGTTTTGACGACAAATAAGAATTTCATTAGAAAGCAACATCATCATAAAAACAGACTATTCGCACTGTAAATCACATAGTTCGGGAAAAAGCGGTAAAATTAATTAAGTGGACATAGAATGCGCTTGAGGGGTAACATTATTATTTAATTCCTAGCTGTTCAAGTTTAAATTTGTCATCGATTACATTACTACTGTACAAATACAAGAAATATGATTGTTAATATAACAACTTGATAACGCGAAGAAAACCAAACCATATATACACACATTCACACACACTTTTTTTCTGGGGAATTTAAAACAATGAGCTGATAAAATGTGGTACAGAAGGATACTATCTTCAAACATTTTTTTTCTTCTAGAACTTAACATTTATCTCGTAACTGCACAAGAAATATATTTAAATTTTTCATTTCTACTCTATGCAGATTTAACTAAAATAATCTCGATGCTACAGGAGGAAACGACACAGTAACGTAGGAATATAGAGACATAAATTACTATTTTTTTTTTAAACTACGTTAATGAATATTTGAAGTCATGTGAGATAAACCTCACACTAAAAACTTTATGAACGCTGAAGTATGCAGTAGCAATCAAGACCTCATTTTGCTGATTTGATTGAAATTGCTCAAACGTCTGTTTCATTTTTTTTTTGAAGCAGCAATAACGCAGTAAATGTGAAATAACTGGAAACGGTCGTGAATCCGGGAATTTCTCATTACTCGCATACGAGCAGCTACACAATCGTAACGATGTATTCATGAAAATTAAATATTTCATTCTGCCCACGGCAAAGCTGTAGTTTTTTATACTCCACGTTTTCTACCACAGGTTTGAATATACTGGAATAGTTCATTCATATTAGGGGGTTGGTTATGATACAGACTTTTATCCGCAATGTGACAATCTAGGGTAATTGTTTGGATTACCCATTAGAGCAGAAAAATTTTCTGTTACGTAGATTATTTTACACAGAAAGAATATTCTTTTTCTAGAATGATTCGTGTCATAGTTAAATTTAAATTTAGGACATATAAGGGTGCTTGCCTTCTCTATGGACCACATTGCATTGAGAAAGAAGACTGATATGTTACTAATGTGTCGGTATATTAAACGGTGAATGTTGATGGAGGCATTTGTATCAGGCGTGGGTCCAAGCACAAGACCTTGTGTGTATATGTATGTATATAATATATGAATAATATATTATATACGTATAATATATCATATGTAATATATGTATAATACACGACTTATAACATACGCATTTTATATATATATATATATATATATATATATATATATAGAGAGAGAGAGAGAGAGAGAGAGAGAGAGAGAGAGAGAGACGCACATTGAATTAAAATTCGTAATTACCGAGCATTAAAATGTGTGGGTGTTATAAAAGGTTCAGTATTATTTCCTTACAAAATAGGAGAATTCTTATTATTTTATCAACATTGGTAAAATGCTACTTTCAGAAAATAAAAATACTAAAACACAATTAAAAGTGTTTAGATTTGTATGTATGGTGAATTTTCTTAGAAACATTGTTTTGTATGGAATTATGACATATCACACTGCGAAGGCAGGTGTTTGCAGATTTACATTTCACTAGGTTGGGTTGGAAATTTTACACTCACAATTATGTTTCAACTGCACAAAACTACAGACTATGATAAGTTTATTTCCGAGATTTTAGGAAAGCGTGTTCTTTAGAAATTAAAATAAACGTTGTGTCATACTCAATCAGCAATACTCCGGAAGTAATCGAATGGCGTTATGCCATGCAACGAAAAAGTCACACGTATCCGTGGTAAGTTAAAGTGACTATTATTCATAACATTTGCAAGCTGAAAATGCGTATTATTAACTATGATCCGCTGGACGTCTTTGTCTTATACAGTTGCAGTTTTACACATTTCACTTAATTACCGAAATATACAGTAGGCAATTCATTTCAAAACAAGTTTCTTTTTTGATCATATATTTTGAAAAGTCGAATGTTCTTCAGAAATTTTTGATTTTGTGATTTTCTGTTATCTTAATTATTTCGATAGTTATTAATAAATGCACGTCTGCTGCAAATGGCGATACACAGATGGCATTATGACTACCGTAGTCATATGAACGGATATTCGCATACCAAAAAAAAAAAAATGATAAGGCCTTATTTTGTTTTACAAATGATTTTTAATGTATCCTACAGATGTAATTAACTATGGCAGATTCATAAAAACCGAAAATTCCTTTAAACAAATTTCAGTTTACGGTAGAAATTGTATATTTCACTGTGGCCAGCTGAAGACGTTATTATGATAATAGCACAGATAATACGACCAAGTACGCTACAAAAGTTCACAGGAATTTCCTTAACTCACAAAGGAAGTAAATTACTTTTACTTACTATAAAAAATTTCATCAAAATTGAAAGGAAATATTACAAGTCAGGGTATGTAGCCTTATCTAAAAAATAAAATTAACTTACACTCGAGAAGGCAGATTTGTACTCTTTATTAACAGATTTTTTACAGATATTTTCAAGTGAAATTTCGCGCGTAATTCCCGCTTATAAATATTGTAAAAGTTATGTACCCACAGTCTGGGAAAAAAAGTTCAAAATTGAAAAAAGTTCAGAAGAGTTCAGCTATGAAGTTTTAATGGTCAGAATTCTATTTGGTTTTTAAATGTACTCATCCAAGAAAAATAAAATATTATTTTTACTGCAATAATTTAGTGTAGGCGTGGTTTACGGTTGAAATACCAACCTAGCCTGTTGGTCTTAGTCTAATAAATGGGACATTTAAATATAGAATATTTTGAATTGTTTTCCCGTTGCAGTGAAGAGAAGCAATCGAAACCAGTGGATATTGATATACAGTAAATGCTGTCCACGATAATGTGAGCACTTTTGAAATCAACCTTCGAAAAAAGTCACTGCCCCTACCTGCATATATTTTAACGGGTGCCCTGAGTGACATGCGCCCAGCAAAGTTGGTAACGATGGATGGGAAGCAGTTCCGTATCTTAACGTCGAATAAAAAGTGATCGGTAACTATTTCTGATAGTTTAAATTATTTCTTTCGCTTTCTGTTTTTTTTTTTTTTTTCAATTGCACCGAAGCGTAAAAATTAACAGATTTGTAAAATAGGCCTATTTGGTTTTCTAATAATTTCACTGTTTCATTTGGACGCATGAATAAAGCGACGAGGCACATAACAAAGTTAAACTTACATAAGGCGGAAGAATACACAACGTGCATACAGGTAGATCTTAAGCAGGGCTTTCAAAAGTGCTCATTTTACCGCGAATAGCCCACACAACGTCTTTAATGTAAGTTCTTCTTCATTCTACGACATGAGATGATAAAATTGATAACTGTTTGGTCGTTATGTATCCTAAACAGTGATTCTATTAGGAATATAGTTTTTAATGATTATGATGACGATTTTCTTCTTTTAGTTTTGTACTCTAATGGGGCGTTTGTTTGGTGGTCGAGAAACTATGACGTCACTACGTTTGAGAAGGACATGCTTAGTTGGTTTTTCCACGGATTTATAACAAGGGTACCCAGGACGAATCAAAAACAAATCCCAGATTGCAAATTTAGCTGCATAGCTGTCAGCTAATCACGACGCGCGGTGGAATTTTGAGTTATTAGCGTCAGCCAGGATTCAGCAGGGGAGGCCTTGACGATGCGCCGACATGGCAAATTCAGCGAACCAATCTGATGGTGTGTTGAAAGAAACAGTCATCATGCAGCATCGTTCCCGTCCCCGTGGAACGTGGTAGTATGTCGGCATCCTGATTAATTGTGTTTTCCAAAGTCCCAGCTATCGCCGCTGCCCACGCTAATCGACCACTTCTCGTTTTTGGATGTTTTTGGCGCCGTAGGCTGCGGGAGTTCATCCACGCACCACAACACGTGAACGGTCGTCATTGCCTCAAGAAACAGCTGGACGTGCCATAAAGGTCAGAAGTTAGCGTTCCAAAATTAGCCATACCAAATAAAGAAAGACCTCTTATGAAACGTTAGTAATGTTAGTCTACGTGGCTATGTTTTAAAAAATCAGTTACTCTCAGAAAACAAATTGTGTGGAAGAGCTTATAACCACAACTGTGTGTGGGCATTGCTTTTAATATTGTTTGTTTTTTATCATCACTACCTTAACTAAACTCTCTGTAAACAGGCAAATGTAGGCCTGTGGGCATTTCCGATCTGTACGTGTCCCTGTCTTCAGGTTTCCCGTCAATGCAAGTCTTATTCACCCCCGTCTTTTGTAAGCAGTCTCTTCTCATTATGCAGCCTTTACAAGTAGTTATTGCATTTAATATTCCTTCACTGTGTCTCCCTGCTCTTTCACCCTTTTCAGAATCCCTTCAATGATGAACATCTAGGAACACACTATCTTCTCTAACAATCACAACAGCGACATCTCAAGACCTCACAAATACTTCCTTTCTACTTAAGTAGCCATGTTCGTAGCTACAATACAGTATATTCACTGTTTATAAAAAAAAATATACTCTAAAACGACTCAGAGAAAATTTCACCGAATCATTCAATAACAAAGCATAAATGAGCCATCGCAGACGAAGGAAGCGCGCAGAGTACTTAGTGACACAATTTGGCAGGTGTATCAGCGATTTCTGTACATTTAAATTTCATATAACTACTCGACGGTTATTTCTGTTCGCGTATTTCACTAATACGCCACACAGAGGACAACGAATTTACTCTGCCGTTACTCAGATTCAAAACACAGATTCGTATGATTCAACGTGGTTTGGCCTGTTTAGAGCACCCCAATAAATTTTGTAAGATATATTTAATCCAGATCACTTGGACATTCTCTCTCCCCGACTTAGCCGAGGCTGCCCATATTGCACTGTAGCTGATTCCCTCTTATTACACCCTTGTGAAAGTAATCTTTGGAGAAAAAAAAATTTCCCACACTTCCATGCTCACAATTTAACAAACACGTCAACTGGCTTACTCCCAGAAGACTTGGCAGCGATTTAGTAAAAAGAATTTCCATGTCTTAAAGTCGTGCTAAACAGGGTTATGTTTGAATTTGTAAACGTTAAATGTGATAATTTTTTTTTTATGTAATATGCATATTTACATAGCCAACAATTTCACAGCTACACGTAAACATCGCATGAATAGATTTATCAGTTGGATAGCGATTTTAATTCTATATGTGGTATAAGGATAGAAAATGTGGTAAAAAGCAGGCCAAAGTGATGAAATTACCGCAAACAGCCAGTGTCAACCGGATTCATACAACTCGGCTACGCGTGCCTTATCACGTTGCAGCGTATGTCATTCTTTCACGAGGTCACAATGTTTGGTCCCAGTCAGCTGCGCTGCGGATGACGGTGAAGTACAGGCTGTTCACGGTAAAATGATCACTTTTGTTGAAAGCCCTTCGTAAGATCTACTTGTATGCACGTTGTGTATTCTTCCATTATACGTAAAATTATCATTGCCATTGGCCTCGTCACTTTATTCATGGGTCGGTCAAGTGAAACTGTGAAATTATTAGAAAAGTAAATATTTACAAATGTGCTTAATTTAAAATTTCGATGCATAAAAAAAAACTGAAATAATTCAAGTTATCACAAATGGTAACCAATGACTTTTTATTTGACGTTAAGATACGGAACTTCTTTCCACACATCGTTACCAATGTTACTGGCAGCATGTCACTCAGTGCGCGCGTTAAAAAATATGCAGGCATGAGTAGTGACTTTCTCGTAAGGTTGATTTCAAAAGTGCTCATTTTATCGTGAACAGCCTATGCCTTAAGAGACTACCCAAAAAAATGTTTTGACTCCTCAGGTCAAATCCCGCCATAAGGAAGCATTGCAAAGGCGATGGAAAACAGCATGGACAAGCCTCACGTGTGTTCTGTTTCCTCGGGATTTTAAGCGGTAAATACAGAGTTTTAATACAGCAATCCGTTCAGAAAAGATACAGATTTTGTCGCTATACTTTAAAACACTGTTTTAAAAAAGTCTAAATATCGTTAACAGTGGGCTACTTGCGCCAATTTTTACTGAATTTTGTCACGTTTCAACGATCACATTTATGTTTCAATAGCCAAATATATAAACTGAAAACAAAATATCGACTTCCATTTCTCTCCTGAAAAAATTTGGATTTGGATGTGTTGGGACACGGCCGTTTGTTTTGCGTGAATACGTTTACGTTTACGTTGACGCGCTCGGACGCCTTTACGTTCCCGGCACCGCTTCACTCGATCATACGAGGTTATATTTATATCACTGGATTGCTTTTGAGATGCTCTTTCACACCGTATACGATTTCTGTATCTCGACTTGGCTTTTTGACGAGTATACGACGAAATTGTGTTATGTTTACTTAATTTTTTTACATTAAATTCATACAATTTTACCATAACCACGTCACACAAATGTTTTTAAGACGCAATCGATTGATCTTGACGACAGCTGTCGATTGAAGCTCAAGCGAGCGTCGCAGCTTCTCCTAGTCAAAAGTTATACTACGCGGAAGTTATGAGACGCGGCGAAACAAACTCAAAATTGCGCCCCCCCCCCTCCCAGCGCGCGATGCTTCACAGTCCCCACTCAATGTAACATATCCTTTGATTCTTTGATCCTTTCGCAATCGAGTGGTGTAATTGAGTTTTGAATTTAGGCGATAGATTCGGAGCTGCAATGCCAAACTGTATCCTCTTATTCTGTTATCATCGGATTTTCTGGATTGACTCCCACTATGGCTGCAAATTTAAAGACGTATTCACGTCAAAAAGTTCTACATTGAAATATTCCACTAGTTTTTTTTTTTATAAGAACAGACACAACTTCTTACAACGAGACTCATATGACTACAAGGTAGGCCACTTAATGCGAACCTTCGCAACACCTACCGTATTATACAAGATAGTTATCAAAATAATGGAAACATCTATGTTCTGGAGCACGGTGTCTTTGTGAGATGGTAACACTTATCATTCGTGCACTACACTCTAAATTTGAATCACTGAGAATTTCGCTGATTAAATCAGTTAGTTCCCAATAATACAAAAGTCACTTAAGAGAATTTAACTGATGAACTAGTAAAAAAAAAAAAAAAAGCCAGTTTTCCTTTACTTATTGATTACGTGACATTTTCCACTGATTCACTGACCATTTTACTCACTATTTTCCAGTGATTTGTTTTTTGACTGGTGGATCAGTTAAACAACGTGTGCGAAATGGCAGTTAAACCACGTGAATCAAATTGTTTTTAAACAACGTGTATAAAATGAAATAAAAACGCATAAACAAATGAAACAAATAAGAAATATATACATTCTAAAATGTGAGTCTCATCTTTCAAAATACCATTTTACGGGGTACCATGAACATCTAGTCTTTCATTCCGTTTTTACGTCTTTCTTTTCCTTTTCACGTAATAATCATATCACTGGGTTTGAATGTTAAAGCTACATTAAATGCAGGGAAGTGAGTGCACTCATGCGTAATATTTGTTTCAACAATACTAACTTTACCAATCAAATTAAAAACCAAAGTAAAAGGCATGAAATTCAGAACTACTCACGTTCGATAAGGAAATATAATACACAATTTCCTCCTTCGTTGCAAACGTTGGCATTGGTAGCTCAGCTGACAATGTAATATTCTACTAGTGGGGTAGGAATGTGGTGGGTTCAATACTGTCAACCTAAAGAATTTTTTTACTTTTTTAAATTACGGTAAATTGCGCAATATAAATTGTGACTATCGGAAATATGTTTATTTCCCATAATGATTTGGCTGAATTCGATTTTAAAAAACAATATTTAATTTGCCGCCTGCAATCGGCCGTCACTTATTGGATCAGTGAAAACGTTTCACTGGAACAACCCGTGATTTTTCACTGATTCTAAGTGGAGCCATTTTCACTGATTCGACTAGTTGAGTTTCACTGCAAATCAGTGGTTTTCTACTAATTCGAATTTAAAGCGCTTGACTGTCGTTTAGTATTACAGTGAAGGACGTTAAAAGCTGTTCATGATAAATTGAGCACTTGTAAAATCAACCTTAGAAAAAAGTCACAGCCTCTACTTGCATATATTTTAACGAGTGTAA
This sequence comes from Dryococelus australis, assembly GCA_029891345.1. Classification (NCBI taxonomy): domain Eukaryota; kingdom Metazoa; phylum Arthropoda; class Insecta; order Phasmatodea; family Phasmatidae; genus Dryococelus; species Dryococelus australis. Next base: position 42,747,901 of record CM057003.1, read on the forward strand.
TGATTACTTATCTGTCCAGTAAAGTTGGTAGCGATGGATGGGAAAGTAGTTCTATATATTAAAGTCGAATAAAGAGTGTTAGGTAACCATTTTGGATACCTTAGATTATTTATCTCGCTTTCTGTACTTCTCAACGCATCGAAGTGTAGAAATGAGCAGATTTGTACAATATTTACTTTTCTTATAATTTCACAGTTTCACTTGACTGACGCATGAATAAAGTGATGAGGCCCATGTCCATGCAAAATTTTACATAAGGTGGAAGAACACTTAACGTGTATACAAGTCTATCTTGAGCACGTCTTTCAAAAGTGCTCATTTTACCGTGAACAGCCTATAGTCTGCAGTATGTTATGTGGTATAGTGCGTATTCGTACGTGCAATTGGCCAAACATATGTGAGGCAAAGTGGGAGATCTCTCTGACTTTAAGCGAGGGCAGATACATTGTTGTAGCGCGATTAGTCGCAGCAAGTGTATCGATGTATCGAAGACTGCCAGCCAGTGTGTTATGTGTATCGAGAGCCACAGTGTCCAAGGTGCTGACGGCAAACAGAACTCGTGGCAAGACATCATCAGCGAAGAGCAACAGTGGACGGAAACCAATCCTCAGTGATCAGGATCGGCGGACATTCACGAGGATTGTCGCAAAGAACCGTAGAGATAATGCGACGCAAATGACGTCTGAACTCAATCAGCATCTCGAACAACCTGTTTCTGTGATCGCAGTACGACGCGAGATACACATATCTTGTTCGTTCAGGCGTTTCTGTTGTTCTGATAACCACCTTTATAAAAACCCTGATTCGCACTGATGCTTAAAATATAAAATAATAATTGCCATGAGAGTGATTTTAGCTTTAAACGGTTGCTATAACGGGAACTGCTTCTACATTGGCAGTATAGTTCCAGAATCTCTCATCCCTGCCAAAGCACGATATCGAATTCACGATACCAGATTAAGTATCCCCGAAAGATGTTCCATGCTAACTGATAATATACGGTCTTAATGACACCGTAAGTATGCACACCCTTACAGAACATATTCTACAAAATTACAGACATGTTTTGTTACATAGCTATAAGCAGGGCCACTGATTTTTCCACGAAAAAAGCAGAGTACGCAGTATAATTCAATAACACATATACACCTCGGCTGTTGTAATACCTCCAATGGTTGCTGGTGTCATTTCCGCATTTGACTGAACCACTAAGGGTTCCGTAACTCCGACACTGTGCCTCCGTGATTCGTGCACAATCAGTTAACACGAACCAGAACATGTTTCAGCCAATCAAAGAAGCTGGACGAGACCACAGTGCTTTAAACTGTATCTTGTATCGACATCTGTTCGCGAAATATCACTGTCCCTAGCTATCCGTGAAAACATGATCACGGAATTTAATTTAGGCCTAAAATGGCGTAACCTTGCATTATACGTTCTCACTTTAAAGAATAAATTTCAGTTGATTTTGTACTGAACGAAGTCGTATTATCAAAATAACAATTGGTAAAATAAAAACTTAACACAAGGAAATTTTATTTGACGAGAATATAAACACTCGACAACTATTTCTTGAGAAGTCAGTTAAAGTAGAGCATACCCTGAGAAGCGGAAATGCTATACTTTTCTTCACAGCGATTGCCTACTTAACACCGCATTGAAGAGCATACGGGGATACCTTTCCGTTCACTAGTGAAACGTATTCGAATAGTTGCCGTCAACACCCCGAAATTTTTAGTTGTGCTACGGAGAATTCATCAACGTGGAAATCTTTGTGTTGAGTGTTAAACCAAGATTCTTATGTTCCAACTCCCGCAACATGGCGCGATTCGGAATTATGGTATCGAGTCAGTTAGTATCCGAGTGTTTCGTGACCCACTGAAGTAAGATGTTACGTGTGTAGAAAATGATACCAGCTGATGTTCATGCCACAAGATGAGGCCATAAGTTGTAAGGACCAGAGATGTTGATATTTTTATTCTCAAGAGGCTGTAGTTTGTGTTGCGTGGTCAAAAAATAATACCCATCGCTCCTTTAAGGCAACTCATTTATATATACGCATTCCTTACCTGCAAGACAGAACATGAAGTTCCTGATGACGTCAGAAATATAAGAAAATACGATGAAATACGCCCGCAGGCTCTGTGAGCTAGATTATTAATTGCAATATTTCTTGAAATATTGTTGACGTAGTTTGTATAAACTACTGATCTTCATATATGTAAGGTGTTGTTTTAAGAAGGGTTGGCTCATAGCAAGTTTTTATTCTCTTAGCGAGTGACTTATACCCTTTATTACATTCTGTTTAGCAAAATAATGTGTTTCAAAAGAAATCGGAATGTGCCATTTATCACCAGTGTTCCGGTAACGGTTTTGAAATATCGATCATTTAAACTTATGTTACAATAATATGTATGAAAATATTACAATAGAACTGTAAAAGAAAGAAAGATATTCATTTGTATTAGTTGACCCTTCAGTCCAGTACCTATAGGCTATTAATGGTAAAGTGAGCACTTTTGAAAGCACTCCCATTTGGAATAACAATCAAAAAATATACTTTATTTTAGCCTTAGAAGTTAAATTTCAACTGCGGTGGAATTTACGCTCTGTGTTTATTACTTGCGTGTACATATTTATTTCAAACAGCGGCTAAAGGATAAAAAATGGCTGACAGAAAAAAAAACTAGGGCCTCAAAAGTGCTCACTTTACCGTGAACAGCCTATACCTAAAACGAAAGCTGTATATGCACATTACATAAAACGCTCATTTGACTAACGGGCGTTGGTGTGAACTATCAGTCCTCTTCGTGTGAAAATTAGCAAAGGAAAAGCCTTCGAGCTACTAAAATTTGACTTGTACCCTTATTCCCCAAAATATATTAACAAATGAATGGGTCTCACGAGTGCAGGGGACTTGCGAAATATCACCCCTGTCGCACATAACTGCGCAAAGCTAGGAGGGTGTCCTCTGGAGGTGTTGATAACCATTCGTAATTGATACGAGTTCGTGTAATTTGTTATCGATTGTTATCGACGGCGCTGCTACACATCGACTCGAAATAAGCTGTAAGAGAAGCTAGGAAGGGGCACGGGTGCTACGCACTGCAAACAGAATTACAAACGTAGAATTTTACCAGCTGGAAAAACGAAACTAACAATGTAATGATTAGACTTCGGCGATTTTTTTTTCTTTTAAGATACCCCATTTTCAATTTCCGAAACGGTACGTGCGTACAGCTCTTTCACCCTGCGTTATATTAGCAATTTTTGCTGTAGCACTAACAGTAATGTTAACAGCTAACGTACAGTAACATTCAAAATATACATTTTATTATTACACACTACCCTAATGAACTAATGTAGAAGAACAAAAAAAAAAAAAGAAACGAGGAATAGGTTTGGGCAAACTAACTGCACAAATGTAAATCTTAAGTGAATATGCCAACGACTTTATTTTAAAGAAGGTACAAATTATATTTATTATTATCATCATCTTTATTCTCTTATTTATGTGTTTAATTATATCATTTCAATTGAAACAGTTGATTTAATAATTCGGAACGACTACAAAATTCCTAGTTTAGGTCTAAGTTCGCAAATGAAAATAAAACTAAAATTGTTCAGCTGTGCTCTGCCAGTCAAATATTTTACTCTTTCTCACGGGCATCTGTGGACATGAAACAACTTCCGGCATATGTCAAAAACAATTAAACACACTTAAACATTATTGAAAAAAAATTCCATTGCAGTTCGGGTGCTGAGTAAATGAAAAGGACGTCGCTTACCGCAGCTGACGATTGAAATCATACAAAAAAATGTATTTAATAATATTTAAAACATTATTCCTTTTGTACTACGTCACAGTTTGCCTCTTCCACAGCAATTAATATAAACAATCATAGTTTAATTATTACTATAGGCTGTTCACGATAAAATGAGTACTTTTTAAAGCCCTGCTGAAGATCTACTTATATGCACGTTGTGTAGTCTTTTGCCTTATGTGAAATTAACATTGCCATGGGCCTCATCGTTTTATTCACACGTCGGTCAAGTGAAACTGTGAAATGATTAGAAAAGTAAATATTTTACAAATCTGCTCATTTTTACACCTCGATTCATTAAAAAAAAAATCAGAAACAGTAAGAAATAATTTAAATTATCACGAATGGTTACCTGACTCTTTTTATTCTACGTTAAGACATGGAACTACTTTCCCTCCTTCGTCGCCAACTTTATTTTGCGATTGTCACGCAGTGTGCACGTTAAAATATATACAGGCAGGAGCAGTGACTTTTATCCAAGGTTGATTTCAAAAAGTGCTCACTTTATCGTGAACAGCCTTTAGTAATAAGAACTCTTGTGTGACGCAGTGTAACATGTCCGCCGCGTGAATAGATCCGGAAATTCCGTCCGTTCGTTTGAAAGGAACCGCGACTATCGCTGCAATGTCTTCCAAACGGAACGAGACAAATTTACATCGGCAATAAATCCATCGCGGAAAAGAATCCAATCTTAATGAAATTTAAATTAAACAACAAAATAAAACGAGTTCCTCTCCCACAATTCATTCGCGACACAAAATACGAACTTAAATTATGTGTTGCAAAATTTTAAAAACTTATATAGAGTCCAATATTCTAAAAATACACGGAAGCTAAAACATATAACAATGTATATTACAGCTACACAAATATAACATAATTGCTAAAAATAAAAATAAAACATTTGAATCACATAAAAGTAAAACTAGAGTAAATAATCATAAGCATATCTCTCCGTCGTCTTCTGAATAGACGGTGCATGAATTTGATTGGAACACTGCGATAGATGTCGATGAAAACAGGTTACATTATCGCCTTTACAAATAAGGCAATGTAAACATATCGTACTAAGACCGCGACATAGCTTCCTTCGTAATCCCGCCATACTAGTTTGGAAAATTACGCAGTCTCCCGGACGAAGATAATTACTAAACTTTCAAAATGTCATCATGTTAAACTGTTGGCATCTCTGAGCCACTCACATTGTAAGGGGGGGGGGGGGGGGAAGGATCGGCGGAACAGTCGATACCTACTAAGCGCGTGAGCGTGCGGAATGGATCAAGCTGCCATTTCAGCCGCTGCGATTACTCGAGCTGCAACCCGTCACACAGCGCCTCAAGCATGTTGCCTACCCAAATGCGACGCAGGCGCAAAGCGGTCGGGGATGAGGGCCGGGTAAATAGGATGATTGGGTCCCGCGCTAATTGGCCCGAGGGGTGCGACGCGAAACCGCGACTTGGGCCGACCTTGCGCCGGGAGACGGGAGGAGGGAGTGGAAGCCCCTCCAGGGGGACGAATCCCGCACCGCTGTGTAATTAGCCATCGCAACAGCGTTACTAATTATTCACAGCTCGCCTCGACAAGGCCCCCCGCCTCCCACCTAGTTATGTTAATTACAGTTTCATGGCTCTCTTCTGTCCCGAGGAGGAAAGTGGCCACGCGAGGGCGCCCCGGTCTGCCGCCAGTCGCTTGTCCCGAGCACTTTCCAGACAGGCTGCACGCGAAAAATAAACATGCGACCACAAAGGAAAGTCACACGTATGAAGAGTCTTTCATTTAGCAACTCTCTCTCCACCTCTGAGTGGGTAACTCAAAACATCCATGAGCTTTCTTAGCATACTTTCTGAAGGGAAGATAAGGTAATGCAATCACCCCAATGTCAATCTGGAATGTATGTCCCCCCTTTCCCCTAATAACTTTTAAACCAGATAACCGACTTTCACGAAACTATGTCCGCATTTAGTATCTAGTAATGACATCGGACTTTTATAGTTTTCAGATACGCCGGCTACTTATTTTCAAAATGGCGGCAACTTTAAGATTTAGGGCACGGTGTTATATCTCGGGAAATATTTAACCTATTTCAACTAAATTTGGTACGTTGCTAGTCCATGATATGAGCATTGAAATTAGAAATAGATAATCTTATTGGTCCACCATTTTGAAATATAGTGCAAATTGAAAATAATAAAGCTTTTCCCAATATATGTCGGGAACGATCTAACTAATTCAATTTTTGACATTCGTGCAGAGAAAAGTAGACTCATTAGTTATAGCGATAACTTCTTGTTTTTTAGTACAGAGAAAGCACAAGGCATCTGCGGTCAGAAAAACCTACCCGAGTACACTCATCTGCGGCCCTCCTCAGTCTCGGTGCATATGTGCATCAACAGGGAGATAACGTCGACCTTCACACACGCTCCATATGCGTTCTCGCCTCCATGACGGGATTTTACACGTATTACACGCCTTCGTGAGTTTATTGCACGGAATATTTTGCATAGCTCATTCACGGTTACTTCCAACTTTTCTGAAACCCTGCCGGAGTTCTACTTGCAGGATATTCCTCTGCCTCGTGCGAACACAGCTTAGCCACGTCTAGAAAATCGAACCAAAGTGACAACACATCCCATTCTTGCGAATTAGGTGTGTAAAATTTTGCATAAGAGCAATTTCTTACTAGGCATTGCCAACACGCTTTTTATCTCACTGTTTCTGTTCATATTATTAATTATAAACGAAATATTATAATTTATAGATAAATCATAAGTAATAGTTTAATATAACCAAAAATACGGCGTTTTTATGTAAACAGAAGTATATTTAGGGAACAAGCAAACACGTCATACATAGGGTGATTTTTTATAGGTTTGATTAAATAAAGTGCGAACATACCGCGAATAGAATATATTACGTGGCATGTGCTGCCTGGATCTAACGTCGTGCTGTTATACAGAACGGAATATTCAGAGAACCGTGAACTCCGAAGCTCATGTCTGCTGGCACGCCGACCATCACTGTTACAGAGTAAGGTTGAGAGTCGGGCTCGATCCACGTGTGTGATGCGTTAGCGAGAATGACCACATAAGGACCCTGTACGAGACGCAAAATTTGACGCGACAGCTATGGCTTTCGTATAGTAATGATGGCGCTGGCAGGCCACTAGATAGGAGGCTAGACTGAACGCGCCATCGCATATGATATAATAACCAGGCTTGTGAGCAGCGTAGTGTGGCGATCGAGACGCAATTGCCCAAACCTCTATTGCTCGGAATAGCAAGACAAGAGAACCCGGCCTCAATATGCGATTAAGCTAATTGAAGAGATTTTGGTGGGCTCCTAACATCGAGTTTTTTGATGGCCGATGAGGGTGAAGTGAGGTGAGTATGGAGCAGCCCGGAATGAAAAGGGCGAGGGAAACGGGAGATCCCCGAGAAGTCCCGCCGACCGGCGGAGCATGTCACTAGCGCAAGAGTGGCCTAAGTCGCATTTGGTGCAAGATCGGGAAAATTGCCAAATCATGATATGCAAATGAGATTGTTTGTTTTATTGAATAATTAAACAGATTAATTCGGGGATTAACTATGGGATTAATTAAACTGATTAATTGGATATCAAAAATGTTTATGGAATTTTTTATATTGAATAATGTTTATTAATTTATTCATTTCATAAGGGTCATATTGGCGGAGCAGCATCAGCATGTTCAGTATGAGGTCCTGAGACCGACTGACCAGAGGAGAGGGTTGCAATTGTTTATATATGAGTTAATGTTAGTGTAAGAGTGGTATAAGTCCCATTTTTGTGGCTGATATGCGAATAATGAGCAGGTCTGGAGAAAATACAATCAATTGCGGACATTTATGTTTACGTTTTTTGGCTATAAATAGGTTATATAAGTAATTAAGTTAGCAAAACGTATTAGTAATACATCAATTACGTTGATATTAAGAGGAAATTCGTCGCAATTGCTTGTACTATATTTCCCTGCGTTAGAGTTAGATGGAGAATGACAAATAAGTCTAATCGAATTCGTTACTTACAACAGCATACCAAACATTGATATGCATAACCAATTATTTGTGGCTAATATTGGTGAGGAAACTTACAAGATTGTGATACCGGTAGGATCTTAATATGAGTTGGATGACCTTGAAACATTCATTAAAGCGGCATTACCTGAAGATGTATATTTCCGATTACGTGGAAATCCATATGCGTTAACTAGTGCGATGTCCATCCGGCACAATTCCTACCTGCGAAAATCCATATACGTAAACTAGTGCGATGTTCGTCCGGCACGATTCCTACCTGCGAAAATCCATATCTAGTGCGATGTTCGTCCGGCACGATTCCTACCTGCGAAAATCCACATACGTTAACTAGTGCGATGTCCGTCCGGCACGATTCCTACCTGCGAAAATCCGGAGTGACCCAGCCTATGTGGGAGGCACGCAGTCTAGCAGTTCAGCCAGCGCGGCCCCCCAACACGCGATGTTCCGACTGTGTGAGGCACCGTTATCATCAGCCACCAACTATATAATGCGTGATTTTCCGGTCCCCCTCGAATGGGCTCGAAACATCATCTACCCCTCCCCCCCCCTTTTCTACTCTCGCACCGAGCAGGCGTTATATCACTGGTGTCGATCCAGGAATGTAAAATGCCATCTCCGAGGCATCATCATCATCATCACCAACATTTTCAGGAAACTGACACTGACACGTCATATAGGTTGATTACTTAGTTTTAAACGCTGGGAACTTTAAATGAACTAACAGAATTCGCACTGCCGTTTGTTGAAAACATGTGCCGAATTTCGTTATTTATTCATTCTTCATATGCGTTGGCTTAGAATTCATTTAACTCAAGGAGTCAGGGTGTATGAAAGCAAGCTGTACGGCACTAGCCCAGAATTCACTGAAAATATGGGCGATATGTTTGTGTGCAACATTACAAGTTTAGCATACCTCCAACAGTATACAAGTTATTTCCTCGAGCCGATATTAAAGGCTGTTCACGATAAAGTGAGCACTTTTGAAATCAACCTTAGAAAAAAGTCACTGCCTCTGCTTGCATATATTTTAACGAGCGCACTGGGTGACATGCGCCCTGTAAAGTTGGTAACGATGGAGGGAACGTAGTTCTATATCTTAACATCGAATAAAAAGTGTTTGGTTAACATTTGTAATGAATTAAGTTATTTCTTTTGCTTTCTGTTTTTAAGTATGAAAGTGTAAAAAAATGAACAGATTTTAAAATATTTAGTTTTCTAATAGTTTCACAGTTTCACTTGACCAACGCATGAACAAAGTGATGAGGTCCACGTCAGTGTTGATTTTACACAAGGCGGAAGAATACACAACGTACATACAAGAAGTTCTTAAGCAGGGTTTTCAAAAGTGCTCATTTGACCGTGAACAGCCTAATATAAATATAGCTGTTTCATGTTCACGACTAATGCAGCGAAACACTTATTTTTCTACACTTCATGGCACAATAATTCCTCCGAATAATTTTAACTTTAAAATAAATGTTTGTATATCTATTCCTCAGTTTTCGACCAGTACAGGGGATTTTTATACCATTCTCTATTATTATTCGAGACTCCACAGGCTTTCAAAACAAGAGCTTCCGGACTAAATGCGCGTGGAGTTTTTAGGTATAAGTTTGGTTTAGTTCAGCGTGTAAGTCGCCCCGATCTAACCTCCCGGCATAACATCGCAGACTATAGAAAGCAACAATCGAAAAATCTTCGCAATTACCTCTTTTCCTTTCTTTCGAATCCATAACAGGCACGAACATATGATGAAACGTCAAAGCGTCTTCTTTTTTTACTACAAAGTATGAAAGTCCAAAGTCGTATCCACCGAATATAAAAGAACAGATGAAACACATGACCTGCATCCGACATCCCTCCCCCCCCCCCCCAACAGCAGCCGACAGCCTGACAAACGTGTACTTTTTTTTTAACCGGGAAAAACTCGGAAATGGAAGACTAGTTACATTTGGCAGGTTGACACGACACAATTGTTAAAAAAAATAAGTGCCCTGCCTTTTAACACGTGTCGCAGAAAAGAGAATTACTTCTATTGTCATTTCCATGGCGAATTGAGGTATGAAGGGGAAATATTAATAAATCTGTTTCGGCGACACGGAAATGTTTTTGATTCTAGAAATGGGAAAGGCCGAAGTATGGCTGTGGCATGAGCATTGTAGGCAACCGCAAATGGCTTCGCCCGAAGAAAGAGTTGAAAGGGGGGGGGGGGAGGACAAAGGAACTACGTTGGTAAAGGAAGGAGACTAAAAGCATTTGGCAGCAGAAGGCGGGTGGGTTGAAAACAAAGGAGGGGAACACGGCGTGGGTGTGAGAAAAAAAAAAGGACCTCAAAATCGCCTAGTTAGGGGGGTGGGGGGGGATGGTAAAAAAAAAAAAACCTTTATAGTCTGGGCAACATTCCTATCGCTTTGGGACCGCATCGGGTTTTTGGAATTACGCGTCGTCGGAGAGTAGCGGGCAGCGAGGGACAAAAAGAGACATGCCCGCACTCGCCTGACAAAGGCTTACCACCGGGTTTTCAAACGGCTCCGCATGGCAACGTAAAAGGGGAACCGGCCGTTAGTTGGATCAGGGGCTTAACACGGCTGCCTGGTTGAATGCGAGAGCTTTGTTTGTGGGGGTCTCGATTTTTTTCTCAGTATCATCTTACCCACGTCTCCAAACGTTAAACGCAAACTTTCATTTTACCGAGAAAGAGGAGTAGGTAGTCACGTACATCTGATGACGAGAAAAGAATCGGCTGCTTAAACTTTATGGATTTGAAAAACATGCACTCAGCCCTCCCTGCTTTTCATCTGGAATTTAGTAGACCGAGAACAACTGCCAAAACATACAACAAAACCAAACTTTGCTACGCAGAGCAAACTTAATGTGAGATATAATGGCGTACAAATACAGCCGTCTCCTTTTCCACCAGGAAATAATATATTTCCTTTCCCATCACGCCAAGGCAAAGCTATTCAAATAGTGTTCGCCCCGCAGCATAAACCATTCAAACAAGATGACCGGAAAACCTTGATAATCTTTTCTTCTTTCCTAAGGCCCCTGTCACGCTGTCAAATTTTCGCCTTCAACTAAATTTGACAATAAAATTTGAAGACAAAATAGGGCCATAAAAATTTTTCTTTCCGACAATTGTTATCAAATAATCCTGAAAGTGTTTATAAATGTGTCACACTGTCAATTTTTTTTTACTCTGAGAATACAATTTTAATTATCATTAAAAAATGTAAGGAATGTTGTAATTTATTTTCGCTTATTTACTAAATTCAAATTTTATATATCAGAGATGTTTCCTGCACAATGAAATGTAATGCCTCTGAGCTCGAAATAATATGTGTAATATTTACTTATAATAGTATTTGTGCTCAGACAGATTCTACATAAATAATTATCTTCATTACCTATTTCGTTTCCAGAAATTGTTCGTTAATTTAAAGTGTCTTGATGTCAATTTTTGTCATGCATGATTCTGATTGGCTGAGATCGTCGAACATCAAATAAATTTTAGAATCGGTCCAACATTTAAATGTTTGATGGAAAATGAAGCCATCCAACTTTCTCAGGCAAATATGGCGGCGTTTATGACGTTTCGATTACTTCATAACAGTTCAACTATATTTGACCAAAAATTATTTGAAGCAGTTTGACGGAAATTTTGACAGTGTGACAGAGACTTAACACCGCCGGAGCTACAAACTTTTACGGGTTACTGTGTATTTATTTCCGATAGTGGGATAAAAATTTTCACCGGCACCTATTGACAATACCACTATCATTAAAAACGACCACTGATTGTAAACGAGCTAATTGTTATCATTCACCTTTCTACCTTATAGTGACACTGTGACGCGACAAATGCAGTCGTATAAATAAACGCAGAAAGACAGATTTCTACGTACTCTTGGATCGAGGAATTTCAACAAATTACCCACTTAGTTTAAGGAAACGAATGTAGAAATGCTATTATGAGATATTGCACATTTCACAGTTTGTTCTTATTCTTGTTGAAGTTAGTGATGCTACTTCCATTTGGTTCTCTATACAACCTAAAAATTATTTCTTTTACTTTTACAGAAAAATCCTTGGAAACCTAGTTGCCAAGGAAGCCCTTTGTAAATCTACAAAGAGTTTTCTTGTAAAATCTGCGAGGCATTAATTTGTAATATTACAAATGATAGCCTTGCATTACAACTCACTTTATTGAGAAGTGTGCATAAAATTACGTTATTTTCTTCTGGAAAACAAATGTGATAAATTAGTAACAGAGAATAATTTAAAAAATATATTTCAAAATATTATTTAATTTATAAATTGGACATTGCTAGCTCGGAGTACAGAACCCACGCCCCGTATATCGTTAGCCGACGCTGTTAACCACATGACCAACTTGACTTATGAGCTTATTAACTATTTTTACAGTAAATATATCTACAAGTACCTACAAAATTTTAACGAATTTATTTGGTTAGTGAATATATGTACAATTATGGCATTTTTATAAGTTATGTTGTTGAGTTAAGATATTTGGACGGCTCTTAACAAGGTATTGAGAGCTGATTTAAGAGTTCTGCGTAGTTAGGAAACAATGATAAATACGGTCACGTTTTATTGAAATTGTCGTTTTATTATGATTATTTGAGTTGTTTTAAGTGTTTCACGTTATTTAAACTTGCAATACATTTCTTTTTACACGCAACTACACTTTACATCACCCATAGTTTTTTACTACAAACGGATATATACGGTGTTACGTTGTTGAGTGTCCGCCATTTTGCTGAAGTTCGTGAACACGGGTCAGTATAGTACACAAATTTCTTGAGGTCTATTACAAACATGGCCCTTGTAGTTTTACAAACGAGTAGTTTTACACGATATATTTTTGTACAGTTACAAGTATTTGTACGTACAATTACAAGGAATTTCTCAGTAAAAATTACGATTTTTATAGAGTGTATAAATAAAAATATGTTTTTTTTAAATAAAGTCCGTTCATCATATTATTTGTAAAACCAACTCACGGCCAAAACAGTTCTAGTATAGAGCGGAAATGATAAAAAAAACCACGAATACATAGAAACTTAATCTGCTTGTTACTCCAAATCTCCAGAAAAAAAAACTTACGCTCTTTCAAAATAAGAAGAAGAAAAAACAGCAGGGCGTAGGCCTTCGTGCCTGTATTCCGAAAGGCAAATTTTCGTAATTTGGAAGCCATTTTATTTGGGAGAAAAAATTAATTTACGGCGATACAGAAATATTTTCTCTTAACGTTACACAACTGTCATTTCGTGCTAATATATCATTTCGACATCCAGATACTGTATCCAATGAAAAATAACTTACTTTAGTGCATTACATATATGACACGAACATTTAATTTATTTCCTAGGCTTCATCGCACGAAACGCTCATGCGTTAAAAACACACAGTACGCAAGACTACATAAGTGAAACAATCACTTATATTTAAGAGACCGGCAAATTTCGCGTTATCTTTTGGGGACAAATTGTATTTCAACCTCGTGTAAATTTGTACTGCATTTGTCATTGTATCGTGCCTCATTTGACAAGCCCTGCAAAACTTCACACCAATGATTATGGTGTGCCCGAATCATGCGCGGTCTTGTCAGAAGGGGAATTGTTTCACATCGAGATAGCAGCCAATGAATTAACGGCATCTTCTCTAGTATACAGGATGGCAGGTAATTCGCGGGTACGGACTGCACCACACGAATCTGTGATAAAAATAAATTAGATAATACTTTTCGGTAAAAATGCATCAGACCCTTCATTTACGAGAACAACGACATGAAAGATCCAAAGAGCATTCCATCAAATATGTGGCATTCCAATTAGATAAAGGTATAGTGATGCGACTATGCTGCAAATAACCCTTTGAGGACAACACAAATTTACAGGCACTGAGGACAAGATTGAAGTGAGCTGCCTATACCCACCACTACAGCAATAGCTATTGAGTTGTTCTCTGCATTTCCACTTACCATTGTCCTATTGGCCCTGGATACACTGGTCACGCGACGTTTATTACTGGTTCGTTCTCCGCCAATGAAGTCGCCTGTTGACTGTGTGCCAATTAATGTATTGCGACAAATGTAACACGTTTTACAGTCCATCGTGGACTAGTTATAATTTCCTACTTATATTCCGATAACGTCCAGCGAAATAGTAAAACTATAAAAGTGTTAGTTTCTTCTTCAAGAGCAAATAAATTTCCATGCAAACGTAGCCCCGAGTATATACGTGCATACTCCTCAAAGGGTTGGTGTGTCGGTCGTAGGGGATGTAAGGGGAACGAGCTGAGCTCAGTAGTGCTAAAGAGGCCGCGGAGTTTACGTGCAGTGAATGCTGGCACGTGGAGATGGTCCCGTGTGCACCACGCGTCCAACATTCGTGCATACTCTCTGCATCCAACACGCGTAAAAGTGCACTGCTATGGTCAGAGCAAACTTTGGAACACTTGTTAGTTACGATTCGACATTTTGTTCAAGGTTGATGCTTTGCGCTGTGCTTATCGTGAAATAAAGTCACTTTTTACCAACTTTAACACATTTATACCCAGTGTACACAATTGTGTACATTACGCACACTGCTAAGCTCAATGACCAATGATCTTACCTGAGGGTAAATTATTGACAAACCGTCTTGTTGATCTAGGTAATTATTGGTTCATATAACTGTAGCCGTACATATAGCCTACATCTCATTGGCTGTGACAACGAAATAAGATTTGTGTCAACTCAAGTACAGACGCATCATAATTTTTTTTTGTTTACTGCACCTAAAACCGTAAATTAAAGTGAGTCTTAAAGGGTTAACGTCGTTTTTCTTTTAAACTAGGGCCTTAAGATTTTTTTCCCACCATTTTTTCATCGCATTTTCGTGTGGTGTAGCCCTTATTCGCGAATTACTCAACAACCTGTATACAGGACTGTGACGTTTGCGTGACGCCAAAAAAATAACGCGAATTTTGCAGGTCCCAACTTATATCGCAATCTCCAGTCGTGCACGCTAGAAAAACGCCGTCACTCGCCAGAAAAATATCGCAACGCCGTTCGCCAATCAGCACATGGTAACACGCCCGCCAACCAATCGCAGGCCAGACAATAGCGAAACTTCTGCAGCATGCAGTAGCCAATCAGACACAATGCCCGTTCTCAGCGCATCACGCAGCCTATCAGAGAATGGGTACGCCCACATCATCAGCGTACTCTGTAATGAAAAATAAGACAACCTAGATCGAACTCTATGCAGTTAATTTTTACTGTTGGTTGCTGACGCTACAGGCTTCCAGGGGGCTGTTTATGCACGAAAGTAAACCGCACACTATATTTATTTACACATGACATACGCATAGTCGCATAGTCGATACTCGTAACTACGAACCTTTGCATCGCAAGCTGACACCTAAGTCAATGATTCCACATATGTCGGTGGCTCGCGATAGATAAAATCGCCTGCAGCCACTGATTGCAAGTTATCTAAACAACATGAAATGGAATGGAATGGTAAGGTTTGGGCGGCTCTTGACAGTGAGGTCTTGAGAGTCAATGAGGGTGAAGCGAGGTGAGTATGGAACAGCGCCGGAATGCAAGGGCGGAAGGAAACGGGAGGTCACGAGAAAACCCTCTGACCAGGAGCATGGTTCCAAACCTACCCGATATGAGCAATGTTTTTCAATATTCATTTCCGTGAAACACTTAGAATCTACTGGTACATACATGGATAATACCTATGTTCAATGCATTTTACAATAATTTAGTAAGGAATACCGAAAACCAAGAAATAAATATCCTACAAAGAGTTTTATAGTTTCGCAATTGTGGTGAATTCTCGCCCGTAAAATTACAGTTTCTTAGTGTGGTAGGAGAAAAAAATCAAAAGAAATTTGACTGAACACCGCAAGATCACAACAGATATATATGTAACAGTCTTCTAAAGTATTGAGGTAGCAACAAACATGCTGACTGCGTCTATGTGTGAAGAATAGCAGGCATATGACTTCACGCTACCGGTTATGAGTTACAATGGGAATTCGGAAACCAATACAAAAATAAACGAAAAAAAAAAAGGAAAAAGCAGGGTAACAGTTTCGCCAGCTTCGTAAGCATTTTATCTTGCCAAAGTTATGCAGTCCTCTGCAGCTATTAGGTAAGCAGTGCATTTTAACTTTCCGTAGCAGCGAATATATTATGCTTAAGGAAGCTTTGAAAGCCAGTACCTGATTGTCCAAAGTATACATAATATTATTCGGCAACACTGCCTCGTTCTAGAATATCCCAAAAGTGTTATAACTATAGTTAATAAGAACGTGCTAGCAGTCGGTAAACTCAATGCACGATATCATAAAATGCAAAGATAAAAATATTTGAGGATGAAACCTAATAGTAATACTTGGGGCAAAATTCTCTAATCTTTTACCTTTTTTTTTTTTTACATAAAGACTGTTAGTTTGTAACTAGTTTTATAAAGGAAAAGAGTATCAAAATGTCACCCTGACGGACTTTCGAATATCTGGTATCTTTCTATACACAAAGACAGGCCAACAAGTTGTCTGTATGAGCAACAGGGGAACGAAAATAATCGATATATATATATACACACACGCACACATCAGCAAGAAGCTTGTTGATTTTAGAACAGATCCCACAACATTGCCAAACCTATACGACATCACAGAGTTGAAAATTAGTGAGTCTAAGTAAACAGTAGTCCCTGGGCATGAAAATATGGCAAATTTGTTATAGACCATTAACGATTAACTAAGCACTTTTTAAATCAACTTGTGAAAAAGTCACTACCCCTAACTCCATATATTTTAACGAGCACACTGACTGGCATACATACAGTTAAGTTGGTAACGACGGAGAAGGGAAAATAGTTGGGTAAACATTTGCGAATACTGAAATTATCTCTTTTGCTTTTCGTTTTTTTTTTAATGCGTTCAAATGTAAGAATTAAAAGATGTTTTAAATATTTAATTTTCTAATAAGTTGACAATTTTACTTCACCGATGTATGAAAAAGGTAATCAGGCACGTGATAATGTAAATTTCTCATGTGGTTAAATAACACACACTGTGCATACAATTATATGCTAAGCAGTTTACCGTGAATAGCCTGTAGTAGAATTAAACAGTGATACCTGGCGCACGGAGTAAAGAATCTATGATTGTTAGTAGAAGTAAATGGTGTTACCTGGCGCAGGAGGTCGGGGGTCGCGGAAGTTGAGGTAGGCGGCGAGGCCGATGTGCGCCGCCCCCAGCACGGCGCCGCCCCCGCCGCCTCCTGCAGGCGGATGGGCAGCAGCGAGTAGGTGAGGTAGGTGAAGAACATGGCGGCCCACATGCCGGAGGTGGGGGCGCGCCGCTCCGCCGCCGAGGCCAAGGTCAACTGCAGCGCGAGGAACGTGGCCAGCACCACGTACGACACGCCCAGCAGATACAGCTCGTTGAGCGCGGGCTTGGCCAGTACCACCATCAGCCCTGCACAAACACACGCGTGGGAGAGAGGGTTAGAGGGTGGACTGTCAACAGATGACGAGTTAAGGTAGGGAAATGCCACATATCTTGTTTTTTTTTTTGTTTTTTTTTCGTAATCAAACTTTATCAAAACTTGACATGGCATAAGTAGAGATGATGGTTTATGGCAGGAAAAGTTGACTGTTTGCTGGGATTCTACATACTGTACACATTCCCCAAAGTTTTCTTTTCCCATTGGCTGTCATGCATGTATGAAGCTACTACCCCACTACCCCATATCACTGGGCCAATGAGGATTGTGATACTATAAGGCAGAACTTTCGTGATTGGTCTGCAAACAACTTAACTGAGTCAAAACCATTTTTATCCAATCACGAAAGAATAAACTAGTAGAGTGTTATGGAAGCTATGTTAGCTCAAAATTTTTTTTGCGATTTTCCATCATCTCTAGGCGTAATTTAGTACGCTTCCAGTTATGTCAATATTTTTTCAAGAGGGACAAAAAATATTAAATAATGAGGGGATCTTTGACTATGGTCATACATATCAAATGAGTTACGGAAGAAAAACAAGTTGGATTTCGAAGTAACTTGTAGGATGCTCCATGTGCTTTGAAAATCTTGGTTTATAAATACAGAATTTGGAAATTTAGTAATGGAGGAATATATACGTTAATCGGAGATGGCGGTAATCTCGGTCACTTTAGGGTGACGTCTGCCCAGGCCTCCAAACAGAGCGCCGAGCTTCAGTCTTGTAGTTATAATTAAAAACTGCTCCATATTTTCGAGGTGGGCCTGTTTACTGATCGCATTCAAGAAAACTTCAAGTCGGAGTGCTACTTCCCATTTTCTATTTCCATCATTAATGGGGTTTTTAAGTCGTATAGGGTCAATAAGAGATTTTCAATGGTCATTTTTAGGTATGAAACTTCCAGTATAGGGTACTTTACATAGCATAAGGACATTCAGGACACCTCTGTCTGTATTATTAAACCACAAAATGATAGATCCGCCACTAAAGTCCTAGAGGGGAGTTGATGACAGAAAATGTGCAAGACAGATCAGTGCCTTGTGCATAGAGGCAATGAGGCATGTGATGCACATACCTAGGTAGTCTTTACCGTTGCAATACTTCCAGGTTTCAAGCACATTAAATACCTCTAACCAGACGGCGCCCTTAAGGGTCATAACACTACGATGGCGGGAGCCATGTGGCTGGAACTATATAGCACCAAGGGAGGCAGCAGTGTAACTGGGAAACTCACCGCCGTAGACGAGGATGCAGCAGGTGAGGGTCATGCCGATGGCGACGACCTCGGGAGGCACGGCGCTGCGCAGGTCGATGGTGTCGGAGGTGAAGATGGCGGCGATCTGCAGCAGGCCCAGCACTGAGCACAGGGCTAGCAACAGGCCGAGTAGGTGCGTCATGTTGCTCTGGTTCATGCGAAGGAAGTACCTCTGGTACAGCATTTCCACCTGCCGCACACGTCCCCATCACTGAGTTACCACCCTCTCTACTACATTCATCACATCCCCCTCTAGTAGCAAGAATGATCCACACACATCTTTCTCCTGCAGAATTTCATATTAAACCTTTCAAGCACGAGGGAAATCACACAGAAAGATCATCTAACCCTTTGAGGACGACACAAATTTACAGGCACTGAGGACAAGATCGAAGTGAGCTGCCTATACCCGCCACTACAGCAATTTCTATTGTGTTGTCCTGTGTATTTCCACCTACCATCGTCCTATTGGCCCTGGATACACTGGTCACACTTACTGCACTCTGCGACGTTTATTGCTGGCTCGTTGTCTCAGTCAATGAAGTCTCGTGTTGACTGTGTGCCAATTAATATATTGGGACCAATGGAACATGTTTTACAATCCATAGTGTTCTTTCAGGAGATTAATAAAAATTACTGTTTTATTCATAAGACCTTAAATGTTGATTATAGTCTATTCCCGACTGGAAGCAACTTATGAAAATCAACCTTTGAAAAAACAATCTTAGGCATAACATGTCGACCTGTTTTTTCAATAACTTGTATTCCACAAATATGTAATGCCATGGTTAACATTAGAGTACTGTATTATTGAATAAATAAAACTTTACCTTAATATCTTCTATAACTTGTAATATTTATTTCTTTTTAAATTTGAATTAACAACAGCGAGAGCAGCGACATGTTGGTAACAGCCAGTAAGAAATAGTTCACAGTTAAAGTATTATTTAACCTAGTTTTTTTTTAAGTATACTATTTGTAAATTAAACAGTGCCTATTGAAATATTGAAATATTTAGTTAGATCCGATGGCAACATATCTAATTTTTACAGTTTAAAATAACAGCAGAAACTATTGTGAGTAGGCTGTAATGGTACGGTGTTGTTTTATCGAGCGAGAAAGCAACTGAAAGCAACTGTTTTCTGGGCGAGGCTTGTCGCTCTCTCTCTTCTTCTCTCTCTCTCTCTCTCTCTCTCTATTTGTCTCTTTCACACTCGGGAAGTTTCACTTCGCTAGTAAGCAATACATCATACACATTTTCAATTGTTGCATTTTTCATACTTATTATAGCAAGGTATTGATTTTTGAATTTGTAATTTACAACTGAAATGAGATTTTCATATTTATACTTATTTTGATATATTTAGATATGCTGGAGGGGCAGAAAAAAAGTGAAGTTGGCAGACGTGGCTAACCATAGATATAATGGCGAGCCATAGATATGATGGCGGGGCAGAAACAAAGTGAAATTGGCAGACGTGGCGAGCCATGACATGGCGTGTTGCTTTTTACCAAACGAAGCGTAAATTATACCTACTTCGAAAAATACTTCAAATTACCTCATCACGTTTGTAGACATTGTGTTTTTAAACTGAAATGCGTAAACAATAAGTGTTTGATGAAGTTAATGCATGAGTAGGGATAGGAAAATTTCGCGAGTTCATTTCAGGACGAGATAGACGTCAAACACGTGTACACTGAAGTGGAAATGCGCCCAGCAAAGTTGGTAACGATAGATGGGAAGTATTTCCACATCTTAACCTCGCATAAAAAGTGTTAGGTAACTGTTTCTGATAACTTAAATGATTTCTTTCACTTTCTGTAGTTTTTTTATTGCAACGAAGTGTATAAATGAGCCGATTTTTAAATATTTACATTCTAAATAATTTTGCAGTTTCACTTGTCCGATGCATGAATAAAGTGATGAGGCCCATGACAATGTTAATTTTACATAAGGCGGAACGATACACAACGTGCACACAAGTAGATCTTAAACAGGGCTTTCAAAAGTGCTCATTTTACCGCGAACAGCCTATATGACGAGCGTTTTATGCCTCTGTTAACATGAAAGTATCTTATTTTTCGTTACATTGGAGTTTTACCTGTATTTCATTTATAAATTATAATATTTTACTTATAATAAACATGAGTAAAAACAATGAGAAAACATGTGCGTTGGTAGTGCCCAATAAGAAATAGTTAGCATGCAAAATATCATTACAGCTGAGTGCGCACGAATTTTGTGCATTGTCCTTTGCTGTAATTTTCTAGACCCAGTTAAGCTTGGTTTGCTAGAGGCGGAGGAATATCCTGGAAGTATAACTTTAGCAGGGCTTCAGAAAAGAGTCACGTAACCGTAAATGGATCAGAGTTTGTCTGCTCTTAACTGTTGTGGGTCTGGAAAAAGCTCTCGTCAAAAGAACTGCCCTACTCTCGAAATATGAAATTGTAATTTTGGTCAATGAAATTCGAGTTTCAAGGGCCGGGAGAGAAAAGGGTGTTGGAAATGGTGATGGAAGATGATGGCGGTTGGGGGGAGGGCTGCGTGGAAGAATCTAGTTAAAGCTCCCCATTCCCAAAATTTGTTGGATACTTTAAAAAATGTCTTTAGAAATAAAATTATTAATTATGTTTACACATAGAGCAATAATAATTTAGTGATTAAATTCACTAGTGTATTAAAAGAATTTTAACAATTTTATAACAAATATTTGTTTTTGCTATTCTCAGAAGTATTATTCTTGTGGTTACATTTTCACCGCACAGACAATTACACAATATTAATTACTATTACATTTCAATGCAGAATCTCATTTTACAGGCAGAGGCTTTATCAACAAAAATTTCTCCCCTTAACACTTTGAGTGCGGTACAGACTTACGGACAAATAAGAAGACACAGTAGAAGTAGGCTACGTCACGTATATGCACTACTACATGGCCATCACTTCTGTTCGTCTCTCCATTCCCACTTACAACCGTCCTGTTGATTCCGACAATACTGGACACGCTTACTACACTGTACATCGATCTCTACTGGCCGGCTCTCGAACTCTCGAACAGAATAACGCCGAGTTGAAAGTATCCCATTACAATAATCTTTCTTACCTAAAATAAAGTACAATCTGTCCTGTTTTATTATTTTAAAATGTACACGTTGAGTGTTGATGACGTAATATGACGTTGCAGAGAAACTTATCAACACTGCTGGCAAAATATTATTTTATCGCCAGTATCTTCAAACAATGTATATGTCGTAATGTTACAGCAAACTTCGTACAGCATAGTTAAATTCAGGCGACTATGTGCTATTCACGGTAAAGTGAGCAATTTTGAAAGCCCTCTAATTTGAAACAATAGTCAATAACTATATTTTATTTTGCACCTAGACGTTAACTTCCAAGTGCGGTGGAATACACACACTGTGCCCATTACTTACATGGCAACATTTATTTTAAATGGTGGTTAAAGACCAACAATGGCTGAAACGAAAAAGTAACTAGGGCTTCAAAAGTGCTCAATTTGCCATGAACAGCCTACACACACACACACGCACACACACACACATACACACACACACACACATATATATATATAAACTATCTACCGAAACAAAAAAGTTATTGAGCACCTGTCCACAATGTGTGCTCGGTGGTTGTCACTCCGTTAGAACCTCGTACGGCCACTTCTTGCGGCTATAACTTGCTGCTATAACAGCAGCCACCCTGACTGGCATGCTCTCCTCTAGTGTTTGCAGGACATCCACGGGGATTCGTCGCCATTCCTCTTGCAACCTTTCCATGAGTTGAGCAATGGATTTTGGCCGCGCCTGACGAGCTCTCACCCGGCGATCCAATTCGTTGATGTTGAGGTCGGGTCTCTGGTCGGGCCAGTCCAATCGGCGAACATTGTTGTCGGCGTACCACTGCATAGTAGCCCTTGAAACATGGCACCTGGCATTGTCATCATGGAAGTAACACGGGTCCATTCCGTAGAAACGCCACAATGTTGGCAGCTTTGCACTATCCAGAATCTTACAATAGGCCTCTGTGTTCGTACTACCCCGGACAAACACCAGCGATCCTACGCCGAAGGCCGTGAAACACAAGTCAACTGACGTACTGAATTACCTATCTTCACGGGTGCACAATTACTTTTTGGTAGATAGTGTGTGTGTGTGTGTGTGTGTTTATATATATATATATATATATATATATATATATATATATATATATATATATATATATATATATATAACGTCGGCAGCCCCAAGAGTGTTAAAATTAGTCATTTTATGATGACACAACTAACGACATTAGAACCAGTGTTAATTTTCCTTCCTAATGGCGAGTTAATGAAGTTCGCGGGCAATAAGTCATCTCTTGTACTAGTCGAAACCACTGTAGACTAAGCCTACATTAGAAGAAAGGCACTGGGTAATAAGAAAAGTGGCTATAACCAGAGACGGACTCAGTGGCGTACGATGGGGAGGGGGATGTGGGCCGCCTCGGGTGTCAACATTGAGGGGGTGACAAAATGACAAAAATTTAAAAAAATATTTTTTGGGCCCACGACACTTTTTCTAAATAACTGTACTTAAAACGAGTTTATAACTTCGTCTGACAATTAATTCACTTCAACAAGTCAACATAATACGCTTTTAAACTTTTCATTTCAGTCTACAAATGCAACGAAACACGGCTGAACTCGACGTTGTGTAGTGGAGAGCGTTTTCAGTGAACACTTGCGAAGAGATGTGGTCATTATTTTTGTGAAAAGAAGAATCATCTGAAAGAAGAATACGGTGCTTGGAGAATAGGCTCAATATGAACCAGTTACGTTGAATGAAGAATTGAAAAAGATCAATTTTGGTGTGAATTGACAGGTTTTATCAAGAAATTGACACTCGCAGCAACGACATCGAAAGCATATCAGCCAGGTTTGCAGTTCTCGAGCCCAAGAATCTGATTCCAGCTTCAGCAAACGAACTTCCACAGTCAATATAGTACTTAGTCGTAAACTATGATGAACTTTCTGAAAATGGTAACTTTAGAGAGATTCCACGGATAAGAAGACATCTAAAAGCTGTCGAAGTTCCAAAAGAAGATTCTTTGGAATGGATTTTTAGAAATTGTTGTTGAATATGAGCTTTCATATTATGTTCCAAATATTACTTAGGTCTCACAATTCTTGTTAACGTTACGTGTTTTTTTTTTGTGGCATCATGTGAGAGGAGTTTTTTCTAAACTAAAATTAAGCGACAATTATCTTGTGTCCAATATGAGTCCACACTCGGCTTGTCAATTGAAACGCAGTAAAATGAATAGATTTTGATGATACGATTTCAAACTTTTCTGAGAACAAAGTTAAGGGGGGCGGGGGTTGGGTGGTTGGGGGGGGGGGTTAAGTGCTTATGCTCACAATTTTATAAGTAAATAATATAGAAAAAAACATTTGCAACTGTAAGTATCTTATTATTCCTTCTTTAAATATTTGAATTGCATGTGACGGGGGAGGGGTACAAGAAATTTTCCACACTGGGTACGACCTGACGTTACTACGCCAGTGGACGGGCTCAATACTATGTGACAGTTCTCCCTCGTCCGAGGACAGCAAGGTTCGCAGTAGCCTCTACACGCTCTTGGCGGCAACACGGGATCACAGGTTAGGTCGAGCGAATTGGCTCGACGGTTCCTTTCGCGCGAACACAGCACCTCGCTGATTGGCTGCGCGTGGCTATGAGGACGCGCGCTGTGTCTGATACACCGCAAATCCATTCACGGGTACTTCCAACTTTTCTGTAGCCCTGCTATAGTTCTACTTCCACGGTATTCCTCCTCCTCCTCCTCCTCCTCCTCCTCCTCGCGCGAACAAATACTATCCGAGTCTAGAAAACTACACCCAAGAGACAACACGCCAAATTCGTATGCACTCCTTGTAATAATATTTTGCTTAAGAACTATTTCTAACTAATGGCTGTTCACAATCAAGTGCGCACTTTTGAAATAAACCTTAGAAAAAAGTCACTGTCCCTGCCCGCCTTTATTTTAACGATCGCACTGAGTGACATACGCCCAGTAAAGTTGGTAATGATTGATGGAAAACAGTTCCATATCTTAATGTGAAATAAATAGAATCAGATAAACATATGTGATAAATTTATTTATTTCTTTGGATTTCTTTTTTTTTTTTTTGTTATGCATTGAAGTGTAAAAATGACCAAATTTATCAAATGTTTACTTTTCTAATAATTCCACAGTTTTGCCTGACACATACATGAATAAAGTGATGAGGCCCATGGCAATGTTAATCTTACATAAGGCAGAGGAATACACAACGTGGATACAAGTAGATCTTAAGCAAGGCTTTCAAAAGTGCTCATTTTACCGTGAACAGCCTATACTGTGTCGTACTGCTCTGTAATAAATATAGTCAAAAATTGCCATTCAAAATGTTATTTGAAGAATTTATGTAAACAAACAGGAACGTGAACACGAAATTAGAAATGGTACTTCTTATGGGACAGGCCAGACTTTAAATGATGTACAGAACTACTAAAAGGGTAGTACTCATTTAGCCTGACCTTCATCTGAAAGTCATTTTAATCGAAAAGAGGCTATTTTTGTCACTGCTTGAAGTTATTATCACACACATGAAAATTTATTTTTAGAAGTAAAATCGACCATTGCTTGTTTGCAAAAACAAACTTACTATAACGTTCAGGTACAAAGTTTTTGTAGTATATTATTCTGCAATACATAACTGTGGAAACCTACAATATACTCAGTTGCGGATTCGCTCATTTGTTAATTTCCAATGGTTTAAGAGAGTCATAGAGTTGATATTCGTAATTCGACAAAACCGCACGGAATTCGGCAAATTTCGTAATAATTGCCGTTATTGGCACGAAAATTTGTCACGCGCGCCAAATTAACTGTGATCCAGCCGTGTTAATTAAATATAGGTAGCAGTAGATGAACGGCGAAATTGAAACGTGAAATTACAGTCCACTAATTGCTTTGCGGACACAAGACTGTTTGGTAGATATAATTGCAATATTTTAGCTGCGGGATGGGGAATGATAGATTTTTTATCACTGAGGCGAGAGCTATGTTCCTCTTCTCCCGATAATCGTTATTCGGAAGTGTGTAATTAACAACTATCAAAGAGGAGCGGTATATTTTGAAGGCCAAATACATGACATATGGACCACTCTTCGCCGTCATGAAATCATAAACCGCATCGCAAACGAAAAGTGTACTGTGACCCATGCGTGTAATTATAAATTTTGTTAATTGTCCGTCCCAGTAAGCTTCTCGAACAATAACTTGCAAGTTATTATTTGTTCCTTTGTCTCATTATTATAATTACTAACTTGCTTGTATGAGTTAACACTTTGTAGACTATGCTCGAGTGCAGCTCGAGCAAAGCTGAATTGAAAATGTATTTGTTGTTCAGAATAAAACTCGCATGGATGTGCAGTCTTTGCTCGGTAAGTGTTTTAACATGACCTCGCAAGAACACGACAGCGCCGTAATAATGACACTGCTAACGAAGGAATTTCTCATTTTTATAGCCACTCAAAGGGATGATTGATTGTAAATCCCTTTATACAATAAAGGACATTTGATTGGGCCAATATCAGCTCAGCCATCCATTGGTCGATGACCGACAAATAACGAATGCTGTAAAGTACACGCATTGAACTTTGCTTCAGACTTTGCGCTATTAAAATGGTAGGGTCGCCGCTTTGAATTTTTGATGCCGAATGATCTTCGAAACCATGTTTCGCACTTCTGCCGCTCCTGTAGTGTGCTGCCATCTCCGCAAGTAGCTTGGCAGACCGGTGTCCCGGTGGTGGGGAGCGCTGGGACCTCCAACGCCCCCCCCCCCCCCGCGAAACGCAGTGCACAGGATGCTTCGTAAATGACAACACAACCATTAGGATCAAGCAGCGCCACCATGTTGGTGGACACAGGAACAATCACATATACGTATTAGAATAGTGTATTTCAGCCATTGGAAGATGAACATTTTCGACAATGATACAAGGAGAAGGGGAAAGAAGAAAAGATTGAGACTGTCTGCAAACCGAATTAATGCAAATGGAGCAAAGGAAAAGAGTAAGATATTTCGACGGTACAAGGTAAGAAATTAGTTAAATTTTTAACATACTTTTGTAAATGCATGGCAATTTTTTTTTTCACGTTTATAAATATAATAAATTATTGCTCAAAGCAATATAATATCGAGTGACGAAAATAAAATAATTTTTACAATCTCAAAGGAATTATTATCTTCATAGCATAAAGCAGCAGATTAATAATATTCCTGACAAATTAAATACTCTCTAAATTAATTAAGAAATATTTTTAGTATCGTTTATTTGTTTTATTTATACTCTAGGCCAAGGAAGGAATATGGAAGCTATTTCAGTACTACTGAGACACCAAATTACTTAAACATGTGCCTAGCTATTTTCTAAATAATAATGTTCGGTTTTCAGAATACGTTATGTAACACACAACAAGCGTCTGAAAGTGGAAAATTTGAAGGAAACATCGCCTGACTAACCGGAGCACATCGATTGTGGTTCAGGTTCGTCTACTCCTGAATCTTGCAACATCTGCATAACCGCACGTGTACGATAAGTAATCACTAAGTAAAAACGTTACCTTTCATAACCTATCAATGTACATAAATAATAAAATAGCATCTGACGTGCATCCATTGGAGCGACCGGCACCTTTACAGAGACCTCGGGAGGGATGCAGTCGTCAAGCTAAGTTCATAACAAAGTGACAAAATGCAACGTGTGGGAGGAAACAGGACTGCTTCGAGACTAGCAACGTCTTCAAAGACATGACGCAGTAGCAAAATACTGGACTCGTATCCGGGAACACCAGGGTTCGAATCCCGGTACGGACACACTGATTTCGGTTTTCATGGATTTCCGAAATCACTCCAGGCAAATGCCGGAATGGTTCATTGCTAGAGGCCATCGCCGATTCCTTACTACAATATGTTAGGTAATGTTGTACGTATCAGTTTGTAATGATCCCGATGTTAACGAGGTGTAAAGCCGACTGAATTCTAATAACAAACATAAAGCGGCATTTCCATTGCCTCGTGTTTGTCAAGCGTTACGTTATACGCAGTGACTAGTTTCGGAAATAGGCGCCCACGCAGGCGGGGTGGTGATTGCTTACCAGAAAACATCTAACGGTACTGGACTAGGACGTTTACGAAAACTCACTATCGAGTTAAAAGTTCAGCTCTACCTACACTTTAAAATGGTAGGCCTACACCACTATTAACTCTGTTTTAATATTCGTCATAATCGTCATCAAACAACGATAAAGCTATCGTAAATTACCTGTCAAGCCTAAGTTTACCTCGTACCATAACTTACAGAAAATAGTTAACTCTAGCAGGTTAATCTTCGCAAACGCCTGAAGACAGCTATGGGATTGTAGTCTTGAGGAGAAATGCTAGCGCACAGTCAGCCTGGGTTGTCCTCATTTACCCAGTAAATCAAGTAAATTATTTGTATGTAAATCAGCAGATACAGATAACCCGTATAGAAATAATTCATTCAACAAATAACACAACAATGCCAATTTTGTATTGCCCAATTTCATAACTTAAAATATACAACTTAGTTTAACAATGGAATAACTGGCAAATATTCATATGTATATAGTGTCCATAACCTGGCATTATTCTAATTTTATTGTTTAATGACTAATTTGCATCTTTTTATCCCGTGTTCTTCTCTTCGAAAGTAATTTATCGCTATTTTGATTTGTAAAGTATTACAGAACATTCTGTTCCTGATACTAAAGTTTAGTCGTCGCTACCATAAAATGCCATTACAGAACTGCTCTGTTAAATTCTGTCTGCTGATTTCTTTGAGTGTAGTAGTGAACAACTATTACATCGTGAAATGAAACCACCATATGTAAATTTTAAATCATAATATGAAAACGATATGTCTCATAGACTAGCCCTCAAGCCTTGCAAAGCAGTTAATGTGTACCAAATATGCATCTATTTCTAGAGCATAACGTATTTCCACATACCGAAAGAGAACTGCAGAGTGTCGTTCTATTGTCTGCAATGCCGACAATATGAAACACGAACAGATAAGTTAAAGTAGAACAGTTGGTAGGCCCCGGGTTCCGTGACGGCGAGTTCGTCGAGCACACAGGATATGAGTTCGATTATCCTGCATGCTGTATATATTTTTTTGTTAGTAATATTTATTTTTGTGACGGAATAATCGTACATAATTTTTTTCTCTTCAATGTTTACTTAAAGCAAAAAAAAAAAAAAAAAATACAATACAAGAAAATTTTACACAAATATTAATTTGAAAACAACACAAAATTTGTTTTGCCGCAACATAAACACCACCTTAATTTTGCCAGTACAGTAAGGAGGTAATGTCACAAAAGTACTTAGTGTTACAGTAAGATTAATAGCTTAACGGTACATTACATTAACATCAACATTAGTTACTAAAAGCTCGCAGAGAACAAAGAATTAATGTTGTAGTAGCATTAACAATGTTTGCACAACATAAGACATTTTTCTGTGTGTACACTTGCTAGACCTGAGAGTAGTTTATGTACTCCAGGATTTATCACTAGTTCATTGGTTGCCGTCACAATAAATTTTGAAATTAAATTGGTTAACCGTGATTGAGCTCTATATTTGTTGCGCAGTCTATAAATTAGAAACAAAACGGTTTCGCTACACTGCATGTACCTCTGATTAAAAAAAAAAAAAATATTCCGCTTCACAATTATTTATTTCTCATTCTCAAAAATACACAAATTTCAGGGGAGGGGGAAATATTGCGATTTCGTGTATCGGGTATAACGGAGGTCTCTACAGACGAGCATATAAGAGAATTTCCAGACATTTTAATACTGATTCCAAATTACCTGACAATTCCCCGAATTCCCTGACAGCTTTCAAATTTATTGACAATTACAGATTTTCTATTTTTCAAGACGAGCGGCAACCCACGTGATGAAGGGCGTGTCCACTTAAGAGGCCATGAAACACGTTTTGGTGGAATCAGCGTGTTTGAGGGAGTTAATGCTAAATGACAAGGCGTTTTGGGAAAATATACCCGGGATCAATCCTGAAGAACGGTGTTATACATACTTATGTTAGAATCGCTTAATTCTCAACCGCAATACTTCCGAATAGTTTCTTCCGCCGCACAGCAAACTGCAATCTTACGACGTCAGTCATGAAGATATTGTTGATCCGCGCACCCGTTATACCAACATTTTCAGAGATTGAGAAATATGTTTCTTTGGATTGCCCTTTCTTAATTTTACACACTAGATTTTACAATACTGCGTGATGCACAAAATGCATAAAACGAATATTTTCATGTCATACTCTCGTAAGTCATAACTCAGTTTCGATGTGACACAAACATAGATTACTAAATCCGATTCAGAGTTTAAAATCGAAGAAAAGCCGACCACGGAAAATCTTGTTAACAAGCTGTTACCGATCGATGAATCAGGATAATTAACAGCAAACCAGATACAATACCAGTGAAATTCACTTTAAATAAGTACATCACATTTAAATCAGTGACATTCAGTCACTGAAACAATCTGTATTGTTCCACTGATTCGAATGACTCAATTTCAAATCGTTTCAAGTCAAAATTTACAGCATTGCCATTATTTATAGATTAGAGTAAATAATGTATTTGAAGTCTAGCTTGTCATCAAATTAATTCGCTAATTTCTTCACGCAACTTACGTAGAAGTGACAAGGAAAACAATACAACAATGAAATTTTTTGCAGGTTACCTGAGGCAGCTTCCACGACACTGAGAGCAGCAATAGAAAAACCCCTACCAGTCTGTTCTTTCTGGCAAGACGAGAAAGAGGCAACTGGCACAAGGAAACATAATGCCAATTATTTCTCAAGTACAGGGATGATGTCAGAGATAGTAATTTATACGTAATGGCCGATTGTTCAGATGATGAACCACCTTCTAATCAAGATATTACAACACCCAACAGTAAAACTATACATGGCGAAGCTATAGAGGGACGTCGCATTTTCTATGGGAATCACCTATTAATGGAAACAAGAAGATTGTGTTACCACAATAAAATTTTTGAATGGGACTTTAGCCATATGAAGTTAATTAAAGAACATAGAAAAGGAATGACAAGTACATTCTACTTTGGATGTTCTATGCGTGGCTTAAAAGATAAAATGTTTACCGAAACTCCTAATACAAACAGAGAATATACGGGAATCAATTATTCTTGGGTAAATAGTATGTTAATTACAGACCAAGGTTTGTCCGAGCTCAGAGACATTATCGTCAGTTTGGAAATGCCATGTATGGCTAAGGAGACTTGCCAAAACTCTCACAAGAATTTGTCGGCTGTTATAAAGGAAGTTTCTCGGCAAAAACTGCAAGTAGCAGGAGAAGAAGAGGTAGCTCTAGATATTCAAGCAGGAGAGGTAGACGTTGATGGAATCCCTGTCATAGAAGTGGTAACCGATGGTTCCTGGACCAGATCATACGGAACCAACTATAACGCCTTATCAGGAGTGGTAATTAGACACTTTCAAAATGCGTATTGCTGTGTTATCTGTATAGTTGTATTTCATTAGTACTATTTCGTTTCTCTTGTTTACAGGCATTTATCATTGGTGCTAAAACCAATAAGGTTTTATTTGCAAGTACAAGAAACTCTTACTGTTGCATTTGTGATCGGGCATCATCTAAAGGTGAATCAACAAATTCCCATGTGTGTTACAAGAACTGGAACAAATCGTCTACTGTCATGGAAGCTGACATTATAGTGCATATTCATTTAAGCCGCCCGACTACCTGCGTCACGAACTACGGTGCAGCATGTTAGGAATACACGTTTTTATACGAAACTGCTAAACGTGTGTTATATGTGGCTATCTATGAAAAGAACACACCCTTCAGACAATGTGTGTACTTTAGTTTAAATGTGCCTCCTCTACTAGAAACATAATTTTGTAGCCTCTCAAAATGGCTAAAAATGGCTTTTTCGCCTTGCTATAGCTGAAAACTATTAACCGGATTCATGCGAAACTACGATAGGATCCGGCATTGGACCTTACTTTAGACTTTCCACCAATGAAATGCTGGGGACACCGCTGAAAGTCTCATATAGTTATACACAACCCGACAAATATACTGCGCGCCACTTCTATGTCTTGCGGGAAGAGGCGAGTGGGCACTTGAAGCGCGTGTCATTGTCTCACTGCTTCCGTGCCTCTAACGCGCAAAATATTTGCAGGTAGGCGGGCGCCATTATCAAGATTACTACTTAACAACTTACCCAATCTACCTTACACCTAACGATGTTACAGCCAATATTGTCAAGGTGTCGTTTGAACTCACACTTCCTCTACTGGAATGTGGTTTCTCAGACCCATCATTGCAGGGCTTTTTAAAAATATATAACGGAGAACTACATTTTTCATGATTACCTCTAACTACCTACAAGATCTTACAATTTTTGCATACCCTACTTTTTCTTCTATTGTGATTTGCAAATAATTACAAGCGAATTTAGAATGCTATGCGACTATGCTGGTATGGTATTTCTCCCTAAATTATGGAGCTTTTGCTATATTGAATATTCATTTTCAGATTGGCGATCACGTCAATACGTCACTCAATTATTAAATATCTGAGAGACCATCAAACTCAAATTTAACCAATGTCGATGTTCTGGTAGTAAAGATTGTGGGATTTGACTTAAGTTTTTTATTCCTACTTTTTTGCACAATAATTATGGTATGCATTTTATAAACAAAATTGTTACATAATAAAAATATTGCCTGTACTTTTTTTTACTTATATAAACGCATCATCGTATATTTCTGAGGCAAAAGTCACTGAAATTTTATGAAAAAGTGTAAACAATGTAAAATGCTACGATGATTTGCATAACTGTATTTATGTGAACCCAGAGTCAAGTTAGCTATTTAGTGACACCAGGCAGAGTACATTATTTATGTTCCATCATTAGATAATAATCGTTAACGAAATTATAGAAACTATTGATTCCTAGACCTGTAATGTCACATGGCAATTTTTCTTCTCATAAAAAATCAAATTAATTAACCTATGCTATTTCTAATTTATAACAACATATAGTCGGCATGCCATAAATATCTCATTAAATTATTACTAAAACGTCTCCAGCAGTAACAGCTGGCATGCCACAGATGGCTCGTAAGCATGCTGATAATGTTTCTTCAGTAGTAAGCAACAGTTGGCATACCACAAATGGCCCCTAAGCATGCTGCTATTATGTCCCCAGCAGTAAGCAACAGTTGGCATGCCATAAAAGGCCCATTAGCGTGCTGCTGATACTTTTCCAGCATTAGGTAACAGTTGGTCTGCCATAAATGGCCCACAAACTTGCTGCTAATATTTTCCCAGCAGTAAGAAACAGTTAGCTTTTCGTTTCTCGTCTGCGTGTGGGGTATTTGTTGAACTCCAAAAATCGCTGTGAGAGAACTGGCCCAAATTATTATTATTTAAAAACCAGGTAATGACATTTTTGTATATATGGCGTGGTTGTCAACCATATAAGAAATGCTGACAGTCATAAAATTGAACGTTTGCCACAACTGCCAACAGTTGGCCTACTGTTAACTGTTTGTTAGTTTGCTACTTTGGATAGTAACAGTAGTAATATACTGCAATACCTATAACTACTGCTACTTGCTATTTTGCTACTAGAGATTACAATAACGCTAATAGTCTTCCTACTTCTCTTCTACTACTATTGCTACTACTACAACCTTTACTATTACTACTACAACTTGTGCAGTAACAATTGTTTTTCCTACTACCACTGCAACTCTACAACCATACAGATATTGCTACTAGTTCTTCATCTGTACTGACTTCCATTGATATTCTACACACTTGAAACCTGACTTGAGGAACAAATGGGCAAAGCAGCTGTATTATCTGCGGGCAGAAGGGTGTTGTTACTGAATTGAAAGGAATTGAGAAAATGCTGAGCATAACATATATAAACCTAATCTTCAGTTTTTGGCTAATTATAGGGGTTGTGGTTCTTATTTTTCTCTTCAAAATCATTGTCTATGTAAAAAAAAAAGTATGAAAATACGTCAGTATTATTTAGAGAAAAATTGTGATTTTAAAATTATTAACAATTTTTATATTTTTATTTCCATCATTGGAATTTCGCCGATATCGCAACTCCCAAAATTTAAGCTCACGCCAGCAATACTAATTGTAATCGAACTTTAAAACAAATAAATATTATCGCCATATTTAATTTGCTTATGCTATTTGGTAATGCGTATTGATTTTTAATTATAAAACGTAATATCAAATCGGTAGTCTAATTTGAATCCAGTAATTTTTGGTTGATAACCCCAGTAGCAACTTTTGGTTGGGCCAACGTTGTATTAGGCGTTGAGCTAAGGTTGGCCAAACGCCAAAATGTCACGCCGGTCTACGGTGGCCCAATGTTGTATTTTGGTTGGATGCCAACCAATTTCCTACAAATTACCAGCCCACTAGTTGGTGCGATTTTTAATGTTGGCAAACTGTTGGCATTAGGCTCATTACATGCACAGTCGCAGTCATTAAACTACACCGGATTTACATAAAACTGACCAAATGTACACTATATAATCAAATGTATGCCAAATATATATAATTTTCTTATTTTGAACGTACAACAGCTTTGGGAAAACTTACTAAAATCAACCTATGTCCAATCTTTGGATGCCCAACATTGTCCCAACATGTAACCAACGGAACATATTTGAAAAGAAAAGGATATCTATCACACATAGACAGATTTGATATATTAAGCAATAAGAAAAAAGGATACAGTTGTAATTGAAAATATTAATTTCTTAAGTTTTGTGTAAAATATTGGCCGCACAACGTTGGCAAGACGTTAAGTATTTACAAAACGCTAACTGTATGTTTACAACTTGTGGCCAACGTTCACCCGACTATTTCAAAGTATAATATATTGCTGCTCCGTTGTTTTCAGGAATTTTCAATTTAATGAAGTAATTTTCCTTTCGTGTAATTAATTTCATAAATATTTAATCTCATTAAACTTTTGGGCATATTCCTTGGTTCAATGTGATTTTTACATGTGTGTTCCTGCACAACATATAGCCAACAGTTCCAACCAATTGCCAACGGTTTCAAATGCTTGCCAACGTTTCCCACCGATTTCCAACGATTCCAACTAATTCCACCGTTGGACCAATATATGTCGCTACTGGGGAAGCAATCCTTGTAACTTTATTTGGAACATTAACAGTGTATATAAAAATAACTTTCTTTATGCACTTCTAGGAAATGGCGACATTAACGTTATGAAGCAGATCATAACATCTTAGCCATATTGTCCAAACTTCTTGATAACCAAAATTGAATGTAAAAATTTCATCATGAGGAATACCAAACGGAGGTTGAGGTAATTTGCAACGAAAATTAAGAACGCCACTGGTTCGGTTCCTGGATCAGTAAGAAGGCCACTGAATGCTAATCGCCAGTTGAGACCTCGTGTTGCAGTGACTAGCGCAATAAGCTACAGAAGCGCAGAAGACTTGCCTTTGCAACAAAGAATCGATGAACTTGCAAAAGACACACACACAAAACGGACCATACCACGTGTTTGGTGACCACAGCCGCTGCAGTGAGAGAGGATACTTTTACAAAGTACGCAAGGAAGGAGAAGTCTGTTTAGCGGACATTCTGAAAGAAGATGGTACGTGGGATGATATAATATCGGCGAAGAATTTCGTTGCCCACCATCCGAGCAGCTTGGTTCATGGCATTTCAACCAATGATGTGGAGAGATGTAATTCAGTTCTTTGCAAATTTCTTGGAGGCAAACGAGTAAATTTTTCAATGCGTGGATCTTACGACACTAGAATCCACCTTTCGGTTATTGAACACAATACTAAAGGTGAGTCACAAAAAAAATCCACAAACATTTGGCAAGGACTAGCCCAGGCAGTTATTGCAAAAAAAAAAAAATTGAAAACAAGCAAAGGTCAGCCGAGAAGAGAAGGAAAAGAAAACAAACCAAAGTTACAAATGTGAAAAGAAGACGCTTGGTCATAGTAACGTCAACGCAGTTAGTAAGATGAGAAAAGAGGGATTTGATATGAAGAAAAAGTTCAAAGATCAGCTTCGCCTTACTGAATACGAAAGGAATCGCCTTCAGGAAAAGACAATTTCCCAATCAAATTCATACCTGTGGATGGCTGAACGATCCAAGAGGTTAACAGCGCCACATTTCGGAAAAATCTGCAAAATGAAATCGTCCACACCCAGGGCCAAAACTGTCGTATCCGTAATATACAGAAGTATTCAGGGGAACGAGGCAACTAGGTATGGTTTAGATAAAGAACCCATCGCCATTGAGCAGATAAGCAAGGAACTTGGAAAATGTATTAAACCTACAGGACTATTTGTCGATAAGGACGTGCCATGGTTGACAGCTACACCTGATGGGGCTTATTGATCATGATTCAACCATCGAAGTAAAGTGCCCTTTTGATGCTGCTCAACTTACTCCTGAAAGAGCCATACGACAAAACAAAATAAAATTTTGTTTGATGGAAAATGGACAACTCCATCTGAAAGAAAATGACTCATATATGTTCCAAGTACAGGGTCAGCTACAAATAGCAAATAAGAAAACATGTTACTTCGTTGTGTGGACTCCTTTGGGTATGCTTTTTGAAATAATCGAGCGCAGTACAAAATTTTGGGAGGAAAAGATGGTCGATAAGTTAAATGAGTTTTATATGGATCACGTACTTCCAGAGTTGGTAGACCCACATCATCCGCAGGGTTTGCTACATTAATTTCAGTGAGCATAGAAAATTCAATACAACATCTCTATTATAGGATTTACTGGGACTACCAACAAAACTTCGCTATTGGCAACATTACCTTTTGCCACTCTAAATTATACAAGATAACATCAAATCTTGCTATTAACTAGACTGTCGAAGCAATTAACAAACGATATACTGGAAATGCAGTGATCTCATGTTGTAACACTACACAGTTGGAAATTTAATCACACACAGCATCACAACAGACAGTCCCGTTGGTGTAGCTGACACTTCAAAAACAATTAAGGAGGGTTCTGGGCACAGAAATTTCGCTCCTTAAACGATAATGCATTTATCAATATAGCTAGTAAATAAAAGTGCAGATAGCAAAATTGGCCATTATAAGTTAGATTTGTACGAACTTATGTTCGTCTTAAGCAATGTAAATATTTTAAAATATTGTAAATAATTTTATTTCGTTTTGTGTGAATTTTATAATTAAATAGGCGTTGGCCCTATAGATTCTATAACAATATCAATCATTTATCGAGTGAGTATTTTTTTCTGTTATTTGCAGTGCAGTGAAAACACTTAGGATTTTTAGGATTGTACTTTGTAACCGTTATATTATAAGGGTTTTGTGTTTCATTTGTGTGTTACAGATTTTACTATAGTAACTTTCTATTATACCTGGTTATAAAAAAAAGTATTATTAATACAGCATCTTGACTTTTGCTGGTTTTTTTCCTAGTAAATACACTGTAAAACTTGCTACATATTACATAAACTAATAGTTCCCGAAAAACAATATATTAATAGTTTTTTATTTATAGAACTATCCAACGACCAGAACAAGTCAATTTTAATATGAATAATGTAATCTGAGTACAATAAGTACAAACGAACTACTCTATGGTTTATTCAAAACACTTGCTGTCATGTACTGGATGTGACATACTATGTATTGCAGGTGACATACTATGTATTGCAGATACAATTTTGGAAAGTATTTGCTTGTAATATTGTGATGTTTAAACGTACGTGGTATAACCCAATTTAAAGGTTAAGTTAAAAAGTTTTTTTCAATAAATAATTGAATTCTATTCAAACTCAAATATAAATTGACTTTCATTCGATATTTATTTACATTGATTTTTATTATAATTATTTCCTCTAACCTAGCATTGACACATTGCACTGGTTTATTTATTTCGTCAAACCTATAATGGTTTTTCTCTACTATTTTTCCGGGCCTACTGATCCAAGATAGTGAATCTCCTTGGTCACATACAGAAAAGTTTTTGGTTTCGGTATGGATACGAAAATTTTTGCGTTGCAGAGTTCTGCCGCGCCACTTCGGCCGTGGTCAGCTCGCCAAAAGCGGGGGCATTAGAAGCGAAGGCATACACGAATACTATCCAAGGTAACTGCTGGGAGGAATTGGACATGGCCTTTTAGCATGGAGTGATCTTCAAAAAAACATAGAAAACTGAAATCAGAATGACCGAATTAGTTTGTGAACCTGGTTTCTCCCGAATGAGAGTTCGGTGTTTCACCACTGTGTCACCTCACTCGGACAAAGAGAGTAATATTTGGCAAATCAAATTTTCCCTTGCTGCTTCGGTAGCAAGGAACTTGAATCTGCCACGGAATAATTTTGTGTAGTATAAAAAAAAAAACCGCGGTTTCTCTCGTTCCGAATTTTAAACTGCCATTGAAGTTGGTAGTTCGTAAATTTCAGTTGCACATAATTTCTACCTGCAGCTACTCTCACCGTGAATTCAATTTTAGCTTTCGTAATTTTTTGTGTTGAAAATCAAACTTCAAAAAATTTCCCGCCGCCAGAGCTCAAAAACGAACGTAAAACCCCAAAAGATATCCAAATAAAAAAGGACATAACGCAAAGAAATATTTTAAAGGAAAGAATCCATTTTTTTTTTAAATTTTATCAGGTGGAACGGGTAAAAAGAATTCTACAAATTCTAAAGTACATATTACGAAACTTTCAAAAACTATATTTAAAATAAAATCGGATAACAGGAATTTTGAGGAACTGATGAAAAACTTGTTACCAGTTCACATCACCTTATGCGTAAAATTTCGAAAAACTAATTTTTAAAGCATCCCCATAAATTATATGCTTTCAGCTCCAGTGATTTGTGCTGTGTCTGCATCATCGAATATGTATGGTGTTTGTATATATTTTTATTGCATGTATTTCATCTGCTTAATTAATGTGCAATGTTACAAAATGGAGAAATGTGAGTATTATTTCCTTTTTATGAAAACATTAAAAAATTCACATGCATTATACTAAAGGTCAATCTGTAGACAACATCATATTTCAGGTTACCAGCTAGCATATTTAAATAACACCCTATACTTCTGAACATAAATTGTTCTGAAGGTCGAAGTAAATAGTCCATATCCAGAGGACTATTAGGAAAGACTTCCAATCCAGGGGACTATTAGGAAAGACTTCATATACAGATGACTATTAGGAAAAACTTCCAATCCAGAGGAATATTAGGAAAGACTTCCAATCCAGGTGACGATAGGAAGGCTCCAATCCAGGACTATTAGAAAGACTTCCAATCAGAGGACTATTAGAAAAGCTTCCAATCCAGAGGACTATTAGGAAAAACTTCACTCCAGAGGACTATTAGGAAATACTTCCAATCCAGAGGACTATTAGGAAAGACTTCCAATCCAGAGACATAGGAAAGACTCCAATTCAGAGGACTATAGAAGCTTCCAAGTAAACATAAGTAATAAGAAAATAAGTCTCTGGATAATGGCAATGTTTGCAAATGACATGTGCAAACAGTAAATGGTCACTTTAAAGAAAAGTTGAAATTTTTAATTTGGCTAGGTAAGGCGAATATAGTGCGAAATTAAAAGTAATCTGTAACTTGCAGCAAAACAAATTCAATCAGTGTAAGTGATCGACAGAAAAATTATATAGAGTGGAGAACAGTTTGCCTTTAACGCTTAATATGCATTTAACAGAATTAGGAATAAATTTAATCTACAAAATTTAATTAGTGTGTTTAAAAAAAGGAATGCTATGTAAGTGAACTTAAGTAAGAGTTTATACTAGTCACAGATCTAGGTGGTTATAACATTTTCCATGTGCTACATGGAGACACCAGCAAAGCAAACCTCCCTAGTAACCAGCATTGCAACACAGAATATCTAAGAACACAGAAGAGAAATCGATTCGTGTTACGTGGATCGCAGAACCACTTTCCACCAAAATGGCCAAACTTGCCAAGAAAGCGGCGGAACAACGTTCTCCAATCAGCACCTGAAGATGGGCGTACCAGAAGGCAACCGAACCAATATGGAAACTTTCCTAGCACGCGGTAGGAAGTCAGGCCCCAGACACGTTTCTAGAGCTCCGGTCAGCCGATGAGAGAACGAATTCGCTTTTATCAATGGGACCGTCACGTCATTTCACTTCTATTTACTTACATATATATATATATATATATATATATATATATATATATATATAGTTTTTGCAGCGTGTTATAAATAAACTTTCCCCACAAAACTAGTCACTGTGTACTCAATACAAAATAATACACACTTCAGAGAGTGCCTGAATGGCAGATTCTTCACATTACTTTTACTACAAATGTATATTTGGATCTCCTCAAAATGGCTTTGAAAAAGCTGTATATATGAAATACTAACAACAAGATTCGTATGAAACCACGAAAGAAAGCTGCACTGGACTTCACTTCAGGCTTTACACCAATAAAATAATAGGATAGTGGTGTTTCAAATTTCAAAGAAAGAAAGTTAATAATGAATTACAGGCAGAAAATTTTATTGATATACAGTGAAAATGTTAAGTCTTCAGAATAAATAGTTAGGCTTACAGAAAGATATGAGTTTACTTTAGAAGTTTTTACGGCCGAGAGAGAAACAAGTTTGTTTCTACTGCCTCTTCTGTTCCTTCCACGGCCTATACTGAGATCCGCCGCAGGTAGTAAACATTTTTGAACCACCCTATTGTGGTCGTCGACACAGCAGGAGGATAGCGAGCTATCGATGAGGGGACATCTGTGCGTTAGTTACACATACCTCCATGGTCAGTCAGCCACCCAGCCCAGTCCTGTGAACCATATGGCGAATTTTTCTACAAGTAGGCGGGTGCCAGTAAATGTACGCAGACCAATATGGTTAAGTACACACACGTCAACGTCCAATACAACTGGTTCAGTGTTAAGGAGGCCGCCAGCTTGGAGGTATTTACGCATACGAGGTAGAAAAGTGCGGGATTGGTAAGGGCTGCACTGAAACGCACAACAAGTTCCCCATCGTCGCTACGCGCAAGGCTCTGATCTGGCATGCGAAATTCCCATCGTGCCGCGTGTACCTACAGGACTTAAAAGTGGGGACCCTATAAATTTATTGATAGAAATTCTGTAGCAACTGCTATTGTAGTTTCGCTCGTGATCTGATCGTGTGTTTTAAAATACACGTACAGCGTTCTGGATAAGGCATTTGAAACGAATTTGGATGGCTCCAAAATTATATGTATAACATGCATGATATCTTGACCGTGCTATTCATCATTTTAAGTAATTTTTTTTTTTTTTATAATCCATTCACGGTTACTTCATACTTTTGTGAAGCACTGCTAAAGTTCTTCTTCCCGGATACTCATCCGTCTTAGGCAAACTAAGCTTAACTAAGTCCAGAAAATTACGCTAGTGCACAACGCACCGAATTCAACCACCAGTAATAATATTTTGCATGATAACAATTTTCTCACTAGGCACTACCAACAGAAATGTTTCCTGGCTGTCTTTATCTACATTTATAGTAAATAAAGGAATATAATTTGTAAGTAATATATAGGTAAAATAAGAATTTTTCGAAAAATAATGTACTTTTTATGTTAACAGAATTGTATAACGCTTGTGATACATGGTAAATTTTGGAAATAACTTGACACATCATATATGGAGTAATTTTCAGAGATTTTATTTAAAAAGTGTGAAGAAACTACGAATATGCTATAGTGGGTAAACATATGTATGCACGTTTATCAGTTTCCTATATAAAAAAAAAATAAAAAAAAATCAAACACGCTGCAATGCAGTTCAAGCGCCAGTTAGGCGACCGCCTAAGTGAGACTCTGTTGAAATCAACAATATACTCATTAAAACAACCGAACTTATCACACATAGGAAGATTTTCAATGTTTTTATTCATAAATTGTTGAGATACATCACATGTACTCAATTGTAGGTACCGTAACATGGTGTAATCACACCACTTTATTATTTTATGAACTATCATAAGCTGTGTCGACTGCAGAGAAAAGTGGATGCAAAGTTTTTTTCTCACTGAGTGTAATCTGCTGCCTCCAGTCGTCGCGTGCTGCTTGTTACGAGGACAAAGGCTGAGCTAGGATTCAATTAATTTTGCGGCTGTTCCAGTGATTTCGCATCGCCCCTTTTGCTGGTATGCTATTCGTGGACTTCCCGCTGTGCGCTTTGGGAAGGAGGGGGGGGGGGGGGTATACGTCGTGCTTGAAGAGTGGTGGAAGCGTGGGGTCGCTCACTTTACCGGGATCTTCACGCTATGCTAATACCCAATCACCTGGTCAGCGTCTACAGTTTGCTATATGTGTTTTACGTAACCAGCAGCGCCGCACACGAAGGTATGCAATCTTAATTTTATTATTTCGTTTTTGGGCAGAGACTTTTATCGGCCTCTTTAGCCGTGAGTTATTATAACTGGTGATTTCCGGGTCTGCCAGCCATTTGCATTTTATTTTGAGGTTTGAGCATACTGTTTTTAATGCTGAGCGATAGAGGTTGCCGGCTGGTACGCACTCTAATTTTTGAGGCACCATTTCCTTTTTGTTACGTTTCTCCTTTTTTTAAAATTTTATGTTTTGTTAAGTTAACAACGGTGCGCACCTAACCCGAAGTATTTGAGTGCTGCCCATAGCATTATTTAGTTAAATGCCCTTCGTTAACGAATTCTGCCCTTGTTTGCGCCGCACAGTAAGTTATTTTTTTACAGTTGTACCCCAATTAGTTTTGGTCCGACCTGGAGGGTTTTTCCTTAACTGCACATTTCCCATAATATTTAGTTATATTTTTTTCTACTTGTTAATAGTTCAAAAGAGAAAGGGATAATTACCATGCCGATGTCGAATAAGGGGAAGATTATTATGATTGAATTTTTATGTGAATTTATATCTCCCACTAAAAAACAAAATAAGAATTGTTATAATATATTTTGTAATGAGTATACATTCAATTATTAGGCTAATGACTTTACTTCACGTATCGATAAAGCTAGTAAAACAGATTTGGGATATTTTTTTTACTGGTTTTCTTAATACGCTTGCATCGATAGGCTACAATTCGCTGTATTTAGTCTGGGCAGGTCATTATGAATTAGAGTAATTGTATTCCAGTCTTTACAGTACGTAGAGGCTATTCACGATAAAAATATTAAGTAATAAA
This sequence comes from Dryococelus australis, assembly GCA_029891345.1. NCBI lineage: Eukaryota > Metazoa > Arthropoda > Insecta > Phasmatodea > Phasmatidae > Dryococelus > Dryococelus australis. The sequence goes on from CM057003.1 coordinate 42,790,957, forward strand.
GTGAGTGACATGCGCCCAATAAATTTGGTAACGATGGCGGGAAAGTAGTTCATATCTTAACTTCAAATAAAAAGTGTTAAGTAACCATTTGTGATAACTTAAATTATTTCTTTCGCATTCCCTTATTTTTAATATACTGAAGTTTAAAAATGAACAGATTTGTAAAATATTTACTTGTCTAACAATTTCACAGTTTCACTTGACGGACGCATGAGTAAAGTGGTGAGGCCAATGGCAATGTTAATATTATAAGGCGGAAGAATACACAACGTGCATACAAGTAGGTCTTAAGCAGGGCTTTTAGGAGTGCTCAGTTTACCATGTACGGCCTTTAATGTAATTTCCGACATATTTCCCATGAAGTGCTGATTGACAGACTTTCAGGAAAATCCATCAGCAGGACAAATAGTGGCGATCAAACCAGCAACCTCCCGGATGTGAGACAAGCTCGTTTTGCTCAATCCAAAAAAATTCGAGTCGAATACCAAACACAGTCACCCCTCATCCAGTTCACAATTTTCACTCCGTCTCACCCTTCCGTACGTATTCACACGCTGCCGCCACCCCAGGTCCCGTAAATTAATTTGTCCCTCGCAACTTCGTGCGCAGTCGGAAATTTCCCTGTCGTCCCCATAAAAACCAAGCAAGCCCCGTAACAAATTATATTTTAGCAGTTGGTTTGGGGGGGGGGGGGCACACATCAAAGATATTCCTCGTTCGTGGAAAATTTCAGCGCCGATGAACTGACGTCAAATCACAGTGTTATGTGACCTTTCGGACAAAGGGAATCGAAAACTGAAGCGGAACATTGTGGTAAAAAAAAAAAAAAAAAAACAAATTACGAACACATGCAATAACCAACTGGAAAACGATTGTTCTGTTTGGAAAGTACACACACCACACTCATTAACAAAACCATCTCCTCTTTGGGTCATTCATTCATTCATTCGCACACTGCAGTAATAGAAAATATGAAAATTAAAAATCTTCATCATCACTGGAAGTCCTCAAAACTTCACGCTTTTCCCCCCTCCCACCCCCGCAAAAACGTAATAAGTATCGTTAAACCAAAACTATTGTTATGTGACCCAACTACCTATGTATCAACAACTATAAGTTTGTTGCCAAAGATAGTGTGGACAGATTTGGGTAGCTATTAATATCGAGATATTGAGAGCCGATTAGGGTGAAACGAGGTGAGTATGGAGCAGCGCCGGAATACAGGGGCGGGGGAAACGGGAGATCCCCGATAAAACCCGCCAACCAGCGGCATCGTACGGCCATGATTCCCAGTGCGAATATCCAGGTGCGACCTCGCCGGGAATCAAACCGTGTTCGCCAAGGTGGGGAGCGAGTGGTCTAACCACTACATCACTACGGCCCCTTCCCATAGATAAAGGAAGGTACAGAATACGCATGCAGCTGTGAAACAACCACTCCCTTTGTTCGAACCTTGCACTGCTTTTCTGCCCATAACTCTATAATTACAGTGTGCGTAGAACTTGACGTAAGAACACTTGTAATGTAAGTTAGAGCTCTGAGGTGTCTGTACGCGCTCTCTAACATAGCTTTAATGCAACTAGAATACACTCAAGTTAAAGGCTGTTCACGATAATGTGAGCACTTTTGAAATTCATCTTAGAAACATGTCACTGCCCTTGAACGCATATATTTTTATGCGCGCACTGAGTGACATTTGCCCAGTAAAGTTGGTAACGATGGATGGAAAATAGTTCAATATATTAACGTCGATTAAAAAAGGCTAGGTAACCATTTCTGATAACTTAAATTATTTCTTTGGCTTTCTGTCTTTTCAGTGCATCGAAATGTGAAAATGAGCAGATCTGTATAATATTTACTTTCCTAAAAATTTCAAAGTTTTGCTTGACTGATGCATGAATAAAGTGATGTCCCATGGCAATGTTGGTTAATTTTACATAAGGCGTAAAAAATACATACCGTGCATACAAGTAGGTCTTAATCGGGGCTTTCAAATGTGCTCGTTTTGCCGTGAACAGCCTATAGTCAAAATTGTACATAGATATAGGCTAAAGGGATGGCTCCGTTGAGAATTAAAATGCAAAAAAAAACACGTGTCTCACCGTTAACAGCGTGACTTTAAAAGTGTTATTGGTGAGGGGTGCATTAATGAGGGAACGTGAGAAATAGACACAGAAATCAGTAATCTTTAATATTTAGTTTTCTTTTTCACTTTCGTGAAAATGACTACAATGTAATAATACTCCAATAAATGGTATGCTTAATTTACCTTTTTTTTTCTTTCTAATTTTTGCCGCAAGAAACAAAAAGAAAGAGAGTATCAAACAACCTTTAAAACAACGCTGCAAATCTGTTATAGCCAACGGCGTAATTACTGAGACCAGGCAGGTCTACGGCATTCTCACACGTATTCCAGTTCCTAACTAATTCTCAACTATAAAAACCGTAGTTGAAAATATTAATCTGTGCCAAGATTCAAACCAAGGACCCTCAGTTTTTTCCGTACTGTTTTATCACTTAAGTTATCTCGATTCATCTCCCGTACTAGTTCCCAAATTTTCGAAATGAACATGCAAACAGAAATAAACACAAGATACCATCACAAATGCATGTGGGTGTTTATTAGCGTCAGGTTTGATTTTTGGTAAAGGCTGTTCACCGTAAAGTGAGCACTTTTGAAAATAACCTTCGAAAAAAAAAATCACTGCTCCTACCTGCCTTTATTTTAATCGGCGCACTGAGTGGCATGCGCCCAGCAAAGTTGGTAAGGATGGAGGGAAAGTAGTTCTATATCTTAACGTCGAATAAAATTTGTTAGGTAACGATTTGTGACGACTTAAATAATTTATTTTGCTTTCTGTGCATCGGAATGGAAAAATTAGCAGATTTGTAAAATATTTACTTTTGCAATAATTTTTAAGTCCCACTTGATAAACGCATGAATAAAGTGATGAGGCCCATGGCAATGTTAATTTTACATAAGGCGAAAGAAAACACAACGCGCATATAAGTAGATCTTAAGCAGGACTTTCAAAAGTCCTTAATTTACCGTGAACAGCCTATATCAACCATGTATTTGCAGAAAGAATTGGTTAAACACAAAATTGAAGTTATGATAGGAGGTATAAACCTGAAAATTGATTTTAGTTTAATAAAATCTATCTGTAGATAAGTATTTGCAGTTCCCGCGTGTGTTTATGAATCCAAGCAGTATCGCATTAGACATACTCACCAAAGACAAGTAACCGAAATGAAGCGTATCAAACACCCTCATTGTCCTACGCAAAAGTTAAAAAATACCATTAAAAACCAGAATGTATTAGCTCACAATTTTTTTCCGAACAATCTTATAATAACTATCAAATAAGTGTAGCAGTGCAGTGAATAATGACTAGTATTTTTCTGACGCCATATAATAGAGCTATCAATTTCAGCTGAATTAAGATTAGAAAATAAACGTGAATAAGGATTATCTACAAAATAATGTTGTCTGCTGAAAACAAATATTCTTTCAAATGATAACAGTGTAGACAAGTATATTGGCGTCCTCTAAATATGTGTAATGGCAACCAACCAGAACTCGACTAATCAACATAAATTATCTGATTAAGACTTCTTAATTTTCGAGTTTCGGTCTTCATTAAAATTAATTTTGTAAAGACGGAAAAACTTTGTCGGTATAGTTTATGAGTGTAGATTAAAATTTTTTACGGCGAAACTACAAATTAGCAAGTGGTTCTGAAGCGCCTCTCAAAATTTTAAAGTTCTCATAAAACCGATGGGACACTGCATTAAGTCATGCAAGTATAGGCTGTTCACGGTAAAATGAGCACTTTTGAAAGCCCTGCTTAAGATCTACTTGTACGCACGGTGTGTATTTATACGTCGGTAAAGTGAAATTCTGACTGTATTAGAAACACAAGTATTTTACAAATTCGCCAATTCTTACGCTTAGATGCATTAAAAAAAAAAAAATACAGAACGTGAAATAAATAATTTGCGTTATCAAAAATGTTTACCTGACACTTTAAATTCGACTTTCAGACACGTAAATACTTTCCCTCCATCGTTACCAACTTAACTCGGCACGTGGCACTCAATGCGCCCGTTAAAATATACGCAGGTAGGAGCAGTGACTTTTTCCTAAGGTTGATTCTACTAAAAGTGCTCACTTCATCGTGAACGCTCTTTACCAGCTGTAAGCCCAGAGAAAAACCCGGTGATGAGCGGCATCGTCCGGCACGATTCCCACGTGCGAAAGTCCGTGGACCTGGATGTGCCGGGGGGGGGGGGGGGGTGAACCCGCCGGAAATCGAGCCCTGTTCGCCTTGTAAGGGAGGCGAGTAGTCTAACCACTACGCGTTTTCCGAGACTGAAAGGGCAAATACGAATGCGGAACACTAAGCTGATTTAGAATTGTGTCAAAATGCCGACGTCGTTTCAAATAATCGCTGGCTCCAGCACGCCGAATTGCGTATACTGTATACCACTTCCGTCGTTTCAATTAACGTCTTCACGAGATCTCGTACTAGGAATGATGTGGATGGACCGGAAGTTGACGGGGGAAAGGGGGGCAAGGGCAGGAGGGTAGTGGAATTACTCGGCGCCCCATTGGCAAAGTGTGATTGCTCGCCCTAATAAACTGCCTAGCTAGACGTGAATCATCACATTTACGGCTCGTTCTTTTTACAGGTCTCTCGATTTTTTTTTTAAAAGCTCTTTTCGTCATGTAACAACTCAATTGTCTGGATTTGCAAGGGGGGGGGGGGGGAAGAATGGAAGTTCGAGTCCGCTATTAACCAATCAAAAGACCCGGCGCGAATAAAAATTCCGACGCGCTTACGAATCACGAAGCACAAGCGTGGCTTGATTAGAAATTGTAGGTGTTAAATTACCGCTTTGTCAACATATTTATCCCGCCACGTACTAAGCGCGTATTCCATAAGGTTACACTGCACCTACCCAGTTTCCAACTCACCAAGTGCCGTTTAGTCAAATAGTACACCTGCTGACAAAATAAAATATGATAAAAAATATGTATGTGTTTAAAGGCTATTCCCGGTAAAGTGAGCACTTTTGAGAGCCCCCTCTTTTGTAATTATAGTCAGTAAATATATTTTATTTAAGCCTTAGAAGTTAACTTCCGATTGCGGTGGAATATACACACTGTGTCTGTTACTTTGCATGTGAGTATTTGTTTTAAAAGGTGGTTAAAGGATAAAATATGGCTGAAAGGAAAAAGTAACTAGGGCGTCAAAAGTGCTCACTTACCGTGAACGGGCTATAATAACTTACACAATGGGGGAAAGTGGTAACGATGCTTTTCAAAAGCATGACGCTCGTCGTCGAAGAAAAATGTCTACGATTGACGGTGGTATCTTTGTAGCCCTATGCAGTAAGGTCTGGCGTATGAAATTCGGGGTATTGAAGGAAAAATTAAGTATGAGTCTACGAACGTCGATGAGTATAAATGTCGTTACAAATCGGCGGTATATAATGAACTCTTAGGTACAACGTATTTATAAAGCAACTGACACATGCTATATTGTAAACGCTGTTCTCGATAAAGTGAGCAGTATTTAAATCAACATTAGAAAAAAGTCACTGTCCCTGCCTGCATATATTTTAACGGGTGCCCCAGTGACACGCGCCCAGTAAAGTTGGTAACGATGGCTGGAAAATAGTTACGTATCTTAAAGTCGGATAAAAAGGGTTAGGTAACCATTTATGATAGTTTAAATTATTTCTTTCACTTTCTGTGTTCTTTTCATGCATCGAAGTGTAAAAATGAGCAGATTTGTAAAATATTTACTTTTTTAATAATTTCACAGTTTCAGATGGTCGAAGCATGTATAAAGTTATGAGGCCCATGACAATGTTAATCTCATATAAGGCGGAAGAATACACAACGTGCATACAAGTAGATCTTCAGCAAGGCTTTCAAAAGTGATCCTTTTACAGTGAATAGCCTATATTTAGAGACCTGCGAAATTCGCGTTAATATTTGAAGACATGTTACAATTAAAACACTTTTGCTTTGCAATATGTTTGCCATTGGACCAGTCTTTATTTTACACGCCCCGGGTAAATCTGCGCCAATTAATTAACAGTTCACAGTCGTGTGACCCAATCACGTGCAGTTCATTCAGGAAGGGAGTTACTTGGCATCTAGGCAGCAGCCAATGGAGAAACGACACCGACTCGAGTATATATAGTACTGTGAATTTTAGCTTAGTGCTAAAAAATAACGCGAATTTGACAGGTCCCTACCTGTATTGTATTGGAAAGGGATTTTTAACGTCCCCCAGTGTAATGCATGAAGGCTTTTTTAGGGGACGGTTTACAAACTAAGTTGTGACCAAACTTAAACAAACAAACATGCCTTACCTGGGATTCGAACCCAGAATCTCCCGCACCGCAGACCAGCGGCGCGACAGATTTCCTGCTTAAGATCTACTTGTATGGACGTTCTGTATTCTTACACCAAATGTAAAATTAATATTACCATAACTTTATTCATACGTCGGTCAATTGAAACTGTAAAATTGTTAGAGAAGTTAATATTTTATAAATTTGGTAATCTTAGACTAATATGTATACAAAAGCAGACAGCGAAAGAAATAATTTTGTAACACAACAAATATTTTCCGAACAATTTATTTGAACGTTAAGACACGGAACTACTTTCCATCCAGTGTTACCAACTTTACTGGGTGCGTGGCACTTGGTGTGCCCGTTTAAATACCTGCAGGTAAGGGCAATGACATTTTCCAAAGGTTGAGTTCGAAAGTGCTCACTTTACAGCGAACCATCGATTGCTATTGAGAGGGGACGAGCAAAAGCGAGCCCCGGGAAATCCAAGACCTGTAACTGCCACGCGCGAACGCGTGCACCCCTGTCCCCGTGAATTTAAACAACTTCAACAAAGGTTTTTGTCAGGAGTCTTTTTTTTTTTTTGCGTAGGAAAACTGATCTCTCCTTCTGAAAATGCTGTAAGTTTCTTAAACCTCGGAACCCCTTCCGTACAGTTCGCCGAATCACACTAAGATAGAAATCATCCCCGACAGATCTACAACTTCGTTGCCTTTTATTTCCCGGCGTGCGCAATTTTCTCACCACTCGCGTCAGCTTGTTTGCCTTCTTTTCGCGTTTTGGACGTGGTTCGTTGTGATTTTCCCGTCGCCACTGCCGAGCGTCCAGCATCTTAACACACTGGGCGAAGAAACCATATCTTCACCGCAGAACTCAATCGCGTTTCTTTACGATCTCTCGACACTGATTGTGTATGGTTTAGCTGCTTGTCTTACTTCCTGGTGACTATTCATTAAATACTGGAAATTACAGCCACTTGCGGTTGAATTCAGCTTATAAACTCCGAACGTGAGCTGGCCTACAGTTCGGTGTACAAATGCTGGGGATCAACTTCAGCTTACACGGAAGCATCAACACAGCGACATGGAGTAGTATATAGCCTATTCGTGGTTGCTTCGCTCATTTTGAATCAAACCTTTGAAAAATCACCCCATGTATGGCGTGCTTGGTTATAACCTAGATTTCTCACGTATCAAATATATATTATACTTGTGTTAATATCTAAAATACCTAATTTTTGGTTCTATTGAACTTTAAATTGCATTTTATCTATACATTATAATATTCACCCGACCTCCCGCGGCGCAGTCGGTTAGGGGCCCACGATCTAGGGTGCGGGAGGCTCTGGGTTCGTATCCCGGGTAAGGCACGGGTGTTAATTTAAGTTAGGTTGTAAGTAGGGATAGGAAAATTTCGCGAGTTCTATGACCTGTAGGCTAGACTCCTCAGTCCTTTGCTTACTGGAGCCTCAGCTGTGTGTTCATTGGCTGTTGTCCCGCATCTGGTAGTTATGGGATTCGCAAGGTGTTTCATTGTCAGTCTGCTACTGGCTCAGAAGCGTCCAGGGCGGGTCTAATAAACTGTGATCCAATTGCAAAGGTGACTTCACTATGTATGTGTTTGGCGTCTATCTTGTCCCGAAATGAATTCGCGAAATTTTCCTATCCCTAGTTATAAGTTAGTCTGCAAGCCTTCCCTTGCTAAGCTTTCAAGCATAAAACCGGGGGAAGTTAAAAAACCCTAGGGAGAAAATACGTATATTGGTAATGCCTAGCAAGAAATAGTTCTTGTGCAATGTATAATTACACCGAGTGCGCATGAATGCAGTGCAGTGTTCTTTGGTAAAACTTTCTACACTCGATTAAGCTTTGTTCGTATGGGGCGGAGGAATATCCTGGAAGTAGAACTTCAGCAGGACTTTATTTTAAGTTGGAAGTAACCGTAAATGAACTATACTTAAGGTACTAAGATGAGGTAGACCGATCTCACTGGCTGCGCACAACCAATCTCCGTGTAACAACACTGAACTGCTTTTCTCCCATCAGGTATAGAGAAAACATCATGGCTTGGATGTTAGGTTAGAGAAATTATTTGTAAACAAGTGCGTGGAGGTGATTTCAAACTTCCTTTAACCAATTTGTAATTCAGTTTGATTAAATTCGAACTGGTAAAAGTATTTTATTAATATAATAGTGTTTGTAATTTGAAAATTAAGATATAAACAAACACGTTCACCACTGTTGACCATGTTGCTTTGCCTGTTGTGTATGATTGTGGTAGGTCAATGTTGGTACATACGCAGAAGATGAATAAGTGGTCTGACTCATCTTTAGTGTATGGATCGTTGTAGGGAAGACGTAGGGTCAGGGATCGTGTTACAAAGCTCTGGGAAGTCCATCAAGCTGACAAAACAAGCTGACAGCCCTCCAAGTAGATCAGATATGCTGTTGTTATTAGGGGCGTGGTCGCATAGAGCCGCAGAGTGAACGGGAGGTACAGGCGCACACGAGCTGTCCATCTTGCCGGCATCTCGTTTTCAGATAACGACATATCTCAACCGACCGCCGTAGACCTGATTTAATATGTGATTGTTCGAGATAGCCTTCGATAATGTGAACCTGTTAGCTGACTTTCCCTTTGAACAAGCTATCGAAGATGCTCTCAGAGTGCTGCTTAATTTCTAAAGTATTTTAATGTGTAGACCAGAATGTCAAATTCAAACCGGTATGTGGGTCATAAAATATAATCAAAAGAGCATAAAGCGATGCATGCCCACAGTGCCTAAAAGCATTGTTAAAATACATTTCATGTTTAACTTAAATATATGTATAGGCTACGAAAATATTACACGCATGAACACAAATGTAAAAATTGGCATTACGCAATCGTGGAACTAACACAGCTTTATTTTATATATATATATATACACATATATATAATCAGCATTTTGGAAGAATATCTTCGTGGTTACCAAATGTTCAAATCAAAATCTGATGAAATATCTTGGTTTGAAATATCTCTCATTATACTTTTTAAATGTTCGCCTGTGAGAGCTGACTTCTTAGCTTGGATTCATTTCACTCTAGGATGGAGGGAAGAGTTCAAAAATATAATTTTGAAAATTCACTGACTTAAAAATTGTTTTAATAAATTGGAGCCGTGCACGTAGGGGCCAGGGGCCGCGAGTTTTGCATGGCTGGCGTAAAATAAATAACCCTTCGGTAACTACTTCCTAGAGCATTTTGCAACCCATCTCGGCTTAAAAGACTTTTCTTTTTGGTGAACATTTTGCATTAGGACCAGCACTCGCGTTTGTATGACTTACACTTTTGCTGTGCAGAGCTCAATCAATGCACGTTCGGTTTGAACGCAAACAGCATACACCGCGGTATTACATAAGGCATGCGCCCTGTTGCGATGGCGATTCTGACGACTTGTCATGCTCGGGAATCACAGTAAATAAAATCATGGTGATAGTATCCGACACCAATAATAACCGTCGTTGAGAATACTGGGCGCAAAACTTCAAATTAATTCTCACAAAATAAAAACTAAGGCATCACAGCAAGGAATTCTAGGGTGTGAATTTTAAACAGAACACAACTGGAAGATTATAATCCGAGCACATTGCGATCAGTAGCAAACATATGATATTCCGGTTTGATTAGCACGGCAGTTACCATCGCATTTAAACTGTGTGTATAGTTAAAAAACTGTTTTTTTTTTTTTTTTTTTCAGACTACCGTATCTTAAAACATGCTATCCAACCACGATAAAGGCAGTTTTCACGGTGAAGTGAGCACTTTTGAGGGCCTGGTTACTTTTCCTTTCAGCCATTTTTTTTAATCCTTTAAACACGTTTTCAAATAAATACTGCCATGTAAGTAATAATTACAGAGTGTACATTACACCGCACTCAGAAGTTAACGTCTACGGCTAAAGTAAAGCTTACTTACTGTTGTTCCAAATGAAAGGGTTTTCAAAATTGCTCACGTTACCGTGAATGGCCTTTAGTAACCTGTATTGAGCTTTGTTACACACTTTTCATCAATAAAATTGTATGGCCACCGCTGAAAGTCCCACAAGTGCACGCAGCACCACGAGAACACTGCGCGTCAGCTCATATCCCTGCGCGTAGCGGCGATGGCGATATTGTAGCGCGTGCCAGTGTAGTCCTTAGAGCCCCCGCTTCTCGGCCAAAAAAAAAGGAGACAAGCGATGCAGGTAGGCGGACCCCTTAAGGTTGCCGCCTGGCTGAAGGAATTTCGCACGTATGAGGCCTAAAAGCGTGAGAGCACTAAGGGCGTCGACTTTCTCATCGCACCTACGCGGAAAGCACTGAACTGGCGTGCAGTTTTGCCGTAGATAGATGCGCCTCTATGAGACTTTCGAGGGAGATCCTACCATTCTAATAACGAAATAATAAAAATTAATTTTCTATGCGCGTCTATTTTTTAATGTTTTGTACCGGCATGTTCATGCCTAAAAATGCCCCGTTAAAACCAATTCCACTATCAGAAAAACATGCTTTAGAGAGAAATAGAGGAACTGAAAAACGTATAGAGACGCGTAACGTTTCTTAGATTCTATTCGTAAGCAGACCTCACTCCGACACGTTGGGCGGTTTTTTTAATGAAATGTTTTCTGCTGGAGCTCTGCACACAAGCCAGGTGATGTCTCTGAAATAGCCCTCGAGTTCAATAGTAATTCGGATTTCCAGGAGTAGACATCACACACACTATCTGGTTTTAGTAGCCGCAAGAGATGAACAGTATTGTGTTCTGTGTAGGTGGCTTCATGAGTGAAGAGATTTGGGCGGCTCGTAACAGCGAGGTCTTGGGAGCCGATGAGGGTGATTGAAGTGAGTATGGTGCAGCACCAGAATGAAGGGGCGGGGGAAGCGGGAGATCCCCGAGGAAGCCCGCCCACCAGCGGCATCGTCCGGCACGATTCCCACTTGCGAAAATCCGGTGACCCGGCCGGGGATTGAACACGGTTTACCTTGGCGGGAGGCGAGAGTGCTAATTACTCAACCACCGCGGCCCCAGGTGGCTTCATGTATTGTGATAGTTATTGTGTTTGTTTGTAGTTAGGTTAATTGTTAATTGTTTATGTGACAACGTGAATTATGTTGCAATTGTTAATGCTATTGAAATAAATCGAGAATTAATAACAATTCAATATGAAAATATATGCGTGTTTCCCATTTGTTTGGTAAATATATTTGGTAAAATGTTGTATGGTGATGATATTCACCTAAGCCCACCTACACTAAATTATAGGCTAGCCACGGTAAAAAGAGCACTTTTGGAAACCCTGTTTAAGATCTTCTTGTATGCACATTGTGTATTCTTCCGCCTTATCAGAGATTAACATTGCCATGGGCCTCATCATTATATTAATGCGTTGGTTAAGTGGAACTTTGAAATTATTATAGAAGTAAGTATTTTACAAAACTGCTTATTTTTACAAGTTGATGCATTAAAAAAAAGTAGAAGGCGAAATAAATAATTTAAGTTATCGCATATGGTTATGTAACACATTTATTCGACGTTAAGATATGGATCTACTTCCCATCCATCGTTACCAATTTTACTTGGCACATGTCACTCAGTGCGGCGGTAAAAATAATACATGCAGGTAGGGACAGTGACTATTTTCTAACGTTGATTTCAAAAGTGCTCAATTTATCGTGTACCGCCATTACCTAACCTACCATAACCTAACTTAACCTAACCTAACCAAACTTAACATAACCTAACTCCTATTATTTCTCTCTACTTAAGCTTGGCTCACAACCACCCGTCGCTTCCGTCAGTCACCCGTCCGTCAGTCAGCCGTCCGTTGGTTTTTTCATCCGTCATTTGAAAGCGACTCACAACAGTCCATCGTCCGTCGATCTGTCGGGCCAGAAAATTTTCAGTGTTACCACCCAACAACACTATCTTTCTCGCGCACAGAAAATTTTTTTAATGAATGTAATAAACATATTCGCTCTCCCTAACGTAATTTATCAGCATTTATCCGTAAATCTATAAGTCATATTTAGTTCAATTCAAAGGTGAAACGTAAACACGTAAAAAAAACTTCACTGCCTCGTGTATTTCAAAAGAAAAATATTCAGACAAAAAACAAGTGACTGTTTTCCGACAACCATGTTCAAGTAACGATATTACAAGGCGGCGGCCCATCCGCCCGTCCGTCGAAAGTTAGAGTTTGAGATATATTGGACGAGTTGACGGATAGGAAAAAAAGTTGCCCTGCGATTGGTTGAATATCACGTAACCGACGGACGGACGCGCGACTGACGGATGAAACGGATGGTTGTGAGCATAGACTAAATATGGAGTAGACGGCTTATTCGTCTTCTGTGCATGTACCCAACATTGACCTACCCCAATCCTACAAAACTCCTACACAACTGTCAAAGTCACATGGTCAACACTGATGTACGTGTTTGTTTATATCTTAATTTTTAAATGACAAGCACTATTATATTAATAAAATAGTTTTACCAGGTTTAATATAATCAAACTGCATTACAAATTGGTTAGAGATAATATACATTCATCTCAAAGCATTTGATTGCAAGTCAGTTTTCTAACCTAAAATCCAACCCACGCCATTTTTGCTAGACGTGTAGGCAGAAGAGCGGTTCACTGTTGGGACACAGAGATTGGTTGTGCGCAGCCAGCGAGATCGGTCTAACCCCATCTTTAGTCTACGGTTGTGAGTCCAGTTTTAACTGGGAATCAGTAGTTTTCCACTGAGTCTAATATAGGCTGTTCACTGTAAAACAAGCACTTTTGAAAGCCCTGTTAAAGATCTACTTATGTGCACGTTGTGTATTCTTCCGCCTTATGCAAGATTAACATTATAATGGGCCTCATCACTTTATTCATGCGTCGGTCAGTGAAAATGTGAAATTATTAGAAAAGTAAGTATTTAACACGTCTGCTCATTTTAACAATTCGATGCATATAAAAAACCAGAAACCGAAATAAATAATTTTTAAGTTATCAGAAATGGTTATCTAACACTTTTTATTCGACGTTAAAATAAGGAACTATTTCCCATCCATCGTTACCAACTTTACTGAGTGAATGTCCCTCAGTGCGCCCGTTGAAATACATTCAGTTAGGAGCAGTGACTTTTTTTCTATGGTTGATTTCGAAAGTGCTCACTTTATCGTGAACAGCTTTTAGTGTAAATGAAATGAATGGTGAGAGCTGACCTCGAGGTTCTTGAACCGGTGGGAGCGGCAGAGGCGGTGCAGCAGGCGGCGCAGGTGCGACCAGGTGGCGACGCCGCTGGAGCGCGACGTCATCAGCAGGATGGACTCGACGTCGCCCGTCGCCTCCCCCTGGCGGGCGCCGCCCACCAGCGCCCCCGTCGCCCCGGCGTCCACGTCGCCGTCGTCGTCCTCGTCCTCCTCCTTGATGCTGGCGCCGCGCGACACCCCCACCTGCAACGAACCACGCACTCATCTAGGGCCGATATTTATCGGAGCCCGATCCCACGCCGATATCGGGCGACATGAAAATCGATGTATTTCAATGGGAGACTTGCACACAGCGCCCGACAGTGTAGGATCCGATATCGTTATCGGTCCGACATCTGGCTGTCGGAGAGCACAGTGCACTGGATCTCGACAAATCGGGTGTCGGCCCGATGTCCGGCTGTCGAGAACAATGTTTCGTAATGGGAGCTTGCACACTTCACCCGACATGCCGGAGCCGGCAACAACTTAGTCTGGCGGCACATTACACACATTTTTATCGTTATTTAATACCAATATTATTGAAGAAGGTAGTATACATAGAAATAGATGGTAGGATTCATTATTTGTCTTAAGTAAAATAATTGTTGTATGAACTTTACTGAATAATATTAAAGTGTGCATAATGTTGTTTTTTTTTTTAATTCCCAAAAATAAAATTGTACTTATCGCTATCTGTGGCATATTTTCAAACTACATATTTCGGCTATGGCTGCTCTTTCGTAAGCAATAAATTCGACGTGAGGTTTTAGCTCGTGCGGAAAATTAGGACAGTTTCTGATATTCTGAATGGCTTTTTCAGTTTTCCGTTTTGTTTGATCGGAGTTTGAATTTCGTTTTCTCTTTGCAAAACATTAATACCATCTTTATTTCAATAAATACATTGCATCTTAAGCCTTTGTAAAATTTCTCAATTTACATTCTACAACAGTAAAAACAACCGAATCAATTTTTAAAAGAGAAAAATATTACCAAGTTTATTTCTAGTAAATATAAATATTTTACAGTGCTTTTATCTTCATAAAAACTACATTCAACACAAACTTTTATTCTTCTCTGTTCACTTTATAAACCCTTAGTAAAATGTATGTTTAAGTGCCAAACAGAGCTTAAATGCAGAATATTTGAATGTTTATGTCATTTTAAAGCAAAATTTATTTCCAATATAACATTGTCACGTTATAAAATATAGCACTCATATTTACTTGATCCGAGATCATCCTCCTGAACCGCCACAAGGCACGGTTCTAGGCGAGGTTCAAATTGATCTTAGTTCGGTGCGCTTATTACAATTGTGCAACAGCTAAATATGCCAGGGTCAAACCGGTATTTGAACCTAGATCATTGCTGAACCTCAATGGTGCAACCGGGCATTAGCAGTCTGGCGGCGTATGGTAGAGTAGCAGTATCCGAGTGTTGTTGGTTAGTGAAACAACCGGGCATTAGCAGTCTGGCGGCGTATGGTAGAGTAGCAGTATCCGAGTGTTGTTGGTTAGTGCAACAAGTAATCTGCACAAAACTGCTATGAGTTGAGTCAATTACGACGTATTGTCATTAATCGAGTTGGTTGAGTGCAGGCCATGTGTGTGGTACAAAACTGCAGATGAATACGAAGACAAATGAGTGTTGAAAGAGCCCTCCGCAAGTCTAACGTCAAGAATAGGATGCACCCAATGTCGTGTTTCATTGTTCCTCCTATATTTCCACCTGAGGTATAATAAATACAGATGGCAACGTATTGAACATAGCACACATCTTGCTCGTCACGTTGCCAAACTCAAACTAACCTCCGGCTCCGATAATACGTCGGTGCGTGTAAAAACTCTGGACCTCCGGTTAGACACCAGTGTCGGATCGGAGTTCGATAAATGTCGTGAGTGTGCAAACGCCCTTAGCCTACACTGTAAACAATTTCCTGGCAAACTTCCTAAACTGCAATGAAAGGTTTTGACATATACATAGGGCCACCTGATTTCGCGAAAAGATTTACGCGGAGGATAGACTTCGATATCCTACGTGCACACTAGCAGTATTCATTTGAATATTGGCCGCTTGGCTTTGTGTGTAAGCAGGGTATGTGAGTAAACCGTTTCTCCGATACCGACCATACATGAATCGTGGGTAGACAGGTGTGATGCGTAACAATTCATATTATCAAATCACGAAAGTGGTACTGAAAAGTCCATTGGAACACAACTTGTCCTGAAATATTATCGCGAAAAAATGGTGCCCCCTGCCTATGCACGGTATGAAAATAATACCCCACATCCAGCTGCAAATATAAAAATGTTAACCGTCGCTACTATACAAAGGTGGAAATTTACCCACGCATTTGATTCTTTCCTGAAGAAATAAGGAAACTCTGCAATGCATGTATATGGGAAGTAATTAGCATTCCCGCTTTCTTACTAAGCGTTAACTCTGGCATCGTAAATTTCTGAATAATTTCTTACAGTGTATTCACGGTAAACTGAACATTTTTCAAAGCCCTCTCATTTGGCAGAATATTCAACTAATATATTTTATTTTAGTCTTAGACGTTAACTTCTGAGTGCGGTAGAGTATACACACTGTGTTTATTACTCACATAGCGATATTTATTTTAAAAAGGTGGTCAAAGGTTAAAAAAATTGGCTGAAAGGAAAAAAAGCAACTAGGGCCTCGAAAGTGCTCACTTTACCGTGAACCGTCTATAAGGTTAATTACATTCAGGTTAAAAACAAACGAGATGTCGGGCAAAAGCACTGTATCTTGGGGTTCAGTCTGTCGTTAGACAACAACGCGAATTCTAGTTATGTGATGTTTTTGGTCAATTGAGCACTTTTGAGAAAGAAGCACTGCGTAAAGGCTCTTACGCAATTGAAAACTTTAAAATTTGACTTTAGGTTTGGACAAAACCTTTTCCTCGGCGTGTGTTTACCGCGAGGAGGCTGGAGGAGTGCGTGGGACGACCCCTGACGGACGGTGTGTTGAAGTGCTCGATGACCTCCCAGTTGGACTTCCTGGGCTGCTCGGCGGCGACTGTCGTCTTGGAGGGGCTCTCCGTCAGCGGCAGGTCGAGGCTGGCCTGCCTCTGGCTGCTGTTCTGCCGCAAGCTGGCGCTGCGCCAGCCGGACTTCACCCGGGCCAGCGGCGAGCTGCCCGACATGTCCTGCCAACACACAGGGAGGTCCAAGCTGAGCTCTGTGGGGATTTCGTACGCCACCTTAATTATTAGGTAGAATGACTTCACCAACTGTTGAAAAAAATTTCAATAATGCTCTTTAATAAAGAATGCTGTATATTTTATAAACAATATAATTTTATTTTTAAATATACTCAACTCACAAGTAAATTAAGTTTAATTATTCTCATCGTCATTTATAAAATATATAATTTCTATGTAGGCATGCACTGTCAGCGCCTGTGCATTGAGTTGTTCACTTGTTTTGATTCCGTATGTTCGTTGCTGGAGAAGGTGGTGTTGATGTTTGCAACCAATTGCTACAATTGGAATAATTGAGCTTTATTGAATTTTCAAATGCTGATTGCCTAAGAACGAATGGTACAAGAGTTATTGATATCAGCGACAGTGACTTTTTAAAAGAAATAAGCATGTACAATTAGCATCTTAATAAACGATTGTGCAGTTAACAGAGTAGCCAACCTATGTATTCTCTACCATCTATTGTTAAACACGCATTTAGTTCAATCTTACCGTTTGTAAATACAGCAATTAATTATAACATTTTTTACCAAATATTTATTAGCAGTAACTAAAGCGTCTGTCTGAGAATTAAAATAATTATGTTTAAGAGTTGTACGGTTGGCAGCAAATTCTACCTAATATAGGAAAATAACGGTCCACCAAAATAGCATTGAGCTTTGTCTCTTTACCTTACTCGCTTTGTACCAACACCACACACACACACACACACACCAACCACAACAACACTCCTTCACACTCCTTCCTGCAGCCTTAACACAAACGTCTTCCATCCAGGCGGGGTCGCTCCGCGATCTTCACATGTGGGAGGCCATGCCGTTGGTTAGCGGGTTTCTCGCGATATCCTGTCCCCCCCCCCCGCCCTTTCGTCCCGTCGCTGTTCATTACTCGCCCCGCTTCACCCTCATCGGCTCTCTCAAGACCTCTGCCAAGAATAAGGAACAAAGCAAAAAAAAAAAAAAAACAAAAAAAAACAAATATAAACGAGACATACAGGATGATCCACGAGGAGTCACCGCTACTCACAGGGTTTATTCCTTAGGTCGTTTGGAGCAAAATATATTATATAAACGTGGGGCCTATTCCCACTATTTACAAAGCAATTCGAAAAATTTTAAAGGGAGGGAAAAAATAACACATTCAGAAGAAAAATAAAATAATTATCAGAATTTATTGTTTATAGATGAGCATCAAACACCGAATCGGCGTATCCTTCTGTGGAAAATGGACATGGCCTTGCAACATCCTTACATCTCACAGCCAGAGACTACAACCACAATAAATGCCAGGAACGCGGCTTGTTCACGCAGTACAAAGCGAAACAGACAGTCACACCTCCCGATGTAATACGCTTTCAATCTCACGAATTTTTCTGTAAATATTGCGAAGAGGAACCACATTTATATGACGTAATTTTCTCCCAATTTCTTAGAGCGGCATTAGCAATAAAGCGATACCTAACGCGGACGTGCATCAGCCAATCAGAGCGCAGTCGCGTGGGGCCCAACGCAGACGTGGGATTTGCCGGCGACGGACGGCGACGAAAATAAGAAGAAGACTTTTTGTACACATCGCGTCTACCATCTTTACATGATGAGTTTAATTTAGTAAGTGAGATTTAATATAAATGCGCTGTGATTACTAATATACAAGCTACTGAAATATATGCCTTTTGTTTCTTTCGCACAACGTGTTATTGATATCTGTTTGAATTTTCTTTTATGTTTTTGCGTTTGTTTATAAAATAAATTCAGAGTAGCATGCGTGTCTATTTTATTAATTTGGATTATATTTTAATTGCTTGTGCAAATATTGATATACAATACGCGATAAATACCTGTCACGACCATAAACAAACCCATATGTGTTTTCGTACGTCTTTTGTTTACGAAAAAATGCACTTGCCAACTTGTATACCAGATTGCAGCATAGTCTGCATCGGCGATGACCACCGGCATTCTGTCGCTCAGTTGCAACGAGCTATGTAGTAAACATAGAGAGGGTGACTGAGTGATTACAGCGCTCTTAGCGCAAGCCATCGGCAAACGGTCCCGCCATTTTCATTTCAGTCAAAACATTGTCAGCTTATGCCTATTGTCATGTTGTTACCGTGAATGAGACGTGATAATTTTGTGAATATTAATATACTGTGACGTGGGTTTCGTTAACGGATGCGTAAAGTGGCGGTGCTGTGGGTGTGCGTGATTTCAAGTATTTGATGTGCATTATTTATACGTTTTAACTGTGAACTGTTTTTCTGACGAAGTTAATTATTTACATCCACGGCTGTTTGTTTATTTATCACAACGTTGTACCTTTGGCCTAGGTGTTTGAAACGCAGTCGTGATCCCGACGATACACTAAGCCCATCCCGATAAATTTCAATAAACCTAATAAACAATAAGTAGCAATACATATAGATATGAGAGGAATAAAAGTTACCGTAGGCTTATTTGTATGCATGTTCACCGCTATCTTTTTAAGTTTGTATGACAAATAAGCAAGGAGTTGCATCCTTTAATTTAATGTGCCTTTTTCGTTTAGACAAGTTGTTCCTTCGTTCAAATATTTATTCCAACTGAGGCCGTCCTTTTAAATAAATAACCCAACGAATATCAATAACAAAAGAATAAATACTACAGTTCTTTACCTCGCAGCTGTAACAAGTGTTAGACACAGTCGCGGCAATATATTGACTTGCATTACGCGTAATGGTATGTCGTGGAAAACAAATATGTTAATTAAAAATAACCCTAAGAACTATAGTCGATTCAGGCATTTTTTAAAACGTCATAAAGCTGACCTAAATAATGTTAGAGGCCTAAACTGTGAATATTCGTACGGAATGGTTTTTGAAATGGGCCTATGGACAATTTTTTGATCAGGGAAATTGTGGGGTACAACGAGTGGAAAATATGTACTTCATAATAATATTTACACATGGAAATACACGGATTGCCAAAAATACATAACCAAAACAATACAAACACCTAAATTGATAGTGGGGAGGCAATAAAGATCAGAGAAATTGTGGGGTAAAAAAGTACAAAATGTGACCTTTCCCACTATAAACTTTTACCCCTCAATTTTTCTACAGTTATAGCCTCCCAATCAGGTGAAATATTGATGGGCCTCATAAAATCCGTGTTCAGTATTAATAACAGAGTGGATTTATACCAATTTTTCGGATTTTTTTCCTTCAAAAAAGCCCCTCTGTTCACATTACCTCGACGATATGTTTACATTTACCGGAACCTGCTTTCCGTGAGCACCCACAAAATATAATTTCCACGTCGACCTCAATTCACGCAAATAAATATTTCGATTACAATATCAACCCACCAACTTTGTGGTTTGATGCCAGATTGCTGTAGCGTATAAATTATTTGCACTGCAATTTCGAGCCGCTGTACCTTTAACATTTCCGAGCACTCAATTAAATGGATACGTAAATCGCTCACATGCTCCCATGCATAGGCTTATACACTGCAATCTCAAACATGCAGGCTGGTTTGATATTAACGCAATTCTTCACAAAAAATTACGTTCACAACCTTACACTATATTACTTCCCAGCGGTTTGTTTTGTGCCGTATTTAACCTTGCAAAGCATAATCTGTGAATTACACTTTATTTCCAGGCAACAAGTGCGTGAAAACGTCCAATTGTATTTTTATTTGTCAATTATTTCGGGCACGTATGCGTGGTATTCCTTACTGCCACATCCTACCACAGTAATTTGTTTTGGCTGAAATGAAAATGGTAGACAGGCATATGTTCAAGTGGCCTCAGTCTGGAAACGCTTCCACCACTCTATGTTTACTATATAGCTCGTTGCTCAGCTGCGAATACTTTTACCAAACCTTGGTCGGCGGCCGCATCGCTGCATCGCTGTATTGTGAATACCGCTTAAGGAATAAGCCATGTAAGCAGCGGCAACTCCTCGTGAATCACTCTGTATATGATTAGAAAAGACAATGGAAAATCCGAGAGAATTTTTTGAGCCAACATATTTCAGACACAATTTCTGGTTAGTCTAGCCTTTCGTTATTGGACACTTTAAGTTTTAGACTCGGACAAGTTCTTTGCAGACCTGTCGCAAACGTTCTGCCAACAAAATTACCTACTAAACTACATACTAAAATTATCGTTCGTCCAATGAAACAGCGTTGTAGCTTCTTGCAAGCATTATGCGTAATATACACAGTTGTTAGGTTGTATCGTTTACGACGAAAGTTATGCGTTCATCTCTCTTATTTCAGTTCGAGAAATGGCTTCATCTCTCTGGAATTTTCAAGTACTTATCAGTTACATTTTGTGAAGTACTTTGAAAGGAATATATTAGTAAAGTTAATGCGAACACTTAAGAAGGTAACGACATTTGAAGAAATATCAACTCTCCTGTGGTATGTAGAGACCCGGGAATTTCGCCGATTCATGTGGCAACAAACTAGACTCCACAATCCTTTGTGCACCTCGAGCCCCACTGAGTTTTTCATCGGCGATCCTACAGTTTTCCTTCAGACCAGCTGACACGGGATTCGGTTATTGTTTTCTTAGAAGTAGAAGTTATTAGCTCAAAAACGTCCAGGACGTGCCTTACGAACTGCGATCCAATAGTAAGACTAAGTGAAATGTGCATGATTATAGCTTGTCCTGAGACGAACTCACGAAATTTCCGTGTCGCTAGTGATATGAGGGTAATCACAATATAGGCTGTTCACGGTAAAATGAGCACCTTTGAAAATACTGCTTAAGATCTACTTGTATGCACTTTGTGTATTCTTCCGCCACGTGTAAAATTAACATTACAGTGGGCCTCATCGGTTTATTCATCCGTCGGTCTAGTGAAATTGTGAAATTATTATGAAAATGATTATTTAATGAATCTGCTCATTTTTACATTTGATGTATTTAAAAAAAAAAACAGAAAGCGAAAGAAATAATTTAAATTATCACAAATAGTTACCTAACACTTTTTATTCGACGTTAATATATGGAACTACTTTCCATCCATCGTTGCCAACTTTGCTGGCCGCATGTTACTGATGCGCTCATATATGCAAGCAGGCGAAGTAATTTTTTTCTAATGTTAATTTCGGGTTATCAAAGTAAATTAAATTAATAATAATTATATGACGTTTGCCGTTCCTCCCGACTTTCACAGGAATCCCCCGACATTTTGACATTTTCGACGGTATGACAAGCAAAGCTCTGACTTTAAACTCGTCTTCAATTTATAAGCATCGAATCAAACCTATCACTTACAGATTTCTCTTCCCGTGTAACGCGAAATTTCGGATAGATTAAAATTGCATTTCATGATTTTTCGCGACTACAAAGGCTCTCGCGGCAACAGCTAGAAAAAAAAAAACCCAGGAAACTCACGCGAATCTGAAACGAAAAAAAAAAGGCCCTGTGAAGCAGGCCGTGTGTGTATCAAGGGATACACGTCATACGTTGTTCTCGCACGTCAGTCACCGACATGCTCCACGGCTCGTCAAGCCCAGTTGATCCTGGGCGCCGCGAGGGCACGTGGGTCGCCTACTCCACACGTACTGGAGGTTGCGCGCGGGGTCAGGTGTCGCGGGGTCACGCCGACAAGCAGGCGAGGATAACGGCTGCTCGATTTCTGCGAAACAGTTGCGCTCGGAAAAAAAAAAAAAAAAAACGAGAAACGACATATTTAATTTCTCGCGATCGCGGCATGTTTTGGCGGAATACTCCACGCCGCGCTTTTGTAGTGTGGCAACGACAGTGCGACGAAAGTGGCCAGCCAATCAGAGGCGAGGCAGCAGACGATTGCGATGCGAACTGTGTGCGACACAACTTGTTCTAACGCACCTGCGACTGTCGCATGAGGCAAGGAAGAATACCAATAAAAGTAGCATACTTTTATAAACAAAAACGTAGGTGTGCATGTGGTGGGCATTTTAATATAATAATATTGCATGTTATTTTAAACAGTCAAATACATATAGGAGCCTGCGTTTGAATGGCCTACTACTTTCCCAGACTATTAAGTTGGAAAAATTTAAATAAATATATACAACTGATGTTATTTACATTTATTTCGTTTAGATACATATAGGTTAAAACAAGACCTGTTTAAACTACTACATCGATTTAGGTAAATAAACAAACTTAGATTTTGCCTAATCATACTGGTTACATTCATTTAGTTTCCACTTACGACTATTAAGGATGTTGCAAAATTGCATGTCAATACTTCGAGGGAACATTCCCACATCTGGGGATGAAAAAATGTTATGTGAAAATATGTCCGTAAACGATTCCTTTATTTACAGCAGCCCGTAATATATAACGTACAATGTATGGCCCGCGGGCTGAATCATGTTACTGTGGAATCCCATCGCAGCTGTAATTGGCAGCCCCATACCAGCCCCCGAGGGGCCCTGATTTTATTGCACTAGACTTTTATTTGTGAAGACATTTAAAGGCACTTGTTAATGCAACCCCAGTGGACGATGAGGGCACCCTTCGTAACCAAAACTGTAGTGGGTTGCGAAACAATTAGGAATTTTCCAGGGATTCATCAACACATCCTGGTGTCCATGCAACGGCGGGTTGATGAATGTGTTCTTGGTGATGGGGGGGGGGGGGGGGCATTTTTAAACATTTCTTTTACTGCCGACGATAAACTTTCACACATGTGTAACTACTTCCTGTGCAGTTCTTACTGTTCTAGGTGTAGTGTCGTAGTGTGAGGTGCCTTGTATCATGCAAACGAATGCTGCAATGGCATTCCACAGTACCATGATCCAGCCTGCGGGCCATACACTACGTTATGTATTATGGGCTGTAGTAAATAAAACGAAGCGTTTGCGGACCTATGTTCATATAACATTTTTTCATCCTCCAGATGTGAGGAACGTTTCCCTGAAGTATTGACATGCAATTTTGCAATATCCAGGGTAGTGTGCGACGGTCGCAGAATGTCGCGCTGCCTATTAACTGTCGCGTAATTGTAAACAGGATTTCCCTCGAGATCCCACATCATAGGGCGCCCGTCCAAATATCGGGAGACGACCTGGCACCAGCCGTTCACGGGGGTCGAGCAGTTGTGTCGTGGTCAGACCACGTTCCTTCTGATACTGTCAGAAGCTGAGATTACTGACGAGAGTAGAACCCGTGTGGCGTTACTGGACCATTTTGATGCCTTCCATCAG
This sequence comes from Dryococelus australis, assembly GCA_029891345.1. NCBI lineage: Eukaryota > Metazoa > Arthropoda > Insecta > Phasmatodea > Phasmatidae > Dryococelus > Dryococelus australis. The sequence goes on from CM057003.1 coordinate 42,815,003, forward strand.
GCTAGTTGTACAAAAATGCATCTGCAATTGATCATGAACACGCAACTGCACGTGAGCGTGCACTGGAGGAGGGGGAGGGGGAACTGCAACTGCATCGCCACCAGTTTGAATAAATTAGGAGCCACTAACGCTACGCTACCCCTAATGTACGGTGATGAGGTGAGGTTCGGTTCGGGAATCGGTCACACAATACCGCCATGGGGGGTTGGGAACCACCAGACACCGTCCCCAGGGGTGCGGTGTGGGAGAGGTACAACTGCAAGATGAATTTTTGTGTAATGAGCCTTATGCAAGGAGTCAATAGAGGTCAAAATGGTCCAGTAACGCCATGAGGGCTCTACTGACGAGTGATATTTTATTTACTGACGCCGCGTTTCGATACTGCTGATTTCACTGGTTCAGTAATCTCAGTAACGTCAGCTATCATTCCGATACTGCAGACGATCACTGATGGCGACTGGCAGTCGTTTCTGCGAGTCCCTGGGTGGGGCCCTGCGCTAGACTAAACGTGTACTGAAGTGCACTGAAATTACTGGAGCTAGATGAGGCTGTGTAGCGTCAGTTAAATATTGGTTGGCGGGACTTTCAAATAAAAATCACAATCTAAGCGTTGTCAATAAGGATGATGCGACTTACAGGATTACTGTACCCATAGAAAACGCACGAAAAACATTGAAAGATAAATAAGACAATATTGTTAGAACTTCTCATATGTAGAATGTACTTTTTTATATAAGTAAATTACGGGCAGGTATATTTATAAAATATTCTGTGACAAGGTGACATGCATTACCTTTGTTTTGTTTGTTTATATTTACAAGCTCGCGTTCCTTTCTACTGCCTAGCGTTCCGAAACTATCAAATCACTGACACATGCGAAATATTTACTGATTACTGATACTGTTCCGTTTCTGCTGACGAACACTGAAGAAATATCAGTGATCTCAGTGATTTTCAGCAGTAACGGAACACGGGGCGTGATTATGCTGAAGAGCCACTGACGAGACGTGGGTATCAGCCAATGAACAACTCACTGGGGCTCGAGTACACAAAGTACCAGACGGCATGGGATTCTGTTCTGGTTTTCTTACAGATCAGACCCGCGCGGCAGTTAGACACGAACCTCACCGCTCCGACGAGGGCCCCATTTCATAACTACATATGGCATATTCTCGGCGATCATTCTTGACGGTTGAAACTTTGTGCGGGGAAATGTGACAACCCGTCACAATCAGTGGCGTGTAGCGAAATTTTTTACAGGGTAAGCAATATCTACTAACAAACGCAACTTCCAACTTTGCTTACCCTCCACGTGTATTTGCCCTTTTATAAAACCTAACATTAGTTATAAAAAAGGAAACGAAACGAATGTAATAATAATTAAACTTAATACTATTTAGAGAGCATATTACAAATAATAAGAAAATTCCCGTTTTCCCGAACACTTTCATCCACTTTCCAAGAGAAAATGTAGGACTGGAGGACGCAAACAGAACGACTGCTTACCCTGCCGAAGTGCAACGCGGTCGAGCATATGGCGTGTTATTGCTTGCGAGATCGATTCATCGCTAGTCGCTCCCGTTTGTGTGTGTGTGTATATATATATATATATATATATATATATATATATATATATATAAATATATATATAGCAGCACTATGTGTGTATAGTACGGTAGTTACGAAAACTCTGTTTCTCGAATCGGAAACAGGGAACTCTGAATTAAATGTGTTTAAAGTTAAGGCTAAAACTATGAACGGTGAAATATTTCCAATATGTATAGGATAAGCATTGCTTACCTTGCGCCTATGGAATAAACGCCATTGGTCACAATGTGTTACAGCTCAGACTACTCGCCTCCTATTAAGGGGGAATTAGGTTCTAATCCCAGCGGGAATACTGGCGGACGTTGCCTTTGACTGGTTGGTTTTCTCGGTGCTCTCCTGTTTTCCCTGCCTGTTTTCCCCGCCATTGCATTCCGCCACTGCTCTGTCTTCGCGTCATAAACCCCCCCCCCCCCCCGGTTTTCCCAGACGTTCAAAATCTTGCAGTTAAATCTGTTCAATAGGCTTTTTTTTTCTATGTTTTTAAGGATTTTTAAAATAGTTTTCGAGATATGATATTGATGATAATATAATATAAAAACCAAATCCTTTGGGGAAAACGCTCATTATTTTTGTAGAGTAAATATGAGCCCCTTTTATAACTTTAATAAAATATACGTATACTTTTCAACAAAAATTTTTAATACAATGTTTGCTTTCAGCTAAACTACTTTTTAGAAGTAACAGGAATGGCATATTTTAAATTTAAATTTTATATCGAGTTAAAATTTAAACATAGTAGAACTGCGTGACTAATTTACAAAAAAATATTGTTAAAGACATCCTATTAATATAAAACAACCGAACTGTATCTTAATGTATTATTTTTGTATCCTTTTAAGGCTTGCACGGAAAAAAAAATTTGGAATTATCATTACTCGTTTTATTATTATTCTTTAAAAAGTCATTTTGTTAATACTGTCATACTTTTTTCGACTATTATTTCACGTCACTACGACAAAGAATGCCCGCCATAGGTATGCTAATAGTGTATAAAATAATTTTAACCACTTGCCCCTACATAAACCATCTCAATTCTCTCAACCAGCAGCCACGCTATGTGCCCGATGTGTCCGAACTCTAAATCAGTTTGTATTTTATTTCTTCCCTTTTTCATCTAGCTTACCCATTCGTCTTCATGTTGTACATTGCTTGTTACTTCCACGTTCCCATACACTATGGCGACACCCAGTTTTGCAATCGATAGAACTACATAGTTTTCTAGTGCGTTAAACATGAATCCTCTGGCATTTCTTCTTGAAATATATCGGTAAGAAGAGGCACGCACTTCATTCGCATCTCTCTAGTAAATAATCTTCAACTGCTGCATTTTATTTTTCACAACCTCGCAACATTTGAATGGCGTGCGATGCTGTCAGGGTTAATGAGCTGTTCCGTCAGGTTCGTGAAATTGCAGAATGATCAAATATGTTGTAAATCTGACGACGGCATTATTAGGCACCGATAGTTAACTGCAAGGGTCGGTAGTATACTGTGGATTGAAAAACGTGGAATCGGGAAAAGATTTTACGTGAGAATTATACAACCAACTGCTGTGTGCGACAATAAACAATATTACGCGCCTATAACAAAACTGCGGAGGTCGTAAACTTTTAAAATTGTTTATTACAGCTTTTTTTTTCCTAATATTTTCCATAAAAATGCAGTTAAAATGATACGTGGGCAAAATAGTTGAATCTCATCTCAGCTCCTTGAGATGGAATTGATAAAAAAAAAAAGCTTAGTTATTATAGAATGTTCAACGTTAATTTAGAATTTCTGAAGCCATGCTCAGGATTTTCTTTTTGTCACGTTTTGTAACCTTCCGCTATAAATAAGATTAACTTTGCTACAGACTGTCACACTTTTTGATGGGTCGTACATGAGGAAATCAAGGAATTTTTAGCATAGCCGTTCTGCTAATAGTATGCAATTTTGTATTATCATGTATATAAAACAAACACCTTACGCTTCAGTAGCCATAGATATACATATTACACTCACAATACAAAGACGGGGGTTGGAATTATTTTATGAACTTGCTGCCAACCTAATTTGGGGCACTGCATTCCAGTCTGTACTGCAGCAGAGTTTGCAGTTATGGGAAAATTATATTTTTTAATGGTTGATTTAAAACGTGCTGACTCTACCAAAAATTTCGATCAATCTTTGTTCGCTGAAATAAATGTTACAATCGTCGTATACTGCAACAAATAGCATCTTTCGCCCACCATTTCGTAAGATAAGAGATCGCCACTTGACGAAATAAGTTTTTGATGTCATATCTCGGGAAACAGTCTACCGATGCACCAAATTTGGCAATCAAGTAGTGCTATGGTATACTATGCGAATTTGCTTGTTTCAAGTGGCCAAACGCATATTTTCAAAATGACGGCCATGTAAAAATTTTAACTTAGTATGCAAAATTTTCTGTTAAGAGCAATGGTGCATGAAAGCAGTACATTTACCCGATTTTCGATATAAGTCGTTTTCCAAAGGGTTTGTCGAAATTTTTGCCTCGACAAGACGCAAATAATAATTTTCCATTCCTTTTTACGTTGTTAGATATTCACTGCCGTCATTATTCTCGGGAGCAATGATGTAAGAAAAGCAAAAATCTTTGTTTTGTTATTTTCAATCAGTGCTCCCAGAATAACGAACACAGCGAATTTGTAACAATGCAAGACGGTGCTCAAAATTGTTATTTACATCTTGTCGAGCCCAAAAGTTGTGAAAAATATGCTGTAAAACAATTTGTAACAAAAATTACAAAGGTAAATATACGCCCTGCGTGCAACATTCCCCTTAAAGCAGTATCTTTAAAGATGGAAACAAAAATATATGAAATAATAATAATAATACAATTACAAAGAATAGACTTTAGCTTCGTTTATTTTGCAAACCGTGGACTAGGGATGCTGGAATTTCGCTGTGAATTACTTGTTACTTCATTAGGTATCCAGTCTGGCTTTCGCACAGTGGTTCGCATTCGCGAAAGTTTGATGAAGAGAAGACGCGGGGAGAGGGGAGTCTGTTGTTACGAACGAGCAGTAACGGCAAACCACGCAGTGTTGAATTGAAAGGGGCCGTGGATAGGAGAAAAAAAGGAGGGGGGGGAATGTTGTTGTAAGAGCTGCAGCAAAGAAGGAAGGAGCGTGCAGTACGGCTGTGAGAGATGGTACTCGTGTAACTGAACGAGATTGTTCTAACGGCGGACTGGATTCAAACTTGTATTTAAGGAGATCGGAAGGTATAAAATATAGCCGCGCAAATGTTCATAATTCTTAAGCTCATCGAAGGTTTCAGGAATCCAAATATATAGTTAGCGTTTAACATTAGGCCAAATGTAACGTTTCCTTCTTTGCATATATCTTATCCCACGGCTCTTAATTTCAATCAAGAGGGTTCTAAACCTGTCTGGTTAGTTGTCTTCATTTTTCACGCAGGTTTAGGGGCCGCTTCTTCTGGAGATAAGATTCTCCGTATACTTGATATATTTTACCAATTGTCATTTGGAAAGCTCACTGACACAGCACCAGAGTAGATATGCTACACATTTTTCAGTAGCGCAGAAATAGCCGAATACAATCAGATACACACAAGAAGACATTTCTAAAAGTAGGCAGGTGACCGTTGTAAGGTTAACGGGTGGCGCAATATTTGCACATACCAGCAACAAAGGTCATCACTGGGTCAGAGGTTACGGGTTCGTATCCTTTGTTCGCCGTATCTAGATTTAAGTTTAATTCAGTTTAGCACATAACTCGTTCCACGAGAAGTCGTACTGCGTTAGTAAAGCCAGTTAAAGAATCTTACAACGTTTAATGTGACACTTGATGCCTTTTTTTTTTTTTGGCATGTCTACTTACAAAGAGAATCCAAGCAATGGTGAAAACTACTTAGTCTTTTTCGTTGAGTATCCAGTAGAGCGGTTTTGTATTACGCATACATGAATTATTCTCTTGACTGTACTCATATCCGACATCCCGTGTTACTGCAAGATTTGATTCGATACTATGTCATATATACCATGCTGCTCGAGAAAATAGATAAATGCAACGGCAGGCACATATCTGCGCAAGCGTTTATTATTGCTACGCCACAAAAATCTGTGTGACGTACCAGAAATAGGACACTGTGAATGAAAAGGTTAAAATGTTGGTTCCCTGTTTCAGCCTTAAAAGTTCTCAGTTCTTTGCTAAATTTAATGAAATATTAATTTTGCGAGCTGACGATTCTTAGTATTCTTTTTTAAAAGCCATGTTATGTTAACCCGTCGAAACGAGGTTCAACTGAAGTAGATCTACAATAGATACAATTATCTTGCTTGTAGCTAAAATCTTGTTCTCCGGAGTAGATATGATGTCAAAATTTACTGAACGTTTTCGTTGTGTATAAACAGGTAGTTCGATAGCTCAATTTTTTTTCCTGTGCGCAGCAGAATTTAGCAGAGTGATTTACGTAGGAAAAGTAATTTATGTATTACTTACTGTATACGTGTAAATATCATCTACGCGCTGTATTCTGCCCAAACAGCGCCGACATATACTATAAGGTAGGAGATTATTGGTTGGTAAGCATAGCCGGCCACCCGATCCAAGTGAAGTACCTACCTACCGAACCCAGCCAGCCTGGAGGGTGGGTATGATGAATCGTATCGATGGAGCAATGGTGGAATGAAGAAAGGAAGGAACAAAGAATACCCCCGAGGAACCCACCACCCTTACACACTTTCTGTCCGTCGCATTAAACCCTCTTGTTCTGTGTAAAAGTGTGCAGAAATGTACACCAAACACGTGTATTGCATTATACGCACATTCAAAAGGAAAACTGAAAAAATTACGAAAGGGCAATGTACAAAAACATTTAACACAGTGTTTATAAACAATATATTCAGTAAGTCTGTTGAATCACTGTTCCGTTATTTCCTACGCCGTGTATAGCGTTAAAAATATATATATATATATATTTGAGCGACAAATAATTACCACAGAAACGTATTAAATATTATTAAGTATTACTTATTAGCACATCTTCCATAACTTTCATCAACCGGCGACCACTTAGGCTAAACGAACACAAAGGCTGCATCGAAACACCTAATAAATTATTCGTTTTAAAAAACCAAATAATTATGTTAGGTGAATTACGCCAAAAATTTTATTTTCAAAAAATTTTTTTATATAATTTGCTAAGTGAACAAAACTAATATCGCATCCCAATTAGGTGAGCTGGGTTCGATTCCCGGCGTGGCAGTCCCGGTTTTCGCATGTGGAATCGTCTCGGACGATGCGCTGGTCGCGCATGCGGGAATCGTGTCGGACGATGCCGCTGGTCGCCGCATGCGGGAATCGTGTCGGACGATGCCGCTGGTCGCCGCATGCGGGAATCGTGTCGGACGATGCCGCTGATCGCCGCATGCGGGAATCGTCTCGGACGATGCCGCTGTCGCGCATGCGGGAATCGTGTCGGACGATGCCGCTGGTCGCCGCATGCGGGAATCGTGTCGGACGATGCCGCTGGTCGCCGCATGCGGGAATCGTCGGACGATGCCGCTGGTCGCCGCATGCGGGAATCGTGTCGGCGATGCCGCTGGTCGCCGCTGCGGGAATCGTGTCGGACGATGCCGCTGGTCGCCGCGGGAAAGGCGGAATCCGCTGTCGGCGGACGTGGGTGCCGCTGATCGACGGGTTTCCTCGTGAATCTCCCGTTTCCCCTCCCTTGCATTCCAGCGCCGTTCCATTCTCACATCGCTTCACCCTAATCGGCCTTCACTACCTCGATGTTAAGAGCCGCCCAAATCTCTCTACTCCGCGATAGGTCTTGATCGTCGTATATTTTTTATCCCATTTTCTCATTTCACCGTCAGATATAAGTTACTAAATGCTGTTCACGATCAAATGGGAACTTTTGAAATCAACCTTAGAAAAAGTCACTGCCCCTGCCTACATTTATTTTAACGGGCGCACTGAGTGGCATGCATCTAGTAAAGGTGGTAACGATGGATGGAAAGTAGCTCCATATTTTAAAGTCTTATACAGAGTGTTAGGTAGCCATTCTCGATAACTTAAATTATTTATTTCGCTTTACGTTTTTTTTTATTGCATCCTAGTGTAAAAACGAGAGCAGTTTTGTAAAATATATACTTTTATAATAATTTAACAGTTTCACCTGAAGGACGCATGAATAAAGTGATGAGGCCCATGGTAATGTTAATTTTACATAAGGCGGGGGAATACACAACGCTCATACAAGTAGATCTTAAGCAGGTCTTTCAAAAGTGCTCGTTTCACCTTCAAGTACAAGATACTATAAGCTGTTGGCGGTAAAGTGAGCAAGTTTTAAGGCCCTTATCAATTTTTCCTTTCATACAATTTACATCTTCCGGCTGCTTTTTAATATGAATATTGCAATGTGACCAATAAACTCAGTGTATGTATTTCAACGCCATCAAAATGTAATGCCTGAGGCTGCAATAAGATATATTTATTAGCGGTTAATGCCTGTTGGGAGGGCCTTAAAAAGTGCTCACTTTATCGTGAACAGTCTATGGCAGCTGGAGTAGGGTAAATCAACTGGCTTCCAAGTTCGTCTGTTCCCCGCGCGCGGCAGTACGTGATTTTCGCCTGCCTTCATCAATAAACATAGAGAGGGGGTTCGGGAGCGCGTTATTAGCCGCGTATTCCGAGCCTGGCCTCCGCGCGCGGGATCCTCATCTGCATTGCATTCGCTTCGCAAAGCTGATGATGACGTCCTGATGAGGTAACGACGGAGCGCGGCAGATACAAGATTACAGCGTCCCGCCAGATCAATAACAACAGCTGCGTAAACAAGTCCATTTCGGTAAAGGCCGTTCGCGATAAAGTGGCCAACTTTTGGTATCAACCTTAGGAAAAAGTCACTGCTCCTGTCTGCATTCATTATAATGGGCATTCTGATTGACATGCGAATAGTGAATCTGGTAACGATGGAGGGAAATTAGTTTTGGGCTGTTCACGGTAAAATGATCACTTTTGAAAGCCCTGCTCAAGATATACTTGTACCCACATTCTGTAGGTATTCTTCCGCCTTATGCAAAATTAACATTCCCATGGGCCTCGTCACTTTATTCACTCGTGGGTTAAATGCAACTGTGAAATTCTTACAAAAGAAGATGTTTTGCAAATCTGCACATTTTAACACTTCGATGCATAAAAAAAAAACAGAAAGTGAAATTAACGAATTAAGTTATCACAAACTGTTATCTGACACTTTCTTTTCGATGTTAAGTTATGGATCTACTTTCCATTCATCGTTACCAACTTTACCGGGTGCATGTCATACAGTTGGCCCGTTAAAATATATGCCGATAGTGATAGTGACTTTTTTTCTAAGGTTGATTTCAAAAGTGCTCACTTTTATCGTGAACAGCCTTTACATGTTTTAGCGTCGAATAAAAAAAGCGCCAGGAAACCAGTTGTGGTAACTTAAATTATGCCTCTTTCGCTTTCTGTTTTTTTTTTTATGCATCTAAGTGAAAAATTAAATTACTTGTAGAAAAATTTACTTTTATAATAATTTCACAGATTTGCTTGACTGGCGCGGAAGAACACACAACGTGCATGAAAGTAGATTGTAAGCAGGGCTTTCAAAAGTTCTCAGTTTACCGCAAACAGCCTATACGCGGAAACGTTATGTCAGTCGCCTCTGCAACGGTACCGACCGGAACAATTAAAACCCGTTTGAAGCATTGAGTAAAGATATACACTAGAGTGGCCATGGGATAGGAAAAAATCTGACCAGTTTGATGTGTTAGTTCCGCTGTTGATTCGGAGGAGCGCTAGTGTTCTTGACGACGTCATCCGCGCGGTGTTGCCAATTCCGCAGCCGGTAAGAGTATGTTATAACCCCGACCTCGGCTCACCCACGTGTTCGTTCAAGATCTGCCAGAGGCGAGCCTGTCACACGCGAGTTACCAGCGTTCGTTCCAACTCATGATTTACTAGTGGCAGCCGTGACATGTGTTTCGTTTCTGTAGTAGAATTATGTGTTTGCGGATATATGCAGCGATATCAACTACTGTTTGGTTTTATTTACCTCTGCGAAAATTACTTATCATAAATACATAACGATCATTGTTTTTAATTATAATATATTATTTTGATATAGTTTAGGTGTTCATGATAAAATACGAGTACTGTTAATTACCAAAGTCGTATTAATCACAGTAAACTTTTCGTTCCGTTCTTACGTGAAAGGAAATGGACAGGAAATAATTATTCAATAATGGAGAAATATATGTTAGACGCACGACGGTCTACAATTGAACACAATGTTTACAGTTTGGGGTTGTGATCTACTACATAGGTGACTGTTCGTACAAATAATCAGTACGTTCAATACGTCGATTCAAGTGTCATTAGGACTGTGTCCGAACCTAGGAATGCACTATGCATATAGGTATACTCCACTCGGCTCGATACGTGATACACTCCGATAGACATGCTTATTTGCATCCTTTACATCAACTAGTTAGCTAATAAGATTCTGAACAAGCAATCTTAACGGAAAACACTTACTGAATATGTGCTGGAACGTAGGCGCATAGCTTTAGAATTATCATTCAATTAGGATATGTAGCTGGAAAACGCATGACAATGAAAGTGTTTCTATTAACCAATCCCAAATATTTTACAAGAAAGGAATGAATATATATTTGAGTTAGTAAACGCAGTTATCAATAATGTAACATTAAAACTGGTAACAACTAGAGGTAAATTTCCTTTTAACACAAATATTGGTAGTAATACAAATTAAATGTCGGATATTGATATAACGTTTTCACTCATGCGTGCCTTGCCTTGTAAAAACATTGGCAGTGTTCTCATTGCTCTGCATTTTAACTATAATTTCAATGTCACGCCCGGTTTATAACCAATCGCGACGAAAACTGGTTATATTTATCTCGGCTCTTATAGATCATTAAAGGTTAAAGAGTATGCATTGTTAAGAAGGTTGCTCAATGGCGTTTCTCAAAAGGTGAGCCTCTCTTCCACTCTTTATAGAAATAAATATTTGGAATAACAATTATGAACTGCATATAAATCGATTTTCAAAATAGTAGCTTATGGGCTGTAAAGACGCGAGACGTACACACATTCGTTTCCTCGTGTACGTGCGTATGTCATTTCCCGAAACATGTAAAACATGTATGAGCGTGCATCTCATTAAGCAGAAAACATTTTGCAAACTGAGGGAAAAGGACATTAATGATAACGTTTAAGGTTCAGCTCTAAAAGAATATATATATATTTAAAGTGATAATACAGTTGTTGTCTCTGTAAGATCCACGTTTACAATAATGATCTGCGTAAGTAGATATTGTCTGAAAAGTTGGCAGCTGTGTGTGTTTATATTTACACGAGTGTGACACAGCACACCATCGTATGTTGTACACTGAAACCTCGGACTCATAACAATGCGAAACACGTTGATACTGTAGTGTTTATCAGCAATGTTAACACTAACGAACGCATGAGAACTAGACATAACAAAGAGAGTCGCGAATTCTACTTCAGAATACGTACATTACTAAATATAACTATTTCTGCACTAAACATCGGTTGAATGCAATGACTCGGTGCCAATCACTACGAGTCAAGCTAAGGCCATGTCCGTAAGGACAAATTCGTTATTTTCTAATTTGTCATTTCGTAGGTTTCAATCCGGACGTTGTCGACAGTCACTTGTTTAGCACTCGCGGCAAAACATTGTTATATCAACAGTGAAAATAAGCTTTATATAAATTAAATGCTTAAATTGGACGCGATATTTTTACAATAATTACTGGAATTCTGTGAATATTTTAATAAACAAGACAATAATATAACATCCAATAATTAATTATTTTAAGTCGTTATTGGATTTAAACAAAGCACAACACTTCCTTGCTTTTTAAAAATGCCTGGTGTATTTTATGATGCTATTTGTTTTTAAAAAAAAAGTTTTAAGTACGCATTCGCGCATACGTTTTGAGTGTCAAAACCAACATTGCGCTGATTTTGTCATTTTGTATTTTTGCTAACATCCGCTATGTACAATTTACCAAATACGTCACAATGTTTGTATAAAATATCGGGTCTCGTGATCATTTTGTCGACACAATCAGCCATTTCGGACACGGCCTACGTTTACAATACAAAACATAATGCATTTATAATTATGCAGTAGGTGCTTCTCTGTCATACAGAAACACGTCTTCTGTATTTGCAGTTTTCCATTAATGCTTTAATTCTTAATTCCAGTGAATTTAAACATGTTTACTTTTGTTCCTAACATCTCGTAAAAAAAAACGTATTGAAGCAGATCATACTTCAAAGCTTACAGTTGCTATTAGATAAGCTTATTATTTCTAAACAAATATAATCGCCAGCATGTGTACACACACGCCTTTGTAGTATTGTTTTATACTTATATTATTGTAAATAACAATTTTCCGCCAACAACACCGACTACTCTGTACTGATTGGTCGTAGCCTCAACATTTTTCATAAAGATGTAAAATAAAACTATTTATTTCAATGCTTAAGGAAATCCCACCAGCGCACATGACCTGATAAGGTTCCACTCGGAACCAAAACATAAGAGAACACACATTCGTTTTTTCTGCACACAACTTAACACATAATATAATGCTTAAATATTTCTATTGTAAATCCAGCTTTACTTCAGACGTCACGGCTTACGCTGCATTACGGTGTGCAGGTGTATATAAACGCAGTCGAATCAATACATTTCTCTGTTCACAGTGTACAGTTGTTACCAAGAATAACAGATATATTATTAAATATATTGACTGTGTCGAAAGTTTTTCGTGTATTCTGTAATGTTTGTCATCTCCTAGCCTACAAATGGATGACAACAATTTACGAACAATGTGTACAAATTGGAATGATTTGTGACAGTAGGGCATTCTTGAGTGTTAAATTTGTGGCATATTTACATAATTATAATTTACTTTTCCTAAGGTAGTTATGGTCTGTGTGCCCCATGTTTTGTTAAATAAATACATCCTTTTTTTCGTTAACGACCACTCATTTTGTTTGCACGATTATACTATACTAACGAAACATGTTTTATAACATGTACGATCAACTTCTTAACAAGGAGTGTTAATTCATACAGCAAGTGTAGATTCCAATCGTTTATCGTGAGTATTTTCTCCTTTTTACTAGCATTCCTCTACCACTTAACAATGTTAATTGTAATACGTTAGTATAGCGCTAGATGCATGTAGTGTATCATATTTTCAAAACAGTTTTTCTTCTGATATTTAAAAAGGACTTAAGAAGTTTCTGGTGCCTAAATTCTGCGAGAGGCGTGAGTCGTTAAGCCCGCCTTACACGATGCCCGATTTCTGCTACTTTCTGGGCACAACAGAAGGCATACAAGTTTCTATAGCAGAAGGGAAGAAAGAACGCATCCGTTCATACCCACACGTTATCTAACGTGCTAATATAAACTTGTAATTGGTAGACAAAACAATTCGCAGGGGACAGGAGTAAAAATTCAACCAAATTGTATATGCAGGTGTTTTGTGGTGCATCCAAAAGGTACGACGATTATTTATTTTTTGCCCTGAAGACTGCATAGGTTTATATTTTAACATACGAGTACTATTAAAGTGTGGAAAACGATCTGAGTAACGCCATTGCTTATGTATGGAAAACAAGGTACTGTATTCACATGTATGTACGACGGACATTTATGCCTCTCATTACAACATTGGCATATTATTTAAGCAAGTGCGTAGCTAGGAATGTACTCTAAGCCGTGGTGGGGGGAGATTTCTTATGTCTATTTTTGAGCAAAATTCGAAACCTGTATTATTACAAATTTATAGTTTCATAATTATTTATAATCAACGGCTTCATGTACAGATATGGAACCACCCAATGATATAAATATTCTTCACGTTCAAGACAGATTACATATTCCTTTAATTAGCATATAATAAAACTTGTGACTTAGTTTTCAAATTTTACTTTAGATTCGATAATGGGGGAGGGGGGGATATGTCCCAATATATCACCCCCCCCCCCCAACCCAGCTACGCACCTGTTTTTAAATGTGTATCTTTAATGAGCATAATAATCAATCTTGTGCTCTCCGTAATTAAACACGCTTTTTTACGGTTATACGGCCAAAAGAAGACAGAACTGTTACAATATTAAACTTAAGGCTTTCATGTGTGCCTGTTAACATTACTCACGCTATACATATCAAATTATGTATATTTTTGTGGTGATATATTTTGGTGCTTATGTGTAGTCAGAGCGTAGGCTTTCTGCTATATAATTTGCTCAAAATGGCGGCGGATTCATTTAATTACCCCGGAAGTGCATCACTCGGTCAAGGAATCCGGGTAGTGCATCCGGAAATGCATCTGCAAACCGGGAGTGTATCCATAAATGCATCCCGAAAGTGCATATAATCCCGGAAGTGTAAACCGGAAGTGCATTTCCTGGTTTGAAAACCGGAAGTGCATCCTGGGAAGTATAATCAAGATCATTGCCCCTGGTGTTGTGTGGATGGGATGTTGTGATTGACCTTGAGACTGGTTTATTTTATCAATAACCTGTTATGATAACCAGTACCAGTTTGCTGGAGGTGCAGCACATCTTGACTCGCCGACAACCGGAGGTAGGCTGAGCTCTTGCTCCTACGGGAACTGGTTTACAAGTAAGGTGGGATAGTGTGGCGGGAGTAATGGAGAAACCAGTTGGCAGAGCCGGTTTACAAGTAAGATAGGATAGTGTGGAGGGGATATTGCAGGAACCGGTTAGTTTGGTTGGTGGAACCAGGTTTACAGGTAAGATAGGATTGTGTGGAGGGGGTAGTGCAGAAACTGGTTGGCAGGACCGGTTTACAAGTATGATGGGTTAGGATTGGAGAGGGTATTGATGAAACTGGTTACCTCGACCATTATCGTTGAACCCACTACACTTGGCGTAGAGCCAAATGTAAATGCGCATAAATTAACTTCGATGACTGAGGCTCCAGGTGTTGTACAATCACTTGGCGACTGTGCTTGCAAAGAGTATGACGTGCATGACTGCGCAATGAGTACTTGGTAAGTATTCAATCAACATGTAAGCAAAATAATAATTTTTAACAATTAGTAATTACTCATAACGCAATTACAAGACATCTCTCCACGAGAGCTAGGTCTCACCGAGAAGAGTGTGCATTTGTAAAAGGGTAATACCCCGGAACACTTTTTTTTTTTATTGTTCTATTAGTTTCTATTTTTTAGAATCTGCCAAGAGTGGTTGACGTCGAATATTTCTTTTAATTATTATATTAATAGCCGCGTGTGTGACCTTGGCGATTACAGATCAGGTTCCCAGGTTCGACCATTGTTGCCTCTGTGATGCAAATGCCCGACGACTGTTGCGCAATCAGTGGTCCTTACAACTCGCCTGCTCAACCGTTCCTGTTCGACGGGTTGGTAACTATTTTATAGGTTAGTTGTAGAGTGGAAGGGATATCACTCCAGCCTAGGTCGGTGGCTATAAGGCATCTACGCTTGGTGTAATGCTACTTCATTGGTAAGGACAATTCTTATGACAAGTGTAATTGTCCATATAAATAGTTTTTAACTACCGCCTGAAGCTACATGTAACGGCATCACTTGCTCCGACGTTTGCTAAGTAACAACTAATTGTTGAGTGCTGGTGTAAGTAATATAATGTTATATATTTTGATGACTGAGTTCGATTCTCGGACAGAACACTTAATAATAGTTTATTTCGGGCGGAATTTAACAAAAAAAATTTTTTTTTTAGTTGGATACATTGGAGGCTAATAAAGTTATGTTATTTTTAGAATACAGGATTATATTCCCGAGAAAAGCACTTCATATTCTTTAACAAATTCTGGAAAAAGTATTCACTTAAGTTCGTAGACTAACGTCCTACCTGATCGATGTTTTCCAACTAACGTGTTACATGTTCAGTGTCGACTGTTGTGGGTTGAGAAGTGTGGAGGTGAATGGATAGAGTATGGCGTAATAGCACTTACATAACTGCGCAATGAGTAATCGCATGTACATAACCATAAACTCCACTTATCAAATATGTAAGTCTCCGTGTAATACTTAATACAAAATTAGTAATACTGCAAGTAGGAAGTATGCATGTATATGAATAATTAACCAGTATGCTATTATGCACATGTACAAGTATACACGTACACAACAATAAATTGTGATTATCCAAATACACATTCCGTATTCACTAATTCAGTAATGCATAATGTATTACAGTAATGCATAATGTACTACATACATTCACAGCCTCTTGCCATTAGCATCAGCCTTCGACTGCATAGAGCATGTAACTGAGATAATACCTGTGTTCGACTGTAGGGAAACCCCTATTACCTGCGTTCATAAGATTTAGAATATATGTATAACTTTCTGCAAATTATCACCCGTGCAACCATGGGTTAATTTAAGCAAACCTGTAACACATGCGTTCAAATTATTTCCCTGGTAGGCCTATCTTATTTCTCACTTTCGAAACCTATATCGGAGGGAGTTAGCATGCATTCGAATTATTTTCCACTACATTCCATCTATCTACAACTCTCCACATTTTACCAGAGGCCAGCCAACTAACCTGATTGCGTATAATAATTGTAAATATCCCGACAATTTCCTACATGCGTTCAACTAACTTTTCATTTTCGTTCAACTGTAGGCAAGCCTCCAAATTCTTACATATGTTCAACTGGTTACTCGCATGATTAATAATTATAAAAAGAAAGTATATACATATATGTTTAAATTAAATCAAAATTTATTGAAATTTTTAATAAGTATATATTAAACAATATGCCCACAACCCATATTTTCAGGGTGAATTCGACAATAATATAACAAACATCGATTAAGCAAATAATGATTTTTATAAAGACATGTTTTGCCATTCATTACCGTTTGCATGTTGAAAGCAAAAGCCAGACTCATCGAATGCTAATCATCTGATGGGACTTGATCATTTTCGGAAAATACAGATGCGATTTCCGACCATAAAACTTACATATAATGTTATTTTCGGACTACCGTATTCGGTATCCGGCCAGTGCAACTCTTGGAAATTGTTTTCTTATATTACCGAATCTGGTTTCCAAACAACACTCTTAAGTAATTTTTTTTATTTGTGAACGTGTGAAAATTACGAGTAAGATTCCCGATAAAAACATGTATAATATTTATTATTATTATTAAAAACACCTGGAGCCTCAGACATCGAAGTTAATTTATGCGCAATTACATTTGGCTCTACGCCAAGTGTAGTGGGTTCAACGATAACAGTCGAGGTAACCAGTTTCATCAATACCCTCTCCAATCCTAACCCATCATACTTGTAAACCGGTTCTGCAAACCGGTTTCTGCACTACTCTCTCCACACTATCCTATCTTACCTGTAAAACTGGTTCCACTAACCAAACAACCAGTTTCTGCAATATCCCTCCCACACTATCCTATCTTACTTGTAAACCAGTTCTACCAACCGGTTTCTCCATTACCCCCTCCACACTATCCCACCTTACTTGTAAACCAGTTCCCATAGGAGCAAGGCCTCTGTCTACCTCCGGCTGTCGGCGAGTTAAGATGTGCTGCACATTCAGTAAACCAGTTATTGATCAAATAAACCAGTCTCAAGGTCAACCATAACATTCCATTCCCACAAAACCTGGGACAATGACCACGGATCAATTATCTCAGGACAATGACCGTGATTACACTTCCGGGAATGCACTTCCGGTTTACACTTCCGGGATCATATTCACTTCTGGGATGCATTTCCGGATGCAGTACCAGTTAACAGATGCATTTCCGGATCACCATCCGGTGTCCTTGACTGAGGGATGCACTTCCGGGATAATTACATGCAACCACTGCCATTTTGAATAAATTATATCGCAGAAAGCCTACACTCCCACTACTCGCATGACCTACCACAATATTTAAATCGAATAAATTAACTGGAAAAAAAACTTTCAAAACAACCTTTTAGTTATAAATGCACTAAATAGAAAAAAAATTATTGTAGTAGTTACAATATTTGTAGAATTTTGAAAGACGTAGTCAAACAGTCGCAATAAATTTCAAATATGAATTTATATTTTGGTATCAGTTTATACTTAATACATAAAAGCTCGATGCAATATATAATGTATACCTCTAATACATAAGCGTAGAAAGCACATATCTTGAATAAGAATCTTAACTATTTACAATATAGAATGTATACCTCATTTGCGTAATCGAAGTAAGCACATATCGTGCGTTAGGCTGTTAAAGGCCGTTCACGATAAAGTGAGCACTTTTGAAGCCCTAGTTACTTTTTTCTTTGAACCAATTTGTATCCTTCCTCCACTTGTTAATGTAAACCCTGCCATGTGAGTAATAAACACAATGTATACATTCACCATACCCAAAACCAAATGTCCGAGGCCACAATGAAATGTATTTATTGGTAATTATGTCTGATGAAACAGCTTCGAAAAGTGCTCACTTTACCGTGAACGGGATATAACTATTCCCGCCAAGCTTTTATATACCTAATATAAATTGATACAAAATATAAATTTGTAGTAAAGTTTATTACGCTGTTCGATCCACGTCTTACATGTTCTACATAATTCTGTAACTACAAAATTATTTTTATATTTTTAGTGCGTCCTTATACTATATAAATGCTAAGTGTGTTTGTTTGTTGGTATGTTTATTTATCCTTTTTTTCACGTCAAAATGGAGCAACTGATCAACGTGATTTTTTTGTATAGAGATAGTTCGATGTCCAGAGAGTGACATAAGCTACTTTTTACCCCGGGAAAATATCTCAAACGGTTCCAAAAAATGATGATTAGGGATGTACATAACTACTGGATCAAACTTTTTTTAGGATTATAGCATAAAAAGCATTGTAAAAAAATTCCGTAATTTCTCCTTTTTTTTTATCTGTGGGCTGTATTATATTCCTTCCCAAGAGCCGCAGTAGCTCAGTGGGTAGAGAACCATATAGTGGAGCCGCAGTAGCTCATTGGCTAGAGAACCCAATAGTTGGGCCGCAGAAACTCAGTTATTATAGAAAACCCAGTAGTGGGGCTGCAGAAGCTAAGTGGCTAGAGCACCCAATAGTGGTATCGCGCGCGAATCAGCGGGTAAAAGCTAGTTTGTAAATAAAATGTTGGTTTCAAAATGTTTTTATAGTTAATTTATTTTTCTCTTTATATTCAGAATTTTTTTTTGTCATCATTATATGGGTAGACTATTTATACATTCACAGACTCGTGAATGTATAAATAGTGCACCTATATATATTAATAATAATAAAAACAATTAGTGAGATTGAAAAGACTTAGTGTGAAGTTAAATACTGGTGGCCCCTTCTACACTTTGGGCTGCAACTTGACGAACAGTAATGCGCTGCAGGCAAACTGCACGCCAGTTCAGTGCATAGACGTCGGACGGTCACCTACTGGACATGTATACATGCATACAAGATAAGTTAAATAAAAGCTTGTGATAAAGGACGAGAACAATAAAGACAATACTTCACGCAGCAGCCATATTAGTTTAATTCATAAATGCTACAACCGAATTTCCACAAAATAAAACTCTAATGCTGCTTGGTGAACAAAAGGCCAGAAGGAAGCACCTAATGCACACTGGTGTTAGATTTAACAACGGATATGGCATAGAAGAGTTGGCAACGAAGTTTCATCTTAAATATAAGCATTGTATTCTTAAAAACATTCTCTATTTGGAACATATCTCACCAATTACTGCGTTACCTGAGAAAAATTCATGAAATAATATATTTACTGTCACTCTTTTTGCCTAGAAAAATTCTATGCAAATACTACTTTTACGCCGAAGTTTGCCTTATGAAACTATCCTGTCCACACTTTGTAATCCAGGTATGGGCATGTGGATTTAATATAAACTCGTCAACAAATCTAACGCAAGTGCTACTGAATAATAGAAAAAAATGAAACAGAAAATACGTAAACATTTCAGGTACATCTACTGAACATGTAACAAATAAGGTACATTAAAAAAAAAATCGAAGACACAGTGAATAGAATGAACCGTTTACGGGTACAATAGACTACACAGAGTATTATCTGCGCAGGCGTGAGTAAAGAGAAAAGAGACTGGCCCAGGTGTAGAATGTCACAGGTAGCAGTCGTGACATAAAAAGAATTAAGGGTCATATTGTCAACAGGACTTTTTCTCTCTTTCGCGAAAAATGATCTCGGTCATTCGATCTCAGTGACGTGAGAGGCCAGGGCAAACATGAGCGCGCTACTTTCCCACCCCTCCAGTAGATATATAATGCCGGTTCTGGCTCACCTCACTTTCCATAAAAAAAAACTATCAATTATGCTCCAAATCGAGGTTTTTTTTACTCCAAAGTCAAGGTATTTTCGCTAGTTCGCTCAAAAATCAAGGTCTTTTAAGCATTATCAAGTTTGCACTTTCTCAATAATAAGCCAATTTAAGCCGAAAACAAGTAAATTTAAGCAAAAAAAAAAAAAACAAGCAAATTTTTCAATTTTTCCAAAAACTGCCATGCAGGATTTGTGTCATTTTAAAAACAGCAAATTTAATCTAAAAAATAATATGAAATAAGATATTTTATAGATTCAAATTAAAAACAGCAAATTTAAGCTGAAGCCAAGTAAATTAAAGCTAAAACAGAATAAAAAGTAAAAAAGATTCAAATTAAAAGAATTTATATATTTTCAAGATAATTCAGTATCATGCACAAATATTCCATTTTTCAGATCTTTTAAACCTTTATACATAAAAAAAACTTTTTTTCTCAGTTATTCATTTTAAAGCATTTTTAAGAAATATTTTTAAATAGCGATCAGGTAAAATAATTCTATACCTATCATCTAGAAAACAATTATTTTTTTATACAATTTAGATTCATAAATTTGAAAATTTGTACCAGCATGCCATTTATTTTTTTCTAGATCTTATAGTTTAGTCATTTCAAATGAATTTTCAACTTGTTCAGCAGCGATTCCATTTTTGTGTTTATTTATAAGTTAAAAAAATAATAATTTTTTAAAATTAAAACTAATTTTAAAGCTTTTATTTTATTTCTATTATTTTATTTTACCTTTAATTTTATTATTTACTTTTTTAATTTATTATCTTATTTTAATTATTATTTTACTTTGAATTATGGTATTACTATTTGTAATTCTATTATTTTAATTTTAATTAAAATAATTTTTAATTCTTAAATTTGTTTTCATTTCAAATAAACAAAAAAATGGTATCGCTGCTCAACAATGCAATGGAAAATAATACCATATCTAAGCAATGTAAACAGTGTAGCAAAGCTATTTAACATAGAAAATTTTTACTACAGTTAAACAAATAAGGATAGACTTTATAAAACCTGTAAAAAATTGTCATTGGAAATATAAAAAAAAAAATTTGTGTTAAAAAGGGAGAAAGTATTTTGTGAATGTGGAAAACGTGTTTGTGTTGAATCATTCAAAGAGTATAAAAATACTAAATCACACAACGTGTTAGTAGATATTCTAAATGAAATTCTGCATTATAATTACCCTATAATAACATGTAGAGTATGTAATGAGAGTAATTATTAACTTATTTTCAGTCCATAAAAGAAATAAGGACAAACGTAGAACAATGTGTAACAATCATATTAATGGATATAATTAGAATGATCGTTTTAACAAGAAATTTCCTGAACTTAAAGGTGCCCATTCAGAAGCAACACCATTAAACACACAACCAAATGTTTACACAGTTAAAAATATTTTATAAATTTCATTTTCCAATATAATTACTATTTTTATAGCTCTTCAATGTTTATAAAATTTAAAAGCTTCTTAATTTTTTCTTTATAAATAAAAGAAAAAATGTTAGCGAACAATCTTGCAGTTGAGTTGGGCGATAAGAGAGTGAGAGAATTAAGTATTATAGGTAGAGATTTAAAAATTAAATATCGGTATATACTAAGGAAAGCTGATTTAACTACAGATATTATACCATTTATTATAAATGAAGAAAGAAAAAGAAACTTTGTGCAAATTTACCATATTCATACGCCAATATCAAAAGAAATATATTTAAAAGCTAAAAAAGAATTTTTAAAATATTTCCCTTTTCTAATCAATTATTTGTAAAACCAAGTGATAAAAGGAATCGGATAAAATAATGTATAACAAAGAATAATTTTACAAATTTACCTTTATCATATGTTAATATCAATGAATTATATAAAAAAATAAAACAAACTAAAGAAATATTTCCTTATTCTAGTAATGTTTTCGTAAACAAAAGAAATAGACGACCAATAACAATTACTTAGTTCATACACATTTTAAAAGCAGGATATCAACTTATATCATTGAGAATTCCTTTAATTTAGTACAGCCTAATCACTTGTTAATTTCTAAAAAAAATAAGGTTTTTGAGATAATACACAATATCTTAGAATATTTAGAGGGCTTAAAACTAGCATTAAATTATATACTAATTGTCGCAAGCAAGAGAATAATCAAGTAGAATTATTTATGTTTCAGTCATCTAATCATACAATACTAAACAAAGGAGAAATTATAAAAATTTGTAAAATTATAAAACAGGAATTACTCACACAACCATCTGAATTTCAAATAATAGGTTCAGGATGGACTTAAAATAGAATAATTGGAATACAGTTAGCTATAAACAAGTATAAGCCAATAAATGGAGCATCATATACAGAATTACCAGAAGCAATTAAAAACAAAAGACTTTGTATGAATGTGAAGAATGATGATCAAAAATGTTTTCTTTGGGCAATAAAAACTGCATTGTTTCCAGTACAAAAAAAATCAGATAGAGTAACCAAAAATAGAAATGTGGGGCTTAATATTGATAAAGTAACTGACAATTATTAATACCCTGTTAAAATTGACGATATACCAAAAATAGAAAATCAAATTGATACATCTATAAATGTATACTCTATTGAAGATAAATCAACAGTATATCCCCTAATAATCACAAAGAATAAAAAGGATAAGAACATAAATTTACTTTATTTCAAAGACGACAAAAACTCACATTATTGTTTGATCAAATATTTATCGAAGCTGATTTCTGGCCAAAAAATAATAATCAACATAAAACTCACATATGTGATATGTGCCTTCAATTCTTTACATCTCAAGATAAATAAAATAAACATACAGGAGACTGCTATAAAAATAAAAATGAATCAGTAAGAATCAATTTACCTTCGAAAGGAGAGCAAATATCTTTCAAAATTATAAAAATATAATGAAGGTTTCTTTTATATTATATGCCGATTTAGAATCAATTCTAAAGACAATTTCAACTACCAAACCAAATCCAAGAGAATTAAGTAAATTTAACTTAATAAAAAAATATCCAATTTTAACAGAGGACAATATTGATAATGGCTTCTATAAGGAGTTACTTAAAGAAAAATATAAACTTACTAATGACCAAATAAATAACATTGATTTAAAGTTGAATGATGAATCATATACAATGAACTATCAATTACACTAAGCATCCCAGTTTTGCTATTTAATTGTATCTAGTTATGGTGATTATAAGCCTCCAGTAGTATATCGAGGTCCAAAAGCACACAAGATGATTATAGAATCAATAAAAAGGGAATTATAAGAAATGGGGAAATGTATTCACAAATTGAACCAATGAATCCACTAACAAAAGAAGAAAAAATATTATATAGTAAACAAAAAAAAGTACTGTATGTGAATGTGAGTATACGAAGGAGAATAAAAAAAAGTACATCATCATGATCATATAAGTGGAAAATTCATTAATCTTGTATGTAATAATTGCAATCTACAATTAAAATTACGCAATTTTGTTCCAATTTATTTTCATAACCTTGCTGGATATGAGCTGATTTATTTATTAAAGAGCTGGGATATTATAACAAAAATATAGATTTAATTGCTAACAATGAAGAAAAGTTTATCACTTTTGGGAAACAGACAGGAAATTTTAAAATGGGATTTATAGACACATTTAAATTAAATGGCAAGTATTTTAGATAAATGATCATCTAATTTGAATAAAAAAGAAATGAAACACACCCAAAAGCATTTTCCAAAATATCAAGTTGATTTAGTTATAAGAAAGGGTGTCTATCCACATGATTATATATATAGTTCGAAGAAATTCGAAGAAACAGTACTTCCAACAAAGAGTGAATTTTACAATAAATCAAATGAATCTGAGATAACTGATGCCGATTTTGAGCATGTAAAACTTGTATGGAACCAATTTAATATGAAAAACCTTGATGAATATCATGATTTCTACTTAAAAAACAATGTATTATTGCTAGCCGATATATTTTAAAATTTTAGAAATATGTGTATAAATGCGTATGAATTAGATCCTGCGTGGTATTTTACTGCTCCAGGATTGTCGTGGGATACAATGTTAAAAAAGACTAAACAACCACTAGATTTATTACATAACTATGGTATGATTTTAATGATTGGAAAAGGAATTAGAGGTGGAATATTGCAATGTTGTAAGCAATATGTTAAAACCAATAACAAATATTTAGAAGATTTAATCCAAATCAAGAGTCTAACTATTTAGCTTATCTCGATGCGAATAATTTATATTGTTGGGCAATGTCTCAATACTTATCATATGGTGGTTTCGAATGGGTTGATTATCCCGAATTTAAATTAGATTTTTGGCAAAATTATATATTAAATTTTAAGGATAATCCTGAGTATGGTTACATTTTATAAATAGATTTATAATAGCCACAAGATCTACATAAATTTCACAAAGATCTGCCATTTTGTCCAGAAAATAAGGTAGTGTCAGGAACAAATCAGTCTAAATTATTAACAACTTTACATAATAAACAATAGTATGTAAATCATTATTGTAATTTAAAACAGTATCTAAGTAAAGGATTAAATTTTACTAAAATAGATAGAATATTAAAGATTAATCAGTCAGGTTTGTTGAAAAAGTATATAGATTTAAAAACAACAATGAGAACTAATGCCAAAAACAAATTTGAAAATGATTTCTTTAAGCTGATGATTAATTGTGTGTTCGCCAAAACTATGGAAAATATTAGGAATAGGGTAGACATAAGACTGATATCAAATGGAAAAGTCTGTGAAAAATTAGTAGCAAAAGCAAATTTCAAGAAAAGTACTATATTTAATGAGAATATAGCGACCATACATATGAATAAAACAAACATAAATTTAATAAGCCTATTTATATTGGTATGTCAATTTTAGATCTATCAAAAGAACTAATGTATGGTTTTCATTATAAAGTAATGAAACCAAAATATGGGGATAAAATAGAAATGTGCTATCGTGATACCAATTCATACATTTATAATATAAAAATGGAAGATTTTTATGAAGACATGAAAACAATGATAGAAAAATTTCATATGAGTGATTATTCAAATCACAATATCTATAACATGCCACAAATAAATAAGAAAGTTATAGGTAAAATAAAATACGATTGTAATGGGAAAATAATGAAAGAATTTGTTGTTTTAAGAGCAAAAATGTGTGCACATAGAGTTGATAATAAAGAGAATAAAAGCTCAAAAGGTGTTAAGAAGTTTGTTAGCAAGAGAATTACATTTGAGGACTATAAGAATTGTTTAACAATTAATTTAATAAGGAGTGAAAAGCATGGAATATATACAGTAGAAGTTAATAAAATTGAATTAAGTCTTTATGATAATAAAATGATTATATTAGACAGTAAAATAGATACGTTAATATAGAGTATCAAAATGTATACTTTTAATTAATTTGTATATTATTATATTTCTATATTATATTTTAAAAATCTTTGATTTCCTAAACAGTGTCAATATCATCACCATTAAAATTAATCAGTTTACCATTTTCATCCCTAATTTCTAAAAAAATGTGATTAAACTGCTCATTATTTATTCTATAAAAAATCTGATATGGTGGTTCATTACTAACATAATCTCTGGAGCCAAACATAGTTTTTGGTGGAAAACTAGCAATTATATCAGTTTCTAAATGATTAGATTAGTCACATTTTATAAACATTTCATATGCCAAATTACAGTGAATATATATTGTTTTAAATGAATAACAATTAGGTAACTTAGTACCTGCAACCAATTTGTCTTTTTCAATAGTCATATTTCCCTCAAAACAGCATATCGGATAATCGGTCATCAAATTTAATATCAAACTTAGAATTAACCACAACTCTATTTTTCACATTGTCTGATGTCAGTTCAGTGCTATTTGTTGAAAATGGACCAATTGAATTTATAGTTTCCTTTAAAGATTTAGTATTGTATTGTCCTCTAGGAATGGCTATAACTTCATGTTTATCAATGACAGCACTCATTTTTTCAATTGTCATTATAGTACTATTGTTTATATTTGGCGTTAAGAATTTTGTATGGAATCTAAACAATGGAACAGACTTGTCTTGATGAATTATATCATAGTGAAGCGCCTTCCTTAGAATGGAACTCTTATTTGTTAACTTAAACACTTTATTACAAAAATTATTATACTAAATGAAAAAAAATTGATTGGGGTGTTAATGTTCTAATTTCGGAAGGAGATGCTAAGAACAAAAAATGTCGAACATTTGCCTGACAATATGACAGCCATTATCATCGAGCCCGGTAATAGTAAAAAAAACCAACTTGATGATTAATTTTATTTATAAGCCAGGACAGCTAAATTTTAATGAATTGTATGTTTGTTGAATAAGTTCAAATCAACAAAAATATATTCAGTTTTTTGCAACCAAACCACTTCCTAATTTATTTTCCATTGCTAAATTGTGTCTCTGTTGTTATTCTAATTCCTTTTTTTTTTTTCTCGTTTGTTCAACAGAATTATAAATTGCAGTAGTTCCACTGGCTAAAGCACAAAGTGCACCTAAAATTAGAAATATAAGTGGTATAATTCCTCTGTGATGTAATCTATTTCCTGTTTTTTCTTTTAATATTTTTTTTGAGTATTGGATGTGTCAAAGTTAATAAGAAATCTTTACCTTCCTTTAATTTTTATTTATAAAGTTGATCTTTTGTTTAAAAAAAAATGTCTCTACCCAAATCTCTTAATTGATCAATCGATATATCGAAAGTTAAGCTTTTATGTTAATTTATAAGTAAAATAAATAAAAATAATTAATTAAACATTAGAATTCCCCATCCTAATTTTCTTTTTGTAAACATAGTAGAGGCAACAGCAGTAGAAGAAATTTTTTCTCCAATCGAGGTACAGTTATTTAACATAATTTCTTTTGCTTCCTTTTGTAAGATTTTATCGGCTTCATGTCTAAGATTCTAAATCTTTATTATCTCTATAAGCAATATTGTGATATTTGCATGCTTCATCTGATTTAA
The DNA here is from genome assembly GCA_029891345.1 of Dryococelus australis. Lineage (NCBI taxonomy): Eukaryota > Metazoa > Arthropoda > Insecta > Phasmatodea > Phasmatidae > Dryococelus > Dryococelus australis. The sequence goes on from CM057003.1 coordinate 42,842,107, forward strand.
TTATTCCTGTGTCACCTCTTTCTAGTCTTTCGTTTAATTTTGTAAATGGTCCACAATAATTATAACCTGGCAAATGCATTTCAGGTGAATTTTAATTATTTAATGCCCAATTTATTATACTTTTGCCGTGATGTTCAGAATTCCAAAATGATTGTGGAATTACATTTAAAATTCTTATTAGATATGGAATTTCTTTTGGATTATTAATAACAAAATCAGAAAATTTATTGTTCAACATATTTATTATGTTTTCTTTTTCATTGTAATACTTTTATTTACAGCAGTTTCTTCACAATGAATAACTAATAATATATCAACCAATTTTCTAACATCATCCAATCAAACATATTCTTTTCGTAAATTACTGTATTTTTTATATGTTCTCCAAATCTAGGAGTTCTTGGGGACATCATTCTTTGTGGTGTGTTTGGTACTATTATTGAATGTGATTCTTTTATATAGTTATCATAAATTAGTTAAATTTTATTTTTGTATTTCCAACTTCTATTCGAGTTTATTTTCTTTCTTGGATTATATTCTTGGAATGCAGCATTTATAACTAAAACAATTTTTGTTCAGTTTTCATAGTCAGTATCAGTGAAATTATTCTCAAGATAATTAGGAAGTCCCTCGTTAATTCATAGTCTTTATTTCTAACGGACATTCTATCATCATCTGTCTTTACTTGTGTATTACCTAAGTAAAAATTTTGTGCTTCTGCATGTAAACCATATTGAGTATCAATAACATTTATTCTTTTTGAAATTTCTTTACCAAGATTTATAGTGGAATCAGATGTGATACGCGTCGAATCAGACGCTGCATGTGGAAAATTTTTCAATGGTACAATTCCCGTTTGCTCTTCCAAATTAGGAGATTTTGAGAATAATTCTCTTTCAAATTATGTTTCTTCTGGTGTTGTTGGATAATCTAAATTTTTTACTGCAACAAAAACTAGTGCTGCCAAAAAATTGTTTTTTTTTGCCGCTTACTTTTTCAATTTTTTTTACCAATAATATGTCATTCATCAATTACAGCCATATCTTTTTTTTATTTTTTTCATATTCTGTTTCATTACACTTTTTATATTTTTTATATCTTTCAACAAGTAATTAACTCGAGAAACTACCTTTGATTCATTCATTTATATGTGATTTTATTACCATATATATTAATTTTTCTTCTTATAAATGAGTTATAAAAGTATTGAAAGTTTTGAGATACAAGATTTTCCTCGTACTGACAAAACTAGGTGGAATTTAAATGTTTACAATAATAGAATTAAATTTGATATTCCTATAGGTGATGTTTTTCCTTTCCCAAATGAAGGTTATGTTTATGAGCAATTTAGTTTACTAAAGAGAGATAAGGTTGGAGATGAGGCAAAATATGATAAATCAGATAATGTTGATGTTTGTTCGAATTTTTTTTCCTTTTCAGTTTTCTATAGTAGAAATTTCAAAACATGGAAATATTATTGAAGCTGTTGATAATCCTGGTATAACATCAACGATGATGAATGCTTTATTAAGATCACCAAGTGAACAAAATTATTTAGAATTTACTGGTGTTGATAATCTATATCGAGATAAATCAGTTTCTAGTCATATAAGAGATGAACTTAAAACTGTTTCTAGTGATAAAATAAATGAAATAATACATCCGCTGAGATATATGTTTGGTTGTATTCAAGACAACAATGAAATTCTTGGAAAGATGGCTATAAAATTACTTTCTTTCGTAATTCATCTTATAGCAACTGTTTATTTCTTTATGAAACGTTAGATAAAGATGATAAAGTTACGAAACATCCTCCTGATCCAGGTAAAATTGTTATATAAAAATTAGAAATTATGTGGTCTATTGTTGAATTTGAATCTAACACAGCCATTTCAATATAAAAAAAAAATACAAAAATCCAAAAATACCTACTAATTTTGATTATTGGAAATTTTTATAAAAAGAAGTTCTTGCCGGATCAACTGTTTTTAACTTTGATATAAAAGATCAGTTTTAGAATTTACAATTTGTTATTCCCGATTTTGTAATTGTAGGTTTTCAACTTAATAGAAGAAACCATGCTCAGCAGCATAAACATGCTACTAGGTTTGATCATTGTAACGTGAGAAATATTTTTTGTTAAAAATGGTAGAAATGAAATTTTTCCTAAAGAAAACTGGAATCTAAACATTGAAAACTGTCTTTGTCTTAAACGATTTCTTGCTTATAATTTCAGAAATTCAGAAACCAAACTAGATACCAACTTAGAAATAATGAATTTTATTATAAACCAACTGTAAACTTTGATGGTGATATTAATTACTATTCATTTTGGGGGCGGAGACCATTATATGTTACAGATTGTTTATACAGAAAAACTACCGCAGTTAAAGAAAAACAAATGTAAAAATTAGTGCTGCTTTAATAAAGCTATTGAAGCAGATACCATTTGTAATGCTGTTTAATTTAGTAAAAGAAATCTAACTTATGATTATTTGAAATAAAGAATTACTGAAGATATATAAAAATTTAATATTATTAAATAGAAGAATCAACAAAATGTTTCGATATTTAGTACAATATTTTAGACTTATAGTAAGGTGGTAACTTTTAAAAGTTTTACGAGTTTTTAGAAATATGGATGAATTATTTAATTAAATGAAAAATCAGTTTTATGATTTTAAATAATATTTTTCTTTCTCTTAATAAATTAATTTTCTTTATAAATAAAAATGTCTTTGTTTCCACGCAGTTTGACTAACATTTTAAAAGGTGGTGATAATTTAATACCACCTTCCTATATGTTAGATAACACATCTGAAGATCTTAAAAATATAGTTCACAAAATTCATTCAAATTTCCAAAACTCGCAATTATCACTATTAGAAATCTTTGACGATAAATATGAACTTCGAGATATTGGCGAAAATCTAGAACAAATAGAAGAAGATTTTAAAAAATCAGTAGAGCTTCGAATATAAACTATAAAGAATAATAAAATAATACTTCCTTTGATTTTAGCTTAAATTTACTTGATTTTTAGCTTAAATTTGCTGTTTTTAAATTGACACAAATCTGCACTGCGGTTTTGGAAAAATTGAAAAATTTGCTTGTTTTTTGCTTAAATTTACTTGATTTGGCTTCAATTGGCTTATTTTTGAGAAAGTGCAAACTTGATAATAACTTAAAAGACACTGATTTTGGAGGGGAAGAACAATTATTTTGGAGCGAAAAACTTTTTTTTTTGAGCAAAAATCTTAAGTTTTGATAGCTTCTTTTAAAAAAACTTTTAGAACTTAAATTTTGTCTCAAAAATCTTGATTTTGGAGCAAAAAACACTGATTTTTTTTTTCTCAAAACTTTTAGAGTTTAAATTTATTCTCAAAAACTTTGGTTTTGGAGCAAAATTGCTTGATTTTTTGATGAAAAAGTGAGGTGAGCCAGAACCGGTTACAATCTGCTTCCTCCAAAAAGGAAGTGGACTACTAGAATTATTTAGTTATAATAGTTTATAAGCAGGGCTCCCCGATTTTCGCGAAAAGAATTCGACGGAAGCTAGTTAGACTTAATTATGCTACTAGCACACTTATAATTCTTCTTCCGTTAGTAGCAGGGTGCGTTCGTCAATCACAAAAGAGGCTGTACGTTACTCCAGTACTGAGCATCTGTGATTCGCGGACACGCAGCTAAGAAGCGCAGCAGTTGAAACCATCCAGTTGCGGAAGTGGACCTGAGTTCAAGTGACCTGTACAACAACTTGACAGGAAATTTTTCTCGAAAATCGGGTGGTCCTAGTTACAGTTTGCATTGTAATGTAAAGGGCTTTTTAACGTCCCCCGATTTGATGCTTGTAAGCTTAACAGGGGACGCCTTACGGACTAACTTACAACCTATCTAATATTAACGCCCATGCTTGCCCGAGCCCAGAGCCTCCCGAACCCCAGATCGGTAGCGCACCAACCTACTGCGCCACGGGAGGTCGGTTCCTAGTTATAGGTATGGGACAGTTAATAAGGGTCATCACTGGTGTTACAGGAGACGGCAAATGTGTGTGTGTGAAAGCTGTAATTCAATGTTCCAAGGGAAAACAAATCGTCGTAGCGCGAGGCATTCGGGGAAGCTGGTTGGCCGCTGGGGAATAGCCGTGGGAAGAAGCGAAAGCTGATTGGCTGGCGGCATTCTGGGCGATTGGCAAAGGAATAATTCAGCAAGGAAAAAAAACCGAGAGAGTTGTTATCTGGAGCTTGAGAAAGGAGGACGTGTGTGCGTGTGCGCGTGCGTGTGTGTGTGTATGTGTGTGTGTGTGTGTGTGTGTGTGTGTGTGGGGGGGGGGGGGGGGAGTTACCAGCCGTCCGGCAAAAGATACATTTTCTCCTTTTTAAGTATTTTGCTTTGCGTCCTGCTGGAATTTTCGTGGTGCTCAAAAATGTCTGGTATTTTCAATCTTACCAAAGATAGTATTTTTTAACTTATTACTTTCATATTATTAGTTTTTGTTCAACAGAACTTATAGCTAGCTGTGTTTTCAACATTAATTTCGTTAACATCTAGGATTCTTTAAAAATTTGTCGTTGATTTTTTTTTTTGTTGTTTTAACTGAATAGTGCGTGTAAAAATATTTATTGTATAAGCAGCAGCTGCTTATACAATAAATCTTATACATACAAATTTTTTCTTCGTAATTAACTTTCAAAATTTATGGTAATTGATAAAGGGAAAATTATATTATGTATTAATACAAAAATTTCTATTGTTCGTACGTGCAACGATTTGGCCAGGCTACTTATTTTCTTTTATCAAAATTCTTAGGATTAAGTTACACGTGAAAATATGTAATCTATGACTCTCCAGTATAAATTATTTGCGGCGCTAATAATAATGTATTTCCTCACCGAGAAAAAAAAATGTTTGTAGGAACCATCTGGACTGTTAAATAGGGACATCCATTTGATAGGCTGTAGGTACAATCTAAGTATAAACATAGATAGTAATACCAACAGAAATGTTTGTTGTATTCCTCTCTGTGATTGTATCTGCTACTGTACATATGGTTGCTACAGTAGAGCACTGTGTTCATATTACAAAACAGATAGTACCTCCAACAGAAAACATCCAAAAATATTTGGTTGTCTCGACAACAGTAACTATTTTAATAATAATTTAACAGACCGTCCTGTAGCTGCTACCCCAAACCAGATTATAAAACTGTTCATTACTAACAACAGGATATTATGTTAGGTTATTGCAATACTGAATGTTGTGGGAACCATTCAAATAGGCCTATTGTTGAAGTTGTTCTGTAGGAGGTACTATCTGTTTTGTAGTAGGGACACAGTGCTTCTCTGTAGCAACCATGCGTACATTAGTAGGTACAATAAAAATACAGGAATACAGCAAACAGTTCTGCTTGTATTACTATGTATGTTAACAATATTTAGACGTAAATTTCTAGCTTCTGGGTTTGAGCCGCTTCGTGGATTTCTTCTCCAACGTTTCGGCAGTCGTTGCAACTGCCATAATCAGGGAACAATACCTGACCAATTGGTCAGATATCCACGAAGTGGCTCAAACCCAGAAGCCTAGAAATTGACGACAATGGTCGCGAAAGCCCGCGAACTATTTTAATATTTAGATGGTACCTACAACCCATCCGATGTCTGTCCCTATTTTAACACACTGGGCGCAGCCGACGTAATATTACGTCGCCTTAATTTAACTGTGTTGTATGGAGTTTGCTGTATCGTTACGACATATGCATTGTTGGAAGACACTGGCGACGAAATACCACTTCGCCTGCAGTGTTCATAAAGTCCTCTGCAACGTCATATTACGTCATCAACACTCAACGTGTACAATTTTTTTTTAATAAACGAGATGGATTGTACTTTATTATACGTAGGAAATAACGTTAGATTGGGACACTTTCGACTCGGCGTTCTGCTGGTCGAGAGTTGGCCAGTAGAGAACGATCTACAGGATAGTAAGTGTGTCCGGTGTTCTCTGAACCAATAGGACGGTTGCCACTGCTCCCAACACACACTGGATGTGAAGTAGGGACGGCCCGAATGATAGCAAATTCGGCGCTCCGCCCATACTGCATGCCTAGCGGCACACGAATGTCGCGGAAAGATTTCACGAATAGTTGTATTTCGTAACACTTTATCTCAGATCCACGTTTTTGATTGGGTGATCTAGATGTTACGCGTCTTGAGTGTCTGCCCACGAATCCGAGACGTACAGTATCGGAGAAACTTCATTCTGATGGCCAGTCAACTAAGATTTCTTCTCGCAGACACACGCCGCCAACAAGTAAAAGGATACTGCTGGTGCGCTCGTGGGATGTTGAAATCCAGCGTGAACGGAGATCTTTCCGCGAAATTCGCGTATCCCTACGCATGCCGCTTTTCCAATTATTCGCACCCCTGTCTTCTCGGCATGCATGCAGCTCATTTATCACGCCTCGTAAGGACCGCGCGTACCACGCCACGTAAATTCTTCCGAGTACTGCGGGTCATACAAAGAGCGACTTCACTACCATCGTACGACATATGTGCACATGCCAAGGAACGTTACTCGTTTGAATATCATCTATCAAAGCACTTATTTACCGAGTTTCGCGGCTACCGAATTATTTACACAGAGCGCGCTAATTTTTACGGCAATGAGTATACAGATGCATTTGGCGTTCACTGGCACAGAACATGTTATATGTACGGATAGGAACATTTCGCGAGTTCATTTAAGGACAAGGTAGACGTCAAACACGTGTACACTGAAGTTGACTTTGCAACTGGATCGCAGTTTATTAGACACGTCCTGGACGACTCTGAGCCAATAGCAGACTTGCAAAGAAACAAGTAGCGAGTGCCATACTGCCAGGTGTGAAGTAACACTGGCTACTCTCTGGGCTAGCAGCCAGTGAACAAACATCTTAGGCTCCAGTATACAGAAGACTGCGGAGTCTAGCCTACAGGTCATTGAACTCGCGAATTTTTCCTATCCCTAGTTATATGCTTAGTTTAAAAGAAGCTCTGTTTGGGAATCCTTCAGAGCCAAAACGATCTACGTTCGAAATACGAGTAGTACACGAAATATTTATTCGTTTGTTTACATGGTGCAATGTATGTACATTTTCACAAACTTGACATCAAATATGCACAAAACATCCTATATGTTTCGTCAAAACATGAAAAATGAAGATAATTTAATGCTATATAGCTTACGAACCAAAAACTCACCATGCAATCGCAGGCCACATTCGTTTCGTGTAAAAACCTTACAGCTTAATTTATTCATATTATCAATTCGCGGTAATATCACATTTTTAAAGTCAAACCTTAGAAATATCACCCCGTGTATATGTTTGGTTGTTTCCTGAATATTTTATGTATCACAAGCGTTTTATACTTCTATCAACATTAACGTATCATAATTTTTGTTAAATTGAAATTTTATTTATATTTTATCCATAAATTATAATATTTTGATTATAATAAATACGAATAAAAACAGAAAGAAAAATAATTGTGTTGGTAATATCTTAGATAGGCTGTTCACGATAAAGTGAGCACTTTTTAAGGCCCTCCCAACAGGTATTAACAGCTAATAAATATATATTATTGCAGCCTCAGGCATTCAATTTTGATGGTGACGAAATTTATACAGTATATTTAATGGTCACATTGCAATGTTTATATTAAAAAGCAGCAGGAAGATGGAAATTGGATTAAAGGAAAAATTTATAAGGGCCTTAAAAAGTGCTCACTTTACCGTGAACGGCCTATAATAAATAATACTCAGGTAAAATGTCATTAGATAGGGTGCGCACTAATGCGCACTAATGCGCCCTTTTGGTGTAATTTTCTGGTCTTGGTTAAGGGGCCCGTCTGCCTGCATAATTTGACACCTTTTTGGCAGAGATGTGGGAGAGCTATAAGGGTTACACTGACACGCTCTACAAGAGCGCCATCGCCGCTACGCGCAGAGCTCGGAACTGACGTGCAGTGTTCTCGTAGTGCTGCGTGTACCTATGGGACTTTCAGTGGTGACCCTATCATTTTACTGACGCAAAGCCTGTAGCAATGTTCAATACTGGCTCCTATCGTAGTTTGAATCGTGTCCGGATAGTATGTTTTAAGATACGGCAGTCTGAAAACTATATTGGATGGGCTCCAAAATAGTATTTACAGCACGCGTGGTAATTTTAAAGTACCAATCCGCCCACGTCTGCGGTATAGTGTCTTTTCACAGGTAAACATATCGAGGTCAAGTTTTTGAGTTTCGTCAAGAAACCGGGATTTCAAACACTCTGAAGCGCAATTCCAGCGCCAAGCACGTGCAACACTCAATCTTTGTTTATACGAGGCGGAGGAATATCTGGAAAGTGGAGCTTAAGATGATATTTCACATTTGTTTTATTTGGTTATCTGAAAGAGCTTTCGAAAAGTACCCCCTTAACGCAAATATTAGTTGTCAAATCATTACGGCTTTCAAAACATAACACTTAATTTCCCGAATTCTGCAGTATACTAAGCTTTGCTCCTAGATATTTTTTCCAGTCAAATTGCATTTAATGCAATCTGTATGATGTGGAGAACATACTGATTCAGTGTGAGTGCGATTTATAAATAAGTGGGGGAGTGTTGGCACTCTGAATTTTGTTGAAAATAGGGGCCAGACTTGTAAATATATTTTTGTTCATTAAAGCGAAACTGTTAACATACATTTAATAAATAGCTTAAACCACAAATTGTATAGGAAAAGTTGTTTTTGTGACTTTCGTAGACAGTAACACAAACGCAGCATGCCGCGCTTAGACTTTTAATTTAAAACCTTTGAACCTGCCTGTAGCACTCTTGTGTCGGAATTTGAGTGTTATATTTTGAAAACTAACAACTGCATTAAGGGGACACTATTCGAAACCTCTCTCAGGTAACCAAATTCCCCCCCCCCCCCACCCCAACCACAAAATCACCTTAAGCCGTTCAGTTCCCGTGTCCATGATCGATGACATGTTGCATATGAAGATATTTATGGTTGGCACTGTACATACTGAGGAATCAGTGGCCGGTGTATTGAGGCTCTTCCTTTCGAGTAACGTGATTGGTTCAAGTTTCTGCGCCTATCATTTGTGAATGGTTAATGCTGACACCAACGAACGTGCAGTCCGCTGGTACTGGTTGCCAGAAGCACGGTCGACCCTAGTACAGCGCCAATCAAAAACTTAACGATTGCAACACTTGAGATCGTAAATTAATTCGGGACTGAAAGGGTTAAACAGGGCTTGAGAAAAGTTGCAATTACCATCACTGGACTATAAGTAGGGATAGGGAAATTTCGCGAGTTCAATGGCCTGCAGGCTAGCCTCCTCAGTGCGTTGTATACTGGAGCCTCAGCTGTGTTTTCACTGGCTGTTGCCTAGCATCTGGCAGTTATGGGATTCGCAAGGTGTTTCCTTGCAAGTCTGATATTGGCTAAGAGGCGTGCAGGGCGGGTTTAATAAGCTGTGACCTAACTGCGAAGGTGACTACGCTGTATATGTGTTTGACGTCTATCTTGTGTCGAAATGTATCCGCGAAATGTTCCTATCCCTAACTATAAGTAGTGCAAAGGCGCGTTGTGGACTGACCTCCTCTAGCATTGTCCTGCGGCTGCCGCGGAGGCTGAGGCGCGGCCTCCAGTCCCGCCGGTGCTCGCTGCTGCTGCGGTGCATGGCGGCTGGTTGGTCAGCGATCACTGCAGGCGGCCAATCAGGGCGCCCCGCTGCGGCCAGCTGCTGCGGCCCGCCCGCCAACAACGCTCCTTCGCCATTGCCGCGGCCCCTGCGCGAACCTGCCGACAACACAAGCAGTCATCACTCAATTCCCAGTCGGGAAACGCTTGCTCCACATATTATGGAGAAATTCTTCGGTTTCGTTTGATAATTTCAGTTTCAGAGGTATTATTTCAAATGAGTAGGGACTGGAAAAATTCGCGGTTTAAACTATCTGTAGGATAGTCTCTATGGTCCTATGTATTTTCGAGCCTCAGTTTTCTGTTCATTGGCTGTTGCCCTAGTGTGAAACCAGTTACCTCAGACAAAGTGGCACAGGATTCGCTGATTGTTTTCTTACAAGTCTGTTATTGGCTCAGAGTTCGTCCAATTGCAGAGTGTGATCCAATTGCAAAGAAGTGTGTATGAGTTTGAAGTATAACTAGTCCTGAAATGAATTCGTTGAATTTTCCAGTCCCTACCACTGAGTAAAGAAATTTGGACGGCTCTTAACATCGAGGTCTTGAGAGCCGATGAGGGTGATTGAGGTGAGTACCGAGCAGCGCCGGAATGAAAGGACGGGAAAAACGGGAGATCCTCGAGAAAACCCGCCGACCAACGGCATCGTCCGGCACGATTCCGACATGCAAAATCCGGAGTGACCCGGTCGGGGATTGAATCCGGATCGCCATGGTGGGAGGTGAGAAGGTTAACCGCTCAGTCACCGTGGGTCCTATTATTGCAAATGTTTGACTATAAAAATTTACAATTTACTAGTTGTTTAATACATTTGTATCTATTTTTCACCGGGGGCCGCGGTGACTGAGTGGTTAGACTGCTCACCGAACTGGGCTCGATTCCCGACCGAGTCACGCTGAATTTTCGTAAGTGGAAATCGTGCCGGACGATGCCGCTGGAAGACGGGTTTTCTCGGGGATCTTCCGTTTCCCCCGCCCCTTCATTCCGGCATTGCTCCGTACTCACCTCGCTTCCCCTCATCGACTCTCGAGACCTCGATGTTAAGAGCCACCTGTATCTCTTCACTCACTCACTTTTATTTCCATTGTATGTTATTTCCCGATCGCGAAAAGACAGAAATTTACTAATAAAACATAAATATGTTCCTGGTATTTGCAACCAGCAGATAACACATTACGAAAATTAAGCAAAAAAAAATATTAAACAACTCTTTAAATGTCAATTTTCTATGATCGTACATTGTTAGTAATTACTCTGAATGCTAAAAATTATGACACGAAAAAGATGAACTTATGCAAAAGAGATTAGGCCGAGCTGTAAGGGAAACTTCACCTGCCATATGGAATTCCTGGTTTTTCTGGCTTGTGTAAGTGTTCTGCATACCGAGCCTGCAGACACTAATTTAAAGCAGGGAATTCTTTCTCAACACTATTATAAAGAAAATGCTGCCATGTTATAAAACATTTCATACTAATATATTAATTTATTATTTTTGACATAGCAAAAATTTTAAATTTAAAAAAATTATTAAACATAAAAATTGGTAAGATTTTATTACGTGCCAGTATTACTTAATACATGTCAAGTAGACTACTGTTTGTTTGAAACAGCTATCTTTAAAAGTGGTAAATTGGAAATTAATTTCTTTAATATCGATTCCCAGTTTAAATTCTGTTGCTGCAGGTTTAGTTAGGCAGCGCCCTTAAATTTTTTAACGTAAAAATCCACAAAGTACATCTTTAGCAAACTACATATTTGATTTACACAGGAGAGCAGACACAATAGCTCAACTACGAACCCATAATTGTGTCAAGATCAGTTATGCCAAAATCAGGCATAATCGATATTGTGACATAGTTATGAGCTCGCAGTCCAGTTTGCAGGTCTATGTCTACACTGCAGACAAAGTTCAGTAGCTAATTCGCTAAAGACTTACTTTAGGAATTTGTTTCTTTAGATACGTTAGTTATCAAGAAAAAATTGGGTTTGGCTGTGTTGGGGATACGGCCGTTTGTTTTACGTGAATACGTCTACGTTGACGCGTTCGGACGCCTTGATGTATATTTTACGTTCCTGGCACCGCTTCACTCGATCATATGGGGTTTGATGTGTATCACTGAACTGCTTTTGAGATGCTATTTCCAACCGTATACGATTTATGTATTCCAACTTGGCTTTTTGACGAGTATAGACAGAAATTGTGTAAGTTTTCTTAATTTTTTACATTAAACGCATACAATTTCACCATAACCACGCCACACAAATGATTTTATACACGCAATCGATTGATCTAGAGAGCTGTCGATTGAAACTTAAAAGCGTCGTAGCTTCTCCTAGTCAAAAGTTATACTACGCGTAAGTTATATGACGCGGCGAAACGAACACAAAATTTCTATCACCCCCCCCCCCCCCAAATGCCTCGCTCAACGTAACATATTCTTTGAACCTTTGGCAATCGAGTGGTGTAATTGAATTTTGGATGAAGACTATATATTCGGAGCTGCAATGCCAAACTGTATCCCCCGATTTTGTTATCGACGGATTTTCTGGATTGCCTCCCACTATGGTTGCAAATTTTAAGGCGTACTTACGTCAAAACAAAAAATCAAATACGACATATAGATTCACACAATAGAAGGGCGTGGGGCATACACTAACTCCAAATACGTCAATCTAAGTGTATAGAATATGGGAAGCCAACATAAGAAAACTGAAGAAACGGCAATCCTAAATAACGAATTTTGTCAACTTCGTAAATATTTTTGCAGTATTGATGCATTCATTTACTATAATATCTCGCGCTGCGATAAAATACGAAAATTTACTTCGTCAGAAACAACTCGACACAAACAAACAACTCTAGTAAAATATTTGCTCATATAGAAAATACAGTAATATGTAGGTTTACCCTTTCTTGATTTTTCTCCGTTGGCTTCATATAATTATTAAATACGATCAGTCACTATAGCAGCAATCGTGTCTCATGCACCCTTAACCCTACAAGAAACAATTTAACCCCTAAACATATTATACCGTGTATGTTTTGAAATTAATTAAACAATGGTGGTGGTTGTGCGAGGTAACATACATGTAGCACTCTCCCTGCGGCTTTGGTATTGCTACTGTATACTGCTGGCACACCAAATATTATATAATCGGTTGATTCTTATACCATGGATCTACTGAAACCTTTCCCATAGGTTCTAAAGCGTCAATTGTTATAAGAAAATTCCTTACTTATTTTATTTTCTAATAATATCGAAATTGTGTGGATAGGATTTACTGTCTCACAATTGATGAACAGTTTTATAAATTAATAAATACAAAACATCCACATTCTGGGCGCGGCTTTGACATTATCCGTAATATTATTTATGTTCACGGAAATCCATATCCCACTTTTAATTATACAGACTAGAGTAAAGACTGGCAATTTTTAAAATAAGCTCCCTTTTCATTAATTTTCTTTTGTCAATTACAGTCAATTTACGCCACGTCAATATGTCAATATATGCAAATATAGACCTACTCCAACAGACTGACTCGATAAAACTGACAATAAAATAAAATTACAACCAAAATTTGAGCATGTGCACTGTTAAAAAAATTCCCTTCATTTTACGGAAAAGTGCTGGTAAAAATTTATCCAAAAATGTCTGTAAACTCTCCGTAAAATTACGGACACATTGATTTTCAGAAACGGACTTTCCATAAATTTCACGGAACTTCTCCGTTGATTTCTAAGTTAGTTTTCTGTATTTTCCGTTTAAAATATAAAGAGATAATGAAAATGTCTTTCATTTTCGTTATGTGGGTGTTCTACCATGTATAAAAAATGATATTAAAAAAGTTAAAATATTTTGTACTTAAGCGAGGTTTGAACCAGAGTCAAAAGATTACCAGTCCACACCTCTAACCTTTTTTTATATATAAAAATAGATTTATTATCACACACGATATACAGAGGCGTTTACCCTTAACCTATTATATACAGTACACATTCAAACCACAATATACACAATAACAAAATACTCAATATAATATCTACACAATTCTTACATAGGGGCACAAAACGATATGAACATTTGGTGAACTGGTTTTACTAACAAAGTCGATGAACACATAAAAAAATTATTTAACGTGAGGGGCAGCGCACGGCGTACACCCCGACACGGGACACTGACTTATAACACTGCCACCTATCGACGATTACTACTGGAACATTAAATTGTACACTTGTAAGGACCTAGGGGTGGGCAGCGCACTGCGTACATCCAACCTCGGTAATATACACGCACTTCTTTAGGCGTGAACGTCAGAATGAAAATAAAAAATTACCGTCGTTCACCTACAACTCTCACTTGAGAATTGTGGTATAACTTTTATATTTATATTTAAGAGACAAAAGCCAAAATCCAGTTTCTATTAAATTTAGTGTATTTTTAGTGTTGCCAAATGTTACAGACGCCTGATGCAATTTTTTGATGTTTGAAAGAATAGGTCATAGTCGCGTGGATAACCTTAACTGCCGCAGAAACGATAATTTTCTTGTTACAGTGGCGAAGAAAGCGTGTAGAATCGGCATTGTTCGTCCCCGTAACTCGAAGCCAAGGGGAATACGGAGTCTTTCCGTATTTTGTACTTACGGACTTAACTCCGTTTTTCGTCATTGCGGATCGCCTTTCCGTATATACACCGTGAATTTCCGTAAGACCTTCCGTGAATTTATGGAAATGTTTAACAGTGTGGGAATCGTGTCGGGCGAGCGGGTTCTCTCGGGATATCTCCCGTTTCACCTGTCCTTGCATAACGGAGCTGCTCCATACTCATCTCGCTTCACCCTCATCGGCTCGGTGTTAAGAGAAGTCCAGATCTCTCCACTTCACAGTCTGTGTGCATATCTACCCAGCGGCATCGCGGCGTTCCGCGTGCATAGTTGTCATCAAGCACTAGCACATCCTTGCAACAGTTCACATCCGCCCCAGACCAAAAGAAAGGCCTAGCACCTTGCCTTCGACCCCCGTTCCCGTCGAAGCACGCTGCCAACGTAACAGAAGAAGCAGTCACGCCTGTAAGGAATACGGAGTAGAGTTTGTGTACCAACTTAACGTAATAATCACTATGGGCGCCTGTTAATTGCGAAAAGATTTCAGGACAAATTGTATTTCAGTACCCTTTGGTTCAGAAGCACTTTCGTGATTGGTACATTTAAACTCTTACGAGTAGTATCTGCCTGGCCACGAATCATGGACGGTTAGTGTAGTGGAATCTTAATCCTGACTGTCTCGTCCATGTAACAGAATCTCTTCACACAAAAGCAAGCTCCTAGTAGAAACAGGAAGGCTGCAAGTGTGCACATAGGAAATTGATGTCTAGCCTCCGCGTAAATCTTTTCGCGAAAAACAGATGGTGCTAGTAATCACTCTCCTTGTTTCAACTTTGAACTGTCTATTTTCCAATAGCAATATTTTTTATAAATAAGTGCTTTGAGAAATGTATACATTTCCTCTAACATAGTTTTAATGCAAATATAGGCTGTCCACAGTAACAAGAGTATTTTGAAATCAACCTAAATATATGTGGGAACGAAAGGGTTAAATAATAAAATGGACTTTACGAAAGCCGAGTTTTTAGCAAAAATACGTATGAAAACATGTCTACTGTTAGGGGATCGAGTTGTTTTCACAATGCCAAGCAGATCGACGACCGAAGCGGTGGATTTCGTAATGAACCGGCGTAAATTCGAGGGAGATGCAACGACACCTCGATTGTTCCGCGTCCACTAACTTGAGGCCGACAACCCCGGTATAGGGGGCGGGCGCCCTCGCGGGAGTTCAAACCGACAAAACCCACCCTCTCGGTCAGGCGCGTGCAATCCTTTTCAACCTCGGCTAACCCCTGTCCATGCCTCCCCGCGATTGACCGGCTTCGCAAATGCACTGTGGTCCCCCCCCCCCCTTTTTTCCAAAACCTTGACCAGCAAACCCGACTCTCGACACGCCCTGTGTGGCTTTGTCCTGGGCATGCCCAGCGCGTATTTCGGTTCGGCGCTAATGACAGCCGACTGATAATGCCGGGATTACAAACCCCCCCCCCCGCCCTTGGCAAAAAGGCGCCGCGGTGTACCCGGGCAGGACCTCTCCAAATACAAGGCCCGGCCGTGTCCGATTGTTTCCGAAATTCGCGAGGTCGTAACCCACTTCAATCAGAACGACCATCTCTCTCTCTCTCTCTCTCTCTTCTCTCTCTCTCTCTCTCTCTCTCTCTCTCTCTCTCTCTCTCTCTCTCTCTCTCTCTCTCTGCACGCAGGTACCTGAAGCACTGCGGGCGCCCACTTCTGCACTCTTTGTGGAGGGGTTCATGTAAATTGTACATGCTTCGCAAGAGTACACTGTAAACATTTATTTTATGTCCGTACAACCAATTTTTTTTTATCTAGTTGCTAAAATATTTTTGAAACACTGCAAATAAATTAGAGTAAATTTCACGAAACCTTAGAATGAAGTGTGCAAAAGTTAGGTTGAATTTTAACAAGCAAGCATTACAGTTGCCAAATCTATTCTCATAATTGAACTACATACACAACTTTGTATGTTTTCTATGATAACGTGTTGAAAATATAACATTTTTCAGCTAGTTTACAAATAATTATTTTTTACAAGTACAGAAAAATTTTACTGTGTATAACTGCAGAAACCCGCTAAAATACTTACCAAACTTTGTGTGTAGGCTGTAACCATTATTGCAATCATAAAATATGACGTTTACACATAACCTCTTTTTTATACCACATTGTAAGAGAGCTCCACTTTAATGCCATATCTCGAGACACAACTAAAAGATTCCCACAAAATTTTGGCAAATAAGTATTACTACGGTATAGGCCATGTTGTCTAAGTGAGTCAAGCACTTGCTTTCAAAATGATAGTAACATAAACATGATATTTTAAAACGCATGCACTTTTTGTCTCTTTCTTATAGTACGAAATTTTTGGCCTACGCACATATAAAAAAGTAAGCTAATTAGTTATATTGGTAGCTTCTTGTTATTATTTTTATAACGTCCCAGATAATCACATATTTCGGTTTAAAGTGTAGGTTGAATGCAGATTTTTGTTTGCTCCAATAACTAGTATGTTCATTTTCCTCTTGATGTCTCGTAAACAAGTTTCGATATATATTTACACAACATTTTGCAATATTGCCGAATGAAACCCATAAACAAATGCTATTCATCTTATCATAGGGGATCATTAATTTGCTCGAAGCCTTGGGTCGGATCCATTTAAGTAATATTTAATTATGTAAAATATTTAAGTTCGCACGCAACCAACATTTACGGATATTGCGACGGCCACTATTATGTCTTGTTTTCTGGAACAAGCTTGAGAAAACTCAACTCTCTACTGTTACACGTCGGTGGGAAACGGACAGATTTTACAAGCCCACGAATGGCAAGCATTTCGAGTATAGGCTGTTCATGATGACATGGGCACTTTTGAAAGCCCTGCTTAAGATCTCTGTGCGTGCACGTTGTGTGTTCTTCCGCCTCATGTAAAATTATCACTGCCGCGGGCCTCGTCGTTTCCTTCATGCGTCGGTCAAGTGAAAATAAATGTAAGTATTTAAAAAAATTCTAATGTTTACACTTCAGCGCATTAAAAAAAAAAAACAGAAAGCTGTAGAAATAATGGTCACCTAACACATTTTATTCAACGTTAAGATATGGAACTACTTTCTCCTACCAACTGTACTGTCCGCATGTCATTAAGTACACCCGTTAAAATATATACAGGTAGAAGCAGTAATTTGATTTTAAAAGTGCTCACTTTATCGTGAACAATATATATATATATATATATATATATAGGGGTGTGTGTGTGTGTGTGTGTGTGTGTGTCAAACTAACCTAAATGATTTATCTATGAAGCTGCCATTTTGAACATCGTTGTCTGACCCATTTAAATCATGAAAGTTTGCATGGCCTTCTGTAGCATTTATGGTGTGCACAATTTGGTACAAATTTATTTGATATATTCCAGTCTATTATTTGGTGGGAATCGGTTGATCGATCATCAAGACGTGGCATAAAACATCTATAATTTTTACGTCGCGATACGGTAGGCTATGTAAACGTGCACGCTTTATGTGGCTCAGTGTTTCAAATAAATAAAGGCCCTGTAAATATTTTACAATCGTAAACCCTATAATTCGAAACATTAGACTGATTAAATCTGAAGTTGATGCTCCGAATCCGACCTCCGTAATGCAGTGGATTGCATGCTGGCATATAGAACGTGAATTTCTGGTTCTAGTCCCGGGTAAGGCGTATGTGTATTTGTAATTGTCTCACTACTGTTGCATAAGTTTCTGGTTTCATTTTGAATGTTATTGCTTTCAAAGAGAAGTAGAGTTCTAACAACGCAGCTGTTAAAAAATTATTAAAAATTAATTGCACACGTGTTGAGGAAAGCAGGCTCATCAGCTACATCAGTGACTTATTGTTTGTTGATAATACGGCCAGATCATGCAGAAAATGAAATTCAGCGAAGTGCTGAGCTTCACGAAGAATTTCGCAGTTCCTTTAACAGTACGCTACACTTAAAGACGATGTCTTAACACGGGGTAAGTTGACTATACCTTAAATTCCAACGCTCAATGTACTTGTCAGAGATATATATATATATATATATATATATATATATATATATATATATATATATATATATATATATATATTCGTTCATGTATAAAGCTATTTTCCAATTTCACTGGGTCAATGAGAATTTTGATACTATAATATGAAAAGTTTTTGATTGGTCTGCATTCAGTTAAGGCCAGTCGAAGCGTATCATCTAATCATAAAACAATTAAGAAATTGCATTGAATACGAAGGCATGTTGGCTTAAAAAATTTTTCGGAATTTCCCAGTGTTCTTGGCCGCTATCTCTATTCTCAGGTCCAGGACTTTAGTTCTGGCTTTCTTTGAGAAAAGCTTTATTATTATTATTATTATTTTGATTCTGTGTATACGATCGGTTAAATGTAATGTTACGTGTTTGTTTATGACCGTTCAATTTCTCGTGGAATAAACTGCGGTCGGAATTAGGCAGCCCTACAATCTTGACGAACTTTTGAAGTTCGGCCTGTCACCAGGTGAAGTTGAGAATTTTTTTACCGGTCTCCATTAATTCCGTGGGGCCGGACATCGGCCTTCACAGCCGTGCAGACGGGAATCGTGGAACATAAAAGGGGCGGGAAAGGGGGATGGTATCACACGTGCTAGGGTGGCGGTGGGACTGAAACAGCCCGCCCCCCGGTTACACAGGACACGCGCATTATCGGCTTAACCGCGTTCTCGCGAAACACAAGCTTTCAAATCACCAACATACACACCGCTGCGCATTCACAGGGTTATAAATCCCCTGCACCTGAGCTCCCCTTTCCTTTGTTTACAAATACCTGTGAAGATTTTATTTGCACGCGTGAACAAAACATGCACTGTCCAGATTATCACGGATTTGTTTCCAAAGAATTGCGTGAAGAGAGCGAGAAGGAAGGGAGGTGGGAGGGGGTAGGAATCGCCGATTGATACAGCCTGTTTTTTTTATTTTTTATTTATTCCTGTACTATGGTAATAAACGCCATACACTTCATTGAAAACTTCCTCATGCATAATGCTGTTAACATCGTAAGTCATACGAAACACAGAAGAATATTTTGAGATGAAACCATTACCTTTTAAATAAATTCTAGGCAGAGATTGAAACTCCAATTTTATCTCATTAGAATAAATAAATATCTGTATAATGGTGGGCTTTACGCGATTTGTACTTTAGACAATGATGTTAGAGAAAGTAGAATTCGCACACAAACAAAATAAAACTAAAGACTGTCATTTATGGATGTAAATGTCTCTATCAATTAAAAAAATCGCAAACAATATGTTAATTGTTTTTTTAAACAGACATATTCCGTAGTGATACTGAACAGATTTGAGTTAAAGTAATAACACGGCATTAAAAACAGTAAATGAATTGTTTAAAAAAAAAAAAAAATTAAGGCCTATTAATTATTCCTACACTTATCCAAAATCAAACACGAATGTAGCCGTTAAAATAGACATTTAATTCAACGTAAGTTATGATTCATATACTACAATTCATGGCAACCGGTCCAAAATTATTACTTAGCTATTTTGCAATTTAAACTATTGTCTATGTAAAAGTAATCAATGATTCGACCAAATTGAATGTTTTTTTACATCGTTCATTACCCACATACCAAATTTTGGTTTAAATATAGTTATTCATTGTTAGTTATTCGAATGCCACTGAAAATTTTCTAACGTCACTATTAAAATCTGAACTAGGTAAGTTTTTATGAATAAATGGTATTCTAATAAAGTTCTTACTATCACTCAGTTTATGTATCAAGTGAGCACTTGGAACTTTCTTGAGATATCAAAGTTCATTCTGTTATAATCTTTAATATTGTGAAGAACAAATTATCCCATTCCAAACCATAACAGAAAGAAGCAATGTCTCAATTTTAAATTTCATATTAATGACATAATTACTTGCAGAGTTATAATTCTCCGTTGAAGAGGTTTTAATCATTATCTATTAGGATCACACATTTTTAACGTCATCAGCAGTTATAGGTTTTCTACAATATGTATTAGAAATAAGCTACACAAATCTCTTTAAACAGATTTTCAGTGACTTACGGTTTGGTTGAATTAATACGAGAAAATGAATTCAAACAATGTGTGGTCTCATTAGGCATGGTTTAAATACCAATTAGGTATGACCTACTTTCCCAAAATGGCAGACATAAAATATCACAATTCTTCAAGGACGTTTTGAGAACAGTATGATCTAAAGAGGAATATATAAGAGTATAAATATGACATATATGTGTACATACATATTTGCATACACATATGGTGTACTCACAACGCTACCTAGAAATTAATTTTAATGGCAGTATGGTATGTGCTTAATTTATCTCGGGGAATCTAGCTTCTAAAATTTTGGAAGAATCGATTACCAATTCAGAATTTTCATACACAAACTAGGTAATATTTGAATGCAAGTTTCATTCAAATGAATGAAATTGTTCCGCATATAATAAAGCCTATAACTATTTGGCAACATTATTCGAGATATATTGGTTATTTTGAAGGAAAAAAATAGCTTGTTACCTGATAAGAAAAGATAAACTGCTGAGACAACAAACTTAACATTTTAAAAGGCTGCCAATCCTATAAAACGTATCAGTGAACATGTAGGATAGAGATATTTGGGCGGATCTTAAAACCGGTGTCTTGAGAGCGGATGAGAGTGATGTGAGATGAGTGTGGAGTTGCGCCGGAATGCAAGGGCGGGGAGGGACGGCAGATCCCCAAGGAACTTGCTCGTCCGGCAGCACGATTCCCACATGCGAAAGTCCGGGAGCGACCCTGCCGAGAATCGAACCCAGTTCGCGCCAACTGCGGCCCCAAAATAATCATAAAATAAATATAAAAACCACACGACGCATTTTGTAAGTAAATCTAATTTGATACGAGTCCCATACAAACAGACAGTGACAACTCCATGATCATTTCTTGCCTCGAAATCTTTTCGCGAAATATCACTGTCCCTAATTATGATGCATCGAGAGTGTTATATGTACTTCTTCTTTGTTCGAACGTTGGTCTCATTGAGGCACGTTTAATGGTTTCGTAAAAAAACACTTTGCAAAGATATTTAAGCTCAGCGTAGGCGGCGTGCTTAAGTTTCTTTCGGGGCTAAACGCTAGTAACATCTATAATGTTCTGTCCAAAATGTAGAAAAACCTAATGTTATTCTCTTCCTCGATACACGCACATACACATGCGGGTAATACCGCAAGAAGAAAAATGTTACTAACTGTTGAGTTACAAACGAGACGTGTTCCTCCAGAAATGTGTGTCAGGATGTCTCAGAACTGATTCAAGAACTCCCCCTGAGTTAGTAAGTTACTGTATGAAGGACAACCCCCCCCCCCCCCAGGTATTCACAGGACGTTAAGTGACAAACTACTCAAGCAGACCGCTTCAGATAACGGGGATTGTTTTGAGTACGGCTAACAGCGACGCCCACGAACAGAGGGCGCTCAGCGATCTTCAAAGTCTGCAGAGTTTGAGGCGCTAAATTGCTCACTTCATTTCATTAGCCAAACAAACCGAGTAACCGCGATGGCTTGGGGCCCGTGAGGCCGGGTTTATAAACCACTCAACAAACGTAACAACGCAACACAAGAAAATTGTGATAGTTCATAAACATCGCACGACGCAAGCCGACACCTACATTGCAAAATCAAAACACCAAACAAGTTCAAAAACTTTATTACCATAATGTGTTTTAATGAACATGTTTTTTTTTTTTCATTTTTAAACACATTTGATTAGTGTAGATCTCCCCCCCCCCCCCTTTTGAACTTTGTTATGTTACCTACTGGTATATAGTTTTTAAATGCCTGGATAGCGAATTTCTAAGAACACTTTAAATTTTCTCAGCAAGATGGAGATAACTAAAATTATTAAATACGTAATTACAATCTTTATTTATAACCAGCTTTTAGACGCTGCTACGTGCGCGTTTATAGGGATAAGTAATTAAGTTTTCTAACACTAAACCTCGTCGCGGTCCCACTATCGGGTGATCTACCCACTGAACTACTGCGGCCCCACTATTGGGTTCTCTACCCACTGAGCTACTGCGGCCCACTATTGTCTTCTCTACCCACTGAGCTACTGCGGCCCACTATTGTCTTCTCTTCCAATGAGCTACTGCGGCCCACTATTGTCTTCTCTACCACTGAGCTACTGCGAGCCCACTATAGGTTCTCTACCCTCTAGGCTACTGCGGCCCCACTACAGGTTCTCTACCCACTCAGTTACTGCAGCCCTACTATCAGGTTCTCTACCCACTGAGCTACTGCGGCCCCACTATAGAGTTCTCTACCTACTGAGTTACTGCGACCCCACTATAGGGTTCTCTACCCACTGAACTACTGCGGCCCCACTATCATATTCTCTACCCACTGAGCTACTGCGGCCCCACTATTTGGTTCTCTACCACTGAGCTACTGCGGCCCCACTATAATATTCTCTACTCACTGAGCTACTGCGGCCCCACTATTGGGTTCTCTACCCACTGAGCTACTGCGGCCCCACTATAGGGTTCTCTACCCACTGAGCTACTGCGGCTCTTGGGAAGGAATGTAAGAGCAGCCCAAAGACAAAAAAGAAAGGAGAAATAACAGTTTTTTTTTACAATACTTTTTTATGCAGTAATCCTAAGAAAAGTTTAATCCAGTGCCTATGTACATCCCTAATCATCATTTTTTTGGAACCGTTTGAGATATTTCGCTGGAGTAAAAAGTAGCCTATGTCACCTCAGGACCTCCAACTATATCTGTGCAAAAGATCACGTCTATCCGTTGCTCCATTTTGACGTGAAAGAAGGACAAACAAACAAACACACTTTCGCATTTATATAGTATTAATGACTAAACGTATAAATTAGCTATAAATTCATTGTAAAAGCAAATAATATAATATAATATAATAATAAGTGAAAATCACAGCCTTCTGTAAGAGTGTTAAACAATTTTGCAATCGATCACTGCAAAACGCAAGCAAACCCGCAAGAAATCGAAAGCTGACCAACTTTCGCGTTGTGTTCTTGCGCTCAGCGTAGTTTATAAACCCGGACAAAGGTCTACGTAAAATCTCGCCGTGCGTGAATTTTCGAAATATAAAATCAAGAACTGAATTCGCACGACCTAATATATTTCGACGGGGTTCTGTTTTGTTGAAAATATATTTGAATTTACAAAATTATCACATAAAACAATATTTCGTGCGAAGAATAGGCAAACTTTTGAAATAAAAACCGATCACTTTTTTTTTTAGGAATAACAATGTATACAAACTCCTAGTGCCGCTGTAAAACTTGAAATATTTATTTACGTACGTTGACTACAGTAGTAAAGTCTATTCGCGGTTTCTTCGTACTTTCTGAATCAAGCCTTTGAAAAATCGCCTCCTGTATGACGTGTTTAGTTATTTCGTAAATATTCCATGTATGACAAGCGTTTTATACCTCTGTTGGCACGAAAGTATCTAATTTTTTAGTTGAATTGAAGTTTTGCAGTTATTTTATATATAAATAATATTATTTCATTTATAGCAGTGAGAAAACTTGTATGTTGGTAGTAATGCCTAGTAAGAAATAGTTCTCATGCAAAATATCATTACAACTGAGTGCGCACGAATTCGGTGCGTTGTCCTTTGGTGTAATTTTGCAGTCTTAGTTAAGCTTAGTTTGCACGAGGCGGAGGAATATCCTGGATATAGAACTTCAGCAGGCCTTCAGAAAAATGAGAAGTAACAGTGAATGGTTTACATTTTGAAAATTATTCCCACTAAACTTTCTTGGGCGTGAACGATCTCGGATCGAATCTCGGTCGGAACTTTCAAATTTTTTTATAATAATCGATAATGTTTAATGTACGTCGAGCCAAACAAATTTCTTATCTGCATCAACCAAATCTTACAGTTTGGGGTAACCAAGTATGTGCAACAAAATAACCTGGTTTCTACAGCAAAATATTCCATTGTACATATGCAAACAAATAATTGGTTTCGCCAAAAAACTTTGTTTTGTTCAACAAAACCATTTCCTCGGTGTATGTATATGCATTTCATTACAAAATTGTTAAGAACATTAGTGTAATTTTGAGACAATTATTTTGCATGTATGATTTAGTTATTATAGCCTTAATTTTTCGCCAAAACTTAACAAATTTTAATTCAAAAAATATTTACTCGATTAACAACTATTGCTGTATATGATAAGTCACCACCAATAAAATATTTCGTTAGTAATTCCAAACCCCATAAAATTTATATAAGAAATTCAAATTAATTCTTGATTTTATGGTTCGGTAATCCGTGGGATGCAAGACATATCCACACCGACAATGTCACACTGTTTACTTCGTGGCCTCGAGAGCAGCCCCGATGGCGAAAGTTTCGAAGAATGTGAAGAATATGGACGGGTTCGCTTACAGCCCAGTAGCAGACCCCCGGGAAGTTCTGTAGACATGGAGATACGGTCTGAGCATGCACGGGCCTCGCGTTATTGCTTCCCCAAGGGGGCCGCCAGGTCTCAAATATTCTGTGACGTACCCATGTTCATTTAAAACTTATATCTCTCTATACCCCACCCTCTCTCTCTCTCTATATTGTGCGTTGTATGCTTGTGCATGCGGGTATGCAAGTGTGCCAGTCACTTAAATATTCAGGCTAAACAATACAACAAACTCTGATTTTGATTTACGCGTTGCAAACCATTATACATTCGGTTTCACCGATAACAAGACACTACTGTAGAAAATCCATATAGTATAACTGCATTTATACACAGCAAATTTATATAAATTAATAAGCACTGTGACCAAATTTGGGGCAGGCCTACCATTACAACTGAGATGCAATTTTAATTACACTAAATATGCTACTCGCGTTAAAAAATTTTTCTCCTCATATTCATATTTGTTACGGATCAACAACACAGATTGTATGAATTATCTGTTACACTCGGTTTATTCACTTTATCTGAAAATCAATGTTCTGATATTTACTTTCTGGCATAATTTAATGATCTGAATTGAATAGGGAGCCATAGGACTTCACTGAGAAAAATGTTTTGTTGAATCAAACAAGATTTGTTTGGTGCAACCAAATTATTTGGTTGTACAGGGGCAATGAAATATTTTGTTGCTGAAACCAAGTTATTTTGTTGTTCTCATTTGGTTGCCCCAAACTGTAAGATTTGGTTGGTGCTACTAAATATTTGTTTGGCTCCCGTAATTAAACAGTTTGGCCTAGATAAAAAATGTTACACGTTCGACCGAGTTTCGAACCTGGATCACTGAGTACGCGCGCTACGCCTTAGCTACCTCAGCCAACGTGACAACTACAGGAGCAGAAAGCTTTTAATATAAATTACGCAAATACTGCTTAAAGTGTGCGAACAAATATTTCAAGACTTAAATCTTTACTTGTCCGATTTAAATCTTTACTTTACTTGCATTGTTTTATTAATGTGTTTATACGATTATTAAGCATCAATACATGCACTAACGAGCACAGTTACTATCCTAATTGTCACAAAAAATACAAACAAATACTCTCGAGCAGTATTGCCGAACGGAGGCAGTCAAATGAGTGGCCAAACAAATATATACAGTTGATTCAACCAAATATTTAGTTGACAGTCTAATTTTTTTATGGCACAATACAAAGATTTTGTTTATTTAAAGCATATATTTTGTTAGACGAACAAAGGTAATTTTGTTGCTTTTCAAGTTTTATTTGCTTAACAATATATTTTGTTAGGAAAACTAAGCATATATTTGGCCCTATACAAACAAATATTTTGTTCGATTTTCTCTCAGTGAAGGTATATGCTAATTAATTCACTAAATCATTCTCAATGAACACGATTTAAAACAACTGAACGTAAGGGACAACAAAGCACGTCAAAAGCTTTGGAAGCAGCCGTAGTATTTCAAAGGGCAAACAAAATCACATGACATCACCGATTATGTTTGTAAATACATTTCGTTCCATTATGCAGTAATGCCAGCTTAGAGCTTCTTTATTCTACACCTCACACACACACACTATCATATATGCCATTCACCGTAAAGTGAGCACATTTGACAGTTTTCTCATTTTGAATAATAGTCAATGAATATATTTTATTTTGCCTTAGACGTCAACTTCCGAGTACGGTAAAATTTGCACACTATGTTTATTACATGCATGGCAATATTTACTTAGATAGGTGGTTGAGGATAAAAAGAGGCTGAAAAAAAAAACTAGGGCGTTAAAAAAGCTCACTTTACCACTAACAGCCTATACTAATGAGTCAGAGAAAAATGTCACTGAATTAATAAGTGAAGGAAATCTGGAATTTTTACTGATTCATCAGTTAAATTCGCTGAAGAGACTGTTGGATTAGTCAGATACTCTTGACTGGCAGAAACTGTGAAATTCTCACTGATTCAGATTTGAGTGTGATGAAATTCGATTGGCTTGATACCTTCATCACTTGTATTAAAGGCTGTTCACGATAAAGTGAGCACTTTCAAAATATACCTTAGAAGAAAGTCAATGTCCCTACCTGCATATATTTTAATGGGCGACCTGAGTGACATTCGCCCAGCAAAGTTGGTAACGATGCAAGGTAAGTAGTTCCGAATTCTAAAGTCGAATAAAAAGTGTTTGATAAACATTTCTGATAGTTTAAATTATTTATTTCGCTTTCTGTTTTTTAATGCATCGAATTTTTAAAATGAGAGTATTTATAAACTATTAACTTTTATAATAATTCTACGGTTTCACTTGACAGACGCATGAATAAAGTGATGAGGCCCATGACAATGTTAATCTTACATAAGGTTGAAGAATACACAACGTGCAAACAAGTAGATCTTAAGGAGGGCTTTCAAAAGTGCTCATTTTACCGCGAATAGCCTATAGAAGAATACCGGACCGCTGCACCTCTCTGTTGAATGCTGACACAAGCAGCTGCCATATTGGCTCTTCTGCTCCGTCCACGAGTGACGTGCAAGCTTCGTTCTGCCACGATGTCGGTTATGTGTCCCACTATGCATCTTTCTCGTGCCGACTTACTGGACACTGGACATGAATGTACGGATTTTTATAGCATCTTATGGTTTTCACTTAACTCATGCCCGTGATAATTTGAACTGCTACGTTAGACTTTAAAAAAATTTTCAATACCGTTGGAACTATTTTTTGACACAATCATAAAGCAAACACAATAGCCAGTCAGTGGTTTTGAGTTTGTCATCGACGACGTTCATATCTGCTACCGTTTTTGAAACGATAAAGTATACGCCTAATGGTATTGGTTATGTTAATATGCTGTTTCATGCCGTACAGACACACAAGGTAACCCTTCTTCCCAGATGCAAGACGATTCAGCATTATGCCACGCAGACAATACGGAAGCAGGGAACATTATCTACCAAGGACACACAGAAATAATGGAAGGATTACAATGCACAGGGATAAGCTAACATATCATTCTACAGAAGTGGTAATTCAGTGTCAAGAATGCTGCGATTCTTTTTTACTTCTGCTTCGTCGTTTTCGTTTATGAGGAAGTACAGTTACAGCTGGGAACCTCATAATTCGTTTTCCAGAATACTGACATAAGGGACCTATAAATCAAAATTAAAATCTTATTCCAATACAAGCGCTGATCGGTACGGCGGGAATCTCCCGTGATCCGACCAAGCAACCACCTCGAATCCGGCTGGCTATATCCATCGGACATCGCGTGTAATCAAACGAACGTTGTTAAACGCCGACTTGCATCGGCGCGTCGCACACCAGCCAGCGTTCCGATCGGACGACAATATCGCGACCGTTATCACGTTGTTCGCGCCTCTAAACTAATATCCCAGTTTGCCTCCCCACGAGGACACGAGACGATATTCGCATTTCGCGACGTCGTTTGTGTTCCCGCGAGGCGGGACACTCATTTTGCCCTCTCTCCTCTGGTCCCTACACACCCCTACCCCCCGCATCCAGGGGGTACCACCCTAGTATAAAACGCTCGCCACGCCTGTGAACGTGCGAATGAACAGCAGTTTTGTTTGCAAAGCAAATCAGGTCCACCAACTGTGAACCATCTGCCGCGCAGCGCGGTAGGAAAGGGGGGCCAGGCGGGGGAGTTATTTGCACTGATAGCGCGGTAGTTGGTGGCCGTCGACGATTAAAAAAAACCGGAATTACCGCACGCTGGCGGAATTCAGCGAGCCAAATTCATCACGGGATGCAATTAAAAGTTGTTTTTAAAAACATTCGTTCCAATTAAACCGCGCCTGGAATACACACAGCAGGAAGACCCGAAGACAATATTTCACAGAAAATGAGGCAGGGAGTGGCTACATCGCTAGCACTAGGGTTCTACCACCAAAGCAATCAGGTTTTGATTTTCGCGCATGTGGAAAACGGCACGTTCCGGAATTTCGCGTATGGCCGGTGCGTTTTCTCGGAGTACTCCTATGTCCACCATTCTTGGGATCCGGCGCTGTTTCTGCCAATTCCACCTCCGTGGGCGCTATAGACCTGGTTGTTAAAGACCACTAAAAAATATCCCAACTCTATCCAGAGTGTTTGTGAAGGATGAACTGCTGAGAGAAATAATAATTTAAAAAAACTCTAGTGGCGAGTGAACCCAGGACGAGGCAACACTCTCCGAGTGACAAGCTTTCCAGCTGGGACCCGTAGGTGCCCGTCATCCCTGGACATGACATGACATGAGACCCTAGGATCGAGCGGCGCTAGAATGCAAGGGCAGGGGAAACGGGAGTACCCCGAGAAAACACGCCGGCAAGCGGCATCGTCCAGCACGATTCCCACATGCGAAAGTCCGGGAGTGTGCCCCGCCGGAGGTCGAACCCGGATCGTCGTGGTGGGAGGCGAGCGCCCTAGCCACTGCGGCACCGCTGCCCCACGAGAGGAACGATGAAAGGTAGCGTGCCAACCTCGCTACGATCTGGGGTCGACCACGATAAGATAAGAATTATATTAAGGCCGTGTCCGAATTGACAATTTTCGTTATTTCGTTATTTTGTAAATTCGTGATTTGGTAGGTATTAATTCGGACGGTGTCGACAGTCATTTGTTTAGCACTCGCGGCAGCACAATTATTACATTACAGTGCGAAATATCTTAATATAAATTTAATGCTTAAAATATACGTAATATTTCTGCAATCGTCACCGGAATACTACGAATACGTTAGAAAATACGAAAATAATAAATTATGCAATAACGACTTAGAAAGAAAATTTTGCCGTGTGTGTGTGTGTGTGTGTGTGTATATATATATATATATATATATATATATATATATATATATATATATATATACGTACACACAAAGCACAACCCTTACTTACTTTTTAAAACATGCCTAGTGTATTTTATTTTCACTTAGTTATTTTAAAAGTAATTTTATTTACGCGTTCGCACATGTGTTTTTAAAGTAAAAATAAACATGGCGCTGATTTTGTCATTTTGTATTTTTGTTAACATCCACTAGATACAAAATGCGAAATACCAATTTACCCTTGCATTCCGGCGCTGCTCCATACTCACCTCGCTTCACCCTCATCGGCCCTCAAGGCCTGGGCGTTAAGAGCCTCCCAAATGTTTACATTCACTTACTTAAGGTTCCCGCCTACCTGCAGCTTTTTTCCGCGTTTGAAGCGGAGAAGCGCGGGAGCGATTAGGGCGATACTGTCATGCGCATCGAGTGCCCCATCGCCGCTAAGAGCAAGGCTCTGAACTGGCGTCGCATTGCGTGTACCTATGGGACTTTCAGTTATGACCCTATTGTTTTACTGATGGAAAGTCTACAGGGATGTTCAATGCAGAGCCCTTGAGCAGTTTTGTATGTGTTTCTGACGCGTATATTCTGAAATACTGCAATTGGAAAAAAACGTTTTTTTAGTCTTTTTGGAGCGCTATGAACTGGTGTTTCTATTGTGCGAGTGATACATCAATCAAATGTGCAGGTCACAAAAATATTAACAATTTAATATTTGTAACAAATGCCGTTCAGCATATACACATTACTTGTAAGTTGGGCATACTCTTTCCTCACACAAAAAAAAATTTATATCGCAGTTTTTGCATCATGGTACATACAAATAACAATTTTTTATTATTTTGGAGACGTGCATATAAAATAAACATAATTATTTACAGAAAAGTTAACAAGGGCACCTAAAGTTTATGTCTTAACTCATTTCAAGAAATGCTAAGCAAAATTATTTTAGAAAAGTTCATAGAATACTACAAATCGAAATATGCAAAACTTTCCTTATTTTGAGAATTTTTTTTAAATTGAGAAAATATTTAATGTCGTGATTTTAAAGATTTCTTGAAATAACCAATGGTGTCTTTTGTCAATATGAACTATCTCACTTCAGTAACTCAGTTAATTTTTATTATTTCTACGTCCCAAAAAACACTAAAACTGTGATTTCGACATGTCATTATGAAGAAAAAAAATTATGCGGTGTAAAATTTTTTTTCTGCTAGGAAATTGTACTTCGACAAGATGAACAGAATTTCGCAGAAATATAAGACAACGAATTTCTTCGTATCCAGCACTCTTTAGGCAAACTACCGTACTTTCGAGATGTACTGTACTTCCGAAAAGCTCCCTGAATAAATTTAATAAATCGCTTATGTTTGAAGATAAAATATGAGGTTTTTTTCCCCCCACGGCAAAACAAAGAAAAGCTCAGACAAGGAAAAGACGGAACCGTTTCG
The DNA here is from genome assembly GCA_029891345.1 of Dryococelus australis. Taxonomy (NCBI): domain Eukaryota; kingdom Metazoa; phylum Arthropoda; class Insecta; order Phasmatodea; family Phasmatidae; genus Dryococelus; species Dryococelus australis. The sequence continues at coordinate 42,873,258 of CM057003.1, forward strand.
ATGCCAACTCAGTTCTACAAGGCTTGGCGCGAAACATCGCCGATCTGAACTGCTTACGTGCACGGCCGACTCTTACGACTGGGCGTGATTCCAAGTTCCGGATTTTTCACGTGTGGGAAGCATAGCGGACCTCGCCAATGACAGGCAGGTTACTTCTAGCCACCCCCTCCCCAACCATCCCCGTCCACTGGTTCTTCGCAGAATTCCGGCACGTCTCCGTAACACGAAAAACGGACTCTCCCTGATAAAATTCATCTCGCCTCTATTCTGTCCTATGGCAGTCCTCAATACACGGGCGATAAGGTGCGAACCGACAACCCCAGACCTGAGCAGCCGTCGTTTAACCACAAAGAGCTGTAGGCGGGTTCGAAAAAAAAAAAGAACATGGATTTCATAATCCGTCATCTTTGCAAGACTAATGCGCCTGACCAGAATAAATATATTGCCATTTATACAATTCCATGCGGAGTTCAAAAGTACCTCTTATGGTCTTCAAAACTGAGAGTGTTGGTTCACACGCTGACCTCATGAGTAGGGAGGGACCTGCAAAATTCACGTTATTTTTTTTTACACCAATCTAAAATTCATAGTACTATGTATACTCAAGCCGCCGTCATTTCTAAATTGGTTGCTGCATAAATGTTAACTCACGCCCTTTCTGAGTGAACTGCACGTGATTGGCGCACCCAATCGTGAAGTGTTCGTTTATTGGCGCAGAATTGCCCGGGGCGTGTAAAAAAAAATGGTTCAATAACACACGTATTGAAAAGGAAAAGTGTTTTAAGTTTAACATGCCCTCAAATAATAACGCGCATTTTGCAGGTTTCTACTCATGAGTAATTTTTGTTATGGACTTTCCTCACGAAATTAAACTTAATTACTCTTACGATAAAAACCACAACTAGAAAAAGGAATATTTCGAGGGTTCTCTGACCTATAAGCTCGACTCCTAAGAGCCACGGTGGCTGAGCGATTAGCCTGCTCGCCTCCCACCAAAACGAACCGGGCTCAATTCCGGTCGGGTCACCGGATTTTCGCAAGTGGGAATCGTGCCGGACGATGCCGTTGGTCAGCGGATTTTCTCGGGGATCACCCGTTTCCCCTGCCCCCTCATTCTGGCGCAACTCCATACTCACTTCAATCACCCTCATCGGCTCTCAAGACCTCGCTGTTAAGAGCCGCCCAAATCTCTTCACTCATTCACTCGACTCCTAAGACGTATTCATCCTCGAGTCTTAGTTATTTTGTTCATCGGCTGCTGCCCCAGTGTGTGGCCCGTTCTACTTCTGGTCATGTAGCACGGGAATATGTCGTCATTTTGTTGCAATTTTGCTATCGCCGCAAGGTCGTTCAAGGGGTGTCTAACAGGTGTGAACCAATTGAAAAGGAAACTCGCCTGTAGGCACGCTTAAAGTGATGCTAGTTCTGAGATTTATTCGTGAAATGCCCTGGTCTTTAATATTAACTTACAGGCACACCCTAAGGCAAGACAGTGTGTTAAACATACGGACAAGAAACTTTTTCGACTTCAATGACGTATGTCGGCTCTCAAGACCTCTGAGTTAACAGCCGTTCAAATCGCTTCTTTCACTCACTCATTCAACTACGTGTAGGTTAGACTCCAGTCCTGTGTTTACTCGAGCTTCGGACGTTAGTTCAATGGCCGCTGAAAGTGTTACTCCACACCTGGTAGCATGGCACTCGCTACTTGTTTCTTTGCAAGCGTGCTATTGGCTCGGAGACCTCAAGGGCTTGTCTTATTAGACACAGTGGTCTGATTGCAAAAGTGACTTCAATGCACACGTATGTGACGTATATCTTGCTGTAAAGTGAATTCGCAAAATTTTCCTGTCCTCAGTTATACAGTTCCAGGAGGTAGGAAGGCGATATGATCAGAAATACTTGGCGTCTCGATGACCATAGGCTATTCACGGTAAAGTGAGCACTTTTGAAAGCACTCTCATTGGATATAATAGTCAATAAATATATTTTAGTTAAGCCTTAAACGTTAATATCTGTGTGCTGTGGAATATACATACTGTGTTTATTAATTACATGGTAACTTTTTTTTATTTTATAAAATATGGTTATAGGATAAAAATGGCTGAAAGGAAAAAGTAACTAGGGCCTCAAAAGTGCTCACTTTACTTTGAACCGCCTATACACAGACAGTACCAGGATCAGCCAAAAAAATATGACGAACGAGAATGTTGTTACGTCCCTGGGGGCAGGACTGGTGGAGAGGCTGGGCTTATTGAAGTCGACGCCACAAGTGACAAGAGCTCCGACCAGGGGCAAACGCAGGGCGCTGCAAGATGTGCCCTTTGATGTCGGTCCCCTAGGGCGACGTGAAATGAAGAAGGGGAGAGCTGGAGACAGCGTCTCTGCGCGAGAATTTCGCACGGATGACAGTGTCAAGAACCACACTCCACCAACCCTTGCCAACCTCCGGGTCCAAGGTCGACGGAGCAAAACGGTTCCTGCTCGCTGGACCAAGTCGCGAAGCACTCGCAACCCTTTCGCGACCCAGCTCCTGGCAAAGCAGGGGGAGGTACCACGCACAACCTCGTCCTCGACGGGCCGCGGTGGTGCGGTGGTTAGACTACTCGCCTCCCACCAGGGCGAACCGGGTTCGATTTCCGGTGAGGTCACTCCCGGATTTTCGCGCGTGAGGATCGTCCCCGACGCCGTCGGTTTTCTCTGGGTTCTCCCGTTTGACTAATAAGTACAGCGTATATATTTAACCGGAATTGAAAGTTAACGTTTTAGGCTTCAGTAAAATATACTTATTGACTACTAGCTTTTAACCGCGGCTTCGCTCGCGTGTTTATAGGAATAAATAATGAAGTTATGTGACTTTAAGCCACTATTGTGTTCTCTACACACTCAGTTTCTGTGGCCACTCTGTTGGGTTCTCTACCCACTGATTTACTGCCGCCCCACTATTAGGTTCTCTACCCACTGAGCTACTGCGACCCACTATTTGGTGCTTTAACCACTGAGCTACTGCAGGCCCACTATTTGGTTCTCTACCCACTGAGCTACTGCGGCTCCACTATTGGGTTCTCTATCCACTGAGCTACTGCGATCCCACTATTTGGTTTTCTATCCACTGAGCTACTGAGGCCCCACTATTTGGTGCTCTAACCACTGAGCTACTGTGGTCCCACTATTTAGTTCTTTACCCACTGAGTTACTGTGATCCCACTATTTGGTGCTCTAACCACTGAGTTACTGCGACCCCACTATTTAGTTCTTTACCCACTGAGCTACTGCGGCTCCACTATTGGGTTCTCTATCCACTGAGCTACTGCGGTCCCACTATTTGGTTCTCTATCCACTGAGCTACTGCGACCCCACTATTTAGTTCTTTACCCACTGAGCTACTGCGGCTCCACTATTGGGTTCTCTGTCCACTGAGCTACTGCGGTCCCACTATTTGGTTCTCTACCCACTGAGCTACTGCGGCCCCACAATTGTGTTCTCTACCCACTGATCTACTGCGGCCCCACTATTTAGTTAACTTCTGACTGAGCTACTGCGGCCCCCTTAATGAGCTCTCTAGCCTCTGGGCTACTGCGGCCACCTTAATGAGTTCTCTACCCACCGATCTACTGGGCCCCACTATCTGGTTCTCTAACCACTGATATACTGCGACCCCACTATTGTGTTCTCTACCCACTGATCTACTGCGGCCTCACTATTTGGTGCTCTAACCACTGAGCTTTTGCAGCCCCCTTAATGGGTTCTCTATCCACTGAGCTACTGCGGCCTCCTTATGTGATCTCTAGCCACTGAGCTACTGCGGCCCTACTTGATATATATCCATAGACAAAAAAGAAAGGAGAAATGACGAAACTTTTTTTAACAATGCCTTTTTATACAGTAATCAATCCTAAGAAAAATTTACTCCAGTACCTATTTCAAATAAAATTTCCTTCTGAAGGAATTGTATAATTTCTCGGGATAAAAAGTAACCTATGTCACTCTGTGGACCTCAAATTATCTCTGTGCAAAAATACCGTCGATCCGTTGCTCCGTTTTGATGTGCAAGAAGGACAAATAAACACACTTTCGGATTTGTATAGTAATAAGGATTGCTTGAAATGAGGGCAGTAAAAGGTGCTCACTTTACCAGGGATAGCCTATAGTAATTAGGAGGAAAAGATTCTTGTTTGCCCAACGTTACGTACTAGCCGACGATCACCGCTAACAAAGACCCGATGTTGTCAGCTAAACGCTTCAGCGACAACCATTCCCCTACCTGTGTCTTCTCTAAGTCAACTGTATGATGGGATTGCATTTAGCAAACTAAAAGGAAGTTCAAGCACATTTTCCGTCTGTGTGAAAGGCTTTCGATTCTATGTGTTCTTATTTAAACATAGCTTGAATGCTTACCGTTACAGATTCCAGAGAAACTGCAGCTCAATGAAGGAAAAATATAGCAACACCAAGATCATTACGCACGTCCCGCTACGAAATTTGTATTCCTAAAACCGAAAATATAAGGGCCCGGGTATCTGTTTTATGCTACAGGAATATAAAATAAGTACGTTAATTACTCCCTGAGTTTACAGCTACGTGAGCATTTACCAACACTTATTTATTAGAGCACCAAAGGGCAGCTGACACCAGGAACTATAGAAACGATAATGTAATCAACTAACTCCGCGTTTATTTATTTCACTTCCGACAGGAGGCGCAATTGATCACAGCATTGTTAGCTTCTAAATATTCATTACGTGCCCGTGGATTAAATTACCCGCATGGATTCTCGTGAACACTTTTAACCTCGTATATGCGAGGTCACGTGATAATGGTCATATAAATTAATTTTGCAATGTAAACAAATGTCTATACGCAAAAAATTACATATTAATGTACTGCTGTATAAGAATATCTTGCATATTATTATCAAAATATTAAATACCGATGCTTTTATTGCTTACGACAAAAAAATTACTTGTTTATTTTTACAGTAGTTTCTGACAGATGTGTGGATGTGGCAATTTCAAGCCTCACCTTCCTAGTTACCAAATATTTTTGCTGACTTCCACGTTAGTGTCCTGTACCGTATAAGTCCAGCGGCTGTGATATTTCGCGAAAATATTTCTATACAAGATACAGTTCAAAGCACTGTGGGGTCGTACGGCTTTTTTGATTGGCTGAAACATGTTCTGGTTCGTGTTAGCTGTTTGTGCACGAATCACGAAGGTACAGTGTCGAAGTTGCGGAATCCTTAGTGAGTCAGTCAAATGCGGAAATGACACCAGCAGCCAATGGAGGTATTACAAAAGCCGAGGTGTGCATACGGTATTGAACTTTTCTGTGTGCTCCGATTTTTTCGCGAAAAATCAGTGGCCCTACGTGAGGTAGACTAAACCACTCTCCGCGTCCGAATATTTGACTGATATATACGACTTGGCTACTATAAACGACTTGGATAGGATTACAGGTTAGGACAGTGTTTATGTACCCGAGCGCTTTCAGATGTTTTTATACTTCCTATGACCAATTTTCAACGCAGTTGGATAAAATTCAAATAGTTAAAATTATTTTATTCACACGAAAGAGCTTGTATATTGGAAAATGTACATGTAAACCAACTCGTTGACAACTGTTGTTCATATGACTTTGACAGCCGTATAGGTTTGGGGTCGGCCAGAGTTGGGGTACATTATATTATGATTTTATCAGGCCTTGGGCGGACGGCCTGCCTGATCACACCTTTAAACATTAAACCCGGATGCGAGCGGGATTGCAACAACTCGTTACGAAAAAGCCAGCTGCAGAAATCTCCTTCCACCGGCCCGCAATCGGGGGGCGGGTATGCCAAACAACGCGCCGATATAGACCACGCATCACGCGTCACTTATCAGGCCATCGCCGAGAGGACACGGAGATGGGTATGTTCGGCCGTCGAAAACCGCCTACCAGAAACAGCCTCCGGACCATCATTTCAGTTAGTTTGTCATAGTAGTGGCGTTTGGTAAACAGACATAACAGGTTAAATTAGAATATTGAATTCATTATAAGCTACGCCGAATAATTAATATTCCCGTAATATGTTGTTATATGTTCATCACGTTAATAAACACCATCATTCACAGTTCTGTTCTACCAAATCATCTCTCATTATTCAGCGATTACTTTCACAACTGTAGAAAAATAAAGACACTCGTTCGTGAGAGAGGATGTATTTGGAAACAAATAAAGAATGGAGTGCGGAGTGCAGAGGTTCGGGCAGATATTCGTATCGACGTCCTGGGAGCCGATCAGGTGAGTATGGAGCAGCGCCGGAATGCAAGGGCGGAGGAAACGGGAAATCCCCGAGAAAACCCGCCAATCAGCTGCATCGTCCGGCACGATTCCCGCGTGCAAAACTTTCGGGAGTCACCCCCACCGGGAATCGAACCCGTGTTCGCCTTGGTGAGAGGCGAGCTCTCTAGCAGCTGCGCCCCCGCAGGCCCCGACAATGAAAGGGACAACTAATTTATTTGAAAAGTAATGTAGAAGCCTATATATAAACACCCCCCCCCCCCCCCGCTCCAGGAAAATAAACACGGCTCGCTACTTGCAGTCCCTCTTCATTCATCACTCGTTCGTTACATCCGCGTGTGGTACCAAGCATTAATTTATCAAGGATTCAATGACGGGGTCTCGAATTTGACTTTCAGTATAATAGTTGATATGAAATCAGTACATTTCAACATAGTAATATGCGTAAATACGAGATTACTCTTCATTATCCAAATTAATGTTTAAGCTTAAAGATAAACGGCCGGAACAGCACATAAAAATGTGTGTTTTAGTTGAACAACACGTTTATCTAAATACATCATGAGTTTGGTCATACGGTGAAAAGCTTGCCTCGCTTTTGGGAAGTCGTGAGTGCGATTCCAGCCTTATGCACTAAGAGTTTTGCTCGCCCGTTCCAGGCGAATACCAACAGTCTTTCAGTTTTTTCAAAACAACTTAATTGTTCATTTGTGTATATATTAGAACAATTGCCATTATTGGAGCTTCGATCACTTGCTTGGTACACCAAGGCTCGCCTCTCAGGGAGGAAAATTCGCACTGGCTAATTAACGATTCCTTGCCTTGCATCAAGGGTAAGCATACAGAGCTCGTGATTTAGCATTCATTGATTTCCACTAAAAATCTACCTATATATTATTTTTTTAAATAACAACACGAAATATGTATATATAACTATATACCGCAAGGTAAGGAGTGGGTAACTGAGAAGAAATGCAACGTAAGAAAAACTCATTTAGCTGAAATTTTGCCACAGAAATGCATTTCTAACGACACCGGCCCACATAGAAATATACAGTCATAGTTTAACTCCAATGTGTTTCTAAAGAAAAGTAAATGATGACATTTTAAGCACAGAAAGTAGAGGTTGGCTTTTCATAAGTTACCTAGGATAGTTGTTACAGTCGTTTGTATTACCGCTATTGTACCAAATTACAAGGATAAATTTAACATAATCATCAAGTACAATTTAAAAAGATTGACATAAATGAATACATTCAACTTACCAAGCTTCAGTAGGTTACACGATGTAATATTTCAACGTTTTAGAACACGAAAGATACAGAAGAACAGGTATATACGCCTGGTACCGTGTAGGCCAACCTCTGATTTGTAGAACTAACTAAGCCCAATTGAGCTAGTTGCCAAGAGCTTTCTCAAGTTCCGTGAAGACAATGAACAAACTGCTGCTATATCAAGAAAGGTTCTCATTTCTGTTTGATTCAGAGGTGGTGGAATTCTGCTTCCAACACTGCGTTAGATGGCATCTCGCACTGTAAAAAAAAATTCTGGTAAACTTCCTAAACTGTAATGGAAGTGTATGGGAATACAGTACATGGAAATAGTACTCGTATCAGGCTGAAAATGTGAGAATGTTTATCATCACTAACATACAAATCTGAGAACTTTCCTACGCATTTGACTCTCTCCTGGGCAATTGTAAAATCGTTACCGTGGATGTACGGGAAAATATTTCACCATTCGAACTTTGTCACTATACTTATGCACTGACATGGAGGATTTACAAATAATTTCTTAGAGTAAAGATTTGCTGGATAACTTTCAAATTATATGGACGAGGGGGGCCATGGCATGGCCAAAAACTTGGAAGATTATTCATACAACCATTATTTGGTGCCTCTAGGCGTGTGTGTGTGTGTGTGTGAATGGATGTATGTGAGCGCTATGTCTTGTTTGAAGAAACCTGTATCACCACTGAGAATAAGGTGCATGAATGGGTATGACACGTCTGAAATGATGATCACTGCTCACGCGTTTATTGACGTTTGAGAAGTCTTTATGCGTGCAAGCTAAACCCACCCCATGCTGAGATGAAATTGCCATTAGCCGTTCAGTCCTTTGTTGAAATGGGGGATCCGAGGATTCATCGAGTATTCTCCAAATAAAGGCTCTTACATCTTCCAGACTCGGCTTACAGCGCGACTCATCTGACTATAGGCTGTTCGCGATAAAGTGAGAACTTTTGAAATCAACCTTAGAAAAAAGTTACTGCACCTACCTGAATATATCTTAAAAGGTGCACTGAGTGGCATGCGTCCAGTGAAGTTGGTAACAATGGATGGAAAGTAGTTCAATATCTAACGTCGAATAAAAAGTGTTTGGTAACAATTTGTGACAGCTTAAATTATTTCTTTCGCTTCCTGCTTTTTTAATGCATCGATGTTTAAAATGAGCAGATTTGTAACATAATTAGTTTTCAAATAATTTCTCAGTTTCGCTTGGCCAACGCATGACTAGGGGATGAGGCCCATGGAAATGTTAATTTTACATAAGGCTGAAGAATACACAACTTACATACAATTATATTTTAAGCAGGGCTTTCAAAAGTGCTCAGTTTACCATGAACAGCCTATATGCTACATGGTTCCATTCGTTAAGGTCACTGCCTACAGGCTAGCATTTGAGAAATTTAAATAGAAATCTTATGTTAAGCAATTTCGCCTCACTGCGTTAACTTTAAAGATAGGCGTTTCAAACAAAATCAATTCTTGGCGAATTTTTTTGAAGTTCCCTAAAGCAGCGATGTTTCCATAACGTGCATAGCCTGTGTGCAAATAAACTTTTTAAATTTACTTTAAAAAAAAAAAAAAAAAAGACATACTGCCTATCGATATTGAAAATAAACGCTCGTAGGGAATTTCTCCTAAAAAAAGATTTCGCGAAGAATACATTTTGTTTGAAACGTCTCTCTTTAGAATAAACACACCGAGGCGAAATTTTCTTAACATTGTAATTATTACCCTTTCGCAGTTGCCAACCTTTGGGCAGTGCCTGTAAACCTTCAGTGGTAATGTTACCAACCCAGACGAGACACACACCTCTGTGAGCTGGAGTTCGCTTTGGCGGTCGGGTTGAACGAAGGCTTTGAATCCCGTATCATACAGAATACGCCGCATATTCCTCACACAAGTGTTTATCGAACCTCCAACACTATTTGCGATGTTATTTACTGCATAGATGAACGCCTGTTGCTCGGAGAGTACTGACAGCCGTCAATTTTGACGTTTATTCGGAATCATTTGACGGTCACACTGCGGAAGTACGTTAAAGGCCTTCACGATAAAGTGAGCACTTTAGAAATGAACCATAGAAAAAAAGTCACTCCTCCTACTTGCATATATTTTAATAGGCCCACTGAGTGACATTCGCCTAGTAAAGTTGGTAACGATGGATGGAAAGTAGTTCCACATCTTAACGTCGAATAAAATATTTTAGCCAACCATTTATGATGACTTAAAATTATTTATTTTGCTTTCTGTTTTTTTTTAATGCATCGAAGTGTAAAATGAGAAGATATGTACAGTATTTACTTTGTTTATAATTTCACAGTTTCATTTGACCGACGCATGAATAGTGATGAGGCCCAAGGTAATGTAAATTTTACGTAAGGAGGAGGAATACACAACGTGTATTCAAGTAGATCTTAAGCAGGGCTTTCAAAAGTGCTCATTTTACCGTGAACAGTCTACATATATTTTACCAGAATTCTTGTAGTTCAGGTGCATATCCTCGACATGGTGGGACATAAAATTCCAAACTTCGTTTCGTCGCATTCCTGAAATGATACAGTATGAGTGGAAACTTGCAAAATTCGCATTGTAATTTTAAGGACAGACTGAAATCCTGCGCTTTTGACCGAGTTCAACCATTGGCAAGAAATATGTTAAGCACGCCTCATAGAACTATTGAGCCAATGATTTAACTTCAGCGATAGAGTGACCTGTATCATTTAATGAAATCAAGCGCATGGGTGACGGTGATTGAAATGCAGCGCCAATGGAACCACGGATTGTGCTCACTTGATTATAAGGCAGTGGAATCTATCCCGTCACCGAAAGATAACGCGAAGTTTGCACGTCTATGAGTTATTTCATGAGGGCCAACAAAAGCTGAGTTCAAAGACTCTTAAAAGCATCTTGGTTCAGCTACTGCAGAAATATAAAAAGACTATTTTTTTAGCATTTACTCAAGTCAATATAAAGCTCTTTCGGATCTGCAGGCGATGTAACACTCCGTGTGTTGTTTATTGTATCATCAAATAATTGTACACATTAACGTCCGTTCTTTCATCACTCGAGGTATTTTAGTCGTGACAGTTTACATCACTGTCAGCATTTATGATTTCAACTTTTCCTGTTTTATTTGTATGAATCCGTACTTGCAATGACATCCTATAACACTTCGATTTTATTAATTACATGCATAGGCTTATAGCTAATCAAGAAGAAAATAATTCCAAAATATATAGAATACTTGAAAATAGATATAAATTGTGTAACAAGATTATGGGTATTTGAAACCGTACGTTTAAATGCTCATAAAAAAACAGGTAAGCGCTTTACTAATGAAATATTAAAAATTTGGTGTTTCGCTGTGTGGTAACTTTTTTTTTGTAGGAAGGGCTGTAAATAGCCGAGGTAAAATTACGCACGACCTGTAAACCTGTAACGATGTTGAAATCAGCCCCCGCTAGGCACGGCGCACTGCATCAGCTACCAAAAAAAAAAAGTTAAACACGATGTTATTTGCAAACTTGTGGTAATTCCAAAAGCCCAGTGCTTCCCTCGCCCCACTGTGGAGATTTGCACGCGGGCGGGAACATTAGAGAGATAAAGAGGGCCGAAGGCTGCGCCATCGACAAAGGAAATGGCGGAGGGGTGAAATAAAATTACACTCACGTGTCCTTTGATCAGCTTTGTGACGTACGCGTTCGCCATGTTGCAAATAGCGAGTTACTCTACCTTGTCTGCAAACTTTCTCTCGCGTTTCCAATTCCTGCTAAAGGCTGTTCACGATAAAGTGAGCATTTTTGAAATGAACCTTAGAAAAAAGTCACTCCTCCTACCTGCATATATTTTGACAAGGTGCACTAAGTGACATGCGCCCACTAAAGTTGGTAACGATGGATGGAAAGTAGTTCCATACCTTAACGTCGAATAAAAAGTGTTAGCTGACCATTTGTGTTAACTTAAATTATTTATTTCGCTTTCTACTTTTTTTAATGCACCGAAGTGCAAAAATGGGCAGATTAGTAAAATAATTACTTTTTTTTTATTTAACAATTTCACAGTTTCACTTGACCGACGCAAGAATAAAGCGATGAGGACAATGGCAATGTTAATTCTACATAAAGCGGAACAACACACACGTCGTGCATACACGTAGATCTTAAGCAGGGCGTTCAGAAGTGCTCATTTCACCGCGAACAGCCTATAATTGTGCACTGTGCACTCGAGTCAGTGACGTCACAAACAAATTACTTAAATTACAATCCCGTAAACTTGGAAACATTCAGCAGCAAGTCGGGCAAAACTAGAATGATTTATTTTTTCTATCATGAAAACCTAAGTTTATGCACCTCATTACGTGCTTACATGAACGTTCGCAATGTCACTTCCTGTCACTAGCAGGCACAACTGACTAATGAGGACTGACTGTAAATGTGCTAACTTCATACTGGCCGCTTCTGAGACGTTCTTTAAAACGCCTGCATTCTCCCTGAGAAAACTAATTATATGTCCACGATGCAACGAATGATTTACTCACTAAACCACATTTCTTAGATCTATACGTAACTATAAACCTATATGACATAAATTTTTTAAAATAAAATAAGTTTCCCGTCAAAGAAGAATAAAAATACGTCCAAAATCAAATTAATAATTATCGACTCTTCAATACAGACACAGTGGAAGTAAATTCCACTTTCCAGTTAATAATGATAGATGAAACTTCTCCAAGCGAACTGAAAATACCAATAATCTACTGTGCCACCCACATAGGTGAGAAGAGAGCAAGGGGTTAAATATTAGTGCACCCGTCCATTGATACTAAGACTAAATTAATGTCTATAAGATAGATAGGGAGTGGGTTGTATAATCAAAAGTTATATTTCCTGTTACAAGACTCCTGACGGGCCTATCTGAGTTAGTGAGGATGAAGGTCTTAGTAAAAACAAAGAAGAAAAATTGATTTTTAATTTATTCACACTATTGCAGTTTTTATTTTTCAGTGAGCGCGATATTTAACATATATTTCAACTATAACTAACGTCCTTTTTAATATCTCTGTTTCAACATAGTCAATAAACTCATACTCATCATTAACACACTTTCAGTCGATCTGTTGCCATCATTTGCGATGTCTCTCACTCTCACTAATCCAGTCCAATGGTCCAGCCTGACTGTCGCACTTTTCGCTGTGACGATGCTCGCAGTCACAGATTTTCCTCTCGCTGGTCACTTCTCTCGCCGCGCGCTTCTCTCCTCGCTCGTCGTCTATAGCTGTAACTCCAGCCACTCATCCGCTCAACAGCTCCCGGCACTATTTATACTCTGCTGGCCTTGACCTGGAAAGTTGTAAGCAGCCCGAGTCAAGCTGACAGAAACAAGAGCAGTAAACCACTGGAAAATTCTTCAGATGAACGCAGAAACTCAACACAACCAGGGTCAGCAGCATGCGCCGCAAAAAAGATTATCGTGTCGGCTTGCTCTTTGTAGCAGATCACATTCCATTGTGATTCGTCACCGCTATCATACAACTGATCTTTCCTACAACCGCACTCGCTCGCGCGAGACAAAACAGTGAGAGCGTAACAACATTTTTTTTATTCTCAGTGCGAAAATGCGTCGCATAAGTAACAGCTGCCACCAGTGTTTCACTGGCACCCTTTCAGCACTGTGGCATTTCACAAAAGGACTTCTGCTCGTGGGAGCAGGTTTTTTTTATTGCCAAATACTCAATGACAGCATTTTTTTCGGGCTTTATTCTCTGTATAATATCATATAAACTGTTCGAAGTGAGCAGCATAAACTAAAAATGACGTAGACTGAATTTAGTCTCCCACGCACATCCGCGCGACACAAACTCGCCCGCCGCCAGGACAGAACTATTAAAAATCACGAGGTCAAACAGTGAAGTGGATTCTTTTTAAATTTAGTTCTACAACAGACGGGTGAGTTTACAATAAAAAATTAGTCTTGGCTGTGTTGGGGACACGGCCGTTTCTTCCGCGTGAATACGTCTACGTTGACGCGCTCGGAAGCCTTGATGTTTATTTTACGATCACGGCACCACTTCACTCGATCACGTGGGGTTTTATGGATATACATGGAGTTTTACGGATATCACTGGATTGCTTTTGAGATGCTCTTTCCAACCGTATATGATTTATGTATTTCGACTTGGCTTTTTGAAGAGCATAGGCCGAAATTGTGTTAAGTTTTCTTAATTAAACGCATACAATTTCACCATAACCACGCCACAAAAATATTTTTATACAAGCGATCGATTGATCTTGACGAGAGCTGACGATTGAAACCTAAACGAGCGTCGTAGTTTCTCCTAGTCAAAAGTTATACTACGTGGAAGTAATGAGACGCGGCAAAACGAACTCAAAATTTCTCTCCCCTCTCCCCCGCCTCCAAATCAGGCCGCGCGCGATGCTTCGCAGTCCTCACTCAACGTAACATATTCTTTGAACCTTTGGAAATCGAATGGTGTAATTTAATTTTGAATTTAGACGATAAATTCGGAGCTGCAATGCCAAACTGCATCCCCCGATTTTGCTATCATCGAATTTTCTGGATTGCCACCCGCATGACTTGAATAGACTCTAGCTTCATTTAAGCTTGGCCAGAGAAAGCGTATTAACATCTCAATGCACATCTTCATATAAACAGTGCTCTGGCCTTGAATACAACCCGTTTTATTGTTCTGATAGCGTTTATGGCACAAAAAAAATGCATTTTTAGGACTCGGAAATTAGTTCTGAGCAGTTTAGGGCCGCGGTGGCACCGCGGCTAGAGCGTTGGCTTCCCAGTGCAGCGAACCGTGTTCGATTCCCGGCGGGGACACTATCGGATTTCCGCTAGTGGGAATCGTTCTTGACGATGCCTCTCGAGGATCTCCAGTTTCTCCAGCCTTTGCATTCCGGCGCTGTTCCATACTCACCTCGATGTACAGCTGGCGGTTGTTTACTCAATTCTTCCTCACAACGACCCGTTTTGTTGAACTCTTAGAAGATACCTGAAATGAATCTGATGTGCATAGCTGCTGTGAACATTTTTTTCCCATGAGATCTTATGAATGCACCAGAGAATCGAAGACGTCATTGTAAAACCAATGCCATTTTCAACCATCCACCCCGCTCGCAATCCGTGTAAAGTTATCTCACTAAAATTGTCTATATCCACAATATTTCCTTACTATAACACTGAGTTTTTCGCGTTAAAAAAACATGATAATAATAATTTATATAAACAACAAAGGGCTACAAACCTAAAAAAAAAAATTCTTACACACTCTAAATGTATTGCTTAAGTGCTGGCAAGTCGTATGAAATAACCCTTAACTATACGTCACTGCGCCAGCAGTACAATTTCGCTCGTTAGAAAATAAAGCAATAATTTATTGTGTAGCAGCAACACAAAACCAAAGGTATTTGCGTTCCGGACAAATAATCCGCTTGTACTATTCAATATTGAACAATGGGAAGCCTTTGATGGAGGACACAGAACGTTCCCGTTTTCTATGTTTCGAGATAAATGGGATTCATAGGGAACTTCATTATCCCACTAACGGCTTTTGCGCAAAAATCCTTATCGGGGGTGCTCGTACACTATATTGTTATACTATCAGTCTTGTCTAAAATTAGCTATCAGACAAGGATGCATAATTCTCGCAGAACTACAAATGACCACTATTCTGGATATTTGGAAGTATTTAACGCTGTTTCAAACGCATTTGCTCACTGTAAGGAAACTAAAACCCTTAGGCTAAGCTTTTCTAAGAATTTAACAAATTTTGTTCGGCCTGAGCTTTGTTTGAGTGTCAACGAGATAATTTATTTGTGCTAAACTCGTACCTTACGCAGTGAAATTCTACCATTGCAATCTAAGACGTTTGTGGTAATTTTCTAAAGGCGCAGTTCACAACACAAACTAGCCATGCTTACCAATACTCAACCTTTTTCGGGTCTCAAGACCCCGCTGTTAACAGCCGCCCAAATCTCTTCACTCACTCAACCTTCTCTTAACTGCGGTGCTCAGAGTGAGTGAAGAGATTCAGGCGGCTCTTAACACAAGGTCTTGAGAGCCGATACTGTGGTGCCTAGGCCATAATTTCTCATTGATTCGAAGCATGGCACTCGGTAAACGATGTACACAGGACGGCTTCTGCGGAACTATATTCTTCGAGTCAACTGGGCGCGATGGTCTAAGTAATAGAAAGACAGACGGGGACGTGCTACAAACACCAACAATGCTTCATATAACGTTCGAATAACGTACACGTAATTAAGGCGGTATCAAAGTAACTACATATATTACTCCTTTGTTAGCCTCGAAATTTAGTAATAAAACATGTATCCTTGGCAGTTACGAGGTCATTAAAAAATATTCAATCTTCCAAGTTGTTCTGGTCAGCAATTGTTGAAGGCCTATGAAAAGTTAGCCTTTGCCAACCAGTTTTGATGAAATACAATTTATTGTAAATTTCTTTCCAGACGAAGTTGAGCAAATATAGCAATTACAGGCTGTTCACGTGAGACAACTGCATCTAAAACAACGTGATTTTGTTGCCTTCTGTTCGCCCCTGTTCAACCCGACCAACACGACAACGTCCGAAGTTCATTTGCTGCCGCACGGAAAATTCCTGGAAGTTTGAAAAATGAAAATTTATATATTGGACTTGGTGGAATTAACCTAAAATTACATATTTGCAAACCTGCTTGCTGAATGCTGACTCTGGTGTGGCCCGGTGCGGCTGGAAACACGTTTTCCACGGCACTTTCTAATAATGAATTCACGCTCTGCGCGGCGCAACAGGTGTGATCTTGGCTACGTTAACAACTGGGGCTGTAGTACCAGCTTCCTCATACGGGGGACCGTGGAGCGCTAGCGTTCCGCCTCCACCCGCTGGCGGGTGTGACGTCACGTGGGCCATTCTAATGAAGATCCTTCTAAGGCCTAAATAACTTTAGAACATCCTGCTACCAAGTAAAACCTATTTTGTTGTCTCTTTACTTGGGCAAATACGCCCCCATTGGTGGATTCATTTAAAGGAGAATAATAATGCTTTGTTATTGGGGAATGATTTTTGTGTTCACCCCTCTAACAAGATATTGGGTTGTTTTTGAATATATTTACTGTATGCAAATGCTCGGTCGAGGTCAGACGTTAGGCCTCGAGGGAGCATCCATCTATATAAGTTATGTAACGGTAAATATACCCCAAATAAATGTTATGCTCTTCAAGCAAGAATAGGCCATGACGTCAATTTGACGTAAGGATAGATGCCTGACAGGGCATAATTTTTCAAAGTACTAATGATTTTGTAAATATTGGTTGTGATTGAAATATGACAAGAAAACGACTTACAGTTTTAGAATATTTTCTAAGCAGTCGTTTTTGAGCAGGGACCTGATTTATTTTTCAAACCGGGAATCTTCCTCGGAAGTTAAGGCTCGCCATTCGTGAGCAGTTGCTTTTTGTCAGTGGAACGCGAGGATAATTCCAAAACTATGTTTTGTGAGGTATAAAATTGAAAGGAAGGCATGTACACCCAGCCTGGAGGTAATATTTCTAAAAATGTTTTTCATTTTGCCATATAGTATACTGAAAATGTGAGATATATGGCAAAATTAATTGTGAGGCCAAATGTTAAAGTTTATTGCACGATGGAATGGCATTTTAAATGAATGGTTTTATTGCCCGAATCATGTACTGGTAGCCAAAAGAAATTCAAAGTCATGGTATTTTTATAATGCGATTTTGGGTGATCGGTTAGCCAGGAAAAAATAAAGTATTGCCAAATTAAAAATATAACACGTGTTTTCCATGCTGGAATTTCACCTGTAAAAAGGGAGTTTATTTAGCTTGGCCTTTGGCTGATCTGTTATCCAGAAGTTAAATATTGTCAAGACAAAAATCTTAGACTTTTAAAATGGTTTTATTAGAATTATGTTTTGCGTGGTTTTAACCAGGAAAAGTATACTGGTTGGTTTTTCTGAAACGAAATGTACCTTAATTTCCTTGTAAAATGGATAGTATTCAATTATAGCTGCATGTAGCAGAAAATACTGAGGGCAATTTTCTAGTATATTTGTAAAGATATTTATATACACATACCAAATATTGTATTTCCTCTTTAAAGAGATTTATTTGCATTGGAGTTGTTTTTTTTTCTTTCAATTAACGTGTTGTTTGTTGAAACAAAAGAAAATAATAAAAATAATAAAATACAAGTTTCCTGCGTACTTCATGGGTATTTATACTATTTTGATAATTTCACATAATAATACTCCTGCTCTGCTCAATTAATTTCACTTTGCTGGCATTTTGTGCCACTGTTTTGGTGTTCAGAACTTTCTGGGACTGGGGTAATTTCCAGCTTTGCTACGTCCTTAATATCAAGGGCTTAGCAAGGGTCTGACACGGTAAAGTTTCCATTTAATCGTCACAGCACTCTGTTTGAAGGTGTAAATTATATTTAATGCTACGAAGAGAGTGCACTCATATGTACAATTCGTTTTAACAATCCTAACGGTATCAGTCAAACGAAAAACAAATAGTATGAGCAAACAATTTCAAACAATACGATTTCGCAGGGATAGTATGACACATATATTTTCCTCTAACGATTACAACTTGGTGTCGTAGCTCAAGCGGTTCCACTGTTCTCGTAGCTTAGGGGTAGGGTGACCGATCTGTAATCGGAAGGTCGCGGGTTCGCGCCCCGGTGCCCGCGACATGGCGGATGCGCAGTGCGATTGTCGTACTGGGAATTCGTCAACAAGTCGGTCTCACTAGAGTTTCGTCAACGTCAAAAATGTCACAACAACGTCAAAGGAAGGTTTAAAAAAAAAAAAAAAGGCGAGGAATCGGCCTACAAGTGCGCAAGTTCTATCCCGACCACCTGAAACTTTCTATTTTTTTTTACTTTTTTAAATTACGATAAATTGCATAATATAAATAGTAAACTATCGTAGATATGTTTATTTCATGTAATTATTTGCCTACATTCAATAAAAGGAATATTTAATTCGCCACTGCAGTCAGCCGTCATTTATTCAATCAGTGAAATTGTTTCACGTCACTAATTCAATCAGTGAAATTTTTCACCGAAACAATCAGAGGTTTTCCACTGATTCCAAGTGGAGCCATTTTCACTGATTATAGTAGTTAAATTTCCCTGCGAATCAGTGGTTTCCCACTGATTCGAATTTAGAGTGTAGTTGTCAGTCGGCAATGAAATCACGAATAGCGCTCAAGTCGGTATAGAGTAGTGAGATCAAGCATTTCAACAAATAAGAACGCGAATTTTGCAAGTCTCTACCTATAAAAGTAGTGTTTTATAGGTTCTATCCGATAGGTATCGCAGGTACGTTTCCTGGAAGTTAACCATATTTACGTACTGTATCTCCCACGCACCAGAAGAATACTTCGTCGCCGCATTTCCAGAGACATCAACGCCATATGTGTGGCTACAACCACGTTGACACTTTTTGGTTGAACTGAAGGCGTGACTGAATATTATACTACGTACGACCTGGCTTTGAAGTTCGGCAACAAATCGGACATCAAAGTGTTGCATGTATGTTTCTATGGCGCGACTGAACCACCTATGCTCTGCTACGCCCAAATGGCACTGAGTCCACGATCAACGTAACACACATATGGCAAAGTTCCGTGCGGCAGAGTCTAGAAAAGAAATTCGTTCCAGCGAAGTGATCACTAGTCGAGCAGACGGAGAGCTAAAAAGCGTAGCTTTATACAAAGTCACGACACAAAACGCAAAGGTTTATGCTTATAATTTATGAATACAAACTATTTCGGCGTCCAAGAAATAAGTCCATTCGTCCTTAGTCTTCCTGGGCGTAGTCGAACCATACAGTAGAGTGAATTATGGTGTTACTAGTTAAATAATTTCAGTCATATTATAAGGTGATTGAAGTCACCTACGCCCACATACACTTGTTGAGGTGGCTTAACCTGACCTAACTTCAAAAACCTAACCTAATATGATATTGCCAATTGGAA
Source organism: Dryococelus australis (assembly GCA_029891345.1). NCBI lineage: Eukaryota > Metazoa > Arthropoda > Insecta > Phasmatodea > Phasmatidae > Dryococelus > Dryococelus australis. The sequence goes on from CM057003.1 coordinate 42,892,856, forward strand.
TGACCCATAAAACTAAAGAAAATGCAATATTCATAAACTAACTTAACCTAACCTAACATAACCCAACCTGACTAACTTTTCTTAAAGTTGCATATTCACGGTCATAAATTATTTTATTTATTGCACCATGAATTTGGAAACTAAATGTGTAAGAATTTCGAAAGCTTAATAGTTATGAATTTTTTAAGTTTCGAGGTGAGCGACATAACCTCAACATGCGACAGAAAGAGCACACATATAAAATGGCGAGGTGGTTTATTTTATATGGGCGTAGTCATTCTCTGCTAGGCTTCTCGATGCTCTGGGAACGGACCTTGTGTCTGATTGGCTACTGCATGCTGTGAAAGGTTCCCTATTGGCCAGGCTCTCCGGATGGTAAGCACTGGTTTGGCGAACGGCGTTCCAACTTTTCACAGGCCAGTACGCCAGTTTGTTGGTGGCTGCAGCGGGTATGGAGAGATTTATGCGGCTCTTAACAGCGAGATGTTGAGAGCCGATGAGGGTGAAGCGAGGTGAGTATGTAGCTGCACCGTAATGAAAGGGTGGGGTAAATGGGAGATCCCCGAAAGTAGTACGGGCTGGATGGTTTCATTTCATTTTTGATCAATCGGATTAAACCTTTGACATCAAATTGATCGAAAGGGTTAATCCTTAATGCGATTTTAATCCGAGCAAAAAATTTGTTAATCCGATTTCAATCCGATCAAAAATTGTTAATCATATCTTAATAGGATGAAAAAAAATTGCGTTAATCCTTAATCCAAATTTAATATTATCGATTCTATTTATTATTTTTGTTGTATTTTCATCGGATAAAATGGTATGTCACTTTGATGAATCCAATAAATTGAATTGAATTAATCAATTAAAAATTGTTGTGTGATAAGTGTATAGTTATACTATCTTTTTCTTTCTTTTTGAGTGGGGCGTGGGGAGGGGTTGTGGTACGTTCTCACCCTTGGAGCTCTGGCACTCGGATGAGGTGTGACATTTTGGGGACAGGGTATATATGAGTTAAGTTTTGTGCAAGAGTCCCCTACGTGTTAGTTTTTTTTAGGTTGGTAGTGATATTGCTCATAGATGGTGGTGGGAGATAAGGGATTTTTTGGTAACAAAACGGAAAGAGAAAACATTATGTATAGTTAACACACAAGAGAAATTTCTGAGTCTTTAAACGAAATTTATTTCTACGTGTGAATAACCTGGTGTCGAAAAGTGCTTAACTATCACAATTACGTGAGTCTTCAGTATGAAATTAATTAACGAATCAAAAATGTCGCATTAAATTAAACTGCAGTCTTCTTAATCACAATAACAAGGTATTAAAAAAATTATCCTACTTGATGCCTCTCGCACGTACCTGACATGATTTTAAAACACGTCTGTTTGGTCGGGAGATGGCTGAATCAATGACTGCAGTGAATGACGTGCGCCAACTTATGAGCTGTTAGATATGTGGAGTGCGTCTGACAGGCGAATAAGGATACAGCTACTTGGAAAGAGATGTGAATACTATTAATGTTTCAAATGGATAAAAATTATTTTTACAATGCACGTAATAATATATAAATTACACTAGTTGAATTAAAAAACACGTAACGAGAATCGCGGATAACAGTCAGTGATTATAATATGCATCCATTCACTCGGGAGGTCACTGCAGCACTGAATTGGATATAGCACTTACGTCAACTTATAAGCTGTGTTGAGAGCAAACATAACCTCCGTCGGCCTACATTTGATTATGGGCTGAGGTGAAAAACTCAGAAATTTTGATGAAAATACAAAACGAATGTTTCCGAATAAATTAAACGGCTAAAGAACACAAGCACATGACAATCATTAAACTAATTTTAAAAAAACATGTAATGAAATCGCTCCAGGAGCTCCCTCAAAACACATTCGTCCGACTCGGAAGCTGGTGAATGAATAAGTAGAGCTTACGTCGAGAGCCTGACTATATACGTGGAGCAGGGCTGAGTTTAAATTTACGACAAAAACTCTGAATACACTATTCGTCCCACGACAGAAAACGAAACGATAATTAATTTTTTTTAACTTACCCTGATTTTTAACGAAAGTTTCACTATTGCAAGAATAAGAAAAAGTATTCACTTTTAACACAATTTTTTTTTTCTGTCGAAGCACAAGGATACTCTGATGGCTTAATCCCACGACACTTTATAGAAATGTACTATATATTATTATTTAAAGTAATGGACGTACTATACATTTTCCCATAAGTCTGTGAAATTCACGGCACTAATTAGTGAAACGATAGTTGAAAATGCTAGCAAGTTTCGTCGACAAAACTCAGAAACGGGGTTTACACGATAAACGCACTATATAGGTGCAACACACAAGAATTATTTTTTCGCGATAAATTAAAAGTTATAAAAATGTTTTTATATAAAAACTATAATCGCGGCTAACACTCAGGCGTATGATATACCTACACTCTCCGAAGCCCGCTGATCGCCATGCCCGGTGAATAGATGGTTCAGTGAGTGGAGTGAACGATGTATACGTGTATCCTGGACAAGTGTCTGCGAAGAACTAAGATGGCACCAACCTGTGAGAACTATTCACGTCGGTGTTACCCTCCCCCCACCCCTAGTCCACAAGATGACTGTGTGCGAAAAGACAGTTTACATCCAAGGCAACGCAGCCCTCTCCACTTCCAACTCAGACTTCGTTTTCTGCTTGCTGAAGGGCTGATCTGTCCAAGGTCACGCACCCTCGCTGTCGATCCAGCACCGCAAAAACGTGTTTAGCGCCAACCACCCCTCCGCTTACACCAGCCCAGAATGTGTTTCCGGAGGACTGCCCCCTTCCAACGCCACGCTTCACAAAACCTGACCATGTCCCCCTCAAGGTCAGAATGTGTTTTCGGATGACTGCCCTGTCCACGGAGGGCGCTGCACAACTCCCGCTATCGATCCAAGGCCACACACCTCCTCCCTTCACCGCAAAACACGTTTTTCGGATATCTCGAGAACTGGCTGGTCTACGCAGCCCCGGCCCCATCCCTTCACCACCACCAAAGAGTGCGCATTTTCCAACACGAGAGCTGCCTCGGCCAGGAATGCAGGCTTGCCTAAAGGCCAAAGCGCGTATTTTGTGCAAAACATCGGAAAGATTCCATCCCTTGGGCAGTGTATTTCGAACTGACTTGGATTAATCAGAAGTGAAATGAAACCATCCAGCCCCTACTACTCCCGAGAAAACCCGCCAAACAGCTACATCGTCTAGCACGATTCCCACGTCCGAAAATCCGGGAGCGACCCCGCCGGGAATCGAACCCTGGTTCGCTTAGGTGGAACGCGAGTTGTTTAACCACGATACCACCGCGGCCCCTGGTGAGGCTGTAGTTCGCGGTATAAGCGGCGGTTTCTCCTCTGTATTATAAAGTATTCTATGGCCGAGCAGCGTAACAGGGCGACGTAACCGAGCGACGGGACTGATGAGTTCACGGGCCAACGATCAAAGCAACGCAGCTACGCTACAGGAAAGGCGAGGAAAACGTGAAAAGAAAATCTCAGTCAATATCTCATTGTCTACCCTTCCTCTGACTCCTTCTGTACATTGTACGTACCTTCAAGTTCTCTAAAAAAAATTAATAAGCTAAAACAGCACCGCAGAAATTGCACTCCAGTACGAGAAAAAAAAATTGCGTCGAAATTTGCCATTTCACAACGGAAAATGTTAATATCGTTTTCTTCGACGAATGAGTTTAAGGTGCCCTTTTCATTATCTGCCACCTACTCAACTTCTCAAAAATAATTGGCTTCTGAGACACAAAGGAGAGACGGGAAATATTGCGAACGGTAGCGTGTTTTTTGAAACGTTCCAGAGGCTGCGTAATCTCCGACGAAAATCCGAATATCACGGATAAATCATAAAAACTCTATCCGAGCATTGGATGTAAGATATTAAAATATAATAATGAAATATTTTCTACATAATCATAACTCTATTAAAAAGTTTACATATTTATTTTTAGTTTCGCAGCCTACAAATTATTTTATATCTGGGAAAATTATTTAACCAGAGAAGAAAATATAGAATCTATCTGGAACTGAGAAAATATTTAATTTATTGTCACCTATATGCCACAACAATATACTCCTTAATCTTAACTTGAAGATGCGCCCTCATATTACACGATTGCATTACGAACCACCCATGATCATATAAGATTTAGTTGATTGCTAGTACTGAACAAAAGAAAACTACATGAGGTGTGACGACCCAAGCAATGAAGCATTTGCACGAGGGAAGAAAAAAGACATAAATAGACATAGCGGAAAAGGTGAGACGAAAAGGTAGGCCACAATGACGCCCTAAAGTAATCGTCAACATCCGTCACGTTACCAACAAGCCAAAAATCCGGACAATAATTTGTCTGGGATCGAACCCGAACGGTAGCAACGATAGGTCGGTGCCCTAACAGCACAGTCACTGAAACTCGTAGGTTGGTTATTAACACACAGTGTTTATTGTATAGTTTTCTTTGTTAGACAACGCAATATATTCTCTGTGCGTCTATTCACGTCATTCAATATATTCTAAGACGTTCCTGAAGATGTTAATACTCGGTTATTAATCGCCCATTAAAATCGCCTTTGTAGTCTTGCTATAATATGACAAAGAAATTAAAGTCGTCTCTACGTGTACGACTGATGCAAATTATGCTGCATGACGCTGAATAATAAAATGAATAGTTGTTTGTATAGTTAGGAAGGTATACATTTATTTAAGTTGGTGTGTTATTTAAATTGGATCTGAAAAATATGATGAAATATTGCGATGCGCGCGTAAGAGTATTTGCCAGACGCCGGCGCCTTTCTCCTTGCTCTCTGACAACCAACTCGCGTGTACTGCGCCTTAGAGGATACATACATGGGACGAGCACGTATGAACAAGAGACACGAAAGCAATGAACCCTTTGATAATTTAAAACATGAAAACACTCACAACACAAGGCACATGAGATTTCATACCCTTTGTATAAATGCAACACCAATAAAATATGCTAATTACTGACGACGATACATTGACATAACACATATTAAACTGGAAATATTACGTTCATTAAAACGACATCTGCAATCAAAGAAATTTTTACTCTAACTGAGTCAGGCAAATTTGAATTTTAAAATCTATTTAACTATCACCTCTTTTGTGAACCATATTACATTTCAATTTACGAGACCAAATTACTGATACTGGAGTATCTGACTTCAATAAAACAAAATTATCAGAGTCTCAAATTAAGATGCCGGAAATGCTAACCTACGCCTCGGCTAGCGTGCATGTAATAATTTAAATTCTCAGACCTCTGGAAACTTCAAAATAAAATAGTGGTAATAGGTTCCAGAAATAATTTAACTCTTGATGAGAAACAGAAAAATTCATTGATGACGAGATGGTAGCATAAGTATTTATGAATATTCATACTTCCCAAGTGGAGTCGGCACCGTCGGTTGAATAAAAGCCCACTCAAAATCTAAACTCTGGCGTTTCAGGACTCTTCCTTGTCCACACACATTCTAGAACTTTGAGGTGCCTCTCAACACCTCTCCTAAGCTTACTCTGGGCAGTCTTGGCAGAAATTTACTGAAAAATCACCATACAAAAATTACGGTGAACTGCCTTCCATCATGTCTGAGTTGAGAGTCCCGGGGTTCACACACGAAGACAATGACCCGGAAAAATATATTTTACAACATAATATCATGTTATGACAAACTTAGTTCAAAAATAGTAAAAGCTAATTTCTCTGAAGTGCAAAATAAACTTACATTCATACCGTTGGTCTAATTAGCAAACCTCGTAATCCCACTTTCTTCCAAAACCTACTTTTTAACATTAGGTTCTACTAAATTATGTCCTCTAGGCCTGTTTCAAAGCTCATAGCCAAGGACTGTCCCTATGGGCTGCAATTTTAATTTTAGAAAACATTGTAACTCAGTTGTAGAAAAATTTAATATTGGCAATACACATAACTCCATAGAGTTGGAATGTTGTTCTTGGAGTGTGTACATGAAAGACTGTTTAAAAACAGAGTTTGGAATATTTATAGGACTTGTGTTTCGGCACATTGTGAAGCCATGGTTGCTGGATTGGTTAAGTGCTAGTGTAAAAATAACTTCAATGAATTTAACGGAGGAGCTATTTTGTAATTTCGTATTCATATAAAGGAAATAAATTAAGAGAAGGTGGAAAATAGCAGCTTGATATAACGAGGAAATAATGCAAAAGTAAACCTCGTTGCAATTGTAAAAGAAGGAATAAGAGTTCTTTACAGTGCTGAAAGAGAACAGATTTCAAAGGAATTCTGGTCGTTGGAATGGGTAGAGAAGAAACACTTCGTTAGGTTCTCCTACTGAGGAGACAGCTATACAAAGAGCTAGAGATAGGACAAACGAAGATTAAACAACTGGAAAATGTCATGCAGATATTACTTAAAGACATTGAATGGTAAAATACGGGTTTCTAAAACCATGTTTTTAAATACTCTGTGCATTGGGGAATCGACTACACTGAACCTTCAAAACGAAGAAACTCAAACAAATTCAGATGACCTTGATGAGGAGATGACAGAAACTCTTGGTGAGGAGAGAAGAGGAAGATATTGAATTCCAAGTGAACTGAAGAAAGGGCGGTGCATAAGAAAAGGAGTTCAACCTCTGTCTTCATGTACATTCATGCGAGTTTTTGAGGATAACAATCTGAGTCAATTCAAACCCAAAAAAGATGAGTTCACCACATGTACAGACTGTAATACAGGTCACATTAATGAAGAAAGCTATAAGCATCATCAGCAAAAGAAGATAGAAGCAAGACTGGAGAACCAACGAAGAGCATGTTTATACCATGGGTCTGCAGTCAGTATTATTGTGCCCAAAATCAAATGTTTCTAGTTTATACTATAAAATAAAATTACAAAATCATCAGTACACAATTTTACTGCATTCGATCTGAAAGCTAAGGAGGGCATCTGTTGTTTGGGGAATGAGACTGAGGGGGGACTAAATGCAAATGAATTTGCAATCATCATCTGCAGATTCATCTTGTCGCAACTACCCAAGAGAAATAATGCCGACAAATTAATACTGTACAGTAACAGTTACTGCTACCAGAACAGAAAAGCAACTCTTTCCAATGCACTTTTGCAGCTATCAGAACAAAAGTTTTTAGAGGTAGGAAACACAGAGACGGATGTCGATTCCATGCACTCGAAGATAGAAAATCAGCTGGAAAAAAAAATGTTTTAGCACATTACATAGCAATTTGCAGGGAAGCATGCAGAAACCCTCGTCCTTATGAAGTTCACTATTTGTCTCGCAACTTCTTCAAAAACTTAGATGATGCCCTAATGTATAGCTATATTAGGCCAGGCAGAACAGCGGGGGATCCATGTGTTAACGACATCAGAGCCTTGAAATACACTCTAGATCGAATCATTTCTTACAATTTGTTTTTCACAGAAGAATGGAAGACCTTTCCTGTTCGCACGAAGAACTGCGCCGCTGAATAGTTTGGTAGTTTCCCAGCATTGTATAAAGAAAAATTGAAGATAAAAATATACGAACATTTCCAGTCCCTAAAAAAATAAACATTGAATCAGACTATCATTAATTCTATGACAGCCTTCATTTTAAACTTTAAAATTTATTTTCTGCAGTCTGTCACGTGCCTGCGTATTTGTTGTAAGATCAGCCACAGTGATGCTGCCTGATTTGTCAGTAAGATCTAGTTTTGCATAAGATTAGTACAAGTTTGTAATGCTCTTTCATACGATATCATAAGTACCTAAAGTAAACTTACTATTAATGTTCGACATACCGTCTTGTTGGTATTTACTACGATAATCATTAATAATGCATCTATATTTAACAATTTACGTAATGCGACTGAAAAAAAACATGAGCAATAATCAAACCACTTATCTCCATTTAGTGTGGAATTTGGTTTGTTAAACCTCGTGACTCATCTAACCATTGTAAAATACTTAAACAGTGACAAAATAAGTGTATTGGTAATGCACAGTAAGAAATAGTTCTTCTGCAAAATATTATTACACTGCGTGCGCACAAAGGCGCTGCGTTGAACCTCTGGTGTAATTTTCTAAGCTTTGCTTATATGAGACGGCGGAATATCCTGGAAGTAGAACTTTACGCTAATACTAGAAAATTCACTGATTCTCAAATCATTCTGTGCCCCTCGAACATAAACAGACTAGCTCCCTCTGGGGGGAGTGGCACATTTTGGTAACCCCTGAAGTAGTGAGAGTGGATGTTGGCTTGTTCCAGAGCACACCAACGGAGAGCTTAGAGAAGGCTTCGTGTGTACCTACCCAGGGCGCCTGGAAGCAGTGGCGGGCCGGCTTTTCAATGACGAAGGAGGGTAGCCTGTCAGGTGCAGACTCGTTGAACTCCCGTCGAGGGTAATGAGCATTTCCTACCACCGGTTATCAGGGGTTTCGTCGAACGAGGGAAGGAGGCTGCTCACTCCGGATAGCCGCGGGTTTGACGGGGGTGAAAAGGAGGGTTGTAATCACTGCAGGAGAAAGGTGAGGGGGTGGGCCGGGAGCTGGGGTGTCTTTTCCTAGGCGCGGTGGCGGGACCGCTTTGTTTACCCGTCGCCATGGAGACCACGACGCGAACTCTGCTCTGTTTTCCTTTCCACGCAGTTCTCGATTTTCCTTCCAACTCATTCATTTCGCCTTCGCCGTACTCGGAGGTGCGATTCTCATATGCATGCCTCGAGTAGGCGGTAGGCGTCAGTAGTACGCCGTGCTCCCGCCTGTGAGCCTGCCCGTCGGATTCCCGAATACGAATGAAAAGCCACAGGCGGGAGTTCGCCGATCACGCCTAAACATCATCAATTTCTAGGCACCCGAGAAGGGAAACTATGTTCGCTGGCCAATCAGAAAGCAATTTTGGGGCAAGTGACTAAATAGAACGTGTTCTAAATTTCTGCTGTACCAACAGAGTTGCGACAGGCAAAATGGCGGTCACCCGAGTAGTAACAACTTCGAGTCGTATATATCCGTTTACGAAAAAATTACTGGTTCTGCAAAACGTATTTACGTACAAAATGAAAGTTAGTGTACGTGTGAGTAACGGGAAATGTTTCAATTTACTCGCACGGTCATAATAAAACAATAAACACAACTTTAAAAATTGCGTGATAACTATGGACTTTTGATAGGTCCTATGTATATAATATTTTACACGACTATATTGCAGGTTGTGTCTGTAGCTAAAGTGGTTTGATGGGCGAGGTCACACTACGTTATTTTAGGTTTTAGAGTCCAAATCTCCGTTGTATAACGAAATTTTTTAGTTATTTTATGTGATATATTAATTCTGTGTATAATATAACTTATTGTCAGAAAACGGTTATTTCTAGAATACCTTTGTCTAAAAGTAATAATACTAGCAGATAATACAAAGCAAAGCTAAATCAAATAACCACAGGCAGACGATTTGACTGTGCAGTTAAAACGCCGTAGAGTTTTGTTTGTCAAATTTTACAAGGATCATCCTAGAAAGCGGAGTTTTAACTTCAGCGTTTCAGTGTTTGACATCGAAATACATATAAAATATTCTACTAAAATCAAGAAAGCAAATTTTTTTCTAGATACAGGCGCCAACTAAGGTCATGTTAAGGTTTTGTAATTTTTGTATTTTTTTATATAATATATGTAATTTTGTAAATTTTCTTAGAAGTTACACCATTAATGGCCATTCAAAAGAAAAAATATAAAACACAATTATAATAATTATTTCTTGCCCTGTGTACAAAAAGTGAGAGCATTGGAAATCGCCTTATTAAGATCTTAGGTGCCAAATAAGGCCAATAGGTGGTACCTAATAAGGTATTGCACTAAACTTGTAATCATTGACTGATAACCTGTATTTATTAGTATTAAAATATATTTAAGATGATCAAGATGATACAAATTATATCGAAATTAAGTGTAACACTTAAATCTAAATCAATTTGAGTTAACAAAATAACCTGGTAGTGTAAAGTCTAAAACTTAAAACTATTAGCCTTATGTAATGACAATAAGTAAAGGTTCTAATCAACAATAATATGCTAGATAATTGGTATTTCCACTATCCTGTCAACAATGACTTAACAGTTTAATTAAATAGCAAATTTTGAAGTTATAAAAACCAAAACATAAAACTTTATTCTCATGCAGGCGAAAGTTAAGTTTTAAGTTGGTTCCATGCAAAGAACATGCTTATTTACTAAATATTAAGTTCAAGTATTAAGAAAACTTGATCTTCATTACGGAATAATGAATGAAATGAACTTTCCTCAAGGGCATTTTTACAGTAAGTTACTTTAATCATCGCAAGTAGAGCAAATAAAAGGGTCGCTATCATTTTTATCAAGGCCAACACACTCTTCGTGATAATGCACTTCACATGCTGAACACAGTCTCGTGTCAATTACTTAATGCTCCTTGCATATGTGGCATGGCCAATCGTCCTTCGCACGGACGATATTGCCGTATCCCACTAGTTCCAGGCTGAGGAGATGTGCGATTCGTGTTTGTTTGGCTCTCAGAAGATCCACTTCGTTTTATCACCTTCCTTGGTTCATTTCTCTTCTTCGAAAATTTCCCTAGGAGCTGTTGGTCGTTTCATTCGAAACAAAGATTTTCCAACGCTTTGGGCTCGATAATTTATTGCAGGACGCCTTTGTGCCTTTGTTCCTTTATGCAAGTTTGATGTCGAAAGTAAATCTTGAAATATTACTTCAAGGTTTCGAGAACTGTTCAATATTTTGCGATCACATGGTTCGCTGTCAGACCTCCCACTGCTTGAATTTGTAGCTTCAACGATTTCCTCAATACCCATGGGTACTTCGCGTTCGGTATATTTAGGTTTGGATGGCGCAAATGCAGCACCAGGGAGGATGCTACAATGGTAAGGGTAGATCCCAATCCCTCTAAATCTAGCGATTAAATTGGCAGGAGTCATTGATTTCACCCATACTTTGAAATAAACCAATAATCTAAATGTTACGCCGTTTCTGGTTCTATAGCCAAGTGAGGTCCAAAAATGAAGAGTTTCTTTATCCCAATACTCCTAAAAATGACAGAACACAGATATATTCAGAGGTTGCAGCTACATCCACTATATTATCATCTAGATGGGACTTCGCTCAATCAAAAATCGGAAGTGTTTTCCCGGGGGGTTTTGGACTTTAATAAATGCGCAAACCCATTTAACAAAGACTTGGCATTCGTCGTTTTCAAAACCTTAACAAATTCCAATCTCCTCAAAAATGTTCCTTCTTCTTCTCCGTCGCGGGCTATCGTCGACAATGGCAACGCAAAAATTTCTCGCATCGCACTCGACGCCGACGCACTGCGACGGAATCTGCTTCATCCTGATTGGCTACAACTCCATCGCAACGTATCGCATCGCATCGCAACGCATCGATATTGTGGAACCAACTTTACGAGACTGGCCCTGTTTGGCGCCTGTACATATTCAATTTTATGGCCTACAAAAAATTTGTTGTGAGTAATTTACAGACAAATTCAAGTGATAATATTTCTTGCAATATTTTATTTTGAACCTGAAAGCCAACTTTTTGACGTATCATACTTATATCGTAAATTATCGAATGAAATAAATTGTGAACTCAGTGGTTGTTTGAAATGGATCATTTAAGTACAGGCTCCTAAAAAAAGGCTCATTTCCAAATATCCAACTGCACAAAGCCGTTCGCTTCGTTAAAAACCTGTCGTTGAAGTCGATCCTTTGTTTCTGGCATTGTGTAGGGTTCAATTTGCCCGACTTTTTTCTAGCAGCTAGTAAATGCAATGCAATATCATTTTACGGCGCTTGAGCATGCCACAATCACCGCAATATTGTTCTGCAAATATGGATTATGACGTAAAATTTACGCAATAATTATTACTTCATGACTCTCATAATGACCAGTGTTATGACGCTACTGGATATATGTGTGTTTTCTCGCATAAAAATATTTACAACGATGCTAGTTTATGGTTCATCGAGCATGGCTTAATTTTTATTCGTTTAAACCCCTGCGTATCTTCTAGCCACTTGTAAATATCAAATTGCCGTAGACCTAAAGAATAATATCCATCTAGTTTGCCATAAAATTTGTTCGTGACATTTTTCTGTCTGTAAATATAGGTATTTCGAAACTATTAAAGCCACATCTTTATTGCGTGAATAAATAAAAAAAAATTGTAACAATAAATTTTAGCATTATAATTTTCATCTACAATACAGTAAACTTGGTACTTCGTTATGTAATTTGTTGCCAGAATTGAAGTGTTTACAATAAAATATGCGCTGTTAGAGGCGCGGAAACAATTTTCTTTAATTCAAAGTTTATCGCGAGTGTAAGGGCGTTTCAACTCGACTGAAGACAGGCGCACAGTTAATATCACAGGAAAGAGGCGCACAGTTAATATCACCGGAAAGAGGCGCACAGTATATCGCCGGGAAAGAGGCGCACAGTTAATATCACCAGAAAAGAGGCGCACAGTTAATATCACCAGGAAAAGAGGCGCACAATTAATATCACCAGGAAAAGAGGCGCACAGTTAATATCACAGAAAAGAGACGCACAGTTAATATCGCCAGGAAAAGAGGCGCACAGTTAATATCGCCAGGAAAGAGGCGCACAGTTAATATCGCAGGAAAGAGGCGCACAGTTAATATCACCAGGAAAAGAGGCGCACAGTTAATATCACCAGGAAAAGAGCAAGTAAAGGGGGTGTGCGATCTGTTGGGGCGATCATAAGGCGGCGCTGCGAACAATATCTATAGTCTATTCGCGGTTTCTTCACACTTTTTCGAATCAAACCTTTGAAAAATCATCCCATGTATAACATGTTTAGTTGCTTCATGCATATACCTTGTATCACTAGTGTTTTATACCTCTGTTAACATACAAGTATCTTATTTTTCGTTAAATTACAGTTTTACTTATATTTCATCTATAAATTATAATATTTCAATTATAATAAATGTGAACACAAACAGTGAGAAAACTTGTGTGTTGGTAGCGCCTAGTAAAAAAAAAGTTCCCATGCAAAGTATTATTACAATTGGGTGAGTTGTCCTTTGGGGTAATTTTCTAGTATTAGTCTAGCTTAGTTTGCACGAGGCGGAGGAATATCCTGGGAGTAGAGTATTAGCAGGGCTTCAGAAAAGTGTGAAGTAACCGTGAATGGATTATATGTTATGACACCTTGTCGGCGGCCAAAAAAAAAAAAAAAAAAAAAAAAAAGCAACAAGCCTATCACAAAAAAGTGGCTGGTGTTTACGGTAGGACTTCAATCAACAGTCCCCGGCGTTAATGAGAACTCGCCTGTGACGGTAGATCCTAGGGGACCATGACGGGGGGGGGGGGGGGGGGGTTTCCGGGTACGGAAGTATGGGACACGGCACGCTTCCAGTAATTAAAACAGTTTAAAGTGCTTTTGACTGGAACGATCCAGGCAATAGCGGGAAAAGGGGGGGGGGGGGGTTCAGATGATGGTAGTCGCCAAACGACGAGTAATTAACACAGCTCCTACCCGCAGAGGTGTGAGGGTTCACGGGTTCGATGCCATTACGGACCGGGTGCAGGGGTTTAGATTTGGGAGAGGAGGCTACATCGGTCTGGAACCATGGTGGGGAGGGAGGTTGAAGGGGGTCCTCTCCCCCTTCCAACCACGTTGATCGGTACACGATATGCCCCTTTGACGCGACAAACGCGGGCAATATTAGCCCTGGATTGTTGACCCGGGGACGGAGGCTGGGCATCGCCAGAGGGCGCCGATGTATGACACTCCGCTCTATGCACCGCCGCCCAACAACGTCGCGAGCACTCGTGAAACTTTCTGCGGCGGCATTCCACTGCGGAGTATGTCCAAGAGGTGTGCGTCGCGGTCGCTTTGTAACATTACATTCCTGCTAACTGCGAGTCGACCAGCGTTATCGCGCCGGTTTGTGCCAGCATTATCTCTTCTAAAGCGTGTTAGCGGTTAACTGAGCCCTTTAGAAAGCCATATCATTTACTCGTGTGCACATTGTGTATTATTCCACCATATGTACATGCAACTATAGGCTGTTCACGGTAAAATGGGCCCTTTTGAAAGCCCTGCTTAAGATCTACTTGTATTCACGTTGTGTAGTCTTTTGCCTTATGTAAAATTAACATTGTCATGAGCTTCATAACTTTATTCATACGTCGGTCCAGTGAAATTCTGAAATTATTAGAAAGATAATTATTTTACAAATGTGGCCATTTTTATATTTCGAAGCAGCAAAAAAAAAATCAGAAAGCGAAATAATAATTTAAATGATCACAAATGGTAACCTAACACTTTTTTATTCGACGGTAAGATACGGAACTACTTTCTCTCCATCGTTACCAACTTCACTGTGCGCACTCCACCAGGGCGCCCGTTAAAATATATGTAGGCAAGGTGCAGTAACTTTTTTCTAAGGTTGATTTCAAAAGTACTCACTTTATCGTGAACAGCCTTTATCCGGTGAAGCGAAACTAAGGAATTATCATAAAAGTAAATATTTCGAGAATTTTCTATTATTATACTACTATGCATTAAAAATACAGAAAGCAAAACAACATTTCTGTGTTCACTAATGTTTATCCAACACTTTTAATTCAACGTTAACACATGGAACTACTTTCCTTCCGCCGTTAACAACTTTACTGGGCGTATGTCAGTTAGTGAGTGTACCCGTTAAAATAAATCGAGGTAGGGTCAGTAAATTTTTTAAAGGTTGATTTCAAAAGTTCTCATTTTAACTTGTCACTTGAAAATATGACGTTAACATTTTGTTTTACTTCATGTGTCAATATAGGTGCAAACCAACTCAATACTTATAAAGTTTTACAAATATGATATTTTATTTTAATGTTCCTTCTAAGATATGTTGTAGGAGGGTTCTAATATATATATACTATGTGTGTGTGTATGCGTGTGTTTTTTGGGCGTGTTTCGGTGTATTTGTGTGTGCGGAAACCTCCAGGAAATGGTAATTGATGCGCTTAACAATGTATTAGAATTACTAGTACTTCCCGTCATGACTCGAAATACAGATCTCCAATACGTTGTTCTTGAACGAAATTACGACATAAACATTTCATGAGAGCTTAAAAAAAATGATAGCCTAAGAAAACAAAATCTATAAAAAAAAATTTACCTTAAAAAAATCTGCGTATTAGCCAAAACACAATTTACTGCATTAGTTTATATTTACAAATGATGAGCAGTATGCTTGTAGTTTATTTGTTGATAGGCGAAGGAAACTACGTTCATGCCTTCAATGCATATTAAACCTATGGAATGTGTCCGAGAAAGCAATCCTTTTAAATTCAGTGGATCCTACGTAGAACAACTATTTTTAATACACTTTGCACAGCGGCTTTCCAACTCTGAGCACGTTTGACGTTAAGATGTCTATTCGCTCGTAGCTGAAAGGGATGCAACTGTCCCAGTAAGGGCTGCGGTGGAAGATGTAACAAGTTGCCCAGCTCCCGCGTGTAACAAGCTAAAAATAAGCTACAGAACTTATCGTGTAGCGTACAGCTATTTTTAGGGCTTTCGCTGTCCATCCAGCAAGTTTAATGAAAAAAAAGTCTGGAAAAGTTCACCGCAAGCTCTCGCATAATTTTCTATTACACGCAGCGTTTTGATAGTAAGTTTTGTAACATAAAAAGGTGACTACGTTATATTAACCTACTCACGGAAAAGTTTACAGTTTATTAAGACATGCATGCGTGTGTCAGCACGTGTTAAAAAGGGAACATAAACAAAGATTAAAAAAAAAATCATTAAAATTAAATTTATTGACTTTCCTTTTCCATGTGATCACTTCTTCCATGTCATGTAAAATGGCTACGTTATCATTATATTTATGTGTGAAATACATTGTATTCTGTGTAAATCAATAGCCATTTCTATACTGCATTCCTTGGGAAGGCTATAATATATTTAAGGATAGCGTGCCGATGTTGTACAGTTTTATCAATATTGTACCGACAAAAATTTAAGAGACAACAAATTGCTTCAGATGTATAAAATACGAAAATGTGTTTAAATTATGTTTTAAAATATAAGGCACAAAGTAAAGAAAACATATCAGCATTTTTAATAACTTCTTGCGATCGCTTGGTTTCGTCACAGCTTGATTTTTAGCTGTGAAATTCGAATTAAACAACAGACAGCCATGTATAGGCATAAGTGAATCTAGCATCCAAGCTCCAATAAAAACATGATTTTAACATTTTTAAGAATTTTCCATTACTAATATTTGTGTTTGTTTAAACTCTACGGGACTTGATTACTTAACGGATGACGTTTATGTACAGTTAAGAGGCGGTACCTTTGTGAAGTGCTTCAGGAATTCGTGGTTAGAATTTAGTAAATATAAAAATTTAATATCTTTTTAATTTCGTTCAATATTTTGCATAATTATGCATGGAATGTTTAAGAAATAAAAATTATATACTTGCAGGTCTAAATGTGTATGTTGAAATAAATGATTGCTCTTCAACTTTATGGTCGCAATCTTTATTTGTAGTAGGCGTTGTGCAGTTACACGACTTACTGCAAAAGGTGAAAGAACTAAATTTCCTCATATATGAATGAGTAAATATTTAGAATAAAGTATTATAACAATGGCGTTTATGATATGAAACAAAATAAACTGAGGAGATATGAACAGCATTCATAACCAACGTCTAGAGAGGTTAACTGCAAATAAAATAAAAAACCAAATATCATGGAGCTAATTTACATGGAAAGTCAGGGGTGTATTACTAATTCACTTGTAATTAAACACGCACTAAATAATATTTTTGAAAAAGAAAACTGCAGTAACTTTTATAACTTTAAGAAGTATACTATTTAATTATTTTAAAAAATATGTGACAGTCATCAAACAAAAGGAATTTCGTTTCTTTATTTCTAAAAATTTGAGTTGTGTTTATGTAAGTATTTTCTCCTAAATCAGTACATTTTCACGCATTACATTGTAGCATGTTTTTATCTTTAGGTGTCACAGCTATTGCAGGACGTATGGTTTTGTGTTTTTTTTTTTTTTTAGAAATAAATTTAACAGAAATTTCACTGCTAGGACTGAAAACTGGCACGGAGACAATTCGTAGGTTCTAAAAGTATTGGTATCCTAACTTTACTCATTAGGCTGCTATTTTTGTATGAACATCAAATTCATTCCTTAGTCGATTGATTTACATGAGCTCTCGAGTGCTTGCTGTTTTTTTTTTTGCAGCTATGTTATTTCAGGTTCTGTAACAAGTTATTTTAAGATAATTTCACACTGGACTTTGATATCTTCGTATTCATCCTGGCGTGTTGCACATTATTCCTAGAAGCGCTTTATTTCTTAATTCAGTTAAGATAGGTAATCGAAATCCGAGCTCAAACTGGAAGATGTGTGGCATAAATAGTAATTATTCAAAAGGTAAATATTATTAAAAACGGGAATCACCCATCTTTAAAAGTTCCGAATATTTGTTCATCTCTAAAACGCACAAAGGCATAATATAGTTGCTAATGGGTGACCCTCCGACGAAGAGTATTGTATAAAAATACTAAAATCCTCAAGATAAAATAGTTGGCTATATATTACTTAAAATTGTTAAAGAAACATACAGTAACGGGCGGATATTTCCATCTTGTTTCATGACTGTAGGTTCAGCGAAAAAATTTTCCAATTGGGAAGGGCTTTCATGATTTATACGACTTCTGACCACCAAGCTCCCGTAATTGAAATGAAATTTCCCTGCGAAACTAATTCGACGGACTGCCACAGAGAATTTCAGGAACGGAGGGGGGGGGGGGAACCATACGTGCTGTACGTGCCGGATATTAGCTCCCCTTACCGCCCTTCACGAAGCGTTTGCGACCTTCAGACCGGCACTGCACGAATTAAGCGAAACGCTACGAGAGTTGAAAAGCACACTCCAGTGAAATCAATATCAGTGATTGCAGATAGACTGGGGATAATATTAAAGTAAAAAATACTGCAGCCCCTGATAACAGAGGAGGAATAAACAAAGCACAATTAAAATTGGACCAGTAAACGTTCTTCTCGCTGCTGCTTGGCGCCAGAAAATAGTCCCATTGCTGACGCTTAATGTTTGCTATATATTTCGTTAGACCTACTCGATGTCTTAAAATTTGGGTTGGGTGCAGATGGTCACGGCAGCAGGCTTATATGTCATTATTATTAAGAAATTTGGAAACGGAAATTTGATAACGCCAGTGACAAGCATTTTACACTTCCATAAAGCGATCGTCCTCACGTCGACTACTATAGGCTGTTCACGGTAAAGTAAGCGCTTTTGAGGCCCTAATTACCTTTTTCCGATCAGCCATTTTTTATCCTCCTATCACTTTTTTTTACATGAATATTCGCCGTGTAAGTAACTAACACAGTGTATACAGTTCACCGGACTCCATAGTTAACGTCGAAGGCTATAATTAAATATATTTATTAATTATTATTCAAAAAAGTGCTCACTTTTTTGTGAATAGCCTATAGTCAGAATTACCATAGCGGTGGCGCATCCACGTAAGAGATCGGACGGAAGAACTTGGCTCGTGAGCTAGGCTGTGATTCCCATTCTTTGTCGCTTATCGCACTGAGAAAAGAGGTTTTGTTGAATCAAACAAGATTTGTTTGGTGCAACCAAATTATTTGTATGTACAGGGGCAATGAATTATTTTGTTGCTGAAACCAAGTTATTTTGTTGTTCTCATTTGGTTGCCCCAAACTGAAAGTCTTGGTTGGTGCAACTAAAGATTTGTTTGGCTTAAACAGTTTGGACGGATATAAAAATATTTCACAAGTTCGCGCGAATTTCGAACCTAGATCACCTGCGTCCGAGCTCTACGCTTTGGTAATCTCAGCTAACGAGACAACTGATCACACTTGACAGCTTTTAAATAGATATACGCCGTACTGCAAATACTGGGCAACGTGTGCAAACAAATATTTCAAGTTTTACAGCTTTACGTGTCAGTTTATTTGTTGCATATTTTTTATTAATGTTTTTATGAGATTCAATAGATGCAATAACAAACACGGTTACTATAATAATTGCTACAAAAAAATACAAACGAACTCTCGAGATGTATTTTCGAACGAAGGCAGTCAAATGAGTGTCCAAACAAATACACACAGTTGATTCAACGAAATAATTAGTTGACAGTCTAATTTTTTCTGGCCCAACACAGAGCTCTTGTTTATTCCAACATATGTTTTGCTAGACGAACAAAAGTAATTTTGTTGCTTTTCAAATTTTGTTTGCTCAGCAATATATTTCGTTAGGGGAACTAAATATATATTTGGCTATATGCAAACAAATATTTTGCTCGATTTTTTTCTCAGCGCGGGAGCCCCAATCACGTGAACATCTCTAGCTGCGGGCGTAGCGGAGTTAGCGATCTTCTGATATGCAGAAGACTACCACGCTTTGAGCCCTAGCAACATCCCGCTATTTACTCCCGTAACATAAATCGGCTCCTGATAACGGACACTGCGGCAAAAATACGTGGTGTCCTTTTGGTCTGGAAAAGGAGAAATGTATCGATGCACGAAGGTAAGAGAATGTACCAGTAAAGAAGAGTAATTTATTTTTATTATAACATCGTAACTTGAGAACATACAGTACTATAGGCTGTTCACGGTGAACTGAGCACTTTCGAAAGCCCTGCCTCAGAACTACTTGTATGCACGTTGAGTATTCTCCCGCCTTATGTAAAATTAACATTGTCATTGGCCTCGTCACTTTATTCATACGTCGGTCAAGTGAAACTGTTAAATTATTAGAAAAGTAAATATTTTATAAATATGCTAAGTTTTGCAGTTCGATGCATTAAAAAACATTTCATTGGTTAGAAATATATTCGATAATTTTAACATCGAAATTGACTGATTTTGCTCCAAACTGAATCCCACTGAATGTAAAAACTGCGGTAATAATAAAATAAAAAATATATTATTTTAGTCAAAACAATTAAAATGTAGTTTCAAAATTATGCGATTTCTGATAACAATAAGCATAAGCAAGACAAGCAAGTGGTTTACATTCTGTTGAAATTTAACAAATGTTGTTTTCTTTATATGTTCATCAATCAATTTGTTTCTTCTCTTGGACCAAATGCTCCAATTTACACGAAAGAAGCATTTACACATGCCGAAGATGAAATGGCGGTGTTACATTTAATAAATAGAGATTTAATAACAGAGGAATGGCATTTCAAAAAAAAAAAAAAAAATCAGAACTAGACATATACTGAGACAGTTCGGAAAGAACTGTTCCATTTCAATCTCCTACAAGTTTGAAAAACTTTTCAGTGTGTCACACTTTCGCTCCAGAGAATGGTGGTGGTATTTCTCTGTTGTGGTATAAATAGCAGTTTCGAATACAAGCTGATTACTTAGATGTGCTGCCGTGGATCAAAATAAGAAAAATAAACTAACGCAGACACGATTTCTTCCCCTGGTAAACACAAACTTAAAATATGTTTTGGTAGTAAATGTTTCTCGCAGTTAAAGATATTTCAACACCAGCGGCCAACGAGAGGTTTATTAATTCTTGTTTGGTATTACACATTCCACGCGGTAGAGAAACGCGAACGACAAACAGTAAACACCAGCTGGAAAACCCACATATATAGTCCATTCGAGGTTTCTTCGCTCTTTCTGAATTAAACTTTTGTATAAACACCCCACGTACATACAAAGTGTTTGGTTGTTTCCTGAATATGCCATGTATCACAAGTGTTGTATACATGTGTAGACACAAAAGTTATTTATTTTTAGTTAAACTGAACTTTTACTTACATTTCGTTTATAAATTATTATATTTTATTTATATGTAGCATAAAAAAAAGCCAGAGGGAATGTAGGTGCGTTAGTAGTCCATAGTAATAAATAGTTCTTATGCAAAATATTATCATACTGAGTGCGCACGAATGCGGTGCGTTGACCCTCTGGTGTACTTTTCTAAGTTTAGTATGCATTGGGCGGAGGAATACCTTGGAAGAAGAAATTTAGCAGAAAAGTTGGAAGCACCCGTGAATTATACCAAGGCGAACCGGGTTCAATCCCCGGCCGGGTCACCCCCGGATTTTCGCATGTCGGAATCGTGCCGGACAACGCCGATGGTCGGCGGGTTTTTTCGGGAATCTCCCACTTTCCCCGCCCTTTCATTCCAGCGCTACCCCACACCTCAATCACCCTCATCGGCTCTCAAGACCTCGCCGCACAAATCTCTCCACTCACTTACTCTAAGAGTATCATGAAATGAATTTGCGAAATTTTCGGGAGTCATATTTATCGGCTGTGATCCAAGATAAGACTGAAATCTGAGTCGTGAGATGCCATCCAAGGTAATTTGGAGTGTGTTATAATCAGATAAGCCACATCGTGATGTCTGTATGTGATCTAAAGTCCAGAATAATGTAAATAATGCCACAATTCTCAAGCCATTATAAAGTTAATCAACGTGGAGACATGATCTTTTTTGCTTGTTTATTTGCAAATGTTTGCTTAAGACTTTTACGTATATACTTATTTAGAGATCTTGAAAATGAACCAGAAGTGAGCCTAGTATATATATATATATATATATATATATATATATATATATATATATATATATATATATCACTACAAGAATACCACTAATTTCTGTTGGGTTCTCTGTGTCAACTCACCGTCCTCTTAATGGTCCACATGACACAGATACTGTACTATATTACTGGCTGACTGTCAGCGAATGAAGTGTCGAATTAAAAGTGTACCGATCAAATATCGTTTCCTGTGTAACCTTTTTGATGTGCTTTGTGATCTAAAATCATATTTTATAAATTGAAAAATATTACTTTTGTAATTTATTAGTTTCTTAGCTATTTAATTTTTTTAATAGTCTTATCAGTCTTTTTCCCTGTGATGGTTTATATGTAAAATGCGAGTGCTTTAATGTGATTTAATATTTTTTTAGTATTTAAAATAATAGGTTCATTTTTATATTTTTTCTTCCACAACGTCCATTATGTTACAGTTCTAGCGGCAGTGACCTAGTCGATTGCATACTGAAGGATCTTTTATATAGCGTCGACACTTTGTTACTAAAATTTTAAAACTACTCCTGACATGATTAAAGTAGAGCTGATAAGGATTTTCATGCTGTTAGACAGAAGGAAAGCTTTAATTGTGAAGTATTTTACCTGACTGCTTGTCTGAAAAAGTTAAAACGAGTGTAGGATTGTAGTATCAAATAAGAATGATGTTATTTTGCTTTCGAGAAAAGATTTGAATTATCTAGGAAATATTTGTAGGTATCTTCTTGTGTTAATTTCTGGCGTTTGTTACTTTTACGTTCATAAATATGCTCTCTTACTGCTGCTGCTGCTTATTGAATAAGAATGAGCTCGGTGTGACACTGGAGTGTAGTGATTAGACTACTAGCCTCCCACCAAGAAAAACCGGCTTCGATTCCCAGTGGGGTCGCTTCCGGACGATGCCACTGGTCTGCAGGTTTTCTCGGGGATCTCTCGTTTCCCCCGCCCTTGCATTCCGGCGTTGCTCCATACTCACATCACCCTCGTCGGCTTTCAAAACCTCGATGTTCAGAGTGGGATGGACCACCGCATTTTTTGTGAAATAGTTGTTTGCGCGAATACGCGTATCTCGGTAAATAAACGTTCTGCGCATACGACTTTCTGTTAGAAAAGATAGAAAACTATTATCTATGCCCCTATTTTTTTTTTACTTTTGTCATATTAAGTGTATTCTTGGAGAAAAAAATTCGTGAAAATGGTCAAATATAGCATTTTTAAAGCTTGCCTATGCAGTTCCCTTAAAAGTACAAAGATGCGGGAGTAGTTCGATATGTGGTCTTTCATCGCGTGTAATAAAACCCCCACTGTTACAGATCTAATTTACACAGTGCAGCGTCACGACGGAAACACTGCACGCCTTGCGCGTAGGAGCGATGAGGCACTAGGCGTGCATGTTACTGTCGCCCGTATCGCTCCCTCGCTTCTTAACCTTGGACGCGATGGTCCAACCCACTCGTAAGAGCCGCCCAAATTTCTCCACTCCACCATGTTACACTAAAAATAAAAGAAGGGGAAAAATTCTGGAAAAAACAACGGGGAAATTTCATATCAGGAACTGTTGGGGACACTGAAAACGTCACACTACCCACAGTCGGACAGGTAGCCACTGACGCGCTGCATCTCGATCGTTGTTGGACGAGTCTAACTACGTAGTATCATCCGAGAAGGGTCAATATATCACACTAAAGCTACATGTCTAGAGTCGAGAGAGGACAGTCGAGAGCACGTTGAGGCCTCTCGAAACTTGCCGACCAATCCCGTCAGAGATTATCCGAGCTCAGAGTCCCTCAGAGTGTGTGTTTCGGGCTCGCCAGAGAACCATGGACCCCCCCCCCCCCCCAACGTGCAAACTCACACTCGTGTTCACTCCCTCAGCAAATATGTGCGCAGCCACTCCAGTTTTCGCGGCAGTTCCTCCTTATCTCAAGTGTGTCAACGCGATCCATCATCCTGGTAATAAAGCGAGCGGGGAGAATTGCAGCCAAACACACCATCTGTCACCGAGCGCTGAGTAAACAGGGAAGTTCTGGGCAGAAAAAAGGGAAATGGCGACCTTCACAGGATGATCTCACTCATGTTATACGAGTTAACACACGCGGCGTAAAATATCTGTCTGCGTAAAAAAAAAAACACACAAAGATCAAATCTCTTCGGACAGGATTATCATGAATCAAATTTTGTTGTCGCTAAGTAAAGCTGGCCATCCTACATTGTAAAAACAAAAAATTGTAAATTTTGAGAGTAAATTTTGGTACGTTTCCAACCAACTCTTTATATAAATTTCTCCTTTGTTATATTACAGAAGCAGTATTTGCACTTTGAAAACTGTTTTTACTGACCAAGAAAACTTTAAATCGCAAAGCCAAAGTTAATTTTCGCAATCTGTAATAAAAGTTTCACTTAAAACAAGTAAATGTACTAACAAATTACATACTATTAAGTAAAAGTCACCGATTGTTGGAAGAGGAGCGGAACTTAATCGCCTTCTCTTAGAAAATACGAGCTTGTGCAATCGGTGGTCGAAACGTTTTCACAGCCATCCGAAAAGACTGTAGCAACATATTGTTTTTACGTAAGGCCGCTAACTGTTTTCCGGACGCTAACATTAATAAAATAATCAATTCTCAAATTATAAAATTACTACCGTGCGAATAAACGATCGGCCTGCAGACTTTAAGTTTCACTGCGAAATTATGAACTGCAATATTTATCTACGTCACTAAGTTTTGCCCCAAGACACGATTTTTTTTTCGCCTTAGTTAATGTAAATGTTTTAGTTTTCTTCGAAAGAGATTGACATATTACGGCACAAATTGGTCGTGTGCTTATATTGTTTTGACATTAATACAAAGTGGTGATCAAGTCTCAGTACAAGAGGACGTTATTTCTTCTTCTTAATTCGCCTTTCAATACATCGATGTTAAGAGACGCTTAATTATATTCTCACTCACTTCTTATTAATATAATGCCCAAGTTTTATTATATTTTATTTACTCACAACAGACGTGTTCAAGAGCACAAAAATTTAGTTTCCTTGTCTGCAATAAAGTGCAAATTCAGGCATAAGATACGTAGGATTATAATATATGTACTGCATTTTTTAAAGAAAACTTTTTGTTGTATGCAATTTTTTGCCAACTTAATTTACAAGGATTTTTCTTGTAAACGTACACAAGATATTTCACGGTGTATAGGCTGTCCACGGTAAACTGTATGAACAAAGTGATGAGGCCAGTGGCAATGTTAATTTTACATAAGGCTGAAGAATACATAACGTGCATACAATTAGATCTTAAGCACAGCTTTCAAAAGTGCTCGGTATAAAGTGAATAGCCTATATCTTGATGTTCATTATAAGCGTTGTTGGATGTACTCTAGGGCAAAGAAGATTTTTTTAGTAAATAATATTTTATAAAGCAAGTGCTCGACATTGTATATCATTGCTGAACAAAAACACACTTAAAAAATTTAAGTGACTGATATTTCTTACTAGGCAAGCAGTGCAGAGTTCAAGCGCTTTCGTAGGTCACAACAAACAGGGATGCTGAAAGATTTAATGACGTATTTCACCATGTGACACAGGTGCCTTGAGGCACTGCAAAACCTTTGATAATCGTCCCAGCAGTCCTTCAGATGTCGTCTCCATCTCGTGACCTTGGAAACGGACGCATATGTTTATCACACCAAGATTTCACAACGCCTGCTCGACAGTTAACAGGAAACTGTAATGTTCACGTGGAACACTCGAACACAAAGATGGTATTCAAGGTATTATGAAGAACTGGACACAACATTACATTGAGCAACGAACATTATTACACTAACGTCGCGTAAATTTACGTGGTTAGTTCTAAAAAAAAATGTTTTATTCACTATTAATGGCCAAAGACAACAAAAATTTTAAATATTACACGGGAACATACAAAAGGGAGGGAGAAGTTATTTACAGAGAATAAAATTACACAGATACTGTAGTTTTTGCATGATCACATACTAAAGATAAAATATTAGTATTTTTAGAAGACAAAGCAAACCAATCAATTCACAAAACAACTAAAGTGAGCCGTTTAAAGATATTGTCTCAATTAATTTTAAGAGGTGTTTCACAAAATTAAATATTACAATTAAATATTAAATGCACAACGAAAAAGTTTAGCTCGTTTGAAAAAAGATGGTTACGTTAAAAATTCTGTTCACCTAATTAATACGAAATCACGTTTATATAAAACAAAATAAAAGTGTAATTGATATAACATGGACAGCGGAATAGAGTAGGAACGGATCACTATTGTCCAGCGAGAGTTGAAAGTGATAAAAAATGTTTGTTTACATTCAATTTTATAATAATAAAACATTTTGCTAACTTGGGTATATTCTAGTTTCATTTTATGTCACATGAGATGTAAAATCGTTTCAAAAATTTTACTTACATAAACAGTTATGTAATTTCAAAAGCTTTTAACGTTTGTTTTGGTAGTTCTATTGGCAGGACATCAGTCCAAAGTTGGAACACAGACTGAGATTACTGCGCAACTGGAATACTCACTCCACTCCATGTTTACTCAACGTAGGGAACGACGTCCATGAAGCGAATCGTAGTAGTATGATAATGGTGATTCGGGTATAATGTATTTTAAATGGGGCACTAAGGGAATAGGGGATAGGAGCCAGGCGCCAGCAGGCCACCATGTAGTGACGTCACCCAACCGCCATATTGGATCTGGCTGACCTTTATGTATAACCTTTATCTTTATCCTGTGCCCGTGTCCTTGAATAACCTTGAACCCAATCAATTCTTCCAAAAAAATCCTAGAAACCCAAGAAAAATGTTGAAAAAAATTATAAAAATTAAAAAAATTAATAAGTTAAAAAATTTCCTTTAAAAATTATTTAAAGATGTACATGTGGGAGGTCCGGGGTTCGATGACAGGTGGATCGACTAAGCTCCTAACACGACTGACCTTTACCAGGCCGGCCAGTGTCCATCTCGTCAGCCATGTTAGATGTTGATGCACTTAACCCTCCCCTTAAACCTTGACCCAAGACTCAAGAAGCAAGACTCAAGACTCAATGCCCAAGATTTAACACTCAAGACTCCAAATGCAAGACTCAAGTCTCAAGACTCAAGACCCAAGAATCAAAACCCATGACTTAAGACTCTTGGCTCGGACCCTTGACCCAAGACCCGTGACCCAAGACCCTTGACCCAAAAAAATTCTAAAAATTCCTCAAAATTTAACAAAAAATAAAAACCTTATAAGAATTAAAAACTTCCAATAATTTATCCTCTTTTTCCTTAGTTAAAATACATTATGCCCGAACTGCCATAATCATACTACTTGCGCTGGTGTGAAAATGTGAAAGAACAAACTCGGCAATTCTTTCTAAAGTGCTCAATTAAGTTGTGAGCAAGCTGTAACTGCGGTGATCCTCGTGTCGCAGCGTGGCAATCGCAGCAGGGTATTCTCGATTTTCACCTCGCCCTCGCGTGCCCTGAAGTGCCAGGGTATTGGCTGTTAATACGCTCTGGTGGCGGGAGTGTTCCGAAGTAGAGGTAGAAGGACCGTTGACGACCTCCGTGACCTCCATTGCCATTACTCAGCCGCGTTTTTGCTGCACCGGAGGAGTTTCCGCAGTCACTGCTGGGAACACCAGCTATAGGCTGTTCACGGTAAAGTGAGCACTTTTGAGGCCCTAGTTACTTTTTTCCTTTCATACATTTTTTATCCATTAACCACCTTCTTAAATAAACATTGCCATGTAAGTAATTAGCACAGTGTGTATATTCCACAGCACTCGGAAGTTAACGCGTAAGGCTAAAATAAAATGCATTTACTGGCTATTATTCCAATTGAGAGGGCTTTCAAAAGTGCTCACTTTACCGTGAATAGCCTATAGCTGCCAGCATCGCACGTTACGGCGTGGCGCACACCCTAAATGTGAATCAGTGAGAATTTCACTGTTTCAATCAGTCAAAAGTATCTGACTAATTCAACAGTCACTTCAGTGAATTTAACATATGAATCTGTGAAAAAAAATTCCAGATTTCCTTCACTTATTGATTCAGTGACATTTTCCACTGATTTACCAGTAATTTTTTTCACTTGTTACTCAATGGTTAATTTTTGACTGATGGATCAGTTAAACAGCGTGTAAAAATGGCCGCCAAACAACGCCATAGCACTCTGTTTGAAGGTTTAAACTGCATATAATGTGATGAAGAGAGGGCACTCATATTTACTGTTCGTTTTAACAATCCTAACGGTACCAATTAAATCAAAAACGAAAAGATTTTTGGGCATACATATTAAATCTTTCACGATTTCACAGCGAAATTATAATACATATATTTTCCTCCTGTTAGTTCAAGTTGACGAGGTAGCGCAATAACGGCCTAGAGACGAAATGTGTGCGAGTTCAATCCCGGCAACCTCTGAAAAATGTTTTACTTTTTTTAAATTACGGTCAATTGCGAAATATAAAAAGCAAACTATTGAAAATATGTTTATTTAGCATAGTTATTTAGCTACATTCAATAAAAACAATATTTCATTCGATACTGTAGTCGGCCGTCTCACTTATACAATCAGTGAAATAATTTCACGTCACTAACTCAGTCATTGAAATTTTTTCACTGAAACAAAGAGTAGTTTTCCACTGATTCTAAGTGGAGCTATTTTCACTTATTAGAGTAATTGAATTTCACTGCGAATCAGTGGTTTCCCACTCATTTAAATTTAGAGTGCAAAGCAAACACAGTTTTTGTCTTTCCTCCTACGGCACTACCAACAGTGGGTCTTTCAGTGAGAACTACATCATTTTACAGCGCAATAATAAAAATAAAGGCGAGCTGCATATTCCTATATTGCATTAGTAGCCTATATCAAAATTTATGCACATAAAAATGATTCTGAAACACTTATGTTTTCCCTTTTTTTTTGTTTAAAAAAAGACACATTAGAAATAAAAACAGAAAACGGAAACCAGCATTCGAACGGAAAAAACTTCTTCAGTGCTATTCGAAAGCAGGCGTCGCTCGAATATATTTAATAGTTTTTATGACAATCGTACGACTAAATCTATGCTCTCTGTTTGGGGGTCTGTGGAGTCTACAAAAGTGCATAGTATTATAGATTTCGGAAAGACTTTTACAGGAATTCATACGCCCTGATCTATATATTTTTTCACTCAAAATGCTACTAATATCAAATACACTTTAAAGGTATTAAGTAAAACATGTGTCACTGGAATAACTGCAATACATAATTTTACTAATTTGCCGGTGCTTTATAATTCCATGCAACAAATACAACTTTCCCAATTGCTGATTTCGACTACATTCATTCACCAATCAGAAGCAGCTTATTAAAAAGATTCTCGGCGAGTAACACAATTCGCCAGTTGAAATCACTAATCCCGGTTTAGAGGGTAGACCGGCTGAAAACTATAGTCTCTCACTCGCGTGTTACTGTCGGTACCAGCTTGATTTTGGAAGATATATCAACAGAACATCACTTCCTGGTGGCGCAAGTGAGGGTATTATGACAAGGCAAGTGTTCCTGGTATCCTCATACTTTCAGTTCGCATATAGTACTGAAGAGCACATACAGAAATGGGATAGGATCCTGGAAGTTTGCACAATAAGAATGTGGTAATGGCGGCAGACGTTAATACGAAATCGAGGTTTTGGTTTTCGCCTGAAACTGACGATAAGGCAGTGCTCGTTCAGCAATTCACTGTGACAAGAAATCTCTGTGTCTGCAATACTGCAGGCCATATGGCTACTTATGTGTCTCCAGCATGTGGTGTGGAAACATACATTGATGTGACGCTACCCACTGTCAAGGCTAGTAGGAACGTATCGGACTGGGAAGTGCTGGAAAAGAGTTCCCACCGGCTGATCCTGTTTGTTTTGGCAGTGGAGGATATACAAGAACATACACTTCCAGTGTTGCGGCCCAGATACACGCACAGATGTGTGAACTGGAGAAAGTTTGATGATCTCCTGAAGATGGAAGCTGAGGTACTCAATAGAATAGCAGATTACAGGAAATAGAGGAAAAACTGACAGAAGCTATTCAAAGGGCCTGTGACCAGGCACTTAAGAAGGTCACTGTTCGGACTCCTACCAATAGGTGATGGGATGAAGAGCTTAAGAGAGAGAAAGAAGAAATGTTCGCAAACTCAGGAGAAGTTTGAAAAAGGAACGAAGAAAATAAGAGAGGCAGTGCCTGGCAGAGGTCTACAGGAGGAGGAGAAAAGAGTACTTCAGTGAAGTCCGAAGGAAGAAGACAGAATCTTGGAAGAAAATTATAGAATAACAAGGGAATGAAGACCCTTGGGGGTTAGTGTACCGGGCCGTAGCAGGGAAGATGAGAGACATAACCACACTCAGAAGTTTGTCAGTGCCAACTGTCATACAAGCTCAACAAATGAGGTGGTTAAGGCCATGATGTCGGTGCTTCTCCCAGATGACTCTGAAGACGGAGAAACAGAAGAATATCTGGAGAAGAGAAAAAGCATGAGAAGTCCTCCTAGGTCTCCAAACGCCGCAGAATTCTCTGGCCAGGAACTAGATGAAACAGTGAGAACACTAAAACTGAAGAAGGCTCCCGGTTATTATAATATAACTGCGGAAATAGTGCGAAGATCATATGCCAGAGTAAGAATGGTACATCTAATACTGTACAACCAGCTATTGGCACAAGGAAAATGCCCAAGAATATGGAAGCAAGGAGTACTTAGAATACTGTATAAGGGTACTGGCAGAGGCCCTAGAAATATCAAGTCATATCGACGCCAGGTGTTGTGGCCTGTCTTAGATAAAATATATGAGAAACTGATAAATATGAGACTGACTTAGTACCTGGACAGTATTAATGGAATTAGCAACAAATAGCATGGCTTCCGAAGAGGAAAAAGTAAGGAGTTAGCAGTATACGAAATGGTTACCAAGGTCAGAACTACAGACTGCTTATACGCGATGGGAATTTTCCTTGACATAGCCAGGGCCTTCGACAACGCAATGGCCAGAGATTCTTTTACAATTGAAAATCAGAGATTGTCCAGTTAATCTTTACACAGTGATGGTAGACTATCACAAGGATTGCTCATGCGTGTACCTCTCTGAGGATACACAAGAGGAGAATATGATGTCAAAAGGTTGTCCACAATGATCAGTGCTGGGACCTCTTCTGTGGAACTTGATCTTTGGTCTCCTAGAACAGTAACTACGGAAATCTGCAGCTTCTATGGGTACGCTGATGATGGACTAGTCCTGCTGTTGGCAAATTCTAGAAAACAACTTGAAGAGAAAGCGGAGTTTATCATGAACACGATACAAGAGTGGTCGGTGGCCACGAAGCTGCAGTTTTCGGAGGAAAACAATGGTGTGCATGATGCTGAAATGAGACTTGCACAGAATATGGCCAACAGTGAGGTTCTGTGGTCGACCCCTGAGGTTTGTCTCGGAGACTAAATACTTGGGAATCTCACTGGACAGTGGCCTGATGTTCATGAGCCATATAAAATTCATATGTAGTGGAGCCGTAGTACTATTCAATCGAATGAGAGCATCTGTACCAGTAAATATGGGTTTTAATTCTGGTATGTTATTGTTGATATGTAATGCTGTGTTTCAAGCCATAATAATGTATGCTGCTTCAGTGTGGTATCACAGATCCGCACAAGAAGCGGTACAAAGGCATCTGAATAAGGCACAGAGAAATGTATTAATTACAGTAATGAAAGATTATCGAACAGTATCCACAGATGCCCTGGTAGTGCTGACTGGTGTCCTATCAATTGGTATATTGATGAAGGAAAGACGAGAAATGTTTGAGGAGTACACAGGAAGACGACCTACACCTTTGCAGAATAGAGTCTACAGAGAGGCTTCTATGAGAACTTGGCAAGGGAGAGGGGACAGCTCTGACAATGGTAGGGAGTTATGCGGAGTATTTCCAGACGACAGAGAGCGATATAAGAAGAAGAAAAGAGTGAGGGTTACCCATTACTTAACTCAACTCCTCAAAGGGCATGGCAATTGCAAGCATAAACTCCACCAGTTTGGATTGGTAGAATCACCAATGTGCAAGATATGTCAGGTGGAGGACACAGTCCAGAATGTTCTATATGTATGTGGAAAAGTTGAGGATCTTAGGATAGCCGTACTGGAGTAGCTAGCCGACTATGGAATAATTACTATGTTCCGGCACATGTCTATGAAATGGAGCGGATCTACGAGAATCCTCGAGATATTCACTCACGAAATGGGACAAAGACTCGAGGAATTCGACCAGTGGATAGAAGAACAATCTCAGCAGGGCGAGGAGCTGTACAGTGCAGATTCCTCAAACCAAGTGTCAATTCAACAAGAAGAAGATGGCTGTTCACCTGGCGACCGGTCGTCTTCGTAGTGAAAGAATGGTCAGGGCATACGAAAATGTACAAGCCATCAGCGACGGAAGCTGGAGCTCAATCATCCGCAGACAGATGGAGCATAAATTAAAGACTAGGAACAACCACACTGGGAATGAAGTCGTCACAAAGAAAACTGAAATGGAAGGAGCAGCTGCGGCTCTCAAATATGAAGTTACAAGATCTCCAGAAAAACTGCGGAGCAAGGTGTCAAGGGTTGAAAGCCAGTTGGTGTTCAACTTAGACGAATAGAAGTACGAAGTGGCCCAGATGAAGACCCGGCACCTGTGGACGAGGCAAAGTTGCCAAAACAGAAAATAACCATGGCCGATGTGGAATAGTTGAACAAGGAATTTGAACTAAAATTCCGGGTAGCGAAGATGGAAGATATGACATTATATGCAGCGGCCATGGCTACCTTAATATGGAATGTGGATGGAGGTCACCATGTCATATTTCCTTATCCAGAATATAGAGATCGTATGGTGCTAGCTACCAATAATGTGACCAGAGTCATTTAGGAGCTCACAGAGCTTATGAAGCTACTTCACCAGAGACGGGAAGAGGTCTTCGATCTCAAAAGAGCAAAAAGAGAGGCCATAAAGACGTAATGCATGAGGACTTTTGACCACACAAAACCCTTTAAGGGATACAAGGTGGTGCGCTACTGACAAACAAGCACGGAGGATGTTAATACACAAGAAAAGTCATGGAAATGACACCTCGTGACGTGGTGAGAGGGGTACCAGAGAAAGATGGTCAAACGCATTCTCTGTAAGCCCTCTCGCCAGATATTCCCCAAAGAACAAAAAATTTCCAGTGACCAACTTTTGACTAGTTCGGGTAAGCTTTTCGAACATCTGAAGCGATGAGTTTATTCAAATTGGTAAGGAGGACAGGTTTTTTACCAGAGAATGTACAGTATTACCAACAAAGGCGCATGCACAGGCGAAGAACAGAAGAGTAGAAAGTGGACCGCACTAACTTATTCATCAGAGTACAGTCTCAGTGCAGGAGGGAGGAGGGTGTACCGGTCTTCGGGCCGTAACAACATGTCGTTTTCGCTCAGCACAAGCATCCTCTCATTCACCTTGCTTGGATTCTCTTTCATGCCCCAAGTACGAACTACCTGCATCAGCAAGGAATTAATCATTGCCAGCTTTGTACTGGTGAAACCTCCATGCCGATATGCACCAGTATGTATATTTATCGGGTTTTGATTACAGTGTAACTCGTCGCCTCCCAGATATTCCTCCCTCCGCTGGCTGGAGGGATGAGCACCGCCACCGTACGTGACTCTCATGATTAAAGTTCAAAGTAGGGCAAGCCGGCCTGCCGCGCAACCCTTGAATATTCCGTCAGACAACGCCGGGACAGTGGCTGGCGCACAGGCCTCCGTGGTAATTTGCTACGGCGTGACGCGGCGCGGGTTAAGGGTAGTCGAGAAGAGAGGGGGATGATCAAAGCGAGGGAGTCTGAGGGAGTTGGACCGACCCTCTGCGGCCGGCGGTCAGCCGAGTAACACCCCCCCCCCCCAACTCCTCTACGAACCGGTGGCGCTAACGCTGTAATTAGTGCCGGAAACGGCCGGACGAACCACGACGAGAATCTCGGCATGTGGTGGAGGGGTAGCTGACGTGGCTGTGGGAACGCCGATAAGGATTTCAAGCTCACGAGGCGTGAAACTAAGGGTTGCTCGCGGGACGGGAGATCCTCGCCTCCCAAAAGCAGTGATTCTTACCCGCAGGCAAAGTGCATTTCGAGCATCCTGCCACGATCTAGCCAAACGACAGCCAGCCCTTTATTTTCCGGCCCAGGTGACCCAGCAGGCGCAGCGACTACCTCCTTCCTGACTTCTGGAAGTGGAGAGAGGGCTGGGTTCAGTAACGAACACTCAGTTTCACAATGAGAAAAAAATAATATTTCGTAGCGACGGCAAAAAAAAAAAAAAAAAAAAATTTATGACAGCAAAATCCTTATGTCAATATGGACATCATAAAATCAAAATATTTTGTGGGAGTAAAAACATTTTTTTTGTCACAGCAATGATTATTGTTACTTTCGTGGTCACCAGTAAATTCATTGTGTTATAAAACAATAATGTGCTCGATAGTTGCAGCAAAAACGTCACAATACTTGCATCTCCATTCATGGTTACTTCCAACTTTTCTTAAACCCTGCTTAAGTTCTACTTTCAGGATATTCTTCCGCCTCATGCAAACCAAACACTGGTAATTATGAAACCATATGGGAAGGTGTGGAGATGAGAGAAGCATTTAATTCTTCCCTAATAGTACTTACTTAATTCCTTTATTAATTGCGCCATAAATACAGCAATTTTTACTGTAGGATATTCTCGTTGCAATTGCTATCACTGGGCGTCATATACTATGTCCTACTTATATTATAAAATATAAAACTGTATTCTTTACCAAGTATTATAAATAAACTAAAGAATCATATTTATTTCGCAAGAATACGTCGTCCATATTATCGCGAGAATATATGGCTACATTCAGAGATTTGTACAGATGTGAACACAGAAAGTACTAAAACGATACACACAACGAGAGTAAATGTGATACACATCACAGAAATATATTACCTAATACCAAATATTTAGTTAAAGAGTGCAGATGAAAATTAATTAATTGCGCATTGTGGATTATGAATTAAATGTGACCGTTAAAGACAAGTGCAAAAATACGTGAAAACCTCTCACTCATACAGATGTCCCCGACTAATGCGGGTATCGCAAAATATGATACATTCCACGCGAATTCCAAGATATGGGTGACGTTTTTCCTACTAGTGTCACGCCTTTGAGGTCAGACTTCAGCGGCCACCAGTTACCCTATGAAATGAGACCCTAGGTCGAAGCTGCGACGGAAGTCATAGGGGTAATAGGAGAATTCCGAGAAAACCCACCGGCCTTCGGCAGCGTACGCCATGTTTCCAGAAGCGAAAATCCACCGGACACCGATCCTCGCATGCTAACCATAGACCATAAACGATGCAGATTGATTTTAGTCTTCTGCGTATGTCTCCAGTATTGACTCATCCATCTCTAATAATAATGTCTAAATCACTTGGTCAGCTGTGACTAAGGGGTGTTTGAGTTTTGTTTTCTTTTGTACGAACAATATATTTTGATCGACTTCAGTGCAATCTAGTTACCTTAGAACTACGCAAGAAGAAGTGGTAAGGATAACAAGTAAGTTTTACAAAGACCACAAATTTGTCTCTGAAGTCAGCCGTTCATTCGCGGATTCCAGAAAGCTATCGAACTTAATTATTCCAAGTTCGCCCGCGAATTCTGTATACGCTAAAGACTTGGAGCAGGTTTCATTACATATACAAGGTGTTTTTAAACTACATGTCGAAAATAAACCACGGCATCTGTGGGCTAATATAAACAATAAAGCCTGGTAGCAAATTGTTCCGAAGATTCGTTTAGTATTTTCAAAGTGTAATTATAGTTAGCAAAACAGCTCCGGGAATTTCGCAACTTCTCGTACCTGCATGCACAACAAGTTGCATACAACGCAGGCGAAAGGAATGGGTGCTGACATGAAGAGAGCGCTGCAAGTAGGATATCATAGAGTCGAGGTACGAAGACGCCGCTAGTGGTTGCTTGTTAGTGCGCGTGAGTCAATGTGAGGTTATCATTTGAGTGGTAAGGGATGCCAGAACTGTTTCCATTTTGTTTCCAACAAAGCATAAAAAGCAGTATTGGCGATGTAGTATCTGCACGTATTTTCACGGCGGCTTAGGTGCAAGCGGTCGCGATGATTTCCAGTTCAAATTCTGTCGTTACAGGCTTAGTAGACAGGCCCCTTAAACAGGAAGAGATTTTTTTTCTGGCTTATAACGCCTATATTTTTGTTTACGGAAAAATTATTAATATAGAAAACAGTGACTGCTCGAATGTAGCAAATTGGTATCATTTAATACATTTATTATAAAACACAATTACGAATGATTTTCGTCTCTTCTATATGCTGCAACTGACATCATAAAACCAGGCAGTCAGCAGGCTGTATAGACTTCAGCGTAGAGATGTGATTGATTACTTTTTTTTTTAATACTGGTGCATAAGCACTGCCTGTCCAAAACTGTTTCTGTGTACTTTATATATTAACAGAGACAGAATTTACTGCAAGAAAATTACTTGTTAAATATGATTTTACGACAACTGAGCCTCCTACGCAGAGATAAATTCAGTATTTTCACGTAACAGGCGTTACCTACCCTGTGATGTGCGTGTGTGGTGTGATACAAAATAGTAGGCTAACAACAGCATTTACATCTTTCAAATCAAACCTTTGAAAGATTTCCCCATGTATGACGTGTTTAATTATTTCCTAAATATGCCATCTATCACAAGTATTTTACACTTGTGTTCATAAAAGTAACTTTTTTTTGGATAATGGAAATGTTATTTATATTTTATCTATAAATTTAAATGTTTCATTTGTAAATAAATAATATGAATAAAACCAGTGAGATAATGTGTATGTTGGTAACGCCTAGGAATAAATAGTTCTTATGCAACATATTATTGCAACAGAGTGAGCAGAAATTCGGCGCGTTGGCCTTTGGTGTTATTTGCCAGACTTAGTTAAGCTATGTTGCACGAGGCGGAGGAATATCCTGGACGTAGAACTGTAGCAGGGCTTCAGAAAAGTGCGAAATAACCGTGAATGGAACATTAGTAGAGACTTCGTTGTCAAAACCAATGAACTGTAGGCTTTGTGACCGCACGTATAAATAAGAACCATTCCTACTTAAGAACAGTAAAATTGTTTATAGGCTGTTCACGGTAAAATGAGCACTTTCGAAAGCCCTGCTTAAGATATTTATTCGTGCGTCGGCCAAGTGAAACTGAAATTATTAAAGAAGTAAATACTTTACAAATCTGCTCATTTTTACACTCTGATGCATTAAACAATACAGAGAGGGAAAGGAATGTTTTCAGTTATAACAAATGGTTACCTAACACTTTTAATTCCACGTTGAAATATGGAACTACTTTCCATTCATCGTAATCAACTTAACGGGACGCATGTAATTCAGTGCGTCCGTTAAAATATATGCAGGCAGGAACAGTGACCCTTTTTCTAGGGTTGATTTTTAATGTGCTCACTTGATCGTGAACAGCCTTTACGAAACATTTATCCAAAGGAAAGATCACTGGGTATTGAGCCTTGCAGCGTGGAGTGTGGCCAAAAATTATCTTCCTGTGCATTGTGCACACAATTTTGTACACTGGGGCTGAATGGGTCAAAGCATAAAAATTCAGTAACAATGCGTGGTGCCACCAGTTTTTTGTGAAAATATTTTTGCGCTGAGGCTAAGACTTCAATATCCTATGTGCACACTTGCAGCCTTCCTCTGGCCATTGGCCGCTTGCTTTTGTGTGAAGAGTGTCTGTACATGGATGAGCCAATGAAAACTGAGATTCCTCTATACTAACCGTTGTGATTAGCGGGCAGGCAGGTAAGACGTGCAACAGTTCTAATGACCAATCACGAAATTGGTTCTGAACTGAAGTATATTGAAACACAATCTGTCCTGAAATCTTTTCGCGACTAACAGGTGATAATGACATTATATAAAAGTGAAAAAAAAAATCATCCACGTAGTTGCAAAATTGTTTTTAGTGAAGATAATGAAATTATCAATGCAGTGGTGACGAAACTGTAAGCTCCACGTTACAAAACAGTGATCTTGTAACTCATGACCAAACAGTTACGTGATCACCATTAATAAAATAACTTGTGGCAAACAACAAATAACTGCGAATAGAATATTATTTTTATTTTTCAAATAGTCAGTTCATGAACAAAAAAAAAAAAAGATCATAATTCTTTGCGTCATTTGAAATTGCCACGACAACTGTATATATAAACGATGTTGAAATTAAAATGAGACATTGGACGAATAGTGGGCAAATACGAGGTGAAATACACGCAGAAAAGAGACAAACCGATCACTCCGAACGATTGTAAGCGTCGTTCTAACCGTGCCAGTTTTGTGGGACGTTGTGGATTTTTATTTTCGATTACACATGATGTACAGCCTGTGGTTGCTCGCGTAATAATGACAATAGCTCTACAACATCGCACACCCAATGTAGACAAGAGAACCCTATTATTTTAATTAAACTAGCTAGGAACTTGATTTAGGCAAGTAGCACAGACGTCACTGATGGAGTATGCGTACAGGTCTCTTCTGATATGACGAATTATTTCATTTATTTCTTCGTGGAGTATAACTTTTTCCCACAGTGCAGAGATAACAATTACGTCAATTTATTTGAAATGGCGAGGAAAGTATCGTATCATATTTTATTTGTGGTTTAATTGTACCTTTTTTAAATACTGTATCAATATCTTTCAACGTGTCGAATAAGAAGCACAACGAAATATTCACAAAATTCAATGAAACATTCCATTCCTGTAGGTTACAACTCACCATACGCGGAGGCTAGGCAGTAATTTCAGACAGTATGTTTCTGACAAATACGTTTGAACCCGCACGGCCACGCGTTTATTTGTAAGCGGAAATGTTGCAATCGTTTCATATTGTTTTACGTGTGCCGTACTTGCGTCTACACTCATCCGAATCAGTGATATGAGTCAGTGAAATAACATTCACTGAAAGTCAGTTGTTAAGCTACTGCTGACCGGCGAATCAAGCAAATTATCTGGGAACAAGTGAATTATAGCAGTAGAATTCTTGACATACAGTGGAAAGTCACCTGGCCGCGTGTGTCTGGGTATTCGGCTAAGCTTTTAAACTACTTTATGGATTTTGATGCAGTTTTCTCCATCATTTAAAGAATTTCTCGAGGAAGGGTTTGGTATATAATATATTAATACTTAATGCAAGGATAGAGAGAAATGTCAACGTTTTCTAATCAAGTCGGAAAAACCGCTTTTCGGGCGCTTAATCGTCTTACGCTGACTAAACCATAAGAGATACGCCAAATTAATGTGCTAAGAATGTTAAATCTCAAAAAGGTCTACAAAAAATCCTCGACAGCATATGTGCATCTTTTAAGGATAGCCCATAGTAACAATTTTTGTCTTTTTAAAAATAGAGGTTCACTTACGAAGACTTTGTGAACAACACGGCGTGAACCTTATAGCATTTAGTGTAAATACTGTCTGTAAACCTAAACAACCGTATTTGTAAATCGCAAACCGAGCGAGGCCGGGGCGGTTCGTTAGTTACGAAGAAACCAGCGAAATTTAGCCACTATGTTAATGTTAATTAGTTTTCTGGCACTGATTAACAGTTGCTAACTTTTCACTGTTTTC
The DNA here is from genome assembly GCA_029891345.1 of Dryococelus australis. Classification (NCBI taxonomy): domain Eukaryota; kingdom Metazoa; phylum Arthropoda; class Insecta; order Phasmatodea; family Phasmatidae; genus Dryococelus; species Dryococelus australis. The sequence continues at coordinate 42,932,285 of CM057003.1, forward strand.
GCTGATTTGGTTCAATTCTCACTATTACAAGTTTCGAGTGTAAGGCACATTTGCAACCAGTGAACCACGTGCTGGGTGCTGGAGGTTGTTACCGTTAGCTGTTCCTAAACAGACGTGTGGTAGCTTCCACAAATCGGATTACCCGCCGGGAAAACTCTCAGCGTATTGGGTACTGAGACCTCTCTATGTACCGTACTGGAAATAAAAATCCTTCATGTGCTATTAGTGGGCCACGACAACAAACCAGCCCGTAAGGGGAAGGTGCAGCGCTATCCTCCTAGAGCGACACGCCCAGGAGGACAGCCTACTGAGGACCGTCAACAGTACATTGGAACTCACAGAAGGGAGTGTAGTTTCCGTGAATCTCGTACTGATGAAAACTGTTTATGCGCCTACACAACACGCTGTAGAGGTCCCCCCCCCCCCCCAACCAAAGCGTGGTACAATTCAACCAGCACAGTTAGTTCCGCACACACGGTAAATAAATCTACATGTTAAAAACATCAATCTAGCTTGGCATAATAACGTTAAAAGAATATACAATTAAATATAGTTGTATATCACCTATGAACAAATTATATTTACTACACAATTTCCTCACATGTATGCCTTGTCCTGTTATACAATGCCCACATTACATAAGTGTACATATAATTTAAACAATTGACAGTTCAATATTTAAAAAATACCCCATAATAGCAATAACATGTTTCCATGCATAATACAGTTACAACTGTTAACGTTACAAATCATTAGCGAAGTGTTACGTTAATAACTACGTACCTCGAAACAAGTGTGATATATTCTGACTCCCGAGAAGCTACATTGGTGTGCGTTCCTGGCATCCGCCCATGTCGATAGATGTATACTGAAGAAATGCTAACTGTTTGAAAGTAATAAGTCCCAAATTACCGAAACACTGAATGATATAATATGAGCTGTAAAGTTACGCTGTATGTTTATATATATATATATATTATATATATATATTGTTATGTGTGTGTGTGTGTGTTTGTGTGTGTGTTGTGTGTGTAGACAGAGAATCATCATGTTTGTGAATAGATGTAATATACATATATACATACAACACGTATATTGTTTTAGCTGGTTTAACGTAAGGAATTTGTATGTTTAAAAATATCACAAGTATTTTTTAACATTAGAATTTTACACCAAGAGGCAAATACTGATTGAGATAGTGTCTTGAAGCTCCCAAAAATGCATTTATGAATTTAAAATTCAGCTGACTGGCGAAATTGAAGCTAAAATCAGTTAATTGCCACTCCAATTTATACAAACTGCAAAAAAAACATTTTTTTTTCGCCTCAAAATTTTTCTGCACGCAGCTTCTAAAGATGGAACGGTGTTTGGATAAAAGTTCGTCAGAGGTACTGAACGACCCCGTATAAGAAAGGAGGAAGCGTGGCAACCAATAGGAAGCGAGAGCCGCTGAGCTGGCACGGCCTCTCGCCGGGTCCGCTCAGGACAAAGGCATTCCGCAGGTGACTCCAGGTGAGTGACGCTCGCGCAACCATGGCAACGGGCGCCGGCGTCGATACAGCCTGGCGCAGGCGACAACGCCGCGCCGTGACCAACGCTGCTCCGTGCCGTGACACGCCAGCCCTTGCTTCGTGCCATTGCTCTCTTGTCAGCCGTGGGCGACGATACAGCTCTGACACTGTCCCGGGCCATATAGTCCATTCACGGTTTATACAGAGTGAGCCATTTAAAAGAGGCCCCGTGGGACATGTGTGTAACGGAGCGAGGGAATCAGTCCAGTATAACAACAAAATACCTAGAGTAGGTGCTGGTAGTGGCCGTCATTGACCTCGAGGCAGGTGTGCTGACGACACCAAAAGTTGTGAAATGCACAGGCGAGGACATACTGCGGGATAGCATCCCACGGCACCTCTTTAAAAGGACTCACCCTTACTTCCAGGATATTCCTCCACCTCATCCAAAAAAGCTTAACGGAGTCTAGAAAATTACACCAAAGGACAACGCACCACATTCTTCCGCACTCAGTACTATAGAAATTTGCATAAGAAGTATTTCTCACTAGCCCTTAACAAGATATTTTCTCCCTGTTTTTATTCTTATTATGGTTATGCGCTTGCTGCTTTGCATCCCTTGCGGAAGCAGAAATGCGTGGTCACGCGTGTAACCCAAGAGCAGACGACGAACACGAAGATCACTTGCCGCAGCGCGTGGCCCCGCGATAAATCTTCTGCGGCTTTCCCATGTTCATCTGAAGAATTTTCTGGTGGTTTTTGCACTAGTTTCTCTCAGTGTATCTCGGGGTGCGTCGAACTTTCCAGGTCAAGGCCAGGGGAGGATTAGGTATGCGACGGGCCTTCGAGCCGCGAGCTGATGAATTAATAAATGGCTGGAGTATTAGCGATAGACGACGAGCGAAGCGAGCGGCGAGATAACTGACCTCCGTGAAGAAAACCTGCGACTGCGAGCATCGGCGCAGTGAAGGATGCGGTGCGACTGGCAAGCGGACTATTCGACTGGGTGCGTGAATGAAAGACATTACAAATTATGGAAACAGACAGACAGAAAGTGTGTTAATGATGAGTATGAGTTAATTGACGATAACCAAACATAGTCATTAAGAAAGACATTACTTAAAGTAATAATATACATTAAATACTGCTCTCACTGAGAAATAAAAAGAGATAGTGGATATATGTAGATTAATTCTATAAATAATATATGTGAGAATAAACTGAAACAAAATTTAATTCTTTTATTTTTATTAAGACCTCCATCCCTCACGAACTCAGATACGCCACCTCTGGCATCTTGTAGCGTTATTTATAAATGTCTTATTAAAATTAATATTTAAAATATGAGTAATAGTTTAATTACTAAAAATTAAAGCACTTTTATGTTAACACAAGTTTAAAATGCTTGTGATAAATGACATATTTAGGGAACAATTGATCATGTCTTACATGGTGTGTTTTTTCAAAGGTTTGACTCAAAAAGTGTGAATAAACCATGAATGGATTATACAAATAACACTAAACTACTGCTTTCTATTGTGAGAAACTGCTGAAAATTTTCATTCTCAGAGTAGACAATTGGATATGGGAAGGAATTTTGTTGTTGCTCAGTGGTTTTTCCTGGGGTTAACTGATTCGCAAACCGGGCTGTTACGCTATGTTAAGACTAGTTCGTACCTCCGGTCACTAAACACAGCGTACTCAGCTCATTTGCTTTATTAATGTAACCTGTTCTTTGTCAACTTAAGTACAGTACACATCAGAAACTGTCATATTTGCAACACCAAGAAATTTTTAATGAACGTGGAGATGAACGGGTTAAATTTACACGAGGTTCTTAATTTAGTGTTTCAGTTACTCAACTGATGTTGATAAGCGCAATTGCCGAGTTCAAGTTGGTGGTTCTGGAATGGAGAAGAATAATACACAAGATGTAGGAGCTCTGAAGAACTTTGCAGGTTTAAAAAGGAAAATTCAGGACCTCGTAAAAATTTAAGTAGTGGCTCGTAATAGTGAGCAGTAGCTTAGTTATATTTACATGAAATCTTGATTAAGGCCATCAAGCAGTTGGTCGTGAGAAGGTTGAGAAGGCTGTTTTTATACATATGAAGCTGAGCAGATGCTTCAAATTCAGAGTTTTGAGCAGTTGCTTACTTTTATTTATACCACCTCTTAATATCACCTATGTGCCTTACGAAGTTTCATTCCACTTTTTGTTTTTCTCTTTGTCCTCTTCATGTTCCCGGTTAGTGAATAATGTCCATGCATATAGAGAACTCTCAACAATTTCCAGCTCGAGTCCATTCCACCTGACCTGGGAGTATCGGCCAAAACGAGAGCCCACGAGATGTAATATACATCCTCCTGTGCACCCATACTATCACCAGTCAGAAAGAGGGGACCTCAAGCAGAGACTTAGACCAACCCATGCTACTCCCTCCTTTCCAATGACACACACAGGAGTTCCCGACTCACTAATAGAAACTATTAAAACCCAAGTTCTGATGTTCTGAGTAGCTCAGCCAATGTAAGCCCTGCAGCTTATTTCGTTTATTTCCATACAGAATAAATGTCTTCTCAGTTATCTTCCTGTTCGTTTTCCAGAAGTCCGAATGTATGGGAGCCTGAACCATCACTATTACTTTTGAGTCAAGTAGAGCCAACCTCTTCTGGTAAACCAAGTATGGGGATTGCCCGTAAGTTTCCCACATTTCGTTGGTTAAGACACTGGTGCTGCAAGGATCAACAGATTCCCTTGACTTGGCACAAGCTATACGCCTGCCCATAGCAAGCCTTCTTCCACAACTTTTAATCTTGTTAGTTTCTGAAATTAGGGCTGGCAGTAGCTCTGAAATGTATTTGGCTAGAGGTTCTCCCTATTAGGTGAACACCTGACATACAACAGAAAACTTCGATAGTCCCTCCTTATAGCTGGAGGAGGAGTACTTTTTTACAGTCAAAGTCAAGGAAACTCCTATGGTTCTGGTGCACACTCTTCCCCCATCACAGGTAGGTAAGTAGTTGGGCTTAACGTCTCGTCAACAGCGAGGTCATTAGAGACGGTGCAAGTTGCACAAGGAAGAGGGATTGGGGAAGGATTGGGAAAGAATCGGCCATGGCCTTTGTTTGGGACCCATACCAGCATTCGCCTGGGGTGATTTCGGAAAACCATGGAAAGCCGAAATCAGGATGGCCGGACCGGGAATCGAACCTGAGTCCTCCCGAATGCGAGTCCAGTGAGTTACCACTGCCCCAACTCGCTCGGTTTCTCCCATCATAGAATCGTCTGATGGAACAGACATTTTTCGAACTCCTCCAATTTTTGTCAATCTTTGTAGCGAACTCGTTACATATTTCGTGAAGAGTTTTACCTCTTAGCACATCTCTCAGTTGTAAGTCAAAGCATCTTCCTTATGCTGTTCCTTGTTATATCTTCTGTCATCAAAGATCTCATTAACACATGTTCCAAAGTGTCATCAACTCCCAAAACATCAAATAGTGGAGACTGTAACAGTCGGAAAGAGTAGGTTTTGCCTTGAAATTACCATATTCGGTGTATAGGGAAGTGTAGTATTCTATCCCATACAAACATTAGCCGTGAATACAGCACTCCAGCCAGACCACATTGGGTTTCCAAGAGCAGGAAATCTCAGTATACCCAAGGCGCACGACTGCGCCACACTGTTAAAAATAAAAGAACGAGGCTATTCGCATTTTTCTCCATGTCCATATACCTGTTTTCCTTGCAGTTCTTCAATAGCGTCCCGTTGCTAATAACGCCAAGTAATTTTACGAAATCCGTTGTTCCTTCTTTTTCCCATAACCCTCAGGCAAAACCTATTGGTACATGTTATGAGAGCATTGGCAGGTATCATTTCGGTGACCTGTCTGAACACACACTCACTAGAGACCCTACCACTTGATGTTTAAGATAGCAACACACTATACTCCACAGTCCTCTACACTATCGAAGACACAATTAACAAGAGTTCGCTTGTTCATCAGCTGCCGCCTCAGGCAGAACTCATCCGGTTTCAGCCAGCCACACGTAGTGAAGCTACCAGAGTGTTGAATGTGTACTATTATTTTTGAGTCCTGCAGGGAGTATCAAATGAGCAGATGCCCGATGACACACGAGAATCTAACACATACGTACTTGAATGCCGTTCACCTTGCTACTAAATTGTAACGCGAAATGATACGGTCTCTCTAGCCATCACACGTACGGCTACATCTAGGCCAGTAGGCAGCATACTGTAGCAATCGAGACGCAATTGTCCAATATCTGGTATTTGAAATTTCATGAATTCCCACCATCAGAACGAGAATTAGGCCACGAGTGCGCGATTTTCAGGCTAGCAGCATTTGTTCTCTGCATTGTATACACAGTATGAAACAACGTATAGCTTTGTACGAAAATTGCTTAAATATTATGTTCCTTTTGATTATTCAGTAGTAGGAAACGTTTCACGAAAATGTAGAAAATCCATTTACTTGCACGCTGATAATCATGCCGTTGATAGTCACGTGGACTGAATATCAACTGTTTTGAGGTGGACATAAATAATGGTCCATATGATGAAGTGACCCTGTGCACCGCTTGGGGAAGAGACTAAATGCTATTAATACAAGTAGAAAGCTGGGCACAATTTATTACTTACGACCACAGAACTGTCAAACAAGTTGCTCGGAGTTAGAGCAATATAATGCCCCCCTCTGAGGAAGTTCGCCACCCGTACAATTTTAGTACATAACTGTGTAACATAATATAAAAACTTCGTCCTTCAGCTTTTAGTGTACCACATTTCTAATTACATCGTAAATTTTATCTCATACACTTAGTCGCATAGTATCTAATACGGATGGAGTTGCTGATGCGTTACACTCAAATTCAGCAATTTCGTCGCTTCACGGAGATGTCCAGAGAACAATTAATCATTAGATAATAATTTTCAATTAATACAATCATATTTTCAAACGAACATTTTTTTTGCTTATTATATAATTCCACGCATCGGGTCTCGCATCCACATAACATCTAATGAACTGATGAGCATTTAAAATTTTTATTGGAAATAAAAGTTACAAAGCTATATATATCACAACTCTAAGACACGCAGAGCATTATGTTAAAGAATAAATAGAGGAGATTGCGCGTGTGTATTTGTGTATACCGTATATGAGCTATGTGTAAATTTTTATACTGCTAAATATGACACCACATCGTAATATTTTAACATGACTAAACTACTGGTAAGTAAACATATGAACGTTCGAGTCACAATCATACACCATACATTACTATTGAAATTCATTGTCGTAGTGTACACTTTCTGTTAATCCCCAAAAGAAAATTATGTTGCGTAAAAAGAAAATTACTTCTAACATTTCTAACCTATTTTGAGAACGTTTAATTTCTAAGCTTATCATAACACATTTTTGTGGAATTTATTTATTTTTATTTTATTCATACAGAGTATACCACTTGATGACACTCCGGTAATAATGACATAACAGTAATATTTCCAGCAGAAGAATTTTTCAGATAGTGTTACTCCACAAGTACGCTGAAAAGCCGCTCAGCTTCCAAAAAAAGTAGCATTAACATACGGTGTTTATCTATTAGAATACGTTACCATTTAACAAGGCCAATTAACTGCAAGCAACTTACTAATTGCCAATAGAGGCACTAAGCAAGTTACTGTAAACAACATAAACATGCTTAGTACAGTCAGTATGTTCATGGACGTCGCAGATAAGGTAGAAATAAATTATCTACGCCATGATGGTTTCGGTTTTATTATTAAATCACAATGTAACTTTGTCCAATGGTGTTTGAAACACAATTGTGTAACTTCTTATGTTTATGTGGTTTGAATGTTTGCCTCTATCCCAACAAAATACTGCGCCCGGTAAGAAAATTTGAAATAAATATTTAGATAACCCCAGTAATAAATAAGTACTTATGAAAAGAAATATGAGCGGAAAAAAGTTACGGTAAGCCTATTTGTGTGCATGTTCACCACTATATTCTAAGTTTGTCGCTGCTACGTACAGAAATAAGCGGCACGGGTTGTGTGTTTGAATTTATCGTCTTTTCGTTGCACTGGGTGCGCCTTCGTTTTAATATTTATTCCAACTGAGGCAGTCCTTCTAACGAAATAGCCCAACACATATCAACAACAAGATGTTTAGATACTACAGTACTTTCCCCCCAAAGTTTTAACAGGGTTAAACATGTTCGCGGCAAAATATTAACTGGTATTACGTGAAATGTGCTACGTCATGTATAAAAATATGTAAACAATGGAAAATAATAACTGTAAGATCTATGGTCAATACAGACATTGTTAAAAAGTCATAAAGCTGAGCTATATAATTGGCCTAAATTGTGAACATTCGTAGGAAATAGTATTTTAAATATGACAGAATTCTTTGAACAGCTGAAAACAGCAAAAAAAATCATTTGACAGTTAAAACGTTTTAGTCACATGCAGTGTTTATGTTTACATATAGCGGAAGGATACGTAATCGGGAACCAAACGTAGAACTTTAGCAGGGCTTCAGAAAAGTGTGAAGTAACTGTGAATGGCCTATAGGTATACGGTGTCCTGTGTATTTCCGAGTTTATTTTTCATAAGGAATCACCTCCCGTAGTCTGGGCGTTTAATTTCCGAACATCCTGCGAAGTCTTAACACGGTTTCTTCATTTTTTTTTGCATCAAACCTTTGAAAATCAGATTGTGTATAAAATGCTTGGTTGTTTCCTAAATATGTCTTACATAACAAGTATTTAATACTCGTGTTAACATATTTTTTTAAAATTAGATTAGACTTTTACTTATATTTACTCTATAAATTATTACATTTTACATTAAAAATTGTTACGTGCGGTAGCTCACACTGGCCACGAGTTCCCGATACGCGCAGCCCGGCGCTGCTCACCCCTCATCATCTCCCAGACGGTCAGCCCGTCACGCCACTAGGTTCCTGGCTGGAGATGCCGACAAATGTATCGGAGGCGTAAGAATATTCTGGGAATTAGGACACTCGGCGCAACTAGGGAACTAGCAAAATTTCTGGATGACGGCCTATGACCGTATAAATACTGCAGTGGTCCAGCGGGTAGTAGTCTTTGGAGAAGGCCATCTAGTGAGTGCGGGCGCGAAGTGGAGTGAGGGTGCGATGTGAAGTGCGGTAAGACGGCGGACGTAGAGTTCTTGGTGTGAATGGACGAGAAAGCGTGAATCCCGGTGAGTGAAGTCTACTGTGCGTGAGGGCGCTCGGAGAACTCTAGAACATTGCCCACTGGCGGGACATGGACTAAACTGAGGTGGAACAGAATGGACATGTAATACGGATTTTATTGAAAATTTGGAACTGTCAAATATGGACGAATAATTTATGTGCGCTCTTCGTGCAGAACTATTCCGGATATAGGACATGCTCTATCTCCTGATTCCGTACGAGACCTGCCTTGCGGGAGGTATCCTCGCGTTAGATCAACGCGCCGTCTTGAGCGAGTATCTTGCGTCGTGTAAAAGCTGCTTAACAACGTTCCCGTGCCTGCCTCGACGGAAGGCAGCCGGCGGCCTCACATTGTTTTCATTCAATTTATCCTTCCCGCCTCCTTCCGTTATTTTTTAGTTCCCGCCGCGGCAGAGGTCGGTCGTCAATCCGCGCGTTTTCATTTGCATTTTGAAAGCATGGCCGCCCGAGAACAAGAGAACTGCCGTCCGTTTGTGTGGTGAGATAGGCTCATAAAAATGTCGCTTCCACTCCTTTTAAATTTCCAGGGCCAAAGTGGGTTAGGGATTATCTTGGAGGATGGAAAAAATATATGAACTGTAACTTTTACGCCAGGAGATGAGAGTCCAGGGTATGAATAATATCAACGGTCGTTAAAAATTTTTGAATATTTTCAGAAATATCTGGACAGTGGCGGTTGCTAGAGTCGAGAGTTCAGAAAAAAAATGATATGTTCAGCGAATGATTTCTCTCGCATGTAGTGTGCCGAGATTTAAAATAGACAATGCGCTGATTAAAAAATGTTTGTCACTGAGTACTGAAATTCTGGCTGCGACGATTCACAAACACACGACAGTCTACTTTATGTTCAGGGTCGTCGCTGTAAGAATCGCCATTTAGCAGCGTTGTACAGACACTCAAAACAAAGTCTTATGCTTGTGAAAATCCCGACCTTATTATTCCGGCTCCCTAAGTGCTAAATCATCCACGTAGGTACAAATGCCTTGAGAGAGTTGGGGTCACGTAACTTAAACCATTTTTGTTGAATGGCATTGTGTAATTTTAGCACATGCAGCTGTTTTGGAGTCCAGAAGCTGTGGGTTATTCAAAATTGACCTACAGCTTTGTCAAAGAACAGTGGTGTGAGCCCAAAAAAGTGAGCCCTGTAGCAACTTTCATTTTAGTCACCTGTTTCTTCATCAGCGGTCATTCTGAAGGAAGCTGTGTAGAGATGGACTCGTTTGTTGCTGAAATGGATTTGATTTCGTTTAGATTTAACTAATACTAATGATTTTATTTAACACGCTCTTGTTATACTTTCCGCTTACTGGCATGCAGATTAAGTAAACCCATGCTTTCACTTGTAAAATTCTCAAGTAGGCATGACTTTATCGGAATCTGAACCCTGGACCTTTCAGATTAATGTAGAAATCATCGCCGGCTCTCTGCGCTAGTCAATAGGGCTGATTTATTAGGGCCAGTTATATCCCCTCCATGTGAAACAGACGATAGCTAACAGAGAGGTGGACTGAATTCTACACAATCAAATATTAGTCTGATGTTCATATGTTCATACAAATCAATAGAAAATTCGTTTTAAATGATTATTAATCTTTTTTTCTTTGTATCTTGAGAAAGTTAGATCCACTTCATTATTTTAAAATGTATTCCTATAGATTTAATAACGTACATGTCACGAATAATAAATAATTACTGCCTCTCTGTTCCCAACGCAATACTTCTATAACATTTAATGACAGGCACGAAAATCTTGTAGTGAGTTTGAGTATATATTCCATTACAGAAAACAGTTTTGTTGGTGTGTGAATTTGCACTTATCAGCGTCTTGTTGTTCCAGATTACACAGGACATCCTTACCAAAATTGCAAGTTTCATTAATAACTGGCTGCCGACCAACAGGCTGGCGAATTAAGAGTGCCCCAATTAAGGTGATTCCTCATTTATAATATGACATAAAGTCCATCGTGTCCATTTATATAATTAGATTGCATTGTTTTGCATTGTCTAGGGCTTATTAAAGTCCCCCATTGTTATGCCTGAAGGCTTATGAAGGAACGGCTTAGAAAATAACTTATGACCTAACTTAAACTAACACCTATGCCTTACCTGGGAGTCGAACCCAGAACCTCCCACGCCCCAGACCGGAGGCGCACCAACCGACTGTGCCACGGGAGGTCGACTATAATCTTTCATGTACGATCAGCTTAAATATTAGCGTAGAAACTAAGCGCATATACGTACAGCAGAGAGATTCGCGATGCTCTAACATCGAGGTCTTGAGAGCCGATGAGGGTGAAGTGAGGTGAGTGTGGAGCAGCACCGGAATGCAAGGGCGGATGAAACGGGATAATCCCCGAGAAAACCCGCCGACCAGCGCAGCGTCCGGCACGATTCCCACATGCGAAAATACGTGCGCGGACCCGCCGAGAATCGAGCCCGCTTCGCCTAGGGGAGAGGCGAGCAGTCTAACCACTATACATCAATGCACCCCCCTCCTCGCTCTATATACATACAATCTCGGTCTTCAAAGGACACGAGCTAAACTCAAGCATAGTCTATAAAGTGTTATTATATAATTACTATTACTCAAGTGACCTTCGGGTCCGGTATCTCTAATGTGCCTCCGGAGCTGTGAATTACAATCGCGTGGAAGCCATGAATGTGTAAATCATTCCAAAACTTTGAAAATGATAGTTTTAGTGTGTAAGCCCTCCCCCTCCCCCTCCTTTTCGGTTACTCGGTTCCTCTTACAGGCATAAAAGCAGAGCATTTGAAAAGCCTATTAAAATACAACAAAACAAGCAGTTTTTTACTATTATGTCGTTATTAAATCTAGAACTGTGGTTCAACCACAGTGCAAATAACGTGGTGTATTTTTACGGTTTTTGTTTACACAGTTTATGTTTTATTTACAGTTTCTTAGGCTCTGGGTTCGAATCCCAGGTAATACTTGGCTGTTAATTTAAGTTAGTTTATAAGTTAGTCTGTAAGCCGTCCCCTGCTAAGCTTTCAAGCATAAAATCGGGTAAAAACGTGGTAGTATGGCAACGCACTGAGCTCGCGTGTAAGAGGGCCAGGGTTCGAGTCCCGCTCCTGGTGCTACATATTTTAGTTTTTAATTGTTGGTAACCACAAACGTCATTTTCGTAGTTGCCACTGACTGCTGCAATGACAAAAAGCTTTTTGTTGGTGTTACAAACTATTTTGTGGTGTCTATATTGACAAAAGAATTTTGTGGCCACAAATAAAATTTTGTTGCTAACCACGAAACCATTTATTCAGTGTAAATATACGCACAAACAGCTCTGGACTACAAAAGCCTTACAGACAAAATCAGTGGCGCAAACATACAGATATCTGCACAAAAAATGCACGTCATAACTAAGAAAAATAAAACGATCACAGGAGACTCCCTACTACGAAACCTACCTCTTTTTTTTGTTGTATGTGTGTTTTATTCATATTCTGGGTTTTTATGCAACACATAAAAAAGTTGTGTAATTGTTTATGTCCAAGACGACAGTTCATTGGACTCCGTAGTTTATGCCTGTTAGATTTAAACTTTATTTTTTTCTCTAACGATTTAGAGAGTTTTATTGATGACAAAAACGTAACAGCAGAGTTACATCGATGCCTAAATATTTCAGACTGTTTGGAACTTTCCGTGAAAGTTTGAAGGGAAAAGGCGTCCTTTGGTTCGTGGAACCCGTAACTTTTTATTCTTCTCCAATCTTCTCGTTAAAAGTTATATGTCAGTTCGACCTCAGCAAAAGTTTCTCTGCAGACTAAATCCGTGTATATAGATCGTAACCTGAGGTCATAAAAAGCCACGCTGATGCCAATTAATTGGACTTCGCCTGAAAGTGATGAAACAGGCTCGTACTTACTTTTCAACTCACTAGATATATCCACGTTGTGTTCACAGCTCACGCTCCATCGCTTCCAATCACTGGTATTCATCAATGCAAGTCGTCTCTTTGTAGGTCCATGCGAGTGGCATTAATTGCTAAAGCTTTATATTTGACACCAAAAGTATATAGAGTGATTTTTTTCTGAATACAAGAAATTCAGAAAATATGAGTAATTAAAATAGCTTATCTGCATAACTCATATTTTGAAACATTTTGACGAGTTTCGCATGGCCACAACTGCTAACAAAGGCTCTTAAAGAAAATGCATTTACGTGAATTATTGGGAACTTCGTCAGCATTAGTAGACCCGAAAAAATTTCATCAATTTATTTGACATGACAGTAAACTTCGCAGTCCTCTAAATATTTGCGTGATATTCGTTTTTTCGTTGGCGCTGTTGCAATAATGAGCCTTAATATTTTTGCTGATTTGTAAGATTTAGTTCCTGAATTCTCAAGAGATAATAGCTGGTTTTGATTTTTCTGGATCGTGTCAGACGAAATCGTCCGTCCTGTTACAAAAAAAAAGGCTTTATCACCAGCGAAGTTAGCGAAACGTCCTCATTATCAATCATCATGATTATTAACCTGATTATTACTACAACGAGACGTTTGCCACCCGTATGACAAGACATAGATCTATGCGTATATTCCTGATCGGATAGGGGCAACTATACCATATGTATGAAGCCGGAAGGGAGTTATCCCTATAACCACGTGAGACAAAGATCATTTGCTCCAGATCCCCTTCTTTCGATATGATAAATGATAATGTCTGGTAGTAAACGTTCCTGAAAGTACGAAGAAAGTTACTTGATCCCTGACCGTTTATTTTGTAGTCCTCGGCGCAGTCTTAGACACTCCTTACCATGAAGTTGAATTTTACTATCTACAAACACACTATTAAGATAAGCTCGAACATATCGCGAATTCAGTGACCTGTTTGTTGCATTCAGAAAGGTATTTTTTGTACTTTATAGCCCAACTTTACAGTGCACTTAATGTTTCTACGATCTAGTACTTTTGCTACAAACAGAACGTTTCTGGCACACAATTTTTTTAAATAGCGCGTTAAATCAAGTGTTGACCAACTGTACTGTCGATATGAACATGGATGTGATCGCATTTAAGAATATCACTCAGTGAATTGGGGCCGCGGTGGTTTAGACTATTCGCCTCCATCAAGGTGGGGTGGCCCCCTTCGCCCTTCCCCCTCCAAGGATTTTCGCACGTGGGAATCGTGCCGGACGACGCCACTGGTCGGTGAGTTTCCTCGGGGATCTCCCTCTTCCCCCGCCCTTGCGTTCCGGCGCTGCTCCATACTCACCTTGATTCACCCTCATCGGCTCTCAAAGACCTCGCTGTTAAGTGCAACTACTCGCTCAATGGAATGAAACGAAATGAAACGGGGGCTTGTTCCGTTTAGCTTGATAATTCGATTACTATTTACACGCAGAAGAAATTATTTCTCGTGTGAATGATCCATAATGAATGTAACGCTCTGGAAAATCTGAGAAGTGGTAAACTTTAATATTTTTAGTGGTTCGCTTCAACGTGTGTGTGTGAATAAACCCTGTAGCGAATTTCAAGATTGTGGACAGCAAATAAATAACGCTCCGTAATTCGTATTTACAGACAACTGTGAAATCTAGCCTCGTACAAATTGCAGTGCAAAATTATAGTCCCTAAAATAATCATTTAACATTTTTAGTGTTGCTGACTATGTGATACATTATTTACACGACCCGTAATTACATTCTGCAGCAAGTCAACATAGACTATATAGTTAATTATCACCAGTATAACATACAATTCCTGTGAAATAATTGTAATGAACTTAAGATAAAATAACCTAGCTATAATTAAAATGCCTCCCTTGGAGTTAGCACAAATGTTTCGTGACTACCTTGCATTAAAAGTAAATTATTTATAACCCGGAAACTATTTTTTTCTAATAATGGCCATCCAATACTTGCCGAATGCGCAACACAATAAATCGTTTTAACAGCGCAAATAAAAAAAATAGATCCAATACTTTTTGCAATAGGTACGTGCAACTCACGTGTCTCTATCAAGGGCAGGCAATGGAATCAAAATTCGAGCGTGGATTCGCGAGAAAATGGCATACACGCTCAGATACAGCAAAAAGTATTCGGTATTATGGGTAAAGAGTAGATCCCTGAGCATTTCGCGGATTGAGTTGGCAGCAAGCTAGGCTGGACAGTCCTCTATATATCCGAGACGTTATCGTTTGCATATTGATTGCTATGATCAAGTGAGGCTTCTGTACAGGACTCTTAAAGACTCACTCACACTACTGCTCCCTGCTTATTACTGGCGCACAGTTAAACGGGGCGTGTCTAAACAACTGTCGTCCAATCACAACAGTAGGAGAAAAGAACAAGTGTTTGGAGTCTACCTCACCTCCGAACGAATTCGCGAAATACTCGTGGCTCTAGTAATGAGTGTAAAGTGTTCTCTGAAAAATTAAAAAAACTTCAACTGCCACCAACTTGTTAAATAAATATTCCAACAGAAAGTACTAAGCTATCAGATGAGCTTAGAAAATAAAATTAACTTAGACTAACTTGGTTTTTTTTTATAAAGGGCTGTGTTACTGGCCCGTGTAAAAGTTAAAACAGTCTGTAGAAGAATTGAGTTACGTTGAATGCACAGCGATTTTCGGCTAGCAAAAATGTTATCTGATTACTTTACCTACTGAGGAGAATGTAAAAATTACCATTGTCCAGCATAGGAAAAATAAGCCTAGTGTATCTCCAGATGATAAATTCGTAGTCCTCAAGCCTAGTCTCAAAATTGCTTATTTATAGAAACGCTGTCTTCGAGCTACCTAGTTGACATATGTTTTTAAAATATCTGTTTATTGGAAACCAAGCAATGTTGAATCATTAAACAACCTCACAGAATACCTACTTCAAAAGCACTGCACTCCCTGAACACAAATACTTGGACACCATGTTTCATAGACTGTGATTGCGGAGTTAATGAGAATATAAGAAATAGTAATTTTTAAAAATAAAAAATAGCACTATGACATTTTTGTAATTTGTGCTATACTATCCTGGTCAATTAAAATGAACTTACAATATATTTTTTTATAATCAGATGAGTAAAAAATCTGTCATATTCAGCGTATAACGTAGATTTCACTTATACGGTGTCTAGCGAATGCCATACGCTCGCTGATATAACTGCATTTAGGAAATATCATTAACTAATTAACGAAATAACATACATTTTATAGTCACAGCTACAGTTATTGATTTTACCAACGATATACTAACAGTAGTAATCCACTGTCATGACAATTTACCATTGCAGTAGGTAGAGAATCTCCATAAGCTGATCGCAAACAAATAATTACCGTATTTTCTATCACCTGAAACGTCACGCCACAGAAATTTAAGCTCTGAAACATTACAACAGAGAAATTTAAGCTTGAACTGAATCAGTTGTTGAATCCCAGGGAATAACTCCAACTGGAATATTTTTTTATTCACACCTCTGCTTATTTCGTACTTTCCGGGCATAATGTACTTATCATACCACATAATGTATAATATTACACTGTCACGCATTTTTGCATTAGTGTCCAAGCGTTCATCCACTGGGACTATGAAATTACCAGAAAGAAACTTGCGTTTCTATTACACCAGTTTTTACATTACATATTATCTATAATGCAAAATAAATTTGTTTTCAGTTGCCAATTTTTTTTCAAGATTTCAAATTTAATAAAACGGCAATAAGTATATATAACTGCAATAGCCCAGGATCTAGATGTTATATAATATGCTTTAAGGTCATGACCATGTAATTAGGTTAAGTTCATTCATTGCATAAGTATTATAGATATAAAATATATTCATTAAATAATTATAATAAATAAAGAGACAACATCCATCAAAACTTGGTCAGAGTATCGCACAGTATCCTTGTTTGTCAGTGTAGTATACTATTTGAATATTGTTCATTTTAAACTTGGACCATGTGAGGAAGAGAAGTTATACGACGGAACACTCATCTGGATTCTGAGAAAATTTGTGTAACGATTCATGCTTCCCAATAAGGGCGTAAATCGAAGGGTGAACTGTGATTGGTGCAAGAGTGGACTCGCCCAGGCGAGATGGACACGTCCATTTTATTGAGGCGGTGTGTAGCTGATGTGTCAAGACTCGGTATTGGTATTAGCCACATGGGAGTATGTAGCGTTTTGCTAGAGCGAGAGGAGAAGCGTAAAACGCTTGCGATGGCATATATGTATGTGTGTGTGTAATGTATATAAAATGTGTATAGCATAATAAGGGAGTTTCTTTCTAAGAATGTATCGTTGTTATTATTTAAATAACTTAACTCAAGGAACCCCGAACTCTTTCCCCGCTAGTCATTACAGAAAATAAGTCGTAAGGATACGACATAACTACCTTTCGTAATTAACTCCCGGTATTTCTGTAGGTACACCACTCAATCATTACGTTACAAATATAAAAAGAAAGCTGTTAAGGGCAGAGTTTTCTGTTTAAAAGGTTGAGTTCGAAAGTGCTCGACTTACTACGAAGATGGCCTGCGGTATCGACGACGGCACTCCGCTCGGCAACTGGTCCTGCGACAGAGGGTCCCGGAGCAAATTTCACAGCGATCCCCCATGTTAACAAATTACGTAGAAATAATGTAATTTTGCGGAAGCGCCCGTAAGCGACGAGCGGAGTCTAGGGCGACGAGGCGGCCCCCTTCCCGCCTCCGAAACAGTACGACGTGTTTAATCGGATTCTGTTCGCGGCGCACGAGATAGTCGAGCAATATTCTCGACGGCACGAAGTTTACGCCGCGATGGACCGCGAACAAAGTGGCGCGGAAGGTTCCCGTATTTCGCCTTATGTGACGCCCTTTTTTTTTTCGTTCCGCTCGCCGACATTCGCTTCAACAGCCTATATTTCCAGAAGAAGAAAAAAAACACGGGAAGTAAAATATAAGTTACCTCATTGGTAGTACTACGGCTGAATCGGTGATTCAAATGAGTAAAATAATAATTCGCAAAAAAAATTATGTTAGTAAGCTACCGCTTATTCTAGAGAATGCAAGGTAAATGAGGACCTCTAGCTGTGACGAGATGGAAAAGTATGGAAAGATGTATTGGTATTAAGGTGAATTTCATTCAACAATTTATCATTCCGATATATATATATATATATATATATATATATATATATATATATATATATATATATATATATATATATATATATATATATAAAAGCACACACCAGGAGCGACTAATAAATTTACACTTTTAATATATTTATTTATTAGAATCTCTGTATATATGAATAAATTATTTTTAAATCCGTGAAATTTAAACCCTGAAACAATCAGAATTTCAGAGACAGCAGTGAAGCGATTCTCATTATCTAGGAGAAATATTTCTACTGTTTAAAGTTGAGAATGTATAGCTGATTCACGGTATCTTCGGCCTTTTCTGAAGCCCTGTTAAAATTCTACTTGCAGTATATTCCTCCGCCTCGTGCAAACTAAGGTTGACTACGCGTGGAAAAATTACGCGAAGGACAACGCACCGCTTCCCTGCGCACTCAGTTGTAGTAATATTTTGCATAAGAATTATTTGTTACTATTGCGCTACCGACACACGTTTTTTCTCACTGTTTTTATTCGTATTTATTATAAAATAAATATTATAATGCATGCAGGTAAAACCTGAATTTAACAAAATATAAGATATGTACGTCGGTGTTTACAGAGATATAAAACGCTTGATACATGGCATATTTAGGAAATAACCAAACATGTCATACATGGGGTGATTTGTCAAAGGTTTGATTTAACAAAGGCTGAAGAAACCGTGGATGGACTATATAATGTCCTAGGAAGGCAAGTGTGTCAACTTACTAAATTCTGTTCGTCAGTGTATAGGAACTACGCGCTCATACATCTGTCAGTCACTATATGCAGTTTCGAACGTCCATTCCCCGGCCCAGTCACACCGCCAAATGCATCAGTGGTTACCCGAGGTCCAGTTAGGAATCCAGGAGTGACTCAGCTAGGAGGAGCATCAATGTGATCGGCGGTGCTCCCCGTGGGACCACAGGTGCCACAGTGCGCTAATTGCAACAGTGCCCGCCACCTTAGTTGACAGGTGATGGCTGTCGAGAAGATGGCAACATTCCAAAAATTCGAGCAATGACACGAACAATCAGCATGCTCGTAAATCAAATCATCACTCCCAAGTTCAAGTCATCCTAAGGAGGTAAGAATTGCTATTATTTAGCGGAAGTAATACGGCTTTTAGCTCGCATGTTTCACTTAATTTACTTGCATTTAAACATTCTCTGAGAGAATCAAGACGAGCAAAAAAAAAAAAAAACATTAAATTGCAAAATATATTTATAAACGAATTTCCATTTAAGAAATACACTTCTACCCAGTTATTTCTGATAGTGTAAATTTTTCATGTTTTATAGTAGAACGTCAATAAATATTGACGACTCTTTTCAATGAAAGGGGACGCGATGGTGTAGAGTAGTCAGACTGTTCCAGGAACACCAAGGCGAGCCGGGTTCGTTTCCCGGCCGCGTCACTCGGATTTCTTGCTTGTGGAAAACGTAGCGGATGTTGCCGATGGCCGGCGGGTTTTCTCGGGTCACTCCCGCTTTCCCCGATCTTGTGTTCCCCGGCTACTCCATTTTCATCTCACTTCAGTCCCACAGGCGCTCAAGGTCTCGCTGTCAAGTGCTGATCAAGCATCTCAACTCAACACAATGAAACAGTTTATTGTACGAGTGCTTTTGGCTTTCGGCTACAGCGCGATTTCTCAAATATACTCCGTATACGTACTGCTGTCGAGGTAATTCCATGAATAACTCAAACAGGTTTACATTTCGGAGAACCGTTCTTAATGCCACCTTTAAAATGTGAAAGGAAAAAAAAAAGGACCTGACGCAACACAGCATGAATTTTGCAGGAACTTCTGTCTTCCTGGGTGATGAGAGATGACCATGTCTTGTTCCGGGCGCCTTCTCCCCCCCCCCTTTTCCCACTATTTAACATTTTACTCCCCTCGAAAAATCTACTTTCTGCTTAATGTAAAGGATGCTGAGCGGACCCTAAGCCAATGCCGACCAACGGCATTCTGGAATTTCCATATAACAGAGCCTCTGATAAAGAATGTTCACGATAAAGTGAGCACTTTCGAAACCAACCTTAGAAAAAAGTCACTGTGTCTACCTGCATATACTTTAACGGGCGCACTGAGTGACATGCGCCCAGTAAAGTTGGTAACGATAGATGACAAGTAGTTCAGCATTTTAACGTAGAATAAAAAGTGTTAGGTAAACATTTCTGGTCACTTGAATTATTTATTTCGCGTTCTCTTTTTTTTTATGCATCGATGTGTTAAAACGAGCAGATTTGTTAGATATTTAATTTTCAATAATTTCACAGTTTAACTTGACTGACGCATGAATAAAGTGATGAGACCAACGACAATGTTAATGTTCCATAAGGTGGAAGAATACACAACGTGCATACAGTAGATTTTATGCAGGGCTTTCAAAACTGCTTAATATACCGTGAATAGCCTATACAAATAAGGAATCAAGGAGCTCCATATCCATGTGCAAGCCTATTGCCAAACGAACCTTCGTGGCTGTAAATCCCGCAAACAAGTGGACTGCAGGCGGGTAGCTGACGCTCCGACTAACCACAGTGTGACAATGCTGCAAATGGAACGTTCCGTCGGTCTGTAACATCTGACGCCTGGGAAGTATAGTGTTCGCAATCAGTGCTGATTGTGTGTTGTTCTCTTACGCAACGATCAGATGCTGTAAGGATAAAGCGTGATCATGAAAGAATTGCAAGTGTTGCCATTCCTGGCGACGACGTCCCAAACGATACGAGAGATCAAAGGCGAACGGCGCAGAGGACGTCGTGACAGTTAGAAGCAAGTGACGGGGGACGATTTAAGGTTTTTGTCGATTCTGATTCTAGATTCGATTGAATCGATTCCAAAATTCTTGTTTCGATTCTCAATTCTGGACTTGATTCGATTATCAAGAAATGTTAAAATACACCGCAACATTTTGTATACAGTTGTACAGTTCTGCATTTCACACAACTTACAGCGTTTTAACTTGTATTTTGGTGTTATTTCGTTTTATCGCGATTTACCATAAAATCGTGCCTCTAATTATGCCTGATTAAACACGACAAACGCACACAGGCTATTAGCATTGCGTTTACAAGTACCACCAGATTTTCAGAATATGCTACCCAGTAATCAAATTTTGCAGAATCGAATCGAACTTTTGAATGCAAAAAATTGGAACTCATCGATTCTTCGATTCGGGCAAGAATCAGTGGAATCGAGGAATCGATAATCGAACCGTCCCATCACCAAACGATTCTCGTGGGTATGCAGTGCATGCAGTGAAGGCCCCACAGACTGCAGACTTTCTCTAGGCATTGCACCGCCATCTGCTACTGCACATCGGCACATATATTCTGATATTCTTTATCATTAGTGCCCCCCCCCTCCCCCTTGTGGCACCAATACCTAGCCGAGGCGATGTACAACCTGTGCATACTCGCTCTCGCACACATAGTGTCATAGTGTTCACTGCACGGCCGAGACGACTGGCTATACGGCAAGTCGACCAGTCGACCATTCGGCGTCGTGCATTCCGACTGTGCGACCGTCGTTCTAATGGCTTGAGCTGCTTGTGCATTGCCCAGCGGACGTCTAGGCACACGAATTGTCTCCCGCTCGTTAATCTGTAGCCATCATTGACTGGTCTGTGGCTGAGCGACAAACGCGTATACACTGTCCCACGAACATCCAGTCATCAGCCGTCGGTAAAAAAAAAATGGTAAAGACCTGATGTTTGTGAGACAGCGGATGTAGTCTATTCGTGGTTTCTTCACACTTTTTGAATCAAACCTCCGAAAATTCACCCCATGTATAACGTGTTAAGTTATTTCCTATACGTGGCATGTATCTCAAGAGTTTTAGACCTCTGATAACATCAAAGTATCTTACTTACCGTTAAATGTGATTTTATCTGTATTTTATTTTTAGTTATATTATTTCATTTACAATAAACACGAATAAAAACAGTGAGAAAATATGTGTGTTAGTAGCGCCTAGTAAGAAATGGTTCTCATACAAAATATTATTACAACTTAGTGCGCACGAATTCGGTCCGTTGTCCTTTGGTATAACTTTCTAGACATAGTTAAGCTTTGTTTACTCGAGGTGGAGGAATATCCTGGAAGTAGAACTTCAGCAGGGCTTCAGAAAAATGTGAAGTAACCGTGAATGGATTACAACATGGCAGCTCTGAGACTTGTCATGATACCTGCCTGCCCCAGTATACGATACGAGAACGACGCCGGGGCACAAAAATTTCCCGTTAAGAGTCGGTGGGAGTCATTTTGCCTCCATTTACCAGTAATGTTAATTCTTACTAGCAAATTGCAGCAGAACTATGCGCTCTTTTGAAACACAGTTGTCTGGACACACAAAAAGGACTTAAAACCTTCAAAATAGTATTTTCAAAAAGTCTAAAATATCATTTTAAATATTAATTTTTGCCACATAAAACATGCAGTTTTTTCTGCCGATATATGTTATACGAGAAAAAAAAGTTTCCCATCAAAAACTAGAAAATGTTTTTAGATAACTGGGTAAATAATTTTAATTTTTGAAAGAGTACTGCATTCACCATTGGCTTAATGTTAATATTTTTTTAAATTAAATTAACAAAATCTTAGCTGCAAGCAAAGTACGTTTTGGACATAGGCGTGTTTTCAACTACAGGGTATTTCACGTTTTCTCGAACTTCTCGTCTCGCGTGACAGCTTGACAGCTTGTGGCGCGCGATCACAGAAGCCTGTGAAGAGTATTTGCAGTTCAGGCTTGGAAATCATTAGTATCACCTCATATCAAGTGTTGCACTATAATGATAATAAATAAGTAAATAGAAAATGGAGGTTTCAATACAATACGAAGGAAGTGGGAAGTGAAGTGCTCAGCCAAAGGAAAGTAAGCTGAAAGAATACTACAACATAAAAAGGTAACACTATGTTTAGTAAGTAATATAGTTCGAAGTATTTTATGACTTTAAATACATGCGTCGAAACTTACAAAAGGTACTTTTATGACTTTAAATACATGCGTCAAAACTTACAAAAGGTACTTTTATGACTTTAAATACATGCGTCAAAACTTATAAAAGTACTTTATGACTTTAAATACATGCGTCGAAACTTTCAACATGTACTTTATCGTCGTTTCTAATTTTCAATTCCCGGACGCACTCTTTACCTTCGAAAACTGATGTTTACGATTAGTTTATTTTATTAACAGAACGAAAATACTTTTATGCTTATTTATAGTTTCTAAAGAATAAACATTTTTATTACTATACACAGAAATGTGTTTCGGCTAGGTTCGCTCAGTTCGTGGTGACATCTTTTAAACTTCTGGGAAAAGGTTGTGTATTTTTCAACATAATATTAGCTGAAATATGGAAGTTCAGTCTTTCACACTAACACACACACGTCAGTGGCCAGACCGAGATTCGAACTAGAAACCTTGTGGTCTGAAGGCTCCTGGCAACGAAGGTGGCATCCTTTCGCTAAGATGTTCATATTTCCTCACTGTTCTAAAATACATTTGAACACTTCTTGCACCCACATGCTGTCTGATAGTTTCGACAAGAATTTTAATCTGATACTTAGGCAGTATTTCGCAAATAATTTAAAATGTTTCAATTTTTTTATTAATTAGACATTTATTTTAAAATTAAAAATTAGATTGAAATCACTGCGAATCGAGTACATATCGTTTCGCGAAAATTTTCTGTTATTGCTTTTAAATAGCTACTGAAAGTATCTTGTTTGCAGTAGTGTTATTTACGAACGTGCATTTTATCTCGTGTAGTAATGTTTCCAGTATTTGAGAGCAACAGTTGCCAATGTATTTAAAGCACATCATAATGGCATCTCACGTTAAGTAAGGAAACGTCATCTAATTGTCGAGTGAAGTAATTGTAGCATTTTTGAATTGAAAATTGTATGCCATCAGACGGGGGGGGGGGGGGGGGGGCGCATAGTGTAAATAAAAAGTAGCGAATAATTTTGGAATAAACGTAATATTATACCATGTAGTTATATAATATGTAGTATTAACTTTCGCAGTGTCGTATTAGTTTCGAATTTGCTCACGTACATATTGGAATTTATCACAAATTCAACTGTTTATCTTCATCTTCGTGCAAGGGAAACAAATGTCCAGCCCTGTTGCATGTGTGAGCGTGTATTTCTCGTGTTCGCGTGTCCGATTTAGTGTGTTCCGCGTCGGATTTGAAGATATTTAAAACATTTTGTGAAATTTTGTTACAATGCAGTTGCTGGAAACCCCGCGTTTGATATTACAGTGTGTTTAACTTCAGTAGCAACACATTGAAATACTCGGTCAAGGTCATTATAAGCACATTTCCGTCGCTGGTATAACGTTTCGATTATTTCCCGGTTTTTACAGGATGCTCTCACGTGAATTAATTTTTTTCGCAACAAGTCTTGTAAAATCATATTGGGGTGCAATTTTACTGAGTTTAGCAGCGTAACAAATGTCATATAGGTAGTGCAAAATCATTAAACAGTTTTTCACTCACAAAATTTGAATAGCAGTACTGAACATGACACAAACTGCGCCAGAATACTAAAATTTCAATACCTAGCTAAATAAAGAAACTTTCATCTCGTTTTATTTTCAGATTTAGTTAAAAAATGGATTTTACTCAGATTTAGTCATCTATACTTCCGCCTTCTAGATTAAGCAAGACTATTGTATAGTTCCACATTCCTGCTCCTCGCGCCAAACAAAAGGCTGGACAGAAATGCGTGGCACTATCACTGAGTGTCAACAACATTCATGAAATATGCCACATATATAATTAAGAAATTACATGGCTGTTTGATGAACATACGAGCAGGCTACTTGTGTTAACTACAGGCCACTGGACTAACGAAATAAATACATACAGTATGTACAAAAGTGAATGGACTGCAGCAAAACATCGCCGGTATTAAAACAAACACTATCACAACTTCTTGAACTTGTTTTGTGTACGTAAGTATTGTAATAGTCAATATTAGGCTTTGTAATATGGAAATGCACTGCACTAAGTTGTTATACATAATCATCCGGGAACGAAACAGTGCACTAAAACAGAATTTGAAAAATCGTTTTATAGCGCCAGTGTCATAGAGTAACTTTAATAATGTTTATGTCTGGGTTGCTTGGCGTCATTAACTTCAAAAGCTCTTTTTTTTTTTTTTTTAGGTCTTTGGTGAGAGATACACGCCAGTAGAAAACACAAACACCGCGACTTAAATTTAAAATAGGCTTACTGTAAATTATTCTAGTTCATTTATTTTGAGATTCCAGTGGAAAGCACATAATGGCGGAGTGTTATGTAGTCAGTGTGTTCACAGAGTGCTACTTCGATACGATCTGTCAAAACTGGAAACTCTAAGTTGAAACAGATTACATCACTGCATTTGCTAGTTATTTTGTAATAATTCTCTATGGCGTAATCTGAGTAGGCAAAATTTATTTTTTCCTCGATCAATTTATAAATCATTAGAGAATGACTTGCTGTTACTTTCTCTATAAATAATTCCCAATAAATTCTACAATTATAGACTACATCGCCGACCTCCCGTATCGCAGTCGGTTGGTGCGCCCACTGGTCTGTGGTGCGGGAGGTCCTGGGTTCGAATCCCAGGTATGACATGGGTGTTAGTCAGTTAGGTTGTCAGTTACTTTGTAAGCTGTTCCCTGATAAGCCTTCAGGTATGACACTGGGGGATGTTAATAAGCCCAATACAATAGACCACATCATCTTGTTTAATTTTATCGTTAATTTTAACGCATGTCTCAAAGTGTAGAAATCAAGTAGATACATCAGTAAAATTTTACTGGTTACATTTTTGTAGTAACAATATGTCTTCTATGGTGATTGTCGTTTCTGATTATTTCCCGCTGGACAAAACCAAGTTGGCTCGTAGCAGTATGTCCGTTTTTAAATATTTGTATTCTGATAGCGCACCAATAAGTCCTGTACACTACAGTACAGATATGTATTAACAAAATAAATCACATAGGTTTATGTCACAAATGTTAGGCTATGTAAATTAAAAATACAATTGCCAAAATTGGCTTGTTGTTTCAGTATTGTTAATATGACAAATGTTTTTTTTTTTTTTTTTTTCAGAAGAGAACTGAATGAGAGATTTCACCTATGTATGTATAAATTAGAAACAGTCTGCCGAAACTAAATATACAGTATAGTTGAATGACGGAAAAAAAATTCATACCAAGAAAAAATGTTGTTGATAAGACATTGCCATTATTTTTTCAGTCAATAAATCCATTATTTGCATCACTGTTTTATATAGTGCAAAATATCGATAACGTGGTTGTTGTTTCTGTTCCAGAATATTTATAATAATATTATGAATAACTTTTGTGTTATAAAAAAAATATGGCCAATTACAAATGGCCAAAAAATTAGTTTCTCATTCCTGAGAAAAAAAATTCCTGTAATTAACATGCCTATATTATCTTGATTTTCTCCAAGATCCTTCTGTCCCGCTCCGAAATGTCCCACCAATACGGAAAATTTATAACGCTATTTAAATACAAATACGCCATTTAAATGTTTTTATATTAAACTAAAAACTATATATATATACTAAATTAATATTACGTTAAAATTAATTATCTATACTAAAGTAACTAAGAATTAAAATATAAAAGTTTCTCTTAAGTGTATATTGCATAACATTTTCCATGGTAAATTACTACACGTACTAATATATTTCAGAACAAATATCAAAGATTTTGAAAACCGTTTAGCACAATTCCCGCTAATTCGTAACTTGAGGCAAGGTATCTTTAGCATTCTCAGGTATATGGGAACAGCAAGGAGACAAGCTGATATTTACAGCGATATGATGAAAACTTTCCTCCCATGCCCCTGGCTGGTGCTACAATAATCCTCAACAGCCGGCGTGCCACGATGTACCCCGTATCTTTCCGGTGAGAAAATCACGTATTTCGGGTCGGGGGCGATTGAACGCACGACAGAAAATCTTGGTGTATTTGATTGGCGATAAAGCACGTGTTTATTAAGTTGAAAGGTTTTCGTTTGCTACAGACTAAAGAAGAATGAATACCTTTACTTAATGTTTGCGGCTAAATAATACAACGCACTCCTTCAAATAATTACTAACAAATATTTAAATATGGTGCTTTACAAGATCTGCGAATGCACTTTGTTAAGTGCCTCTGTCGCGTGATTACTGCTCGATTTTTTTTTGCTTTATGTGTTATAAGAACACCCGATAGTTATACTTTCGAATGGATTTGATGGAAGTAATGTTTTCACCGACAAGAACATTTTTTATGACTTTTTAATACTAGATGTGTGCTCTGACTAGTTGCAAAGTACACATTAAAATACGCTCTTTCTAGCACGCGGGACATTAAAATCTCAATAGTTTTACATCGCCTTATTATGGCAAGTTTGCCCTTCAGTACTACGCTTTGATAATTAGCGCCTCACCACTAGTTTCAAGGCAACCTACAAAATACTCAGGATATGTACGGAGGCGGCGCGGGCGCGAGTCTGGTTGAGAAATGCGCCAGCAGAGTGCATGCGATGCTCCGTAGAGGCGAGGCGGCCCAGCCACGGAGCCCGCTCACCTGCCAGTGTCGCCAAGTGTTCGTAGCGGGTGTGTAGTGTTATTGGAGCCGGTGTAACCAGCAGTAAAAAAAATGCTCGGCCTCAATCGGCGCGCGCGCGAGGGAAATTACATTCCAAGTGCGCGAAAACCCTCTAAACCAATCACGCCGTTTATCTAAATCGTTTGATATTGTGGGAGTTGACGCACAATTTCTGCCTCGCCATCACAGGCTGGTCATTTTTTTTTTTTTTTTTTTATAACCTAAGAAAATATATATGCTAAACGTTTGCTCACAATTCCTGAAAAGTTGCTACTTAAGAAGTATAAAGGGTTATTTTGTATCGAGGTAAATAGGGGATGAGATCGTTTGAAATGTAGAGAAACTGAGATTATCATTCGTGTATAATGCACACATATTTTGTCGAAGTTATTGTACACTACCTGTATGCAGGGGGGGGGGAAAAAAATACAAAATAAGGATTACTTTATTTACTCGGCCTTATTTATGCACTACAGAGCGCAATGATTGGGAGCGACACAGGTGGACCTGTGATAAGTTCCATCGACCATGTGAGCAAGCTAAGCGCGCGGCTGAACAGGGTGCTGCAAGGTTGGACTTGGCGCTCGGCTCTCTCTTTCGTGTGAGCTGACAATTATTTTCTTCATTTTTTATTTATCTTCTGTCACTGATTGTATACATTGCCGTGGGCATGTTTTAATTTATAAGTCGGTTATATTGGTGCCCGTGTACGTCATAGACTAATGGCGTATTCCAATTACTGCTCTGGACTGCACCCAGTGCTCGCGCACTGGCCCGAATTCCGCGTGTTCCAATTACCGGAACTCGGTCTGAGGGCAGTCGGATTTTCGTATTCCAATCGCGAGTTGCACTGAACGAGTGCATGCCCATCGAGAGCAATATTTTCCGCACTGAGTCTGGAGTCAGTTCTGCTTTTCAGAGCAATATGGCGGCGATCTGTGATTATGAAAACAAAACTAAAATTATTGCAATGCTGGGAATTCTACAATATCTAACATTACGGCAGCTGAATAATACGTAATAGTTAATATGGAACAAATATATCCTTGGTATATTGAAGATATCGTCTGTAATTACAGCGCTATGAGGTCAGTTTCGCCCAGTGACTCGTGCATACATTTGCCGTCGAGTTAAAAAAAAAGTGAAATTGGAGAAAATTATCTACGGAATTTCATAAATTTAAATTTAAATCCTTTTATCAACATCGTATTTCAAGCATTTTCTCCAAAAGATGATACGTTGTCGCCAATGTTTTGCGCTGTTTTCGTGGCGTGTTCCAGTTGTCAGTGCATAAATAATATACACTCGTTTATGGCAATCACGTGACACATGCACTTTTTCAGTTTTCAGAGCGCACCGAGTGTGCGCCCAGAGCAGTCAGTTGGAATGCGCCATAAATCAGAGGCAAGTGAAGATGTAAACAATATATTTTTGGCCACAAATGTATGAATAACTGCTCTCATCTTCACCCACACGTAATAAACAGATAGAAAATTATGACAAACAACAATTTGCAAAAGGCAACAATATTTAACGAAAAATAATTCTTAATCAGAATCAGAATCAGAATTTCAAATATAGAAATGTTAGTATTTCGTTTAAAATAAATTCGTGTTCATGCGTACATAAAACTTGACTTTTAACATTGTATACCGCGGTTATTTCACGTAAAACACACCTTAATTGTAATTTTTATGATTAAAATACTTATTGCTATATTGTATAGTATTTGTAAATAAATTGGATTTTCCACTTTTTCTCATTTGGTTTTCAGTTCTATAATAAATTTTCTCTAAATAGTATTCTTTGGTAATCCACATTGTTTCCAGTGTAAACAAATTTTAGATCGTGGCGTATTAACAGTTAACCATTTTAATTTCTATGGTATCAATTTATTTCTATGTGCGGAGAGAAATTAATTTAAATCAGCATTTACAAGACATCGTAGTTTGTCGTAAATGTTCGTCAACATTTCTGGAAAATGCATTAGTTACGCAATACGAGCAACCCGCATCAATACATCAGATAACGACGCAACACTATTATACGTGTGCGCGGGCCGCGAGGACAGCTGATCGGACGCACCAAGCCATCCTGCTCGCAGCCTGCCTGAGCCGTAGTGGGAAGAAACCGAGCGAGCAGCACAAGGGCCACAGGCAAGGCCAGGGAGTTCTGGCAGCATTGCTGCAGCAATGCTGTCTGGCCCTTGTAGAGGGGGTTGGGAGGAAGCTCTGACACTTGTGCGACTGCCTACGAACCCTTCACCCAGCAAAGTGACACATCCACCCCATCCCACAGCTCTCTCTCTCTCTCTCTCTCTCTCTCTCTCTCTCTCTCTCGACTGAAAGGCCTGCGGAGTGGTGGGGGGACATCATTTCGAGACCTTCTACCATTTTGTATCTTCAGAGTAACGATCTGTAACAATGTCAATTTCCATGGTGTGAACCGCCCCCTTAACACTGATAACTGTGGCTTTGCTGCCAAGTTACGTCATCTGTTATATCCGCAGCGATGTGAAAATTAAAGCCCTCTCGCGCTTGACAGCGACGTCACTGGGACGTCGCTTTAATCGTGTTCGCATCACCGTTCGTAATTGACGTGGCATTGATGCGGTTGAAAACGGGCGACGTTTCATGAATACGCCCTTTTCAATCTCCAGCAGTTGTGTGCGTGTCTGACACACACAAGATCGCAAGCACACACCGTAGCGTTTATAACACAACATATTATAGTTCATAGCCTGAATTTAATATTAATATCTAATTGGTTAACACAAAACACAGATTATTATTTAAAAAAAAAAAAATGTTATTCTAAAACATTGGTACGGCTACTATTTACAGGGGAAATAAGACACTAGGCTCCGTTGGTACGGTGACATAACGCAGTTAGATAAAAAGTTAAAGTTCATGTTTTGCAGCACATGGCAATTTACAGAAATCCATAACACGACAGTAACATCACAATTTCAGTGAGCTCTAAAACTCAGAATCCTTAAGAATGCAAACAATTAACTGCTCCTTCAACCGCGAACTCCAGAAGCACACGCCAGCAAAATTACGTCACTGGCCAACAGTAGGCAATCAGACAAAAGCCATTTTACATCTGTATACTTACCTATTCTGTCCCAGGCCACATTTGCGCCGTAGTCTTTATTATTTTCTTCGCTAGTGATCTACACATTGGATATGCTACGGTAAAAAATCGCTCCCCCCCCCCCCCCCCCCACCACACCCCCCTCCCAGGATTTTTATATCTCCACACTTTTTTAATCAAACCGTTGACAAATCACTTCTTGTAAGACGCTTCTGGTTGTTTCCTAATTAAACCACGTAGCACAAGCGTTTTATACTTATGTTAACATAAAAAGTGTCTTATTTTTGGTTACATTGAACCTTGATTCATATTCTATCCACAATTTATAATATTTCATTTATAATTAAAATGAACAAAAACAGAGAGAAATATGTGTGTTGGCAATGCCTAGTAAAGACTGTTCATTATAAAGTGAGCACTTTTGAAATAAACCATTGAAAAATGTCACTGTCCGTACCTGCGTTTATTTTTGACGGCCACACGTAGTGGTATTCGCCCATTATGGTAACGGCGAAGGTAAAGTAGTTCCATGTCTCAATGTTGAATTAAAAGTGTTCGGTAAACATTTGTCAATACTACAATGATTTATTTTTCTTTCTGATTTTTTTAATGCATATAAGTGTATAGTTAAGAAAATTTGTAAACATTTACTTTTATAATAATTCTACAGTTTCCCGTTATTGAAACGTAAATAAAGTGATCAGGTCCGCGGCAATGTTGATTTTACACATAGCGGAAGGATACACAATGTGCTTACAAGTAGAATGTGGCGCGTTGTCCCTTTGGTGAAATTTTCTCGAATTCATTGAGCTGTACGTGAATGAGGTGGAGGAGATTCCTAGAAATAGAACTTTTAGCAGAGCCTCAGAAAAGGCGGCAGTAGGCGTGAACGGACTATACATGCGAATTTTCAGCAGACTCGCCATTTTGTGTGAACAACACGCACTGACTGACTTCAGTGCATTCTAATTGCATGGACATTGCGTTAGGGAAAGTGTACAAACATCTCAAAGCACTTGTTAACACAAAAAGAGTTCTGACCTCCAGTTATATCCACGGTGTTTTTTTGTATAGTGCTGTTGACGGAAAATCAGCCCAGGGTTGGAACACGGAGGGTGGATAATACTGCAGGTACAGTCTTTTCGCGATTTCTTCACACATTCCGAATCAAACCTTTGAAAAAAATCATCCCGTGAATGACGTGTGAAGTTATTTCCTGAATATGCCGTGTATCACAAACGTTTTATACATTCGTTAACATGAAAATATCTTATTTTTTCGTTAAATTGAAGTTTTATCCATGTTTTATTCATAAATTATAATAATTCGTTCGTAATAAATACGAAGAACCACAGCCAGAAAACGTGTGTTTTGGTAGCGCCCGGTACGAAATAGTTCTCACGCAAATATAATTTCAAGTGAGTGCGCACGAATTCGGTGCACTGTCCTTTGGTGTAATTGTCTAGACTTCGCTATGCTCGGTTCGCACGAGGCGGAGGAATACCCCCGAGAAGTAGAACTTTAGCAGGGCTTCAGAGAAGTGCGAAGTAACCACCGCGAACGGACCTACAGAACGGGCACTCCACTTCATTTCCAGCGTACGGATTGAAACGTTTGGCACGACGGCACGGCGCGGGAAGTGAACCATCCCCTTCGAGCGGCGAATAGTTGCACCAGGTCGCCGGTGGAAACGTGCCGCTTCGCGGATGTCGGTGGTACGTCACACCAGCCTGTCAGCTGACGCGTTTAATCCAGCACGAGCGCAGGCTTTTACCTTGCGGGCAGCGCTCGAGCGAGCCAGCAACAGCCGCGTTGTGCAGATATCTTTGACAAAAAATCGTGGGCGACTGATGTTATATAAACGCATAAAATGTCGCGGCATTTTTGAAACCCCTTCCAGTCGCGAGCAATGATTTCAGAGCACGCATCACGTGTGAAGCGAGTTTATACATGCAAAACAGTTTTTCGTAGAGCAAGGATTTTGCTCTTAGTGGATGTGGCTATACATAAAGAGTTCAGCCGTGGTTACGGTTTAACGTGAATTTCATTTCAGAAAAATTAGCTACTTCAATGTTGCAATGTTACATAGCTTATATACGTGTGTGTGTATATATACATATACACAGAATGTTTCGTAACTTGTGTTACAGGGTCTGGGAGATGACTCCTTACGAAAAAATATTACAAAAATGCAGATTGACTTATGTCCGGAAACAACGTCTAAGAGTGGAAAACACCCCCAAAAGCTGGGCTTTAAAATTCTTTTTTATTTCATAAAGTAGAAATCAATTAAATTTAACTTAAGAAATCTAAATATTGTAACTTAATATAGTTATTTTTACCATTTTACTAAGTAAAAACTATTTTTTTAAGCCCAACTTTCGGGGGTGTTTTCAACCCTTAGACATCGTTTCCGGACATAAGTAAATCTGCATTTTCGTAATGTTTTTCCATAAGGAATCGCCTCCCAAGGTCTGTAACATAAGTTAAAAAACATCCTGTATGTGTGTGTGTGTGTGTGTGCGTATATATCTATATATATATGTATATATATACACATACATACATATATATACATATACACACACACAAACTTACTTTCTCCTTTTTCAGAAAGACTTCCTTAGTGTATGTATGTGTATAAGTATTTACACGCACACACACACACACACACACACACACACACACACCACACAATATATATATACACATACACACATGCACTAAGAAAGTCTTTCGGAAAAAGGAGAAAATAAGTCTTGTACGAAATTGATATTTAAGTCGAGATTTTAAAACCAATTTAATTAGCAAATTATTTAGATTAACATTATCATGTAACGCACTTTTTTTTGCGGTAATTAACTGGAGGTAATGAAGCATTATAATCATTTTGTTCCTGTAAACTCACTACAAATAATTTTAACGTTTATTTAACATGTCGCATTTGTTAGCACTAAACTAATAAAAATTACACGTTAAATAAAATCTACGTTACGTAGTTATAATGGAAACATTTTAGTCTTCGTAAATCTCAAAAGGCCTATGCGTATTTCTGAAATAGTTCTTTAAAAAAATATTAGATGATTTTCGTGTGTAACACGCACGTAAGTTCGTTACGAAGAGAACTCTGTCTTTAGGATTCAAAATGACTTAAATTTCAAGTATTTAAATTCTTACATGTACCATCCTGTAAGTTAATTGATTGATTAAGCGAATTTGATTTATGCAATTCTACAAATAACTTGTCTTGTAACTCTTTCGGTAAAATATTGAACATTTTTTATGTGTAATATTTAAGTAGAGTAATAAATGTATGGCATAATTTAAAAATAATACATGATTAATTACAAGGCTAGTTTTCTAGTTTCTCCAGTCCCCTGCGAAATAGGACGTTAATTTTAAGATTGATATGATGAGGTCAATAAATTATTTTTGTGATCGTTCTGTAGGTCTACTAATGTGTAAGAGAGTACGCTTAACTCTTAGAGCAAAAGTCACAGCATAGGGTGATTGTCATCTCCCAATGAAAACGTGAGCTAGCACATTTTCCCCTGGCTCGTTCACGCTCAATTAATTTTACTCGCGTTGCTCTAAACGACTAAAATTACTCTATTATTAATTCACTATTATTATAATATATTATTAATCCAATATTATTAATGATAAAATTTAGCGTGCTTAGAGTGGCCAGTTTTCACCACTGGTTTTCTAGGTTTCAATCTCGATCTTTAAAAAAAACCGGGCTATTTTCATGTGCAGGCAGATTACAGTTATTCCCGATTGTCTTGAATTCACACCTCAAGACCTCGCTGTTAAGAGCCGCCCAAATCTCTTCACTCACTTTTGAATTCGCGCTTCGATAATTTCGTCCTGTAATATGTCACTGCAAAAAATGTTCTGGTAAACTTCCTAATTTGTAATGGTCGTTTTTAACCTATACACAGCATGGACATAATACCACACATCAAGCTGCAGATATAGGAATGTTTAGCAGCGCTACTATACAAAATTGAGAACTCCCCTACGCATGTGGCTGTTTCCTGAGCAAATATAGGAACTCTACAATGGATCTGTAGGGGAAAACATTACCATTCCCACTTTCTCACTAAGCTTATACACTGGTGTGGTAAATTTCCGAATAATTTCTTAGCGTGTATAAATGTTTGCTTGTGAAGGTAACGTTCTCTTAGAAGACGCCTGAGGGTCGTATCTGAGTTCGTGAGGGATGGAGGTCTTAACAAAAATTAAATAACTAAATTTGATTTTTAATTTATTCACACAGCTATTATTTACAGCTTTATGTTATCTAGCGCCACTATTACTATCTTTATTTCTCAGCGTGAACGATATTTAATGTCCATTTCAACTGAAATTAACGACCTCAATGCCTCTGTTTGGTTACAGTCAATTATCTTATGCTCATCATTAACACGTGTTCAGTCTATCGGTTGCCATCATTTGTATAGGCGGTTCACGGTAAAATGAGCACTTTTTAAAGCCCTGCTTAAGATCTACTTGTATGCACGTTGTGTATTATCCCGCATTATGTAAAATTAACACTGACATGGGCCTCATCACTTTATTCTTGCGTCGGTCAAGTGAAACTTTTAAATTATTAGAAAAGTAAATATTTCACAAATATGTTCTTTTTTATACTTCAATACACTTTTAGAAATGTACAAAGCGAAATAGATATTTAAGTTATCACAAATGGTTACCAAACAATTTTAATCTGACGTTAAGATATGGAAGTAATTTTCATGCATCGTTACCAACTTTACTGGGCGAACGTCACTCAGTGCGCCCATTAAAATATATTCAGCCAGGGGCAGCGACATTTTTCTCATGTTGAGTTCAAAAGTGCTCACTTTATCGTGAACAGCCTATAATGTCTTTCACTCACGCATCCAGTCCAATAGTCCAGCTTGCCAGTCGCACCCTTCACTGCACCGATGCTCGCAGTCACAGATTTTCCTCCCGCTGGTCGCTTCTCTCGCCGCTCTTTTCAATTGTCTTCTATTGCTAAAACTCCAACCAATCATCCACTCAACAACTCCAAGGCTCGGGGGCCCGACGCACTTTTATACCAGTCGCCCTGGCCATTTGGAAGGTTCGCCGCACCCCGAGTCACGCTGAGAGAAACGAGGTCAGTAATTCAGAGAATTCTTCAGATGTCTCAAATACACCCGATAACCAAGGTCGGAAGATCCCTGATAGTCATACAGGCACGCATTGTAAGCATTCCTTTGTGAAAAGCTGATGTGTCTCCAGTTGCGACTGATAGCACGCGCGTGTCAATAAATCATCCGTGCCTAGCACGCCTGTAACAAAACATACGTATTATTCTCCCATATTAAGAGTTAGTAATCCAGACATATTTTCTGCGCGTTTAAGCGTATTTCAGCAAGTAAACGACTTCAGAATAAAACTTTTTGTCAGAAAAGATAAAACCAATTATTTTTCCCCGTACGGTTATGTTTTAATAATATTATGTGTATTTAAAAAAATCGTCAGAACGGTAAAAAATTGTTCAAGTCCCACGTTACAAGTATATTTTGCACGCTAGTTCAGCGCCAGTTCGCTCATAAGAGCGATGGGGCGCTGGGCGCACGTGTCATTGTCGCTCGTATTGCTGTACCTCGAACGCTATAAAGAAATCTCGGGCCCTTTTAATCTTAAACGTTTAGTGAACTATCAATTTTCTGTAAACTTTAAAGGTACAGCTCTCAGAATAATCAACATAGTGAATGTTTAGGGGTCACGTTAAAGAACATCCACTTACAGGAATCATCTCGGAAATCCAGCATCATGCTAAGTAGGTATACGGAATAGTTTGATTAAAAAACTTTCCGGAACCACCTGAACAACTCGCGCTTCAGCACTCCCTCTTCGTGCAGTTTCTCTTGGATATGTGTACTCTACACCCCAATATTGGGCACCTATGTGGAAAGACAACAACCACGCGGACAAAGTTCCCTCCTCTCTCTCCCGCCCAACCAGCGTAAAATCGGAGAAAGGGGAAGTGGATGAAATCAACAGCAATTACACTAACATAACTCGTACTTCGTTCATAAAGGACAAAACTGCATGACGAATTGGAAGGAGATAACTACCGGCATACGTTGTTAATTAAAAAAAAAACGCGATGTTGGTAAACTGCAATGAAAGCTTTTAACCAATAAACGTTAAGGAAAATTAACATTTTGTTAGGCTGCAAATATAGCAATGTTGAGAGTTACTGTTATATAAAGTATGAATTTCACAATGAATTTGGCCTGCTCACCTCCCACAAAGACGAATCGGTTCAATCCCCGGTCGCAAGAGGGAATCCTGCCTGACGATGCCGCTGGTCGGCGGGTTTTCTCGGAGATCTCCCGCGTTTCCTCCGGCCTTGCATTCCGGCACTGCTCCATTCTTAACACAGTGACACCCTCATCGGCTCTCAAGAATTCGTTGTTAAGAACCGCCCAAATCTCTCAACTGAACTATGAACGTGGCTCTTTTTGAAGAAAGCTACATGGATCTCCTTGACGAGGGAGGGAGGGGGTAAATACCATATGCGCTCTTTCAATACTCTTATACACTGGTGTGGTAAATCTGAAAAGAATTTCGTAGAATACAGTTTGGTGCAACGGTGGAAATAATGTTTTGCGTAAAAAAAAAAAAAAAAAAAAAACACCTGCCCTACTGACTTGAAAAGTTTCATCTCACTTATGTGGCTGTGCTTTTGTATGCTGTAGGAGGCAGCTGGTTCTGCGTGCTTGCAGTAGCCCTCTCGGGAGGGAAAACAAAGTTAAGTTTGCATTTTCCATTTATCTCCCTCTTCTTCCTCGGGCGATAAGAATGGCGGCAACAGGTTGCAGGAGCTACCAGCGAGAAAGCGCGCCAGAAGAACGACGCAACGACATGTCAGCCCCCCCCTCACGCAACTTTCGCCACTGCGAAGTTGTGCTCGCCCTTTCCAGTGCCGTTTCGTTTATTCCATAGACGCACGGTAAGCACATTGGAAATGCATGAATCTATATATGTTTTCGCCTTAACTTTAAACACATTTCATTCTAAGTTTCCCGTTTTCTATTCGAGAAACGGAGTTTTCGTGTAAACGCACAGTGCTGCTATCTAGTATTTATTTCCACAAACGGGAGCGGCTAGCGATGAATGGAAGGAACTCGCGAGCACCAACACGGGCAGGGCAAGCAGTCGTTCTGTTTGCGTCCTCCAGTCCTACATTTTCCCTTGGAAAGTGGATGAAAGTGTTCGGGGAAAACTGGAGTTTTCATATAATTGTAATATGCCTTCTAAATAATATTCACTTTAATTATTATTACATTCATTTCGTTTCCTTTTTATAATTAATGTTAGGAATTATGAAACGGTAAATACATGTGGAGGGTAAGCTAAGTTGGAAGTTGCGTTTGTTAGTAAAAATTGAAAATGGAACTAGAGCCCTGCTTATATCAACCATTTATTGTATTGTAAAGTGTGTAATGTATCATATTTCAATGGTATTTAACTAAATGTTATCTAAAACACTCAAATATGTGGGGTTATTATATTGCTTACACTGTAAAAAAAAAACTCACTACACGCCACTGCCCTTTCAGAAAAGGGAGCTTGCCCCCTCCTCGGCGCCCGACCCCTAACCTTATCTGCCCTGAATGCTGACAGCTCCTATCCCCTGGTGAGGGGGCTGACGACGCTGCAAATTGAATCTAACGTCGGGACGCCCCTCGTTCGAGGTTTGACACCTTAAGTTAAGCTCGACTCCTGATTGAGCCTACATTCCCTTTCGCAAATACCCTTCAGGTATACCCAAGCACTTTTGAAGATAAATATTTGATCAAATTCACTGCTTACGACTGCATACATGCTACAGTACACGCCACCACGCAGGATCCTACTTAACTTGGCAGCCAATTCATATAGGCCATTCACCGTTACTTCACACTTCTCTCAAGCCCTGCTTGCGACCTATTTCGACGATATTCCTTCACCTCGTGCAAACAAAGCCTCCCGAATAAAGAAAATTACACGCAGAGGGACAACGCATGGCGTCCTTTTTCTTTTACACTTTATGACAAGTTACCTTCAATTAATTTGTTAGTTTTTACAACCCCTATTAACCTATTTGCTAAGGTGGTTATACGACTAGAAAACTGGACCGGTGTTAGTTCACGACCCATTAAACAGACAATCAAGTTGTTTGAAGAATATGATCAGGAGATGCCGTTCTTTTCCTGCGTATACGATAAAACCGTACGGCGTAATGACTCGGAGAAATTACATAATTTCCTTTTTTTTTTTAATAAGAATATTTTGTAAAACCCGGACGAGCAATTTTAATTTCTGGCGGAGGCAGTTTTCATGATCAATTAAACTTAAACGTTCAATCGAAAATACACACACAAGAAGACCTTCCACAGGACTCGAACCCGCAAACACAGAAACCTTGTTAACAATAGACTTTAAACGACGTACTCACAAAGCCCGGAAGGAAATACCTGTAGGAATTACAAAGAAGCAGAATTTTTTTATTCAAACTATACTTCCACACTTGAAGCGGTCTTGAAAAAGGCGGTCTTTCCTGAGGTACACATTGGGGGAGTTTGCGGAGAACAGGAACTTTATAATTTGTCATATTATTTAAAGCCCTTGAAATAAAATTTTCATAGTTTACTATACAAAATTTATAGTGACGAATATACGAATTACGACCAATCATGTGCCTCCAGTGTTTAATAATAACACCTTAGTAATATAATGTGTGCTTACCTTTGAATTGTATCACTGCCGGCAGGATAAGCAAAACCTAGAAAAGAAAGAGAGAAATATTAACACAGAAAAAATAATATTAATAAACTTTTTAAAAACAACTTTTTTCTATAGTATTATTATTTCAAGAGCACAAATTTTGGGCAAATGGCAAACACATTCACAACAGGAATTGCACTATATTTATCGTGGTTGTTAAATCACACACGACAATAAGTTTTAGCTAATAATATGATGGATTACGTATGACCCTAGAGAACAAGTTAGCTGTAACGAAACCTCTGGGCAGAATTGATAACATCTTTCCACGGTCGAGAATAGATGGAATCTATAGCAACGGCCCAGCGTTCTGGCGCTGCAAATCGTTCAGCCGAATGGTTTATGGCAGACTTAACACCTGATATCACTTGAATACAGAAAAGTAGACAATGTGGAAAACTAAAACCTGCTATGTTTTAAAAATTAATCTTTGGGCAAAATCTGTTATCCAGCATTTGAAAGAACGATGCTGATTACATAAATACCTCCAGGATGTTTCTTGAAATAAGTTCAAATATTTTATGGGTGATACAAGGGGGCGTCAAGACGAGTGACATAATGTAATGAACACGGTGTTGGAAATATATACGTTTGCTACAAATAAAATGAAACACAAAGACGCACTGTTGCTTTTGAAGATGCCCTCTCAGGTGAACAGGGCCTCGTCTTACTGTGCTGTCGGATTCGATGTCATCTCGATTTGAGCGATCGTGTATATGTTCTTTACACAATAATTATTACTTACAGCATATGCGTCTTGCGTCTTATTTATTTGTAACATGAATGCACTTCCGGACACCCGTCTTGACGCCCAATGGCAATACCTAAAATTATCTGCACTCATGTCAGAAACATCCTGTGTATAAACAATGAGCGGAATAGCAAATTCAAACTACGATTTAATATACACGAAGTAAAAAAAAAAAAAATTACTGAGTAACACACGAGGCCAAACGTTGAAACTGATTGTACGCGTGGTTCACAATTTCGTTAAAGAAGTCAGTGTTACGCCAATAAGTGTACGCAAATGTGCAACAGGTTCACTTTCCGCTGACAAAACATACCTAGGCCTATTACGTATTGTTTTTCTCAGAAAATAAATAGCGTAGCATAGAATATGTCGGTTATTATTTATCTTGAGTATGCCACAACTTCTCACAAATTTTTTCATTACGTCAGAGCAAACTAATGAAATAAATGACAGAAATTATTCTTTCGCTATACGCCTTCAGCTATAGCCTAATCGCGGTTTCTTCGCCCTTTTTGAATCAAATCTTTGAAAAATCTCCCCATGTATGAGGTGTTTAGTTATTTCCAACATATACCAAGTATCACAAGCGTTTTATACTTGTGTTCATAAACGTTACTTTTTTATGTTAAATTGAAATGATATCCATATTGTATCTATAAATTATAAAATTTTTAAAATAAATAGTTAGTATTAAAACAGTGTATTGGTAGCACCTAGTGAGAAATAGTTCTTATACAAAAAATGTTACACTGAGTGAGCACGAATGCTGTGCGTTCTCCTTTGGTGTAATTTCCCAGACTTAGTTAGGCTTAGTTTGCACGAGGCGGAGGAATATCCTGGACGTAGAACTTTAGTAGGGTTGAAGTAACCGTGAATGGATTATAAACAGAAGTACGGGAGAATTACATGCGCATCCTTTTTAATTTTCTTCTAAAAAACAAGCCGGGATAATAAACTCAGGCACCCTCTCTATGAAAGACAACATGGAATCTACTACCTCGCCGAGGTCGGCGACGCCTGGTGATGAACACACACGGAAGAACGGGTTCGCTCGGTGGCTGGCCGAACGAACGCGCGCCACAAAGATACGGGTTCGACGCCCGGCGGCGGCATTTTCTTGCGTGTCAGAAACGTGGCGGACGTTGCCGATGGCTGATAAGTTTTGTCTGGGTATTCCTGTCCCCCCCCCAAGCCAATACATTCAGTTCCTTCTCCTCCCGTAAGTCGCCGCACCTCGTCCACTCTCCAAGCTGACGGGAACGACAGATCTGGCCCTCGGGCAGGGCTGCCAGTTGCACTCAGTATCAGCATACTGTCATCCATTCCGACCGTGCCTTAAAAAAACGGACAAAGCGCGGATTATAACTATTTCCTGTGCTATAGTAGAAGAACAAAGGTTACTATAGGCTGTTCACAGTAAAATGAGCAGTTTTGAAAGCCCTTCTTAAGATGTACTTGTATACCCGTTGCGTATTCTTCTGCCTTATGTAAGGTTAACATTGCCATGTGCCTCATAACTTTATTTATGCGTCGGTCAATTGAAACTCTGAAATTATTAGAAAAGTGTATATTTTACAAATCTGCTCATTTCTACACTTCGATGCAGAAACAGAAAGCGAAAGAAATAATTAAGTTATCAGAAATTTTTACCTAACACTTTTTATTCGACGTTAAAATATTCAACTACTTCCCATCAATCGTTACCAACTTTACTGGGCGCATGTCACTCAGGGCGCCCGTTAAAATGTATGCATGTAGGAGCAGTGACTTTTTTCTAAGGTTGATTTCAAAAGTGCTCACTTTATCGTGAACAACATTTAGGCTACATACAGTTCACGATTAACCGAGGACTTTTGAAAGCCATGCACAAGAATTACTCTTTGTCACATTTTGTATCCTGCTGCCTTATGTTACCTTTTCATGTAATCGGCGTGATCACTTTATGCATGCGCCATTTAAGTGAAAAAATTAAATTGTGAGGAACCTAACTGTGGTATTAACTTGCCAATTCGGCATGTAAGTTATATATAATTAAAAATTACACTCTGAACACAACGCTAAAAATTAGAACTACTTTACTTAAGTCGCTGCCAACTTAACTTGGAGAACGTGTGCCAGCGTGCGTGGCAGCATATATGAATTTAACGAACAGTGATTTTTTTCAGAGGTGTTCAGATGTTTGTTAAATATTTCATCATTTCACAAACGTTTAATGATATTTGTTAACATAAAAGTATCTTATTTCTCGTTAAACTGAACATTTAGCTATACATTCACTGCATAAATTACTTTATACAATTATATATAAAATTATAGTATTTATATAACAGGGAGAATATGTCTGTTGGTAATGCCTAGTAAGAAATAGTTTTCATGCCAAATATTATCAATCTGTGTGTACACAATTGCGGTGCATTGCCCCGTTGGTGTGATGTTCTAGACTTCAAGTTTGTTTGTATGAGGCGGGGAATAGCCTGAAAGAATTGTTACGCACTCACTTCTTTGTTCCACGCGAGCGAATGGAAGTGAAGAACAGAGCAGTTATATGATAGCGGCGGCGGAAAGTCATGAAATATTTTGAATAACATACGAGCGATACCCAGGAACCGCGTATCTGTTACAAAAAGCTAGTCGACATGATAAACCTTTTTGCGGCTCGCGCTGCGGACCTTGGTTGTATCGAGTTTCTACATTTATCTGAAGAATTTTCTAGTAGTTTGCAGCCCTAGGTTTTCTAAGCGTGACTCGGGAAGCGTCGAACTTTACAAGTCAAGGCCAGCGGAGTATAAATAGTGCAATGGACTGGGAGTTTTTGAATGGATGAGTGGTTGAGTTTGAGCGATAGAAGTCAAGTGACGAGAAGTGACCAGCGGAAGGGAAATCTGCGACTGCGAGCATCAGTCAGTGAAGAGTGCAACTGGCAGACTGGGCTATTGGACTAGATGCGTGAGTGAAGGACATAATTACAAATTATGAC
The DNA here is from genome assembly GCA_029891345.1 of Dryococelus australis. Classification (NCBI taxonomy): domain Eukaryota; kingdom Metazoa; phylum Arthropoda; class Insecta; order Phasmatodea; family Phasmatidae; genus Dryococelus; species Dryococelus australis. The sequence continues at coordinate 42,975,437 of CM057003.1, forward strand.
AACAGACAGACTTAAAGTGTTAATGATGAGTATGAGTTAATTGACTATAACGGAACAGCGCATTGAGAATGACATTAAGTAGAGTTAAAAAAACAAATACATTAACTGTTGTGCTCACTGCGAATAAAAAGAGAAACCGTGTAGATAGATAATTTAATGCTATAAATAACAGCTGTGCGAATAAATCAGAAATCAAATTTAGTATTTTATTTTTATTAAGACCTCCATCTCTCCTGAACTCAGGTACGCCCCTCAGGCGTCTTGCAGCAGTATGAATTTAGCAGGGCTTCAGAAAAGTTGGAAGAAACCAACGAATGGACTACAGTGGTTTTTATAATTTTGTGAACAACTATTTTGCGATACTGGTGCATTAATTTCGTACAATATTATCCTATAAAAATTTATGGCCTCAGAAATAGATCGGTAGAAATACACAATTCTGGTAAAAATGTGTTGTTTCAAAGCAAAATATTTTTGTAGGATTGCCCTTTTTTATTTTTCTCTGTTGAATTCCAAACAATTGTAAAATATGATAAAAACATCACCAGCGTTAATTTATGTACCACGTATTTTAACAAAATTTTTCTCGCACTTGCTACGATGAGAGTAACGCAGCATCAGAATTTTGAATACCAAAAGGGCAAATTACCAAAAATAAAAGTAATGTTGTATATTATAATATATATCTGCGGTGTATTTATACCACCACACAACAGTTTGCTACTGTATCGGGGAAAAAAAATTGAAATAAAAACATTTTTTATGGCGTTGAGAACGATATCACGTTCGTTCTCGGCTGAACTGGTAACAAATTTCGCACGCCCACTCGTCTGTCCTTTGGTGGCTATACAGCCGTTTGTGACTGCACCGCTAACAATTTATTGGCTGGTTGCAAACTTCTGCCATCGCAGTCATGACCACGGCATGTTTTTACTAACGAAACGCGGTGGTTTCAGTTTCAGTTCAGAGTGTAGGAAAAAAAAAAAAAAATTAAAGCTGATTTTAGGAAAGATATTATAATTCCAGGGAGGGCAAGGGAGTCATCTTCCCATGCTACAATCTTAATAAGAAGCGTCAAATATTTTCTCGTGGTATAACTGTACATTTCCAAACTTTATGTGCAGTACATTTATTATAAAGCTGGACGTCTCTTAATAACGTTAGAAGATATTTTTACATTGGTATTTTTTTTTTTTGTGAAACATGTGTGGAGAGGAAGTAACATGTGTGTGACTGCCGTAATTGTTTTAAAAACTAATTTTTTTTACGAGGGACACTTTTTTCAGCACTAGAGGTACCGAAATTATCTACATTTCGTTGCCCCCATTACCTTGCCTTGCCCCCTCCCCCCCCCCCACCCAATTTTCCCACCACAAAAAAAAAAAGGTGCCGATGCCACAGATCATTCTCACGCACATGTGAAGTAAGATTGATTCTACGAATGTGATGGAAGTTGTAATTCTCCGTTATATGACAACAGTTTCAGAGCATAACTCGCACGGTATTCAGTTAATAAACGAAATCCTTTGACCAATAATTACGCACACGTGGACGCGATTTCCTTCCGTTCGAAACCTATTCCTAAACTAACAATTTTTATACTGTCAAATAAATTTTTACTACAGCCTATGTTTGCAAATCTTTCGTTATAATCACTGGCGACATGCCACCAAGGCCGCTTCCTGTCTGTCAGATACACTGGCAATACCTCCAGTCCATCGTCTATCTCCATGTAGGTTTATTTCGAAGGCCCAGCCGAACTCTTCAACCACAAACCAGACTCGGCTGGATGTTGTGTATGTGGTGTGTGTGATAGAGAGAGAGAGAGAGAAGGGGGGGGGAGAGAGATTGAGATAAAGAGAGCGAGAGTTAAATTCAACCTTTGACATGTTTGGATTTTTCTCCAGCATTTATAATGGTAACAGAATTAGTAAAAGCTTTAAAAATCGTCGCAATAAGCGATTGCTCATTTAGTTCAGATAGAGGGGAAAACATAAAACGCCATCTGCAGTTTAATACATCGTACTAAATCGTCTGCCGTATGAATACCCCTTTCCAGTACTGCGGATATGTATAGAGTGTATAAAATGCATCCACGGCATTTCCGGGGTATATCTCGTGGTATTCTGATATCAGCACAGCTATAAATAAGTAATGTACCTACTACCGTAAATTTTCTAAAGAGTACCCAAAAATCTTAAGTGTAATATGATGAATTAATTAGAACAGTTTTATAAATGTATTTAGTTTATAACGTTAGTTGTTTAAGAACATTTTCTTTTTATATTCGAGAAAACTGGGCAAGTGAACTGTAAAGTATGAAGCCCATAGATAGCTCTTTCCACAACTCAGCGTGGTTTCATATGGTCAGCAAATGTATATGACACACATGCATTTCCACCCCTGCTTGTCGAGGGGTTAACTCTGGAAGAGCAGTAGGTGTGGATATGACAGCGCGCAATTGTTCTGCCCTCAGGCGGACGGATGAAGGGTGAGAAATGTACAACCTGCAGTAGTGAAATCCGATCACAAGCAATGATGCAAGGAGCAGACAGTTTGATACCTGAGCGATTGCACGGCTGCGTAATGAGAGAAGAGAATGGCAGACGGAACGAACTATACGGCACAGTAGAGTTCAAGAGATGTTTTTAAAAATCTACTTATAACGAAACAATTGCAATAACTGCAATATATTAATTTACCCGCTCATTTTTAAACCACGAATTTACAACTTGAACGGTTCCACCTGCTTGAACTTTCTTTGTGCGTTCTAGGTCTAGGAGCGCGTGAGCTTTCAGATCAACTTTGCTGACGCACCATATACCTCATCGCCTCTACGCAAGGTTCTCAACCGGTGTTAGCTGTCTTTCCGTCGACGGCTCGCTTGAAAGTGACTTAAAACGGTGATTCTATATTTTTATGGCACGGAAATGAAGATATATGTGTAATGCGTGGGAAGATCACCGAATAGGTTGTCCGACCGCCGCCATCCGATCAGCTAGACACAGCCTCCGGCATCAAGACCAAACTAAGGTGGGGACAGTCCATAAGTAGATAACTTATAAACCAGGCATGCCAACATAGCTGTAACTTAAATTAATATAAATTATTATAGCTCTCCCAAGTCATTCAGTGTTATGCAAACTGTAAATGCCTTGCTGTTATACTTGTTTCTCAAGCCACAATAACCCCCCCCCCCCCCCAAGTTACCATAAAGTCCTACCACTAACTATCAGTTCAGCTATGCCCCTAGGCCTTTTTTGTGCTGATATGACCATAAGTCTAAAGACAAACTTAAAGTTTAGGAGCTTAAAACTGATTCTGAAAATACTCGTTTTATCCATTATCATACACAAAAAAAAAATACTTGGGGTTTAAATGATGCTTTTAAACTTGTCGTTGGGCACAGAACGTTTCTCGAATGCTTTTCTTCTTTAGATACCACTGTAAAACAGCAAACTGTTTTTTAAATCACGTGTTTGTTTACCAAACATGTACATCGTACTTAACGTGTCAGCCAGACAGAGCCCTTAACAGTTATATTTAATGTTCTGCATGAATAGGCCTACGCTATGTTTATTTTATTATACTCTTCCTACAATAACACAACATCGCTTATGGAAGGGCCGTGGTCAAAGCAGTGGCTAGACCTCTCCCTCTCTCACCTAGGCGAATCCGGTCCAATTCTCAGCGGGGTCACTCCCGGATATTCGCACCTGGGAATCGTGCCGGACGATGCCGCTGGCCGGCGAGTTTTCTCGCAGTTCTCTGGCTTCTGCCGCCTTTTCATTCCGGCGCGGCTCCATTTACACCTCGCTTCGCCTCATCGGCTCTCAGTATCCTGACGTTAAGAGCCACCTAAATTTCCACTCCACCTCTTGTGGAGTAATTTATCACGGGGTACACCACATGTAACTAAATATCACCGACGAACTCCAACAAGTGATTCCCGCCGAAAATACCATAGACTGTCTTCTGCGCATGTACCCAACATTGACCTACATTAAAGAAACTCAACTGTCAAAGTCACATGGTCAGCAGTGATGGACGTGTTTGTTTATATCTTAATTTTTAAATGACAAGTACTTTTGTATGAATAAAATACTTCTACCGATCCTAATTCAAACAAAATGCATTACGTATTGGTTAGAGGAAGTATGCATACATTTCAAAGCACTTGTTTACTAAACAGTGTTCTAACCTCAAATCCAGTCCACGCAATTTTTGCACGTCGTGTTAACAGAAAAGCAATTCAATGTTAGTACACGGAGATTGGTTGTGCGCAGCCAGCGAGATCGGTCTACCTCATCTTTAGTCTATGGAAAATACAAGACAAAATGTATGTATAATTTTTCCTATGAGTGACTATTACGGGAGCTATGCGCCCCAAAACATCGAATTTTCGAAATGATTTTCTATACAGATATCAGAAATTACTTGTGATGGAGTAACAAATCGATTGATAGTGTTTTGTAGAATGGATATCAAGCACCTGTGAAAATATGATAGCCAATATCATCCCTATTAATAAAAAAATATATGGATGCTGATTTGTTACAAAACACGGTGGCAACCCCTATTTTCCTGATGAGGGAGGTGATATTACGAACCGCATTTTCACAGGGGTAAGATCTCCATTCTAAAAAAAAAAAACAATATTCACCGATTTGTTGCTTCATCGAAATTAGTTCCTGATATTTGTAAAGAAAATCATTTAAAAAATTCGATTTTTGGGGACGCATAGCTCTCCTAATAAACACACGGGAAATGGTACATAAATGTTCGTTTTTGTCAGGAAACCCCTCCCAGAGTTTGTCGGTGATTTTTAGATACACCATATATATATATATACTTACACGCCATCTTGGGGTCCTCGCGACGTCGACTGTATAAACAAGAATCATTTATCGTGGGTCTGATTCCTCATTCCAGGCTACAGCATGCTTTTCTGCAAGCTGTCATCACGAATGGTTGGTTCACTAAAGTTTATCAACTCAAGAGATTTTTAAACACATTGCTCTTTTTAATACTGTATAGCCTAAGGTTTGACAGACCTTTTTCTATTACTGAGAACAGAACAATACCTATTCAAGCGTACATGCATTAAAATGAAAATACCGCATTAAAAGACTTTTTGCTCGATGAAGCGTATCTCAAATTCCAGATAAAAAGATAACCAACTACAGATGGTTTTTTCCAGAATCCGTATGAAAACTACGCGAGATGAGAAATTAAAACGCAAAACGAGAAATTAAAACATACGACCTAAGGTTGACAATGACAAAGTTACGTGCGCGTACTGTGAGTGAGATTTTTAAATGATTTTATTTCTAAATATTAGAAATTTATTGAAATGAAATAAAATAATTCCAGGATACTTATTTATTGAATGGAGATCTCTAACCTATGGAACGGGTAATATCTTTAACCCCCAACTTTTTTTTTTTACGAAAATTTAGGGCATACTTATTATCTTAAAAATTTGAAACTCTGGCCTAACATCGAAGTTTAAGTAGCGGATATGATTTATACATTAAAATTCACAACAAAAGTCGAGAACAAAACCATTTATCAAGTTTAAAATTCTTATTAGCCGCCAACTATGCGATCAGTAGAACGTGTTGATTTTAATAATCACCGAACTATCACAAATGTCATATTTAGATTCAGGAATATGTTGCTACGTTACAAGTATTTTCTAATTATTTTTGTACAAATTTATTTGAAGAGTCTCTGGTTCTCACTGACCCGTACCCTTCCCTTACTAATCCCTGTCAAGTCATAAGTGCGGTTAGAGTGCTCGCCTCCCACCACGGCGAGATGGGATCGATTCCCGACGGCGTCATCCGGATTGTCGCACGTAGCAAACGTGTCGGACGTTGCCGCTTGTCGTCGAGTTTCATCGAGACTCTCATGTTTTCCTGCACTTGCGTTCCGACGCTGCTCCATCCTCACCTCATTTCGCCCTCGACGGTGATCCAGGACCTTAACTTTTAATGGCTGACGTAAGCTCCCAACTTTCAACTCAACTTTCTGATTTAGCATACTGTTACAGATTAGCTTTTAAGTCAATCTATACCTGGAGAGCTAAATAATGAGTCATGATTAGGTAGAGCACAACAGCATAAGATGGGGTTTATCGAACATAAGGATGATGCAATAACTATTTACGCGATTACTGATAGAGGGAGCTTAAATTTAATACCAAAGCGCCAATTAATTATAATAAGTTTTATCACCACACGCCACTACTATTACAATCCATTTCGTAAAGTCCCCACCTTGTTCATGTTGCCGGAGGCTGAGTCTAGGAGGCGGTTAACGACGGCCGGACAGTCCCATCTCCATTTTTCTTGGTGCGCTGCCCTGATGACAAAATACGTCGCTCCCAGTGTTAGGTAGCCTGTATCGAGCGCGTTGTTGAATATTTGCAGCCCCGTTTATTGACAGGTGGAGGGGGTTTCTGCAAACTCTCTTTTATTTCGCAAAGTGTTCCTACAATCGCGTTCGTGTCCTCGTTCAATGCTTGAAGGTGTGATCAGGCAGGCCGTTCAGGTAAGGCCCGATCACTTCATAACACAAGTAATAATCTCACAGTATTTTGGGCTGGAGTTTCATAAAATTCTGTACAAATAAACAAAACAAAATAAAATCAGCCCGCGAGCTAAACTGTTCGTGAAGTGTGTGGTATCTACGACGTTGTGTGATTTGCGATGGTTGGATGGGAGAGGCACCTATGCTGCATCATCTTATGCCCGGTTGCACCAACATCTTCTCCGATCCGAGATCAAATGATCCATGTTCCGAACCAGGATCCAGTTTGATCTTGGTTCCAATGTAAAAGTGTTGCACCAACGAAATTTCATGATTCTGGATCTTCGATTCGTCGATCTCGGTTCCAAAGTGAGAGATCGATATTAAGTATGAGACAAATTTTACTATTGGTTCGTAATATATGACGTCATGGAAGTAGGCGTATTTTTCACTGCAGATATAACTAGAAGTACGATGTTTTATCTGTTTTAAGTGAATTATTGTTGTACGAATTTTACTGAATAATATTCAAATGCGTATAATGTTGTTTTAATTTCCCAAGAAAACAATCGATCGTAGTTCTATCTGTTGGCGTATTTTCAAACTACATTTGTCGAAGATGGCTGCCGATCTCGGATCAAGATTTCAAACCGCCAATTTCGGCGATTCGAAATGAACTTCACGTGAATCTCCAGTCCTGCTTTGAACTCAAATGGTGCAACAATTTTCTGTGTCGATCTTAGGTCCGATCTAGGATCGAATTTCGGACCATGATGGTGCAACCGGGTATTATTGCGCTTTCCACATCAGCCAAGTGCGACGCCACTTCGGACTGACGGCTAGGTCATTGCCTAAGAGTAGGGTGAGGGAGTGTGACAACGGCGGAGTACAGAGAGAATAAGCAATGAACAGCAGGGGCAAGAGTTCCAAGAAAAACTACCTCGCTCTATAATTCAAGATAAACTCGGTAGGTCACACAAAATGAAACATGTTCTCCGTTACTTTTTTCTGTTTCTCCTCACTGGGGTTAAGAATGTACGTAGTAAGAAATACGGATCAAATATCGCGAGACGACGAGACTCCCAGCCATGTCTAGAGACTTGGGCTTGAAGTACTGTCGAACATTCCGGTAGAAGATAGGAAATATCGATCACGAAACTAATATCCCAACGTTTTTTAAAGGACTTTCTCCGTTTATTTCTATACGTTATGAATAGCAATACTAACCGAACCGTCGTGCCATACAACTTAACTATGTGGATTTATAACAGCTATACGGTCTCTTTAAAAAATCATTAATTTATAACCAACACCAAACGCATTTATAACCAACGCATCAGTTAAACTGAACTACTTGTTAATTATAGAAAAAAATACTGTCAACTGCATGAAATAAGTTTTCAATGTTTGCTTTATACAGATTAAAGCGTATAAATTACGTTACAGAGCGCATGATAATTTTTTGAAAATGATGTTTAAAATATTTATTATTCAAGTGTAGGTTCTCAAAGAATTATATTGAAGAATATATATTTCAATGTTAACCACTGACTTTCTCCTCGTCGCAGTGTCTCATATTCATGGTCGGCAACTATTGCGATATATGTTTATTTAACCGCAGCCATTCAATATATTTTCACACTCAGTGCATGTCAGTAGAGGATTCATTATGCAACACATTCCTTTTTTTAATAGGAAATGAACAGCAATTTGAGCCAAAAAGAGATAAGCTTAAATATACAGTTCTTTGTGTTTCCCGAGAGTTCATTTCTATTTCCCTCTCGTGATTGCCCGTTATTATTTACTGTAATAATGCGGCAATAATGCACGACGCGTACTGCTGTCAGAACGAAGCCACTCAACTGATATTGTCATGGCCGTGGTCGCATGGCTCCCGCCTTCATTTGGAATTCATGCACGGGGGGGGGGGGGGGGGGAATGCCAAGCAGAAACTGCGCCGAAATTAAGCGGCTGATTCCGATCCGTCCGACCGACGATTTTTTTTTTTCCGCGAAAGAAAGATGGGACGAGAGCTTGCGCAGACAACATAAAAACGACATGTGGTTTTCGATTGCTGTTCGGTGAACAATGATCACAAGCATGAAACTCAACACGCGATCAAATGCACACTACCACGTCGCTTGGGTTCCGCTAGAAAAGGATATGCATTGTTAAAAAAAAAAAAATATTCCCTTCATTTTAAGGAAAAATGCTAGTAAAAATTTATCCAGAGGTGTCCGTAAACTCTCCGTAAAATTACGGACACATTAATTTTCAAAAACTGACTTTCCGTAAAATTCACAGAACCTCTCCGTTAATTCCCTTGTTGGTTTTCTGTACTTCTAGTTTAAATAATTTTTAATATATATTTCATTTTAATTTTCATTGTGTGAGCGTTCTACTGTGTATAAAAGAGTAATTTAAAAAGTTAAAAAAATTTATACTTAAGCAAGATTTGAACCCGAGTCAAAATGCTGCGAGTTCACGACCCTAACCACTTACCTGCAATGGTCACGTGGTGAACTTGGTATAACTTATGAATTTCAAAATTAGTCGCGTTAGGAAATTTTTTAGTTTCTGTTAAAGTTAGTGTATTTTAAGTGTAGCTAAGTGTTACATACGCCTGTTGCTACTTCTTAATGTTTGATAGAACATGTTTTCGTGATATGGATAACCTTAACAGCAGCAGAAACGATAATTTTCTGGTTACAGTGGGGAAGAATGTTTCGTGTAGACTCGGCATTGTTCGTTCCCGGAACCCGAGGTTATAGGAAATACGATTTTCCGTAGTTTGTATTCGCGCACTTAACTCCGTTTTTCGTCATTACGGATTGCGTTTCCGTATATTTAATAAGCATTTTCGTAAAAATTCCCGTAAATATACCGAAAATTTTAAGTGTGGCGGACAACACTGACTCGCATAGTGAACATATGATTTGAGTCACGTAGACTAAAGACGACGTAGACCGACTTTTGCAGAGGCAGTGGTCAAACTACTAATCTTTCACCTGGCGAACCGGGTTCGATTCCCGGCGGATTTTCGCCCTTGCATTCCTGCGTTGCTCGACCCTCACTTCGCCCTCGAAGTTAAGAGCCGCTCAATTCTCTCCATTCCAACATTTCGCTGGCGCGTGCAGCTGGAGTTCGCAGTGTAATATGATGTTTGGTCTCTGTATTGTTAAGCGTTCTGTAGCTAAACAACCCCCGGCGAGAAGTAATAAACTAAAACCGTGGCGGGGGCGCTATCGGAACAAACAGTCAGCCGGGCAAACGAAAAGTTTATGGAGGGGCGGATGTGCGGGCATAGGAGAAAACGGTGAATAAATATCCTCACGCTCAGATCGACATTGTAATCATCCCCGAAATTCGCGGGAAAGCGGGGCGTGAGCGTTTTCAATTGCCATAGACCCGCTTCCACCCGTTTTGCCTCCCGCGGCAGCGCAGTATACGCGAAATGGGGATGAAGAAGGGGCGGGAAGCAGGAGGGGACTGGCTGCGTCAATATTTGCACATCGCGGAACAAAGATCCTGTGATGAATTTCAATACGGCGCGCGCCCGACCAACTTTCGTTCTGGCTTTCCCCTACGTTAAATGACCCCTTCCCCACGTTCGAGGCCCATGCATTCGTGCCGTCTTCACTAAAGGGAGGAGAGGCGTTCTGGCAGGCTTGGGAGACATTAGTGGCCCAAGTGCCATTTGATTAGCCTGTAAAGTTGAGGGGACGCCCTCTGTAGGAAGGAAGAGAAGTAGGGGGGGAAGGGGGGTGAGCATGGTTTCATTGAATGCCGACAGGCGCGCTGAGATCGTGGCGGGAGACAGTTTGCCTTCACCCTTGGAAGAGTAAACATGCACGCCTTCTGAAGAGGTGAGGGGTGCCGCGCATCCCATAGCTTATGGATCGCCTGCATGCCAGGCGAACACATACTGTCATATTTTGTCGAAGGCATGCTGAGATCGTGGTGGGTGAGCTGTCTGCCTTCGCCATCGGAAGACAAACTATGTAAGCTCTCTGAAGGGTAGACGAAGGGACACGTGTCCCCTCCTGTACCCATTACTTGCCGGGCGACCGAAGGAGCTAGTTTCCCTCCATCACCTCTCCCGAAGGATGGTTAGTTCGAATGGAGGTCGGTTAACATTTGTGTGTCTTCGAGCACAGTTGTGGTGTGTAAGTGTGTGTGCGTGTGTAAGTGCATGTGTGTGCATGTTTGTGTGTAGGAGGGTGCAACTGTATATAAGGATGAGTGCAAATCCTGCTGCGTTAGGGTTCGCTCATACCGCCTCTCCATGGTGCGACTCTCAATTAGGATAAAGTAAGTACTACGTGGTTACTAAGTTTGTAAACATTTGCTGAACGCGATACCAATCAAGTCTTAAATTACTAATTGTGTGGTCAATGTACACAACTTTATATCTCGAAATACGAAATCCCTTCGTTAAAATTATAACTCAGTGGACACACATTCATTAATGTGATGACTAACTCCGAAACTTGCATTAATAATTGCAGTATTAATTTTTTTTTTTTATGTGCATGCGCACCGATGATCATTACCCTTCGTTGCTGTGGCGCCTTAACAAGCAAGGCCACCGACAGCTCGCTTTGCGTACAAGTTGAAAGTTGGAACACAAATGGGTCCACGAAGTTTATCGCTTCTTCAGGTCCACAAAACAAAAGGAAACAACAGAAATAATTTACGAAAATGTATAACTAACTTACATAATTTTTTCCATGGCGAAGATTCATCAAACAACCGAGAAATTTTTTTTAAAATTACTTCTACGCTTAAAATGTGTGTCCGCTTTATATATTAAAAATTTTTGTGTATTTATAGAACAGTGAGTTGAGATTTTTCTTTCACATTAACTTTGGTACCTATCGTACAAGGTACTATATTTTTGCTTAAGATTTTGTAAAAAAAAAAAAAAGTGTTCTTTCTTTTACTATTTCTCCGTATATGATACAGATGTGACGTCGCACAAAGCGCCATATTAGGCATGCGCGTGTTTTGTGCAGCGAAATGATAAATGCAGTTAAGGTCTGACGTGCATACGTTCTTATGACGAAGGAGTGTCTCCGGGCTGCAGGATCGACTTCTACTTCGTCTCTGCGTGGTAGCGCTCAAGTGACGCATTATCGCATTCGGCTGAACTTAACGTTGGTCCACCGCACTGTTCCTTGTAACAACAGCTCAGTTTGAAACATCAATGATCAGCCAAACAAACCCTGTCGGCTTTTACTGCTTTTGCTATGACGCAATTCCGGGAACAATGCTAATGAAAATACACTGCAACATGCGATGAATTATGTATCGGTGTTATTGGCAAAAATACATTCAGTTGAGCTTTTATTTTCGAGAGAGAATAATGCATGCGAGTGGAAATTTCTATCAACGTGTTCTACCGCCCACTGTTAATTGTTCCAGGAAAGTAAAATAAAGCTCAGCATAGATTACAGCATTTTTTTCATTTGCTTGTAGTTGATGTGTATCAGTATTTAAGTGTTTGATAAAATACACGTTTATTGCAAAATATTCACACTAAATTAACATTTACAATTATAATCTAATCTTCAGTTCTCCTGAGTATAATTGTGAATTTAGTATTTCATTTCCTGTATTTTTTTTTCACACGAAGACTTGCGAATTCGCAAGAATAATTGCTAAAACTCGACTATCCTAAATACACACTAACAATACTTGCGTCTAACTTACGACAAACAGGAATGACTGATTCTGAGTGAGCTAAACGTAGAATATAAATGATGAAAGAATAAAAATGAAATTGTAGCCAGTGGTGGATTGATTGGAAATCATCCGCATCTACCTGACACTTTCGACGGCTGTTCTAATAAGTGCGAATAGTAAAAGAAAGGTTCAGACGAGATATTATTAATAAAAAAAAAAGATAAAAGTTAACACCAATTTCAATCTCAAAAAGGGCAGATAATTCACCTCTACGAATCCTCTCCTTTACCTGCTGAAGTAAAGTGCCAACCCTCCACCACTTATAACCCCTGGTTGATTCCTCGCCGAATCCGAATACGGGAAAGTGCAATGTAGTTCCGTTATGCGAAAAGTTCGCAGACTCTCCTTCGTGGTGGAGGAGGAGGTAAAACGTTACATTATAAATGAAGCCTTTGTATTGCGTTTTCCTTGCTCACTTGAGCTTGAAGTTTATCCTCAGTAACTGACCTGGGAGGGGGGGGGATCACTTTTTAGTTTCGTTGTGTAATGCAGTTAAAGAGTAAATGTGAGCGTGGGGGAAAAAAAATGCTACGTTTAGAACTTGCTCCTGCAGTTCGCTTTACGGGAAAAAGGGAAGTACAAAGCGTTTTCTGCTGTTAAAAGGTTTGGCTCCTGTCTCGTGGAATCACATTACACTGTAGTTGCGATTGCGAGGCATTCTTCCGGGCATCCGTGTCATGCTACTGCCACCACAGCTATAAGATTCTCACGGTCAAGTGAACACTTTTTTTAAGGCGCTCCAAGCAGGAAGCACGATAACCAAAACACGTGTATTTTATTGTGATCTCAGACATTAATTTTGGAAGCTATTATAAGACAGGCACGTTTGCTAGTCACAATTGGTTATAGGGTAAATACAGGAAACTGAAAGGAACTTAAAAACATGGCCAAAAGAGTTCTAATCTTGCCATGAACTGCAAACTGTCTTTTAACATTTGGCTGGGAAAACCCATTAACGTCTCGAAACATTTAAGGTGGAGAGATTCAATACATATGGATTATATATATATATATTTTTTTCCCCCCGTATTTTCTTAATGAGATTTTATGACCCGACATTAAAAATAAAACTTTCACATGTGGTAGACGACAGCACAAGTTGAACGGTTGTAGTTATATCCGTATTTTCCCATGTGGGTAAAAAATTATTAAATAATGAGGGAACGTTTGATTACATTCATAGATGTGAAGCGAGTAACGGGAGGTAAAAAGAAGCTGGATCGCGAAATAACTACTAAGATGTTCCCTGCGTGTTTACGATATTTGGTTTGTAAATATTCAATCCGGAAATAACCACACACACCACACACACAATAGAATGGATCAGACCGCTCGCCTCCGACAGTGGCCAGCATTGTGCATGTACATCTGCGTGCGGGTGTTGTCTAAGTTGACGGGTCATAGTCTGAAGATGAGGTTGAGGGTTCTACGTCTTCTATGAATGTCGTCAATATTGATCCACCCATCACCAGTACACTGTCAAAGTCACGTGCTCAACAGTGAGAAACGTGATTGAATTTTCAACAGACCCAGCCTTCCATAAGAATGAAATACTTTCACTAATACGTAGATTGCATTAGAACTACGTTAGAAGAAGTGTGAAAACATTTCAAAGTACTTGCTTAAGCAGTGTTCTAACCTGAATCCTACACACACGATTTTGATAGAGCTATTAGCAGAAAAGCAGAGAGTAAATCTGCGCAGCTCGAATGCGCGTTCTACAACCATATTCACTATGAGGAATGGGTACCGTATGGTTTCTGTCGTGCAATGACTATTCGTAATAAATTCGTGTTTCTAAGTGAACCGATTGTGTTCTTTTACTGCATATATGCAAAAACTCTTCCTTGTGAGTACTGTATCGTGGTTATTCACTGTGCTGTGAAACAATTGGCCAGTGTGAGCCAAACATTTTCCCATACATCATAGTAGTTCCATCCCTTCCAACTGATGGGGTAGCGGTGGCTGAGCGGTTAGACTGCTCGCCTCGCAGCACCAAGACGAACAGGGTTCAATCCCCGGCCGGTCACTCCCGGATTTCCGCAATAGGGAAGCGTACTGGATGATTCCACTGATCGGGCGGGTTTTCTCAGGGATCTCCCGCTTCTCCCGGCCTTTCATTCCGGCACTGCTCCATTCTCACGTCATTTCACCCTCATCGGCTCTCAAGACTTCGTTGTTAAGAGCCGCCCAAAGCTCTCGACTCAACCGCCAGTTGATTGCTAGGTCCACTGCTGCGTTTCTGGACAGTGGTAAAGGGATGAAAACATGGCTAACATTCTCACCACGAGGCGAATAACGTGCGCGAGAATTATCACTGTTCGCTGGTCTGCACAGTTAGTTATTTTTAGGGCCTGTCTACAATTGGCTATCCCAACCTGTGTCTTAGGACAAGAATGTGCTGATTGGTGCACGTGACCCTCTGACGTCATGACCTTGTTCCAAGCTGCCGTGTCCCAAGTCAACCTGTGTCACAAGTTGAAGCATTCGGAAAACTGAACTTTTGTCCGAAGTTGTGTCCTAAGCTGATAGAAAGAGAAGAAGTCTTCAAATACTTTCGCATGCATTCGTGAAATGTTTACATTAATAGCGTAAACATTTCACGAATGTGAAACAAATATGGTGAAATCGTAATAAATAATTAGGGATATCTTCGTTCGGTCTGAACAATTTTATTTGCAGGCTAAAACTTTTAAAACGTAGTAAGTTTAAAAAATAAAATTTGGATGTCAGTTGGCGAATTTATTTAAAATAAAACCGTTAAAGTTTTATATAAGTAAATATTCAAATCAACAATTTCGTAAACATTAAATAATCAACAATACAGAAAATTTAAATATCACTACGTAACAACATAAAATATGCCGAATTTAGTGCCATCTAGTGACAGATTCTGAAAGCTTACTTCGGACAACGCCTTTGTTGACCATATTCGCACCGCGTCAAAGTGACGTCACTTGACGCCAAGTTCCGGACAATTCCACGTCAACAGGGACGGCCGAGTGTAGACAGGCCCTTACCGTACAGTCAGTTCTCAACGCAACACGATTCCCGGCAAGCGAGAACAGCGAGTAGCCTAATATCTGAAGTATGTCTGGAGCCACCCCCCCCCCCCGGTTACCCGCGGCCTTTCCCTGCAATCTCCGAGAGCTCCCTCTACACACATTCCTCCCGCCGCGAGTACATTCCGTCGGCGCAAGGCAGCCCGGGGGGAGGGTACGATGGAAGAATTCCTGCAACTTGTGTCGTATTCTCCTGAACTGGCCCCTCCCACGCCCGCTCCTCTCTCTTCTGCCTCCGCCGGCTTCTTTTCCTCCAGGGTAGCGACTGCAGAGCTCGCTACACCACCAACGCGAACCGGGTTCGAACTTCCCGCTGGGTGTCTCTCTCTCTCTCTCTCTCTCTTTTCTCTATCTATCTCTCTATCTATCTCTCTATCTATCTATCTAGCTATACACACATGTATATATACATATATATGTTTCGTTTACAACCTATATATATGTATACAGGTTGTAAACGATGAGTGTTTACAACTGTACACAACAGTGTACAGGGCTTCGAGACAAGCAATTTGATGTAGGACACTTGTGGTCCAGAGGGCCCGGAAATAGCCGTAACTCGCTTGACAAATGTGTACTAAAACACGTGCAGCGCGCTGATGTGGACCCGGCTTTAATCAACCTGCTGGTCAGCTGAAGCCGGTTTGTACAGAGGTCAAATCGGGCAGGAAACGTTTGGTAATAGATTTTGATTGAAACACATGTTGCATTGTCGCAATTCTACAGACAAGTTACAGAAATCAGGAAAGAGATCCTACTTGCTTAAAACAATTGCTTTTCTATTTTTCATTCTACTGATTCAGTTTAATGATTCAATAATTTATCTCAAACACGTCTCTTATATTTTCTCAAGCCAAATAAATGTATTTTTCATCCCAGTTGTGAGTTATCCTTGTGCTGAGTTGATCCTACACGTGTGTGTGTTGTTGTACGAGGGTACATGTGTGACTATTTCAGCGTTCCTGACAACGATCCAGATGAGCAATATTGGTAAGTTTACGGTAACAGTTGTCAATGGTTTTGTATTGGTCGCAAGCACATGATTTTAATCTCTTCACATATCTACACTAAACTGATCACGGTAGTGATCTGGCGTCCATACAATTAACATTCTAAATGCAATTTACAAAGTTCTGATCCAAACAGAATATCTACATAGCGCACAGAAGTAAGTAGCATTTCAATAAACGTAGGAAAAAATATGACTTTTGCAACGCTGTTCTGTGATTAAAAAATTACTACCAATAGGAATTTGGAATGTTTCACACAGTACAGATATTGCTAAGCAAATGTATTTTCTATTTGCTTTCGCCAATTTCTTAAACATTTCCTTGTGGTTTCAATTTTACAAAGAATAAACCTTTAAAGTGATTTATTTATTTTTCACTATTATTTTTTTAGTATAAAATGCTTTATGAACGACCACTGATATGTAAAAATGTTGGAAAAGTCAGCAGGTTAAATTTTTTAACTTATTATCGGCATTTTTTTATTATTTAATTTTAAATTGTAATTCTATGGTGACGCATGTGAAATTCATTTTCGTTTTCAGTTTTGCTCAACTTTGTTTCCAGTTTTTCTTTTGTATTTCGGGCTAGTGGATATATGGAAAGTATTTGCTCAAACGCGTTTAATTAACTCTAAACTGCAATTTAAAAAAAAACTCTATTAAGATATCCCAACAAAGAATACACTGGCGATCCCCAAATACACCCATGCCTTTATGTTAAGCGAGTACGTTTCGTATTCCGAGAGAATTATTGCTAGGGGCACGAACGACAATGTTATGAAATATCCTGCGTGCAAATTTCATTAACACACATATTCACGTGCAAGCTATTAAAGGCTGTTCGCGATAAAGTGAGCACTTTTGAAATAAACCTTAGAATAAAGTCACTGCCTATACCTGCATATGTTTTAACGCATACATTAAGAGGCATGTTGCGTCCAGTCAAGTTTGTAACGATGGAGGGAAAGTAGCTCGATATCTTAACGTCGAATAAAAAGAGTTAGGTAACCATTTGCGATAAATTAGATTATTTTTTTCTCTTTCTGTGTTTTTTAATGCGCAGGAGTGAAAATAATTTGCAAATTTGTAAAATATTTAATTTTCTAATTATTTCACAGTGTCGCTTGACCGACGCATGGATTAAAGTGATGAGGCCCATGGCAATGCTAATTTTGCATAAGGCGGAATAATTCGCAACATTCACACAAGTAGATCTTAAGCAAGGCTTTCAAAAGTGATCATTTTACCGTATGCGTATGCATGCACTCAGTTCTAACAACCACCTCTTTGTCCGAACAACACCGGCCAAACATAATATGTTAACCAAAAGAAAATTCTAACTGCAGTCGGCAAAACAATTATATTTGGCCAATAAACACGGCTACGAAAACACATTTCCATTAGAGTTAATTGCATTTCTCTAGATTGTAGACCACACATTAGCCGTGGTTTTTTTAATGAAAATACGGTTCACATTAGGCAGTAACTGATGCTGCGAGTGCAGTTCAACCACGCATCTAAAATTAAGTTAAATACGCGGGAATTTCTAGCGAGCTGCCAAGTGACAATTGGGAAATTTCATGTTTCTTCCTTCGCTATATTTTTCAGCATTCTTCTTTTTTTTCGTCGAGTAAAAATGTAATGGACATTGCCGTCAGCCGGTGGGTTTTCTCGGGATTCTCCCGTTTCTCAACCATCGCATTTTGCCATTACTCCATCTCCACCTCAGTTCACTCCAACGAGAAATACAGACCAAGTTGTCAAGATTCTGGCAATCATCTCGACTCAGACCTATCTAATCCATCTTTCCTAAAGCAAATCTACATGAGCGTGGAGGCCACGGTGGCTGAACGGATAACCTGCTAGCCTCCCACCAAGGAGATCCGGGTTCAATCCCCGGCCGGATCACTCCGGATTTTCGCATGTGTGAATCGTGCCGGCCGATGCCGCTGGTCCGTAGGTGAGGGGGGGGGAGGGTTCTCGGGCTCTCCCGCTTCCCCCGCCCCTTCATTCGGGCGCTGCTCCACATTCACCTCATTCATCCTCATCGGCTCTCAAGACCTCGATGTTAAGAACCGTCCCAATCTCTTCACTCATTACATAAGCGTGTTCCCGCATGGTTTGGAACTAGAGAAAGCCAGTGTCAAGCAGAGCCGACGTGGTACGTAATTTTCACCCCAGAGGGTTTCACTCCCTGCCCTCCGTGGATAGCATTAGTCCTTAAGGGAACTGCTTATCTCGCGCTTCAATTGCGTTGCAGAGTGTTTGAAATATACGTTTTATTATACGACGTGCGTCCAATAAGCTGATATAAGTAAAGAACACATACTTCAGATGAGGCCCGTTCAGTGCTTTCAAGACGTCACGTACTTTATAAACACAATTTCAGCGCACTCCAACATACTTAAAAACGTTTCTTTTTCTTCCAAAACGCTCTATCTGACAAAAATACGTGAAAAATAAATACAAAAATACTTAAGAGTCGTGCTATAGACTTGCCACACACAAAATGATAGGGTTACCGCTTGAAGTCCCACAGCACGACGAGAATACTGCACGCCAGTTCAGAGCCTTGCGCTTAGCGGTGATGGCGCACTTGATACGCTGAAAAGTGTAACCCTTATCGCTTTAGCACTTCTCGGGCGCAAACGCGGGGGGGGGGGGGGAAAAAAAAAAAAAAAAAAAGCTCCAGGAACAGTTCAAATCAGTTCGCAAGGGTCTCGTCTACACAATCCCTGTCAATGATATACACGCAACCAGCGCGCACTAACGTACTGCGCCAAAGCAGCTCCCAAGGGGCAGGATCTTGTCCTTTACAACCTTGGGAGTACAAAGGAGATACAGAGAGACAACCCTCCATGACTCCAGAACCCAAACACTTCTATATATCGATGGCTTAGATTAGAAACACCGTGTCTCACATTTTTGGCGAATATTATATTTGGATGTTGTTGGTTGGAAACCTCGTAACTCACATTATAAATTGCTCCAAAAAAAGTGCAATTATTTTATATACATGTCTGCAAAATGATATATACAAAATTTTCGAACAAAAAAAATAAAACATTTTTTGTCCAAGATGTGAGATACGAGGTTTTCATTCTAAGCCATCGATACAATATACTGAACTAGATTGCACTGTACCGACATTTTTTCGCGTGCTGTCGCATTTGAAGGCCTCTTTAGTAAAGGAAATCGGAAAGAATTAAATTATTGAGCAATGGCGCCAAGAAATAAACACCCGAGTACTCACGCAGGTGTATCTAAATTATAAAGAGTAACCTGTAAATGTTGTTTGGTTAACAGGCTCGACGTCGTGCAAACAATGGGTTTTTTTATGCCTTTTTCTGATTGGACAATTCCCGTGAAGTATTATACATCATGACGTGACCCAGACCAATAATAGGCCTACTATATAAAATTGCATCGGTGAGGACTTTCAAAGTCTGAATTAGTGATTGCCGACCCCCCGTGGCGCAGTGGTTGTTGCGACACCGATCTGGGGTGCGGGAGGCTCTAGGTTCGAGTCCTGGGCAAGACATGGGTGTTAATTTAAGTTAGGTTATAAATTAGTCTGTAAGCCGTCCTTGCTAAAATATTTCAAGCATAAAACCGGGGGACGTTAAAAAGCCCTTTACATTACACTGCATTGATTTAGTGATTGATTTATTCACTGCTTCGTATATTCTTGCTAATAATTTTGAAGTTAAAACATTGAAGTGTAATCACTTTTAATGTCAATGCTCGAATGATGAATCATGCTAGCTTGAAATTTCACATTGGTCCCATTGACATTATAGAAACGATTAAAATGATGTTGCCATTATAAACATCAGCAAAATTAATTGCGCCTTAAAGTGAACCTTACCAAACAGTAGTGATGTAGCTGTTTGATTTCATAAAAGCAATATATTTTCGAGACTTATAGTATCAACACGCGGAAAAAAAGCGTTTCATTATAAAACCCAAACGGCAATAAATGCTTGCGTGCAGCTTTATATGCGCACGCAAAAGCCAAGGAAAATGGCCCTCAGTTCAACACCAAGCCCTGGCAGATGGAAATTTTCCAGGGTATTTTCACGAGTGGTGCGTGTAGTGGGGGATGCAGGTTTTCTCTAGGCACTTCCGTTTCCTTCCCCAACTTCATTCCGCGAATTCTTTACCTCCATCTGATATCCCGCCTAATCTATTCTTCAAGCTGTCCGGAATAACAACCGTGTCCCGCCAGAGGGCACCAGTCTCTTCTCACTCCTGTTGACTTTGCCTGCAGTCGGGAAGCGTCTGCAAGTTTTGAGAGCTAAGTAAACCTGTACTACATTATAATAGCTACATGTACTCTCAGAAGCCTAAGATCTACGTCATTCCTAATACATAAATTACAGGTTGCCAATACGTTTTTGTCACCCAAATATAAGTAGCTCATTTTATACCAAATCCTCCATGTTTGGATCCGTGCGAGCTATATTTTCCTTCTCAGTTATGTTACGATAAACTGCGCGACTGATTTCTAATAAGGCCCATAGTTAAACTACTGAAAGACTTAGAAAAAAACACTTAAAATAGTTTCTTTAATGATGGTAGGCCTATGAGTTAAATCTAACATTCCATTGGTATTTTCAATACATTATTGGATTTTCGTAAATTAATTTCCACGGAGTCAACAACGTATAAACCAATAATACCCGTTTATCTTACGGTAAAACGCGAATTCTAAGTGCTTGTAGGAATGTAAAATGTATTTCGTTGTCAGATCCTACGAGCGCCATCTAACCGAAAGTGTGTGTGTGTGTATCTGTACACGTGTGAACCAGAGCCACCCCAGATAACGTACTAAGGGTTCATGTGCTCATCAAAGCTGCTTAGTGTCACGAACAAGAGCGTACTGCGCTGTAAACAACATATTATGCATTCGAAAGCTTGTATGTTATAAAGACTGTGGCTATGCATTTCTAGGCCTTAATTTTCCACATTGCCGTTTTTCCCCAGCAAAAGCGGACGAGGAGCATACAATATTATACTTGGATTTCCGAGTTTATATGGAAATATACTTCCGCCGGTGGTAATAAATTTCCCGCAGACGGGAAATATGATGTTGTGTTGGGAGATAGTTTCCCTGAATAAACTATGTACGACAGAAAGCACGTACCGTATAGATAACGCAAGGCCGTGGACTGAGGTTAAGTAGGCGTTGTAAAACACGCGCACGGAAAAGGTTACACAGATGGTGATAAATGATGTCACAAGAAAACAGATAGCATTCAGCATACTGCACCACCAGATTTACGAGAAGCGGAGAGAGAGAGGAAACAGCTGGCACACACATAACGGTCGCGTTAGCTTGGTTCAGCTTCTACGAACTGCCACATACATTATATTCCAATATAAGACACTCTGCAGACGTATTGAAAACCAACTTTTTATTAACGAACCTTGCGGCACTTGTTTTAAATTGTAGCTGGTTTGAGCATTTCCTTTAACTGTGTAATCTATTAAGGAATGTCCGCAATAATAGTATCACGCAATTAAAAACGGAACATGCGAAAGTATAATAAAGAACACTAAGGAATACGAAAATCCATCCTGTCTTCACGCAGTATGTCATAGAATGCCCTTGTTAATTTGATTTTCAAGTTTTGCCACGCTCAGTAAACAGAGTGTCCGGCATTGTGTTGTGAAGTCATCACGCAATTTTTTGTTGTTGATTTTACTAGTTTGGATTTTACGCAACACGGTTATGCCGAAGGCCTAACGACTACGGACCCCTTTTAGTGGACTCCGAACATAACTGAGTGACGTCGGGGACTGGACTTCAACCATCACATGTTCGTTATCTTCCCTACACGTGCGTGATAAGTAGCTTGATCATTTAACTCATAGTGCTCCGAGGTGTTACTGTAGCCGCAATCCCTAACTTCTAAGATAAATGCCAACTGGAAGGTTGCTGTATAATGAGAACTATTGTCGCGTGGGCAGTGTTAACCGTCGATGTAGGCCTCCACACTGAAAGAAAAGCCAACAAAAGATTTGTTCGTATAGGGTCAAAAATACATTTAGTTACCTCAACTAAACATTTTGTTCAGTAGACAAAACTTGAAAAACAACAAATTAATTTTGTTCTTCTAACAAAATACGGGATTGAGTCAACAATACATGTGTTGGACAGAAAGAAATTTGAGTGTCAACAAACTAGTTGGTTGAATAACCTGTATATATTTGTTTGGTTGCTAATTTGAATTAACTTCATTAAAAAATACAGCTCGAGAGTTTGTTTGTATTTTTTGTGACAATTAGAATTGTAACAGTGTTTGTTAGTGCATTTGTTGATGTTTAATAACGATATAATCATCCCAACTAAACAATGTCAACAGAAAACTAAAAAGGAAAGCTATGAAACTTGAAACATTAATTTGCCCACGTTGTCCAGTATTTTAAATGTATGCATTTGAAAACATCGACATTTCATTAGTATAGTCTGTTCACGATAAAGTGAGCACTTTTTAATGCCCTCCCAAGAGGCATTAACTGCTAATAAATCTATTACAATCTCAGGCATTAAATTTTGATGGTGGTGAAATGTATACTATGTGTTTATTGGTCACATTGCAATGATTATATTAAAAAGCAGCAGGAAGATGGAAATTGGATGAAAGGAAAAATTTATAAGGGCATTAAAAAGTACAAAGTACTCACTTTACCACGTATACGTGTTTTTTTTTATATTAAAGGAAACGATTTAATGTACGTAGAGCCAAACAAATCTTTAGTTGCACCGACCATATCTTTGTTTGTGGCAAACAAATAAGAACAACAAAATAATTCGGTTTGAAAGATAAAATATTTAATTGCGCCTATACAAACAATTAATTTGGTTGCGCCAAACAAACTTTGTTTGATTCAACAATACCCTTTTCTCAATGCGGTCGGCGTGGCCATTCACTCCGACGGCCCGTGGGATGCTGCAACACTGCAGACTGGCAGGTTGGAGCCGTGCTTTGGAATTTGCTGTTTCGGGACAGAACATTCCAGGTGGAGGGTCGGGCAACTAGATCCATGTGTCTGCGGGGCGATGTCAATGCGTTCGGCGCAGTGTCATGTCGGAATGTAGGCTTGGACAGTTGAGAAACAAGCTGGCGGGAAAGGTGGAGTGTGTGCAGTGGACAAGGATGGGCGGCTCTTCAAAACACGTCAGGTGAAAGGAGATGGAAATGGAGCAGTGCGGAATGCAAGGGGCGGGGGAAACGGGAGATCCCCCGAGAAAACCTGCCGACCACAGCGACATCGCCCGTCATGATTCCCGAGTGCGAAAATAAGTCCGGTAGCAGCCCCGCAGGGAATCGAACCCGGTTCACCGTTGTGAGAAGGGAGTAGTCTGGCCACTACATCACCGCGGCCACCTTGGTGGACAAGGTGTGTGAGAGCTGGCGGTGCCAACCCTTCTCCCAGGTCTCTGAGCCAATCGTTTGGAAAATCAGATGTAAGGTACGGCCATACCCAAGCAGTGCTAAAAATTGTTTTCATTTTTTAAATTGCACTAGTGTTAAAAATCACCGTTTTTGTTTTATATTTCATGGTGTACTGTTCGAAGTGAGATATAAGTGTAGACCATTTAAGTGAGTGTAGTGTAGTTTTTTAGGGTCTCATGTCAGGGCCTTGAAGTTCCCCACCCTCGCCATGGTCCTGACACTTTGGTGACACCCTCTGACAGTTTACAGTATTTGTCTGAGTACTTTTTTTGAGGCGGGGTTTCGCCGAATGTGAGGAATCTGTCTTTATGGGACAGACGTCCAGGAATACGTTTCTTCTCTGAATTTAAAGTGTTCATTTTGCTTTTATAGTAGAGCAATGACCATTAAACTGCAACTAGATTCTTTCGTCCCTGATGTAGAGTGGAATACTAACCAGCAGAAAACTATTGACTATTATTCTTAAGTTAATATTTTCTTCAATCATTTAACATTTTTAACCTACAGATCTAAGTATGATATCCAAGGTTAAACCCAGCATGAGCCGTATGTGGCATTTGTAGGAAGTCCTCTGAGAGAAATAATAAAAGATTATCCACTGGAGCTATGTATTCGCTGTTTCTTTTGACGATTATGTATTGCGTTAAGTTGTTAATAGATGTAAGAATTTTCGTCCACTTACCTTTTTATAATACACTTTAACACGCTGTTGAGATTATCGAACGTGCTTTTTCTTTTTACTCGGAATGGTTTTTTTTCTTCTTTCTTCTCTCTCTCTCTCTCTCTCTCTCTCTCTCTCTCTCTCTCTCTCTCTCTCTCTCCTGGAAATATAACACAAGATGTTAACACAGGATTCACGACGAACAGTAGTATGAAGTTGGAGAAAACAGTAGTAAAGTGATGTATATTTGTCTTTAGGATACACGTAGCGAAGCAGTCAAGGCATTTCGTGCGGTTCTTACTGTAGTTTATGACGTTAGATAGGATACGGAGCGACAGTTGCCACTATACTGAAGGGGGGGAAAAAAGGAGGCCAGGAAGTTAAGTTCAGAAACCACTTCCGTACAACTTCAATTACTTCGAAAACTTTGCTCCGCTTCAAATTGTTAATGGCCATGAATGCTGCAAATCAGAGAGCAAGACGATCTGAATTTACGAAGAAGTTACATAATTTAAAAAAATGTAACTTGCGGCTTCCTCGACAGAAATAACTATATTCAGATATTCATATAATATGTAACACGCTATTTAGAAGGAAATTGTGCCCAAACTGCGGAAACGCTCTACGCACTCAGAACATAAGAAATTGAAGGCAACTGCACTTTACTAATAAATTGTATTAATCTTTCTTTTTACATTAGTGCTCATAATATCAAACTCCAGGGATATACTTAAAATGGATTTATACACCCTCAGATAAAAATTAATTTGGATATTTAACGTTTTCACTGAAATAATATTTGGTCAGAGTAGAATGATGTATCGTTTGTGTTTAGGTCCTTGAAAGTACTTCAGAAACGGAATGTAAATATTGGTATACTATCAGGTACCGGGAAATTACGAATATCAAATGTGTATGCATGTATAAGTATGTGTGAGTTATTCATACATAAACGAATACATAGGTAGCTACATAACGGACACACATGTCTATGACTTTTTTTCTACTAGAACTTCTCATAAAATCATCCGGCTGCTTCCACGCTCTAGCCACAGATCTACGGTACAAATATCCTACATGTATTCACCTGGGAAGATTACTTTATAGCGTTGAAAACTGCGGCCATTAAAATAACGAAGTGCCAGTCTTCCTCCCCGCATGTACCTTATCGTCAAAATAATTTGTGTGCTCATTTTTATTGGACTGGACAGTCCTTCGAAAAGCGTAACCGCTACAAGTTCCGTAATCACTCATTCAGTAGCCATGCCAGAAAAATAATTTCAAAACATAGTAAGAAATTATTACTAACGTTTTATGATTTATTACGTCAAGACACCAATTATTAGGCTGTTCACGGTAAAGTGAGCACTTTTTAAGGCCTTGCTAAATTTTTCCTTCCAATTAATTTCTACCTTTCCGCTACTTTTTAACGTAATCATTGCAATATGACTAATAAACACAGTGTGTACATCTCATCATCTCCAAAATTAACGCCTGAGACTGCAATAAGATATATTTATTAGGGGTTAATACGTTTTCGGAGGGCAATAAAAAATGCTCACTCTACCGTGAACAGCCTATGCCCTCCGTATCGCTGGAAATTGGGACGTCATTGTGCTGCAGAACGCACTGAAACATCTGTGAGTAGACACCCGATTCCATGCCTAGTTGTGCTTCAAAACACTTAGGTTCAAATACACCTTCGCGAATGGATGGTTTTAAAGAGTGCGCGTCTCGGGTGCCTGGCTGCGAATCACATACGTCCGATTCTGGTACAGGCATTCACAATAACAAGAGGAAAAATGTAGGCGTGCACAACGGGCATGATATCTAGCATACGTGGAACTACTTTTTAGTTTTTAGAATCAGGGTATGTTCCTGCCTTTAAGAAGAAACAAGTATGGCTATTCACGGTAAAATGAGCACTGTAGGAAGCCCTGCTTAAGATCTACTTGCATGCACATTGCGTATCCTTCCAACAAATGTAAAAATAACACTATCATGGGCCTATACGCATGCCACTTTATAGCATGTCGATCTAGGGGAACTGCGAAATCATTAACAAACGTAAATATTTTAAAATTGTATTATTCTTGCACTTATATGCAATAAACACAGAAAGTGAAAGAGAATATTTTAATAGGCCTGTTCACGAACGTTTATTTAATAGTTTTAATTTAACGTAATACATAGAATCTAGTTTTCTTCCTTCGTTGCCAACTTTACTGGGCACCACGACAGTCAGTGTGTCAGTTAAAATGATACGCAGGTAGGGGCAGTGACATTTTTCAAAGGTTAATTTCAAAAGTGCTCACTTTACCGTGAACAACCTTTAATTTCCTGTGGGCGTGCCAACTGATGAAGTGAGAACTCAGCCAGTCTTCAGCATCGAAACATAATATTGAACTCATATTTTTCCAACGATGTCGAATAATTATAGTATATTTTATGTTTAAAAGTATATTGATATTTCCTCCTTCATTTAAAGTTTCTGTGAATGAACTGCACATACTCCATTCACGGTAATGTCCAGCTTTTCTGAGGCCCTGCTAAAGTTCTACTTACAGGGTATTCCCTCCTTCTCATAGCTAAAAAAGCTAGAAATTTATACCAGAGGGGCAACGCACCGCATTCGTGCGTACTCGGTGTAATAACGTCTTGCATAAGAACTATTTCTTACGTACCTACTTTCCTCTGTATTTATTCACATTAATTACAAATTAAATATTATAATTGTAGTTAAAATATAGGTAAAATTTCAGTTTAATCGAAAATAAGGTATTTTTATGCTAAGAGAGGTATAAAACGATCGTGGTAAATGGGATATTTAGAAAAGAACTAAAGGTTGACTACATTGGGTGTTTTTTCAAAGGTTTGATTCGAAAAGTGCAAAGAAACCGCAAATAGACTATTATTATTAATTGTATCTCTCTAATCGTTAATTATATTAACCAAACTTTTTTTTACCTAACGTTATCTTCCTTTGTTCATAGAGTTTAAATATACAAACAAAATTATTCATAATTTTTGAACAAACACGTTTAATGGTCACCAGGGATACAATTCATATTTTTGAGAAAATCAATAAAATAAAGAGCAAATATATTTTTTACACAAGGGAGAAATTTCGCGTACATCACCATAGAGGCACGGATCAGATAACTTGATAACTCAAAATTACATATGCGAAGTTTTCTTGTTCGAAATACATACGTCATTATTCTGAAGCGAATTTACCGCCTAACACGATCCAGACGTCGGTGAACAAGACTCCAGAGTCGCTCAACAAGAACGTCCGCTTCTGTTTTACTTAGAACGTCTTCTTTCGGTGTGCCTCTGTTCTTCTGTCGATAAATCGCTGTAAAGGAAGGCGTAGTTCCTCGAGAAAGAGAGAGAGAGAGAGAGAGAGAGAGAGGAGGAGGAACTAGAGACAGAAGTGCGAACGTCGAGACAGATCCCTGAAGAAATGGCTTCCTTTTGCGAAGACAACACGCACCGACATCCCATCGCCGGCGGAGCGCTTTGTCCCCGTCTGAGGCGGGTCTAGGGCGATTAATTAAAACTTCCCTTTCTGTTTGCGAAGCTCCTTTACGGACGATTTCCTTCTTAATTTCACCGGGCTTAGCAGCCGTAAGGGCTCCTACGGATTTCCCAGTCGCCGTGAGGGCAGTTGAACTTTAATATAGGGGGGGTGAATTTCAAGAGCGGCGGGCAACTTTCAAGGCGGGTAAAATTTTCACCGGAGTTCGCAGAGGGAAACTATAAAGTAGGAGCGTGTCTGAAATTATAACGTCGCTGTTCTTCTCGAAGCTAGGGAGACGTACAACGCGTTTCTAATTTTTTTGTTTTGCGTTACGTTTACGATCTGCATGCAGAAACTAAAGATGACATAACTTCCAAGATTTCAGTGGGCTACGAAGCACATTTCATACCTGGGTCATGATAGAAGTTACAAACTAATCGCTATCTGTCCACTTCGAATCGTGGTCCGCCAATCCTTATTTCGGTTTCCTATATTACCCCGAAGTCGCTTCAGGGAATAGCGTGGTGGTAAGGGCTGTTCACGATAAAGCGAGCGCTTTAGAAATGAACCTTAGAAAAAAGTCACTGCCCCTGCAAGCATATATTTAAACGGGCGCACTGAGTGACATTCGTCCAGTAAAGTTGGTAACGACGGATGGAAAGTAGTTCCATAACTTAAAGGTCGAATAAAAATGTTAGGTTACTTACCTGTCATAACTTAAAATTATTTATTTCGCTTTCTGTTTTTTTATTGCATCGAAGTGTAAAAATGAGTAGATCTTGTGAAATGTTTACTTTGTTAATAATTTCACAATTTCATTTGACTGACGCGTGAATAAAGTATGAAGCCACGATAATGTTAATATTACATATGGCGGAAGAAGCAGGGCTTTCAAAAGTGCTCATTTTACCGTGAACAGCCTATAATAACATTTTACACAAGATTTTTCTTACTAGGCATTACCATTACACATATTTTCTCACTGTTTTTATTCATATTAAATTAAATAAACTATTATAATTTATATACAAAACATTAAAAAAATTCCCTTTAACCAATATAAGGTACTTTTATGTTAACGCAAGTATAAAAAGCTTGTAACACATGGAATATTTAGGAAAAAACAAACACGTCATACATGGGGCGATTATTTAAAGGTTTGATTCAAAAAGTGTGAGGAAACTGCGAATAGACTATATCTACCAATTTGTACAGTCATGGCGGGAACGTACTATACATGCAAGCAGGGAGGAAGAGGAGTAAGCCACTGACATCGGCCCTGCTTTCACGTCAAATAATTTAATATAAGCTTATTGTCTTTGTTTCTATTATTTGTCATACACTAGGGTATTTTCTTCTAGCATTTAGCTGTTGAAACCAGGCCGCTTGCACAGTAATTAATATGTAAATATGTAGTACAAACAATGTCATATGTTTTTAAATCGTAACAGTTCGTCTATAAAAAACTTAAAACCAAGAAACTCTGTGTCATATGGCAGGTGCAGTGCAGTCCTCATGAAATGTCAGATTGCTGATAATTTGGTGTAGCTTCGATTCCTTGTATAAGCACTTGTTCATGTTTAACCGCTGTCAACTCAAAGACTGTAGAAAACAATATCCCATTTTTCTCATAAGCTAAGATTTAAAAAAAATTCAAGTAATGTATATAAGGTACCTCCATATGACCTTACATTGCTAGTGCAAATTTTAGTATCATTAAACGTTTCAAACCTTGGTACCCTTAATTGCCTCACTCTCACAACTGGCAGGAATGACATTGCTCCCTCACCTGCCCCCTTCCTTCACTGCTTGCTATATATATATATATATATATATTATATATATATATATATATATATATATATATTGCAATTTGACTCCACTATACTTGACCGTGTAAACGAGGCTTAGTCGCCTGCTTCCATAAAAGCGCACACATAGCCAATATATGTAGACAACATACAACACACCAGCCAGGATATTGGCTGTTCTGTTGTTGCGGAAATGTGTCAAAGTAACGGAAACATCAGTAATCGCCGTAGCAAAAAATATACAAAGTGTATCAAACGAGGATACTACATCAAAAACTTTAGTGGCCGCTTGAAGGTCACGTTACTCACTCTCCTGGGGTACTTTTCCTGGTCTAAACTGCTCACTTGCCCTTGTTTCCTTCAAGCCGAACAGCGGAAACTAATGCGTGCTTAGTTTTCACGCCAGTTTACGCAGTCTCGAGTTCAGCTATATTGATTGTGCAGTGGCTGCGTTCGAAATGAATAAGTGGCGTGGAATACGACACCAAGTTTCCAAACATTTACGCCAAATGTGAGGTTCCGTGGAAAATCGCGCCCAGCATCCGAACAAGCTGTTAAGAGAAACTGCATTTAATCAATTCGTAAGTGGAAAGAAAGTCGCGAGTTTTTTTATGGAGCTGTTCCGAACGAAGGTTTGGCGTAGCTTCAAGGCCTTTGTGCCACCACAGTCTCCGTGTGAACTGAGATCAAAGTCAAGCCCGCCGTCTTAAAGTACGTGACGCTACTAAACTTGACCCACGTGTATTAGCCTTTAGTTTCCCTTACTCCGTTAGGACGACCTCGTGTCCGGCAGGTTATACGCCGAGGTTTTGGGCTCGAATCTCCAATTGTATCACACGCGTGTGGCTTTCGTTTAAGTTTACGTGAGATTCGCTTCTAGGCCCGATTAAACTTATACGAAAAAGTTAAACTCGCGAGACCATTCACCGGTAACAAATGCCATCACTACGCTGGCATATGACCTCGTACGAAGTAGTAAGAACTTGCAGTAAGATTTCATGTGGTAACCCGGCTAGCAAGTGCGAAATCTGTGGCCTGCTGCTACAGTTCCACACGCTATTATCGCTATCGACAGTAGTTATCCAGTAATAAGAAAACTGGAATTATACAGAAATTGCGTGTAGAAAACTACCTTCATTGATATACCATAATGATAAGCCGTTACGAAGTGAAATCATGCAGTGTTTGGCATTTCCTCTCCGGCTGTACGACTACAACTTGGCGGCTTTGGCGGAAGGGCATTTGAAACGCATGGAAACGTCAACGATATGGCCAGCTATAACTCAAGCTCGCTACAAGCGACGCTCCGCTAAGTGAAGCATTATTAACGTCCCCAGGAAACACATTCGAGTCGATGCACCGCGTACCAAAACACAAAACGTGTGTAAATAATTCCCATCGGCGTACTGAGGCTTTGTTGCTTAATTAAACTCCGCAGCTCCACTACCCCGGAGCTTTTAGGAAACGAAACGTATTACCTGCGATATCAGAAGAAGAAGAAAAAATCATTCACACGGGAGATCCGAAAAAAAAAAAAAATGTGTACGAGTTAAACGAGAAAGAAAAAGGCTTAACGAAGATCGAATATTCCGTATTTAAACGTGTTCGAATCGATGAATTTCGTCAATGATGACAAGCACCGTATTACTTCAAACAAATTTCAGTAAAAACAACTGGCGACATAAACTTTGCCAAAGAAATTTCTTTGACTGTAAAAAGACTATTAAGAACGGCTACATTTCTCTTGTGTAACTGTTTACATACAAAAAATAATTTTGTCGCACTCTGTAGAAAAATTCTGCAGTCGCTAACAAATATTATTTTGCAATATTCAGAAAATAATGATGAAGGCTATATCAACAAATTAACGCTCGACATACTCTAAACGAAGTCAATATAGAACCTAAATGTTAATTATAATTTTTGTGCTTGCAAAGTAATTATAAGTTATAATTACGAAACTGTTTGTTATCAGAATAGTCAATGACGTCACAATTTTGTTTAGCACGAAATAATTTTACCACCGCCACAGAGAAATCGGGTGCAGCCTAATGGCCAATTTTTTTCGTAGCGCATAAATTAAGCTGCGATATTTCCGGCATTGCTAATGTGATCAGTGGAAAAAAAAAAAAAACTTTAATCCACGTTGTGAAAATTTGGCAGGAATTTCGTTGTTACTGACTAAATTCCTGCATAAAATTGTAATTACCTAGATTCTCGCGAAAAATCATTTGGCACATTAGAACAGAATCACGAAAGTTTCTTAACATCTGAAGAGTAATTTTACCCTCAGCATGGCATTTTGGAACCCAACGCTGAAAATAAAATAGTACATAAAAAACACTTTTTTTTTATTATGATACAATATTTCCTTTCTTTTTTTTATCATGAGAAATTATAACTTGCGACTGGAGTGAAGTTGTACCCTAATGGCCTAGTAAATTCATCACCGCAGTAGTACGAAAGCACGGTAGTTAGGTAGGTATAGACTATTCCCAGTAAAGTGAGCACTTTTGAGGCCCTAGTTATTATTTCTTTGCGCCATTTGTTAGCCTTTAATCACCTTTCTAAATAATTATTGCCATGTCAGTAATAGCAGTGTGTGTAGTTTCCACAGCATCCGGAAGTTAACGTCTAAAGATACAATAAAACATATTTATTTACTACTATTCCATATGAGAGGGCTTTCAAAAGAGCTGACTTTACTGTAAATAGCCTATAGGCAGGTAGAGCTTAACATCTCTTCGACAGCGAAGTCATTAGAGACGGAGCACGCTGCTCAGAGAATTAGGAACAGGAACCGGCCATGGCCTGAAATAAGAACTATTCCAGCATTCGCCTGGAGTGATTTCGAGAAACCATGGAAAACAGAAATGAGGATACCTGGACCAGGATTCAAACCTAGGTCCTCTGGAATGCGAGTCCGTAAGTTACAAAACGCATTGTTTGTATTGTCTCCAGGTTTCCCTCGAGTAGATACAATATTTAAACTAACGTACATACATCTATGGTGTCGAAATGCTGTCCTCACTAAACGATACATTCAGTTCCATAAATATTAATTTCGGACCAGAAACGCGACGCCAGATGATTATATAAGGTCTCCGAGTGCAACAAGAACCTAGCTTAGAGCATGCTCGTCCAGCAAGCCCGAAACTTCATCCCATGGAAGATCACGGGTTTCTTTGGTGATAAGTAGGGACCCGCAAAATTCGCGTTATTATTCTGCATCAGGCTGAACTCCACTGTACTGTACGTAAAGGAGACATCGTCGTTTCTCCATTGGCTGCTGCATAGATGTGAAGTCACTCCCTTTTTGATTGACCTCCACATGATTGGGCACACAATTGTGAAGTGTTCATTATTGGCGTACAGTTTCCCAGTAAGTGTAACGTGAAGTATGGTCCAACGACAGACGTATATCATATATACACGTGTTTCAAGTTTAATATTTGTCCTCAAATAATAACGCGAATTTTGCAGGTTCCTAGTGCTAGGGAAAATTTTTTGCAATGTCAAGCTACTAGATATTCACGGACAGCTCATTTTTTTTGCAGAGCAGTATAGCTTTCAGATAAGGAAATCGAACTACAAGTATTCACGCGTTACGGTATGTACACAAATAAGTCACACAACATGAACAATTGATTTGTCTGCTGTTGAAGTGTACGGATATTGCTCGAGAAATTCGTCGATAGGATAGCACAATAACTGTTTCGTTATCTGTAGCGAGAGGACTATCTGCAACTTATACGAGGCAACTGTGACAGTTTCGAAACCAGAAAACTCTCGCGTCAAAACGATTGTAATTTTTTAAGTGTTACAATATTTGCTCACGTAAAATCATCGTTGGTTATGTGTGTTTTTAAAATTATTGCAGGTAAAATAAACTACGTTTTGTCATAAAATACGGCAGATGTATTGGGCTGAAAAATATACATTTCAGATACCCGAGGTTGGGCATTGCGAGACTTCCTTTCGCTGTCGCTAGATATTCTAAATACGTAGCATCTTTGCCAGAGGCATTGCACTGCATTTCTATAGTAAAATTCCAATGAGAAAATAATCTTTGCCTAGCTTTGAGGGAGGTGAGGTAGGACAGGCAGTGTAGGGGAGGGCTCGCTCGAGCCGCTAAAAGGAAACTGCTGGAATTAAGCACACACCAAACT
Organism: Dryococelus australis; assembly: GCA_029891345.1. Taxonomy (NCBI): domain Eukaryota; kingdom Metazoa; phylum Arthropoda; class Insecta; order Phasmatodea; family Phasmatidae; genus Dryococelus; species Dryococelus australis. The sequence goes on from CM057003.1 coordinate 43,009,414, forward strand.
GATAACATCGCTCTCTACTACCGCGCTGTAAATACCTCGCTGCACGACTTACGTTTTTTCGAGGCCCACCGCTCTCGGCTGCCGGCGCTAATTAACTGAACAACCCCGCCCCTTCGTGTAGCGGATTTCTCATTTGTATTTCATTACACAACTCTGGTCATTAAGGGAGACAGATAACCGCCATCTTGGATTTACGAACATTCTTCCATAATTAAATTTTCTGGTTGAATAGTTTAAAACGAAGCTTTCAAACGTAGAGAAAATGTCTCGGCCGTTATTTCGAAATCCAACCTATTTTCCTCCCGTTACTCGTTTCTCATGTACAACGGTAGTCAAAGGTTTCCTTATTATTTAATCATTTTTGTACCTCAAGAGAAATACGAATATAATTGTAACCGTACAAACTTCAAAATCTATACAGTAGTTCTCTATACCATGTCAAGCTTTGATTTTCAATCTTCAGTCGTAAATTTGGGATCTCTTCACGTTAAGGGTTCCACATAGCTGCAGACATTTTGCGGGTTTGAGGCCTCGAAACGGGTGGGCTCTAAGGTCGACTCTCGCTCACTCACCACTTGCCTCATCGCATCTACGCGTAAGGCGCTAAACTGGCTTGCAGCCTGTCCGTTTCCAACTCGTCTGAACGTAACTTCAAACGGCGACTCCTTAATTTTATGAACGCTAATTTAAGATAGAAGCATAACGCATATCTAAAGACAACTCTATACAGTTTCTGTATTGTCAGTTTAGCAGCTGAACGTGTTTCTGAGGACGTCCGTTTAACCATCTCCACGCCCGAAAGAAAAAAAAATTCTTGCGGTTGAAATAAGAACTTCAAACTCGTATTTGGACACGAAACATTTCTTAAATGCTTTTCGTGTTTAGACTGCTGTGTGAAATATCTAAATATTTTTAATCGCTTGTTTTGCACCAAACCTCTGCAATGCATTTCATACGCCAATCAGCAAAACATGATCTGTAAAATCAGTGTTTGCGCGTATTCGCGTATATCAGTATAAGCTGTTATGGGTATCTGGGAACTTTTGAAATCAACCTTTAATAAATGTCACTGCCCCTACCTCAGTACATTTTAATGGGCTCGCTGGCTGACAAGCGCTCTGTAAAGTTGGTAAAGACGGAGGGGAAGTAGTCCCATATCTTAACATTGAATTAAGATTGTTAGGTCAACATTTGTGAATATCGAAAATGTTTATTTTGCTTTCTATAGTTTTTTACGCATATACCTTTAACAATTAGGAAATTTGTGCACTCTTTACTTTCCAAATAAGTTCGCAGTTTCACTTGACTATTGCATGAATAAAGCGATCGGTCCGTGGCAATGTTAATTTTACATATGGCGGATGAATACACAATGTGAGTACAAGTAGATCTTAAGCAGGGCTGTCAAAAATTCTCAGTTTACCGCGAACATCATGTAAATAAAAATGGCCTTAAAACACATTCATTTTTCCAAGAAAGCTAAAAGACTGTTATCCATCCTCAAGCGCCACATTTTATTATTATCGTATTAAATATACGGTGTTCAAAATTATAGAATAGTATAAATGTTTCAAATCAGCATTTTTATGGCTTTCCTGCATAGTTTCCCAACGGGAAAAAAAAATGAAGTATAGGCTGTTCACGGTTAATTAACACTTTTGAGGTCCTAGTTACTTTTTTATTTCAGCCATTTGTTTTAACCACATTTTGAAATAAATATTGATACAGTGTGTAGATTCCATCGCACTCTGTAGTTAACGCAAAAGGCTTAAATAAAATATATTATTGCCTATTATCCCAAATGAGACGTCCTTCAAAAGTGCTCACTTTACCGTGAACAGCCTATACACAGTTGCAGTTGTATTTTAATCCATTAGCTTTCACCGCGTGTAACAATATCTTAGGCCGTGTACGGATCCTTTTACGGATGCGACCAGCCGCATCCCTACCAGTTGTGATTACGTTAGAGGCGGATATTGTACTGAAACGTTTTCTGTGAAAAAGTTGTTTGCGCGAATACGCGTATCTAGGTAAATAAATATTCTGCAAATACGACTTTTTGTCAGGAAATCTAAAAAACAATTATCTATGCAACTACATATATAACTTTAATCGCATTAAGTGTATTCTTGGAGAAGAAAAACTCGTGAAAATGGTCAAAAACCGCATTTTTAAAGCTTGTGTATGCAGTTTCCATAAGCGGCAAGAGAAAAGTAAGGCCATACAGGCGTAGTTTAATCTGTAGTCTTTCACCGTGTGTAATAAAACTCCTGTGTTACAGATCTAATTTACACAGCACAGCGTCTCGCCAGAAACACTGCACGCCTTGCGCGTAGGAGCGACGAGGCGCTAGAAGTGCGTGTTAGTGTCGCCCGTATCGCTCCCTCGCTCCTTGACCTTCGACGCGCAGCTCCATCCCAATACTTCCGCGCTTCATTCTCGGCGCGTAATTCTATAATCTAAATATTAAATACTCTGGCAGCTGCCGGACACTCGCGCTACGCAACAGCCACCACGAGCACACACTAACCCTCAAAAGTCGTAACGATTCTCACTACAGATTAACATGCCACAAGTAATAATATACCAACCATGTCAAAATTTACCGCGTCCACTTTTAGGGTGAAATGAATCCCGTTTGCTACCAACACGCACACTTTAAAATCAGTGGGAAACCACTGATTCGCAATGAAATTCCCTACTCCAATAGTGAAAATGGCTCCAATTTCAGTGAAAAAAATTTCACTGATTGAATTAGTGAAGTGAAACAATTTCACTGATTGAATAAGTGACGGCCGACTGCAGTGGCGAACAAAATATTGTTTTTTTTTTTTATCGAATTAAGCCAAATAATTATTTGAAATAAACATATTTGTGACAGGTTACAATTTATATTGAGCAATTTACCGTAATTTAAAAAAGTGAAAAAATTTTACAGGTGGGTACGATCGAACTCACACACCCATATCCCCTTAGCTTTTAGTTTTTTACCTTACCATCTGCACTACCACGCCAAGTTGAAATAATGAAAGGAAAATATCTGGTGTATAGTTTCGCCGCGAAATGGTGGAGATTTAAATTGTATGCTCTTACTTTTGGTTTTTGGTTTAATTGGTACCGTTAGGATTGTTAAAACGAATGTATATATATTATATATATATATATATATAATATATATATATATATATATATATAATAAAAAGTGCACTCTCTTCACGACATTATATGCAGTTTAAACCTTGAAACAGAGCGCTGTGGAGATTACATGAAAACAAAATGAAAGACGTAAAAACTAAATGAAAGGCTGAGTGCTCATATTGCGTCATAAAATGGCGTTTTAATGACGAAACGATTTTAGAAAGTATTTTGTACTGGTTTTATTAGTTTATTCGTTGTTATTTCACTTGATACGCATTTTAACGGCCACTTTGAAACGTCGATTAACGGCCATTTTTACACGCTCTTCAACTGATCCATCAGTTAAAAATAAACCACTGAATAAACAGTGAAAAAAATTGACTGACGAATCAGTGGAAAATATCACTGAATCAATAAGTGAAGGAAATCTGGCATTTTTTTCCAATGATTCATCACTTAAGTTCACTGAAGTGACGGCTGAATCAGTCACATACGTTTGACTGATTGAAACAGTGAAATTCTCACTGATTCAGATTTAAGGTACACATTCCACCCTCACGCACGATGCGTGGTTCGCACGTCTCTGGCAAACATTCCCGCCAAATGTAACGTCGGCGCGCGAAGCATTTCATGCTCCAGGCCTCGTGCAATTGATGCGTGAGATAGGCCGAAAGTAGAACGACGCTGGTGGTGCACAGACGCGCATGTGAGAAGGTATCAGAATTAATACGCTGCGCGTATTTCCCATTGTTAAGGTAACGGAATACAGCCTGACTGTTCCGGATCTGATGTGTGAGAAATTCAGCTATAGTTTATTCGCGGTTTTCTTCGCACTTTTTGAATCAAACTTCTGAACAATTACCCCATGTATGAGGCGTTTAGTTATTTCCTAGACATGGCATGCACCCAAGCGTTTTATTCCTCTGTTAACATTTTATTTTTCGTTAAATTTCAGTTTTACCAATATTTCATTTATAAATTATAATAATTCATTTATAATAAATGTGAATAAAAACTGACAAAAAATATATGTGTTGATAGCTCCCAGTAAGAAATAGTTCTCATGGAAAATATTATTACATGCGAGTGCGCACGAATTTGGTGCGATGTCCTTTGGTGTAATTTTCTAGACTTAATTAAGCTTAGCTTGCACGAGGCGAAGGAATATATGGAAGTAGAACTTTAGAAGGGCTTCAAAAAGTGTGAACTAACCGTGAGTGGATTATACCTGGGAATGCACACCGCAGCCTTTGTAGGGTACCATGGGGCTTTTACTAATTTTTTCTAGGGATCCCCCTTAACACAATAAGGTCTGCACACATTTACTGGCACTTAAGACAAATTAGAAGCGAGTCACCTATATCTACTACTGTAAGAACACCGGTTCTGTTGGTGCCTGTGTTAGAACCCACCATCGTCCTATTGGCCCATACCACACAGGACGCTTCCCTGTACTTTACATATTTCATTATTGGCCAGTCATCAACCAATGGACAGCCGAGCTGATATTGATCCAATCAAATGACTTTAACCATATAAGAGTATTTAAAATCAATCATGTCCCTTTGAGGGGCTATAAAAATAAATTATGTCGTTAGCAATATATACTGACATACGAAATTCGCGTTACTATTTGGCATCAGGCTGATCTTCACAGTACTGTAAGCCCAAGAGCCGGGTCGTTTCTCCATTGGCTGCTGCACAGATGTGAAGTCGCTCCCTCTAAGACTGAACTACACGTGATTGGGGCACACAATTGTGAAGTGTTCCTTTATTGGTGCAGAATCATCCAGGGTGAATCACATAAAGTATGCTCCAATGACAAACGTATTGCAAAGGCACATGTGTTTCAAGTTTAACTTGTCCCCATATAATAACAAGAATTTTGAAGGTCTCTAGCAATATCATCGTTAATGCGCTGTCGTGTTCTTTAGAGGTCATAAACACGAGCCTAACAAAGACTATACATCCATTCGAGTTTTTTTTCTGAACAACAAAGAAACTCTCAAATTATTTTTGCTCGAGCTGCACTCAGGCACAGTTTACAAAGTGTTAACCGAAGTGGACAGAGTTTCTTCAAAGGTTGCTATCTCGTCAACCTGGCGTCTTTCCCCCGCAAACGAAATTTCTTCAATCTCTTCGCCTCGTCTTCCGCCTTGTCAGACCTCTTACACTTCAAAACCCCCCTCCCCAACCAAGACCCACCCCTCAATATCTGTGTGATGTATGGCTGCCGGTGCCTCGGGGCGAGATTGGCTCGTTACCGGCCGCTCTGCCGCCCCAATAATAACAAGGCGAGAAGAATTTCCTACGCTTCGGGATGAGACAGCCGCGTTTCACTTTATCGCCCTTTGGACTTGGGTCGTAAAGATTACCCGCAGAGGAAACAAGTTTCGAACGAAAGAGAGAAATCGGTGCGGCGAGACGCCCGCCGAACATCTGCACCGGATAATGCCCGGTTGCAACAACATATTCCCCGATCCGAGATCGAATGATCCTAGTTCTGAACCAGGATCCAGTTTGATCTCGGTTCCAATGTAAAAGTGTTGCACAACGAAATTTCATGATTCTGGATCTTCGATTCGTCGATCTTGGTTCCAAAATGAGAGATCGAGATTAAGTATGAGACAAATTTTGCTATTGGTTCGTAATATATGACGTCATGGAAGTAGGCGCATTTTTCACTGTTGATAGAACTGTATGCGCGATGTTTTATCTGTTTTGAATTAATTATTGTTGTACGACTTTTACTGAATAAATTCAATGTTGTTTTAATTTCCCAAGAAAACAATCGTACGCAGTTCTGTATGTTGGTGTATTTTCACACATTGTCGACGATGGCTGTTGATCTCGAATCGAGATTTCGAACCGCCAATTTCGGCGGTTTGAAATGAACTTCATCTCGATCTCCAGTCCAGCTCTGAACTCGAATGGTGCAACAGTTTTCTGTGTCGATCTTAGATCCGATCGCGGATCGAGTTTCGAACCACGATGGTGCAACCGGGCATAAGGGATTTCGAATGTTGCTAAGTTTCTAAGCAGGAAATGAGCCTCTGGATTGTTTTAGTGAAAACTGTTATAGGCTGTTCACGGTAACGAGTCACCACTTTTGAGGCCCTAGTTACTTTTTCTTTCGGCCATTTTTTATCCTTTAACTAACTTTGAAAATAAATACTACCATGTAAGTAATAAACACAGAATGTATATTCCCCACACGCGGAAGTTAACCTCTAAGGCTAAAATGAAATATATTTAGAGGCTATTATTCCAAGTGAGAGAGCTTTCAAAGTGCGCACTTTACCGTGAATAGCATATACATGAAAGGATTTTGCGTTTTAAATATTTTACAAGACAGACAAGTATTTACGTGAAGAAATTAATACTATTCTGAAAAAAATTAAACTGTAGTCACTACGAAGTGCTTTGATATCATACACACTATAAGTCCATTCATGTTTATGTCCAACTTCTCTGAAGCCCTGATGAAGTTCACTTCAGTATATTCCTCGGACGAACGGCATAGCAAATTTTTACAATTATTATTCACAGCATTTTTATAAAATTACAAATTATTTTGAGCTGTACACTATCCCATTAAATGTGTACCATTTTCAGATTTTTTTTTTGAAATAGATACAAACATTAAATTTTTATAACCCGTTTCAATTTTTTGAAGTAATTTTCTTTCATTGCCATGCTTTCTTCACGTTAGTATTTCATTTCACAACTAAAAAAATATAGGTACTGCTATTAAAATTGTAGCTTCTGAAGGCCCTTAAATTAAAATGAAGATTTTAGTTACTCTATATGTAGCCTACATAAAAGTAAATACAATTGATATTTCTTAAGATAAGGTTTGTTATAACGGTGTTGGACCCCAAAGAATTAATAATTTTATTTCTGTACCAAACATTGTTCAACTCGTACGCATTGTGTGTGGTGACATTTGTCATGAATAAAACATTTTACACCCTATATTTTAGAATAATTTGATGTCAAATACAAAATCGTTCTGTTTTGTTACAGCTGTAATAACAAATACTAACTAAGTTGTACAAATGAAAAAATTTACCAAGTAAACTAATGCGATGGGCTACCGTGTGATTTTAGAGCTAAAATAAAAAAATCGCTACAAATAAAATTACTCACAAATCCATATGTAATAACCAAATAACTGTCCATACATTAAAATAAAGCTAAACATATGCAAAGATTTCTTTATATTTAACTTTTTTTCGTATATATATATGGGGCTTGTTATTTGGTGATGACATATATGTCCTGCGGTCGGCAGGTTTTCTCGGGTATCTCCCGTTTCCCCGCCCTTGCATTCCGGCGCTGCTCCATTCTCACGTCATTTCACCCCTATCGGCTCTCAAGATCTTGTTGTTAAGAGCCGCCCAAATCTTTCAACTCAACTCATCTGAGGGCAAGCTACACTTCAAATACGTACTTTTGAAAATTTTCTGGTAAACTTCCTAAAATGTAATGGACGTTTTTAACCTATACACAGTATGGAAATACCACACATCAAGCTGTAGCTATAGGAATGTTTAGCATCGCTACTATACAAAGTTGGGGACTTCCCTACGCATTTGGCTGCTTTCTGAGAAAACGTAGACACGCTACAATGAATGTATAGGGGAGAAAATTACCATGCCCTCTTTCTCACTAAGGTACACACTGGTACGGTAAATGTCCCGATAATTTCTTCTTAGAGTGCGTGTACATTTGACTTACTTTTCCGACTGGGTAGCAGTTTGTAAGCCACGCCCTGGACACCCTCGAACCAATAACTGAACTGCAAGAAAAAGAGTACCAAATCCCGTGCTATTCTGAGGCAAAACTTGGGCATCAGCCAGTGAACAACTAGTTGAGGCTCCAGTACACTGGGTATTTCGCCTTCTAGCTGGTTGTCAAATAAATCCGCGAAATTTGCGGGTCCCTGCTCATGCGCACTGTGCGCGAGAATCGAGCGTAAACAAAGCGTGGCCTTGAGAGCGCACCGCCGAGGGACGACCAATGAAAGCTGGCGTGTGGGTGAATAGCGGAGGGGGTGGCACCGTATGGCCACACAATAGCGGGAAGGCGGACCGATGTAGCTGCTGGTTTACAACAGCGCCACCAGTTACGATGAAAAGGGTATGATGAATGGTCGTTTACACGGAGTTAGTCAGCGAACGAGTAACGTGGTTTAATTAGAACATAGTAGCTTGTTGACAAACCGCCAGTGAAACGGTTTAGTTTTCCGGTCGTGTGAATCGCCAATGAACTGAATGAGCAAGCTAAAATACGACATTAAGATCACGCACCTATTTAACGACCATGTGTTTAGTAAGCTATACCGTACAATCCTGCAGGGCCTATATTTATGACAGTGCTACAAATTTATTTCCCTTACTGCTTTTTTAATGAGCAGATTTTTAAAATATTTACTGTACTAATAATTCTACAGTTTCACTTGACCGACGCATGAATAAAGTGAGGCCCGTGACGATGTTAATTTTGCATAAGGCGGAAGAAGAGACAACGTGCATGCAATTAGGTCTTAAGTAGGGCTTTCAAAAGTGTTGACTTTACCCTGCAGTCTATAACAAAGTTTGGTAAAATTAACAGACCCATACTAAAAATCTACTCTATTTGTTACTTGCAACGGTGTAAAAAATGACATCAATAATCAAGCGAAACTCCCGGTAAATGCATTAGACGTGTAGGACTGCGGTACAATATTTTACTGACAACTTCCTTAATTTTAGCGTCTAATAAAACGACCCATTAAATATACGCTTCCAGGTATTATTAAATCACTCCAGTTATCCTCACTAAAGAAATATAAGAAAAATAAAATTATTAATTGATTTGAAGTGGAGTCAGTTTTAAAAGACATCGCATTCGTAGAAGTAAAAATAGCCAGGTCAAATAACGAAATTATGACAGGAAAACAATCTCATAAAATTTATTTTTCACTACAAGTCTCATGCCTAAAGACTCCTATAAGGACATTGAATCTTGTACTTCCTGAGTTTTGCCATTAAGGCCTACTTCATTATCACCATTTTCATAAGTATTTATTAACTGCTGAGATGGAAGTTTGTCCCCACGTAGTTGCCATCTCTCCCGATACAGCAACCCCGGTAGAGTATTTATACCGCAATTGTACACGAATCCCCTAGAGGGGTCAGAACAGGACTGAACACATTTTTAATTATATCAGTAGTCGGTAATTAGCAATCACTGATCAATATTATATATATTTAAATTACATTAAATTATTGGACTTCCTGCCTATAACACAGCTAAGGGGCAGTAGCAGAAAGGGGGATATTTTTTGGACATATTTTAAATCCCCCCTTCCTCCATATTTATCCCAGTTAGAATCATGAATCCTGCAAACAAAAGAAAAAAATTACTTTAAAATTTAAAAGGGGAGGGGGTTTTATTTTAAAAGCAAGTATAATTTTTATATTTAATAGTTATTTAAACTATATATTATATTGAAACTGAAGTTATAAATTATATTATTTTTAATCTTTTTTTTTTTTTTTTCATGGAAACCACTGCCTAGAGGGGTCAGCAAAATGAACTACCAATAGCTTCGCAAAGAAATGTCCAGATTGTCCTACTAAGGAAAAGTCAGTTCGTTGGACACGCCACTTCCGCCGGAAGATGACGACAATGTTCAAAGTGCAAACACAGCAATCACAGAACGCCACGTGCGGAACTAGCACGCACATACATTTTTGAGACGCGTGTCACAACAGTGAAATTAAATTAAATTGTAAAAAATATATATATATAAATAACTCAACATTTATGACGGCTGGATGCGCTTATAAATAATTACGATAGCTTAATTTTTAAGTCAGGATCTCCTTTTGTTTGCATTCAGTTACAGGTGCGTGTAACCACAAGAACATGGTCACTTTGATAACTATTTAATTGAACGTATTCAAATTTGGTCGCCGTAGCATATTTCCAACAACAATCTCAGTCTTTTTAGTGTAACTCTGCCTTTACTTTCATTCGTTCCTCTTCACTTCTTTCGAGCATCGGACGACTTAAAGATAGTTAGGATACTAGTTTGTTTGTGATCTGAGCATCCCTCTGCGTAGCCCGAGGTACTCTTGGAGCGTTGTACGTCGTCGCATGAGGGGTGAGTTGGTATAAAGGGGGGCGGGCGTGTTGGGGGACAAATTTTCGACATCACACATCGCCTCTTTATGACGGGAATTGAAAAGCCCGAGCGAAGTAACCAGACAGTGAAATTTGCTCGAGAGCGTTTTCACTCCCGTTCGCCAGACTCGCTCAAAGAGAAGCGACTTCTATCCCCCCCCCCCCCTCTTTCTCTCTCTCCTCACTCAACGTGTTTTAACACGCTTCCCACCTTCCGCCAACTTGAGACGCGCACCGCTCGAGCAATTGTTTCTGCTCGGAGCTCTTCGTCAAATCTCGAAACTTTGAACTTTGTTACACGACTCGCTGCTCTCCCAACTTGCAGGCCGTAGCCCGCATCTAACGAGCCAACGGACAACAAACGAACACACGGACAAACGAACACACAGACAAACGCCGAGCGAAGTGCGGTAGCAGACCATTGTCCGCCGACTTCCGCCGCTAATTTGACGCCCGAAAAGCGGAAACACGAAAACCTAGCAAACGGGCGGCATTGCCCGTGCGAAACAGCGTCCCCGGGGAAGCCCCAGGTCCTCCTCGCATGGTGAGCTCAGCCTGTCCCGCCCTTCCCCCTCCCCTCCGTAGACACGGCCTCGCCACTGGCAGGACGAGAAAATCGTCACACGCAGTGGGGAATGGATACAGACCCGAGAAATTCGCGAGTTCACTGACCTGTAGACTAGACTTCACAGTCTTGTATACTCTCATACACACATCAACTGTTTATTGGTTGATTGTTGTGGTAGTAAAAAGCTGTTGCATGTTTGTTATTGGCTCATTTATCTTCAGGAGGTGTCAAACAACACGTCGACCAATTACAAAAGTAACATGAACGGAAGTGTGTGGGATTCCAACTTGTCTAGAAATGAACCCGCGAAATTCTGGGTCTCTAGAAATTGAACAACTATAACAATTTTTTGACATATTGCATAATTTCTTTTTGAGGTACAAACTAATAGTTTGCAAAATGCGTGTTAATGGAGGGAAATTACTTGTTAAAAATAATTTAAACGAGCCATAGGAATTTTAAATTTCATACTAATTTCAACATTTAACTAAATTAACACATTAGGATACAGCTCAAAATAATTGTTTATGTAATTATATTTCTATGTAGAGTATTTATTGGAAATTTGTTAACGATTCGCCCGTATTTTAATTTTGACTTTTGAATCCAAAAAGCCAAAAATTAAACTGTAGGTGAACCAAATGTCACATTTCAAAGAAACTTCAACATTACTTTAAGCCTAAGGCCACACGTGCGTGTATTCAAGCTGCGTTCAGCGTGAAATCACGCCAAAAATAGTGGTCGCATTTGACTGTGCCACACGCCCGTGTTTCCACGCTTAAGGCTAATGCGTGTTTTCACGCAGCGTGGCCCAGGCCACACGCTGCGAGGACCTGCGACAACGTGCGCCTTGTCGTGTGTACTGGCAACATCGTAGAAGTGCGGCTCGTTAGTTATGAACAGAATATCATCAAATAAGAATGCAGTTGTTGCCTTGTGCTCAGCGTTAGTTACTCATATGCGACGGCGTCGTTGTCGGCATCAGACAAAATACTGGGTCCATCCCATATTAACACGCACATACGAAAGTACATAGGGCCTCGTCAAATTAGCAGGATCTCCATTTTTTCTCTGTAGGGTTTTCAGACGTAACTGTCCTTCATACTCTTCCATATTTTTTGTACTTCTGTCCCTAAAACAGTAATATATATTTATAGATAATTTGGCAAACATGTCATACTAGCGTTTTTCAAGTGTATTTAATGGTTCATAATGCTATAGAATGTTCACGGTAAACTGAGCACTTTTGAGGCCCTAGTTACTTTCTCCTTTCAGCCATATTTAATACTTTAAGCCACTTTTTAAAATCATTTTTGCCATGTAAGTATTAAACACAATGTGGTTATTCCGCAGCACTCTGAAGTTGACGTCTAAAGCTAAAATAAGATATAATTATTGACTACTATTCCAAATGAGAGGGCGTTCAAAAGTGCTCACTTTATCGTGAACAGCGTTTAGTGACATTCTGTTGTAGGTATCTGGGGACTGGGAATTCCATCCGTTCCCTACATTTTGCGTTTCTTCTCAGACGTTCCACGGATGCTGGCATTATTCGAGATACATGCAAAGCTATTTGGATGACATTCAAAGACACATACATGAAACCACCGACCGCAGAAGAATTCATGTGAATCAGTGATCAGTACGAGAGGAGTTCTGTGCGAACTTCCCTCATTGTGTGGAAGCTATCGATAGCAAGCACGTACGAATTATTAATACGTTGCATTCAGTCATTGTATATATTAATGGTAATAAGTATTTCCTGAAGTACTAATGGCTGTAGCAGACAGTAACCTCCGTTTCACAAACATAGTTGTGGGTGCGTTTGGTCACGAAGGAGATACGAAGTTATCGAAAGCAACTGTGAAAACTTTTGGAGTCCTTATCCTTCAAGAATCCTGACTTCTGCAGAAAAAAAAAATTTCATCTTCATACTATCACGAGCACGGCGTTATGTGGAATGTGTATTTGGCATTTTAACAAATAAATGGCGAATTTTGCATCGTCCCATTGATGTTAGTGTGGATGTGGCAGATACGATCATTCAAGCATGTTGTGTACTTCATAATTACGTACGAAAGTACGACGGGTATAATTTCGATGACACACTGTCATGCACGCTGAAAAGCATTCCTGCATACGGAACCAGAGGAAGCAACATTGGAAGAACTATCAGAGATATGTTTGCAGATCACTTCTGTTCTGCTCACGGATCCGTGCCGTGGCAAAATTGTTGTGTAACATCACTGAATAATTTGGGGGGGGGGGGGCTGTAGTCTGAAAATAGACTGGTTGACTATTTTGTTCATAGCTATCTTGCAAATATAGTTATACCTACCTGAATTAGCAGTGAGTTTCAAGTTTATGTTCATTCATAAGTACAGTGAACAACATATGTCAATAACCGCTAATTATTTCCTTTGTATGTGATTCTAGTTGTGTACTACATGTATAGAAATGTATTTTAGTACATCGGCACATTTTTATGTACTAAAGTACTGTCATATAAAACAACTATTATAAGGATGGATAGTTTGTTTGTTTGTTTGTAACCTTGCACCGCCACAATTATCAGTTCACTATCTAATTCCATTTGATGTATAATAACACCCGCCACAGAATAATGGTTCTATACATTACCCTACAATACAGGCTGAATACGCGTGTTTTCCCGGGCGTGTGGCCAGGCAACAACGACACGCCACGCGTGAATTCCTGCCCAATAAATGGAATGTGGCGCGTTCTTGGGCGGGTGACCTTGAAGACGCGCCTTCCGCCCCTTTCGTCTGCGGGAATTCACGCTGTGTCTGGCCGGTGCCATTACAATTGCTGCGGTCCATATTTCTGGCGTGGTTTCACGCTGCCACACAACGTGAAATCACGCGCGTGTGGCCTTAACCTTATGAACACTTTTGCTGATATAGGCTGTTCACGGTAAAATGAGAACTTCTGAAAGCCCTTCGTAAGATATACTTGTAGGCCTATACACGTTGTGTATTCCTCCATCATACGTAAAACTAACATTGGCATGGGCCTCGCTCATCACTTTATTCATGAGTCGGTCAAGTGAAACTGTAAAATTATTAGAAAAGTAAATATTTTACAAGTGCCCATAATTTTACATTTCGATGCATTAAAAAAACAGAAAGCGCAATAAATAATTTGAACTACCACAAATGGTAACTTAACACTTCTCATTTAACGCTAAAATACGGAACAACTTTCCATCCATCGTTACCAATTTTACTACTCTGCGCATTTCACTCAGTGATTCCGTTCATATATATACAGGCAGGGGGAAGTGAAATTTTTGTAAGGTTGATTTCATAAGTGCTCACTTTATCGTGAACAGCATTTAGGAGCATGTAGTGAACATCGCGACAGACTTCCCGCCAGTATAATGTTATAGTCACCATTTTATGTTCCATAGTTACACACAACACGACGAAAATACTATATGCTTGTTCAGAGCCCTGCGTATAGCGGCGATGGCGCATTTGACAACTGTGGCAGTGTCGTCCTTATACACTGCCATATAATAAAAAAAACTGCACCACGAGAAACAATGTGACAACCATGAAATTATGTAGGGCCTAATCAGCGAGAGTACAGGCTTCTGAGCTCATCATCCCATGTTGCTGCGATTGCAGTTGACAACAGCACACCCGGCAGTGGCGTTGTAATCATAGACCAGTGGTCGTAGACACTGGCTTGTAGTCGAAGTCGCATTAACGCTAGAAATAGCATACGATGCCATAAAAGCATACAGAGTGAAGAAGAATGCCGGAAGATACCAAATACTTCGCTTCACGAAACTGAACGACTTCGAGAGAGGACTCGTAATTGGGCTGAAAAATGCAGGGTGTTTGTATCGCCGTATAGCCAACCATATGGATCATTCGGACCTTACTGTCCGATGCAGTTTGGAGCAGCGAATACGGGAAGGCACCCACACACGGAGGACCGGCTGTGAAGATAGACGAGGTCGACTAACAGGCGAGAGGATCGACGTATCGGGAGCCAGGCGCAGAGGGATCGCATGGGGACCCGGTCTACGATACTGGCCAGTGTTGGGGGAGCCTGTGTGGCCTTGAACTATTTCCCGACGGACTGCGGAGGCGAATCTGCGATCCCAGCGCCCGTTACGTGTGCTGCATTTAACTCTGCAACAACGGTGGCTCCATTTGCAGTGGTGCCAGGCCAGAGCAATGTGGAACGCCACAGACCAGCGATGCGTGGTGTTAAATTGACGAGTACTTCATAGTTATGGGGATGAACTTACGAAAGCCATAATCCCAATCTCGCTATCGAGCGTCATACTTCTCCCTGCAGCAGGCATTATGGTCCGGGGAGACATACCCTATGATAGCTGACCCTCTCTCGCAGTGTTACATGGAACACTGCAGGCCCGGCGATATGTGGATGAAATCCTACACCACCATCTGCTCAAATCTCTGGCCGGGAATCCTGGTGTGACATTCCAGCAGCTCACACTGTAAAATAATTTGAGGTAAAATTCGTTTACTTGTAAGGGAAGCTAATTATCTCTACATGTAAGGTAAAATTACCTCTTAAATATAGAGTAAATTTACATAACAAGTAAATTACTATTCCCTAATCGTACGGGAAAAAAAACTTGACAAAATTTAGGGGATGGGGGAGGGAAGGGAAAATTAACTATATTGTAAAATAAAATTATGTTTAAGAATTTCCCGGAGTACTTGTCTTTTAATTCTTTTATTACCTATATCCTCTAATAAATCGTAACCGAAACCTCAACACTAGAATCCTCGACACTTGCTGGTTGGTGGGAGCGAGCCACGGGCCTCTATCACGTCAGGACGATGCGCAATCCATTTCACCACGACAACAGCGTGAACAGTAGCAGTGAATATTAGCGCGTTAAAGAATTGTTTCTTCCACCCATCCTCCCACTTAGCTGTTGAGAATGCCCAAGAGATGCACTCGTCGCGTCGTAGCGTAATTTTCCCATCCATTTATAGGGATTTTCCACTACCATGTACGTGAATTTTAATCCAGAGTGCAGTAATTTTACCTTACCTGTAAGGTAAACTATGTTTTCCCCATAAGTTTGCGAATATTACCTTACACTTGTCAGGGATTTCCCCATTATTTTTTACAGTGCAACGACCGACTGCCTCCGTCATGTCCACATACTTCCATGACTTGTCCCCAATTAAGTATGTGTGAAGCCCCTGTCACACTGTAGAATTTTCCTCTTCAACTATATTTGACAAGAAAATTTGAAGACGAATTACGGCCATCAATTCTTTCCTTCCAACAAATTTTATCAAATAATCTTGAACGTGTTTGAAAATGTGTCACACTGTCAAATTTTCCTATTTGCGAAATCTAATTTGAATTATCATTAAAAAATTATTTTCAAACCGAGAAATTGATTTCGTTTCCCCATGCAATCCACTACAGGAAAAAAATGTAAGGACTGTTGTAATTAATCTTCGCTTCTTTACTAAATTAAGATTTTATTTATCACAGATGTTTCCTGCACAATGAAATTGAATGACTCTGAGTTCGTAATAGTATGTGTAATATTCACGTAATATAGCATTCATGTCCACACAGCTTCTACACAAATCAATTATCTTCATACTCACTTCGTTTCCAGAAATTGTTCGTTATTTCAAGTTTCTTGACGTCAATTTTTGTCGTGCTCGATTCTGATCGACTGAACCTGTCAAACATGAAATAAATTTTAGAACCGGTCCAAACTTCAAATATTTGATACATACTGAAGCCATCCCAACTTGTCAGACAAATATGGCGGCGTTTTGACGTTTCGATGACATCATAACCGTCCAACTTTATTTGACCAAACATATTGGAAGCAGTTTTGACGGAAAAATTTGACAGTGTGAAAGGGGCTTGAGACCAGTTGCAACATCAGCTGCCGCCGTGCCACTTTATCCATGATTTGGCAAGCAACGTACAGAACTGTGGGCCCGTCTGTTTCAGGACAACAACAGCGTATGATGGTTATTTTGTTATTCTCGCTTTTATCAGAACACGATTTGCTTGTCGTATGATTGTGGTAAAACAAGCTCCTTTTGGGCTACTTTTGCTTGTGATTGCTTTCTGTGACATTTAATAACAGAATATGCCATGAGAATTAATTTTAAATTAAGTATCAGTAAAAGAAATAGCACAAATTAAGATCAGTGTTTTTTTAAGCATTCTTGTTTCCAAAATTATTCTTGTTATTTCAGGTGTTCTTGGCGGGGGTAAAAATTCACAGACACTATTTCGGTCCCCCCCCCCCCCCCCCCAAAGAAAATGTATAGGCTGTATATTTTCATGTGAGAGAACATTCCTTAGGTATTGTAAGAAATTAAATACCTCTTAAAACAGATTATCACTTTAAATGGGCAAGTTATGTCAACCAGATTGTTATCATTGATGCTGCAGACAGTAAATATAAAGATGGATCATTTCTGGTCCATTCTTCATCATAACACCAATTCTTAGTGATCTGGTCTAATACGGGGACAATCTGTAGTAATTAATTATTATGTAAGTATAAATGCTGTCAAGGTTTTTTTCATACACGCAAGACACTTTCCATACTGACTAAAGTGAACTGTGTTTTAAAACTGGCGAAATATTATAACAGATCTACCAGTAGAACTTGGTAAAAATTTAGTATACAGTAGAGCGAAACTTATTACGAAGGTGATATAGGTTATTTCCCTTTAAATAAATTCTCAAATTCTATAAGATGCATGAACGATCTTAATATTCTTCAAAATATAGTCCAGGTGGTTGGAAAATTACTATAAACTTAAAAAGAAGAAAATCTTTAAAACATAATTGAACAAATATTGAATATTTTGTAAATGGTAATTTGGAAGTGCTCGCGGTTAGAACATTTTTTCCCTAAGCTAGTAGCGTTGATTTAAAACTAATATTCTTAAAGGCCATTCACATAAAGTGAGCACTTCTGAAATCAACATTAGAAAAATGTTACTGCCAATGCCTGCATATATTTTAATGGGCGCAGTGAGTAACATGCGCTCGGTTAAAGTTGGTAACGATGGATAGAAAGTAGTTCCATAGCTTAACGTCGAATAAAATGTGTTAGGTAACTACTTGTGATACCTTAAATCGTATCTCCACTTCTTTTTTTTTTTAACCCCCAGTATGTAAAAATTAGCAGATAAATAAAATGTTTACTTTTCTAATAATTTCACAGCTTCACTTGACCGACGCATGATTAGAGTGATGAGGCCCATGCCATGATAATTATACATATGTTGGAAGAATACACACGTGCATACAAGTAATCTTATGCAGGACTTACAAAAGTGCTCATTTTACCATGAACAGACTATACCATGCCAGACCAATGTTTGGCACATTTGGTAATCACAGGTCTCCCACTGCCGAAGTCCCCAGTTCAATCCCATGCCTCGGAGGTCCGGAAATTGTCTATTAGGGGGGGAGGGGAGGGTGGTCTGTCATTTGTCGTGATGTCAGGAGTTTTCTCGGGATAGTTACGTTTCCTTCCTCATTCCGTTGCGTCTCCACACCCATTCTCGTCTCACATAATCCATTCTTCGGACTGGTTGACACAACAGGTATGCTACGTCAGCCAGCTCATCTTGTCGCCAACCTAGCCATGCATTCCCTCCCCCAGACAAGAGCCACATGTGGATTTTCCTGTCAATAGTAGGGGCGGGCGGCTTCTAGGCCACTTTTGATCAATTGAAAGGATTAAATTGTTATCCAAGGATTAATTACATTGATTGAAATGTTTGATCATGATAAGGGCGATTTTCAATCTGAACAAATTTTTTTTTTAATTTTCTTTATTTTTTTGTCTATCTTTTTGGGTGGGGGTAGCAATGTCTTATATAGTTGGAGAGTTTAGTGCAAGAGTAGGCTAAGGCACTTTTTTTTTAATTTTTCTAATTTTGAGGTGTTTGGAGGGATGTTGGTGGTAGAAGGGCGATTTTTACGAATATATATAACACATGGAGAATTACAACGTGTTTAAACGATTTCTAAGAG
Source organism: Dryococelus australis (assembly GCA_029891345.1). Lineage (NCBI taxonomy): Eukaryota > Metazoa > Arthropoda > Insecta > Phasmatodea > Phasmatidae > Dryococelus > Dryococelus australis. Next base: position 43,028,339 of record CM057003.1, read on the forward strand.
TGACCTACGTGCAAATTTTATGTTTTTTTGGGGGGATATTGCTCGTAGGCGGTGGTGGAGAGAGGCGACTTTGAAAGATGTGATTTACATATTAAACGACCTGTTTACCGAATGCAATTAAATGTTAGAGAATTTCAGAGTTTTCTGCATATGAATAAATTACACACACCGAATCGCAAATTTCAAACGACTTCATGAATAATAAGTGCAATTACATTACTCTTAAATGTAATGTAAGTTTCGGGTTTAGAAATATAATTAACACAAGAGAGAATTTTAACTACATAAATAACATATCATATCAACAAGTGCAAACACACTAAACAAAATCCAGCTGGCCAGTAAGAAATTGCACAAGGCAGAGTCTTTGAACGAGTTCTATGTATAAATAAAAAACACGAGAGCAAATATAACGAACAACTACTGCTTTAAACGAAATAAAGCTAGTCAGTATGAATAAAGTAACAGGCTAACATTATTCAGCGCGATAATAATATCTTACTATAAAAACCAACTCTGAATATAATTTAAAGCAGACACAAAAGCATACGTCTATTCTTATAAGTAAAATATATAACGATAGAAAATCTCACCCCAAATGATATTAAAATAAGTCCGTTCGATGTATGAATGAGTAGCACTTATGTCGAGCTGTGAGTAGATAGGTCTGGTGCGGCAGATAGACAACTGTTTTAAATTACGGTCAAAATTAGTAAATGAGGGAATAAAATTTAAATGTTTATGAAATTCACTGCAATTGCTAACACAAACAGTATTTTTGTAGACCGAACACAAAAATCAATAACATCACAAATGCAGTATATCGATCCGAAATGAAAAATAAAGTTATCACACAAAAATTTATATTTTCCCAATAAGATACTTTTATATTAAATCACGGCTATCACTGCAGATGTCATTGGTTGAGCTAACCCCCAATCATAAGGACGTCCACCAACAGCCTACCTGCCCAATGAAGATGAGAGAGAGCTGTACACATATTACACATATGTATCCTCCAATCGTTCATGAAGGACTGAAGATGGCAGAGAGGGATAGCTAAGGTCACTTCGCTCCAGAGCACACTACACCCCTTCCCATCCCTACCCTACTACTCCCTCGCCGAAGTGCAACTCCGGGCTGCTCGCGATTTTCAATTTTTTCAGCACTAAGGTAAGATGGCATCAACTGATAAGTTACACTCACATCCGGAGGCCCCCACCTCACACCCCAACTACCCAACCCTACTATACACCCCTCAGAACAAGCCCGACTACACAATGTCAGCCACCCTGTACCCCTCCCTCCCTGCCAAACCATGTCTGCAAGGTCCTGGGGATCATTCACCCATCAGCCCGTGATTGTCATTTTTCACAGCTGAGTAAAGATGGCGAAAATGTCCACATGCATTCATATCGGAAGCTGCCTGCTCATAGCAACCATAACCTGTTCCCTTCGCCTCAGACTGTCCAAGTCCAACTAATGGCTATGGAACCCCCGCCCTTTACGTGAGCCCAGAGCGAGCGTTCTAGCTGGCTTGAGATCTCCTGGTCCAAGCCACCGCCCTCGAGCCGATCCAAGGTTATGTAAAGTCTGGCGTATTCCCAGCGAATTAAAATTTTGTTTCCAAACTCCCACCAATGAAATTTTACATCCCTAAATTATAAGTTTCTTTAATCCCCGAGATGATCCCCAGATTTAACATTCCAACAAATTTTCTATCTTAATCAAGAATTGAATTTTAATCCAATAATTTATTAACAAATTTCCAGCAAAATTATTAAAGTATTTCCAGGAAACTAAGTATATTTTCGTAAAAGAGATATTTTCGCTCGCTAAAATTCTTTATTTTAAAACATTTCTAGAACACAGTTTTCCAAACATGTATCATTCCAGTTACCTAAGTTTCAACTATTACGATGGAAGATGCAACACATGCATAAAATTCAAACTTTTCATCAGTTTTTTTTAATACATGTGTATTGCACAGAAATATACGTATTTGACGTGTAGATTTGTGTACGACACTAAAATTTACTTATAACCAAAGTTTCAATTCAAAAGCTTCACAGTCGAGATTTTTATATACACTATCTACCATGAAATGTGTATATACTAGAACTTATTTACATATCGATTTCCCTAGAAAACAAATTTGGACGTAATATTGAAGAAAAAGCATGAATGAATTTTGAAATGACTTCTATCGGAGTTTGAATATATCAATTTCCACGATATTTCATAACATTTAAGCAAAAGTTAAAGAAAAACTTCGGCCATTTTGTAATCATATAAACCATATTTTAAGATAATACATTGCGACCATCAACAAATCATTTAAATCGTAGATATATCCAAGACAAATAACTTAATTCCATACCACTTAGGAATAGACATAACGAATTATCAGACAAAAGTGAGTGGAAAAAACGAAATTCGTATTACATACGCACGTTTAAAACAGAAGACCATTAAGACAATCACAGTTCAAAATTGTTTACTCAACAGACTAACCTCCTAGTAACACAATCGTTTGGTAAACAAAGTCTTTAAAAATTCCCTGTAAAATACTTCTAAACCCATCTCTCCCTTCTACATTCCTGAAATTAAATTATTATTTATTCATTTTAATCGAATACCAAGTAACGACATATTCCGTCTATCATACGTAGATTTAATCACATGCTGAATTAGTATGCATACCCCGCAAATAACATACAAGTATTAGAACGGAAGACATTTTATCGTCATTAATGAAACCTGATACTGTTTAAAAACAGTACATTCATACACAAACAAGTTAGTTGTCATTCTGGCATTGCGAGGTGAACATCTATTCCGAAGTCAACTTTCTCCTCACACCGAAGTTTGTTTATTTAATCTATATTGATGGAAATTGAGATATCACCGAATAAACTATACTGAAAATACAAGCAGGAAAATTTACACTTTCGCCTACAATGTTCACAGACATGAGAGGAGCGAATTTATGATGACTTCATCTCGTACAATCCTTAATTACTAATACTGTTTTCGCCAGTTCGTACGAACGGGTAACGTAAGTCGCCATATCAAGATACGTAAAACAAAAATCTTCCTCCAAAGAAAGTAAATGTACCGTCTACTCTATATAATGTCACAGAACGAGAGGGAAATAACTAATTACAAGGAATGACATAGAATCGGATTGTATGAAATATACAATAACACGTGAACGTAATGATTTTCGACATAAACTACCACAACTAGTTGCGAAGAGCAGTGTTGGTGACAATACACCTAGTCTTTTTAAGCAAAGTAAAGTTGATATTTATGTGAAACATCAGGTGAAGACAGTAGTGAGGATGTCAGTGATAGTGTTGAAGACATTCCTTTAACAAATGCTATGAATAAGGCCGAATGCATCAACAACGCTCGTTGCATATTTCCCGAAAACCCGAATGAACTTATTAATAAACTAAGATATTTGTTGCAGTTTAAAAAACACGATGAATATCATGGAATAAAAGAGACAGTTTTCAGTATAGCAACACTTAAGGAACGAGGTTACATCGAATGAAGTAATTTCTGCGAACACCCGAGAAGTATGATAATATACTTAGGTATCCCTATTATTTAACCAAAAAAAGTAATTATTTGAAGTAAACATTGTGTAATAGGAATACATTTCATTTTGAAATATAACGCCTCCTCAAACCAATTAAGTCGTTTGAATTTGCTTAGAGTGTTAATTAGGTTTGTGAAATGAACAGTCTTATTTGAGGGATAAAAAAAGCTTTATTTGGGTTCTAAACAAAATTATTTGAGAAATAATGTATGGTTTGTAAAATAATCAGTCTTATTTGAGGAATAAAAAAGCCTTATTTGATGAATAAAGTAGGGGAAGGTCGGGTCCGGACGGTGGCTGGTATTGGACAAACATAGTTCACAGCTATCGACATGCAGATCAGCACTTGTGAAGCGACTAGTAGTGCCATCTAGACACGCGAGTTATAGCTCGCGGTTTTGAGATCATAGATAGCGCTGTTTCAGAGTGACTTGGTGTTTTGTCTTATATGCTTTGTTTGTGTCGACCAGTAGATAACTTTACCAACAAACTATGGCAAAAAGGGTAAGTGTAATTGTCCTTCAAGTATACTACAAGAAACGTTATTATATTGTAAATAATCTAACATTTTAAAATTATGTTTGTTCCAACAATAAATATTATAGAGATTTTTTATACATCGCTCTACATTTGGGTGGTATCGGACAACAAACTGGCGGCTGCTCTCAGAAATCTTCAGTCGTTACCTAATCGACCTACCTGCTAATATCAATGGCTCAATAACTGGGATGGGGGAAGGCAAGATCTGCATTGCCCTCCCTCCTGTTCAAATTCTGTGAAACTCCTTTTCAAATTCTGTGAATTTCTTCATTTTTGTACATGTCATGTAGGTATCGAATGAGAAAAAAATTAAATGCATTAAGGTGTCAAGAATTTATAAAAAGTGTATGTAATTGTTTACCCCCTAAGTTCGATCTTTTGTTTTGCGACTGGCTAAGACAAAATTCTATATTCACTTGTCTTCCTTAATAGTGAGAAAGGTTGTCCCAAGCAGAGGAGGGAAACAGCATTTTTTTTTACAACACATAATATTTACTTATTTTTTGTCGATAATGGGCTCCATTCAGCCACTTGATTTTATGCTTTCATGTAATTTGTATGGACTTTCCACCTCCCCCCTCTTACCTTCTTTCTGTATCCACCCAATGGAAACCACAGGTCTACCTAGATTATTAAAAACTTTGCTGTGGGCACTGATAGATATTTATTTTATTTCAGGTGAAAATGGGGAAGACAAATAGAAAATGGAAAGAGGAAGACATGGTGTGAGCTGTTAGTAAAGTAAAGCATAAAGAAATGTTAATACGAGAAGCAAGTGATTGCTTTGCTATCCCCAAAAGTACTTTAGGAGATAGAATTAACGCTCTTGAAGAAGGTAGGGAGACAGTATTGAAGTCATGTACGGCCAACAGTGGCACATTTCAAAGAACATTTACAGACATTCACGAAGTGGAATTGTGCAACCACACAAAGAACCTCGACAGTCAGTTGATGCCCCTCAGCAAAACTTAGTTTTTGAAGCTTGCATACCAATTTGCAAGAGAAGCTGAAAATCAATCACTGTTTCAACAAGACAACTACGGTGGCAGGAAAAAACTTTTATCATGATTTTATGAAGAGACACCAAGATTTGAGTTTAAGGACAGCTGAATCCACAAGTTTGCAGCAGGCAGCAGGTTTTAATAGGGAACAAGTGGGCATATTGTTTGACAAGTTAAGTGACTTGATGGAAAAATATTCTTTTAGTTCATCACGAATTTTTAACGCCGATGAGACTGGCGTCTATTGTGTCCACACGAATGAGTTGAAACTTCTCTCTGTTAAGGGAAAGAAACAGGTGGAAAAACTGACATCCAGTGAGCCGGGAGGGGGGAATGTGACAGTTCTTCTCTCAATATATGCTTTAGGGGATTAATTCATCCTACCACTTTTCGTCTTTCCCCGAACAAGAATGGACAATGATTTAACAAAGTATGCACCAGTAGGAAGCGTTTTCGATGCACAACCAAGTGGGTGGATAACAAAAGTAGGATTTTTGAAGTGGATGAAAAGTTTTGGGAGAAAAGGTTAATCGTTGTGAAAAAAATCCTGTATTGCTGACAGTGGATGGACATTCCAGCCATAAAGATTTGGATGTGATCTTGTATGCAAAAGTAAATTGTGTCCACATGCTTAGCTTTCCGCCCCATACGGCACACAAATTACAGCCCCTAGACAGGGCTGTGACGAAACCCTTCAAAAATCCTTACAATGAGGAATGCTCTTTATGGATGAGGAAATATCCAAAATTGAAAATAGGTTTGAAAGACATACCCGGCATGGTAAATTCAGCATTTATTAGAGTGTCTCGCCTGCACAGTAATTTATCCAATGAATCGAAATTTTTTTTACTTAGATTTTCAAGCCTCTTTCTCAGTAAATTTGCATCTTTAAACACCTTCTCCTTTCAGCTCAGCTTGTACTTCACCCAGTATCTCAAATCTAAATCATATATCAACTTTAAAGTCAGCAGAATCAACACAAGAGAATCCATCCTCACCAGCCCAAGTTGAAGTGCTCACTTCTATGCCTTCTACATCCCAAGCTTTATTAGAACTCTCGCCACTACCAAACAGTAGCAATGCAAACTTCACCACTTAAAAGGAGACGAGGACCACAGAGTGAAATTTTGACTTTCACACCTTATAAAGCCCAACTGAAAGAAAAAGAAATCAGATATGGAATTAGGTGATAAGAAAAAAGTCGTCAACAAAGGAACAAAAAGGAAAAAGGAGCGTAGGCTTTAGCAAAGACAGCCAGCACGATTAAAAAAAAAGTACTGAAATTTAACGAAAACAATCGACAAGTTAACTGCATCATTTGCGGGGAGCACTTTGATGAAGACTGGATACAGTGCAATGTTTGTAAAGGTTGGGCTCACGAAAACGGTGCCAATCTTTAAGCGTTGCTCGGTTTTATAAATGTGAAGTTTGTGTGTCAAAAAAAGCAGCAACATTGAGGTAGTGCCTTTAATTTTTGGTTCAGAAGAGGACTGTCCATTACCAACCTCTACTTAAGGACTGTCCGATACTAAAATAAAAAAAATGTAGTGCTAATTAAAAATTAATTATTCTGCAGTTTCTGTCAGTGCTTCAAATACGTATTATTCATAATACCTTAATACGTGTTAAAAGTTATAAACGAATGTATTTTCAATAATTTTTTCAATCACTAACATGTGAATTTTTACAAAAAACTTAAGGAGTCCGATAACACCCGACCTTCCCCTATGTTTCGAGGAATGATTTTGAGGAATAAGAAACTGACAAACACCCTATAACATAAAACCATATAACACCCTATAACATATTAAAATTTTTGGTATGTTTGTTTGTGAAGTGCTCTATACTTATTGGTGGTACGGTTTTTGTAACCTCTTTTCTTGTACTTGATAGTGTTCAATGTTTTGTGTTACCTTGCAGTTGTTTTGGAGCAAGGTGTATTTGTTGTATATACATTTTTGATTCGCCCTGTATTTATATTTATTTTGAAACAATTGTCTAATATGTCCTATGTTTTGTAACATCATGTAGTTTCCTAATCTTGTGAATAAATTAATGTTTGAAGATGTAAATGATTCTTAAAATTTATTTGACTTACTTCTTATTAAAAGTGAACTTGTTTCAGTAAGAAAAATATTTTCTCCCCAGAGACAACATTTGAGAGGAAAGTAATTAAAATGCCATAACAGAGCGAGATTCTTAAATTTTATGTTAAAAGTATGTTGAATTAACAAGAAAGAGTCTTGTAAAGAAAAAATCAGATAAACAAACTTATTAGTTCGCCAAAAAATACGTAATCAGATAAAGATATATTTGAATCTGACAAAAAAAGTTGTATGCTGGAAAAATTATAAATACACATAACAGAGTTTATTATTTCACCTGTCTCCTAGAGTTATCAGATTAGGCAAGGAGGCTCTGGGTTCGAATCCCGGGTAAGGCATGGTAAATTCTAATATATACTTTGCAGATTCGATTCCCGGCTAAGACATGGTTGATAAAAACTGGGTTCGAGTCTGGGTTATGTCATGTATGAATGTAATCTAGTTTCCCTTCTAAGGGTTCAAACGTAATGGATGATACTTAATAGACATTACGATACATTTCATTGGTACGTTATGATATGTAGCAATACATTGCATTACATTACAATATGTTATGTCAGTAACGTTGCATTGTTACATTACTAACATTACATTGTTACAGTACAATACGTATTACTATAACATTTTCACCGAATAGTGAACGTATCACATAATTAATTAAATATAAATTTGTTCGTGCTAGTGAAAAAGGTAGTTTAAATGTGTGAAAAAGCTAGTTGAAAATGCACAACATTCTGCTTGGAAACACCTCGTATTGTCAAAAGTTCGTATTGGAATAATAGAGTGTGTAAGAAATTGTTAAATAATATCATAATTCAAACCTATTTGCTTAAAACCTGACAAATACACGTTAAATTCAGATATAAAGGCCAAAATACAGTACATCCATGCAAAATTTGAAAAAAATCACATAAAATTCTTTCAAGTGTGTTAAAATTACTTAAAAACATCTCAAAATGTCTTTAAATGTATTTATTGTCTACTTGATATCAATTTCAAGTGAATAGCATTAATTTTAATTTTTACAAGGGGCAGTTGTGGGCTATATATAGCACCTCCCACCCCAGCTCTGCATTTGCTCCTCTGACTTCATGGAGCGCATGAAAACACTGTGAACCGGTCCGCAGTGCTTAGTTCAAGGACACAGGTTGTCCGCCCTCCAGTCACTACTGGGACCTGGCACGACCGGGCTGTGATGTGAATTAATTTCTCGTTTCCAGTTCTACCACCCGCTTGGGAATTCACCCGCTTTCTTAGTCGGCCGCGCATTTGTTGGAGCAAACCCCTCGGACTTTAGCCTGCTGGAGAAGCCACCCACGTAGCTCGCTAGACCACTTGCTAGGATGCTGGACTAGGATCCCTTGGAGCTCTCAAGGGGATTGAGAGGGCCCACCTGCCCGACACTTTTCTGGTGGAGCGGGGCTGTCGCCCAGCTCGACTGACCTGGGTTTGTTTCTCCTTCATCAACCAACATCTTCGCTACAAGAGTTTAAATAAGTGAATAATTTTAAAGATAAAAAGTTAGAGTTTTCGGTATTTCGTTTAAAACGTCTCACATTTTCCTTAGACTTTGAGTAAATTCTATGAATTTCGCTAAACGTTTAACAGAATCATTAGACCTGAATGAAATGTCATTAAAAATCGTTAGACCTGAATGAAATTTCTTTAAAATCGTTATAACTGAATGATTTTTTTTTAAATCAAATGAAATTGTTTCACACTTCAGAATATTTGTTAAGTTTTTTTTTTAAGATTTTGAGGGTGTTTAAGGCTGTTTAACGATGTTTAAGGCTGGGTGTTTAAGGAGGGATTTTGGCTAGATAGTTGTATAAATGAGTGTGAGTGTGAGGGGAAAAGTCATGTAAATTTAATTCCAGATGTAATATTTTCATGTAGTTTTGAGTTTATTTAACAGAGTAGAGAGGAGAGGTAAACCATCAGTAGTAGCATATTGCTCTATATGAAATAGGGCCGTGTCAATAACACATACCTACTGCCTCTTTTCACTGTTTAAATATTCGCAAAGTATGTGAAAAAGCATCTAGAATGTATGGTCAAGTACTCTGAGAAATTTTGGTTAGATAGGCGTGAATGCAGGGGAAACGTTATGTAAATTTAATTCCAGATGTAATTTTGTTACACATTTATAAGAAATGTCTAAGGGAGGGATGCTGTGTGTATGAGGTATGAACTTTGGAATGGCTAAAACAAGGTAAAACTGCGTCGATCATGCCTAGCTTGAGGGGGAGATGCATAATCTCAGCTCCCAAGATTGTTCAGTATGAATTAACTGGATAAGGATGTATGATGAATATATTAGCCTTGAGTATTTCTAACGAATGAAATATTTTTGATGTGTATGTGACAGGGTGGTTTGGGTAATTAAGTAAATTTTAAGACATTTCCTTTTTAAAGTTGATGAGTAAATGCGAGTACAGTGTGTGTGTGTGTGTGTGTGTGTGTGTGTGTGTGGCGCGCGCGCGCGCGCGCGTGTGTGTGTGTGTGACAGAGAGATTTTTTTTTTTGTATTTTTAAGTTTCAGTGAATTTTACCTCTAAAATGCATGATTGTATATTTGTAAGAGAATTGAATAAATATGTAGATTTGCTTTAAGTATTGCATGTTTAGTTTTATATTGAATTTCAAATTTTTTTTATGTTTAGCATATAGCATAAAATATTTTAATTTTTGACAAGTCTTTTAAATACTCAAGTGTAACAGAGTAATTCCCCTTGTTAAAACATTCGTTATTAAATTTATTTTCGAAAAATTTATAACATCCATACATTTTTTACAGTGTAAAACAACTTAAAAGTTGTGGCGGTGTATCACTACTTCAAAGTTATTGACAGTGTATATTTTTGAATTTTTTTATTAGTGTAGAAACTTGAATGTTTTTAAAGGTGTAGAAATTTGACAGTATTGAGTCGTGAATATTATTTTTAAAATGCTCATTTTAAAATGTGAAGTTTTTCTCTCTCACAAATAACGTTTAAATGGACTTAAACTGAAATGCAATATCGTTTTTGGTAGCCACAACCCACACTCCCCTGGCCCGAAAAGTAAAATCTTGTGAAAGAAGAGGGCGAGACAGGTCGCAAAGCGTGGTCAATTCATTACTGGATACGGGCTGCGCACTGAAAATCGGAGGAGATGCACGGTGGAGGGGAAGTGTCAACTTTCTCCTTTTCCCATTCCTCAGCAGAGACACCCGAAGGATCTACACGATGTGTCGTTGGACCTCACTTCACTGCAGGCAACGCCTTTACCCAGACCCTTCGCGAATAAATTCACGGGATGTTCAGGCTTAGCTTCAGATTTTACAAGGAAAGACTGGCCGGGAGTCTAACAAACTCTCGTCCAGTCTATAACTTAACCTGCATTTTTCAAAATTAACGAAATTCAAGGGACAACAATAGGTAACAGCCTCACTGTTACCTCCTCCCACGAACCTGTGCAGGCAGGGGAGTGGGGGGGGGGGGGATCAGCATTGGGAACCAGGGTTTGCTGGGAGTACTCGGCTACCCTAAAAGAACTGTGGCACTGGCCTGGATTGTTTTGATGGGTGTGGGAGGGGGAGAGGGTTAGCTTCTCCTTTCTCCTACATTTCACATGAGACCGCCTGGGTGGTAAGGGCCCTCACAAAGGCCGGGCTACCCCCGCTCTGAGCTTCAGTAGTGATTAGAAATGGCGGTGTGTCATTGCATTGAAAAAAGGAGCGGGCGGAGGAAGTTCTCCCTCTGTCGCGCATGCGCGTCCACAGCCTTTGCGCGTCAGTTAAGGAAGAAGGGAAGTTGTCACGCAGGGGCGGGAGGGGTACAGCGACTGGACAGTGGCGCACGCGAGTGCTAGCGGCAGCTTAGTGTACTGGAGGTCTCATTCTCTCTCTCACAGCTCTGCATTCGGACCGGCCTGCCTGGCTTGTTCCACTGTTTCCTCTCATCACACGTGGCCGCCGCCCATCGGGTGGCTGAGACCTTGGCTCATCTATTGTGTTTCTCTCCATCTGCTAGCTACCTGACTCTGTAAAAGTATTCGGGCTTCCTTTTTAGTCACAGCTCTCCTTTCTGTCTTTCCCAACAAACACAACATTTTTAAAATTAAGAAAAACATTTTTTTTCTAGGATGTTAATAATAAAATTATGTTTTCATTTATATATTGTGTGTGTGTGTGTGTGTGTTATTAAGAGTGTTTTTTTTCCAGAACGAGGGGTCACTTCAATTTAATTATTGTGGTGTTTAAACTTTTATATTGGGGGAACTAAATAATTTTTTTTAGTTAGGTGAAAATGGGTGAGCGTAAGCGATCCTGTATTGACATCGTGCTGGAAGATCTTTACGTAAGCGATTCCGATTTGCAATCGCAGACGGAAAGACAAACAAGTTGTCAAGACAGTGTGCCTTCGCCCAAGCGGACACGAGTTAATCTTTTGGAGGACGATCTCCACGTAAGCGATTCGAGCATGGATTCGCTTACGGATACAATGTTAAAACCAAAAAGTCAGAAAGTGTCTGCTTCCCCCTCATGTTGTCTTACTAGAGGCTATTAAATAATATCTGTCTAAATATTTTTTCCCCTTCAATACTGCAGTAAATGTCATAATATATTCTGCCGTGTCATCTACAACCGCACAACTGCCAATGACGAGTATCTGCCACCACCACACGCAACCCTCTGTTCCACGACCAACTTCACAGCTAACTACAATCATCATCGCAGCCGACTATAGCTGGCTATAATCATCGTAGCAGCTGGCTACAAACATCATCGCAGCTGACTACACCAACTACAAACTGCTTTCCATTCAATGCTGCTGCTCCCTGCTTGCCTAACAAGATTATTAATCTTTACCCCTTCTCAAATATGAAGAAATTCACAGCACGGATTACACATTAATTAAAATCTACGAATACAAAGTACTATGTGTGTGTGTGAGTGAGTGAGTGTTTTCTACCCCAATCATTCGGCGTGTGTGTCTGGAAAATATTCTGGATGTGATGTGTTATACATAATCAATGCATCCATAGCAATTAATTTACTTCTTGAAATTTTAACCTTTTTTTTTAAATATTTTTTTTATCTTGTAATCTGTCTCAGGAAATTTTGTAACAGTAGTACTAGTAAGAGTACTGTATATAATAGTAATAGCTGTAGTAGTTGTAATAGTAGGTTTAAAATGTACATAACTTTGAGTAAATGTGCGATAGTTTAAATCATAAAATTCCTTGATAAAATGGCTTTGAAAAATTTGTAGGGTAATTAAATTTATAACATGATTCTTGTATATTTCAATCTCTTGTTATGTTTGTTTTAAAATATGTTTAAAATGTTTATTGATATATTTGTTTAATTGGTAAAACATAGTATGGTTGAAAATGTATTTTACTGTGTCAATGTATGTTTAAAACTAGTTGTAGATATTTTAGCTCTTAAGGATGGATTTTGAAAGAATATTTTATAGCAAAATTTTTTCTATATAAATTTTAATAAAGTGAGAGGTTAATTATTATTTTGAAAATATCCCTGTGTCATTACTTTGTATATTACTTAACCAAAATAAAAAAAAATCTTGGTAATCATTAAAAGACTTGGTGAGTATCAGTGGTGCTTTGAATTCAAAGCCTGTTAACTGGAAAAATACAATTTTACAAGTTGTTTGATGTCAAGTTGTGAGGAAACAAAAAAAAAACTAGCATTTCAATTTAAATGTAATAAAACAAATACAGTCTGAAGGGAGAACCTGCAAAAATGCTGGATAGAAGCGAACATAGCTGAATTTAATGAAGTTCTGCAAAGGATAGAGACTGCAGGTTAGTATCTTGAGAGAACTTTATTGGGCTGTTGGACAAGAACTCTAGGGAATGTAACGAAAGTTATACACAAAGACCTTTCAGGGGGGCAGGTAGAAAGACCTCTTGGCGACACGCCACATGTTTCTCCGCTGCCCTACGACTGAGAACGTTCATCCAACCTTTAAAATAAACATATTTTTCCTTCACAGCATCAAGATTACAACTGTTGCAGAATCCACACGCATATGTCTGGTGGTGAAAAAACACAGTTATACTTTACACAAAATCACAAAACATTTTTGAAAAACTTTTTTTAAAAAAGTAAAATTCAACTTGATACTTATTATTTTTATATTTACTTAATTATATAGTAGGGAAGTAAAATCTCAATGTTAGATATTGTTTGTATAAAACGAAAATTGAAACATAGAATAATAATGTTGAACAATATTGTATTAAATTTTCCTGTACGATAGTGTAGCCGAAAATGTTGGGTTGATAGATCTGAAAGTTTTCTCCGTGGTAATGCTGTGTAATAGTGAAACGGGAAATTAAAGTTTCTGGGTCAGAGGCAGTTTTCAGCTTGATTCCTTGTCAAGTTCAAGATACGTGTTACAATATCGTTTTAGTATATATGCGCCCGTTTTCTTAAACCCTATATTGATAATCATATTTACGTTAAACATATACTGATATTTCTTCCGTTAATGTGTCCGAACATGTTTCGAATTTGGTTAAAATTCTATTTTGTAAGATATTTCCATCGAATTTTTTTTGTTTTAAAGGTTAGTATGTGTGCGGAGAAGTAAAACTTGTTTTGTAAATATTTGTTCATTTTTTATAGTCTTGTGTATTTTTTAAATTTCTGTTTTTTTTTCTTCGGCATAATGGAGATTGCAAAGTGAATATTAATTTTTATCAAGAAGAGGATAAAATATTTTCACTCGAGAGTTTTCGAACAACTAGGAAGACATTCTGACCTTGTTAGTCTGGACGGTTGAAAAAAATCGTTGACCTGAAATGCCCTCCCCTCCAGGGGATGTCCTTGATCGCTTCCTTCGTGAAACGCTAGGCACCACGTCTCTAGGGTATAATAAAACCGAAATACGTTCTGCGAGGGTACATCCATTCTTCCGTGAAAGAATGTTATAGTAAAACGCATTGTAAAGTACCAATGTATTGTTGGAAGTATCATAAATACAATGTAACGTTATAACATATGTAATGTCAATGTAATGTTAGTAATGTATTGTAATGTATCAATGTACTTAGTAACATAACATATCGTAATGTAATGCAACTTATCTTTACATATTGTAACATTACAACATAATGTATTGTAACATCTATTACATATCGTCTATTATGTTTGAACCCTTAGAAGGGAAACTAGATTACATTCGCACATGACCTGACACAGACTCGAACCCAGTTTATATCAACCCTTACTTAACCGGGAATCGAAACCGCGAAGTATATACTAGAATTATACATGTCTTACCCGGGACTCGAACCCAGAGCCTTCCTTCCCTAATCTGATAACTCTATGGAGGCAGGTGAAAGAATAAACTATTTTATGTGTATTTATAATTTTTACAGCAGACAGTTTTTTTGTCAGATTCAATTATATCTTTAACTGATAAGCATTTTTTGGCAAACTAATAAGTTTGTTTGTTATCTGATTTTTTCTTTACAAGACTCTTTCTTGTTGATGCAACATACTTTTAATAAAAAATTTAAGAATCTCAATCTTTTACGGACATTTTAATTACTTTTCTCCCAAATGTCTCTGGGGAAAAATATTTTTTTACTAAACAAGTTCACTTTTAATAAGAAATAGGTTAAAAAATTTTAAGAAACATTTTCATTTTTAAACATTAATTTATTGACAAATTTAGGAGACTGCATGATGTTACAAAACATAGGAGATATTAGACATTCTTTCGAAATATTACAAATACAGGAGGTACCAAAAATCTATATACAACAAATACACCTTGCTCCGCAACAACTACAGGATAACACAGAACACTGAACACTATCAAGTACAAGTATAGGAGGTTACAAAAATCATAGCAAACAAGATACAAAAAATTTTAATATGTTATCGGGCGTTATATGGTTATATGTTACAGAATGTTTGTCAGTTTCTTATTCCTCAAAATCATTCCTCGAAACATACTTTATTCTTCAAATATGGCTTTGTTATTCCTCAAATAAGATTTATTATTTCACAAACCATTCTTTAGTTCCTCAAATAAGTTTGTTTAGTACTCAAATAAGACTGTTCACTCACAAACCTAATTAACAACCAAGCAAATGCAAACGACTTAATTGGTGTTGAGGAAGGCGTTATATTCAAAATGAAATATATTCCTATTACACAATGTTTACTTCAAATAATTACTTTTTTTGGTTAAATAATAGGGTTACCTAAGTGTATTATCATACTTCTGGGTGTTCGCAGATATTACTTCATTCGATGTAACCTCGTTCCTTAAGTGTTGTTATACTGAAAACTGTCTCTTTTATTCCATGATATTCATAGCGTTTTTTAAACTGCAACAAATATCTTAGTTTATTAATAAGTTCATTCGGGTTTTCGGGAAATATGCAACGAGCGTTGTTGATGCATTCGGCCTTATTCATAGCATTTGTTAAAGGAATGTCTTCAACACTATCACTGACATCCTCACTACTGTCTTCACCTGATGTTTCACATAAATATCAACATTACTTTGCTTAAAGACTAGGTGTATTGTCACCGACACTGCTCTTCGCAACTGGTTGTGGTATTTATGTCGAAAATATTACGTTCACGTGTTATTGTATATTTCATACAATCCGATTCTATGTCATTCCTTGTAATTAGTTATTTCCCTCTCGTTCTGTGACATTATGTAGTGTAGACGGTACATTTACTTTCTTTAGAGGAAGATTTTTTTTTTTACGTATCTTGATATGGCGACTTAAGTTACCCGTTCGTGCGAACTGGCGAAAACAGTATTAGCAATTAAGGATTGTACGAGATGAAGTCATCATAAATTCGCTCCTCTCATGTCTGTGAACATTGTAGGCGAAAGTGTAAATTTTCCTGCTTGTATTTGCAGTATAGTTTATTCGGTGATGTCTCAATTTCCACCAATATAGATTAAATGAATCAAACTTCGGTGTGAGGAGAAAGTTTACTTCGAATAGATGTTCACCTCGCAATGCCAGAATGACAACTAACTTGTTTGTGTATGAATGTACTGTTTTTAAACAGTATCAGGTTTCATTAATGACGATAAAATGTCTTCCGTTACTAATACTTGTATGTTATTTGCGGGGTATGCATACTAATTCAGCATGTGATTAAATCTAGTATGATAGACGGAATATGTCGTTACTTGGTATTCGATTAAAATGAACAAATAATAATTTAATTTCAGGAATGTAGAAGGGAGAGATGGGTTTAGAAGTATTTTACAGGGAATTTTTAAAGACTTTGTTTACCAACGATTGTGTTACTAGGAGGTTAGTCTGTTGAGTAAACAATTTTGAACTGTGATTTGTCTTAATGGTCTTCTGTTTTAAACGTGCGTATGTAATACGAATTTCGTTTTTCCCACTAACTTTTTTCTGATAATTCGTTATGTCGATCCTAAGTGGTATGGAAAATAAGTTATTTGTCTTGGATATATCTACGATTTAAATGATTTGTTGATGGTCGCAATGTATTATCTTAAAATATGGTTTATAGATTACAAAATGGCCGATGTTTTTCTTTAACTTTTGCTTAAATGTTATGAAATATCGTGGAAATTGATATATTCAAACTCCGATAGAAGTCATTTCAAAATTCATTCATGCTTTTTCTTAATATTACGTCCAAATTTGTTTTCTAGGGAAATCGATATGTAAATAAGTTCTAGTATATACACATTTCATGTAGATAGTGTATCTAAAAATCTCGACTGGGAAGCTTTTGAATTGAAACTTTGGTTATAATTAAATTTTAGTGTCGTACACAAATCTACACGTCAAATACGTATATTTCTGTGCAATACACATGTATTTTAAAATAAATCTGATTGAAAAGTTTGAATATTTATGCATGTGTTGCATCTTCCATCGTAATAGTTGAAACTTAGGTAACTGGAATGATACATGTTTGGAAAACTGTGTTCTAGAAATGTTTTAAAATAAAGATTTTAGCGAGTGAAAATATCTCTTGTACGAAAATATACTTAGTTTCCTGGAAATACTATAATAATTTTGCTGGAAATGGGATAAAGTTTATTGGATTAAAATTCATTCCTTGGATTAAGATAGAAAATTTGTTGGAATGTTAAATCTGGGGATTATCTCGGGGATTAAAGAAACTTTATTTCAGGGATGTAAAATTTATTGGTGGGAGTTTGGTAACAAAATTTTAACTCGCTTTTAATTCGCTGGAATACGCCAGGCTCTTTCATAACCTTGGATCAGCGTCGAGGGCAGTGCGCTTGGACCAGGGAGCTCTCCAGCCAGCAGAACGCTCGCTCGGGGCTCACGGTGAAGGGCGGGGTTGCATAGCCATTATTCTGGACTCGGGCCGGGGTACAGGGTAGGGTGGCTTCGAGCAGGCAGTTCCCGATGTGAACGCAAGTAGACAGTTGTCGCCATCTTGACCTCAGTAGTGAAAAATTACAATCGCGGGCTGATGGGTGAATGACCCCCAGGACCTTGCAGACACGGTTTGGAAGGGAGGGAGGGGTGCAGGGTGGCTGGCATTGTGGAGTCGGGCCGGTTCTGAGGGGTGTAGGGTGGGGTTGGGTGGTTGGGGTGTGAGGCAGGGTCCTCGGGATGTGAACATAACTAATAAGTTGATGCCATCTTACCTTAGTGCTGAAAAAATTTGAAAATTGCGAGCAGCCCGGAGTTGCACTTCGGCGAGGGGAGAGTAGGGTAGGGGTGGGAAGGGTGTAGGGAGCTCTGGAGCGATGTGACCTTAGCTATCCAGGTTCTGCCATCTTCAGTCGCTCATGAACGCTTGGAGGAGACAGATGTGCACAGTTCGCTCTTTCTCTCTCTCTCGTCTTCATTGGGCAGGTAGGCAGGTAGGCAGTTGGCGGACGACGAGCTTACGATAGGGGGTTAGTTCAACTACGGACCATCTCTAGTGATAGCCGTGATTTAATATAAAAGTATTTTATCGGGAAAATATAAGTTTTCGTATGTTAACTTTTTTTTCAGATCGATATACTGCATTTGTGATAAGTAATTGATTTCTGTGTTCGGTCTACGAAAATACAGTTTGTGTTAACAATTGCAGTGAATTTCGTAAACATTAAATTTTTTTTCCCCCTTGATTTACGAGTTTTTACTGTAATTTAAACACAGTGGTCTATTGGCCGCGCTAGACGTATCTACTCACAGCTCGACGTAAGTGCTACTCATTGATACATCGAACGGACTTATTTTAATATCATTTGTGGTAAGATTTTCTATCGTTATATATTTTACTTATCAAAATAGACGTACACTATTGTGTCTGGTTTAAGTCGTATTCAGAGTTTTATTTCGCCGTAAGATATTATTCTCCAAGCTGAATCGTGTTAATGTGTTATTTATTCATACTGACTAGCTTTATTTCGTTTAAAGACAGTAGTTGTTCGTTATACTTGTTTCTCGTGTTATTTATTCATACATAGAACTCGTTCAAAGACTCTGCCTTGTGTAATTTCATACTGGCTTCCAGGATTTTGTTTAGTGAGTTTGCACTTGTTCACATGATATGTTCTTCACGTACTTAAAATTCTCTCTTGTGTTAATTATATTTCTAAGCTCGAGTCTTACGTTACATTTAAGTCTCACGTAATTGCACTTATTATTCACGTAGTCGCTTGAAATTTGCGATTCGATGTGTGTAATTTATTCATATGCAGAACACTCTGAAATTCTCTAACGTTTAATTGCATTCCGAAAACAGATCGTTTAACATGTAAATCACATCTTTCAAAGGCGCCTCTCTCGACCACCGTCTACGAGCAATATCCCCCCCCCCCAAAAAAAAACCAAACATAAAATTTACACTTAGATCACTCTTAGAAATCGTTTAAACACTCTGAAATTCTCTCG
Source organism: Dryococelus australis (assembly GCA_029891345.1). NCBI lineage: Eukaryota > Metazoa > Arthropoda > Insecta > Phasmatodea > Phasmatidae > Dryococelus > Dryococelus australis. The sequence continues at coordinate 43,047,487 of CM057003.1, forward strand.
TGTGTAAAATATATTCGTAAAAATCGCCTGTTTTGTTCTCAGGGTTGTTTTCAGTAATGGCTACAGTCCATTTAAATAATCACAGAAACTGCCATTGTAATTTTCATTCAAATCAGCCGCGAGAACACACAATCAACCTTATTGACGGTGACTCAAAAATCTAAACGTAATTGTCGCTGGAAAAACATATTTTTCAAATATGTGTGGTGCGCACAAAAATACAATTTCTTTCATAGATGTGGATTGAGCGTGGTGGTTCTAACGGTGAGACTGCATTTGGTGCACGCATGTAAGTCGACCTTATCGCGGCTCCTCACTCACGCAGGCAGACCTGCCGGCAGACTCGCGACCCCAACTCGCTCAACCTTGGGGGTCGAGAATGTTGCGAACACGAGACGGGGTGGGCACATCCGCGGCTGTAATCAGCGGCGGATAAAACGCGCCTCATTAACAACCTCCACCTCGTCCCCTTCAACCCCCCTTTACACGTCACGTCCCCTTCCACACTCGTGGGCCCTTTGACAAACACGGGGTGCCTAATTACACATTCGCGTTATCGTCACGTGACATCCAGCCATCTTCACCCGCCAGTTACAGCCGCCAGTTACAGCCGCCATCATTGACGGCACATGCAGAGACGAATCTAGGGTTTGGCAGGTATGGCTGATGCCCTGGGCGCCATAGGGCGGCACTGCTTATCACTTGTCAGTTATGTAGTACCTTTTTTCCCCAAGACGTTTTACGAATTGTGGAAACTTCCGGAAAGCACATCAATATACAGGATCAATATAATCTTAATGCGACAAACTCGGCTACGGGGTATCCCGAAAGAATAAGGAGAAATCTTGTATAGTCTATTTGCAGTTTTTCACACTTTTTTGAATCAAACTTTTGTAAAATCACCCCATGTATAACATGTTTAGTTATCTCATATATGCCATGTATCACAAGCGTTTTATACCTCTGTTAACATGATTGTAGGCTGTATCAATTTTCATTAAATTATGTATATATCTTTAATTTATAATACCTGTGAATAAAAAACAGTGAGAAACACGTGTGTTGGGAGCGCTTAGTAAGAAATAGTTCCCATGAAAAATATTATTACAGCTGAGTGCGCACGAATTGGGAGCGTTGTCCTTTGGTGTGATTTTCTAGTATTAATTAAACTTGCGTTGCACGAGGCGGAGGAATATCCTGGAAGTAGAACCTGAGCAGAGCTTCAAAAAATTTTGAAGAAACCGTGAATGGATTATATACGACTTATGGTCTAAAGTGAACCCTAAGCTTTGAAGTTTAATCTGAAACATGAGATTATTACAAAAATTGGAGAAAAATGTTAAGGCGGAACATTGAGTGTGTGGATAATATGGAAGGGATCAAATATCTGTAAACACCAAAATACCTGTCTGTCGCTGTCATTAAATTATTTCATAGAAATAATCAGAGTTATAAGCTGTTCACGGTAAAATAGCACTTTTGAAAGCCCTGCTTAAGATCTACTTATATCATATGTAAAGTTAATTGAGACATCCGGGATAATAATACATCTTTTAAAACCTAATATTATGCTACGGCATCGTGTAGATAAAGTCGAAATAAGGATAGTAAAGGCTGTTCACTATAAAGTGAGCACTTTTGAAATCAACCTTAGCAAAAAGTCCCTGACCCTGCTTGCATATACTTTAACGGGCGCACTAAGTGACACGCGCCTGATAAAGTTGGTAACGATGGTAGTTCCATATCTTAAATGACAAATAAAAAGTGTTCGAAAACAATTTGAGAATAATTTAAATGATTTATTTTGATTTTGTTTTTAAAATGCGTCGAAGTGTAAAAACTAGCAGATTTGTAAAATATTTACTTTTCTAATAACTCTACAGTTTCACTTGACCGACGCTTGAATAAAGTAATGAGGCCCACAGCAACGTTAATTTCACATATGGCGGAAGAACACGCAACGAGCATACAAGTAGATCTTAAACAGGGCTCTCAAAAGTGCTCGTTTATCGTGAACAGTCTATATTGTTTCGTGATTAACTTGCAGCCAAAGTTTGTTGATATAATATAGAAACATTCTGTGATGTAATATACCTACATATGGTTATCCAAATAATATTAACACCTAAACGAACATGATTTGTGCAGCTCGCGTCGAACCGTGATTGCAGAAATAGGTGGTTCGAGATACTGACCCGAGTTCTGGCGCCACTTGCGTCGCATTTACTCTACGGTTCTCTGTGGCGATCCTCTTCAATATTCGCCGATCCGAATCACCGAGGAGTGGGTTCCATTCACTATTGCTCTTCGCCATCGCTCTTCTTGCTACGAGTTGTATGTGCAGTCATCACCTTGGAACCGAGCGAGTGGTAACTTACTGGACTCGTATTCGGGAGGACCCGGGTTCGATTCCCGGTCCAGCCATCCTGATTTCGGTTTTCCGTGGTTTTCCAAAATCACTACAGGCGAATACTGGGATGGGTCCCTAACAATGGCCATGGCCGATTACTTCCCATTTCTCTCCCCATCCCTCTTCCCTGTGCAATTTGCACCGTCTCTAATGACCTCGCTGACGACGAGACGTTAGTCCAACTACCTACCTACCTATCACGTTGGACATTCTTGCCCTCGATGCACCAAACAAACTGGCTGGCAGTCTTCGATAAAATTGCTCCAACTAATCGCGCTACAACAATCTGCCCTCGTTGAAAAGTCAGAGAGGTCTCCCGCTTTGCCTCAACTCCATCTGGCGGACTGCACGCGCGAATACGCACTATATAGTCTATTCGCGGTATATTCACACTTTTTGAATCTAACCTTTGAAAAATTACCCCATGCATGACGTCATATGTGTGTCATGTATAGGGATAGAAAAAAATTCGTGAGTTCAATGACCTGTAGGCTAGACGCCACAGTCATGTGTAAACTCGAGCCTCAGATGTTTGTTCATTGGCCGCTGCCCCATAGAGTAGCCAGTGTTACTTCACTACTGGCAGTATGGCACTCGCTACTTGTTTCCCTGTAAGTCTGCTATTGGGTCAGAATCGTCCAGGGCATGTCTAATAAACTGATATCCAATTATAAAGTCAACTTCAGTGTACACGCGTTTGACGTCTATCTTGTCCTGAAATGAACTCGCGAAATGTTCGTATCCCTAGTCATGTATCACAAGCGTCTTATACTTCCGTCAACATTTATTTTTGGTCAAACTTATCTCTTACTTATATTTTATCTATGAACTGTAATATAGCATTTATAATTAAAATGATTAAAACCAGAGATAAAACAAGTGTGTTGGTAATACCTAGTAAGCAATTGTTCTCATGCAAAATATTATTACACCGAGTGCCCACGAATACTTTGCGTTTTGCTCTTGGTGTTATTTTCTAGACTCGGTTAAGTTTTCTTTGTACGAGGCGGAGGAATATTCTAGAAGCAGAACTTTAGAATGGCTTCAGAAATATTGGAAATAACCGTGAATGGAAGGTACACATTTGTGTGTAGTAGGTCTGTATGGGTTGAACTTACAAATAAGAATTGTAACATATATCCATGACTTCGCCCGAATTCGATCCTGAAATTTGATCGTCCGAAGGCAATGCTTGTGTGATTTATCTAATGATACCACCGCATAATGTGCTTACTTCGCAGTTCAGGAAGCGTATTACTGTCTGCTCGAATCACGCAAGATTAACTTACTCAGATGCACGTTGTATCCGAGTAGCAAAAGGCTAGGATCACTAGTATCGAGTCTATGACCTTTCGAACTATTGATAACCGACTGACCAAACACGGTCTGCAACAGTACCTCGGATGTTTCCAAAGTCAAACTACAAGAGTATTTCCGACGAGTGAGTGAAGAGATTTGGACGGCTCTTAACATCGAGGTCTTGAGAGCCGATTAGGGTGAAGCGAGGTGAGTATGTAGCAGCGCCGGAATGGAAAGGCGGGGGAAACGGTAGATCCTATGAGAAAACCCGCCGACCAACGGCATCGTCTGGCACGATATCCACATGCGAAAATCCCGGAGTGACCCAGACGGTGATAGAACCAGGATCGCCTTGGTGTGAGGCGAGCAGGCTAACTGCTCAGCCACTGTGGCCTCTATTTCCGACGTGAATCTTTCATTGTAAGGTCTTATGTTGTGTAAGTTTCGAAAATATTTGTTATGTGTTTAGCACGTGTTAACTTCCTGTGGTGTGATGGAAAGTACAAGTTAAATGAAATCGCACAAAAGTGGAAAATTAATTTTCCAACACAATTTAGTGGATGTATAAAAATTTAAATATATGAATTTTATCATTTATTTTTAATTTACATAAGTTAATTCGTTCGGTCGCAGTTCAAAGGTTCGTGAGGTCACCAGAATGACGTGGAGAAATTCCGTGGAAACTCATTGTGTGATTCGATGGAAATTGCATTTCAAGTTTCACAATTAAACATACAGAAGTTTAACCTTACTCGATAGTATTGTGCGCCACGCGGCTTCGGTCACCATGCTGATGTATGGTACTCCTATCATCACCATAATCATCACCACCATCATACCATTATCTTCATCATCACCATCAGCATCTTCATCATGATCTTCATCATCACACCACAATCACCGTCAACATCTTCATCATCACCATCATCATCACCACCATCATCACCACCATCATTTCCATCATAGTTATCATCACAACCAATGGTCTTTCACTAAATCATACCATATTCTCAAAACGTTAAATACAAAATTTTAATACTTGAAAAGAAAGCCTAAATTATGAAATAATCTGCAGTTTGCATCAACACCAAAATTAAACCTGTCTCACATTTGTCGCTGAGATGTGGGTCTGATTCACCATTCCGTAGAAGAAATTCGACCTAATTTAACGGAGCGAGATGCAAAGCAAAGCTGCTGGCATCTGGCCACAAATGTGCTGAACTCTGGAGATGTGATAAATTGCCTGCAGAAGGAACGGATACAATGATGTGAAATACAAACGAGACGATACGTAAAGGTGGGAGTGCATGGAATACAAACACACAGCAAGGTTAGCAGCATTACCGAAAACCTTCGCGATCACGTTCCGTACGTAATTTCGACAGAAAGATTATTAAAAACTGAAAATGAATGTTGACATCGTTCTGAAATTGTGCGAATTTGCAACATTCTCAACTCATGTCTGTTTAAAATTGCATTACCTATTCAAGATACAATAAACAGTCTTCAAGCCCGTGCCAACGACAGAAAATATATAGGAATTTAGTTAACGACATACTAAACTTTAAAAAAAATTATATATTCCCGTCATATTCATGAGTATGTTACAGCTTGTTTTACATGCCCTGTACTGAAAGAACAGTCAACGAAATATTTAATTGTATAGGGCCAAAAATATTTTAGTCGTACCAACAAAATATCTTCTCGAGTCAATAAAACTTGAAAAGCAGCTAAATCAATTTCGTTCATTTAATAAAATACGAGCTTGAATAAACAAAACATCTGTGTGGGACCAGAATATATCAGACTGTCAACAAAATATTTCGTTGAATCAACTGTAAAGTCCTATATTTGTTTGGCCACTCACTTGATCGCGTTCGCTCGGAAACAAGAGCACGAGGTTTTTTTTTTTTTTTTTTTTTTTTTGCATTTTTTGTGGCATTTAGGACCGTAACAGTTTTTAGTGCATTTATTGATGCTTAATAATGGTTTGAAATATATATTCGCGCAAGTTGTCCAGTATGTATTTAATGACATTCCTACTTCACTAGTATAGGCAATTCAAGGTAATGTGAGCACTTTTGAAAGCGCTCTCATTTGGAATAATATTCAATAAATATATTTTATTTTAGCCTTAGACTTAAACTTCCCAGTGCGGTGGAATATATACATTGTGTTTGTTTCTTACTTGGCAACATTTATTTAAAAATTTGGTTAAAGGTTAAGAAATAGCTGAAAGGAAAAACTAACTAGGGCATCAAAAGTGGTCACTTTACCGTGGACAATCTGTAGTCATTTCAGCTGAGGTTGCTTAGGGCGTAGCGCTCTGGCCTCAAGCTTCCAGTTTTTGTATTAACCAAACTGTTTGATGAACGCAGAGCCATCAACTGTATAGTTACACCAACAAAATATTTGTTTGGGCCAGCCAAATCTTTGTTTGGGCCAGCCAAATCTTTGTTTGTGGCAACCAAATGAGTACAACAAATAACTTGTTTTCAAGAACAAAATATTTCATTCCTCATATACAAATAATTTATTTGGTTGTGCCGAAAATCTTTCTTTGGTTTAAAAAAAAATGCTCTCGGTGTGAATAAGGTGAATTAGCGAAAAATTCCAAATAAATAATTCCGAATAATGGGCAACCCGGACAAGACAGTTCCTAACGTTACCGAAAATTCCGCAAATTCATTTATTGGTAGGATAGTATTCAAAAATGACACTCTGATTTGGATACCGATTTTTTAAAACACTATGTAATATCTGTGTCCATTGATAAATAAACAGAATGAGAATACGCGAATCAAATAAAATCTAGTCCACTAGTAAAATGCTATATTTAAGGAAAACTCCAATTAACCAATGACTATGTTAAGACTTACCATCAGACCGGATAAATGGACCGTCAAAATTTTCCAGTCTTACTTTATTATACTATTCAACGGCTTCATAAAAAGACAATGCCCGTTTAAAACTGAAGCTATACTGAGAGGGCGTGTCTATTACCTCACGATTCTACTGATAACACGGTGAAGTGCAATCACAGTTTTGGCAGAATGGTGACGTCTCTCCTCAATCCATACGATCATGGATGGTGGATAAGAGGAGGAAGCACTTCCCATGTGGCTGAATGACGGTACTCGTCATAAACAAGCTGTTAGCTGGGACGGGCAATAGCGGAAACAAAGACTCATGAAGATCGAATTTGTTCTCGCACAATGTGGACGATCTATGGTTGGTAGACCTGCAGTATGGCTTTATTTTAACTATCACAGAGGCCGCAACCGCGTACTGAGTTAGGGGTCAGGCAATTATTTTAGTATAGGCTTTTCACGATATATTGCGCTCTTTTGAAAGGCCCGCTTACGATCTACTTGTATGCACGTAGTGTATTATTCCACCTTAAGTAAAATTAACATTGGCATGGGGCATCATCACTTTATCCATGCGTCAGTCAAGTGAAATTATGAAATTATAAGAAAAGTAAATATTTTACAAATCAACTCATTTTTACACTCCGATGGAATGAAAAAAACAGAAAGCGAAACAAATAATTTAAGTTAGCAGAAACCTTAAGATACGGAACTACTTTCCCATCCATCGTTACCAACTTCACTGGTCGCATGTCACTCAGAGCGCCCGTTAAAATGTATGCAGGTAGGAGCAGTGACTTTTTTCTAAGGACGATTTCGAAAGAGCTCACTTTATCGTGAACAGTCTATACACAGCTTGTTATGGCAAAAGTGAGACAAGAAACGCGAACGGGTGCTCGATTCCTACCTAATATCAAAATATCGCCTTAATGAGGTAAATGACAGGGCAACACATCTATGTAGGTATGTAGGGAGGGAGTAGACATTGGCTGTGGCTAGAGGCGACAAGCTGACGACTGTGGTCGACTAAAGCGTGAGCGAGTTTGCCTAAGGACACCGCATGGCAGGAGATATTTCGCATGTCCGAAGCCTAAAATCGCATGATCACATGCCTCATCGCTTCTATGCCCAAGGCACTGAACTAGTGTGCGTCATTTATATCAGCAACTCGCCTCTTGATAATCTCGGCGGTGATCCGGTCATGTTATGGTGCAATCACTCTGGTGAGAAAATCATACTGGATTTTTAAATGTCACTTTCATTTCAGCCTATAATAAGTAAAACGTTTTCATTATTTTTTTTACAAAAGATATATTTATATCAAAAAATACCTTTACACTAAAATTATGAGATATGAACTGTGTAATAAAATAGCTTTGTAGCTGTAATCAATATATGAACCATATTTAGTTGATTAACAAATTTATAAACAAATTCGCCAGCGAAATTTTTTTATGTTTTATTGAAATACCATAGAGTTAATATTAAAAATTAAACAAAATTAGTTTTTTTACTTGGCGAACTTCATTCGCTGAAACAACAGCGGTGTTCTACATTTCACCGCGGGTCAAAGATTCGTCGGAATTATGAGAAGCTTGTGGTAGGAAAGTCGGAATGGATTGTAAATAACACCTCTCGTAATTAAAATATCGTGGTGGAAGAGTGAAGAATTCCATCTGTATGTCCGGACGTTCTACGCTTAGCGCGAGAGAAATGTTATTTAGACTCACCTGCGAGTGTTTACACGGTAGATCAATACAGCCTTGCCGACGTGCCATATATCAAGCTGCACGGAAGGCAAATTAAAAAGAATAACTCCCAAGGGTAATTTTATCAACAGCACTACATCAACACCCGGCAAATAAATTTAAAAAGCAGTGATTATTTTCGAATTTCTTGAGAAATGCGCATGCCAGCTTATTTAGCATATTTCACTCGCTGCATAAAACTTAGAGTAAAATATCGCAAGAAACAGCTGGTCAGGTGGTAAAGAAAAATGTGTCTGTTTCTCACGCGGGATGTTTTAATGCTCCAAACAGCCATAAATCGTTCGGCCAACAGAAATTCCAACTCCGCCACGAGTAAAACTCGGGTAACTTAGTGCAGGCATGAAGGAGGAAGAGATGGTTACGTCTCCTTAGCTACCGAATATGTTTAGCATTTAACGACTGAGTCGACAAACGCGGTTAACCAAAGTGGTGCAGATTTATTGTCCCGCTCTCGAGACCGACCCACGGTTTGTACCTTTGGAAATATTCGCTGCTCATAATTACGCACATGCGACAGTACACACTCACGAGTATGCCCCAGAGATAAATTGCCATAGTTCAGCGAAACCACCCGTCAAAACCATAATATTCCTGTTGAAAATTTTATTATCTTAAAGTTTCGCATTTGTCATCCCATCCCAGTATTTAAATCCATGATGCTTTGTAATACTGTACAGTGTACATATCTACACTGCGTGTTTCATCAATTAACTGAAGTATTTTTGTTTTTCGCCTGTATTACCCGAGTGTTCAGTGACCTGGTTACTGGCCTCACACCTCGGCGATCAGGATTCGATTCCGTGTGTGTTTTCATACGTCACGGACGATGTCACTGCCCGTGCATTTTCTCGGGGTCCTCCCGTTTCCCTAATATTACATTCCGTGACTGTTCCATCTCCGTTTTGTTTCCCTCTAATCAGCAAACCTCAGCTGTCAAAACATCGCTCAAATCTCTCTCTCTTAATTACCATGAAAATAATAAACATCATGATTTTGACATGACTGTGAAATAATAATTTAAAAAAAGAGCTGCATTTATCGAAGATTATATTATTTTCATTTCTTGGTCATTTTAAACTTTCCTGAAGTCCAGCTTAAGTTCTACTTTCTGGCTGCCCATTACGAATCCTTCCGCCACATGCAAACGAGACGTAATGGAGCTCGGAATAAGACGTTAAAGAGAAACCAACGCACCTAATTTGTGCTCTGGGCGGACTATCAGTAGTAAATATTTTTGTACGGAATAAGGAAATGCGTTTGCAACATTGGATTCCTGAAAACTGAATAAGGCAATAAATACGACATGTTAACTTTACAAATACAAATCACGCCAAAAATATGTGGGGCGCACATGTGCCGGAAACACGGCAGTGCATTTTACGAAAATACCTACGTCTACGTCATCGGGTAATATTTTATTTGGAATGTGGGAATGCAATGGAAATAACGAAATGGGCACCAGGCTTTTAAGGCTTAAATAGACAAGCATAGAACATGTTTTTAGTTTTACACCTATTTGGCAAGATAGCACATCGTAGTCGTGGGATATACTGGCCGGAAATTTTCGCCCACACCCAAAATTACCGTCAGTCGCGGAGAGGGCCCCCACCTACGCTTTGCGCATGCGTGACGCTAACTGAACGTCATACGTCATATACCCAATTAAACGAGATCGTATTTATTTAGATCGAGTTATTGGGTCAAAAACGTTCCAGGTATTCCAGGTGTCGGTCTGATTTTAAATGCTTATTATCGTCAAAACTCATTGCAATAACATTTTTCCTTATAACTATTATTCATACTAGTCATAACCAACATACTTAACTGCTGTTTTATTATATAATTAATAAACAAAATGTAAAGGAAATATTTATAAAGCAACGAAGAGAAGTCACGATAGTGTTCACGTAAGTATACAACGCTTGTGTATATAATTTATTCAGTAAGCAACCAAACACGACTTCAACTGGATGATTTTTCAGATATTTAATTAACAAACTGTTTAAATGCCATGAATAGACTAAAGCTACAATGTAGACAAATGTCAAGCAGGTTGACATAAATATGAAAAAATATGTTAAGTTGGCGAAGATAATGCGCGGACTCTGCCCGCTGTACGCCCATGTCCCAGTCGGCTGTGATGTCAAGCGGGCAGCCTATTTCGTAGGCGCCGTGTTACACTTAACGTAGCACCGCTTCCCGTCGCAAGCTGCTCGTTCACAATGATAAACTTCGCCACCCACGTCTGTTATCACCCTCCTCTGTCCTCTAGAACGTTGTCTCGTTGCTATTTTTAAGTATCCTGTTTTCACAACTCGTACACTTCGGGTCATAATGCCTACAAACTTCCGACAGCCTTGAAGCGCTTCTGCGAGTATCAGAAGCAACCAGGGCGTTATTCTGGTGAACGTAAATTAACACGGCGGGGTTTATGACTCGTAAAAAGCAACCTGCTTTAGAAAAACGAACTAAATATGACATGACACTGAATGGGGTGGTTATATCATTTTTACATAACTGTTGCTCCTGACTACACACGTTACAACCGCTCCGACATTCATATGCACATAAAAGTACCCAACAGAAAACGGAGGCACATCATGGCATAAAAATTGTTCACTGTTAGCAGACTGATTGAATATAACTTTTAATTTAGTCAACAGGACTCACTTTAATTATATTTTTTATTTAGTTAACAGGATTGATTTTAACTATCTATGGATATTTCTCCTGTTAGCAGCCTGGCTGATAGTGTCATAAAATAGTTAACACAAAATTTTCTTTAAATTAGTAACAATTGAGATACTTTAATTTTAAACAAGTAACAACATCGAACAAAGAAAATTTAAATTATTTATAACCTGAAAATAAAAAAAATGAAAAACAAATTATGTTCAAATATAATATTCACCTTGTATTCTACAGAATGTCCGCAGACTACCGCTTCCATTTGCCGGAACTGAACTCTGAACATTACCATTTACAGTTAATATTTGTCTTTCAATTACATTATAATAAGTTATTTTCTTCTCCCCTTGTGTAACCTACTTCACCAGCAATAGACCAGTATTCAAATAAATTTATATTTCAAGCAATTAAAATTTTTTATTTTTATGAAACTAGTTTTAAGCAGAAAGCTAGTTACAGTAGTTGAATTTCCAAGAATTCGTTAACCTTTCACGGTGTATTTGTGTTATACAACCTTCCCTTGTCATGCCTGTACGACAGCCAAATCTAACTGTCGAAAGTGTGCATGTAGGAACTAAAATTCCTCACTTTTATTCCACCTACGTTACGTTTATAATCTACCAATTCTTAAGGGTGCTGTGTTATTTTTTACAAATACTAGCACGTTAAGAAATCTTCCCTTTTTTTATGTTTAATTTTTATAAAATTTAAGACTGAAATTTACTTTTTAACAAAAATAAATAAAATTTAATTTTATTCCCTGAGAAATTTGCGTAAAACTGATTCACTGAGAAGGAATTTATTTCACATTGATTCTCCATTGAAACCCCGAGGCTGTAGGCTTGGAAGACAGGGTCCTTAATGTTCACGCGTATTAAATCCAGATTGCAGTGATGCGTGGCTGAAGTGTTGTCGTGCTGATCACACAGCCACCGATGATTTCTGGGGTCATACGGCGGCGTGCCAGATGACCCCTGAGCGAGTGGGAATAGACGAAATCATATCAAACACCTTCGAAATTGAGAAATATCCCAACCAAGTCTTAACAAAAAAAAAAAAAAAAAAAAAACAGAACCTCGAGTTTGTAAAGTTCTGCGATACCGTCAAATGAGCTGCTATTACATGTTGCAAGTCAACAAGAATATTTGCTATTACATGTTGTAAGTCAACAAGAATATTTGCTATTAATGTTGCAAGTCAACAAGAATATTAGTTGTGTACTATAATGCCCTCGCGCTCGGCCGGTGAACAAAAGTCAATAAAAAATCGGATTTTACATCACGCAGAACAAACTTATAGGTAGAGATGGTACCCAAGATGAATCAACACTAAGCCTCTAAAATGAAGTTCACAGATTTCTGGAAACAAGAAAATGAAATTGCTAGACGAGGGGGTTTACGCCGACAAACTGAACCAATCTTGGCCAAGGCGATGTAGACATGCCGAGATATTTCTTATCGCTTATATCTGGAAAATCTTATTAGTACCTTTCCGGAGAGGATCCGATGAATTCGCAGAAGTTAGTTATCGATAAAACGACGTTTTCGTAATTTTACGGAGGCTTGCATGTCATTTTTGTAGCTTTTTTTTTTCTTCACAGAAATGATTCTTTTGTAGTGTAGTGTTATAGGCTGTTCACGGTAAAGTGAGCACTTTTGAGGCCTAGTTACTTTTTCCTTTCAGCTATATTTTATCCTTTAACCACCTATAGAAATATATGTTGCCATGCAAGTAATAAACCCGGTGTGTATATTCCTACGCACTCGGAAGTTTACGTCTAAGGCTAAACTAAAATATAGTCATTGAATATTACTCCAAATGAGAGAGCTTTGAAAGGTGCCCTATTTATCGTGAACAGCCTATAACTAAGGCCCCCCTGTTTTTTGCGAAAAGATTTACGCGGAGGCTAGACTTCAATACGCTTTCAGTTTTCATTTGATTACTGGCCGCTTGGCTTTGTGTGTATGCAGTCTGGTATATGAGTAAGCCAATCAGAATTGAGTTTCTTCGATACTGACCCTCCGTAAATCGCGGTAGACAGGTACTATGCGTAACAATTCAAACGATCCAATCACGAAAGTACTTCTGAGCTAAAGTGCATTGGAATACAACTTGTCCTGAAATTTTTTCGCAAAAAACAGGTGCCCCTACCTATAACCATCGTCAGCAGACTGGCTCTTTAGAGTGCTGGTCACTAAAACATTCAGTATTTTATATCTGTACGAAATAAGGTTAAACTTGTAGACAATACATACTTAGTATCTACTATTTCCTCGCATAAAAATTTTTTGAACTGCATATTGTTTCACATAATGGCACGTCAAATTCATGATTTTTTATTGTTTTTGGGGCGTACGAACAATAAGAACTAACTCATATGCCGCAATAACTAGAGACCTGAAAAATTCACGGAATAATTTCGGGACAAGATAGAATTGGAAACCTCCTACGTTTGTGTCACATTTACCATTGGTCCACGCATTATTCGACACCTGTTGAAGATCCCTGGGCCAACGAGAAATATGTAACAAAATGCACGCACTGTGGCAGCGCACAACCAATGGGCAATTTATATCTGCACGATTGAACATAAGACCGTGGAGTCTAGCCTGGAGGTCGGTGAACGAGCGGCGAATTTTTCGTGTCCTTGGGAATAAGACAATTTGCATAGAAATAAGAATAATATGTGTGAGTTAGTTTATATTATTTGTACGTCCCTAAAAAACATTAAAATTATAATTTTGACATTTCATTATGCAGAAAAAATAATAATACGCCGTTCAGAAATTTTTAAGCGAGTAAATATTAGTCGTACGTATTGTATACAAGTTGATCTCCATTTCGTACAAATATAAAATAATATAATTATTAAAGGCTGTTCACGATAAAGTGAGCACTTTAGAAATAAACCTTAGAAAAAAGTCACTGCTCTACTTACATATACAGTAACGGGCGCACTGAGTGGCATGCGTCCAGTAAAGTATGGCAACTATGTAGGGAAAGTAATTCCATATCTTAAAGTCAAATGAAAAGTGTTAGGTAACGTTTGTGATAACCAACTTTAGCTGGGCAAATTTCGCTCAGTTGGCCCATTGGAAATATACGCATGCAGGGGCGGTGACATTTTTCTAGCGTTCATTTCTAAAGTGCTCACTTGGTCGTGAACTCGTTGCCGAAACCCGGAGCCATGCGACAGACGGGGAAGTTCCGTTTTTTTTTTTTTACGGAGCTCAGTTCTGTTTTCAGTTATTTTGGATCTCATTCCTGTACATCAACTTCACGTTTCCGTAGAAATTTCCGTGAATAAAAGAAAATGTTCAACTGTGCACCAACGGCAAAATAAGTTCCTTCCTCTCTTAAGGTGCCGCTACATCACCGACGGCCTGAAAACGTTCCTGTAACTGACCGAATCAGGAAAAGTTTTAAATAAATTCTTCGAGAGAAAGAAAAAAAAAAAACACTTTCACTATTTAAGTTTTTTTTTTTTTTCTGTGTTGAATACTGAGTAGCTGCATCTGTATATCTTGGCTTCATAATCCTCAATTTGCATTGATTCCTTGGCAACAGAAACAACTTATCCTTAAAGAAACCTTGGTATTCCTGGTGTTTTATTTCGGCGTGTTTACACGACCCAGGTAGATACAAAATTTCAAGCGAAAATAGCCATTTTACCCAGGTGGGTCATGGATCGTTCGCTTTACAGCTTTGTGCGAATATTTTATTTCCCACGTGTTTTCAAATGCGTATTTCTGAATGTGTTTGCGCACCACGTAATAGCCTTCTCCCATTCCCCCTGAAATGCTGAATATTTTGCTTTCACTTTATGACGATGTAGATTCTTGCTTTCGAAGCAGTAAACCGTGGTGGTTCGAATATTTTTCTTCTTGCGTTAAGTTAAGCGCTACTTAAAAAGTATAGGTTATGGTCATAAACACATATCATTGGTAACGAACTTTTTACGCTTCAAGTAACTGCACTTTCGTGATTTCCTTTTATTTTAAGGGTAAATTCTGATTCTATAGTTTGTTTTCGGTGTGCGAGGTATACTTTATACAATGAAACTTCTTTTACTGGTTTGTCATGTCAGTTTTGTTTCTGAATGCAACAACGCCGCAAGAATTTGTCCGCTAATTTACGACACCATTATACGCCTATTTTCCCAAGAAACGATGATTGGTAAAGTTTTCCTCATGAATCCGTGTTATAGGCTGTTCACGGTAAAGTGAGCACTTTTGAGGCACTGGATAGTTTTTCCTATCAGCCATTTTTTTTTATCCTTTAAGCACCGTTTAATACAAATATTTCCAGGTAAGTAATAAAAACAGTGTATATAGTCCACCGCACTCAATAGTTAAGATCTAGGACTAAAATAAAATATATTTATTTGCTATTATTCCAAATGAAAAGGCTTTCAAAAGTGCTCACTTTACCGCGAATAGCCTATAGTAATACAACACTTGTTTGAGAAAAAGTTAATTGTAGACTGATATAGCCGAGTTGGTTACAAGGGGATGGGGGTTCGGAGATCAGAGCTGTCATGCCGATCTCTCGGCAGCTATTTTCCCCTAAAAGTTTTCTTTTTTCCTCTCAAAACCCGACTAAACTTTCCTCAAATTTTCGGTTTTTCCTCTCAAAATTATCCGTTTTTCCCTCAAAAAGCACCGAGCTACCCAGTTGCAAAAACGAGCCGCAGAAAGGCAATTTTCTATCCATCGGAAGGTTTTGGGAGGCTCGCTTCTCGATGGCAGATCAGTAGCGACCATATTGGTTTTATAGGCATAGGGTATGCCAAATCGATATTTCTCGCTGATGTTGAACCTTGCTCTAGCATGCCTATTTCCCTGGTATAGAGAATATGATAGCCTTGGTTTTCAGTTATGTCACTACATGATGGTACTGTAAGTGGGCATGATAAAAAAATAAATTAAACAACGTGTCCAATTATAATGATTTGAAAGTTAGTACTTCAATATTTGCCCAGTAGGCACAATCAATGACATGGTAATTAATGTGTGATATTGAAATTAACTGTACAGATACTAAGAATATATTGCCATCATAATACATTTTAAGCAGGTTATATGCAACAGATATGCTGTTTGAAGTGGTATAAATTTGACCCTGAGACTTGGAGGGGAGGGTGATGTTGAGTCGGGCCTGGCCAGACCTGCTTCAGTGTGGTATATGGCAGGGAGAGATCCTATACAAATTTCTGCATTACTGGCGTTGCTCTAATACACCATAGTTATTGTCCTAGCAAATGTCAAACTAAATGTGCAGGTTAAAGGTCATGACCACATAGCATAATCAAAGATTGTGGAAGTGATGTAAACCAAGATGGCGGTTCGAAGGGACCGAGTAATCAGCTGGCTACTAAATCGAAGTGGAATGGCAGAACATGTATACAATGTAAGATGGTGGGTGGAGCACAGCTGACTTAATCGTGGTGACAACATTAAGAATGAATGACAGAGAACGAAAGTAAGATAACTAAGAAATAAACGAAATCAAAAATAGAGAACATGGAATGACAGAGCAGAGAGAAAGTTTGTTTTGTCAGCTCGCCTGGTGGCTAAATCGAGAAATTTACACCACTTAGGTGATGGAAATAGAATCCCACGTTTCAGGCGCAGACAGCACCACCTATAATTAAAATAAATATAAACAAATATGTCTGCCACCTGGTGGCTAAAACGATAGCTACTCTGGTAACGAAATCGAAGATTAATACAATAGTGCTACCTAGTGATAAAAAAGTAAACAAACGACAAGCCAAAAAAAAACAATATGGCTGGTGGAATGTATTCGACAGAATTATTATGGGCGAGTGGGGGAGGGCCTGACGCTAATTAACCAACGAGAAATATAGGTAGGGGAGGAAAGGTTGTGACGACAATGTCATTGATTGGAGGAGGGCCTGTCGTCTGCTGGACATGGTGCTGGGGGGTAAGTTTATAATACATTTTCTAATAATTTTAAAATAAACTTTTTATTATTTTTTAAATAAATTCTTAAAAAAATTTTTTGGGATTTTTGACGAATTTGTGGGTTCAAAGTCAGAGGGTCACCCGGTTAAGACAAAGGTCATGGTCACCTGGATTCAAAATGGCGGAGTAGTCAGTAATGAAATATGCTTGCTGACATTCATGAATTTATTCCGCTTTTTATACGTTTTTTTCAGTTTTTGTTTTTAAGGTCATCCAAGATCATGGTTATAGGGTCAAGGTAATGGGTAAATGTTAAGGTCACCTAGGTCCAACATAATTTTTAAAATAATTTTTAATAGTTTTTTATAATTTTTTGGGGATTTTTTGGTTTTTTGTTTTGGGAATTTTTGGGGTTAAGGTCAAATTTCTCTGGGTTCGAGGTCAAAGGTCAAGGTCACTGACATCCAACATGTCAGTTAAAATGGCTGACAGAACCAAGATGGTTGATGGTTAGATCTGACTCCGATCCCGGATCCCGTGTATCGATTTGGTATACCCTATGCCTTTAAAATCAATGTGGGTTCTACTGCTCTGCCCTCGAGAAGCGAGCCTCCCAAAACCTTCCGATGGATCGAAAATTGCCTTTCTGCTGATCGTTTTCGCAAGTGGGAGCTCGGTGCTTTCTTGAGGGAAAAACGGAAAATTTCGAAAGTAAAATTTTGAGGGAAATTTAGTTGACTTTAAGGAGGAAAGAGAAAAATTTTAGGGAAAAACGGCCGCTGGGGGACCGGAATGACAGAGCATGAACAGCTCCAATCTCCGAACCACCATCCCCTTGTGCCCAACTCGGCTACATTATTCTACTGTTAATTACAGACTGAAATGACCAAATTCGTATATACGATAACCGCTTTCAGTATCTCTATACTAGTAGACCAATACGGGTTATGGTAAATAAATATATTACCGTGGTATGTTTAGGTTAGATACACTTCCATTACACTTTTAAGAACGCTATAAAATTATTATATACAGATAATGTTACCGGTATTTAGTTATTATCAAGCCTGCATATTTACTGCTAACAAACTCTGCATATGTAATGATTTAATGTCGCTTGCCTGCAACCTATGCAACTTGTCCCCTACATGTATTATGGCACTGCCTTGTTCTGCAGGTGCTGTACGCCGCAAATTTGAACGCAATTTGTCGATACAAAAATAGCTACGTATCCGCATATAAGCGTGTAGCGCTTTCGTGTTACTATTGTTCCGAAGAAACTATGCCTGGAGTTGAGGGGAGCAAAGTTTCCGAACAGTCTGTATAATGTCAGAGAAGTCGGGAAGGCGTCAAATAGCTATTTGTTGGCTTGTTGGAAATACAGAGATGTAGACAGTTGTGCTATGTGGCTATATGGGATGATCAAGTCAGAGAAAATGCAGTTGTTTTAATTAATCTACATTGCACTACGCTATATTCGTGTTTCTGCCGATTTGCAGAGCAAACGAGGTCTGCTTATTTACTTATGACTGTAACACTTATGAAGTGTTTGATTTCTGAAGGAATAAATGCTTCACAAATGCAGAGATTTTTCCACCAACCGTTAATTTCTACATATATATATATTATTTATATCGTATTATCGTAACTCGTATACATTAAAGAAATAAATACAGTTAAGTTCAGTTACAACAAACACACAACTGCCACAAAGAAAATAGAAATGAGCAGAACTTATTTGTAGCTCAATGTTTTTAGCCACTCCACTCACAAAGAACAACTTTTTTTATTTATATTAAAAAATTTACGCATTTGCAACAAAATAACAAGTTTATGTACGTACATTTTAAGTTCTATGTTTAACTTTTTCGGATATTCCGTTTATCGAAATAGTGAAAAGAGTGGCCTATCGACAATCTTTCCCAGGTACAATTATGAAAGGTGTGAAGATGTTCATAAGAAAGGTCACAGTGTATTTCTTCACTTGAGTACATTGTCATAGTGCTCCAAAGGGCAACCAGCACAACACTATCGTCGTGTAGTGCTTGCACGGTCAAAGAAGCCGCGATTATAATCGGCCAAAAGGATTAAAGACTATGTTCCTAAAAATACACATATATAACTTAAACTAAACCAAAAATAAATGTGGAGTATATTGAATGCAAGCTAATCTGAGACAGAACGGCGGAAATAACGATGCAGAGCCGCTACCGTCATCGAAAAATCAGTTTCGAGAATTCTCGAGGTTTTGTCTGAGAAAATGTTGTAAATTTGTTTTAAAGCCACACTAAGGTTGCCTTACGTAATTATGACTACAAATACTCTCAGCCACAATTGTCAGAAAGCTTAATGCTAATCTGCACTTCGAACTTTGACACATTCATAACCAGCGTACACAATGGTGAATAATATTTTGGGCCGGTGCTGTACTATACAAAGATGAACGGCAACTGATTTTCAGATCCGTAAACCATGTGACTTAGTCCAGGTTATTATTGGCTATTCACGGTAATGTGAGCACTTTTGGAAGCCCTCTCATTTGGAATAATAGTCAATAAATATATTTCATTTGAGCTCAGACGTTAACATTCGAGTGCAGTGGAATATACACGCCGTGTTTATTACTTACATGACAGTATTTATTTAAAAAAAAAAGGTGGTTAAAGGATAAGAAATGGCCGAAAGAAAAAGTAACTAGGGTCTCAAAAGTACTCACTTTACCTTGAACAGCGTATATAGCCGAACACAAAGCTTACAGCTCATGGGTTGTGGCAGCAGAACAAGTTTTGTATCGGCGGAGTACAGAATGCATCATAAAATTTCTCGTTTGCAACACCTGAGACTGAAAATTAAAGTAATCTAAAAGGTTTAAGACCCGGTTTCCCAATGTATGTTTACACGTGCTGGTTATCTAATCAATTGATTAATTAAAACATAACTATTTAGTCCTGGTTAGCATTCAAGTGTTTCTCATCATGATTTGATCTGATGGTTAGGTAACTATGGGTTAAGGTAAATGTGGCAACCATTTCATGACGTCTCGGCTCGTGATTGGCCGCAAGGAGTACTTCGTTTGTTTATTTACCGGTGTTGGTTAAAGCTCCTTACACAATAGAAAATTTTAGAATTTGACTTTACGTTTCCTTTCCTCTGACGAAACCACCAATTCACAATACAATATTGTAAAGTCGGAGTTAAGACAACTGAACATCGGTTCTGTGAACTTCGTAAAAATGTATATCTTGCTATGTAAATAATTATGATATTATCCAGGAATACATTTTACGTACTTTTTTTTAATTGGCTTAAAATGTATATTAAAAGTTTATTTCAAACAAAAAACTAATTTGTTTACTTTATTAAAATATGTAAAGTCATTTATTTCCCCTTCGCATAATATTTGTTTGCCATTCATTTAATTTAAGACGAGCTTTGTTTAATATACCGAGATTAAAGTCGCCCTACAATAAAATAACGCACTTCCACATAACCTCTGTTAGATTCTCGGCAAAATGGCTGCTTGACTTTGACCTTAGATTTCAACTTTTCGAAATCGTAAAGTCAAAAGTGCTTGACTTACCTTTGACAGTTCCATTGTGTCAAGCTCCACAAGAAACAACATGCCGGAAAGCAAACGTAAAGTCAAATGTTAAAGTTTTCAATTGTGCAAGGGCCTTAAGTGTTTCACATGGATGAAAATAAGCGGCCGCGTGCAGAGAATATTGTTTCCTAGGAAACTGAATACATTATTTCTTTTGTAGAGAAATATTCTGGTATATTGAATAGTAAACTAATCGATGCTGTCACCTGGAAACGGAAAGAATAGGCATGGAGTAGAGTGGTCGCCTTTTATATTATACCGCTTGTGTAGGTCGAAGTAATCTCCCACAGCTATGTAATATCCATCCGATACATAAAATATCAAGGCTACTAGCAGTTGGTCAATTGGCGGTACCGAATAATTCCTGAAAACAAAGGCAGGCAAGCACCGTAGCCTGTATAAGAACCTACACTAGTATGTAACACACCCTACAAAAGTATATAACATAACCTACAAAAATATTTAACATAATCTGAGTATTTAACATAAACCTAAACAGGCGAAGAGCATAACCTACAAATGTATGCACAGAACCAACACGACTGAACTGGCGTTACCAAAACGTGATACATGGTGATGTGACTACACTAACATTGAAAGTCGCAATAATGCAGATCGTCAACGTGGCGTATAAAAGTTAGGCCAACTTGCAAGTAATTACATTAAACACTACGTAATCAAAGTCTAGTGTGTCTGGAGCAAATTGGTGTCCACGTTCACCTGCATGCCCTTAACATTGTCATCTAACTATTGTATCAACAAATTCAGCGATATCAGTAACACAAAACAAATCAATTACATGATGTGAATTTATTTGGGATTAATTAAGTTACATATGTGGATGTCGAATGTGGTTTTAAAACCAAAAGAAAAATTAACTGCAGAAACAAATATACGTACAAGATTAACAATATTTATCTATTATGAGACTGTAAAAAATTCTCTTTGGCATTTTTCTATTTGTTAATAACAGTTGTAGTCATCCAAATTTTGCTAGTTGCGCCACATAAAACTTTAAACAGGGCTTAAAATAACATACAAAAAAAATACAGCATTACCTGCAAACGCATATAAAAATCCAGCAAAGAAATATGCCTATAACAACACACATAAGCATGAAAAATATTTTACACGAGTAAGTTACGTGACAACCTACAAAGGCATGTAACTTAAGACACCAAATTTTATAACATAACTTTGTGTTCTTCATCATCATCTTCGAACAAATAATTCACATCATCTGCCATCATCACAGCAAGGGGAAAGAAAACTGCTGGATTATTTAGCAATTTTATTGTCACTGTTTACAAACTTTCGTGCCTATTTATTTATACGGTTAGTTTCTATTTGTATTTTCCAACGGTAAAATGCCCATTAAAACTGAAAAAAAAAAACCATCCAGAATTAATACGATGCTCAGACAAACTGACATACAAACACATTCGACTACATAGATAATTTTTTGACATCACATACGATTTGATGTACCCACATAACCTCAAATGTTTGTTATGAATGTTCTGATTAGCCCGCTAATCGGAACCTCTTCTTGTGTTCAACTTAACCATTGGTTACAGTCAGATAATTGACGGATTAACGTTAGCCGTATATTGAGAAACAGAAAATGGCCCTAACCAGCACTTAACATTTAGTCAGATGATAATCAGAAGAAAAAAAGACATTGTGAAACTGGCCCTAAGTCTGTCCATACTTCCGAATGGACTAAAATAAAAACATGGAGGAAAAAATGTGTCTGAAATTTATAATAATACTAACATTTCAAATATTACCAGCAAGAAATCTTGTGTCTTCCGTTTTATGGTTCAGGGCTATCGTCGAAACACTCACTCCACTCAACATTTTTTTTTTTTTTTTTTTTTTAAGTACCTACTAGCCGAAGCTGTAAATCTCATTGAAGACCGTGCTAAAATCTCTCAAAGTTCACTTTAGAGTGAGTGTAATCTGAGTGTGCCGGAACTAATATTTCACTCCAAACAGGGCAAAACACTTGGTTACGCCCGTAGTTTACGACAAAAATTACCATACTGAAGCTGTTTTTACCAAATATAAATGCAACCGACTGACGTGTTGCATAAAGCCGAGCTGGAGAATTTACGACGTGCATACACGTAGTTACTTAGATTACCAGTTTATTTATTTACTTTTAAAAAAAATCGACGGGTTTATCGTTACGTGCCCGCGAACAACCCCGCCAAACTAACGATCGTAAATAAACGACATATCGGACAGGAACCGCGCGAGTACCTTTGCTGTCTCTTATCAATCGCGCGCTCGTAAAAAAAATAACGCTCTCCCGTGGTACGAAGCGATCGTAATTTACGACCGGCGTGTGTGTGTCGAAATGTCGTAGCTTCAGCTGCCGGTGATGGCATTAAAACGCAAGTCGTTTAAGCTCCGCTTTACTCGTCCTCTAACTTCCCACCAATACCTCTGCGAACCGAAAACACTTCTCCTGTCCAGTCGATCGCACGAGCAGTCGAAGGCGCGTTGGCCGATGATCCAGCATCCCTATTTCGCTTTGAGATGATCGTCATCGCTCGTTATTCGTGCCCTGTTTGTCGTTAACTTCATTTACGGCGCTACCAAAGTGTGAAACATCCCATCCTGTTTTACACTCGCAGAATCGATGACAGCGGTGATTGACGTCCGCTTGGTTCAATTGCCACGTGGCACCCGCACACGAACACAGCCCACCGGAGAATTTTGCGAGCTCATCTGGCAATACGCTTGGCTTCGCAGTGTAGTAAAACTGCAGTGTGAGGAATAACGGTTTCACACAGGAGAGGTCTGAATAGAAACAACTAATTGGTTTCGCGTTAAGGGACTCAGCTATTAATTAATAATTTCATACTTCCAGTTCCAGAGTATCGACTATTGGAAATGTGTGATCATATATTTTCAATTTTACTGGTTGTTTAATTCGTCTGTTTCTAATTTTCACTGTGTGTTATTTCCTGCTTGCAAAGAGGCAGGAACGCATTGATAAAACATAAATATGTTCCTGACTTATACCAACAAGCAGATGACACGCAATTGAAGTTACGCACAGAAATATTAAACAACTCGTGGAATAATTTTCTATAATCGTACTTTGTCAGTAATAACTATGAATCCGAAATTATGACGCGAAAACAAAGAAGTTGTGCAAAAGGTGTGAAGCTGAGCCTGTTTTTATTTTATTATTTTATTAAACGTGAACCCAACGTGCCGATCTACGGAAAGAACACGCACATCACACTACTGACGTCGATTACTTTCAAGATATCACGCATATCAGAAACACCATTTCGTAGCAGCATGTGTCTCAAAACATTCGCGTCAGATACATACGAAAGTACCTACTCGAGGAATCTGCACTTAATCTTGCTGCAGACTTCTCACCAATAGGAGGCCGTGGTGAAGCAGCGGCTACCCAGAGAAATCCAAAGAACATCTAATGGATGTCACTCTCGGATATTCTGGATAGCCAAGTACATCAACGAGTAGCAAAGTTACATTCAAAAGACTACCGAAAGATATCCAAATGTCCGCCCAATATACAAAATGTGATATAGATATTGTGTATGGTTTTGTAAAATCTAATGGATGTCCCATAAGTGGTACGAAATGGTATATACTATTGGATATCCAAAGGATAGACATTAGAGCTTAGAGATTCACTGTAGAGCTTAGGCCACTTTTAGATATTGTGAATATAATTAGGGTAGCCAGTGGATAACCTGTACTATGTGGGTAGAGTTTTGAATTCTAATTAATTCATTCAGACCCAGTGTACAACTGTGTACATTACGCACTTGTAGGTAATTTTTGGTCTGTACTGCACACTGCGAAGTTCATTGACCAATGATCTTACTTGTGGGTATATGATTCGCAATCCGTTTTACCGGTCTAGGACACAACTGGTTCATATTACTGTAGCCGAACATACAGATTACAGCTTATTGGCTGTGACAATGAAACAAGTGTTGTAGCGACTTGAGTACAGCACTCACCATAAAATATTCTGTTAACAACAGCTGAAAACGTAAATTAAAGTGGGCCTGAAAGGGTTAGGTATTTATGGAAAGAACTGAAAACCTTTTCTTCTCTTCGTCGCACTTCTGTGCTGTAACTGGCTCGGCGAATCTTTGCCGTGATTTTTTAGATCCGTAGACATCACTCCTGCTGTTACAATTTCGATGGAACAAGGCCTAAGAGTAGGGTAGCGAAATTTCGCAGTAAGATTTCAAGACGAGTTATCTCTCAGATCACTGCAGCGTTATTTACCTATCTTGAGTGGCTGAAATACTTTTTGACACGTGTTAACTGTCTGCGCACGAATCACGCAGGAGCCGTGCCGATGTTTCCAAATTCTGAGTAGCACCAGTCAAATATGAAAACTCCTTCTCAAGCAGACAAACTGCTGTTGGGTGAAGATGGTTTTGAAGTCAGCCGTGTACTAATATTTTTTTTCGGGAAAAAAATCGTTAGCGCTACGTAAGAGGTGCGTTACAAGTTCGAGGGCGATATCAGGAGTAACTTGAGAAGATGTTTTCAGCCAGGATAGTACACGTCAGATGCGGTACAAGCACTCGGGGAGTGATTTCTCCGCGGAGATACCTTCTGCATCCGCTGCATGAGATGGTCGTCTAATACGCTGGAACTTGCAGCCATCAATTTCCAAGAAGCCGGCCGGCCGGACAGCGTCCCGTATGGGCAATTCCCGTCGATGCTGGGAACCTTGCCAGCCGCTTCTCGACAGCCGTACCACAACTCGCTTCCATCTAGCAGCTGCTTCCAGCCGAGCTGAGAACAACACGTCCCTACAACTCGTGGCGTGGATACGCTTGCAGAGATTCATTTCACTGTCACTCAGATGCCCTGCCTTGAGTCCTCGCTACACTGTCAAAATTTTAAAATTAGAATAGATTTATTAAACGAAATTAAATAGGGTTCTCTGACGAAATACTCACACGAACTTTTCGATGTAAAGAAGTTGGTCACATAATCACAAGTGTGTTTGAAAATTTAGAAACACTGTCAAACCTGATTTAATATTTATTCAAACTTTATTTACAAATGCAGTGGAGCGTCTATAATCCTGATTAATTGGGATCGCACCACTTCCGGATTATCAAATTATCCGGATTTTCGAAATGAACCAATAAAGGGGCCGTAGACGTCTTCAACGTAAAAAATCTTGCTAAAATCGTTCGTAATTCACTCTGTTGGTTACAGAAGCGGAGCGAATGAATAAAATCACTAACGTAGTAAATTTCTTACGTGTTTTAACTACAGAAAAAAAGTGCTGTATGTACAGTATTGCATGTACAGACTGTCATATTTTGTGTACAGTGTAATCGAATTCGAATTATCGACGGTCCGAATTATTGACGCCCCACTACTTCCTTCACTTAACTCTGTAAGTATTCATGCAAAATCGCAGAGTGTTGTGGATCATTTGAAACGTGTAAATGAAATGTCAATTTTAATCATTATAATTTTTTTCTGTACGGCGCAATTTAACGCTTAACTTATTTTTTCGCTTTTATTTTCTGGTTACACAAGAAATAATGATCGCCACGACCTTATTTTGCTTTTATGTGTTGTTCTCTGTTCGTAAGTCCTGTGAGGATGGGAATGGCCGTCTTAAGTTAGAGCACGATAATGACTAACTGAACTAGTTCGAAACCAAAGAAATTTTAGAACTGCTCCTGTTTAAATATGTTTGACGAAAATGAAACGATTTAACTATCTTCATTTATTATCTATGGCTGCGGTAGTGCCGTTTTGGTGATGTGACAACCTTCATACTTTCTTTCACCATGCTTGTATGAATCCATCGTAAGCGCAAAAATAAAATACATTATGGCATGTATTTCAAATCCCACATTGGATCAAGTACGCATTTTAAGATTTCCAACTGGCATACGAACAACTTCTCGTAGTGTTTGAAATGTGTTGCCATACGGAAATAAACCATGCTTCAGACTACACAGGAGAAAAACATTCTAAACAACATATAGATTATTGTTGTAGGCCTTTTGAAATAATGTTGGTCGGCGATAAAAAAAAATTCTTAGTTCCAATTTTAATCAAAAGTGGTTTTTGTAAACAGAGGCCTTAAGATGCCGTAAGCTGAGACGGGGCGTCTCATTTTCGTCAAATTTTCCGTCTGCCAGCTACGTACAGCCCAGCCCGTCTAGCAACACGTCTAAAACGTTTACGACCCACGCCTGTACTTTTCGCAGATTCTTGCGACTATGTGAAGATGCCCTACCTTTCGATGCGGAAAACACCGCGCAATCGTTATCCTGCGCTGCCCTCGGGCAAGGCAGCCTTGGTGGCCGGTCAAGTTGAGGCAGCGACTACGATATAGACGCCACGGGAGGTCATCACGCCACGCACAGAGCTACACCGTTGCCGCGGCGAAGAGTCCCCAAGCCCGCCGCTTGGCAGCGCTAGCGTCGCCGTGACGTGCTTGAACGTTGTCATCCGGAAGTATCGCAGCGTCAAATGTGATGGTATTTACAAGGAAAACGAGGCTATTCTCTTTTGTATCAGCCCCCTCTGATTGGCCAAATTAGAAGTTGTAAAGTTTTAGGCTCCTGTTTGAGGAGGGGTGTTATGTTATTTTGGTGCTATATAAGCCAGGGTAAGCTGCAGGCTCGTTGGGAAGCAAGCTCCTGGACTTCATGTTGAGACAAGTGTTATCAGACCCTTCCGGACGTGGTATTAGAAGAGAACATTTGGGACTCCCTTAGTAGTTTGAAACTAATGTTTGTAGAATTTCCTTCTGGTTAAAGTTAGTTCATTTAATGGATTGCAACTGTCCAGTACGTATAATTTAAAATAATCGGTACACATCAAAGTAGTTTTCCATAAAAATTGAATGCCCAAAAATTATTATTCAGGGGTGACCTTCACTGTTTCATTGTTCACTTGTTACATAAACTTCCTTGTATGGCACCCAGTTGTATCTTATATGCAAAATATATCTCTTAACAAAAGAACTGATGTTCATTTAGACATTCAAAAAATGCTTTTATACTCTGATGAAAGTAAAATTGCTGTCATCAAGCGATTTTTTTAATATTTTTTTTTTTAGTCTAACTTTGCTCCTTTGTGTCGCAGTAGTTAGCGCTACAGGGCGGAGCAAAGCTATGTTCTGGATTTCAATGCCATGGACTGTTTTTTCTGTAGTGAAAGAATAGATTCTCTTGGAGATAAACAAAAGTGACTTTCGCGCATATATACTGTTATAGATCCTCAAAAACGTTCATATTACTATAAAGATTTTTCAGCTACACTCATGGGTATGTATGTGTGTGTGTGCACGCACGCGCTTGCCACACATGATTTCACTACCGTCTTTACTGTGCTGAATCATGTAACTCGGAGACCAACATAAACTTGTAATTTTGCCTTTACCTACATATTCCCTTCGATATCGTTACACTATTAATCTAAAGCAATGATTCCAATCATTAAAATTACACTCATTGGGAACTGAAATAGGTATAGATATCGGTATTAACGACTGACAATTGAGTGAAATAGGAATCAGTGCCGTGGTAAATATCTCTCATTAAAAATCGTTGGAAATACTTTTTGAGTGGAATTTCAAAGACCCCAATGGAGGAATTCTTATGTTTTAGATTTAACGCTTACGTCGTACAATCATTTTCGGATGTCGGTCCCGAATACTACCTCTTTGGTTAACGCCTTACGTCAATTTTGCTTTTAGCTTTCCTTGAACATGCTCGCTGGATTTATCCTTACATGAGTATTTAATGAATGAATTAAAACGTGAAATAGTAAAACCAGGCTAATGGCACAATGATCAGATGTTGTAAAGTCATATGTTCTAGATAAAACGTATTTCTCAAAGGATCAGTTCTTTTAGCAGCAATCATAAACACTGAGATTATGGTGTAATCAAAAGCAATGTTGTGCAAAAATCTTAACAACTCACGCTAAGAACGTTAGCAGACTATGAACACTAACGCGAGTGCTAGTGGTCCATCCTGTAAGCTTGATAAAAACTGAGATATTTATATTGCATGACGATTGTGAAAACAGCACTATACTTCCACTAATGAGGTATCGTAATCCTTGAACCTGCTGGGTATGGTGTCCACTTAAAATAAAGTAATGCTTAAGTTATTTATTGCCCGTTAATACGGCAGTTAACACACGCAAAATGAATAAAGAAACTCGAATCCGAACTACCTGATAGCCGCCGAGCAAAGCACCAAAATGTGTCGCACGTCAAAAAAAAACTATAAACTTATGTGATACGGAAATGAGGATTCCTATCAAATATTTCAACGAGCAATAACAACTTTTATTTTCGCAGTAAATCCACCGGTCTATCCTCAGAAATTTTACGACGCGGAAGAAACTAACAGTCAGCAATGTGATTCCCCTCCCCCCCCCCCCCCCCCCTCTTTAGCCATCGGTCTCGCCAGTTTATAACAGTCTCGTTTCATGGCAGATTTTACTGTCCGCCGTCTTCGGGCGGTTTCGGTGAAGTCCGTAAGCACTCGGTTAAACTGCGAACAAACGACTACCATGGCCGAGGTGTTAAAGGGGCGGCTTCAGGCGATGAGGTTCCGGGTTTGAATGCCGTAAGTTTAAGTTGGTTTAAGTTAGTTTATTTTCTTTACCTTTCCTTGATTAGCATTCAGGCGCCAAGTTGGAAAATCATTTATTTTGCTTTTCTGGGTTTTTATTATTACGTAAGTGTAGGAATCAGCACATTTATTAAACATTTACTTTTCAACTAAATACATTGTTTCACTTGACCTACGCATAAATTAAGTTATCAGGCCCATGGCAATGATAATCGTAAATATGATGGAAGAATATTAGATGTACATACAAGTAGAGGGTTCTCAGTGGCAGAATCTAAACATTGTTCCTAGCCCACTGTAATAAGGAGGTCCCGTCGTATTTAGCCTTTCTGTTCACAACCATGCGACGTGAAACCAAAATTTCTACGCTAAAAGTCTGCAAATATAAGGCCATATTTGAACTACTTTCTCTGCATCTCCGATAGCAATTAGATGGTGGGGGGGGGGGGAAACCCACCCCCTTTTTTTTTTACTCGTGCGTCGGACGTCACGGAAGACTAAATACTCGTTGTATAGTAAGAACCTGCGTTTGTTCCCCCAGTAAGGTTCTCTAGATCTAGATCCCCCATTAGTCCTGGTGGTAGAATGAAAAATCGAAGAATATACTGCAAATCGTGATACAAGCATGCCCCTTGGCAGGTGTGTTTTACGGATCTCAGGAAACAATTTCAGAAGGGAACCCCAGCCAAATTTCCCTTTGCTCCAGGGGGGAGGGGAGGGGAGTATATTCGAAAAAATCAAATTAATTTCTGATAAAAGACCCTGAAATAATTAGGGCGTAGTTTATGTATGAAGTTTTGTGTTGATTTATACATTTCTACGTTTCGAAACTCAGAAATAGAAATCTGCCCATGGAAAGTTCCGAATCTCAAAAATGCTATAATAAGAGTGATTTTCTTAAATAATTTAACTGTAACGTTATGGTTATTTTCAAGTGAAATGGTTGTTGCTTTAAAAAAAAATAATTCAATATTTTTCAGATTGATGTAATTCTACACTTGTTGGGTCCTAAACGGCTACGCATAGCTTCTCCGGTCCCACGTCTAATTCCCGAGATCGACTGAACGAAATGTTGCCTGTCAAAGAAAGGTGGTGACGACTTGCTCAACCCTTCTCGCAACAAAGTCATATCTAAACTTAATAATAGCTATAAAACCCTTACAGATAATCTTCAGAAACTATCTTCACTTGGACAGCTTCCCCATGATATTCAATTACAAGAACTTGATGGCAAAGGTGTAGTAACTACATTGATATAAACTCTGCTAGGTGGCATAGACCCTATTTTGAAAGATTTAACACCAAAAATGTCATGTGTGCAAGGCAACACTGTTGCAAAAATCCTCCCTTATCAAACTCTTTGCTGGGTGGTCCAGTCACAGACAGCGTGGAATACAAGTAAGTTTCCGCTGACTACAGGATCTGTGACATATGTACACACAAAATCTGAGGTGTGTTTCATCATCTGTGATTGTTGGCCAAAGTCGGACGATCCTTTAAGAAGAGTTTGCACGCTGGATGTGGTTAAACATGTTAGATACATAGCAAAGCTGTTAGGTATTGGCGAACTTCTGGCCATATTAGGATGATATTTGATTGCACAGGAGGCAAAATATCACGTTCGTTGCTTGACAGAATTTTACAATCGTCTTAGAAAGCTGCAAATACATAATTCACACCATATTCGTGATAACCACACTTGTGAAGCATTTGCTTTTGCAGATTTTTCACATTACTTTTTCTCTAATATTTGCCAGGAAGATCTTGAAATTGTATTGAAGATGAGTTTCCTCGAAAGAATGTACACTGCCAAGTTAGAGGAAATAACAGGGTTTGAAATAGTATCTGAAGCTCATAGAACCCGGTTGCAAGAGAGATTAACTCTCATTTCCCTCAATTGCGAGCAGAAAAATCGGGGATGGAATGTATAGTTATTCGTAATACCGCAAATGTATTCAAAGACCCATCTTTTGAGAATGCAGATGAGGACATGATTTCTTTCGAATTCTTCACAAAGTGTTTGAGAAAAGACATGTCTGCTGGAATAACTGAATTCAGTGGTTCCTTCAAACAGAATTGACAGATATACTCAGTCCCACCTTCCCTGCTTGCAGTGATAAACTTGCTTCTGTATGGTTCATCAGAAATTAAGAATTCCAAATCTATGCAGCCAGCTTTGTCCATAAGTCAGTTGATTCTCTTCAACTTTAAGGAGAGCCCTCCTACTGGAGAGACCGTAAAACACCAAACATGTCGGGTACCATCATTGCCTATCTATCCATCTATAGGAGAAGTAGGAGCCAGAATACTGTACATGAAATGCATCGCGTTGGGCTCTCAGTATCCACAAATCGCTTGATGGAGGTAACATCAGTTCTGACACGAAAAGTGGTTGAACAATCAAAACAAGATGGAGTTTTTGTCCATTGAGTTTCCATCGAGGCCTATTTCATACGATAATATTGACCATAATCCGAGCAGTACCACTTCACAAGAGTCTTTTCATGGTAATGTAATTTCTCTGTTCCAAGTTCCCAAAAATTTTCATGATGGAAAAGCAAGGACCGAACTGTTTTCCTTGCAGCTATGAATCAATCATGTAGAAAGGTACCAGATCTATCAGAGTCCTACAGGATTGTTACGAGTATTGTTCTCCCAAATAAAGAACTGGCATACATCAACTGCCAGGCTGAAATTGGAAGTCACTTATTCCAGAACCTTGCACGCTGTGGTTGCTAGAATGTTATTGGTTGCAACACACTCATAGAAGTAGTGCTACTGTTAAAGAAACTGTTCCCCTGGAACTCTTGTGGGCTGCTTCATATGATAGCCTTAGTTCTGACGTCCTTAGCACTGCTTTTAGATCTTTATTGCCTGTTTTTCTGAGAGTTCCAGTTCCATATCCATTGTTATGCATGGAATGGATACAATTACAGAAGCTGCTCATCATATCATTGTGCGACAACAGTCTCATTGTTATGGACCAGCCTCTCTTCGCCTTGGCGAAGCTTGTTCAGTGGAACTGGCTTTCCATTCATGTCGAAGACAAGTATGTTTCACTGTTTACACCTTTTCGTATAGAACAGATGTTTCTAAGAGTTCTTGGAGAGTTCCTATATGGGAGCAGTTGGGTAGCTTTAATTTTAATTCCTGGCATATGCACTGAGTCTGGAGCATTCTCTCTTGAGTGACAAACATGTGTTGTGAATGCTAGAATAGTTAATCAAGTTACTGCTGCTATTCTTCAATCACTATTGATAGATGCATTTCTTGCCCCAGGTGAGGCAGTAACTATCGAGTATTGGGCTGAAATACAAGCCAACTCTTCCCCAACATTTATATTTTGGCTGCATATAATGAACCTAGAAATTCTTCTCTTCGCTTTTGTCAGATCTACTAGGAAAGGAAATTATCAGTCATTAAAATAATGCCTTGAAAATATGACTTCATGGTTCTCCCTTTTCGATCACACAAACTATGATCGTTCGGTTAGTGTACGCATAAGGAATCTACAAGAACTGGCACATAATTATCTGGAGGTTAAGTATCAGTTGAACAAAGGTAATTTTGTTGTCAAGAAGACAAGAAAGCCTTTCTCAGCTCATGTTATTGATCAGGCTCATGAGCAGCACAATACTGAAATCAAGGGCAGTGGTAGAGCAGTAGGCCTCTTGCTGAATGGCTGCATTACGACGCTGGTCCCTTTCGCAGGATTAGAGTTGCTTGAGTCCTTCATTCAAGAGAGTATAGTAAAAGATTCTACCAACAGTATATTTGCTCCTGTAAAGAAAAATACATTGTTTCTCTTACAGGAACGACTCACCAGGTGACAATGTGGGAGAAGAGGACAATCATGATGCAATATAAAAATTCATACATCACGGCTTAATTAATTATTTCTCTGTTATAGTTACACTACACGGAAGTCTTATGATTTAATAAATTGCTTAATTAATATAACTATTATATTTAAATTCGTAAATTCTATGTATTTTTAAATGCCCTTTTTTTTAGCAAGTGTCTACTTTTTTAATACCTGGAGCGAAAGTCATCCCAAATACAGTTAAAATTATTAGTCTCAAAATTCGTAACATCCACAAATAATGATTTGTAAATGACTCTCCTCCTCTAAAATTTATTAAAAACAATACATACTACTTAGATTTATTTCCCCGCTTATCTCTCCCCCCCCCCCCTTGCCAACCAAGGAAAATTTGCCCGGGTTCCTCTTCTGATAAATCTGTTTCCTTATGTCCATACATGCCACTTGCCAAGTGGCATGCTTGTATAACGATTTCCAGGATCAAATTCAGTACAATAATGGAAAGGTAAATTAATTTTTATTTCCCCGTCCCTTCCCCTTGAGGAAAATTTGGCTGGGGTCCCCTCTGGAATTGTTTTCTAAGGTACATAAAATACACCTGCCAA
This sequence comes from Dryococelus australis, assembly GCA_029891345.1. Lineage (NCBI taxonomy): Eukaryota > Metazoa > Arthropoda > Insecta > Phasmatodea > Phasmatidae > Dryococelus > Dryococelus australis. The sequence continues at coordinate 43,081,115 of CM057003.1, forward strand.
ATGGCATGCTTCTACCGCGATTTTCAGGATCATTTTGGCTACCAGCTGGACTACATAACTTGGTACTCCTCGTTTTCCGTGAAAATTGCAGTTTCCGTATAACTTGAATGAGTGATGCATAGCTCTGTCGCTGGCTGGAACTTCCAGGCCAGATTCAGACATTTCTGAGTTATATGTCAGTTACTGACACACCTATCTAACAGAACGTGTCTAACGAAATGCATTAAAATTGATAAGACACACGAGCAGTTATTTTAAGTCAAGTCAGTTACAAAATTTGCAACTTGCCAATTTCTGAATTTCCTCAAGATAAAAATTCAAGTAAGGTAGCACTTGTGTCTTATAAACAAGAAATATAATATAAAATACACGGCCATCAAAATAATAATAGCCAATAAAAACCGCATCTGATATTGAACAGTCCTGTGCGGATCGGGCATTAATCTGTCTTGAACCGAGTTGAATTGAATTGAGAGGTTTGGGCGGCTCTTAACGTGGTCTTGAGAGCCGATGAGGGGGAAATGAGGTGATAATGGAACAAAGCCCGGGCGGGGAGACGGGATATCCCTGAGAATTCCGGCCGAACAGCGGCATCGTCCGGCACGATTCCCCCTTGCAAAGATGCGGGAGTGACGCGGCTGGAGATTGAACCCTGTTCGCCTTTGTGGGAGGCGAGCAGTCTAACCGCTCGGTCACAACGACCCCGTCTCAGAGTTTTGGAGATTTTTAGCATTATGATTCGCCCAATCGCAGTTGACTAATAATGTAAGCTACCGATTTTAGGATTGTTCGCGTGGTATGTTTTTTCTACTATCTGAGAACAAGTGATATTTCTCAGGAGCCGCAAAGTAGCAAAAACAACAGTTCCTCTAGGCAGGACGACTAACAGCAGAAATCTAACACGTCACAGATAAATAAACAAAATTATATTTTTAAAAATGTATAGTCATTATTCTCTCTTTGTAATTTACGTGTATTAAAAATGTAGGCTGCTGAAGGTAACTTATTTTCGAGGATAAATGTTTTAGTTATTTTTATTTCTCTCTGCACTTCTTACAGGATAATCAGACATTCTCTTCTTCGATTTGCGTAAAAGCGAATTACTATTCGCAATCGTCGCTCTCAACTTCGACGTTTGTAATTTTATTTTGACTGCCATTATTTTCCCCCAATCTTGCTGGTTTTGATATTTCTGCTGTACCTCGGCGAGCAAGAGCAGAAACGGCTGCTTTTCATTGCACAAATAGCAACTGCTACCGCCACCCGAACAGCGTACAAAGTGCTTCCGGTAACACGAACGGCAACTAGCAGAAATAGTACATAAACTAGCAGAATAGCACGCCACGCGAACATAACTTTTGTTGCACTGCTTCTGACAAAGGTCAACGTCGATAAGAAGCAACACGTAATAATCCGAGGTAAAGGCTGTTCACTATGAAGTGACCACTTTTGAAATCAACCTTAGAAAAATGTCACTGCTCCTGCTTAGAATATATTTTAACAGGCGCGGTGAGTGGCATGCTCCCAGTGAAGTTGGTAACGATGGATGGAAAGTAGTTCCATATCTTAACGTCGAATGAAATATGTTAGGTAACCATCTGTGCTAACTTAAATTATTTCTATCGCTTTTTGTTATTTTTTAATACACCTAAGTGTTAAAATGAGCAGATTTAAAACTATTTACTTTTCTAATAATTCCACAATTTCACTTGACCGACGCGTGACTAAAGTGGCGAGGCCCATGGCAATGTCAGTTTTACACAAGGCGGAAGAATACATAACGTGCGTAAGAGTAGATCTTAAGCAGGGCTTTCAAAAGTGCTCATTTTACCGTGAACAGCCTATAGTCATCGGGCAGGTGGGAAACTGCACAGGGGGCTGGGCGATGAAGGGGCGTGGTTGCAACGAGAAAGGGGAACAAAGGATGTTTTCAGCGTGGCGCCGGCGAAATTGAGTTTGGCTGACGGGTCACAAAGAGGTGGCTGTAGGTGTGCGCGATATGGAAGTGCGAGAGAGATTGGCGCACTGTAACTTTAGACGGAGCAGCCGCGACTCTCCTGAATCCCCCTCCCGACCCCCTGCCGTGTTTACACCCCCTCGGCAATATCCGCCACGGCCCACCCGCGTGGAGGCGGGAGTGCCTCACGTGTCATATAAAAGTCATTTGACCTAAAAGTCACCTAGCCCAAAAGGCACTTGGCCTGAAAGGCACTTGGCCTAAAATCATTTTAGGCCAAATGACATGTTCCCGCGGAGGCGTCCCAGCGCGCCTGTCGCTGTCAATGGCCGGCTGCAGCCCGAGATATTGAGTTCATTACAACTGCGCAGGTGATTCCTGCCGTGCAATAACACGGAGCGAGTCCACGACAGTAGTAGCTCTCGTCTCGGAAACAGCACACAACCATGGACTAGAGTAGCTACCGTAGCAGTTTGTGGTTCTGCGGGCAAATTACGAGCTCCCCTGGAACATCGTCGAGTAACAAGACTACCACAGGGTATGGGCGATTCGCTGTTTCTTCACATTTTTTTTTAAATCAAACCTTTGAAACATTACCCCATGTATTACGTGTTTATTTATTTCCTAAATATGACATGTATCACAAGTGTTTTATACCTCCATTATCATGCAAGTATCTCATATTCGTTTACTTGAAGTTTTACCTGTATTTTATTTATAAATTATAATATGTCATTTATAATAAATGTGAACAAAATGTGGTAATGTGGAAATAAATGTGGTAGTAGAAATATTTCTCACGCAAAATATCATTACAACTGAGTGCGCACGAATTCCGTGCGTTATCCCCTTGATGTAATTTTCTAGACTCAGTTAAGTGAAGTTTGCACGAGGCGGAGGAATATCCTGGAAGAAGAAATTTTGCAGAGCTCCAGAAAAGTGCGAAGTAAGCGTGAACGGATTAATAACTACTGTATTTAAGAACAGAGAGGTGAGACATGTACTGCTGTTAGCTTGCAGCCGATACAGGGCAGACCTGCCGTGCGTGGCCGGTCCCAGATGGTACTACGGGAGACGACTTCCAGAGCAATTTAGTGCCCACAAGTCCATCCTCCAATCCCCAGATCACCACTATCCACCAGTCATAATTGTTGTCACTACAGCCCCCCCCCCCCCCCACACACACACATATATATATATGATGAAAGAAACACAAGAAGACCTGGAACGACTGAAAATCTCAGCAGAAGAAATTAAGGACAGGAAAAAATTCATAAATATAATTAGAAATAAGAAAATTGAAGAAGAACCTAAAAAATAAATGATAGGGAGAAGATGGACAGAGGAAACGAAGAAAAAACATAGTGAATTAATGAAGAGTTTTTGGGGAGAAAGGATAAGAGAAAGAGGCAGTGAAGCAGTGATTGGCTCAAGTTCACACGCTCTACTAAAGGGGAATAATCGTAAATAATAATAACTATATATATATATATATATATATATATATATATATATATATATATATATAGGTTCTGTGCGCACCTACAGGGAATTGCAAAACATAGAGCCAACACAAGAATGTGATAGCCATTGCGCTCTAATTGACTGCAGTTGAATGTAGTCAATAGAAGGTAGGTAGGTATGTAGTTGGACTTAACGTCTCGTCGACACCGAGGTCATTAGATACGGAGCAAGTTGCACAAGGAAGAGGGATCGGAGAAAGAATTGGAAGGAATCGGCCAAGGCCTTTGTTAAGGACCCATCCCGGCATTCGCCTGGAGTGATTTCGGGAAACCATGGAAAACCGAAATCAGGATGGCCGGACCGGGAATAGAATCCGCATACTCCCGAATGCGAGCCAATAGTACGAGATATGATCCTTCCAGAGAGGTGAGACAGTCGCTTGTACCACGAACTCCAGACATACACCGACCAACGACATGTTGGAGCCAATCAGCGCTTGGTATCCTTCCAGCCAGCCGGCAGCAAAGCCGAACTAGAACCTCCCGCAGGACGCAGTAGCCAATCACACACAAGCCTCTTCCCCCAGAGCCTCGCTCAGCCAATCGGGAAGTGGATACGCCCTAATTCAAACAACCACCGCGCCATTTCTTCTCAGTGTGCTCATTTACTCCATGGCCAGACGTCACGGTGTTGTGGTCAGGCATTTTTTTTTTATTTCGAGGCCAGCCAAAGGCCGGTCACGCATTTTTTCTTATAACCCTCGTGTATGAGCTCTTTATGGCTAATACAGGAGTATAGAATAATACTTTTCTTGATACTTTATTTTCACATTACAGCCTTTATGGATAACATTTTAATATAATATTGCAGATTATCTACGCCAAGTTGCCTGGAAGGTGAGAGTGGCGCGGTTTTCCTGCATTCCACCCTGACTCCCCTAGCAGCTTGGGGGTCAATTTCTTGACAATCTATTCTATTGATGTTTGTATTATGCTTATATTGCGACACTTAACTACAACTACTGTAGGATGTTCACGGTAAAATGAACACTTTTGAAAGCCCTGCTCGAGATCTACTTGTATGCACCTTGTCTATTATTCCGTCTTATGTAAAATTAACACTGTTATGGCATTGTCATTTTATTCATGCGTCGGTCAAGTGAAACTATGAAGTTATTAGAAGAGTAGGTATTTTACAAATTTGCTCATTCTTACATTTAAATGCATAAAAAATACAGAACGTCAAATAAATTATTTAAGTTATCACAAATGTTTGGCTAACACTTTTAATTCGACGCTACGCCATGGAACTACATAACCTCAATCGTTACCAACTTTACTGGAAGTATGGCACTCACTACGACATTTGAAAATTTGTGCAGGTAGGAGCAGTGACTTTTTTCTAAGGTTGATTTCAAAAGTGTTCACTTTATCGTGAACAGCCGTTACTTAGATATTATATGTTTCAATCCCAGCCATCAGCTTTGGAGCTGCCAGCTGAGAGGAAGGGCCTGTGGACTCCTCTGTTCAGACTACTTACCTCCAACCAAGGCGGAACCGGGTTAGCATTGCGTTGTCGTTCCCGGGATTTTCGCCAGTGGTGATCGTGCCGGACGATACCACTGCTCGGCGGTTTTTCCTCGAGCATCTCCCGTTTCCCCCGCTCCTGCATTCTGGCACTGCTCCATACTGACCTCGCTTCACCTTCATCGACCCTCGATACATCGATGTCGAACTCTTGCAAAGGTAAGCTACGTATTACTCCATGCTATACCTAGAGCCGCGAGTATTTCACGGAATCATTCGGAGGCGAAGTAGACTTCAAATACTTGTTCTTTTCTCCTGTTACTGTGATTGGACAACGGTACTTTAGACACGCCCCGTTTAAATTGAGCCAGTAATAAGCAGGAATTAATGATTTGAGTGTTTAACAATCCTGTACAGTGGCGTCACTTTATCACAGCAACCAATAAGTAGGGATAGGAAATATTCGCGAGTTCAATGACCTGTAGGCTAGACTCCACAGTCATGTGTAAGCTCGAGCCTCAGATGTTTGTTCATTGGCTGCTGCCCCACAGAGTAGCCAGTGTTACTTCACTACTGGCAGTATGGCACTCGCTACTTGTTTCCCTGTAAGTCTGCTATTGGCTCAGAGTCATCCAGGGCGTGTCTAATAAACTGCTATCCAATTACAAAGTCAAGTTCAGTGTGCACGTGTTTGACGTCTATCTCGTCCTGAAATGAACTCGCGAAATGTTCCCATCCCTACCAATAAGCAAACGATAATGTCTCAAGTGTTTAGAGGGCTGCCAACTCATTCCGCGAAATACTCGGGGCTCTAGCCATACCTAATCGTTTGCCAGTTTACAAGTCGGCTACTTATACGCAGTAGTGCATTTGACGTCACAACAGCACGTGTGTGATGGGTGCCTCGCCCTTCTTTACGAGGGGAGAGCTGCGTTAAGTGATGCAAATAATCAAGTCTTCCAGCCACATTGCCAAACGTGTGTCTGGAAATAGCAACACGCGGCAGTAAAGAGCCCCTTCACGACCTCGTATCCCCGGCCCCGCCTTCCAGCGTGACGCAGTTTCAGCGTGTGCGATGTGGACTCGGCAAGACGACACCACGCACAGCTGTGGTCGCTTAAGCAAGCTGATGATCAACCCAAGGTTGCTTCGTTATTTTCAAGTTCGTCGACCTCCTCCACCCACACTCCCTACTATAAACAGTACTGTCATACACTATATATTCATTTCCTTGCTTCAACAAAAACAATGTGGACTCCATGGATATCTGTTGGCTTTCTGTGCCATAAATCCTGAGTTAAACGGCAACGACACAATTCTTGACCATGATACCAAAACACAAACGAACCAAAGTGGATAAGTTCCTCTTGATAACTTGCAGCCAAATATTACGTACTGGAAAAATTTCGCAACTCTTGTGGTTCTTAGGTTAAATTTATTATGTGTTGCGAGCTCTTGAGAGCCGATGAGGGTGTAATGAGGTGAGAATGGAGCAGCGCCGGAATGCAAGGCGGGGGAAACGGGAGATCCTCGAGAAAAAAAAAACCCGCCGACCAGCGGCTTAAAGTTATATGATTCTGTCTTTCTTTCACTGAGCGTTAGAAGAAAAAGTAACACGAATGAAGAATCAAATTTGTTTGCAGTCTAAAACGTCAACCCATGAATTCGCGAACTAATTTATTCTGTTTCCTAGAGTTACGGGAGCGATGTTCATTATAAAAAATAAGAAGTACAAAGTGTAAATAGGAGTAAAAGTGCTTTCGCACTGAAAAACCAAAATTCTTTGTAGCTGCTTCAAAATGTTTTGTTCGTATGCACACAGCCAAATGATTCAGTATTGAGTACAAACTATTTTGTAGCCACCACAAAATAAATTTATACAGACCACACATGTTTTGTGGTAGCAAACACAACATTTTGTGTTCACCACAAAACCATTTGGCTGTTTGTATATTAACAAAACATTTTGTAGCAGCTACGAAATATTTTTTTAATGTGTTACGCGGCGAAATGTTGAAATAATTTCATGTGCGTACAAAAAATTCACACTCTCGGGTTGAACTTGGTATGCTGCCTTTTGCAAATCTCCTTTACACGACATAGTATTATAATTTATTTCCAGTGCGCATAGCTGGTGCAGATCATACATAGATACTGAATACAAATTATGCAGTTATTTAGCTGCATATATTTATAACACACCACTGTTAAGGTGGCCGCCTGGTTGAAGGAAAATTTTGCATGTCTGAGGCCTAAAAGCGTGGGAGCACTAGGGGCGACTGAGACATGCGCATCAACTCTCTCATCGCCTCTACGCGCAAAGCACTGAACTGGCGTGCAGTCTTGCTGTCGATAACGCGCCTCTATGAGACTTTCAGCGGAGACCCTACCATTTTACGACACAATATTAAAAACAAGGGTTTGAGGCACGTCATCAATCCTTTTTTAACGTTCTGTACCGGAATGCCCATACCTAAAATTGACCGTGAAAACTCCCGTTTCAGCAATTTTCTTTATCACAAAAACATGATTTAGAGAGAAATTGAAGAACTGAAAAACATATACAGACGCGTAACGTTTCTTAAATGATATTCGTAAGCAGGCCTCACTCAGACACGCTGGACTGCTTTTTTTAATATAACGTTTACTGCTGGAGCTCTGCGCAAGGGTTGGGCGGCCTACCCAGGCGGCCACCTTGAAAGATTTCTTAGCAACACAATAACTAAGAACAAAGGCGGGGGTATGTAAGTATTGTCAAAGCATAGCTGCAGAACAGCGTATCTCAAGCAAAACTCTCACCCATACGTAAGCTGGGTAGTTGTGGACTCCATCCGCGGATTTTGTGTTAGGTTTTTTTTTAATAAGACCCTTGTTGAAAAACCCACCAGGGGTTTTTTTTTTCATGTGGGTGTTCTGGTTACCTTAGAAATAAACGTTTTGTTGTGTGGATTAACATATTTATTATAATCACATAATCAGTTTAACTTGATGCAGCTGCTGGTTGACCATACGTATGTGACTTCATCAATATGTAGAATACTTTGCAAATGTGTTTGTAAGTGTAGTGCTAAGTTTGTGGGAGTAAAACATTTTAAGCCATATTACAACGTTTTTATTTCTGAGGTAGCTGGGGTTGGTTTTATTTCTCGTCGGTTTAAATGCGTGTGTGTGTGTTAGCCACAGGATCTTCATTTTCAGTATAGACAACGCATCAGGTAAATAATAACGTACACTGCATGTAGTCTAGGTCCTGATAATCACTGACTCGTTTCCCTTCCTCTGTTCTAAATATGAAAATGTTCTCCATATTATTTTACACTAGAGATAAGTTAATCTAACTATTTTGAAAGTAAAGCAAAGCGATAAATTATTTAGAATGCACAAGGACGGGTTAAAGAAAATATTCTGTAGATATAAATTAAACGTCTGAATGAGAAAGTATTAGTTAAATTATAAAATAATTTACGAATAAGATTAACTGGTTCGAAAAAATATGGATGGGTTGGGTTTTTTCAAACCGGATTCTCGTCAACCCTGCGGGAAGAAAGTATGCACTTAATTTAAAAACCTCACATTATGAGGGAATATTTTATTAGGTTGTAAGTAACCTAGTTCTGGATGTAATTGGCAAGAAGTGTTCCCATAAGCGAAACTGTTGTGCCATTCAGTAATATCGATTATTGGTTCTAAAAAAAAAAAGGTGAAACGTATTAATTGAAGTTGAGCAGTAGTTAAAGCTATGTTACAGTAACATACGCTCTGGGTAAACGCTGGAGACCATCATAAATTATTTATCTCCTACGTACAGGAGGAATTTCTGCGACAACAAGGTGTGCGAAGACGACACATCGATATTATCTCATCACTTGAGTCCCTATTTCACTACGCAGATAAATCTCTTTTCAAATGAAGCAATTGTAGTTAGAACATGGCCTCTTGTGCATGTGCTACTGTAACATTAATTCGTGAGCTGCAAATAACAATTGACTTACGACAAGGACGACCCTGTGCTAAGAATGAACACTACGAGGCCGAATTCCGTGTGGCCCAGTTAAATGCGGAATATTCTCCTCATAAAGACCGGCGCGTTGAAGAGCAAACGACGTCTGATCACGAACACACGGGATTTGTGAGTTGAACTCACCTTCGGATAATGCAGTGGATTTCGCGTTCTCCTACCAACTGGCTGTTATTCCCCCTCCCCTCCCCCCTGACCGCCATAAACCAAGCCCTTGGACCCGTCATTAGTCTGAAGCTACGAAGTTTATCTGTAGCAAGTCATAATACATACTGTAAAATATTTTTTTTATCCAAGAGAAACAAATTATACTTACTAAAGTGAAAATTACGAGAATATTGCATGGAAAACTGAAATGACAAGTAATGCAAAAAAAAAAAAAAACTCCACCTACTTCTTCAAAGAAAAATACAATGACCTTCATCCGCAAATTTAATTGCTACCACTGCTTTGCAGGGCTGCTTTGATGAACAACGGCCCAGCGGAAATAAAAGACAGTGGTTATAATTGGCTTCTCAATTTCGTTTCAACCGGAAAAGTGCATAAAAAAAAGTCCCACGAGGCTTTGCGTCCTTCGAGTAATACTCTCACGTTAAAAGAGTGGTAGCATGGCTCTCGAAGCTGAGGTTAAACTGATTCATAACTGATATAAGCACTTAAGTCTATATGGCAGCTGTTCCCTACCTTTTTTTACTTGAGGGACACTAAATGCGAAGTTACAAATGATGCTGCACAACTAACATAATATGTTAGTATATTGTATATACATATCCTACCCAAAGAAATGTGAAAAACATTAGCAGTAGAATGAAATAGCTGAGTTGGGGCTATCGGGACCCGGGACTGGAACCAGAGCCGGCCGCCGCCATCATGGAATATACCTTTTTTTCCTCAAATGCCCCCCCCCCCCAAAAAAAAAAATATCGTTCCCTTCAAAATCGACTAAATTTTTTTAAAATTTCAATTTTCCCTCAAAAATTCCCTTTCCTTCCTCAAAGAAGCACCGGTAACCCCAGTTGAAAAACGATACCCCGAAAGGCAATTTGCGATCCATCAGAATGATTTAGCCGGGGGGGGGGGGTCGTTTTCGAGGGAGACAGTGGCAGTCTTATTGGTTTAATAGGCATAGGGTATGCCAAATCGATGTACAGGGTCCAGGATCCAGAGTCAGACAGAACCATAAGTGACTCACAACTGAAATGTGTCTTATTGAAGTGTTAATGCCATCCTTATCGCCCCCACGCTCTCGTGCCTCAACAACAGAAAATCACTTGAAGACGGGCCCCTTAACTCGCGTACCACAGACGATGCTCTCGCAGACCACAGGCCGTGGTTGGAAGCCACTGCTTCAGAGAGTGTAGTAACGCAACAATTCCATAGCAGAATTATTTGGCAGTTTATTCTGCGTAAACCAAAATACTTCTCTTAATGTTATGTTACGATGTATTAATATTAATGCGAGTTCTCCTAAACAACCTGCTTGACTTATCAGTTTTTGAAGTAAATTTTTGATCTGGTCAATGTTGACAAACACGTATTTACTGGCGAAGCGCTAAAAGAAAACATATTAAAAGTTGTATCATTTCACGAACTACACACTGTAAGCTAGAAAGACAAATTTTTTTTAACAATTTCATTACATTTATAGTTTAATGCGGTACTGAACAAGCTGCTAAGGGAAATGTACACTTAATATGATTATTTATGATTATGTCTGTACACAGGATATGGCAAATAGCAAAACGTTTTAAGAAGAACTTTAAGTTTACTTCTTACATGCTAAGTCAGCAATAAATCAATGACTACAACAAAAGAAGATAGTCTCAGCCGTAAGTAGTTAATGCCAATTTCAATATCATTGAAATATTTAAATGCGGAATATGTATGGTGGTGCTATCTGCTGTGTTAAAAAAATTTAGAGTGAATTTTTCATGCATGCATTCACACACATAAAATTATGCTCACGCATATTTTTTTGAGTTTCTGTACCGTAATATCGCTATTTTATAGCCGAACTCGGTAACAGAGCATTTCTATTCAGAACTCCCAGACATAATGTCCACGCCAAATAATGAATATAGGACTAAAAACAACAATTTTCACGCCGAAATAAATCTTTGGAATTGAAATGAGAACTTGTAAATTGTATTTGGGAGAGAAACATCCCTTAGCCTTCCCTGTTCAGACACTGCTAGTGAAATTCCTCTGCAACACACTTCACGTACTAGCCTGCCTACTAAGGCTGCAACCACACAGTTCAAATAGGGAATCGCTGTATAAGGAATTTCTTTAGATAAAGGTTTCAAACAAAAAGTATTCTACATGAAATTCCCTAAATCCCCTGTCACGCTGTCAAATTTTCGCATTCAACTATATTTGACAATAAAATCTGAAGAAAAAATACGGCCATCAGATTTTTCCTTCCAACAAATTTTAAACAAAATTTTTAATGTGTCTGAAAATGTGTCACACTGTCAAATATTTAGCTGGAAAAATCTAATTTGAATTATTATTTAAAAAAATTATTTCCAGTTAAATATTGGTTTTATTTTTCAATGCAGTGCATTACAGGAAGAAATGTAAGGAATGTTGTAATTTATTTTCGGTTCTTAACTAAATTAAAATTTTATTTATCAGCGATGTTTCCTGCACAATGAAATTCAATGCCTCTGAATTCGTAACATGATGTGTAATATCAACTTAAAATAGCATCCATCCCCAGACAGTTTCTACATGAATTAATTATCTTCATAACCTACCTCGTTTCCATCAATTGTTCGTTATTTTAAAGTTTCTTGACGTCCATTTTTGTCGTGCACGATTCTGACAGGCGGAGACCGTCAAACATCAAATAAATTTTAGAACCGGTTCATTCTTAAAATATTTGATCGAAACTGAAGCCATCCAACTTTCTCAGACAAATATGGCTGCGTTAATGACGTTTCGATGACGTTGTCATAACTGTCGAACTTCAGTTGACCAAACTAATTGGAAGCAGTTTAACGGAGAAATTTGACAGTGTGACAAGTTATGACATCTTGCCTATCTTTAAATTTCATATACAATTCTTTAATTAATACTTAAAAGATTTTTCTTATAATTTTTTTTTCTAATGTGGCAATATTTTTTGAAGAAGTTGGGTTGAATGTTTTTTTTTTGTTTGGAGCATTTTATTTTTAAAACTGATACACGGAGACAGAATTTTTGAGCGTTACTTTCCCATGTAAACTCCGCGCCTGCAGGCTCGGCAGGCAGCGCTATTGAAAAACACGTGAAACGCGCTAGCGTCCGGGAGTCCCCTTGAGATGCCCTAGGCTAGAGCGTCGCGGGGACCGCATGCTTCATGCTTCCTTCCTCGGCCGCGAGACAGCGCTCTCGTCGAGGCGTCTCCCGTAAACGCGATGCTATTAATTAGCTTCGCTCATTTCGGCTGGCGTCTCGTCTTCCGATGAGGGTGAATTGCTGGGGGGGGGGGGGGGGCAAGAATGAGGGGCGACCCGAACCGAGAATGGGACTGCTCCTTCCGTCCCCCGAGCCGCACAAAGGGAAACTAATTAACACGCGAACAACGCGAAGTTTACGGGGCAATATCCTTCATAAAACCGTCGTAATAACCTTTATCTCCTTTCATGCACCAACTGCTTATAACTTGTCACTTTTTGAACAAACCTTTGCACCACGTCCCTCCATAAATTCGCTATCTGCAGGCTTTCCCACGGTTGTTTCTGCGCTTTTGAAGGCCCTGGTTAGGATATAAATACCCTTTTCATTTTGTATCTTTCTGCCATACTTAATATTATCATTCCCGTGGGCCTGATCACTTTATTTAACAACCATAAAAAAAGAACCACTCACTTAACTGGCCACACACACATAAATACTACATTCACCTTAGTAAAACTCCTAGCCTTAAATACTATTTCTATTAAGTCATCGCCAACTCGCCTATAGGCTGTCCACGGTAAAGTGAGCACTTTCAGTCCCTAGTTTCTTTTTCCTATAAGCCATTTTTGTACCTTTCCACCACCTTTTAAAATAAATATTGTTGTGTAAGTACACGCTTAAATTTTTTCGTACTTTTACAAGAAAAATCCTTGGAAACCCAGTTGACAAGGAAATACTTTGTAAAACTACAAAAAGTTTTCTTGTAAAATCTGCAAAACATATATTTGTAATATTACAAATTTATAGCCTTGTATTACAACTTTCATTATTGAGAAGAGTACATAAAATAATTTTTTCTTCTAGAAAACGAAAAAAGTTATGAATTAATTAATCGGAATAACTAAAAATAATAATTCTAAACATAACTAGAACTAGTAAATTAAATGACATCTACATTGTGTTTGAAAATAAATAACACGTTTTGTTATGTTTACTAGGTGATGATTTCGGGAAAAGCCAGGTTCTCTCTCAATTCTGTCTTTCCAACGGAGTTATTGAGCGGATTAGATACATTTAGGTAGTATTGAACAGTCGTGGTAAAACAGCAACGACACAAAATTAGTGCGTCTGTAGTCAAGACGGACACTAAACTTACTCTCGATATATTTCTCGGTAAAGAAAAATGCACGTGTACAAACAGGATATTTACGTCTGCTACCGACAAGCCGCAGATTTTATAAGTGGCTGAAATCTATGCAGTTTAGCAATGAAAAATTTTCTCCTTTATTCAGTTTGTAAGCTGTTCGAGTATTTATAAGTAAGTTACTTACTACAAGGCGAGGGAATGAAAATTGCACGCTGCCGGAATAGTCACGGAGTAATTGACTACTGATAACGTTTGTAACCTCAGGAAAAAGCATTTTCGTGAATGAAGCTTATATCTCCCCACTCCTCTCCAGCAAAAATTTATTCCAGTCGTCAAAACGTTTTTGTTTTTTTGCCACAAATCCAAATAAATATGTTTAAAGTAACTGTCGCAAATTTTATTTAGGTCTAACAAAACTTCCAATGCACGGCATTCATTTGCTTTTTTAATCTAAACTATATATATTATATATATATTATATATATATATATTATATATATATATTATATATATATATTGCAGTTTACTTACAGTCCGGCGGCTGAGAATTGCGAACTTCATGAGAAAAACAGTTTATCTCATGATTCTCATTCTTAGAGGTAAAAGTATCGGACCCCAAACAAATTATTTTTATCATCGTACCAAACATTGTTCATCTTGTACGCATTGTGTGTGGTGACATTTGTCATGAATAAAAAAAATCTACACTCTATATTTTTTAAAATAATTTGTTGTCAAACACAAAATTTTTCTGTTTTGTTACAGCCGTAATAACTAGGGACAGGAAAAATTCGCGAATTCATTTCAGGACAAGATAGGTTTAAAACGCGTGTACACTGAACTCAACTTTGCAATCTGTTTTAGAGTTCAATAGACACGTCCTGTTAGACTTTGAGCCGGTAGCAGACTTGCAAGGAAACAGGAAGCGAATCACGTACTGCCAGGTGTGGGTTAACACTCAGGCAGCAGCCAATGAACAAACATCTGCGGCTCGGCTGTACAAAGGATTGTGGATTCTAACATACAGGTCATTCAGCTCGCGAAATTTTCCTATTCCTAGTAATAACAAATACCATCTAAGTTGTACAGGTGGAAAAATTCACAAATTAAACTAATCCTAAGGGCTTCCACGTGACGCATAGGTAATTACCAAATAACAAGCCGCATATATATATATAATTATAAAAATAATACATTCTAGCATATTTTTAACTTTTTAAAATGTATGAACTGTTATTTGGTGATTTATATATATATATATATGTGTGTGTGTGTGTGTGTGTGTGCGTGTGTGTGCGTGCGTGCGTGTGCGTGTGCGTGTCAAGGCAGCAGCACACGGCATTGGTTTATTTTGTAAATTTTTTCGTCCGTACAACCTCATTAGTATTCACGTTTACGGCTACAACAAAAAAGACGAATTTGGTTTCGACATCAAATTATTCAAAAATATACAGTGCATTATATTCGTTGCCGTGGGCCTGATCACTTTATTCAAGCGTCGGTCATGTGAAACTGTTAAATTATTAGTGGAGACCCGGTAATTACGCCGGGGGTTCATTTGGCAACAATCTGGAGTTCAAAAACCTTTTGTGTACTCGAGCTTCAGAAAGTTGTTCATTGGCTGTTGCCGCAGTTTGACACCATGCCAGGCAGCATGGGGTTCGGTCGTGTTTTTCTTGCTGATTAGTTATCGGCTCAAATGCGCCTAGGGCGTGGCTAACAAACTGCGATCCAATTGAAGAGCAAATAAAATGTACATGTGTTTGAAGTTTAGCTTGTCCTCAAATGAATCTGCAAAATTCTCGTGAATTCATTTTATAACAAGCTAGACTTCAAACATATGCACGTTTCCTTTATGCTTGCAGTTGGCTCACAGTTTATCAGGCACGCCCCCCGTGAACTCTGAGCCAACAGCAGACCTGCATGGAAACTAGCACCCAATCCCGTCTGAGGTAAAACTAGCTACACACTGGAGCAGCAGCCAATGAACAGAGAGCTGAGGCTAGAAAATACACAGCACCGTTAGAGTATAGCCCACGCGTCGTTCAAAACGAGAAAGTTTCCAGTCCTTAATTATTAGAAAAGTAAATATTTTGCAAATGTGCAAATTCTTACTCATATTCATTCTTACTCTTATATGCTGCGAGAGTAAGAGATGATTTTAGTATTCACAGAAGTTAACTAACACTTTTAATACAGCATTAACACATGGAACTACTTTCTCTCCATCGTTACCAACTTGACTGGGCGTATGCCAGTCAGTGTGTTAGTCAAAAAATATGCAGGCAGGAGCAGTGACATTTTTTAACAGATTGATTTTAAATAAGTGCTCGTATTGATGTGAACAGCTTGTAATAAAATAAACTAAGAAGGGTTCTTGAAAGCTCCCAGTTAACCGCGATAAGCCAGGATGAAAAGAGCACGAAAAAAATTCCCTGCGACGAGCATTTGACGACATGCAAGCACAAGCGCGCTGAGTGTTAGGAAGTTTGTTATAGACATATTCTGAACGCCTCGAACACCGCAGTAATTGAGACCTCGCGCCCTCCCGCTCTCACTAGCCGATAGCGCAACCCACAACCTTTGACCCGTGTGCAAGTCACCAGAGAGCAGTTAACGTGCCGGGGGAGAGGTTGTGTGGTTTCCACAGGAGGTGTGGGTGGGACATATCGATTGCGGAGAGGGCGGCCCTACGCTAGGGAGAGGCCGCGGTGGCTGAGCGGTTGGCCTGTTCGCTTTCCCCCGTGGCGAACCGGGGTTCTATACCCGGCCGAGTCACTCCTGGATTTTCGCATTCGGGAATCGTGCCGGACGATACCGTTGGTCGTCGGGGTTTTCCCGAGGATCTCCCGTTTCTCCGGCCCTTTCATTCCGGCGCTGCTCCATTACTCACCCCTATCGCCCTCGCTGTTACGAGCCGTCCAAATCTCTTCACTCTTCACTACACTAGGAACGTCATCACAGTGTAGTAGGGAGGCCCATACTCCAATGGTATTTTTTTGTGAAATCACAAAAGAGAATATGATCGATTTTATTCTGCTGTAAAAAAAAAAACGAGATAACCTAGGGCTTTGGCCAGAACTTAACGGCGAGTGAATGAGGAGATCTGGACGGCTCTTAGAGGTGAGTATGGAGCAGTAGCGGAATGAAAGGGCGGGGGAAACAGAAGATCCCCGAAAAAAACCCTCCGAGCAGTGGCATAAGTCCGGCGCGATTCCCACATGCGAAAATCCGGGAGTTGCCCGGCCGGTGGTTGGATCCGGTTCGCCTTCGTGGGACGCGAGCAGGATAACCGCTCAGTCACCAAGATCCCCTTAGCGCGTCGTGTTATTGCCCGCCGGTGAGGGTGAGGTGAAGTGAATTTGGAGTGGCGGCGAAATGCAAGAGCGGAGGAAACGAGGAGATCCTCGAGAAAACCCACCAGTCAAAGGCAACGTGTGCCACTTTCCCCACATGCGAAAATATGTAAAATTAAGAACACCTGTTACTTCTGCTAACGTGTTTTCTTACCATGAACAAATAATTTAGTTTCATAGACACATTAATTTTTATTAATATTAATTTATTTATTATTAAGTTTTATATATCATTTTTTGTATAAATAATACAATTAATAATAAAGTTTTTGTAATTATTAATGTTATTTTTACTGATGAGAATATTATATTTGTTAATAGTCTTGTTATATAAATAAATAATATAATTATTCCTCAAAAATATATTAAAAACAAGATATATGAAAAACAAAATGATGTATATATTTAACACACTATTGTTGCTCAACTTGTAACTTCTATGTACGTACTTACGGCTGAACTCTCAACCAATCAGAATGCCCGATTTAATAATAAAGATATTATTCTAACAAAAACTATTATGATAATAACATGACTACACACAATTCTGAATTATTTGGTCGATGATTTAAAATTGTACAACGTTCTGCACATAGCTTACAAAAACCAAATACAAAATAATCTCGTTTCGCAAAGTTACGTTTTTATTTGAATTTGTGTAGACAGAAAACGTATGTGCGTGCTACGCTGTGAAGAGGTTGGGAATCCGCCTAAAGCTCGGCTCACGCCCATCCGTCACACCCGTCCATCAGTCAGTCATCCGTCTGTTTTTTTTTTTTTTCCGTCCGTCAGTTGAAAGCGACTCACAACAATACGTCGGCCGTCGATCCTTCTGTCCAGAAGAATGTCAGCGTGACAACTTAACACCGCGATCTTTCTTTCGTAGAAGTAATATTTTGGTTGGAAATACATTTTGAAGAGAGAAACATTTCGGGGAAATAAATTTTTTACGTGATAAAAATTTATACTGAATTATTGTTTACCTTTTAAATCCCTGAGTTTACCATCAAGATAAATAAACACATATCCACCGTCTTGAATTTTATTTCAAAATGCGTATTCGGGTCTAAGGAATGTCGTCAGAAGCGGTCGTCGGTCCGTCGAAAGTTAAAAGTTTGAGATATATTTGACGGATTGGCGGATAAAAAAAAAAGCTGCCCTGCCGATTGGTCGAATATCACGTGACCGCCTGACGGACAGGCGACTGGCGGATGCGACGGATGGTAGTGAGTCCACCTTTAACTTTCAACCAGTGCCGTTTGTTTATGGTTGATGTTATACCGAAGCTGTTCTCTAGTATCAGCTGGACGACTTAGCGCGTATTTTACTGCATTACCCAAGACCAGACTTGCCAACTTTAAAAGTTTTCAATCAGTACAATGGACGAAACTATTAAAACACGCGTACACTGCCCGCGGCAATTTCACATACACTAATTTTCTTATTCACACGTAATTTCAAGTAACAAAATTTTCATAATTCCATGATGAAAATCTAATATAATCTAACATTTGTGCAGTGTTTTAGGCAAGAAACTATGATTTTTCCTAGACAAGACTTATACATCAACAAAATGTTTTTGCTTAGTATGACATGCAGAGCAAAAATGCACTTATTCCTTGCCTTGGCTAAAATTACATTAATTTAAGATAATTTCCATGCCATAAAAGTATTGAGAATTCACTTTGTAATACACGAAATCCCTATTCTGCAATGATTTAAATTTAGTAATGACATTAAAAAACCTGTATGTCAAAAATGTGCATATACACACATGTAAATTTTCGAACTAAGAAATCTTATAAATTTTTATTTAGAAAAACAAGCATTCATTTTATTTATTTTTTTGCCTGGATTAATTCAGATAGAGGAAATGTGGAAATTATTTATCGCCGGATGAAAAACAACAATAGCAATTCTACCGCTACCTGAAATAAGATTTATTATTTTGTTTGTGGTTTTGTGTTTTTCGTTTTCACATATTGTACACACAAAACATGTAAAATAAATATGAAATACTGTTTGTGAACACAAATGGCACGTAAAATATTGAAATATGTACTTGCATTTAGAATACTTAACACAAGATCACTAAATTTCGACAGTTTTAGAAACGTAGCGCGGCCGCAATGTATCCTTGTTAAACAGCTGCTCTGTCTATGAAGAAAGCAGTTAGTGTAAATAAATGCTGTGGTCAGTGTAGGTTACCATTCCGACCTACCTTGTTTCTGTTAAGGCTAAGTCATACTGCTGGGCCTGCATTAATCGTATTGCCAGTTGATCGGATGGGGTTGGGAGAGACTTTAGTTTAACGTCTTTCATGAGACGTCGTCCTTTTGCACCTCTTCTTACGAGATTATAATTTTTAATTTCACTTTGTTTAAATGGAAGAGTAAAAAATTTGCGTTATTTTATACATTTGATTTGGTCGGCATCAACTGTGACGTCGACAGTCACTTGTTTAGCACTCGCAGCGATGCATTATTACATTAACAGTGAAACATATTATTATTTAAATTTAATGCTTAAAACAGACGTAATATTTCTACATTATCACTGTAACGCTACGAATGCGTTATTAAATAAGAAAAAAAGTTATGCATTAACGACTTTTAAAATGTAGTTGCGGAATATATAAACAAAGCACAACAGTGTTTCTTCCAGACAATTGGGAAAATGGCGGACAAAGTCATTCACGTGTCGATAGTATAACATTTCTCGCATCGAACAAATGTATCGATATGTACGACGCAACACTCGATATTTTCGATACTTCCGATATCGAGGTATCGAAGAAACGAATGTCCAGTCTCTAGTAAATATTCACTCAAAAAATTTTTCCTGTGTCAGAATTCGGAAAAAAATCAAGGCTTTTCCGTAAAATCGTAAAAAGGGTATGATTTCCGTACATTTTACGGAAAAATCGTTAAAGGTGGCAAGTCTACAAGACCTTTAAAATGCTTGAAAAAAGTGTAGGGCCTACATAATTTCACTTGAAAATACCGCCGGGTAGGGAAAGGGACGAGTGCACTACTATTGGCAAAGTTTCATTTTTCGGACGGTATAACGTTTCTCTCATGCCGGGCTGGGCACTGGACGGCGAACCACATAAATGAAGGCTGTTCACGATAAAGTGAGCACTATTGAAATCAACCTTCGAAAAATGTTACTATCCCTACCTGCATATATATTTTAACAGGCGAAATGAGTGGCATGCGCCCAGTAGAGTTCGTAACGTCGAACAAAAAGTATCAGGAAACCATTTGTGATAAATCAAATTATTTCTTTCACTTTATGTTTTTTTTAATGCATCTAAGCGTAAATACGAGAATATTTGCAAAACATTTTATTTTTTTAATAATTTCACAGTTGCACTTGATCGACGCATGAATAAAGTGACGTGGCCCATGGCAAATGTTAATTTTGCATAAGGCGGAAGAATACACAACACGCATACAAGTAGATCTTCAGCAGGGCTTTCAAAAGTGCTCATTTTACCTGTGCACAGCCTATACCTGTGCAGCGGCGTCTCTCCCGCGGGCCTTAGCGAAGACGACGGCGACAAACCTCACCACCTCGGCGACGTCCAGAGAAGACGTCGTGGCGTCGCTCCTACCGCTGTGGCGATCAGTCAAATGGGCCCCAACCCGCCATAGCCAGGCGCCTCGTTGCTGGCGGCTCCCTCGCCATCGCGCACACCTCCCCAGGGCCGTAGCCAGGACTTTATTTCGGGGAGTGTTCTTCACTGCTACCCCCAATTAAAGCAGGGGGTCCTCCCCCAGGAAAATTTGGATTTTAAAGTTCAAATTGGTGCTATTTAAGTGGTTTTAGAATATAAATATTGAATATCCAGCCTGCAGACATCGTAATATTTTTAAAGATCAACTTTCTAAAACTCTTGGAAGTATTTAGTGAAGGAGAGGGGGCACGGGCCCGGTGGCCCAACTCAATCACATTATACACAAAATTTGTCTGTCGAACAATAAAGCAAAATACTTGTAAATATAACAATTTTCATCAATCACATTACTAATAAAAATTTACTCAAAATTCGTTTATTCAACATTAAAATCCAAATACGTACCTAAGAATCAAACACTTTCGTTCAGTCATATTACTAATAAAAATATACACAAAATGAGTTCCTTGAACATTAAATTCTACACACCCAATAATAAAACACTTTAAAGCTATGTATTATATTACCAAATACTTAAATGTGCACCAGTATCAATGATAAAAAATATTGTATGTATATGTGAAAGTAGTGACACCTCATAGAACTTTTATAATATCAACATTCTCCTGTTTGGTTTCCTGTCCTTACATCTAAAACGTTGTCAGCCGCGAAAGGCAATGGATAGTGAATTGACTTGAGTGTCAGGCCAGCTAATCGTTCGCTGCACATCGAGTTTCTTAAATATGTCTTAATCCTTTTCAATGAGGAAAATGACCTCTCGACCTCAGCTGTTGATTCAGGTAAAGTTGCCAGGACACACAACAGATGGTGTATGGTTGGGAAGAAATGTTTATACCATGAGTATTTTTTCCAATTTAGTTGAATATTTGGGGGGGGGGGTGGTCCAGACACCCAAAACCCCCCCCCCCAACCCACCCCCGGCATGGGCCCGCCTAGTGACCCCCACACTGATAGCATTTTGCGAAACGCCGCTTTATTCTTTTACGTTGACCTGCGGAAAAGTTCCGCGGGAGTTCAGCACGTTAACCACCTCGACACGTCAGACGGCTTTTAACATGTCCCAGCAGCGAGTGTAGAAAATGCATTAAAATAGCAAGTCCGGCAGCAGGATTGATCGGGGCTTAAAACAAATGGACTGCGATCCAACGCATCGCATAACATCACTAACATGTGTTCGAGTTGCCACACGAGTGATTCAAAAATTACCGTCGGCCTTTGCATGGTAAAATCACTGGCGACCTTGAAAGTTTAACAGATCTCCACAACCACGTTTTCAGATCCAGCGAGCCGAAAACCTCTTTTACCGTAGTATTAGTTCAAAGGTTTACACATCCGCTAACATGAGTTTATTGCACTTCGATCAGACGCAGTTAACTGTTCGCCGCGTGCTGCCGCAAGCGTAGCGTAGGGCTCAACGCAAAGCACTACGTTCCGTAACCAACATTTAATTCGTGTACTTCCGATCTTTTTGAAAAAAATGCCTTCTTGCAGGTACTGCGTACTCGTCACTCTATCACTCACGGGCCCGCCCGTTCGTGTTTGTGACGATCCTCGCGGCCTGAGCTCGCACGAGCGACTACACCGACGCAACCCGGCGCGTGTGCCGCCACCACCAGCTGCGGCAACTGAGCGACCGCGCCGACCGCCTCGGCCGACTTACACCAACCGACTGCCCTGCTGATCACCTGGCCTGCGTGGCATGAGCGCAGACCAGCTGACGTCACGTACCTCGCCTCGCAGCGGCATTTCTTACAAACAGGCACTACAACGGCAATTTAAATGAGCACACGAATAAATATAATACACACCTGATTATTTACCAATTAATTTTTAAATACGCTAACATAATTAAATATGGCAGGCCATTAAGATACAATAAAACAATAACATATAATAATTTTTTTCCGCACTACCAACCACTTCCCCAAAATAGCATAAAATTTACCGTAGCGATACGCATATCGCCACAATGCATGAAAGAAAATAACAGAACAAGAAAGAAATAATTTAAGTTAGCACAAGTAGTTACCTAAAACGTTTCATTTTACGTTAAGATATGAAACTGCTTGCCCTCCATCGTTAATAACTGAACTGGGTGCTTGTCACTCAGTAAGCCCGTTAAAATGCATGCAGGTATAGGCTGTTCACGGTAAAGTGAGCACTTTTGAGGCCCTAGTTACTTTTTTATTTCAGCCATATTTTATCCTTTAACTTACTTTTAGATAAATACTGCCATGTAAGTAATAAACACAGTGTGTAGATTCCACTGCACTCTTAATGTTAATGTTTAAGGCTATAATAAAAAATATTTATTGACTATTATTCCAAATGAGACGGCTTTCAAGAGTGCTCACTTTACTGTGAATAGCGTATACTTGCTCGGTTGCTTCCGCGGATCACTTAATAGGAAGCAGCTTGGCTCGGCGGAGGTGCACTTCTTGCCATGAGGCGTTTGGCATCCCGACCGCTCGCTGGAGGCGGTATGTTCCCGCGGCGGGGTTTGCAGGAGCCTGAGAAGGAATCACGAGATAATCTTCCTCTTCGGTCTCTTCCCCTTCCCGGAACCGGCAAGTTGCAGCTGGGACTGTGCGAGGATGTGCTGCTCGCCATCTCGGAGGACGAACAGCTTATCTACCCGGTGTCCTGTCGACCTTGCTTTCAATTGTCAGGGCCAGTTCCACGAGGCGGTAAACAGATTGCCCGCCCTTTACAACTCTTATCTCGCCATGTGCTTTCCATCGGTTAGAAATAATTAGATCACAGTTAACTTATACACTTCTGAATGGCACATATAACAATATTTTCGAAGTAACTAATTTATATTTTCCATGCATTGATGAAGTGGCTGTTCAGAAAAATTAAGAGACGATTCCTTACCAGATATTACTGTAACACGTATAGACAAAAAGTAAATCAACATAAACAAATTTCACTATCTGCCAAATTACATATATAACTAATTTACACACTGTCACAAACATGCCTCTTTTCTTTTTTTAATTCACACTGTTTATGAGATAAAAATTATATATATATATATATATATATATATATATATATATATTATATATATATTATATATATATATATATATATATTATGATACAGTCTCATTTAACCAAATAATTAGCAACTTAAATTTTAACGGAATTACAAAACTGTCATGATTAGGGACATGCGTTTTTCGCGGAAAGATTTCAAGACAAGTTGTACTCCAAAATACTTTTGTTCATATGCGCTTTCGTGATTTGATGATTTTAAATTTAACGTGCCTCCAGTATCTGTCCGCGAATCATGGACGTTAAGTATCGGAGTACTTTATTACGATTGGCCCATGTCAAATAGGAACATGTCTTCTCGCGTCGACACGCGACTAACAACCAAAGCAAGTTGTAGTTCTGGGCGTAAGATATTGAAGTCTAGCATGGCCGTAAATATTTTCGCGAAAAAAAAAAAACACTTGTCTCTAGTCACGATACATATTTTATTTAGGAAACAGCTCAACATGTTATACGATGGGTGACTTATCTAATATTTTGTTTAAAAAAAAGGCGTGAAGATACTACGAATAAACGACAGCATTGTGTTGAACTATGCGATAAATCAGACACACTTGTCTTGCTCTGTTTCTGCATTATAGGCTATTCACGACAAAGTGAGCACTTTTGAAAGCCCTGCTTAAGATCTACTTGTATTCACGTTGTGTATTCTTCCACCTTATGCAAGAAAAATATAGACATGGGCGTATCACTTTATTCATGCGTTGGTCAAGTAAAACTGTAAAAATTTATTCACAAATCTGCTCATTTTTACACTTTGATGCATAAACAACAGAGAGCGAAATACATCGTTACCAATTTAACTGGGCGCATGTTACTCAGGGGAACCCGTTAAAATATGTACAGCTAGGAGCAGTGACTTTTTTCTAAGGTTGATTTCGAAAGTGCTCACTTGATCGTGAACAGCCTTTACCGAGGAATTACTGTGCCTGGCCATACAGTAGCGAGTCTGACTTACTTATGGTTAAGAGGTCGCGGTTCGATTCCAGCCCGCTATAGTGGGATAGATTTTTTTCCCACCAGTGGATTTAAAAAAAACTTTTGAAAATCTACTTATTGGACGACATAATGTTAAATATGAACTGTGAAATTTAATATTCATCCCAAATTATTTTTTAGCGCTTTGAAAATGTAACTATTTAGCATAAATAAAAATTACTTAATGCAACAAAATAGAAAACGGTGTGTTATCAAAAGTAGTTCAAGAAGTCACTAGAGAGTCTAGGTAAAGAACATGAGAAAAAAAGTTTTTGGAAACGGTACAGAATTATAGTAGTTTTTCAGTATTTTATTTTTATTACTTAAGCAAAAAATTAAAACTTTTGAATTTCAACTGTTGTCAAATTACAATTTCATTCGTTCTGGAGTGTAATGTAAACACATTTCACAATCACGTATCAAAATACTATATTATTGTTCTTTTCCATTTAAAAGTCTGTGTAAAGCACAAATATGCACATTGGTTTCCTAGACATTCTTCCGATCGTTTAAGGGTTTGAATGTGGGAAGAACGCAATGAGTAGCCCGAAGGTACACCTCAGGACGACTCAGAGACTTGCAAAGCAGTTGAATACACCAGTCCTGGTTTTATCTACGTAGTTCGTTACAAGTGTTCCAGCCTCTTGAGAAAGTATATGTAGCCGAAGCACAACTCGTACGCTCAGAGACGTTGCAAGCAGCAGTTGAAATACACGCAGTCCTGGTGTCTTTATTAGTAGTTCGTTAACAAGTGTTCCCAAGGCCTCTATGAAGAAGAGGTACGTAATGAAGCCGAAGGCACAACCTCAGTACGACTTCAGAGACGTTGCAAGCAGCCACGTTGAAATACACGCAGTCTCTGGGTGGTCTTTATCTACAGGTCGTTACAAGTGTTCCAAGCTTTATGAAGAGAAGGATCGTAATGAGTAGCCGAAGTACACCTCAGTACGACTCGAGACTTGCAAGACAGTTGAATCACGCAGCTCGTGGTCTTACTACGTAGTCTTAACAAGTGTTCTCCAAGGCCTCTTATGAAGAAAAATTATTCGTTTTCGTGACATAATTTTAGTTACTGCACAATTACGAAATTTTTATGAGTCGAAAATGTACATTTTACGAGTTTCTTAACAACAATGCTCTAAATTTTTCTACATATTATTTGGCAGTTTATATTAAGCTACTTACGACAAACATTTACGCTGAGTCAATGTATTTTATGTCTGAGTGCAGAGTAAGGTAAATAGCTAAGCGTCTATTATAGCATTGTTTTAAATTTACGCCATTAAAATTTTAATTAGCAATAGATAGAGACGTCCAAAATTTGCGTTATTAATTGGTAACGTGCTAGACTTAACTGCTGTATATCTACTTGAGCGCAATTCGTGATTTCGTTGGCCACTGACATCATTTGCCTGTGTTACTGCTACACTGCAGATTGGGTTTTCAACTGTCGAATCTCTGCTATTGGCTGAAAGCGTCCTTGGAACGTGTTACAAAAAATGTCGGCCAATTGCAGGAGTCAAATGAGCATAAAACGTCTTGGAGCCTAGCCTGCAGGCACAGAATAACGCGAATTTTGCAGGTCTCTAGTAACAAATTAAAAATAATAAAATATAAATATAATATAGTGGGCGAAGCTGAGACTTAAGGCAGTCGCCTAGTGAGGGTGTGTTTATGCGAGTGAGTCAAAATCACAGTACGTAAGTGCGGCTAGTAAAGGTTGGCATGTACGTGCAACGTCGCGATCCCTACGTGATTGCGTACCTATAGTTTTATTGACGCAACGTTGTATCAAAGCTCAATGCACGCCTCTATCGTAGTTTCGTATGTTCCCAGCTCGTATCTTCTGAGATATACAGCAGTCCGAAAAAGCCGTTTTTAACTATGGTGGAAGGAATAAAAATGATGTTTCCAACACTTGTGATGTCCTGGAAGTACCATCACGTCATCGCTGGAAAGTACTTTCTTTTCGCGGGTAAAACTACTAAGGAAATATTTCATAGTTTCGTCGAAAGCTGCATTTTTCAAATACGCTGCAACGCTTTTCAAGCGTCAGCTAGGCGACCTACTTGAACGTGAAACATGTGCGGATGACGTAGACCGACTCTTGGTCTTCTACGCATGTACCCAGCACTGACCTAGCCCAAACCAACGCAACTGTAAAAGTCACATGGTCAGCAGTGATGAACGTGTTTGTTTATATCTCAATTTTCAAAAGACAAGCAATTTTACATGAATAAAATGCTTTCACCAGTTTGAATTTAATGAATCTGTATTACACTTCTTTAATAAGCAGTGTCATAACCTCAAGGGGGCAGCAGTGGTTTAGTGGTTAGACTACTCGCTTCCCACCAAGGCGAACCGGGTTCGATTCCCGGCGGTGTCATCCCAGGATCTCCCGCATGTCGGAACCGTGACGGAGACGATGCGGCTGGTCGGCATCTGTTTTCTCGAGGAACTCCCGTTAACCTCTGCCCTTGCACTCCAGCGTCGATCCGTACTCACCTCGCTTCACCGTCATCGGCTCTCAAGAGCTCGATATCAAGGGCCACCCAAATCTCTTCACTCAGCCACTCTAATATGAAATCCTATCTACGTTTAGTTCCAGGCTTTCTAAAGCCCTTCTGAATTTCTACTTCCACGATATTACACCGCCTCAGCTAAACAAAACTTAACCGAGTCTAGAAAATTACACGAATGGGACGACACACGACAATCGTGTGCACTTAGTGTAATTATATTTTGGATAGTAGAAACTATTTCTTGCTAGGTACTACCAGCTTACTTATCTTCTCGCTGGTTTTAGTCGTATCAATTGTAAATGAAATTTTGTAATTTATACATAAAATATAAATAGAAGTTCAATTTTATGCTAAATTAAAGTAAAATTATGTTAACACAATTATAAAATGCTTGTAATACATGACATATTTAGAAAACAACTTAGCACGCCATACCAGCGTGATTTTGTTTTAAAGGTATGATTCCAAAATTGTGAACAAACCGCGAACAGACGATAGTCGTGGTATAGGCTGTTCACGGTAAAGTGAGCGCATTAGAGGCCAAAGTTACTTTTTCCTTTCAGCCATATTTTATCACTTAAGGACATTTTAAAATAAATGTTGGCATGAAAGCAATAAACACGGTATGTATATTCCATCGCACTCGAAAGTTGATGTCTAAGGCTGAAATAAAATATATTTATTGACTATTACTCCAAACGAGAGGGCTTTCAAAGTGTCCACATTACCGCGAATAGCCTACAGCAAAAAAAAAAAAAACAACTCAGTGTTGGGACACGGAGGCTGGTTGTGCGCAGCCAGCGATATCAGTCTACCTCATCTTTAGTCTACAGGCAGATCACCGAAGCGACATGTCCTCGGACAGGACCGCCGCTGGAGGATCGATACGCCGACGTGCTCGCCCTTGGTTGTAGCCTCCTCGCCTACACGATCGGATACCGGACCGCACGTGATTAGCCCTCAGCCCCTCCGGCGTCCGGCGCCGGGAATACACACTCACTCCCCCACCCCCACCCCCAAACCGAAAACACCTTCCGGCCGCACACACGGCGCACCTATGTATGTACCGTACTCCAGACCCGCGTCGCCGCCTCCGGTTACCACCCGCCACCCCTCAAACAAACTTCGGCTAAAGCGGTATTCACAATACAGCGACGCGATGCGGCGCCGCCAGCGACGAGCGTTATATTTGCGTCTTCGCAACGGAGCGATGTGCTGTCGCCGCTCGCCGGCGAGCAGAGCGTGCTGCCATCTGTCAACCTGCAAGGAAACTTGCAGTGAAATGCTAAAAGCGAACGAATAAAAATGTAATTTTTTTTAGTAATATACACTTTCATTTAACAAAAACATAAAAATTCGAAATTATGTTTTAGAACATGAACGACTCGTTAGGTCTCGGGAAACATTTTTTAAACGTTTATTTTCCTAATATGAGGAAATGTATATAAATATTGGACTGCAATTAAAATCTGTGCAGACCATTTATTCTGTACATTTTTGTTCTTTACTTCAGCTATTTTACCAGATTATTTACTATGAAACACACAAATGTTATTCTTCTTATTCTCCGTCCCGGCGACGAGCATCAATTCCAATGTCGGTCGCTCGTGCAACGTTCTCGGCGCTCGTCGCTCGTCGCTAACGTCAAGGATCGATTGGCTGATGCTCGACGCGACCGTCGCATGGCGTCGCAACGCTCTATTGTGAATACCGCTTAAAGGCTTTTCACGATAAATTAAGCACTTTGGAAATCAACCTTAGGAAAAAGACCGCTCCTATAGGCTTTCACGGTAAAGTGACCACTTTTGAAATACTTCTCATTTGGAATAATAGTAAATATATTTTATTGTAGCCGTAAACGTTAACTTCCGAATACAGTGGAACATACACTGTTTTTTTTTTTTTACTTATGTAGCAACATTTATTTAATAAACTGGTTAAATGATAAATAAATGGCTGCAAGGGAAAAGTAACTAGGGTCTCAAAAGTGCTCGCCTTACCGTGAACAGCCTATACCTGCATATATTTTAACGGGTGCATTGAGTGACATACGCACAGTAAAGTTGGTAACGATGGATGGGAAGTAATTCCATATCTTAACGTCGAATAAAATGGGTAGGTAACCATTTGTGATAACTTAAATAATTTTTTTAGTTTCTGTTTTTTTTTATGCATCAGAGTGTATAAATAAGCAGATTTTTTTAAATATTTGCTTTTCCAATAATTTCACAGTTTAACTTGACCGACGCACGAATAAAGTGATGAGGCCCATGGCAATGTTAATTTTATATAAAACGGAATACGACACAACATACATACAAGTAGACCTCAAGCAGGACTTTCAGAAGTGCTCATTTTATCAACACTTTCATCACTGTTGACCATGTGAATTTGACAGTTGTGTTCCTTTTGGGTAGTCAATGTAGGGTAAATGCGCAGAAGACAGCCTACCTCATCTTTAGTTTATGGTCTACTCTACCATAACGATGTCCGAAGCTAATGCTTTCAGACACGAAAACCAGAGTGCACCCTAATCGGCGCGTCAGTAAATTGTATGCAATTACACGTAAATATTGATATTTCTAGCTTATTTTATCATTTGAATTATGCGAATGAGAAGTTTTGATTTTACTTTCATTTGACTTCATTGCGATTTTTTTTTTTTTATGTCAGAAATTTCTTATATTTTTTATTAATTAAGGTTTCGTTTTCGCGGCTGCGTTACTGCTTTGAACAAATAGCGAGTTTTATATTTTTTAACCTTCACGCTTCGATATCTTTACGTAATTACTAACTTTTACAGTTTGCGCGCGATAAAATATAAACAAAACCAACAACTAGGAACACGTCCGCGGGCGAACGCTGATGTTGGCGAATGATCTTGGGACACGTGACCTTGGGACGGCGAGCTGTGACGTCAGAGGGACACGTGCACCAATCAGCAGTTAGGCGTCCGCTGGCCGTGGTCCGCAAATCAGTTAATGTGGACTAGGCCTTGCAAAGACACACATCGGAATGATATGCGTGGTAGTGTGTACTTTCAGCCCATACTTCCTCTTGGGTCGCGAGCAACGAGTAGCTCAATAACGGTGCATATATTATATATATTTTTTTTTTTTTTTTTAAGGTGTATATTTTCAACGAGACGCCCAAGATTAGAAAATTATTTTTTGTTTTCGAAAATTAGTGATTTTTTATATATATAAATTTGGGAAGAAAATTTAAAAAAAAAAAAATGTTAGGGAGGTTTCTTCACAACCAAAATTATTCAAATAAACACAAGTTATATTGGATGAAAGACTTATTTTTTCACGAAAAGAAATTAAATATCGCAATCCCGTAACACTTCTACACTTTAGGATTGTCATTTACTCTGCACGTATACGACGGACTAGGAGCCATGTATTTTTGTACGTACAGGCCTACGTCGTGAACTGACCAATAGGCTGGTCACGATAAAGCGAGCACTTTCGACCCATTAGACAGACGTGGTCCGTTTTAATATCATAACAGATGATTCGGGGTCATTGCTGAAAATGCTTCACGTTAGAAGAATTACATTTCATGATTCTGTGCAATTTTTTGTACCTAATTGTCAATAGATGTTCCCTGGTTATCATTAAAAGGTGAGCATAAGTTAATATACGAAATTTCGTATTAAATTAACTGATGCGAAAATATGCGTTAGAAGTTTCATATATTATGACCGTAATGATGGTTAAGGTAATTAGCTAAGCTTCTATTGCCGCATTTGTCAGTAAATCCTCTTAAATTTAATAAATAATAATAAATCAATAAAAAACATGGCGGGTGACGCGGGCTCTTAAAATCTACTTTTCTCCTCATATTGTATTGTACGCCGCGTGTAACATTAATATTGCCGTTGGCATGGTGACGCGCCAGTCAAGCAGACACATGAAATTGCCAGGAAACCTTGAATGTGTTACTAATATACCATTTAGTACTCTTACGTATAGGTTATTCACGGGAAAATGAGCACTTTTGAAAGCCCTGCTTAGTATCTATTTGTATGCACGTTGTGTATTCATCCTCCTTATGTAAACTTAACATAGCCATGGGCCACACCACTTTATTCATGCGTCAGTCAAATTAAACTCTGAAAAAACTAGAAATATAATTTTTTTTTAACCTGCTCATTTTTACTGGACGATGCATTAAAAAAACAATAGAAACTGTAAGAAATAATTGAAGTTATTACACACGGTTAGCACTTTGAGGTCAGCAGACATTTACAAGAGAGCCAAGACAAGTTAGAAATGAGTTACTTATATACACGACTGCATGAACACCGGTTGTATTGGTCTCAGTGCTCCAACTCACTGCCGTTCTACTGGCCCAACGTGACAATGGACACGCCTACTGTGCTTTACAAAGTTCATTATTGGCTGGTCGTCAGTCACTGAGGCGCTGAGTTGATTGTGTCCCAATCAAATGTCTTTATTTGTGTAAGATATTTTACAATCGCACCTGTCCTTTTGCGAAGATGTAACAAACCTAATTTTTGTAGCCAAGGAAGTTATGTTATTGAGCTGCAGAGTTCTTGTAAGATCCTGTTAAACACAGGCAGTGCAACGACCGCATGGAAATGCTAGTTTTCTTTTCAATGACAAAGAAATTTTCGAAATATTTTTGCTCGAGCTACACTCGAGCGTAGTCCTTAAAGTTTTAACTAACACTTTTTGTTCTACGCTGAGATATGAAACTACTTTCCCACCCTGTGTTACAAACTTTACTGGACGCATGTCACTCAGTGCGCCCGTTAATATATATGCAAGCAAGGGCAGCGACATCTTTCTACGCTTCATTTCAAAAGTGCTCACTTTATAGTGAACAGCCTTTACGTATGAAGCAGAAATATCTTAACTTTATTTGTCATAAATTTAAACATTATGCTCGAAATACAACATCGATACTTGGAAATATATTGGCAGTGGTTTTTCTCGAAGGGTGATTACAAAAAAAGCGCACTTTACAGCGAATAGCATCTATAATCTATTCGCGGTTTATTCACACTTTTTAAAACAACAGTTTGAAAAATCACGTTATGTGTGACATGTTTGGTCGTTTCCAAAATATGCTGTATACCACATGCATTTCATACTTCGGTTAACGTAAAAGCGCCTTATTTTTTGTTCAATTGGATTTTTTTTTTTTTATATTTTATCTATGAATCATAATATTTCATTTGTAATTAATATGAATAAAAAGAGTGAGGAAAGAGTCACATAATAATGGTAATAATCCCAAAATACTGAAAAATAGAGTTTTGCTCTAATGTTTCCCAGATTCACTTGACAAATGCATAATCTAGACAATTAAAATGTTAATTTTACATGTGGCATTGAAAGGATGCACAACAGGCTAAAAAAAATAAATACCTAAGCAGAGCTTTTAAAGGTGCTCAGTATACGGCATATATAACTTGTGTAATATCAATAAACATGTTGCCTAATACCCAAAATAAATTTAAGCAAATGAAATTTAAAACAATTTATTTTTATAAAATAGTGGCAAGTAATCTCTAGTTACTTAACAAAAGATGAGCAAACCTCAGATATTTTACCACTTAAGTAGCACTACACAAATATGATAAAAAAAGCCACTGCTTAAGAATTAGGGAATTTTTTCAAGTGCAAGTGGAAAAACTTCAAAACTTGCATTGACATTAACAAATAGTTGTTATGCGAGATATTATTATAATTGAGTGCGCACTAATGAGGTGTGTTGTCCATTTGGTGTAATTTTATAGACTTGGTTAAGCTTCGATTACGCAAACCGGCCGCCAAAACCACTGTGAACGTTCGCTCTACTTATGGCGCCCCTTGGCAACTGCGGGAATATATCAACGAGATACACAGTAGTAAACAAAATTGTCATTTGCCATCCGTAGTCATTGGACTTTCTTATCAAACACGAAGTTAATATTCCATTGTTCTGAACATATTTGTCTAGTATTTAGCCCGCAACAAAGAAAAAAAATTCCACGTAATCTAAAATAACAAAAAAAATTTTATAACGTTTACAAATTAAATCGTAAGAAAAAGTAAAATATAGATTTGCGTATTTACTCATTTTCTGTTACACTACATAGCAGCCCGCCATAGCTTCGCTAAGGTGTTTAAGAGCTATTAAAGTGTATACTGCGACTACCCACGATACCCGTGCTACCTGTGACTACCTCGACTACCCGTGACTTACCCGCGACTACCCGTGACTACCTGCGACTACCCATGACTACCTGCAACCACCCATCACTACCTACGACTACCCGTGACTACCTGTGACTATCAGTGACTACACGTGACTACCGGCGACTACCTGCGAATAATTGTGTACTTGGCGCATGCTTAGAAAGCAGCCGAGTAGCTCATTTTTCTCCGACTTGGTTTACAAATTTCTAAATTTCTCAAGGAATTGTTTTTAAAACTAAACACAGCCTACGTCCATCTGAAAGAATTTAGCTTTCTAATAGTGAAAGAATTATAAGAATCGGCCGTGAAGTTTCCGAGATTCGAGACATATAAACAAACAAATAAACTCACATTGCCTATTTATAATGTTAGTATAGATGAGAACTCATTTAGGCAGATTAAACTTCGGCTCTCAAGACATCGTTAGGAGCCGCTCAAATCTCTCAACCCAACTCAGATTAAGCCCGATTTCGGAGAACGTATTTCAAAACAAGAGAGACGTCAACTTTTGTATAATACGAAGATAATTGTTCTTTATTGGAATAATTGCTAGATCCATGAATAAATTAAATTACTCCTTGAGTAAATGGAGCTGTAACGGGTTGTGTAGTGGTACTGAAACGCTGTCATAGCCTCTTAATGCATCTCCTGCACATGAAAGACACTCTTAAAATGCATTATACGTAATGACATTACATTCCATTCAACATTGAAACTGCAATTAGAATTAATTAACAATTTATGACACAGCGACTCGTAAAACGGGCGAGTACAGTCAACAGAAGACATTACCGTCCTGTACAACTTGGGTAGCGTATGATTTATTCATCAAAAGCTTGGTGCCGCTGGTACAAGCAATTCAACTCCTAATTTATTTAGTTTTTCAGAATGACTGAGGGCAAAAATTCTACAGGAAACTTAAAACGCAAACGTTTTCTACACAAATGAGATGTGCATAATTTTGCCAAACGGTGTCCCTGCTCAAAGAAAACAGATACTCATTCCTATAGGTTGTTCACGGTAAAGTAATCGATGACGAGCCAGAAGAGGAACGAGTGGCGAGAGAAGCGGCCAGCGGGAGTATAATCTGCGACTGCGAGCGTAGGTGCAGTGAAGGGTGCTACTGGCCAGCTGGGCTATTAGACTAGGTGCTTGAGTGTAAGACATTACACATTATGGCAATAGACAGACTGAACATGTGTTAATGGTCAATGTGAGTTAATTCGCTATAGCCAAACAGACATTGAGAAGGAGTTTAATTAGGATTAAGATAGACATTGAATAATGCGCTCATTAAGAAATAAGAAGAGTAATAGGGGAGCTACATGGATATATTAGTGCTGTAATTAATAGCTGTGTGAATAAATTAAAATTAAAATCTAGTTCTTCTATTTTTATTAAGACCTCCATCCCTCACGAACTCGGATACACCCCTCTGGCGTCTTGTAACAGTTGATAAAGGCTTTCACGATAAAATGAGCACTTTAGAAATGAACCTTAGAAACATTTCACTGCTCCTATCTGCATTTATTTTAACGGGCGCGCTGAGTGTCATGCGCCAATTAAAGTTAGTAATGAAAGAGGGAAAGCAGTGCCATATAATAGCTTCAAATGGCAATTGTTAAGTTGTGATAAACTTAAATTATTTCTTTAGCTTTATGTTTTTTAGGCATCGGAGTGTTAAAATGAGCAGATTTGTGCAAGTACTTACTTTGTAATCAGTTCACAGTTTCACGTGGCCAGCTCAAGAATAAGGTGATGAGGCCCATGGCAATGTTAATTCCACATAAAGCGGAAGAATACACAACGTGCATTCAACTAGGTCTTAAACAAGGCTTTCAAAAGTGCTCATTTTACCGTGAACAGCCTATAGTGACCGTCGCAGGCCAATTTCATTAAGGCACTCGTTCCATCTGGAAAGGTCTTGGTTTCAATTACGTGGCGCAGCTTTCACCAGCGAGAATGACAGTGACATTCTGAAGTCGTACTTGGTAGTCAGCCGACGAAGGTCGCTGCACGGCAGCCGAGGGTAGAGGGGAGGAGGCTACCCCGATTTATCCCAGCCACTTCCCCCGTCCAAGTGGTGGGCAAGGGCAGCGGTGTACATCGGGGGGGGGGGGGGAGGCAGACAAAAGTGCCGGCCGGTAACCCGATCACGCCGGCCCCAATGCCTTGCAGCGGAATCGCACACACTCACTCAGGCAAATTGCATTATGGCCGACCCCGCACGCCGCGGCCGGAATAAAATAAGGGAGGAGCTAGGGTGGAAGGGACAATGGAGCGACGCTCTCCAAGGGCGCCCCCCCCCCCCCCAAGACACAGACTCGCGCCACAGAGTAGCCTAGTTAAGGGGGCCGCCTACCTGACGCGACATGGTACAGGAGCTAGCGAGCGTTAAGGGCGACACTGGCAAGCGCATCAAGTGCCGCATCGCCACTATGCGCGAAGCACTAAACTAGCGCGCAAGGTTTTCGGCGAACCATTTTTTTCTATGGGACTTCAAGCGGTGACTATATTATTTTTCTGATGGAAAGTCTACTGCAAAGTTCAATGCAGGATTTTATCTGAGTTTCACGTAGATCCAGTCAGCACATTTTGACATACGGCAGTCTGAAAAGTCTGTTTTTAGCTATGTCGGAGGGCTTGGAAATAGTGGTTCTAACATGCGTAGTGTCTTGAAAGCGACATTCCGCCATTGCCTGAAGTTTGTTTTATTTTCGTAAATTAGTACATTGGGCGCACGCGGAATACATTTCGTAAAAAAAAAAACGGATTCCCCAACACACTGCAACACATTTCTAGCGCCTAGTAGGTGGCCCCCTTAAGTGTACTATGTAGTGAAACGGTTTCTGTGAAATCATTGTTTGCGCGTAAACATGTGTCTCGGTAAATAAATGTTTTGGAAATACGAATTTTTTCCAGCAAGGATAAAAATACTACTGTCCATGAGCTTTGATTTGTGTACTTTCATCGCGTGTAACAAAACCCACAGTTACAGAGCTACAGTAGTTTACACAGTAAAGCGATAGGACGGAAACACTGCACGCCTTGCGTGTAGGAGCGTAAAATCGCTAGGCGTGCGTGTTAGTGTAGTCCGTATCGCTTCCTGGCTTCTTGACTTTGGACGCGCAGCTACATAGTCCCCTTAAGGAGACCGCCTACTAGTAATTGTACTGCGTTATAGTGTGCAATGTGTTTAAAATTTGAAATTCCGTTTTTTTTTTTTGTTAAGGAAACCAGTAAATGTGCGTCCCAAATGCTTATCTTAGAAAAAAAATTCAAACTAGTAGTGCAATGTTAAAAAAAATAGTCCTCCATTTTACGAAAAAGTGTTGGTACAGAATTATCCAGAGGTTTCCATAGACTCTCTGTAAAATTACAGACGCATCCATTTTCAAAAACGGACATTACGTAAATTTCACGGAACCTCTCCGTTAAATTTCTAGTTAGTTTTCTGTACGTCCAATTTAAAATAATACGAAATAATGAAAAAACTCTTTAATTTTTGTTATGTGGGTACCGTGCATAAAAAAGATATTTAAAAAAGTTAAAATATTGAGCAAATTTTCACCTCGAGTTTAAAAGTTGCAAGTTCTCGATTCTAACCACTCACCATCAACTCTCACAAGATGTATGTGCGGCGCAACGCCGCAGAACCTGGCAGTATTGATTTCTGCGTTTATCTGAAGAATGCTTTCGGTTACTGATCTGTTCTCTCAGCGTAACTCGGGGTGCGTTGAACCTTCGATATGGCCACTGCCAAGACTATAAATATTGCGGCAGGCCTCCGGGAATGTCGCGGAAGTGATCAGCGGAAGGGAAATCTGCGACTGCGGGTATCAAGCAGCGAAGTGTGCGGCTGGCAAGTTGGACAATTGGACTAGATGAGTGAGTGAAAGTCTTTACAAATGATGGCAAAATATATACTGAACACGTGTTGATAATGAGTATGAGTTTATTGAGTGTAGCCAACAGAGACAATTAAGGACGTTAATTATAGTTGAAATAGACATAAGATATTTCGCTCACTGTTAAATAGAAAGAGTGAAAGCGGAGATAGATAATTTAATGCTGTAAATAATAGCTGTGTGCATTAAGTAG
Organism: Dryococelus australis; assembly: GCA_029891345.1. NCBI lineage: Eukaryota > Metazoa > Arthropoda > Insecta > Phasmatodea > Phasmatidae > Dryococelus > Dryococelus australis. The sequence continues at coordinate 43,118,539 of CM057003.1, forward strand.
AAATAAAATTTAGTTATTTATTTCTATTTTTATTAATACCTCCGTCCCTCAATAACTCTGATACGTCGCTCAGGCATTTGCGTGTAAATATTTATAGCTACTACCGCCACATAAGCAGCTTTTTTTCAGTTCCTATTAATGGTGGTGTATTTTAAGTGTTGCTAAATGTTTCTGACGCCTGATGCTATTTTTAATGTTTGAAAAAATTATGCCTTAGTGGAGTGGATAACGTTAACTGCCGCAGAAACGATAGTTCTCATGTTACAGTGGTGAAAAAAAAAAAAAAACTTCGTGTAGACTCGTCATTGTTCGTCCCCGAAACCCGAAACTACAGGATATACGGAGACTTCCCGTTTTTTTGCGATTGCGTATTTTAATCCGTTTTTCGTCATTACGGGTTGCGTTTCCGTATATTTACTGTAGACCCCTACACTTCCGTACAAATTTCTGTAAATACACGAAAATTTGTTTAACAGCGTGTTCAAGACATCGGGCCCATCGGAAACATTATTTCAATGCCCTCCAACATGTCTGAAAACGGCCTTTTCAGACTGCTGTTCCTCAAAAAATATCAACCGGATTCCTGCGAAACTACGATAGAGAGAGTGCGCTGGGCCTTGCTATGTCAGCGTCGCATCCTATGGAACGACAGTTCCAGCGGCACCGCGGGAACACTGCACCTCAGTTCACAACTTTAAAGGCTGTTCGCGATAAAGTGAGCACTTATGAAATCAACCTTAGAAAAAGTCACTGCCACACGAACTGCATACGAACGCAACGGGCGCACTGAGTGGCATTCTCCCAGTAGAGTTGGTAACGATGGGGGAAAGTAGTTTCATCTCTTAATGTCGAATAAGAAGTGTTAGGCGACAATTTCCAATAACTTAAATAATTTCATTCACTTTATTTTTTTTTTTTTGCAGCGAGGTGTAAAAATGAGCATATTTGTGAAATATTTACTTTGCTAATAATATCAAAGTTTCTCAACCGACGCATGAATAAAGTGATGAGGCATACAAGTAGATCTTGAGTAGGTCTTCCAAAAGTGCTTATTTTACCGTAAATAGCCTACAGCAATAGAGGTTACACTGCAGTACAAGCAAGGCAAGCGAACTACGAACTCATAATTACGTCACGATTTTATTTCTACCCAAAATGATGTGTAAAATCAATATTGAGACATAAACACGAGTTTCGTAGTTTTGGAATTGTATTTTTTATTGTAGCATAGACAATCTAAGAAAACCAAGAACCCAAATTGTCGAGGGCTCGCCTATCTCGCCCTTGAACAGCGTTTCAGCGTGTTTGAAGTACACGTTTCCACAAGAAGCTATCGATACATAAAAAAAGAATACTCAAAGGCCTGCATTGAATCCTACACAGAGTTTCCACCTATAAAAAGACAGGCTCCACATTGAGGTCTGTGCACATCCACTGGCACTTAAGACAAATTAGAAGTAAGTCACGTATCCATTACTGCAAGAACACCGATTCTGTTCGTGCCTGTGTTAGAACTCACCATCGTCTTATTGGTCCATACCACACCGGACAATTCCTTGTACTTTACAGTATATCATTCAATATTGGCCGGTCATCAACCAATAGAGAGATATTGACCCACCTAAATGTCCTTTACCGTATAAAAGAAATTACAATCAATCATGTCCTTTTGAGTGGCTATTAAAAAAAATTATATCGTTAGTAATATCATAGTTAGAGACCCGAGAAATTCGCGAGTTCAGTGACTTGCAGGCTAGACTTCACGCACAATTTGTTGCATGTTTGTTATTGGCTCATTTATCTTCAGGAGGTGTCAAACAAGACGCCGACCAATTACGAACGTAACATGAACGTACATGTGTGTGAATTCCAATTTTTCTGTAAATGAACCCGCGAAACACTCGGGTCCCTAATCATAGTTACTGCGCTGCCGTGTTCTTGTGAGGTCCTGTTGAACACTAGCCGAACAAAGACTGCACCGTCCATGCGAGTTTCGTTCTGAACGACACAGAAATTTCCAAATTAGCTTCGCTCGAGCTACACTCGAGCATAGTCTAATCTGCAAAGTGTTAAGTCCTAGATGTACACGCAGCATGACGAGAAAACTACGCTTAGTGACAATGGCGCTCTTGATGATTAGGTTCAAAAGTAATCTGTGTGCAGAGGAGGAGTTCCTAAATGTAGAACAAATATTTTCATGAACAGTTAATAATTCCAAGTTAAGTAGATTACAGATTATAAAGTTCCGGCCTAACACCATCAAGTTAATTACGACGAAGTAGAGGCACGAACACAATCACGTAATAATAGAAAGAGATAATAGAGGAGAGGCCGCCACAGTTTAGATGTTTTAACATTTTAATGTGTTTATTCGGGACATTTTAAAATATGTAATGCAGTCGTAAATCCTGCTCATTGGTTGTTTTAAACATATACATTTTATAGAGGAAAATAAGGCCTTTCAGTACTGTGATGAATAATGCCAGATGTTAGCCAATATATTTCTATCAGAGGCCAAGGGGAAAAGAAACCCGAACTTACTTCAATACCTACTCCGGTCATTCATCTTGCGCTGTAGTTGTTTTCAGCTCCTGTGCCTGGAAGGAACTACTTTAAAAAGAGGATATTTATCACGGGATATTTTATATCCCGGTCTGCCATTTCCATGCCATTTGAGCTACAGGGTTCGGATATGGCGCAGAGCCAATGCCGCTCGATCCTCCTTAGCGCATTATCGCTTTTTGCCAAAAGGGCGTAGCTGCACTTTTATTAATATTTATGTGCTGAGCTCAGTGAAATCCACGGCGACCAAATATTTTCAGTTTTCCAAACGGGAGCCACCGGGAGGTAAGTTCACTTTACTTTTACTATCTACCAAGTGAGGTAGCACATTCGGAGGGTACTGGGTTCAAATCCCGGTCCACCCCCGTCGGAGAGACGCTAGGCCTCATTCACCTACTTACCTTTTCTTATCTACGAAAATTATACGTAGGCCTAATTTAAATATACCCTCAACACTTATAATACATTTATTGGGAACCAAATACCGTACCGGATAAAAAGCTCATGTAGACTGTATTATGAACTTACCTACTTGCCATTTAAGAACTGGCGGGCCGCTCGATTCCCACCAAGGTGAACAGGGTTTAATACCCGGCCGGATCATCGGATTTTCGCATGTGGGAATTGTGCCGAACGTTGCCGTTGGTCGGCGGGTTTTCTCGGGGATCTCCTGTTTCCCCACGCTGCTCCATACTCACCTCAATCATCCTCATCGGCTCTCAATTCCTCGATGTTAAGAGATAGTTGGAGCTACGAGTCCAAGGTCAAGAAGCGGGGGAGGAATACGGGCGACACTAACACGCGCGCCTAGTGCCTCATCGCTCCTAGGCGCAAGGCGTGCAGTGTTTCCGTCGTGACGCTGTACTGTGCAATTCAGATCTGCAACATAGGGGTTTTATTACACGCGATGAAAGCACTCAAATTAAACTACGTCCGTATCTTTGCACTTATCTCTTGCCGTTTAAGGAAACTGCACAGGTAAGCTTTAAAAACGAGATTTGACCATCCTCACGAATTTTTTTTCTCCAAGAATATACTAAATATGACAAAAGTAAAATAATAGGGACATAATTGTTTTTTTTTTATATATATATTTTCTGGCAAATAGTCATACTTGCAGAACATTTATTTACCGATATACGCGTATTCGCGCAAACAACTATTTCACAAAAAAACGTGCAGGTCCATATTACTCTTAAGAGCCGTCCAAATCTCTTCACTTCACTTCATTTGCCACGTTTCGATGCACGCGAATCACACACGTCACCCCTCTGCATTACTAAAGTGCTTTTTACAATAGCGCGGCAGTGCGACAAAAATGACCAGCCAATCAGAAGCGAGGCAGCAGCAGGGGGATGGTGGCGCGACAGTGTGCGACAGAAACTGTTCCAACGCACCTGCGACGTCGCATGCGACAAGGAAGAAGACTACACTGCGTATATTTGCAAACGGAAAGTAGGCGTGCATGTGGTGAGGATTTGAATATAATCATATCACGTGATATTCAGAAAATAAAACACACACAGGAGCCCGACCACTTAAATACCAGTCATCCATACTAGAAATTGGAAACGTTTAGAGAAAGGTGCATACAACCGATGTCAATTATTTTCTTCCAGTTGTCAGTTTCTGTAAAGAAATTGAAGAGACGTTCTTTCTATTTCTTTCGTTTCGATCCATGTTTGTTATTTTAAAAAAAAAAACCTCTCTAAACTAACAAAACCATTAAAATAAATAAAAACAAAAAAAAGCTTGCCTAATTATACCGGGTTTGGTTCATTTGTTACATAACGTTCACAGGCCTTCGCGATGCGGATCAACTGACGAAACTGTAACCACGAATGCGATATTCAGGCCAGAAAAAATAATTTCAAAACACTGGTCAGGCTATATTTGAGTATTTCCTATTAGCCCACTGTATGCATGATATTCTAACTGTAAGTTATTTACTCCGCAGCATCAAGCGTCAATATTTATTTTTGTCTGTGCCTGTCATTGATTATTAATTCAAAAGGAAACCTTTTTTTTCTCTAGTATTACTGTTTTCGTTTAGCGTAAAACTCCGTAACCTAGTGAGTTTACGAGTTTACGATTTCCAAATTAAATGGGCCACATATAGTTTAAAAATATGCACTTAAATACAAAACACAGTAAGAAACACGGTTAAAATTCCACAAAGCTAATACCCTCCAAACATCGTTGCACGGAACTGAATCCTGGGTATTAAAGTAAGAAACAAGAAAAACATACCGACAGCAAGGGAAAGAAAAATTCTTAAGAATTAGAAAACAGAAAGAAAAAAACTCAGAAATGTTTATAATTAGGAAATAACTGAATGTCTACTGCCTACAATAAGAAGTAGACGGAAAGGAATGAGAATATAGAATGAACATCTACAAAGAATGAAACGGAATTCAACCAATCAGAGAGAAAAATTTCGGGTCACAAGCTATTAGAGACGTTGCAGGCCAAGTAAAAATTGGGAACCATGACAGGCAACGAACTGCCTAACAAGGGCATTGAAGAAAAAGTTTTTAAAAATACGATACACAAAACTGCCCATTACACAACAGCTCAGTCTGCTATAAACAGCTGCTCATTTTGCAATAAATTGTAAATGCCTAAATAAAACAGCACATAGCAGCCGGAGATAAGCCAGCCAGCAGTTCCAGATCGGGGACGGCACACTGTCACAGTCAAGCCAAACTTGGCATATAATGAGGATGGAGGCAAGGTACCATATATAGCCTGCCCTTGTTCGAGAGGTTGGTAGTATGCACGACAAGCACAACGCCACTGTCACAAAACGGGAATTAATTTTTTCCTTGACTATTTAACACTACTACTTAAGATTTATTAAAATGATTACCCGCAGTAAAAAAAAAATATTTTTACATGTACGTATATGGTCAGTAATTATAATTATTATGTTTAGCTCGGCTATGGCCGTTATCCAAGGGCTCCCATCAACCAAGTTTCCTGTGCCTTCGTCTTATTTGGACATTTTTTTTTCCCAACAGGTGTAACTCTGTGCTAAAAGTGATGAAAAATGAAAAGGAAAGTGAGAGAAATAGCAGTATTTTGACTAGTATGTGTAATATACATGTTTAGTAACTTCACACGTAAACATGAATAACTTTACTTGTTCTTTTTGTTTTATTAGGTACCATAAATAATTTTTAAGCTAATGTTTATCGTTGTTTGCTAAAGGTGTTTATTTTATCCTGGGATTGATTTGTTACTTATTTCCTCACTTTGCAATGGGCAAATTTGACTATGTACAGTAAGAAGGCAATAATTATTCTCGTCTCCCATGATGTCAGAATGGATTGCTGTTAAGTTTAAAGTAAAATAAATGAAATGCATCATGTGACATATATGCATGCGAATGTTACAAGAGGAACCGTCATATAATCGTTGTGAATAGATTCACTGCTTTGCCAAAGGGCATATGCCCCGACAGCTGCTGACAAACAAGCCTTTTAACGGGCCAGTAGCTGGTTATAAACAGCAATCAGCTGATGGAGAACAAGCAAATTTCCTTAACGTTTAGTCTTTGATACTAGGAAGGGGAGGGGTCAGATGTAAAAAAAAAAAAAGTGTAATCTGATTTTCTCCGAGCATAAGTGTGGCTAACTGATAAGCATACAATCTTGTGACCAAAAAATGTTTTTCCGGCACATTAAATACACACTGCGCCCAACGGACGAAAACATATTTCGTTTCGTGATTAGATGTATGAAGAGATTTACACGGAAAAGAGGAAGAATTTCTTTGGTGCGAGGGGAGTTCATGTGTTCTTCAGACCGTTTGCGTCATTATCGCAATATGTATCTACAACGAATTAATGTCATACCGTCCCTTCCCTTTCCTTCCAAAAACTTAAACTCAGTCATACAATGTCTTACTCTCTTCGCCAGAAAACCTCTGAGGAAATACAAGATTGTCGGCAACTTGGAGTACTCTGTTTATATCTTAAACTCAGTCATGCAATGTCTTACTCTCTTCATCAGGAAACCTCTGAGGAAATACAAGATTGTCGGCAACTTGGAGTACTCTGTTTATATCTTAAACTCAGTCATGCAATGTCTTACTTTCTTCATCAGGAAACCTTTGAGGAAATACAAGATTGTCGGCAACTTGGAGTACTCTGTTTATATCTTAAGGCTTATTTTGGTAACTTTACTCCGGTAGCACACACTGCTAACTATAAAACGGTTTCTCGGTTTATACACGTTTGAGTGCTGTCATTGGCTCGTGGCCAATAAGCAAATGAAACTGACAGCATGCCGGTAGGCTATTGAAATCTAGCATGTGCAGAAGTCTTTTCGCGAAATTCCGGGGTCCCTAATCATATAGTCTAAAATCGGCGCTGGCTACAGTTCTCATGCTCAGCATACACTTTCTATAATTTCCCGAACTAAATTTAAATTTAATCATTGAATTTGGTGATTGCGCGGGTGCTCATTATTGACGTTTCACTGCAACATGTTTGATGCAGAATCCGCAAAAAAAAGATGCTTGTAAAGTTAAGTACTTTATCGCAAGGAAAATATTCGAGGAAAAATTTGGAGCACTTCAAAATTAACACTTGATGAATTGTTAAAATTGAATATTTTGATTCGTATTCTTTTACACGATCTGCGAACCACGGTCGTTTAAACATGTTTTGTGGTGCATCTTGGCAACGTGACGAATAAGTTTCAAGTTCTTCAAAGCGTACAGCATGCGCGGAATTGCAGATGTTGCGACGAATAACCATGCCGGTTCCCACGTACGAGGATCCGGGAGCGGACCCAGCCGGGAATCGAGCCCGGTTCACCTGGGGGAGCCGAGCAGTCTAACCACTGCACCACCGTGGCTCCTCTTACAGAGGAAGTGTTGCAACTAAAAAACCAGAGAATCTTATCTTATTCATTTGTTCATCGAAGTATGTTACACGGTACTGCCAACGTTAGAAGTAATGTATGATCCCACCAAACATATATGCCTTTTCTTAATTTTTTCTATGTTGGCTTCCAGAAATTTGTGTACTTCAATTAGCGTGTTCAGCGTTAATTTACGTACCGTAGTAGAGGTCCGACGCGCGCATTTGGAGACGCCGACAGACGCTCCGGAGCGGAGAGAATTTGTGTGCGACGCATCACGTCGAGGATGTCTACTCAGCGTTCCCGTCGAAGGCGTTCATATGACATTCAGCGCCGAGAGAAGGGCAGCGGAGATCCCTCCCCCCCCTCACCAGTCAAGTAACGCGACAAGGCAGCGCGTGGTCGAATAGAGTCGTCATTTGAAGTGAGGCACCTACCCCTTGTAAAGGCTGTTCACGATAAAGTGAGCACTTCTGAAATCAACCTTAGAAAAAAGTCACTGCCCATGCCTGCATATACTTCAACGGGCGCACTGAGTGACATGCGCCCGGTAAAGTTGGTAACGATAGACGGAATGTAGTTCCATATCTTAACGTCGAATATAAAGTGTTAGGTAACCATTTGTGATAATTTAAAGTATTTATTTCGCTGTTTTTTTAATGCATTAGTACGTAAAAATTAGCAAATGTATAGACTGTTTACTTTTCTAATAATCTCACAGTTTCACTTAACCGACGCATAATTAAATTGATGAAGCCCATGGCAATGTCAATTTTACATAAGGCGGAATAATACACAACGCATTTTTAAAGCTTGCCTATACAGTTTCCTTAAGCGGCAAGAGCAAAGTACAAAGATACGGGCGTAGCTTTAATCTGTGGGCTTTCATTGCGTGTAATAACACCCCAATGTAACAAATAAAATTTACAGAGTACAGCGTCACGGCGAAGACACTGCACGCCTAGCGCGTAGGAGCGATGAGGCGCTAGAAGTGCGTGTAAGTATCGCCCGTATCGCTTCCTCGCTTCTTCACCTTGGAATGTGGGGTTCCCACGCGGGTTCATCCCACTCTTAAGATCTATTTGCATTCACATGTGATAAACACTTTAATTGAAATGGAGGTAGTAATTAAATATTGAGCAATAAGAATAAATAATAAGAGTGAATAGGACGCTCAGACTGGTAGATGCCAGATGTTTGACTGTTTGTAACATTGAGAATAAAAATAATTATTGAATTTAGCTGTGATATTTTTATTAAGACCTCCAACCCTCACGAACTCGGGTACGACCCTCATGCATTCTTGTAACAATATTAGTTTTAAAGTCGAAAACCCTTTCACGCTCTATCAGCCAGCGGACGAAGATAAGCAAACACAAAGAATCCCAACCATCCGGCCAATGCAAGAATCGTCTGCTAACACTTATTAAGAGATAAAATGAGCTGGTTACAGCGGAAAGAGGAGGGATACTTACTGTGATGTATAAATACTGGGGGGATTTAATAGCCAAGCAGAGAGACGTTATTATATGAACACAGCTTTAAGTAATTGTATACGTATGTGTGTATATTCATTTCCATATCAATGTTGATCCTTACTTCCACGCAGTTACATGAGAACGTTTCTACATGAAAAATTGAACTGGAAATATATTCTTGGGACACCATTTCTGTTGCAAAAATATTTATAGAAACACAGTAAAATGTTATCTTGTTGGTCAAGGGCAGCAGCGCTAAGATCACTTTACGTTATTTTCACAGACAAGCTAATATATTTGTTCAAGTATTGCTTAAAGTAGTAAGAGTAGCGATGCGAAATCGTTTACGGAAACTATCACGATAGTAGCTGAATTTCCGAACTTAATTATCACATTAACTAAACCTCATATTGTTCAATGTCATTTTTTTTTTTACGGGCGCATTATCAGCACGTCGGAGATTTTCCTCTGCTTTTACGAAAATAAGAAAAATTCTTCGAAATTTTTAGAAGTAATTGCAAATTATTTTCATTACTGTGCGGATTATTTTAATATTAAAATTAGAATACACAAAGACACGTTATTCTGAAATGTCAGTACGCGACTGATTCGTGTCGATGATTTAGAACTTTTGAAGTGATATAAACCTTATGGCATTACTGGTAATGACTTTGAGCATAAATCTATTTCATAATTTTAATTTAGCTGCTTCTTGTGAAAAGTGTATTTATAGTTATTTAAGAGTTAAAATTACTTTCGTAATACATATTGATGTTTCATAAAAAATGGTTCAGATTAGAAATATATTTTCAAGTAGCAAGGGGAAGGCGAGAATATTCCATCTGCGTTCGAACCGCAGTATTGGAATTAAGAGACCAACCTATAATATACTACAAATAACTAATTTTTTTTTAGCTATATACTGTTACAGGATGTTCACTACAAAGTGAACACTTTTGAAATGAACCTTTGAAAAACGTAAAGTTGGTAAACGGAAGGGAATGTACCGAAATGATTAATTTTACTTTCTGTCCTTTTTTAATTTTATAAGAGTAAGGATCAGCGAATGTGTAAGATACGCTATCGACTAAAAAGTAATTGGGCACCTGTGAAGATAGGTAATTCAGTACGTCCGTTGACTTGCGTGGCCGCCATACGCTGCAGGCGGGTGTAGAACCAGTTGACAAGGAGATCGCACGAGATACAGAGCTATCGGACTTCGATAAGTGCGTGATTGTGATTTCTGTAACTTGTCTGTAGAATTGCGACAATGCAACATGTGTTTCGAACAAAAGCTATTACCGAACGTTTCCTGCCCGATCTGACCTCTGTACAAACCGGCTTCAGCTGACCAGCAGGTTGATTAAAGCCGGGTCCACAGCAGCGCGCTGCTCGTGTTTTAGTACACATTTGTCAAGCGAGTTACGGCTATTTCCGGACCCTCTGGACCACAAGTGTCCTACATCAAATTGCTTGTCTCGAAGCCCTGTACACTGTTGTGTACAGTTGTAAACACTCATCGTTTATATCCCGTATAAGATGCATATAGATCTTAAGCTCAGTACTCATTTTACCATGAGCAGCCTATATCTACGGCACTCCAATTTGACGTGAATACCTATTTAAAATCAGATACGTAGGGTACCAGAACGGAAAGAGAGATGTAACATTGGTAGGGTGGTCCAACCCTACACTTTAAACTTCATGACTAAAATAGTATATTTGCGGTTTCTTCACTCTTTTTTATTCAAATCTTTGAAAATCACCCCAGGTATGAAGTATTTAGCTATTTCCTAAATATTCCATGTATCACAAGCGTTTAATACATTTGTTAACATAGAAGTGTCTTATTTGGAGTCAAGTTGAAGTTTTACTTATATTAGAACATTATATACAGTTAGAACAAATCTGTGTTGGTAGCACCTAGAAAGAAATAGTTCTCATGGAAAATATTATTATTATAATTGAGTGCGCACGAAATCGGTCCTTTGGTGTAACTTTCTAGAATTAGTTAAGCTTCGTTCGCACGAGGCGGAGGAATATCCTGGAAGTAGAATTTTCGCAGGGATTCAGAAAAGTGCGAAGTAACCGCGAATGAATTATAAAAGGATTAAAAAATTTTATGTGGTCTCATCCGATCTGTTATACGACGGGGATATGAGCATGGCCTTGAGTTGGCATCGCGCACGTGCGAAACGCGGGTGGGGGCCCGCGGCGACCGGTGCAAACTTTCAGCTTGGGCGAAGATTTCCGGCCTGTATATTTAGCGACTCCGATGTTCTAGCGCGCTGATTCTAGTGCCGAACAGACTATCTTGGCGAGAGCTGTCTGTTTATAGTATATTCGCTGTTTCTTCACACTTTTGTTTCTTAAACTGTGTTATGTATCGCAATCGTTTCATAATTCTGGTAATACATATAAATAACATGAAAGCACCTTATTTTTGGTGAACTTAAATTTTATTCCTATATTTGGTTCGTAAGTCCCAAAATTTTATTTATAAGTGATATGAATAAAAACAGTGACAAAATAGGTGTGTTGGTAATGCCTAGAAAGAAATTGTTACTATAGGCTGTTCACGGTAAAGTGAGCACTTTTTAAGGTCGTTTCAACAGGCATTAACCGCTAATAAACAGATTTTACTGCAGCTCCAGACGTTAACTTTTATTAGTGGTGAAATATGTACACTGTGTTCATTAGTCTGGTAGCAATGTTTATGTCAAAAAGTGACGGAAAGATAAAAATTCAGAAAGGCCTTAAAAAGAGCTCACTTTGCCGTGACTCGCCTATAAGCAAACTGTTACTACAGTAAGAGCGCGCGAGTGCGGTGTATTGTCCCTTTGGTGTAATTTTGTGGACTCGGTCAAGCTTTAGTATGCATGAGGCGGAGGAACATCTTGGAAGCAGAACTTAAGCAAGGCTTCAGAAAAGTTGGATATAACCGTGAATGGACTATATAAGACATAAGAGACATGTATCCATTTCGCTATACTTTTATTCCAATTCTCACATCCCGAAAGAAATTATTACCTTCTAATGTAGACATATTCACGTAGATCCCAGGGCTGTATCCTCAACACAACCACCCTTCCCACCAGTTATTTTTTTATTTTTTTTTATCTGTTTTAATTATTATTGAAAATGCAATTGGCATCGTTCACAAGAATTCAAAAGTAACTATATTTTAGGTATGGAGAACTCTTTATTTAAGTTTATCGATTTTTTCCCCGCCGCAACGATGTTTATACAAAAGTTGCGGTGGAGCGAATTTGTCTTGCGATACGATGCAGTAGCGTTGGTAAGGTAGGTTGTAAATGTAGTCGGCGCCAACTTCTGATGACGAAGATAAACGGCAATATTTCACGGCCATGTAGCGCCAACACCTCGTATTCAGATAGAAGCGCTTCGTCTTTCGTGTGGCGTCCTGCGAAGTACTTATTTCGGACCCTGGGAGTTCTTTTTTTGGGTTACGTGGCTACGTTGGTAACATGGTAACGAATTAAAACATGTCGAAAACATCGGTTGAACGTATGTCGCGATCGTGATTGTGACGATGACGGTCACAGAAGTTTTGATGGAAGATGTGCGAGACGTAAGGTTTTTATCATCATAATTTTTTTGTAAAGGCTTTTCACGATAAAGTGAGCACTTTTGAAATCAAGTCACTGCCCCTGCATGCCTATATTTTAACGGGCGCACTGAGCGACATGCGTCCAGTAAAGTTGGTAACGATGAATGGAAAGTAGTTCTATATCTTAACATAGAATAAAAAGTGTTAGGTAACCACCTGTGTTAACGTAAATTATTTCTTTCGCTTTCTGTCTTATTTTTTAATGCATCGAGATACGAAGATGAGCATATTTGTAAAACATTTAGTTTTCTAATAATTTCACAGTTTCACTTGGCCGACGCTTGAATAAAGTGATGAGGCCCGTGGCAATGTTAATTTTTCATAAGGCGGAAGAATACACAACGTGTATACAAGTAGATCTTAAGCAGGGCTTTCTTCAAAAGTGCTCATTTTACCGAGAACAGCATATAGTAGACAATGACAGGGGACGAAGGTTATCCAGTAGAGTCCTCGATATGTGTGAAATTGTTGTGAGCGGAGTCTTCGGAATTTATTCCGGTTTTTCTCTAAAAGAGGCGATCGCTTACATCGATGATTTGATTGGATGGGAAGAGTAGTTACATAAAACCGAGGCCACACCCATCTTGTTGAATAATTTTTATTTTAACCTATATGAAAGCATTTAAACAAATCGGTTAAAATAATTTTTCAAATTGAAAGTAAAATAAATTGTCATAAATTAAAAACCGAAATTTAATAATAAATTTGAAAATAACATTTTTACCGCATAATATTAAACATTTTAAAATTGCATTTAAAGAAAAATTAATTCATTAAAGTCATTGAGTACCTACTAAAATCAAATTTAAAAATTAATTTATACAAGCGTTATTAAAACTGTTAAAACGTATCACGAAATTTAAAAAAAAGTATATAAAACGTAATAAAAGTGTTAAAACATATTATTAAATTAAAAAATAATTAATTAAACTGTAAAATTCGTAATAAATTTAAAACTGAAAAATAACTAGATAAATTTAAAACTAAAAATAAACAAGTATTCTTATCGTTGATTAATTCATTTTATCTTAAATTAACTAAACTATTTTTATATAGTTAAAAAAATTATTTAACAAGAAATTTGTGGCCTCCCCTTTTATGACTACTACGATGAATCCACCAAAGACCATTGTCCCCCTTGTTTGTGACATTGTTGATAAATTTGGACATGATTGAGGCACCATCGACTTTATTAGTGACTAAAAGGGGCAAGAGGAATTAAGTGATCGCCATTGGTCAGGCAAAAATCGTATTTTACTGAATGATGGGCGATTCTGAGCTTGATGAAGATCTGACCGTAATCACGATGATCAGGTCTGATGCTTGCTAGACAATGGGTTGGAAGCTGGAAGTGGAGAGCATGGTGTGCTGGTCAAGAATTCTGGGCGTGAACAGATAGCTGTGACCTGGATTAATCTGTTTTGTGACCAGACGATGAGGGTTTCGTGTCACAAGCCTGGGAATTATATACAAGCAATGCACCGTGCTGATAGACCACATAATTTTGATCTTAAAGGGTATTTTCTATAGTTACATATCTTGTCGGCAAAATTATAAAAACGGAAAGATTCATAAGAACGCTGACGAAGTTAACCTTACAGCAGAAGTACTACTAGAATAAATCTTGGCAAGATATATGTTGCCATGTATTCATAAGAACAATTCTTGCTGACGAAGTTAACCTTACAGCAGAAGTACTACTAGAATCAATCTTGGCAAGATATATGTTGCCATGTATTCATAAGAACAATTCTTGCTGACGAAGTTAACCTTACAGCAGAAGTACTACTAGAATCAATCTTGGCAAGATATATGTTACCATGTATTTTCCTCTCGCCTTACGCTTGGTACTCTAAGTGTTACTTTGACAATAGTGCTTGAAAAAAACTTACGGAGGAAGGAAAGTTAAGCTTCGGAGTCTACTATGTTGATGCAATGCCTTAGAAACAGCTGGGCTACATTTTCTACTTTAAAAGAAGGCAAACAAATGCTATTGGCGTCACATGCATTCTAAATTTTATTCCAATCTGCCCGATAGTTGTAAAGTAATTAGGCACCACACACACACACACACACACCACACACACACACACACACACACACACACACGTTATATATATATATATATATATATATATATATATATATATATATAATATATATATATATTTAAATCTATCTTTCCAAGGAAAATAGGGTAAAAAGATGGAGGAATATACATGCGGTTCATTTTCGCCCGTTTAAAGCTTCTGTTTTTCTTTTTTCTTTGCTAACAGAAAAGGAAGAGAAAATCTCTGATTGGCGATTCGCAATTGTGACATGCTATGGCAATATACAAGCCTTGAAGCTTACCTCAATTCCTATTTCAAGAGCAATTTCGCTATCACTAGTTTGTCACCTTCCAGAAGCTCTGAAAGCTTTAAGGAATCAACCACGATTCCTGGATTAATACCAGATTATAATTAATCTTGATAAGAGTAAAATTTTCCATATTTCAAAGTTAAAAATGTCCTACAAACAGTTTTAACATACTCGCTCAACTCCAGGAATGGGTGTAAAAGAAACGGATTTAATGCTATAGCACAACCCAACTAAAAACCTAACTTACTAACGTAAGCTGAATTAGACTTACAATTTAAGTTAAATGTATCCATTGCCTATTCTGTATACTCAATCGTCAACCACATAAAAAAGCTATAACAACATTTATAGCCACGTTAACCTCTGTCGGCGTGACTTGAAAACAGGGCCCCCAAAAATGACCGCAAATTATTGGGTAGTATGAAATAAATTGACTTGCATAGTGGATAAACGTCAGAACACAACTCAGAAATAACTCACCGGCAACATCTGGTATGTTTCCAACATGAGAAATATTCGGAATCGGAAAACGTCCAAATCGAACCCGGATCGCAGGGGTGAGTGGCCCGTGTGGCATCAGCCAGATACCATATGAACTAACATAAGGAGCGATAGGGACTGCAATATATTTCCTCCCTTTACGAGGACATTATACTTAAGAAATTCTTTGGCTCCCCAACGGGAACACTGTGATGTCGTACCTGTTGTCGTCGAAGGAAGCATGCTATTTTTCGTCTGTATTGCCGTCGTCTCGCCATTGTGTCCTTTTGTGATGTCTTCGTTGCTCGTTCAGTTTTTGTAATATTCTTCATATTCCACACTTGTTTGTCTGTTTGGCCACCAATTCTGGTTGCGTAGGGAGGTTTTCTGGTGTCATCAGACTACATTCCTGCTCGGAATTATGTGTTACATTTTCGTTGTGTTGTCTCGTTCTATTATTTGTTCTCTGACTTAACTCCTTGTTGGAATTATATGTATGTAAACATATTTGTCCACAAAAGCTAACTCAGGCTCTTTCATTCATATTTATTTAATTCACATGTTATGATATACGTTATTATTAATATAAGTTATTTTATTACACCTAGTATGTTTTCTGAATCTCCATCAAAGTGTTTGCAATGGTGTATGTCAATAATTGATAAAACAGTCAATACTAAGATGTGTTTTAATACACTAGTTCTTTAAAGAGGCTTCGGACCCTTTTTTCCTCTATTACCATCTCCACGTTGGTTCTCTGGGAAATTTCTCTTCCGGTATGAAGCACAAGATGGAGGAAACCAACAAGATTCTCGCCGGTGTATCGGATGCAAACTACAACTTCCACGCTCTTCTTTGTGAGCCACGCCTGTTCTCAAACCCCGGAGGCTGCTATTAATGTTTTACTACCGAGCGCAGCCCAAAGGCAAGGTCTCGCGCGTTCCAGCTCGTGGTTTTTGTCCACCTCGAGGCGTGGATAAAAATTTGGCAGCTGCCGCACTGCTCCGACCTTTGTTAACTGGCCTCGCTTCAAGACAACAGCCAGTCGCGGAGGCGCAAGCTCTGCAAAGGAGCCGGTCTTAATCAGGAAGTGTTTTCTGAGAATGAGGTGCAAGGTCGATCTTCTCACTGGATGTTCGAGAGGTGTCATAAAAGTACGTCTGTGGGCATAAGTTCAAGACGTAATCCTGAAACCCGCCAAATGCTTTGTCTTCTGATGACCAAAAGCGTACCACATTAATATTAGCAACTATTTACATGTTTTCTTCATTAATAAGCAATAACATAGTGGCGTCGCAGCATTAAATCCAACATGATTTCTTGGTTTATCTTCTTCCTTTGCGGCAGCATAAAATCGTGCAAAGCGACTCTGAACAGCAAGAGCATACAAGTCGGAATGATCACCACCGCTGATACGCCCAGTCACCACATGGAACGCGATAACCACAATATATATATATTTTCTTACTTAATTTTATTCAATTAACAGTCATATTATTTCCGATTACGTCCTCGCAAATGCCTGTCACGAAACAGTGGCTCCCTTGTGATTCAAAGCGAACAAAAATTGAAAGTACACATCAGTCTGATTCAGGGTTAACATTTTGTACGGAAAGGAAAAGCGAAGCCTGCTGCCTTTAATGTCGGCTCCTGCCCAAACTACACTCTAAATCTGAATCAGTTATTTTTTACTTTTATATAGCTGGTGCGGTTTTCTCATTGTCATCCCGTTTCCTTGGCCCTATATTGGTGCTACCCCGGTCCAGTCGCCAAATTCAGTTTATCACTGTGCACTCTAAATCGGAATCAGTTATTTTTTACTGATCGTCAGTTGGAACTGCTCCATCCGGAATCTGTAGAAAAATAAAACTACTAATCTCTTCAGTTAAATGAAATCCACTAGTACAAACAGTAGAAAATAAGTTATTTATAGTCGAT
This sequence comes from Dryococelus australis, assembly GCA_029891345.1. Classification (NCBI taxonomy): domain Eukaryota; kingdom Metazoa; phylum Arthropoda; class Insecta; order Phasmatodea; family Phasmatidae; genus Dryococelus; species Dryococelus australis. Next base: position 43,135,857 of record CM057003.1, read on the forward strand.
TATGGCTGATCATGAAAGCTTCAGCATGCTTTGTTTTATGGGCGGAGGTTTGAGCCCAACCACCTCCAAAAACGTTTTTGTTTAGACAATATTTGTGTTCTGCGATAAAATAAATCGTACCTAACTTACAACACATAGGAATGCTCTGCGCTTATTTATCAATAACAACTATCAATAAGTAGTTTTCTACTGCTTGAATTAGTAGATAACTGATGAATTAGTGATATTTTTTCTACAGATTCCGGATGGAGCAGTTTCAACTAACAATCAGTAAAAAATAACTGATTCCGATTTAGAGTGCACGGTGATAAACTGAATTTGGCGACTGGACCGGGGTAGCACCAATATAGGGCCAAGGAAACGGGATGACAATGAGAAAACCGCACCAGCTATATAAAAATCTCCGCATGTAGAATTTCCTGCCCGCCGGAACATGAGATCGAAGAATGAACTTCAGCAGTGCCAGGTATACCAACCAATGAGCCAAATGTGCTTCGCCGAAAAAAATAACACAGTAGATTTACCATTTTTACTTTTAAGTTAACCCATGCTGGCGGGAACATAGCTAAAAAAATACTCTAGGAAATATACAATAACCGTAATTGAAAGGACATACGTATACGCCCAGCGACATAGTCATGTATAGCCCCACAGATTCATTGCCATCATCATTTTCATGTTAGTTGGGATCAGGTAAGGTTTATTCCACTCAGGTTGGGAACCAAATTAGATGTCTTATGGGACAGTTTGACATAGAAAAAATATACGAAGCAAAGTGTGCTGCTGTTCCAAAAAGGTCGCCTTCAAACTGGCGGCAAATGCATAAATTATGTTTATTTGTGTGCAAAAGTTTGTGTTTGCCTTGAATTGTGATATGTACTTGCCCCAGCCAAAGTCTTAAGTACAATCCATTCAGGTTTACTTCGCAGTTTTCTGAAGCCCTGCTCAAGTTCTACTTCCAGGATATGCCACCGCCTCGTGCAAACTAAGCTTAACTAATCACACCAAAGGACAGCGCACCACATTCCTGCGCACTCAGTTGTAATAATATTTATTACTAGGCGCTACCAACACACGCGTTTTCTCACTGTTTTTATTCATATTCATTATATATTAAGTATTATGATTTCTAAATAAATTACAGGTAAAACTTTAATTCCATGGAAATTGAAATAATGTTATTCTAACATAGGCATAGAAGGCTTGCGATACATGGCATATTTAGGAAATAACACCACGTCATATATGGGGTGATTTTTCAAATGTTTCATTCAAAAAGTGCGAAGAAACCACGAATAGAATATATTAACTTTATTTCGTGACCACTAATCGAGCCCTCCAATGGTTTCACAAGATAAAACTGCAATAATACGATTGAGTGTTCATGGGCAAGATTATTTATGGGAGAACGTTATGAATTCAAGTGCGAAAGAAACACAGCTATCATCAAAAATAATTTTGTACTTGAAAAGCCCAGAAAATTATATATTTTTTAACTGTTTCGCTATTTTTTTTTTCGATTGGGTTGTCATATATTAATACATTGAATATGTAAGCAAATGTTTTGCTAGCTTCGATTTACGACAATATAAATATATTAAAGGCTGGTCACGATACAGTGAGCACTTTTGAAATCTACCTTAGAAAAAAGTCACTGCCCATGCCTGCATATACTTCAAACGCGCACTGAGTGACATGCACCTGTTAAAATTCGTAACGATAGATGGAAAAGTACTTCCATATCTTAACGTCAAATAAAGTGTTAGGTAACCATTTGTGATCATTTAAATTAATTACTTAACTTTCTGTTTTTTAATGCATCAGTGTGTAAAAATTTGCAGATTTTTTAAATGTTTACTTTTTAATAATTTCACAGTTTCATTAGACCGATGTATGAATAAAAGGATGAAGCCCATGGCAATGTTAATTTTACATAATGCGGAGGAATACACAACTTGCATAAAAGTATATCTTAAGCAGAGCTTTCAAAAGTGCTCATTTTACAGTGAACAACCTATAACCGACGTGGGTTCTAACACAATACAAATGGAAAAAGTTTACGCAATTGTATTTATTTTATGAAAATGGCAATTATCCCAATTACTTAACAGGGACAGATCCTTTACGTATATAACACTGCGCCCTGGCGGCGAAAAATGTTGTCAAAGTAAGAACATTGAGCTTCCCAGCATGAGTAGAATAAACATTAGATCGTGTTCTTGAGGAGATCGGATGAAAATTTTTCAATGGTCACTAGTGGTACCGAGAGATGTGAGCTAACTGGTTACGCGATAAAAAATTCAGCATGAAAGTGTATCTGAAGCTCGTGTCATCACGAGCCAACGAGTGGTAACTAGAGCCACGAGTATTTCGCGGGTTGAGTTGGCAGCAAGCTAGGCTGGGCAGCCCTCTATGCACTCGAGAATTTATCGTTTGCTTATTGGTTGCTCTGATCAAGTCAGACCTCTCGACGATACTGTAAACACTCAGTCACACTATTACTCCCTGCTTATTATTGGCTCTCAGTTAAATGGGGCGTGGCTGAAGAACTGTCGTCCAATCACAACTGTAGGAGAGAAGGACAGGTGTTTAGAGTCTACCTCGCCTCCGAATGTATTCGCGAAATACTCGTGGCTCTAGTTATGACTCGCTTTTGCCGTCTGCGATTTTGGTCGACGCCACGAAAATGTATATACGAAGATCTAATGCAGCGTTCTTACGGGGTCGTAAATAAGAAAGACGGGCCGAGTCCCGCGAGATACGATCTAAAATATTCCTTATGACTGTGACTTGCATTATTCCGTTTCCTCGCTGCTTCTGGTGTACCCCGTACGTCCTTCCCTCCCCGGGTATACCTCCCCGCATCTCTTTATACACCCCACCCGAAGCCTGCAGAAGGGACCTGCTTGAATCTCGCCCGAGTGTGGGGAGGGATTTCGGAAGCGATACAGATGAAAGCAAACTTCTCATATTGTTCTCTTAAACCTCTTTCTTTCCCTTCGATGGAGAGCCGCGATTCCCGTTTTCCTACTCCCAACTTCTGGGCAGCAGTGATGAAAGCCTTCGTCTGGGAATCATTTCCTGTTACGGGACGAGATAGGGAAAATGTTCTTGTCAGTCGCGAGAGAGGATCAACACGCACAAAAAAAAAAAAAAGTGCTTCTTCTTGTGATGGTAGGTTTCGAAATTGCCTCTGCGCTCGACGTTTTCAACAACGGAAGCTTACCACTGAATTTCCTTTCGTGCGACCTAAACGAAAGTACCTACGTCTAAAGGCTGTTCACGATAAAGTGAGCACTTTTGAAATCAACCTTAGAAAAAATCACTGCCCTTGCCTACTTATATCTTAACGGGCGTACTGAGTGACATACGCCCAGTAAAGTTGGTAACGATGGATGGCAAATAGTTCCATATCTTAACCCCGGATTAAAAGTGTTAAGTAACCATTTGTGATAACTTATATTATTTCTTTAGCTTTGTGTTTTTTTTATGCAGTGAAGCGTAAAAAAAGGAGCAGATTTGTAAAATATTTACTTTTCTAATAATTCCGCTGTTTCACTTGACCGACGTACGAGTAAAGTAATGAGGTCCATGGCAGTGTTAATTTTACATAAGGCGGAAGAATACACAACTAGCAGGGCTTTGCAGTTTTGCTAATTTTACCGTGAACAGCCTATAACTATTAAGACTCGGCTTTACCTATTATGCAGAAAGTGTTCATTTTCATTTCATAATTGCGGTTTCAGGGGTATTAATGGAAATGTCTGATCATAGCCAAATTTACAATTTACTAGTTGTTTAATACTTTTTTCTGTGTGTTATTTCCTGTTTGCAAACGGGCAGGAACTTATTGATAAAATATTAATACGTTCCTGATATGTTACAACCAGCAGATAACACACAAATAGCATTATGAATAAAAATTTAAATGACTCGAAAAATGTAAACTTTTTTATAATCGTACACTGTCAGTAATTAATATGAATCCGAAATTACGACGTGAAATAGTTGTTTGCACGTAAACGTGTTATCTCGGTAAATAAAAGTTCTGGAAATATGTCTTCTGTGAGAGAACCATTATAGAAGGCCCTATTTCTTTACTTTTGTCATATTAAGTGTACTGTTGGAGCAAAAAATCGTGAAAATGGTCAAATATCGCATTTTTAAAACTTGCCTATGCAGTTTCCTTAAGCGGCAAAAGAAAAGTAAGAAAATAAAAACACGGACTTAGTTTAATCTGTGGGCTTTCATCGCGTGTAATAAAAGTCTTATGTTACACATCTAATTTGCACAGTACAGCATTACGCCGGAAACACTGCACGCCTTGCGCGTAGGAGCGATGAGGCGCTAGACGTGCGTGTAACTTTCGCCCGTATCGCTCCCTCGCTTCTTGACCTTGTACGCGCAGCTACATAGTCCCGTCAAGGTAGTGGCATCGCTATTAATTACGTGGCTTTGTCGTTACACTCCCTCCCAAGGAAGGGTCAATAATACTTGTATCAGGCACCGTACCACACGCAATTTATTCTGTAGCAAAGAAAGGTCACTACTGGCTCTTCTTGAAGACGACTTAAAGCGAGGAAGGATTGTAAGACGACTTAAAGCGAGGAAGGATTGTAGTATGTAATCCGTAGAACAAACCTAAAGCATTTTTCGATATAGGAGCACGGTTATGAAAAATGCATCCGGCGCATGAGAGAGAGAGAGAGAGAGAGAGAGAGAGAGAGAGAGAGAGAGAGAGAGAGAGAGAGAACGCTAAATGAGCGTGGAGAGCTGAGAGATTTGGGCAGCTCTTAACATCGAGGTCTGGCGAGCCGATGAGGGTGAAGTGGTGAGAATGTAGGAGCGCCAGAATGCAAAGGCGGGGGAAATGGGAGATCCCCGAGAAAACCCGCCTACCAGCGACATCGTCAGGCACGATTCCCACGTGCAAAAATCTGGGAGCGGCCCGCCGGAGATCGAACCCTGTTCGCCTAGGTGAGCGCTAAATTATTTAATTGAAGTTTACGTATTTCATTGAGCGGTTAGTATCTCATTTGCATGGGAGAAAAGATGTCGATTAGATTTCTATCAACTACCCTTATTGAGGAGAGGGGAGAATGGAGACATTTTCAGTGTGATTTTTTATCACCATCCCAAAATAACAGTTGCCTGGAAAGACTAAACATGCTATTTTATACATCGCATACAAGTGGAAACCATCTGTACTGTTCTACCAATATTAAAAACTACAATTTAAGAATTCGCCACTAAAGCAGAATATTGTATACATAAATTAATCTATGAATTAAATAATTCAAAAATCATAATTCCTCCGGGTTATTTGCTTCGGGGTGTTGTCTGCAACGGTCGTTCTTAATCAAAACTCAAACGATGATTTTTCTGTTGGTAGAAAGTAAGAAAATTCGTTCGCTTGGAAATATAGAAGCCTACGCAAATAATTATTTTAGAATGCTTGCAAGCAAATAGAAATAAAGAAAATAAATAAAAAAATTCTAACTCTTCTGATGCTGCTTGCGTCGAAGATATTTCCGTAGCTAGATGGAAAAATAACATCTTAAGATTTTTCATCTTCTCATCCCCCGCCACTCACCTCTCAATCCACAATTTATTTTATTTTTTAGCGGCACCTTCATTCATTACATTAATATTGTCGGTGCCGAACTCATAAAGATTACATGGTTGCTGACAGGGACAGCAAAAAAAAAACGTCCTTGAAAAGACTTGATTTGATTTCGAAAAAGCAAAGTAATTTTTTTTTTTTTTCTGCACCTTTCGAACTTCTGCATTACGATTATTTCCTTTCATTAGAATTCGACATCATCTTATCGGAAATAAAATATTTGCTACCGAGGACTGTCAATGTGATTAAACACAAACAAGAATACAAAAATGAAAATCCGATAGAGAAAGCAACATTTAATTTCATAATTTACTTACAATATAACAAATCTATGAAGCTCCGTCTTTGCATTGTATTATCATTCACCGTTTTACAGTCCTCAATACAAAGGTGAACACACTACTCATTATATTATTCCATTAATAAATTTAAAAACTGCGGCGATCTGAGAAAAAAAAAAACTTGCTAGATGAAGTTCACTTAAACTGTTTATGAAACAGCAGGGATTTCATGCCTTGAAATTATGGAAAGCAACAATACTTTAAAATTATGCAGGTAAAAAGGTTTTCGGGGTAATAGCAGCTGCACAGTGGAAATCACAACCTCGATACGAAGATACAGTAAGTCGAACGATTAGAACGACGCAACGTTAGAAATGCACAACTACGGCGAAAAGGAATTACGTGATTCAACGTTGTCTTTGTAATTAAGGCCAATGATGTTGAATACACCCATGTCATTATGTGTATAAGATGTATTTTCGAAAAGATCGGTTACGTCTTTAGGTTTTTGCAATTGCCCTGTTTCTTAAAACACAAGAATTCAAATCACCAAATAAAATTAATACCAGTTTCTGGTAACATCGAATTTCGGTGACTTATGCAGGGTGAAAGGTATGAAACTATGTGAGATCCTTTTAACATGTTAGGCATAGGCTCATTGTCAATAAAGTGCCGTAAACAAGCATATTAAATGTCATTGGCCATGCCACATAGATATAACACAAATAATAACTCAGAAAGAATCTTGCACTCGCGGACTCGCCATCCAACGATTTATTTGCATTATCATAGACAGGTCGCCAGAATAAAAAGACAAAAATACTTCTATACCTCCTACATGATAGATTTATGTACAATTCCATTCTTGTACCAGACCATCCCGCTACTCCTACAGTATGCAGCATGTCTTATGAATTAATGTATGACAGTGCTGCAGCAGAGCTTGTTCACTACGTCTGTTTTCCTTATCAGTGTAAGCTAGCCGATGGAAATAGCAACATCTGCATTCATGGCTGATTAAACCCGCACCAGCTTCGAAGACCACAGTCTTGCCTAATACCTAATAATTCTATCGCATATTTAAGGAAGACATTATTTAACCATTAACTAGTTAATTATCGATGAATATACAATAATTTTTATGAAAACTGCAACACCAAGGATACATTATATCTGTCCTTGAGAATTCATGCGGTTTGTATGCGAGTCTACAAAGCATCCCAGACATGTTCGACGGGCGACATGTCAGGCGAACGTGCAGGCCAGGTAAGCAGTGGTACCCGTCGTTCATTCAAGAAGGCGTGCACTTTCCTCGCCACATGTGGTAGGCATTGTCCTGCTGAAAAATGGTGCGTGGAGTCGCCTGAAGGAGGGGCGGTATCTCGGACTATAAAGTCTCCCTGATGTAGCGGTTGCTGATCGTATTTCGTATCCAATGGCGCCCCAAACCATCACAGTTGGCGTTTGTCCGCTATGCCGCTCCACAATGCAGGCTGCCAGACTGCGGTCATCACGTATGCCGCCATCACTGTAGGACAGGTTGAAGCGGGACTCGTCCGAAAACACTACATTTTGCTGCTCAGCTCGCCAGAGACTGCGTTCACGTGCCCGTCGCAGTCTGATTGTGGTTTCTGGACCATGGAAGCCGACTCAGTGGTGTAGCCCGCAGCAAACGGCGTCAAACCTTCGACGCAGAGAGATCCACGCACATTGCTGCAAAACAGTGGACGAGGCCCGATAGACGACGCTTGTAACGTATACGGCCCGAATACAAATTTTGGTTGAATTTGGTCACATCGTTTAATATATGTGGCACACTTGACTCAATTATTTATAACGCCGCCATTTTGAACATCACTTAAAAATCTATATTTAAATCATGAAAGTTTACATGTTCTTCTGTGGTTTTTGCGGTGTACACAATTTGGTACAGATTAGATGAAATGTTCCAGTGTAACATTTGGGGGAATGGATTGATTGATCCTCGAGAATGGCATAAAACCTCCATAATTTTCATATGGCGATTTTCATAAACGGAGGACAGAATTATAATGTATTAGCACATTCGATGATTATATACGGCCAATATACAAAGTTAAGTTAAAATAGATGACTTAGTTTCGTAAATACAACACACAAAACCAAAGTGGTTTTACAGCCACGATTCTCAAAATATGTGTGTCATACTAAAAAAATACAGCTATTAAGATGGCCTACCACAGTACATGATCGCTAAATTTTGTAATAGTGGGGTGATTGTTTCCTGAGATGTGAGATAGAAACTTTACTTTTTGTTGGTGGGGCTATCATACAATACGGAAGAGAAATAAGGCTCTGCATAGAAATATTTTATGGTTTTAATAGGCACTGCCAGCATACAAAGTTAAGTTGGAATTTGTTTCGTTGATAAAATATACTGAGCTAAAAAATTTATAGGGCCACCATTTTGAAAATAAGTGTCTGACATATTTAAACCGTAAAAGTTTACAACATCTGCTTCAGTACTATTTGTTTGCCAAATTTGGTACGAATCTGTTTTTTTTTTTATTTTTAGATATTACATAAAAACTTGATTTATTCACTTGCCACTATCTTACAAAATTAAGGATAATATGTGCTCTGTGCAGAAACAGATGATGGTTGAAAGATCTATTGCCAGTAATCAAAGTTAATTTAGAATTGGTTACATGGTTTCTGCGATATAGCATTTAAAACTAAAAATAGCTATATGGACGCCTTTTTGAAAATAAGTGTTGACGTGCTTAAAACATACTACTTAACATCATCTGCCTCAGTACTTCTTGTTTGCCAAATTTGGTAGGAATTGGTCCATTGTTTCCTGAGATATGATACAAAAACTTTGTTTGTTCGTATGGTGCTATCTTGCCAAATGGCGGACAAAAGATGCTTCGTGTAGATACCGTTGTTATTTGTAATATCTACTGTCAGCATATTATAATGATAAGTTGGGAATGATGGCATAGTTTAAAAGATATAGCATTTAAGGCTAAAATAACAAAATGTCTGCCATTTTTAAAATAAGTGTCTGATGTACTTAAAGCATGCAATTTTACATCATTAGCCTCAGTGCTGATTGTTTGCATGGATACAGTGGATAGTTTTAATATCTGGTTCCAGCATACTAAGTTATGTTGGAATTGATTACATATTTTCGATGATATAGCATTCTAAACACGAAAATGGCTGTGTGGTCGCCAATTTTAAAATAAGTGTCGACGTGTTTAAAACATAGCCTATTAGTTAATATCATTAGTACGAGTATTACTTGTTTGCCAAATTTGGTAGGAATCGGTTACTTTTTACCGAAATATGACAATAACTTTATTTACTCTTATGGCGCTCTTTTCCAAAATGGCCGACAAAAGTGGTTGTGTTTGTATACATGTTGCTTGTAACAGATACATCCAGTATACAAAATTTGATCGTAATTGTTTGCATGGTATTGTAGATATACCGAATAAACCTTTAAAAATGTGTGTGGTCGCTATTTTGAAAATAAGTACCCAATCAACTTCAATCACTTACGATTACTTGGCATATCATATTATTACTTACTTGCGAAATTGGGTGAGAATTGGTTTAATAGTTTTCGAGATATAGACTAATAACAAAATATTTATTACTTCATTTGGCGCTGTTTCCCAAAATGGCAGACCAGCAACTAAATCGATTTCAAAATTTAATGCCTACGTGATGTTCTGCCAGCATACAAGATTTGGTTTAAATCGGTTGAATGTTTTCCGATGTATGACATATCACCTCAAATTTTAAAATGGCCGCTATTTTGAAAGCAAGTTCCCGAAGCTTTCGAAAACTACAAAAGTATGGTGTCCATACTAAGTATTATATGTGTACCAAGTTCGGTGAAATTCCGTTGACGCGTTCAAAAATTGAAAGGAGAGAGAGACCGGAAAGTGATCCCATAAGCCTTTCTTTCCTTCGGGATGTAGGCTAATAATTACTACTCCAGAAATTTACCTATGATAAGTACTTAAATTGATGTGCCAAAATATCCTATATAATAAGTAGACGATCTCTGTCTGTCTGTCTGTCTGCCTTTCTTTCCGTCTTTAATGCCTCTAAGTACCTTGAAACTCAACAGAAGTTCTTGAAATTTTGCAGAGCGAATCCTCAGGGTAAAATACAGGTCAACTTCTGATTTCAGCAAGATCAGATTACGCAATCATTACCTTTACCCTAAAAACTCATTTTCTAATTACTTTTTCACTATGAAAAGTTTTGTATTAATGCATAGAGAATATTGCATAGAGATATGAAGGTAATGAAATATCATTTTTGTTTACTTTAAATGTCTCACTTCAATGTTGAGTTAATTAAGTGGGGGCTCAGTGGATAGAGCGATTCCAAGTGGGGCCTTAGTGGCTTAGTGGATATAACTATGTTAAGTGGGGCCGCAATGGCTCAGTGGATATAACTATATCAAGTGGGGCTGCAGTGGCCAAGTGGATATATATATACACACACACATCACATCACGCCTTAGTGGCTCAGTGGATAGAACTATATCAAGTGGGGCCGCAGTGGCCAAATGGATATATATATAACACACACACACACACACACACATCACATCGTGCCTTAGTGGCTCAGTGGATAGAACTATATCAAGTGGGGCCGCAGTGGCTAAGTGGATATATATATATATATATATATATATATATATATATATATATATATATATATTATATATATATATATATATATATATATACACACACACACACACACACACACATCACATCGCGCCTTAGTGGCTCAGTGGATAGAACTATATCAAGTGGGGCCGCAGTAGACAAGTGGACAGAGAAATATTAAATGAGACCACAGAAGCTTCAATGTTTAGTTAATTTCACATAATTTCATTATTACCTACATATATCTAAACAATATTTTTTTCAGTCTTTGTATGATAACCAAATTTTATAATATGGTAAATGTTCTAGTCCCGTGACAATACAAAAAAAAAAAAAGGTCACGGGCTGGGTCCCCTATTAACTTAATATGTAGACGAAAGGTTACGCCGTTTTCTGGAATACGTTAGGCACAATTAATTTAAACCTCATGTTTTTTTTTATAAATTAACTTCATGGACTTGGTATACGTGTGCACTGAACCGTAAAGGCTGTTCACGACAAAGTGATCACTTTTTAAATCAACCTTAGAAAAAAGTCACTGCTCCTTCCTGCATGTATTTTAACAGGCGCACCGAGGGACATGCGCCCAGTTAAGTTGGTAACGATGGCTGGAGAGTAGTTCCATATCTTGGCGTCGAATAAAAATTTTTGTGTAACCATTTGTGATAATCGCTTCCTGATTTTTTTTTAATGCATCGAAGTCTAAAAATTATAAATTCTTAAATTATTTACTTTTCTTATAAATTCACAGTTTCAATTGACCGACGCATGAATAAAGTTATGGGTCCCTTGGCAGTGTCAATTTTATATAAGGTGGAAGAATACACAACGTGCGTACATGTAGATTTCAAGCAGGGCTTTCAAAAATGCTCATTTTACCGTGAACAGCCTTTAGATACAAAAAATTTGTTGGTATGGACATGAAAACATTTACGAAGAAAGTGTTCGAAGAATGAAACGATAAACTGTAAGAGGAGTAGGGTATATGAGCCTGAAATATGGCTAGAATCGGTGCAGTAAATGGCGACAAACAATTTTAAAGTAAAAAAAAAGGCGATGCAGCGTACGGACATGCAAAAATAGACACCTTTAAATACAACAATCCCAATACTTATTCCAATTTTGTGGGGAAACTCAGAAACGTGAGTACTCACCAACTGCCGGCGGCTGAGAAGCTTCACGGATGTACTACTGGACCTGCGAGCAAAAGAAAACATCACTTGAGAAATGTCACGACCCAAGATAAGTCCACATGAACAACAACCTAAGACGCTCTACAAGTAATGGTGGATTGGTTTTATTCTCTCTGTGACTTCAGCATATTGTAATTTATATTATGGCACGCGAATATGTAAAATCCATGTAGGAGAAGAAATCTTGGAAAAATAAGATTCAGGCCCACATGTTAAAGAGTTTATCGGATATATAATAAACATATGAATTTTTGCTAGCCAATTTCGTTGAGGCTGTTCACGATAAAGTAAGCACTTTAGGAATCAACTTCAGAAAAAAGTCACTGCTCCTACCTGCATATATTTTAACGGGCGCCCTTAGCGACATGCGCCCAGTAAAGTTGGTAAGTTAGAGGGAAAGTAGTTCCATAATCTTAACGTCGAATAAAAATGGTTAGGTAACCATTTGTGATACCTTAAATTATTACTTCCGCTTTCTATATTTTCCTAAGCATCGAAGTGTAGAAATGAGCAGATTTGTAAAATATTTACTTTTCTAATAATTGCACAGTTTCACTTGACCGACGCGTTAAGCCCATGACAATGTTAATTTTACATAAGGCGTAAGAATACACAACGTGCATACAAGTATATACTATGCAGGGCTTTCAAAAGTGCTCATTTTACCGTGAACGGCTTATAGTTATCAGATATTGATGTAAATTCCGAGTAAAAACCTCCCTCTTATGTTAGCGCTCGAAGTAGGGTCACTAAAGGCTATTCACGATCAAATGAGCACTTTCAAAAGCCCTTCTCAAGATCTACTTGCATGCACTTCGTGTATTCTTCCACCATATGTACAATTAACGTCGCAATAGGCTTGATCACTTTAGTCGTGCTTCGGTCAAGTGATACTGTGAAACTATTAGAAAAGTAAATATTTTTTTCCAATTTGGTAATTCTCAAACTTGCATGCATAAAAAACAGAAGTCGAAAGAAATTAATTCACTATTAAAAAATGTTTACCTTATACTTTCAATTCAACTCTAAGCCGTGGAACTACTTCCTCGCAGTCGTTGCCAACTTTACTGGGGTCAAGCTGGTCAGTCTGCCCGTTAAAACGTACGCAGGTCGGAGCAGTGACATTTCTCAAAGGTTGATTTCAAAAGCGCTCACTTTATCGTCAACAACCTTTAGGAATGTGAATAGACAATGACATGAAGTGCGAGAGGAGTTGCAGTGGATAAAGAACAGGATAACCTCGAGAAAATCCCCACACCACAATGGTATCCACCACTCTTTTCACGCGAGAATTCACGTTTCAGAGGATGTTCTCCTCACGGGGGCTTGGGGTCGAACTGAGGTCCTCTATTTTGCTACTTAATAAAGGAGGGAGAGAGGGCGCTGACTGTCTTCCACTGAAATGACTATACAATAAAGACCATATTTAAATGAAAATATAGGTTGTTCACTGTTAATTATGCACCTTTGAAACAGACGTTTAAAAAACCGCTGCCCTAGCGGAACACGTTTTAATACGAGCACTGGTTGAAATCTTGGTAATATTATAACTGCGAAAGTTTGTATGTTTATTTGTTACTCAATAATGTCATAACGGCTCGACAGATTAGGATGAAGTTTGGTACAGGGGTGCAGATTATATTCTGGATTAGTACATTGGGTATTTTTCATGATGGAAAAACGAACAGTTTCTTAGGGAATATATAAAATATGCCACCAACCATTTGAGTAGGCGCTGGTTGGTGGTCTGTTTTTTATATATTTTGCACGAAGGCGGAGCCGAGCGTAACAGCTAGTACTTCATAATGTTGGAAACAAATAAAAATAAAAGCAGTTACCTTTATTAACGTCTTATGGCGATCATAATATTAAAATTAATTTCACCAAGTTTGCATGTAAATTTGATGTGCATAAAAATTAAAGTTGAGAAAATTTTAACAAATTTATGTTTTTAACAATTTCATTACGTCACATCACTGACGTATTGTTAATGTTATTATGTCGACTGTTTTCTTGTGTCCTCCCTTCTTTTCCCGAATTTTTCGGGTCTAGTGTTTATATAGAAAGTATTTCTTGATATTTTGGAGCACGTGACATTAGGTGGCATTTTAAAACTCCCAAATAATACACTAACTTGCGTAATGAATGAACTATAATCATATCTGTTCTGAAATAAGTGATGCAATGACTAATATTCCACGTAAAATTCTGGCCTGGCAATTGCGCCTATGTAGAAATTAAATGTGCTGTATTAATTAAAAATCTGAAAGTAATAAAAAGAAAAGTTGGGATGTGTGTATTTAATTATAACAGTAGCATCCTGTCACAATCTCTGTAACTTTAATGTACGCACGAGCAGCTACAGTAATTTGTTTACGGAATGTGCAGTAGTGAGATTATCAAGTACAAGTCAGTATACTCATATGTTAGCCATCTAAACGAATAAGGCCAAGAAAATTCTTGGCAAGACAGACGGAACGCTCTTCAAGTGTTACTGACACTTAAACAAGTCCCATGGAATTTTTTTAGAGTTTATTAAATTTTATTTGAACAACTTGATTAACAGCTCGATAAACTTTAAACAACTTGCAAAACAAAATTTAAGCTAACCGAACCAAGGAACATCGGATTAAAGGTGAGAATGCGATTATATGAAACACACTGTCGTTGATTAGGTAATTTCGCACTGTTAGTATGTGATAAAACTGCGTTCATATCGGCAAAGAGAAAAGTAAACTATTTTCCCACGGAAAACATTAGGACAAAATTTTCTGTTGTCAGACGCCGCGAAAACTAAATGACCAGGCGGATTTTCACGAAACTCGCATCGACAATTTACTGAATGACTGACAAACTGCTTTTATTACCAGGAATAAACATTTACAATATGAAGTACAGACAAATTAATCGTTTCATGAAAAATAAGACAAATTACAACATTTCAACCTTCACTCCGTTGTTCGTGGCTGCGAGGCTAAAAACAATAAGTGTAATATTTAATTGCGAAGAAAATTACAAAGCAGGATCGATTCTATAGAACAATTGCGTTTTATTACAAGTATGTTTGTTGTTCGTAGGCCTATTAGATATGCGGTGTTAATTTCCTCGCTGTGCTAGTCAATTTTTACCATGTTAGCTGTTGGTTTGAACATAGCGTGTCTGATGTACGAAGGGGTCAATAATTGGTGTTATCTACGAGCGCGCAGTAATGCTACATGGTATGGAAATACCAGCTGTTCACGCACTGGAACTCTGTACGGCGACATATCCTGTAGGCCTATACAGGAGAAAATATGACCTTTCTTGATCATTCTGCGACTATCTCTTAGATACAATAAATAAAATTAATTATTTTCTCGTGGCCTTGGAAGAATGCAACACCAAGCCACCAGACCACAAACATGTCCAATTAAAAAAAAATCTATGCATTAATATGCACACTTTCATATTGTCAACTATAATACATATCAACTGTTGGTTTTTATTTACTGGGTAAATGCAGTGGACTGCTGTGTAGCTGATGTAAACATTACGTAAAGCTGTATGTGACGGATTGTTCTGCAGCTGGCTGAAAAGAAGCCACACGAGGCTTTCAAAAACGCGCGAATAGTCGTGAATAGTTAGGGACCTGACAAATTCGCGTTATTTTCTGGCATCAAGCTAAAATTCATAGTACCATATATACTCGAGCCGGCTTCATTTCTCTATTGGTTGCTGCATAAATGTTAAGTCACGTTCTTTCTGAGTGAACTGCACCTGATTGGGGCACACAATTGTGAAGTGTTCGTTTATTGGTGCAGAGTTATCCAGGGCGTGTCAAATAAAGGATGGTCTAATGACACACGTATTGGAAAGGAAAAGTGTTTGAAGTTTAACATGTCCTCAAATACTAAAGCGAATTTCTCAGGTCTCTATGAATAACCAATAGAGTCGGTAACTGCGGTGAGAATCTCGAGGCTGAGCCTCGGTTCCTGTTGTGTCGCAGCCTCCCCCGCAAAGACGGCGACGACGTATCGATGTATCGAGGTGCAGGGCGACGACTGATCGACCGCGGCAGGAGCGATCCGTCAGGATGAAAAGCTTGATGGTGTCGATTGGACCTACGGGTAAAGGCTCGAGGGGAGAAGGGTTGTTCGGCAGGACGCAATCAGCTGTGATTTGCCCCGACTAGACGTGGTGGAGTATCGGTTTTTTTTTTTTGCGGTGGAGAGGATGTGGCGGCGTGAAGGGGGGAGGGGGAGGAGTGGGGATGTGGAAGCGAGGCGGCCTGTAAATTTAGCACGGCTCGTCCTTCCTGCAAAATCGGCCCAGCCCACGCGCGAGCTTCATGAGAAGAAGTTAGCTCCGTAACTCTCCTCCTGGAAAAGAAGAAAATAATTCCTCGCTTGTAGAACGCAAGCTTCGCGTGGACATACACACACTACGGATCGTCAGATATTCGAGAAGTAAAAACAGAACGCATGTTGTAGACAGTGTCCTTTTGACACGCCATAAGTCGACCCTTATATTTATTACTATATAAATGCGAAAGTGTGTTTGTTTGTCCTTTCACTTCAAAACGGAGGAACGGATCGACGTGATATTTTGCACAGATATAGTTGGAGAGTCGGAGAGTGACATAGGCTATTTTTTATTCTAGGAAAATATCTCATTCCTTCACGAAAATTTCTATTGTAAACAGATAATGGATTAAGCTTTTCTTAGGATTGACTACTGTATAAAAAAAGGCATTGTTAAAACCTTTTTTCATTTCTCCTTTCTTTTTTCTCTATGGGCTGTGAACATTTCCTTCAAAAAAGCCGTAGTGGCCTAGTGGCTAGAGTTATTCCAAGTGGAGCCGCAGTGACCCAGTGGATAGATATGTATCAAGTGGGGCCGCAGTGGCACAGTGGATAGATATATATCAAGTGGGGCCGCAGTGACTCAGTGGATAGAACTATATTAAGTGGGGCCTTAGTGGCTCAGTGGATATAGCGATTCCAAGTGGGGCTGCAGTGGCTCAGTGGATAGAACTTATTGTCACAAAAAAATTCATTATTTATCCCTATAAAAACGCGCGCGAAGCTTTGATTAAAAGCTAGTAAAGGCCATAAACGCGCATAACAGACACACATTAAATTAACTAAACTTAGAAACTATAGTCAATTCACGGTTACTCACACTTTTCTGAAGCCCCGAAAAAGTTCTAATTCCAGGATATTCCTCCGCCTCGTGCTAACTAAGCTTAACTAAGTCTGTAACATTACAGCAGAGGGACAACGCACCGGACTCGTGCGCACTCTGCTGTAATATTATTTTGCATGAGAACTATTTATTACTAGGCGCTACCACCATAGATGTTTCTCACCGTTTTTATTCGCGTTTATTATAAAATAAATATTATAATGTATGAATTAAAAATAGATAAAACTATTTAACGAAAAATAAGATATGTCTGTGATTACAGAGGTATAAAACACTTGATACATGGCATATTTAGGAAATAACTAAATTCGTTATACATGGGCTGATTTTTCAGTGGTGGGGGGGGGGACCATAACATGTGTACGGAATAGAGGCAAAATATTGTACAAAAGTTTAAAAAAAAAACTTTTAGTGATAATTTGTTTATCGGAAAGTAATTTTTTATCTTTATTATTATTTGTTAGGTAATGCAGTTTTATTTTAACCAAGCATTCAGTGTGTCGTAACAGAGAAGAACAGTTCGCGGGAGAATTTTGAAAAAATAGGAATTGTGAACATCTGGCAACCAAACATACACTGACGATGCTTGTGAAAAGTTCATCTCAATGTTAGTTCTACGACCTACGTACAGGTTACTCGACCATACATTTTTTTTTTTCATTTGGTTACGTAGCCTTCGGGACACTATACCATGAACCACTTAATATTTCAAATCATCCCTAATTATAAGAATAAATTACTGATACAAAAATTAAAATATTTAAAAAAAACTTGAAAAACTTAGTGTAAGGTTAGCAGCATGTGATAAATACCAATTGAAACTAATCACCCAATTAGATATTAAGCAATCAAGCGCAGGTGTGCCGTTATCGCTCGCTGCTGATACAGTGGGAAATGTAAAACAATATAAATCATAGCGAGAGAGTTGGAGAGGGCAAGCACAGCATGATTTAACTGTTCAATATTTGCTAGGAATTTTTCTTTCAGTTCTCCATCATGGTGGTTTTGCCTTTTTAGGAAATTTCAATGCGATACTCCTTTTATTCCTTTGCAGTTTATTACGTCTATGAGTTATTAAAGGCTTCGCTTCTAAAACGTTTAGTTGCAGCAGCCAGTAGTTTACGATTGAGATAAGGATGATGAAAGGCTTAATTGTGTGAAGACGCAATATTTTATTATGCAAACTAAAGAAATGATCAAATAAGAAACTACTGAAGTGTAAATTACAGTTGCAGACGCCACAATTTCGCGTTATAGCATGAAATCTCTGAGTAAAATTTCGCGGGATCGATTGCAGTGCTAGAATTCACAGTCATCAATATTTTAAGACTTTTGCTGTTTCTTCATTGCTGCTACTTCTGTAATAAGTCGGTTTGACTCTTAATTTAGGGGGGGAGGAGGGGGGCCACGAGATTCGTTCATTTCTGTAGTTACGGACACTTTTACAAGGTCATCCTAGGCGTGTCGAATAATCTGACGTTCAATTAAAAAACGTACGAAAAGTGCAAACATATTACATTCAACCTGTGTCCAATTAAATTCGTTGAATTTTATTTTCCCTACTAAATGAGAACACTTAAACTTCTGCACTCCCAAGTTGTAATTGGGTTCAATTCTTTGCTGGGTACAATTTCGCACTTTACTCAGCCCTAGGATTAAACCACTTAGTGCTAAGTGTTGACGGCTCGCTCGGAGACTACCAGGATGTCAAATTACAACTCATGAATTTTTCAGCGTCTGGTTTGTGGTTAAACTACAACGCGGAATGGTGTCCCTGTTAACAGAGACAAACTTTGCATTGTAAAATAACAGGAGGCTAGTCGTATGATCCTATTACATATTTTACAGGACGTAATATTATCGCCGGCTGAATCATTTGTGAGAATCCATCTTCCCTTCTTACAAGTTTGTATAGGCTGTTCACGGTAAAATGAGCACTTGTGAAAGCCGTGCTTAAGATCTACTTGTATACATGTAGAGTATTCCTCTGCCTTACGTAAAATTAACATTGCCGCGGGCCTCAGCACTTTATTCATGCGTCGGTCAAATGAAAATATCAGATTATTAAGAAAGTAAATACTTTAAAAATCTGCTAATTTGTGCACTTCGACGCGTTAAAAAACAGAAAAAGAAATAAATAACTTTTAGTTATTACAAATGGTTACCTAACACTTTTTATTCGACGTTAAAATATAGAACTACTTTCCATCCATCATTACCAACTTTACTGGACGAATGTCACTCAGTGCACTCGTTAAAATATATGCATGCAGGGGCAGTGACTTTTTTCTAACGTTCATTCCCAAAGTGTTCACTTTATCGTGAACAGTCTTTACATAATCATTTCATTGTATTGATAAGTGGGCCCAATACTCATTACTTGCTGGGCGTCCTCCGAATGACGTGAAATGAACCTTATCAGAACCAAAACGCAGCATGAACGTCAAGTGTTTAAAGCACAACCTATCGCTAAATGAATTCCCTAATTTTACTGATGCGTTGTTTGAGCAAATGAAGTAAAAAACACGAGATTGAAGAGAGTATTTGTAATACGATCTAATGAGATAGTAATTTACAAAGAAACATATCTATACCAATTTTACTAGTTGTAACAAAGTACATAGACGTGGTGCAAAATTATATAATTATATGGGCACTGTTATATTTAAAATTTTATCATCTTTCCTTGATCATCAGAACAGATGTACTTATTTGCAGCTACGTAACGTAGGAAGTAACCAGTTATGAAGCTAAAATATGCAAACAAGTAAAATATTACGTCGGTCATTACAGACGGTGTTGCACACACCCAAGAGTATTTGGAGGTGATTTCCTACCATGTACTCTCAGGCACCGTACATCTGCTAATGTTTCAACGGCCTATGCGTTTGTGAATACTAACAGTACCATGGTTACAAAACTGTTTACACCTATGCCGCTTTTTGACCTCGGAAAAATCGCCACGCTCCTTTATCTCTATTTTGACATACATTACTTTGTTCGCTGAATAAATCCAGATTTAACTTTTGACTCCTGAGAAGTCCTCTGCATTCTTCTTTAGATCCTTTACTCATCACCTTCTCAATTTGATAACCATTGAAGTAACGAAATAGTTTTAAAAATTTTGAAAATACTATGTTGATATGTAGAATGTATGTACATGTGAACTGCTCGTTTGAGGCATAGACTAAAGGCGAGGTGGAATGATCTCGCTGGCTGCGCACAACCAATCTTCGTGTCCCAATACTGAGCTGTTTTTCTGCCAACACGTCTAGCGAAAACGGCATAGTTTGGATTATAGGTTAGAAAACTGATTTGTAAACAAGTTAAGATTAAGATAAATTAAGATATAAAGAAACTTGTCCATCACTGTTGACCATGTGATTTTGACAGTTGCGTATGATTAGGGTAGGTCAATATTGGGTACATGAGCAGAAGACGAATGAGCGGTCTACCTAATCGTTTCGTCTATGGTTGGAAGTCCATCCAGCATACGTCCGTATAGACCGTTCCCGATAAAGTGAGCACTTTTGAAGCCATAGTTACTTTTTCCTTTCAACCAATTTATGTCCTTCCCCCACTTGTTAATGTAAACCCTGCCATGTGAGTAATCAACACAGTGTATACATTCACCATACCCAAAACCAAAAGTCCGAGGCCACCAAAAAAAATGTATTTATTGGTTATTATGTCTGATGAAACAGCTTCAAAAAGTGCTCACTTTACAGAGACGGCAAAGAAACTGGTCAAATTTGAGAGCACGACTTAGCACTGTGCATTGATCTGGCTCCGGGAATCACTTGAGAGCTATTACTGGCTCTGCTGGAACATTCAACATGTAAGATTACTGAGAAGTGGAGCGCAAGACAGACACAGGCCATCGCGTCCTCTTCACACGACACGCCACCAACTGTGACGTCATTCCGAGGATCGCCCATCACTGGGGGCCATCTGCGAAGGCAGTGGAGTGTCCAGCTGGTAAACCTTTATGGAGGGAGTGTACGAAAGCAGCTGTGTCCCCAAACTCGGTTTTATTTAGTTTCTGTTGTGCGTCAACGTCCCGCAGCTATCCATAATGTATAAAAAACAGAGGCACCCTAATTGAAACAAAACAGCTGGGTACTGCTGGAAAAGTATTTAGTTTATATCACAGTCAAAACAAAGTAGAATTCGTGGCCCAAGAGAAGGAAATCTATTCTCAGAAAATATATTTTTCGACTGAAAAATATTTGTAATACAAGTAAAAATTTTGCTAATTTTCGGATTACACGGACAGAAAATACATATAAACGTACACTTACTCATAGGTGTAAATATCGTGTTGTCTGAAACTTTTAACAGCATTTCCAGAAATGAAATTTTTGGAAGACTTATCGTGGAGTAATAATAATATGCAAAATCTCAACTAATTCCGGAACTACAAAATAATCGTGAGTTAACGCAATTAAATGCTGTTCACAATAAAGTGAGCACTTTTGAAATCAACCTTGTAAAAAAAGTCGCTGCTGCTTCCTGCATGTATTTTAACGGGCGCACTGAGTGGCATGCGCCCAGTAACGTTGGTAAGGATGGAGGGAAAGTAGTTCCATATCTCAACGTCGAATAAGAAGCAACAGGTAACCATTTGTGATAGCATAAATGATTTCTTTCACTTGCGGTTTTTTATGCATGGAAGTTTCCCTTGACCTACGCGTAAGTGATGAGACCTGTGGCAATGTTAATTTTACATAAGGCGGAAGAATACACAAGTAGATCTTAAGCAGGGCTTTCAAAAGTGCTCATTTGACGGTGAACGGTCAATACTTCATTATTGCATGTGGGTTAACCTTAGTTTTAAGTGTGGTCTCGCAAGCATACAGTCGTGAATAAACTTTTCCACACATGTATGTCACACTCCCCAGACCAATTCAAAAGTTAATCAAAGGCGTAATAGGGAAACAACTACTGGTGAATAAATAGCAAATTTTACAGGACCCTGGATTGATAGTGCGGCGACAGCAAATTACCAATAAAGAGAATCGAAAAATTTTTTTGTGTCGCGTTTTCTCATGAACACCTTCATTCAGCAGATGCTTTGCGTGACGTGATCTGCGTGAAGGTAGACTAAGAAGATATGCTCACTGTACGCTGTATTGCAACTACGCAAGCGTCTGCATTGCCTGGCGAGTCAATAACAATACACGTAACCTGTAGAATGAAGCGTGACGTAACGATAAATATACTGATACTGTTTCAAACATTTCTTCCAAGTATTACCAACACTGGCATTAGACAATTATTTATATTACGACTAGCGACCCACCCTGGCCTCGCTCGGGTGCGAATTGCGAATATGGCGTTGTTTAGGTTTACAGAAAATATATAAGCTAAATGCTTAAGGTAACCAACATAGGATTAATACTGTGTTGTTCACAAAATCTTCGTAAGTGAACGCCTAAAAATCAAAAACCGTTCCTGTGGGTCATCCTTAAAAAATATAAGCATATGCTGTCGCGAACTTTTTTGTAGACCGTTTGAGATCTACAATTCTGTAGTAAATTAATTTGGTGTATCTCGTATGGTTTAGTCAGCGTAAGCCATGTAAGCGTCCAAAAAGTGGCTTTTTCCGACTTTATTATAAAACGTCGACATTTCCATGCTATTCTTACATTAAATATTAATTAATTACATAAGTGAACCTTTCTCAATAAATTCTCTAAATGATGGTGAAAACCGCATCAAAATGCATCAAGTAGTTTAGAAGCCTTAGCCGAATACATAGATACACGCGGCCGGGCGACTTTGTTTACATAGATGAAGATTATTGGTCAACTTTGTTGTCTTCATGCTGCATGTCTATCCACCAAAGAAATTTATTTTGGGTGATTCAAAAACTTACAAGGACTTGTGGGAGTCATCTATTCAATAAGTAAAGCTATGAACATACATACAAATATATTTTATATATCTATTGTACATACTGTATATATAAGATTTTTAATACCCGGAAGACTATGTGTATACAAAAAAGACTCAGGTGAATTGTTATGAGAAAATATAATTTTATAAAGTACTTCTGGAAGTGAAGTTTTTTGCTTATTATAGCGAGACCGTGGATTCTATTTACAATTTTAATAAAAAGCTTTTTATTTTTCACATTTTATTTTATGAAAATTCAATTACGGTGACATTAACGACCATAAAAAAATGTCGGTAACCTACGTTTTCATTTCAGCTTATTACTGAATACGATATATTACAACGCTGCCTCAATTTAACCGCTTCTTGAGTGTGGCATGATACAAATTTAAGCATACTGGTTTGTTCGTTTCTACGACGCCCATGCACTACGCCTCACGCACGGGGAAAACTGCGCAGCAATAAATAACTGTTGAAATACAAACCTGCATCAAAGCGCAAATAGAATGTGCCCCGTTAGTCTCAATGGGACGATGCCAAAATGGCAAAGCCTCGGATGCTAGCGGGCTCCGGTATTGACAACTCACTGCACTGGATGCTCCCCGCCGCCTCGCGCCGGGGAAGCAGTTAATCCTCGCCGACACGTCAGGTTGGCAGCGCTGCATCACCCCCCGCAGCCGCGGGAAGTTCGCCATGTGCGCTGTTAATGGATGTTGCATGCAATTACCGCAGAGCGCCTGCCTCCTAGCGGCGGAGTGTGAGATCACAGCGCGCGCTGGCATCACACGCGCCCGCTGCTCTGACTTCCTTACAAGCATCAACTGACTGCAGCAAGAGGATAACTACTCGACTCTGTCGTCACTTAACTTAAGAGCTTTTTTGTGAAATAGTTTTTTAGTCGAATACGCGTATCTCGGTAAATAAATGTTCTGCAAATATGACTTTTGTCAGAAAATATAAAAAAAAAAAAAAAAAAAAAAAAAAAAAAAAATTACCTTTGGCCCTAATTTTTTACTTTTCCCATATTAAGTGTATTATCAGAGAAAAAATCGTAAGAATGGTTAAATAACGCATTTTTAAAGTTTGCCTATGCAGTTTCCTTAAGCGGCAAGAGAAAAGTACTAAGATACGGACGCAGTTTAATCTGTGGTCTTTCATCGCGTGTAATAGAACCCCACTGTTACCGATGTAATTTGCACAGTACAGCGTCACGACAGAAACACTGCACGCCTTGCGCGTAGGAGCGATGAGGCACTAGGCGTGCGTGTTAGTATCGCCCGTATCGCTCCCTCGCTTCTTGACCTTGGACGCGTGGTTCCCACGGGGGTGCATCCCTCTCTTAACTTCAACAGGCCGAGAAGTTTGCTTGACTTGATAAAACTCAGTTCTGACAGTGCCAACCAAATACACGGCAGCTACTTCGAAACTAAATAAATAAATTTGGTTTCAGATTGCGTCGCCAGAGGAAATGACGTCTTCAATCCGTTCAGTCACTTTGTCCACGACAGTGGACATGTCGCAAATAAATAACACTTATGCTCAACTCGGTAATCTGATCTGTGAAAGTTACCACACTTCTCGTTTATGATCGGCTGATGGTAACGACGTCTTTGAGCACGCAGCACCTTGTTCCCTGGCTGCAAAAAGTACAGCAGACACGAGTACATCTCACATCTAAATATTACAAGTTCGCAACACTTCCGGCACACAAATTAACGAGTGGCCGAACGGTTTAACAGAATCGCGAATCTGTGTGCCAGAACAACAGTCTCGTGCTTCGCAAAATTTCGTTCTGCAAACACACACAACACGAGACCAAAAACTTTAACGTAAACTGGGGGTTACTTGGCACTGTTTTGGTGTCGTTTGGCAAAGACCGAATGCCACCGAGGTGCAGTTACCAAGCATGCGCCAAGTAATCCCGGTTTACGGTAGGCTACCAAGAGTGTATTTTAACAGACGGGCACAGTAAGCGTATCCTGGAAAGGGGAACAGAACAGAGCATGTTAAAATAGCACCAGTACCCAACTGAAGGCCATAACAGGTCTTAGTTACTAGAATTTAAAATAAATTTGTAAAATAGTCGGAAACATAAAATTTGTCGCGTTATAAAAATTTAATAACAAGTTAAATTTTAATATTACAGAGGCTTAAATTATATTTTGTTATAATCTTAAAGAGAAGGTTACGTTATAGTTTTAAAAATGTCAAAAGTAGAAATTCCTCTGCCTCCGCCCTTGAAACCTCACCCCGCCATCCTCTCCGGGGGCAGAAGGGTCGACGGTTGTTGTTCTCGTGAAGGAGTCCGTCGTGTGTTTGATGTTTGTGTCTGTGTTGTGATGGTGTCAGTGTGATGTTGTTTGTGTAGGGTGTTGTACGGTGTAGGTATTGTTCCTTTAGTTTATTCGTTCCTGTGTGTATCTGTGATATTGATGTATTTGTGCGAGATTATGTTATTGTTTACAATGATATGTGATGTATTGTTAGTGAGGGCGCAAGAGGAACATTTATTAATTTAGTTTCAAAAATTATACTAATAACAATTCCTTGAAGGAGGAGTACAAGTTTCCAGTAACAGGGTCGTAGTAGTGTACACTTATCGCCTCCCACCCAGCCGAACCAGGTTCGATTCCCGGTGGGGTCGCCACCGGATGTTGGCGAATGGGAATCGGGCCGGACGATAGCGCTCGTCGCCGGGTTTTTCTCGGGATCTTCCGTTTCCCGCCACCCTTACAATCCTGTGCTGCTCCATACTCGCCTAACTTCACCCACTTCGGCTCTCAAGACCTCGATCCGCCCAAATATCTCCACTCCACTCACGTCTCCATTCATATTCAACGTAAGTTTTAGGTACATAGTGTTATTTACACGTGCCTATCATCTCAGGAATATTAGTGCTCAACAAAATGTGTTCCGCCCGACGGCTGAACACAAAAAGGAAATTTTCCTCACTTAAAAATTTTCCGATCCAGGCAGGAATCCAATTTGGGATCTACGATACACCACTCAGGTAATCGACTATACTAAACTGTTGTACTATTTCTTCACGTAAGGGTAATTTTTTTCTTCATAAAATACTCACATAAATACTGGTGTTTAATCATATTGTAAAATTATTGATTCATTTATTCGTATTCCGGATAAGCCAGTGGTACGGACTAGATCATGACCATATTAACCTCTTCTTGGACGTGTTTTGACGTGAATACATATTTAAAATCAGACTGACACGCAGAGTAAAAGCTGTTCACGAAAAAGTGAGCACTTTTGAAATCAACATTAGTAAAAGTCACTGCTTCTATCTGCATATATTTTAACGGGCGTCCTGAGTGCCATGCACCCAGTAAAGTTGGTAACGAAGGAGGGAAAGTAGTTCCATGGTTAAATTCTAATTAACAGTGCTAGGTAAACACGTGCGATAATTTAAATTATTAATTTCGCTTTCTGCTTCTTTTAGTGTGTCCAAGTGTAGGAACTAGCAGATTTGTAAAATAATTACTTTTATAACAATTTCATATTTTTACTGGGCCGACGCATGCATAAAGTGATGAGGCCCATGGCAATGTCAAGTTTACACATGACGTAAGATACACAGCGTACTTACAAGTAGATCTTCAGCAGGGTTTTCAAAAGTGTTCAGTTGACCGCGAACAGCCTACATACGTCATTCGAGGTTACTTCCCACTTTCTGAAGCCCTGCTCAAGTTCTATTTTCAGGATATTCTTCCGCCCCGCGGCCACAAAACCTAACTATGTCTATAAAATAACACCAAAGGTACAACGCACCATATTAATGCGCACTCGATATAAAAAATATCGTGCATTAGAACTACGTATTTATTATTAGGCATTACCAACACACGTTAAGTCCATTCACGACTGGAGCAGACTTATGAAAATCAACCTTTGAAAAAACATCCTAGCCATTAGCTGCATGCATAGCTAGTGGCATGAGCAGATACAGTACCCGCACTCGCCACTATATATTCTCCCCCTTTTTTTGTTCTTCACTTTAACTACAAATGTAATGTTATTATTTACACATAAATTATAAGTCAAAGCCCAATTCAACCGAAAGTAAGATACAATTATATTAACAGAAGTATCAGATGCTTGCGATGCATGGCAAACTGTACTTAAGAAACAACAAAACGCGTCATACATGCGGTAATTATTCAAAGGTTTGATTCAAAGGGTAAGAAAACACTGCGAATAGACTATATGTTAGGGGCACCTGTTTTTCGCGAGAAGATTTCAGTGCAATTTGTATTCCAATGCACTTTAGTTCAGAAGCACTTTCGTGATTGGATCATTTGAATTGTTACTCATCGTACCTGTCTACCCGGATTCACGGAGGGTCACTATCGGATAAACTTAATTTGGTTGGCTTACTCATATAAAGGCTGTTCACGATATAGTGAGAACTTTTGAAATCAACCTAAGAAAAAATCCACTGCTACTAACGTCATATATTTTAACGGGCGCACAGAGTGACAGGCGCCCAGTAAAGTTGGTAACAGTGGAGGGAATGTAGTTTCATATCTCAACGTCAAATAGAAAGTGATAGGTAACCATTAATGATAATTTAAATTACTTCTTTCTCTTCCTGTTATTTTTAATACATCGAAGTGTAAAAACGAGCAGATCAGTAAAGTATTTACTTTTCTAATAATTTCGCAGTTTCACTTGACCGACGCATGAATAAAGTGATGAAGCCCATGGCAATGTTAATTTCACATAAGGCTGAAAAAATACACAGCGGACATACAAGCAGATCTTAAGCAGGGCTTTCAAAAGTGCTCGCTTTATGGTGAACGGCCTTTACCAGACTGTATACACACAAAGCCAAGCGGCCAGTAATCAAATGAGAACTGAAGGTGCATTGAAGCCTAGCCTCCGGGTAAAATCTTTTCCGCGAAAAACAGGTGGCCCTAACTACAGCCGTAGGCCGCGTAGAAAAACGGGCGAAGATGTTTACTGGGGACAAGAGCCACACAGTGGATTACGCGTGCTTCTCGGTGGTGACGGCAGGGCCGCAGACGGAAGCTTGCGAACTCTAGTGATCCCCCCCGTCCCCCGCCCATCCGCTATCCATATATCAAAGGCTAAACACGTTCGCGGCACGAACGTCATTAGCGAATTCCGCTCGGGCCGCGCTCTCCTCCCCCTCCCCCCACAAGTATAATGGAATCACAGTTCGTGCGGTTGGCGGAGTGCGTTTCGGGCGCGCAGGCACGTACGTGCTGGGCTGCACTCCAACCGCCATACCTTCCCCGCGGCGGTAGCACGCTGCTACGGTGCGGTAGAGGCTGTTCACCATCAAGTGAGCACTTTTGAAATCAACCTTGTAAAAAAAAAAAGTCACTGCTCCTGCCTGCATATATTATAACGGGCGCACTGAGTGACATGCGTACAGCAAAGTTGGTAGCGACGGATAGGAAGTAGCTCCACATCGTAACGTGGAATAAAGTGTTAGGTGACCATTTGTGATAGGCAGGGATAGGAAAAATTCGCGGCTTCATTTCAGGACAAGATAGATTTCAAACGCGTGTGCACTGAAGTCACCTTTGAAATTGGATCAGAGTTTATTAGACACGCCCTGGACGACTCCGCGCCAACAGCAAACTTGCCAGGGAAGAAGAAGCGAATCCCGTACTGTCAAATGGGTAACACTGGGGTAACAACCAATGAACAAACATTTGAGGTTCGACTATACGAAGGATTGTGGAGTCTTAGCATACTGGTCATTGAACTCGCGAAATTTTCCTATCCCTAGTGATAAGCAAGGATAGGAAAATTTCGATACTTGGAGCCTCAGCTGTGTGTTCATTGGCTGTTGCCCCGCATCTGGCAGTTATGGGATTCGCAAGGTGTTTCCTTGCAAGTCTGCTATTGGCTCAGAGGCGTGCAGGGCGGGTCTAATAAACTGTGATCCAATTGCGAAGGCGACTTCACTGTATATGTGTTCGACAACTATCTTGTCCCGAAATGAATTCGCGAAATTTTCCTATCCCTAGAGATAACTTAAATTATTTCCTTCGGTTTCTGTTTTATTTTTATTTTTTATTTATCGAAGTGTAAAATGTGCATGTTTGTAACATATTTACTGTTTTTATAATTTTACAGTTTCACTGGAACGACGCATGGATAAAGTGATGAGCCCCTTGCCAGTGTTAATTTTACGTAAGGCCGAAGAATACGCAACGTGCATACAAGTAGATCTTAAGCAGGGCTTTCAAAAGTACTCATTGTACCGTGAACAGCCTATAACCTTTTGTGACTACTTGAATTATTTATTTTGCTCTCAGTTTTTTTTTATTTATCAAAGTGTAAAAATGTGGAGGTTTGGAAAATATTTACTTTCTAATAATTTCACAATTTCACTTGACCGATTCATGACTAAAGTGATGAGGCCCATGACAATGTTAATTTTACATAAAGCGTAAGACTACACAACGTGCATACAAGTAGATACTAAGCAGTGCTTCCAAAACTGCTCATTTTACCAGCGAACAGCCTATACTAAGAGGTAGTGAAATTTCACGAAAAAATTTCAAGACAAGTTATATTTCAAAACACTGTAGGGTCATTTACCTATCTGGATTGGCTGAATTAATTTTTGAACCGCGTTAACGGTGTGCACACAAGTCACATGGGAGCCGTGCCTATGTCGCCGAATTCTGATTGGCCCGGTCAAATATGAAGACGATTTCTCAAGCAGACAGCAACCGATGGGTATAGACAAACTGCTGTTGGGTGCTTATGGTATTGAAGTCTACCATGTACTATTTTTTTTTTTTTTCGCCAAAAATCACTAGCTCTACGTATACTCTCTCCACACTCACCATACCGCCCCAACATGCAGCCTCCCAGGCGATTTTCCTTGTGAAAAACAGCTGCTTCCTCTGAATTTTTCCACCGTTTGCCTACTTCACGCGAATAAAAAAATACAGACAAGTAATATCTTCATTCATTCATTCATTCATTCTCGTTAGTTTAAGCTTGCGTGCGGCTAAACAGGCAATGCACTGACGTGTTAAGTTTACGTTAATCTTTTTTGCCAACCCACACGGATCAACAAGCTAAAACGTCACTTTGCGAATGAGGCGATGAAGGTATTTTAACAGCCTGTTTTCTTTTTTCATTCATTTATCATGACACGTTAATCCTTACTTGCGGTATGACAATAAAGCATCAGTGATCTGCCCAGGACCAGATTTAGGACTAGGTAACCTAGGCAGTTGCCTAGGATGGAAGCTTCTACCGCTGCGGGACGATTGGGTGGGTTTTTATAAACGTTACTTGCTTATTAAGCAAATTCTGCTTCAGGGGCCACGGTGAGTGAGCGATTAACACGCTCGCCTCCCACCAAGGCGAACCGGGTTCAATACCTGACTGAGTCACTCAGGATTTTCGCAAGTGGGAATCGTTGCCGTTGGTCGGCATAGTCCGGAGCCGCTCCATATTCACTCACTCACATTCTGCTTCACACTGCATAAAGTGAGTTAACAACTACATACGGTCAACAGCAGACCAAGATAGACTGAATGATGTTTCTATTTTTCATCGAAGCGGACATATTTAAAGATATATACTACGATGATGTGACCTATTAACTTCGCACGTAATAAAACAGGTGAGTTGAGTCTAGTTGAGAGAGAGGGAGAGGGGGAGAGAGAGGGAGAGAGAGAGAGTAGGGGAGGGTTCTGTTAACAACGAGGTCTTGAGAGCCGATGTGGGTGAAATGAGAAACCGAAATGCAAGGGCGTGGGGAACGGGAGGTATCTAAAAAAACTCGCCGACCAGCAACATCTTCCGGCACTACAGTATGTCTAAATCCGGTCCTGGTGATGCCGTGATAATTTTGTTTCGAGTGTAAGTTCGATCGGGACAAAAAAGTATCGGACCGAGTGTGTCTTGGTTGAAAGGTAAACTATGAGTGGAAGCACGCATACTGCATGAGATGTTCTTACGCATACACGCACAATTCCATGTTAATGACCATAGCATACCACTATACGCACAATTCCATGTTAATGACCATAGCATATCACTATACGCCCTTTAGGGTAGTTTCTAGTTGCTGTTCCAGACTGACCAAGTCCACGGGTGTACACTAGAGAGATTGAACTAGTGTTGCTATTAAAGTAGATGTTATTGTTTCATTACTGCCAACTATAACACTCCAGCTGTTCGATAATGGTGCTCAGAACTGACTGACTCAACCGGCGGATAATTATAACTTGACTGGCGATCACCAACGGCAAGTTCAACACTATTCAAATTAAACATTTGCAAATAGTCAGCGCGGAAAGGTTCGAAATCCAAACTCGTTCTCCTCTTCTCATCCCGAGAGAGTATTTCCGTCTATTACCTTTGATGGCCACATTGTAACTGAGGTTGTGATTTTGATTTTACATTTGTCGAGTCGTTTTTATTTAATTTATCACTCTCATTGGTGTACGTTTTTTTTCTGCTAGATTAATTTTGCTATAGGCTGTTCACGGTAAAATGAGCACTTTTGAGGCCCTAGTTACTTTTTATTTTCAGCCATTTTTAATCATTTAACCACCTTATAAAATAAGTATTGCCATGTAAGTAATACACACAGTGTGTGCATTACTGTGCATTCGGAAGTTAACACCTAAGGGTAAAATAAAACGTATATATTGACTGTTATTCCAAACGTGTGGGCTTTCAAAAGTGCTCACTTTATCGTGAACGGCCTGTAAGGTTAATTTTTCAAGTGCATTGGTAAGGAAATTATAATTTTTCATGTGTGTGTTGTCGCAATTGTCATGCGTCGAATACCAGCATACCTTGTTTTTTGTTTGATAGTGAAATAATTCGCTCTTATATGTCCACTCTCTTTGTAGTACCCGCTCCTCCCTAATTTTTATTTAACTTGACTACTGGATCACTCGTATTCAACTAATTTAATTTATATGCGGATTTTTTGTGCAGTCAGGGTTGCAGTAATATTTTCAGTTTCAGATAGAGTTATCCTGTTTTATTTATTTTTCACATAGTTCACTTGAGCAATTGAAGTTGATCTAATAATTTTTAAACATTGGTTAATTTTAATTTATTTCGACAGCTCAGTCATACAAGTAATATTGCGTTTAAGGGAATAATGTTTCCTTTTAACATCCGAGTAATAAATAAAGTCTCTTGAGGTAGAATACAAAACATTTAAAAGCTCGTGGAGCAAAAAGAGAAACATGTTTTTAAAAACATTTCCCTCGTTTAAATTACCACTATTATATTCCTGCGTGTTAAAGCACGTTTACGTCGTTTGAAAAATAATCGATTCCCCCCCCCCCCCCAGATCCGATATTTATGGTTCAATATGCACCAATTAAGTACCATTTTTGAATCGGAATAATTTTTAATGCTGTAGTAATGCTGATTCATCAGATACGAATAAAAAACGGACAGGGGAAAGCTGTAGTATTTTTAAACCAAGGTTTATCAGCGACTCGTAAGTAATCTTAAGTGCAGTAAGCACAAAATATGATATTACTTTCGTCCAACACGAGGACGGGAAGCCATAATGATGTACGCAATCAAGATTCACTTCTTCCAAAGGAAGAAATGGTTTAGAGTACAGTCCATTTATGGTTTCTTCCGATGTTTTGATACAAGCATTTGAAAAATTACCCTAGGGGTAATATGTTAACCTATTTTTTTTTAATAAGTCGTACACCACAAGTACATAATACTGATCAACTTTAAAAGTGTTTTATTTTCGAATAATTGAAACTTTAACTTAGTATCTTCCTATAACTTGTAATATTTATTTCGTATTAAAAAAAGAATGAAAAACAGTGAGAGCAGCGATGTTTTGGCAACGGCTAGTAAGAAATAGTTTACAGTTAAAATATTGTTTAACCAAGTTTTTGGTATGCTATGTGTTAATTAAATGTTGCTTGTTGAAATATTAAAAATTTTAGCTAGCCCTGATGGAAACGTGTTTCATTGTTTCAGCTGAAAATATCAGCACAAAATATGGTGCGTAGGTACTAGTGACATGGTGTTTTTTTTTTTTTCGACAGAGGAAGAAACTTCAATAGGCTCTCGGCGGAGCGGAGCTTGTCGCCCTCTCTCTCTCTCTCTCTCTCTCTCTCTCTCCTCTCTCTCTCTCTCTCTCTCTCTCTCTCTCTCTCTCTATCTATCTCTATCTATCTTTTCTGTCTTTGTCTTTATCCCTCTCTCTCTGTCTTTGTCTTTATCTCTCTCTCTCTCTCGCTGCCGGGAAGTTCGCACCGCTAGTAGAAGCAGGAAAATTATAGGCCTACATGTTTTCAATTTTAGTATATGTCACACTTTATTGCAGCAAAAATGATGATTTTTGAATTTGTAAATTAAAACGGAAAATAAATTTTTAGCGTTCGAACACTTATTTTAATATTTTTATATGTGATATCGAGAAGGTTACAAATCCAAAGTTGGCAAAAGTGGCGAATGGCAGTGGCGACATGACATGGCGTATTTGCTGTTGCTGAATGAAGCGTTAATTTTTCTTGATCCGAAAAATTCTTCAAAGTTCCACATCGAATTTGTACACATTGAGTGTTTTAAACCTGCATAGGCAAGTTACGATGTTGTGACAAATAAGTGTTTCCACGGCAGTAACAAACTTACTGTTTCGTGTGTCGTGACTGGTGCGTGTGAAAGTGCGTGGCTGCGTCGTGGTCGTTATACTGGCCTTGTGTGTATGTGTGTGACTGCAAATATTGGACGTGGGAAATTTATTTATTTTTTTTAACCGCAAACTGTTATGACGAAATTTATTTTTTGAATGTCACGTCTATTTAATACAAATTCATAACTGGGCCCTAGGTGTGTGTTTAAAGCACAATTTGTGCGATGTACTTATGTTTCTGTGATTTGAATGCTTAATGTCAACAAAATAAACCCAGCCGGAAAACTTTAAATAAATAATTAATTAAATAAACCTTGTAAAACTAGTTACCTAAGCAAATAAATATGAGCGGAATAAAGGTTACGGTAGGCCTATTTGCGTGCATGTTCACTGCTATCTTTTAAGTTCGTCACTGCTGCGTACAAAAATAAGGGACACGAGTTGCATGCATGAATTTACTGTAGTTTCGTTGGACTGGTCGCTCCTTCGTTTTAATATTTATTCCATCCTAGGCTGTCCTTTTAACTAAAGAACCCAAAAACACATCGATAACAAGAGGCTAAATATTACAGTTCTTTCCTCCACAGTAAAGTTGTAGAAGTGTCAAACACAGTCGCGGCAAAATACTAACTTGTATTGCGTGTAATGTGCTATGTCATGTATAACCAATATGCTAACAATGTAAAATAATAACAGCAAGAACTATCGACAGACATTGTTAAAAAAGTCATCAAGCTGACCTAAATGTGATTATAATCCTAAATTGTGAATAATCGTACGGAATGGTTTTGTATTGTGGCAATTCTTCGAACAACTGAAAACTGCAAGCAAATCAATTGACTGTTAAAACGTATAAGTCACACGGCAGTGTTTATATTTGCATTTAGCGGAACGATACGGAATCGGTATCCACAAGTAGAACTTCAACAGTGGTTCAAGTGTGAAGTAGCAATGAATGGACTTTAACCACGCATATCTCCGCAAGGGTGAATAATGAATCAAATCAGGCTTTTCAGTATTTCTCAAAATCGCCGAAAGCATTAAGTAGCCTACAGTGAGAGTGAAAAAAAAAGGCAGTGGACGGGGGGGGGGGGGGGGGGGCTAGAATCGTAACTCATCGGTTGATTCTTTGCTGACAAATCCAACCTAAGACAGTTTCACGATAACATTCATCTATAACTGTCAGAAGACATATTATAGAAGGTTCATTCAAATATATCCCTAAATTCTCAGATTACTAATTATACGAGATTTCAGTTACGAATCCACAGTAAACCGTTAAAATACGTAACGGTTTTAGTTCCATATTAGCGTGCAATCCGCCACGGGTTACAATTCAAACCCGAAAACGTGAAAAGGGTTACGAAAACACCAAATCTGCTAGCGCAACAAATTAACGGACTGTCATCGGGTGGCGTAGTTGCCAGGTTACCTACCTACTGACGAAAAGGTCACAGGGTTCGAATCCCAACCCGTGCATACGCATGTTAACATTGTTATATCGGACGCCTAAGGGTCGTATCCAAGTTCGTGACGGATGGAGGTCTTAATAAAAATAAAATAACTAAATTCAATCATTATATTTGTTTTCATTGGTACAACCAGTTGAACATATGTTTTGTACCAGTCTGAGCATACTGTTAACTCTTATTGTTCTTATTGAGCGCAATATTTAACTACTATCTCCATTTCCATTAGAGTCTTTATCGCAGTTTTTACTCTTGCTAATGTCCCTTAAACTGCTCCAGTTATTACTAAACGTTTAGTTAAAACTGTCTATTTCCATAGTCCTGAAAGTATTTTCACTCACCCATCCAGTCCACAGTCCCGCAGATAGCTGCAGTCGTCCCTTGCCGCTCTGGAATCTCCCAAATGTCGCTGGAGGTTGCACGAGACGCCAAACTTTCGGCTCTTAATCATTCTCTCCTCAGAGGTCCGCATGTGGTATTTATACTTGAGGTAGGTGACGTCTAGAACTTTCTCGGCAATCCCAGTTGTTCTGGGATAGGCAATGGTGACGCTGACGTCATTCCTGAGTGATAAACGGAGAAATATGAGCTTCTAAGGTTCAGAGAGGCGCGAGCTAAGATAAGTTTATCGGCGTGTGCGGCGGCGTCCTTTATAATAGGCTGCTCGCGCTCTGTAACGGATACGTAGCCACCCATCAGCCTATCTCTCGCCTGTTCATTCAAAACAAACCTTTGACTATCATATAACTGCCGTCCTCTTTCACTCGCTCGGCGGGATGCGAAGCAGCAATCGCGTAACAGTATCTTTAATTTGAGACTGTCTTTGTGGGGTCTCTTAGGAATTAATACTGGTTGTTACTAAAAAATAAATCGAAAGAAATGTTTTTCAAGGTGTAATTTTGTAGTCAATTACTCTTTATCAGTTCATAATCTTTACAGACCCTCCCTCCCCTCACCCAGATTTACTCGAACGAAAACTAACTCTAAAATCTATATGTCCGCAGCGACTGAGTTTCATAAGAAATAAAATTAGAAAATTTACGTTGCACTCCAAAATAAGACTAATAATATTGGCTTCCGCCCTATTTCCTGCGTGGTAACATTCTTGCATCACCCGGGTTCGTTACTTCACTTAAAATCCGACCTTTTATGCCGGCAGGTTCCCCTATTGTCCATGACCGCAGTAATGTTCTCTTGGGGGAGGGGGAAATTGGTGCCCCCGCCCTATGACGAAGCAATGGCCCGAATAGTGGGGGGGGGGGGGTTGGGAATGGGTGGAGGGGGGGGGGGATTTTCCCAACCGACCTCGCAAATTAATTTCCTGCCGTCTGTCAGCAGCAGCACTCAGGCTGAAGGAACTCCCCCTCCCTCCCCGGAACAGCTAACTGCCAGCGCCAACAATAACCTCCCTTCCCACGGGATGATAGCTGAAACCATTCTTCGTTTACCACATCGTCCAAAACCACACTAATTTTACGTGTACGGTGCCCTAAAAGTCTAACTTTTTGTCATGTTTTTTTCCTAACTGACGGCTTGTGGCCAGGTCAAAATACCTCTAGCGTGATGAGCGAGCGAGGTAGGGCAGTAATGATCCACTTGACTCATTTCAAGACGACCTGGGTTTGGTTCCTGGCACAACCATACTGATTTCTATTTTCCTTGGTTGCCAGGTGAGTGCTGGAGTGGTTTCTTTTTGCAAGCACCTTGGTGCTTGTTTTCCAAAAAAAATAATGTCATAATTTGTCTTTAAATTATTTTCTCAACTGAATAGTCTACGCTGGTATTCTTACAATGCGAAAACTAACTGCAAAATTAATTAAAATATGCCACGCCCAGATACGTTGTGGTGGGCTGAAAGTTTCCTGTAGCTAAAAGGACCGACCCTTTATAGTAGCTATCCCAAATTTATTGAATAATCAAGCAAGGAGCGAGGAAAGTAGGAATAACATTGCCCAGACAAACACCACACGACACGGCAAAAACCGCAACCACGACACAACATTTATATTTCCAGTGTGACTGCTAGAGTTTACAGCCCGACAGTTTACTGGCGCGACACAAAGAGTAGAATTTTTCGGAACCATTTAGAAGGCGGTGATTGACTACGCTAGTTTCAAAGGCGGTGGGCAGACGGGAAATTTGGAATACATTACGGTGACAAAGTGTTATAGCTAATGCATACAAAGCTAGAATTATTATTTTTAAGATCTGAAATACAATAATTTTCAAAATTTGTTTTCATTTAAGCTCCGTATTTCCCATTGTAGGGAAAGCTTTTCATACAATTCCATTTTGCAAAGTTGTACACTCGTGCGTCGTGCCGCACGACACGACGAGAATATAAATAATCTCTAACCAAAACTGCTGGTCGGACGACAGAATGTTGAAACAATATTTGAACTGAGAACTATTTCTTATTAGCCGTTGTCAATACACAACACACCGCTGCTCTTGCTGCTTTTAATCTGTATTTAACACGAAATAAATATTAAAAGTTATAGAAGATATTAGGAAAAGTTTAATATATTCAAAAATACAGTACTTTGTAGTTAATCACGGTGTTATATATTTGTGGAATACAAGTTATTGAAACAACAGGTTGACATGTTACGCCCAGAGTGATTTTTCAAAGGTTCGTTTCATTAAGTCTCTTCCAGTCGTGAACAGACTATAGATGTTAAGCAGAGCTTTCCAAAGTGCTCGGTGTATAGTCAGACGGGACCCTTAGTACAGTGGTGATAAGTTAAGCGGCCTGCAATTTCAGTCATCCTTTTTTCTTTAAGTTTAAGTTAAGTTCGACTCCGATACGTCCTTTTGTACGACTCGTCTCGAAGGACAACAGTTCGGCTGCCGCGTCCTCAGCCCTTTTGCTTACAGGATCAGTGCTCGTAAACTAATTCACGTCAGAGGTTGAGCGGGGCACCGACAACGATCGACCTATTCTCGAACACGAGCGTGACTTCTTCGCCGATAGTCTTCGAGGAATAGTAACCGAATGTGTTTGTGCGCTGTGAAATGTCACGCGCGGTGTTTTGTGCGTGCTATTATCCATTTCCTTGTGTAGGGTCGCTTCACATTAAAGTGGTCACTAGGGGCACCTGTTTTTAGCGAGAAAAAAAAAAAACTTCCGGACAAGTTGTGTTCCAATGCACTTTAGCTCAGAACCACTCTCGTGATAGTGTCATTTGAATTGTTACGCATCGTACCTGTCTACCCGCGGTTCACGGATGGTCAGTATCGAAGAAACTCAATTCTGATTGGCTTACTCACATACCAGACTGTATACTCATAAAGCCAAACGGCCAATAATCAAATAAAAACTGGAAATTTGCACGTAGGAAATTGAAGTCTAACCTCCGCGTAAATCTTTTCGCGAAAAACAGGTGGCCCTAGTGATCACCTATAAATAGAGAACTGTAGAATTCGTGGATTCATTTCCGGACAAGCCGGAATTCAAAATACTTGTGTTTATATAACTATAGTCATTGGTCCAAACGGTGTTTGACACTTCCTGGAGAATCTAGTCTACAGGTCATTGAACTCGCGAATTTTTCAGGCTGTTCGCGGTGGACTGAGCACGTTTGAAGTCCTGCTTAAGATATGCTTGTATGCACGTTGTGTATACTTCCACTATACGTAAAACTAATGCTGCCATTGGTCTCACCACTTTATTCATGCGTCGGTCAAGTGAACCTGTGAAATAATCAAAAAAGAAAATATTTCATAACTTTGCCGGTTATTACATTTGTGTGCATTAAGAAAACAGAAAGCAAAAGAAAATAACTTCATTGTTTACAAATGCTTATTTGAAACTCTTCATTGAACTTGAAGACGTGGAACTACTTTCACTCCATCCGTTACCAACTTTACTGGGAGCATGCCGCTCAGTGCTCCCGTTAAAATACGTCTCGGTAAGGGCAGTGACATTTTTCAAAGGTTGACTTCAAAAGTGCTCAGTTTATTGTGAACAGTTTATAAAATACCTGCTTAAGATCTACTTTTCTTCTCAATTTGTACCCTTCCTCCATATGTGAAATCTACACTTTCGTGGGCCTGATCACTTCATCCATGCGTCATCCAAGTGAAAACGTGGAACGTTAAGGACGTAATTGTGTTCAAGATGGCAGTTCCTACTCTAAAGTGTACGAAGGAAAAACAACTTGAAATGCACAAATGTGACCATTTACACTTGCAAATTCAACGTAAAGACTTGGAACTATTTTACCTAATTCACTGCCAACTCAACTTGTACCCTCCTCCCTAGTGTGTACGGTAGAATCGTGATGTCGTTAGACACACTGAGAAAAAAGATATGGTGTTATTCAACGGCGTGTGGTGAAATGTTGCAAGGTACTGTGTGTTTTGCTCTGTGCTATACATAATCGTTTGCTAGTTTACACTTTGGCCACTTAAACTTGGTATTGGAGCTGACGTCACAGCACGTGTGTAATGGGTGCCTCGCTGCTCTCCCGTGATTGGTTGCAATACATTCAGTTTCTCCCGGCTCCACTCTAGTCACTGGTTCCTGATGCGTGCATCGAGTGTGTACAAATTACCTTGCAACACTTAACCACACGTCACAAAAGGCTGTTCACTATAAAGTGAGCGCTTTATAAATTAACCTTAGAATAATGTTACTGCCCCTGCATGCGTATATTTTAATGGACGCACTGAGTGATATTCACCCAGTAAAGTTGGTAACGATGGATGGAAAGTAGTTTCACATCTTAACGTCGAATAAAAAGTGTTAGGAAACCATTTGTGATAACTTAAAATTATTTCTTTCGCTTTCTGTATTCTTAATGCATCGAAGGGTAAAAATTAGCAGATTTGTAAAGTATTTACTTTCGTAATAATTACACAGTTTCATTTGACCAGTTCATGAATAAAGTGATAAGCCCCATGGCAATGTTAATTTTTCATAAGGCAGAAGAATACACAACGTGTATACAAGTAGATCTTAAGCAATGCTTTAAAAAGTGCTCATTTAACCGTGAACAGCCTATAGTTTTAGGAAACATCTAGACGTTTAAAATAGGAACATACATCTCATGAATTGTAGGTACTATCCACATATTAACATTAATAGTAATATCAACAGAACGGTTTATTGTATTCCCTTTTATGATTATAATTATTTGCCACCGTACACATGGCTACTACAGCAGAGTACTACGTTCCTACTACAAAACACATAGTACCGCGAACAGAACAACTTCAACAGTATTTGGATTATGCCCACGACAACCAGTATTGTAATGACGTAGCCAAGTTTTACTGCTAGTTCTGAACAGTTCTGTATTCGGGTTTTGAGAATAGCGCTTGCAGAATATTCTGTTAGGTTATTACAATACTGATTGTTGTAGCTCCTTGTTCACTGATTGTAAAAAATGCAGTAGACACAAGTACAGCTAACATCAAAATATCACAAGTTTGAAACACTTCGGTTTACAAATTAATGAGGGACCGAACGGGTTAACAATATTTACATGGTATCTACAACGCATCAGATGGCTATCGATATTTTTAACAGTCTAAATGGTTCCAACAACCATACTTTTTTCTTAGAGCAATTTTTTTTTTTTCATAGGTTGGTTTCAAAAAAGTGCTTGCTTTGCCATGACCAGCCTGTAAATCGATTCGCTTCGAAAACACGGGCCCGTTTAACACATTGAGGTCTGCACACATTTACTGGCACTTTAGACAAATTAGAAGCGAGTCACCTATATCCAGTACTGCAAGAACACCGGTTCTGTTGGTATCTGTGTTGAGAACTCTCCATCGTCCTATTGGCCCATACCACACCGGACACTTCCCTGTACTTTACAGCGATCATTATTGGCCGGTCATCATCCAATGGAGAGCTGAGCTGATATTTACCCACTCAAATTTCCTTTATCGTATAAAAGGATATACATTCAATCATGCCCCTTTGAATGGCTATAAAACATAAATTATATCGTTAGTAATATAATTGTTTCTGCGCTATCGTGTTATTGTGATGTCATGTTAAACACTAGCCGAACAAAGACTGCACATCCATGCGAGATGTGTTCTGAACAATAAAGAAATTTTCAAATTAGCTTTGCTCAAGCTACACTCGAGCAAAGTCTACAAAGTGTTAAAGACGCAACGACACCTTCCGCCTCAAAATTTTGTGTCGCGGATATCTGACTTACGACCAGAGAGCGGGAAATTTTCGCGAATTTGAGGACAAGCTAGACTTCAAACACGTGTAGGTGCTTTGACTTTCTTTTTCAATTATATCGCAGTTTGTAGGCCACCCCCCCCCCCCTGGACAAATTTGAGCCAGTGACTGAAGCATCAACCATCGACAGGGACAGTTGTTTTTCGCGGAAAGGTTTCAGGACCAGTTATACTCCAAAACACTTTTGTTCATATGCACTTTCGTGGTTGGATGATTTTAAATGTCAAGTGTCTGAAGTGTCTGTCCGCGAATCATGGACGTTCAGTTTCGGAGTACTTTATTACGATTGGCCCAGTTAAATAAGAACATGTCTTTACTCGTTTCACATAGACACGCGGCCAATAACCAAAGGAAGTTGTGGTTGCGGACGTAGAATATTGAAGTCTAGCGTGGCCATCAATGGTTTCGCGAAATTCACCTTCCCCTAACCGTTGAACAACTAACAGAGACTCAATAACACAAATGACTGTGGAGTCTAGCTTGTCGCCAAATGAATCTTTGGGATTTCCGGATAGTCTATTCGCGGTTTCTTTACACTTTTGAATCTAACCTTTGAGAAACCATCGCATGTATGACGTGTTTGGTTATTTTATATATATATGGAAGGTATCACACGCGTATTATACTGTTACGATTTCTCTCTCTAGAAATTAAGTGGGCTATATCAAGTTCGTTAAGGGATGGAGGTCTTAATTAAAGAAAATAATTAATTAGAATTTCCTTATTTTATGTATAATAACTACAGCAAAATTCTCTGCACTCAAAATCTCACAATAAATTGACACCTCTTACTGTTCGTAACTAATTACTCCAATTTCATACAATTTCTAATGAGCACAAAGAAATTAATTAAATATAAAAAATTATGGATCAGTCCCAACAGACAGTGGATCGACCTATTCAAATATTCTAAAAAATATGTGACCAAATTGACAGTTCGAATATTTATAATAAAATCCGTATTACATTTCCATTCAGTCCCACTTCAGTTCAGTCCATGCCCCGCCAGTCGCAATGTTCTAGAGTCCTCCAAGAGCCCTCACACACAGTAGGCTTTACTCGTTGGTTTCACACCCTCTCGTCCTTTCAAGCCACGAACACCTCACTCGCCATCGTCCCGCAATCTCCAGTCGTCGTCCACACTTTACTTCGCTCGCGCACACTCGGCCAGAGGGCATCCAGCAAAGACTGCCGGCCGCTGCGTTGCGGCAGTATATATAGGTCTTAGGCCGCCACCTAAAATCTTCCCCAACTCGCGTGATGCGTCGCGGAGGGCTGAGGTGCCAGCCAGTCTCACCAGAACATTCTTGCGTCGTCGCTAAACGTATCGGAAACTCTAGCAGGCGATAGGATGTCTGTGACACAGTAAGTCTCGCCACTGTCACTCCCAGAAGGGATGCAGCCAGCCACGAGCACATTGTTCCAGGAAGACGGGAGGGCGAGGTGGGTCTCCGATTACGGCGCGGGGCAGCTGAGTCGGCACCAGCTGCAGCACGTAACACTACGTTTGTTAACGTCAAGAGTACCTTATTTGAGACTGAGTTTAAATTGAACTTTTGTTTATATTTTATTTATAAATTATAACATTTCATACATAGTTAAATTGAATAAAATACGGTAAGTAAAAAGGTGTATTGCCAATACCTAGTACGAAATAGTTTGGAGTAATTTTGTAGACTCGGTTAAGCTTTATTGGCCATGAGTTCGTTGTGTTAATGTATATTATTCTTGGGGCAACATCTTTCAACCAAAATCATTTTAGTAACAGTAGTATTATAAATTTTGAAGGTTTACATTCGTCTGCACAACGCACAAAAATATGCGTTCACTATAAATATCGTGACCAGAACAAAATATGTAGGCCTATTTGGCAAAATAAACTTTCCCAGAAGTTTTCTGATAGTAAATAATATAATAAAATAATGACAAAATATTTACCAAATATATTAAATTGCTATTTCAATATATATTTGAGATTATATTCCTAGTTAACGCTGTTTTTTTTTCGAGTATTTTTGTGAAGTACGGAACCAGTGAAGGTCACTCGAGTTTGCATAATATTTCACCGAGTTCTGCACGGAACCACATTATCCAGCAGAACATTCCGGATGAAAGATTCGGGATGGCGAAGCGGGATTCCACAGCGATGACATAGTGGTAGCCGCGCTGTCACTCACTGATCATGGACAGACGGCTCCATTTGAACTCCCAGTGGCATCGTGCGCCACCGCAGCTAACACAACAAATCCACATCTCTCGTCAGGGGGAAGGGGGAGGGAGGAGGTAGAGGTTTGCAGTGCAGCTTTGTCCAATATTTATCGGAAAGCCGTGACATCACATAAGTCCACAACACGGGACCTGATGTGAAAGGAAGAGGAGTAATTAGCAACAAAAAAACTAATTTCTCTCCCTGGGCATTACTGACACCAGCACAGATGTCGCACGAGTTCGTTAGCTAATGGATTGCATTCCGATTACTGGCAGACGTCCTCACGACGAAGAAAAAAATTACTTGATACAAATATATCGCCATATAGCGCATTTAACGTTGTACGAGTATGAGACGGCCACGAAACACAAGAGTATTACACACCAAGTCTAATAATCTTGCAATGTGTTAGGCAAATTACAAAAAGAAAAATAATAACTCTCTAAAAAATAATGTTTCTAGACAGTTTACCCAGATAAAATTGTTTCTTAATCGAAGTTGTAATTTGACGGAATGTTTAGTGCTGATGTTTTTGTCTGATTTTCCACTAGTGGCACCTTTAAAAAAAGAAGAAAAAAAACCTTATGGCCAGCGGCGACAGATGAATCGCTCCTGCAATGCACGAAGTTAACTATGTCTGCACTTGATTCGTCTCAACTGTAGCACAATGGTCGTTAACAAGGAATGTCACGAAACCCGTTGGTGAAACTGAGTATACCAGGCGTAGCCTACAGGCATTAGCTTAGTGATGTTCTTATGTTTAAAAATATTCAATTGAGATTTCGCAACCTTCGTTAGCCAAAAATAAAACCAATTTCTGAATGACGACCGAAAATTTTGGATATACGATTATACGGTAAAGTGGGAAATAATGGTAAGTTACGGGAAGTTATTAAATCACTTTTGATTAAATATCAGGTGTGCTATGTATTTGTTCCTGATTCATGAAAAGTTATGCAACGGGAAAAGAGCAAATCTACACTGTACGTCGATATTGTTAAATTAAACACCAGCACTTGTGCTGACTTTGTTTTTAATAGTGGATTGCAGATAACATTCGAACACGTGCCAGAAGCACAATACGAGCATGCACGAAATAAGTTCTACGCTCTAGAATTCAGGCCTGCCGTTTTAACGAATTTTTTCCGTTTTTGTGGATTTTTAACACTCTAGAAAAATCCACACCCAATTTTTTTTTGTGGCGACACTAGCGTTGTGTGTCAGTTTCACTGATGCATTTGTTTGAAGGGTTCTAAGATTCTTATAACGGAGGTGGATAAGTAATTAAGCGAAATATTTTGGACATACGCCATTGCTTCAATAGTGTATGTCAAAATATTTTTATATTTTCCTTAATTATT
Organism: Dryococelus australis; assembly: GCA_029891345.1. Classification (NCBI taxonomy): domain Eukaryota; kingdom Metazoa; phylum Arthropoda; class Insecta; order Phasmatodea; family Phasmatidae; genus Dryococelus; species Dryococelus australis. The sequence goes on from CM057003.1 coordinate 43,180,604, forward strand.
CACTGGTGCGGATATACAGTTATCTACATATTTCTGTACCTGGCTGTATGATCACATGCAAAGGCCAAGGCCATTATTGAAGAGAACTTTTGCCGCGAATTGCCGTTTTTACGCATGTAATCCAAATTTGGTGACTGTGTTTTGCATTTGGCATTGATATCACAATGGTTAGGAAATGAAAATTATCGCCGATACAGTCGTAGGATACTCAAAAGTATAAATGTGAGTGCAGAAAAGAATTAACTTGCTTTGAACATTCCAAACCAAAACAACTACATTAAATATGTAAACGTCTTTCACATCTTTTTTTTCTGTAATTTGCAATTTGTTTTAATTCCAAGGATTTTACAGGATTTTTATACACAGGAAACAGGATTTCAGCTTCAGGGATGGTGGCAGTCCTGTTCTAGATACAAATCAGATATATCAGTCAGTGAATAACAATAACAGAAATTCAGTAAAGATGCTGTGATAATGGCCAGTCAGTCGAACGCACGGGGAACCAGCAATTGTGGGTGGGAGATTACATAGGTTTGGCACAGCGATGGAATGAAGAGGCAATGAAACGGGAGAACGTCAATAAAACACACCAGTGCAGTTATCCACCACACTATGGTCTGTTCACGGTTAATAGAACGCTGTTGAAATCAACCTTTAAAAAATGTCACTGCCCCTTTCTGCATATATTCTAACGGGCACAGTGACTGGTATGCGCCTAGTAAAGTTGGTACGGGCGGAGGGTAAGTAGTTCCACGTTTTGAAGTTTTGAATTACAAGTGTTGGATAAAAATTTGTGAATACAAAAATTATTTTTTATCTGCTGTTTTTTTTTAACGCATATCGGCGAAAGAGTGAGCAAATTTGCCAAAATATTTCCTTTTATAATAATTTTACATTTCACTTGACGAGCGCATGAACACAGTGACCAGGCCCGTGGCAATGCAAATTTTACATGTGCACGCAAGCAAATCTTAAGCAGGGATTTCAAAAGTGTTTAGTTTACAGTGAATAGCCTATACCTACTCGCCTCACATGAGAATCCCCGTCAAAAAATGTTCCTGCCCCCCCCCCCCCCCACCCCTCGGACGGAATCGAGCTGAGAATCCAAGAGATGGGAGGCAAGTTCCTAACCACTGAGCTAGACGTAAAAAAAGTCACTCATTAAAAGGCAATATTTAGACATAAAAATATAGAGACTTTATATTCCATTTTACCTTACGAATTATCTTATTCTGTTTTTTTGACTCTATACCTGTGCATATGCTTGTTGACTGCTCGTCTTGAACTGGACACTTTCGGAAACCTTGCTTAAGATGTCCTCTTCTGCCCACGTTTATGCTTCTGACGTACGTACAATTAACATTACAATGGACCCCTCTCGCTTTATTAATGCGCCAATCGCTTTGAACTATGGAATTGTTTGGAACATAAATTAGATTGTAATGTGCGAGTTCTTACTCTCGTGCGCACGAAACAAACATTATATAAATCAAACAAATTGGCTGATCATAAGTTTGAACATCACACTTCTTAACGCGACGTTCTGAAATGGAACTACTATTCTTACAAAGTTGCCAACATAACTCGGAGTAACTAGTTAACACTTTAAGGACTACGCTCGAGTGTAGCTCGAGCAAATATATTTTGAAAATTTCTTTGTCATTGAAAAGAAAAACTAGCATTTCCATGCGGTCGTTGTACTGCCTGTGTTTAACAGGATCTTACAAGAACTCTGCAGCTCAGTAATGATAACTTCCTTGGCTACAAAAATTAGGTTTGTTACGTCTTCGCAAAAGGACAGGTGTGATTGTAAAATATCTTGCACAAATAAAGACATTTGATTGGGACACAATCAAGTCAGCGCCTCAGTGACTGACGACCAGCCAATAATGAACTTTGTAAAGCACAGTAGGCGTGTCCATTGTCACGTTGGCCAGTAGAACGGCAGTGAGTTGGAGCACTGAGCCCAATACAACCGATGTTCATGCAGTCGTGTATATAAGTAACTCATTTCTAACTTGTCTTGGCTCTCTTGTAAATGTCTGCTGACCTCAAAGTGCTAACAAGCCATGCCGCTATACTGACGCTATTTCGCAGTTGAGTGAGAACAAATTATAATCCATTCACGGTTACTTCACACTTTTCTGAAGCCCTGCGAAAGTTCTACCTCCAGGATATTCCTCCGCTTCGTGCAAGCTCAGCTTGACTAAGTCTGGAAAATTACACCAGAGGACAAGACACTGCATTCGCGCGCACTCAGTTGTAATATTATTTTGTATGAGAACTATTTATTACTAGGCACTACCAACATGGATTTTTTCTGACTGTTTTATTCATGTTTATTATAAAATAAATATTAAACTGCATAAAAAAAATTATAGGTAAAACTTCAATTTGACGAAAAATAAGATACGTCTGTGTTTACAGAGGTATAACACACTTGATAAGTGGCATATTTAGGAAATAACTACATATGTAATACATGGGGTGATTTTTCAAAGGTTTGTTTTAAAACGTCCGAAGAAACCGGAATGTCGGCGCGCTTTTCAGAAACACGATGAATTCAATCCCGAGAGGAATTTGCGACCTAGGTACAATAGAATGTGGAACGCCTACGCCAGATGTCGCGACACAAACGACTGATTGTCTTGCTGCTCGTGGGCGTAGCTACCTCGGGCCGTTTTCCACTTCGAATTTGTGACGTTACGCCCACTCGTGTTTTGTTTCCTCCGTGTACACCGACGACGCGGTTCGTTTAGCGTACCCAGTAGGTCGGCGAGGGATTTCTGTTTCGTTCGGGTACGCGTTAAACAATCAAAGAGTCGAGAATTCGGTAACAAATTTTTCGTGCGTTCGCTTCAATCTGATGCGAACGTGTTCGGGACGCAGAAGCGAGGGTCCGTGCTGCCTCAGAGAACCTACGAATACAAAAGGGAAACGGCAACTTCAAGGCCCTTACACAATAGAAAACTTAACAAATGGTTTTATATTTCCTTTCCGTTGACGAAACCACCAATACACAATGCAACTGTAAAGTCAGAGTTCAGACAATTGAACATCATTTCTGCGAGCCTTGTAAAAATGCGTGTCTTGCTTTGTAAATCGTTAACATGTTATCCAGGAATGCATTTTACGTAATTTTTTTTAAATAGGCATAACATTCATGTTAAAAGTTAAAAGCAAAAAACTCACTTGTTTACTTAATTAAAAACATCAGTTCATATATTTCTTCTTCACATTATATTCGTTTGCCATTTATTTAATTTCAGACGAACTTTGTTTAATATACTGATAAGAAAATTGCCATAGAAATAAAAAAAAAAAGAACACAAATTCCTCATAACCTCTGTTAGATTCTCAGCAAAATGCTGCTTGGTTTTTTACTTTAAATTTCAACTTTTCGAAATCGTAAAATCAGGAGTGCTTGCCTTTACGTTTGACGGTTCCACCGTGTCAAGTTCCATAAGCATCAACATGCAGGAAAGCAAACGTAAAGTGAAATTGTAAAGTCAAATGTTAAAGTTTGCAATCGTGTAAAGAAAGGGCCACTTAATCCGGGAACTCCAGCCGCGCAAACCAGCAGCAGAATGACGTCACAGGTGAGTGAACATCATGTCGGAGCACAGCTATCCAATCAACTCCCGGTAACCTACATAAAAGCTGTTCACGACGAAGTAAGCACATTTAGTTGAAATCAACCTCTAAAAATGTAATTGCGCGTAACTATAGGCTGTTCAGGTAAAATAAGCATTTCTGAAAGCCATGCTTGTGTCTACTTATCCGTCTTATGTAAAATTAGCACTGTTATGGACCAGATCACTTTATTAATACGTATGTCAAGTTAAAACGTGAAATTCTTTTAAAAGTAAGTATTTTACAAATCTAATCATTTTTACACTCCGATGCATTAAAAAAACCCGAGACCGAAAGAAATAATTTAAGTCGTCCCAAATGGTTGCCTAACAATTTTTTATTCGACGTTAGGATATGGAACTTCTTTCCCTACATCGTTACCAACTTTACTGGGCGCATGTCACTCAGTGCACCCGTTAAAATATACGAAGGTAGGAGCAGTGACTTTTCCCCAAGGTTGATTTGAAAACTACTCACTTTATTGTGAACAGCGTTTTAATATGCTACAGTTCACGCTTACACAGACTCCCAGTTTACTTGGTAACGAATCATCTTCAACTTTTAAAGTTATAAAAAAAGTTGAATGCTTGATTAAAAACATTATTTCGACATAATGAAAATGTAATAGTATTATTACCTCCATTATACTTACAGAATTAAACTGGTACCCTAAAGTGTCAGAAAATGCACGTCATCTAACAACTAAGCACAGGGAGATAAGCTGAGTAATAGGCTAATTGGTTCATACTTCATCAATAGAATATTATACTTTCCCTAATCATAAATAAACCTGCAAACTATTTAATTATTTAGACAGTTAGGAGGCTTAAGTCAAACCTCACTACGTAAATTGATAGCTTATTCATCTATTATAAATAATGGATTAATGTAAGCAACCATAATAACAGGGGAAAACATATTAATATTTGTGCTGTGACACAGGCATTTAAAATCAAGTATCCCATCGCATCAAAGAGCAAAAAACTGAACAGACGTAATCATCCGGAAAAGGCTGTTCGCCATAAAGAAAGCACTTTTTAAATAAATGTTTAAAAAAAAATTCACTATTAATAAATACGTGTATTTTTCAGTACACGCTGGCGTAAAAGCTTTAAGTCGGTAGCCAATTAATAAAAATAGTTGTAACACCTGAGGCATTGGGAGTGTAATGTGGGATATCTGAACGGCTCTTTACATCGAGGTCTTGAGCCGATGAGGGTGAAGCGAGGGGAGTATGGAGTAACGCCGGAATGCAAGGGCGGGGGGAACGGGAGATCCCCAAGAATACCCGCAGACCAGCGGCATCGTCCGGCACGATTCCCATATGCGAAATTACGGGGGGCGACCCCATCGGGAATCGAACCCGGTTCGCCTTGATGGGAGGTGAGTAGTCTAACCACTACACCACCCCGAATTTACGTAAAAATTCCCACAAATTAAAATCACTTGTATTGTACATGAATAAAGTGAGCACACCCATATCATTCTATAATTTACGTATGTCTCAAGAATAAGAACACTCCCGAAGAGAAGTAAATCCATGGGAAGACTTGCAAAAGTGTTCAATTTACCGTGAACAGTCTATAAGCGTGTTTTTACGTAAAGCAGTGCGAAATTGCCGTTGATCGTACGGTTACAGAGTATTCGAAATGACGTTACTGTCCCAGCAAGATGTTGGAACGTCGTTCAACGAGCAGCGCCGCCAGTCGGCAGCCCAGAACAGTAGCAACAGCCAATCAGACTCAAGGTTCATTTCCAGAGCCTCGCACAGCCTATCGACGAATTCGTACGCTTACATCAAAGAAACCGCCACGCCAGTGTACTTGTATAATCCACTCACCGTTTCTTCACACTTTCCTGAAGCCCTGTTAAAGTTCTACTTCCAGCACATTCCTCCGTCTCGTGCAAACTTAACTTAAATAAGTCTATAAAATTACACCAAAGGACAACGCACCGAGTTCGTGCGCACTCAGTTATAATAATATTTCGCATGAGAACTATTTCATACTAGGCGCTACCAACACGTGTTTGCTCAATGTTTTAACAAATACTTATTATAAATGAAACATTACCATTTTTAAACAAAATACTGGCAAAACTTCAGTAGAACGAAAAATAAGATACTTTTATGTTAGCAGGGGTATAAATCGATTGTGGTACATGGTGTATTTAGAAAATAACTAAAAGACTCCATACATGGGGTGATTTCTCACAGGTTTGATTAAAAAAATGTGAAGAAACCGTGAATAGACTACAGTACCGGTCAAAAAATTTAAGACCACGGTGTAAAAGAATAGAATGTCTCGCATAACCTAAACTTTTACCGCAAAGCGCCATGTCAATTTATTTCTGCCACCTCAAATACATGAAAAAACTTCCGAAGATTTCATTGGGTTAGGCGCTATGAGTTGTAGAAGTAATGAATTTTTAATAGTATAAGGCAACACCAAAACACCAACACTTTTAAAGATAAAAACTGTCGCGTGTTCCAAAGTATTACAAATTGTACCGCCAATATTTATTGCTTGTAAATGTAGCAATAGCAGTGTGTCATTGTGGAACAAAAATAAAAATTGAGAAAAATTCTATTATGATTTGACAGCAATTAGCTTTCTTACGTAAAAAAAAAAAAAAAAAAATTGATTTTCCTAATTTTTTCCTAGCTTGCCAGATGACAATCGGAGCCGGTCTTATACATATGTGTAATTCTAAGTTTACTGTACGTACTGCGTACAAGACCGGCTCCGAAACTCACCCGACAGTCTAGGAAAAAATTCTGAAAAACCATTAATCACTGTTTTCACGGATTTGATAAACGAATGCGATACGCAGTCAAATCGTCAATAAATTTTCTGAATTTTTTATTTTTGTTCCATAATGGCCCACTTCTATTGCTACATTTACAAAAAAAAAATATATTGGTAGTAAAAACAATTGCAACGCTTTGGAACACACAACCGTTTCTATCATAAAAATTGTTGGCATTTTTGTGTTGCCTTATAAGTTTAAAAAATATATTACTTTTACAATGCATGGCCTAACTCAATGAAATATGAGGAAGTTTACACATATATATGCAATGTGTCAGAAATAAATTGGCGTGGCTCTTGTGGCAAAAGTTTAGGTTCTATGCGACGTTCCATCCTTTTACACTGTAGTCTTAAAACTTTTGACCGGTACTGTGTACTCTGTGGTATGCGTTGTGTTCGAAATACACGTTTTTCCAGGAAACTATGAAAAGTGCGTAAAAATGTGTTGATCTACGAGAAGAACACGCACATCAGACGAGGCCCGTTGAGTGCTTTCAAGACGTCACGAACGTAAAGGCCCTTACACAATTGAAAACTTTTAACATTTGACTTTACCATTTGACTTTACGTCTGCTTTCCGACATGTTGTTTCTTATGGAGCTTGACACAATGGAACTGTCAAAGGTAAAGTAAAGCACTCTTGACTTTCCGATTTCGAAAAGTTTAAATTTAAAGTCAAAGTCAAGCAGCCATTTTGCCGATAATCTAACAGAGGTTATGTGGAAAGTGCGTTATTTTATTGTAGGGCGACTTTAATCTCGGTATATTAAACAAAGCTCGTCATAAATTAAATAAATTGCAAACAAATATAATGTGAACGGGAAATATATGAATTGACATATTTTATTAAAGTAAACAAATGAATTGTTTGTTTTGAAATAATATTTTTATGTAAATGGTAAGGCTATTAAAAAAAAAGGAAGTCAAATGCATTCCTGGATAATATAATTATTTACATAACAAGATTTATTTTTCAAAGCTCGCAGAACCGATGTTCAATTGTCTGAACTCTGACTTTACAATACTGTATTGTGTATTGGTGGTTTCGTCAGAAGAAAGGAAACGTAAAGTGAAATGCTAAAGTTTTCTATTGTGTAAGATGCTTTAGAAATACCATTCCATCGCACTCTAAAAACCTTGTGTCAAAAACGGCCTTTTTCAAAGCTCTGTAGCTCAAAATTTACGATGGAAAAACTACAAAACTACTAAACGGCCCTGCACCTAACATTCCTGTAGATTTTCCTCCAATAAAATAATAGGGGTCGCCGCTGTGAAACTCCCATTGGTATAAGAAGTGCGACAAGAACACTACACGGTCAGTCCAGAGCCTCGCGCTTAGCGGCGATGGCGCACTTGGTGCAGATGGCATGAAGCTCGGCCTCGAACGCAGAAAAAAGCTCAAGATAGGTAAAGTGTTAAACTCACCAATATTCTGCGTGTATAGGCTGTTCACGATAAACTGAGCACTTTTAAAAGCACCGCTTAAGATCTACTTGTATGCGCACTGTGTATGCCTCCGCCTTATGCTAAATTAACATTGTCATGCGCCTCATCACTTTATTCATGCATCGGCCAAGCAAAAATGCGAAATTATTAGAAAAATGTGCTCATTTTATACTCAACTATACTATACTAAAAAAATGATTTACATTATCACAAATGGTTAATTAACACTTTTTATTCGGCGTTAAGATACTTTCCCTCCATCGTTACCAACTTTAATGGGCGCATGTCACTCAGTGCGAATGACAAAATATATGCAGGTAGGAGCAGTGACGTTTTTTCAAGGTTGATTTCAAAAAGTGCTCACTTTATCGTGAACAGTCTTTAGCCACCTTCATCTCGTTGGACGACGAACGAAGTCAGCCAGGTAAAGCAAAGTCTCCGACTGATGACGTCGCGACGGCGAGTTACCCGTGGAGGCGGCCGAGACGGGAGCACGCCTGTCGACCGGGGCGAAGGCAGGGCACCGCGAACATCGCAGCGGCGCGATGCGGGACCAGCTCGGAGCGACGCTGTGTTGACATGGCGGACGCCTCTCCGGCCCGCGGCGGCGCGGCGTTTACGTAACCCTACCCGGAGGTGTCAACGTCGCTGATCATCCAGCGTTTCCTCGTGCGTGCTGTTCGCCATAGAGCGAGCACTTTTTGAAATCAACCGCTGCTCCTACACCTGCATATATTTTAACCGGCGCACTGTATGACATGCCGCCCAGTAACGTTGGTTATAGGCTGTTCAAGATAAAGTGAGCACTTTAGAAATCAACCTTAGCAAAAAGTCACTGCCCATGTCTGCATATATTTCAACAGGCGACTGGGTAACATGCGCCCGGTAAAGTTGATAACGAGAGATGGAAAGTAATTCCATATCTTAACAGCTAATAAAAAGTGTTAGGTAGAGATTTGTGATAATTGAAATTATTTATTTTGCTTTCTGTTTTTTTTTATGCTTCAGCGTGTAAAAATGAGCAGGTTTATCAAATGTTTACTTTTCTAATAACTTCACAGTTTCACTTGACCGACACATGAATAAAGTGATGAGACCCGTGGCAATGTTGATTTTTAGATAAGGCGGAAGAATACACAACGTGCATACAATAAGATCTTAAGCAAGGCTTTCAAAAGTGCTCATTTACCATGAACAGCCTATATAGGTAGAGTCAGTAGTATTTCGCGATTTCATTCGGAGGCGAGGTAGACTTCAAACACTTGTTCTTTCCTCCTACTATTGTGATTGGACGACAGTTGTTTAGCCACGCCCCGTTTAACCGTGAGCCAGTAATAACCAGGAAGCAGTAATGTAAGTGTGTGTGTTTAACAGTCCTGTAGAGAGGCCTCAGTCCTGTAGAGAGGCCTCGCTTGACCACAGCTATCAATACGCAAACGATAATGTCACGAGTGTAGGAGGGCTGTCCACCCTAGCTTGCTGCCAGTTCTATCCGCGAAATACTTGGGGCTCTACCTATAGGCTGTTCACGGTAAAGTGAGTACTTCTGAAAACCACCTTTGAGAAACGTCACTACCCCTACCTCCGTATAGGAGGCCGCGGTGGCTGAGCGGTTAGCGTGCTCGCCTCCCACCAAGGCGAACCGGGTTCAATTCCCGGCCGGGTAACTACCTGACTTTTGCACGTGGTGATCGTGCCGGACGGTGGCGTTGGTTGGCGTATTTTCTCGGGGTCCTCCCGTTTCCTACGCTCCTCTAAACTTTTTTTTTGTACTTTTACTGGCCCCTATATAATGGGAGGAACACGCATGGGTTCGATCAGTTCATCATCGTCCGTCGAGAATCAGTAACAGCATATCGAAATTCGGGCAAAGTGCCCTCAAGCTCTGCGTCTTCACAAAGCAGAATACGGAGGTTGCCTTGTACAAACAAACGATGGAACTTGTGATGCTGGTAGGAGAACAATTCGAAATGTTGGCGAACGCCAGCGATCCAAGGATGCTGCTACTAAACATTTCGTCCTTCAAACTGGTAATGGCATCATTTTGGAACTGCGCAGTATGTTGGCCGGCCAAAACACATTCTATTAAGAACTACCTATCAGAGCTCTAGACGAAGATGGAGGGCGTAAAAACCGAGATCGTCGACGATATGGTCGCCATGGATGAGCACGTGACGAGTTTTCAAGGGAAAACTATCGACAGATTGAATGTGACATCTGTGCAAAATGAAGTGAATTCATTACCTCGGTTTGCGAACTCGCCATGAAAACAGATATTCAAAATTACAGCAGGGACATATAGAGCATCTGAAGCGAAAGCCTGAGCTAGATCGAAAGTATTTTGGTGCAGACCCAAAACAAAGAGAGCAACAGTAAAATTATTATTCAGTACGATGTCAGACATTGCCAGCGATTTACACCGGACGATTCAGTCTGTTCGTAGTATTTTCTTACCAAGAGAGCCAAAATTTTACGGGACCTTATAAACGAAGAAATTTTTAAGCCCATTATTGGTCGTCTCTACGTACTCAGGGAGCGCGATGGAGCAGCTGTAGCTGTGAAGACCGAAATCGATAATATTGCTGAGCCATCGAAGAAGCGAAAATATGACGACGTACAGTCAGATCGGGACGATGGATCGGATACGGATTCGCCACACAAGAAAAAAGTACGGACGAGAGTCTTCAAACCCTATGTTCTGGTTAGCCAGTACCTACGATCGTACACATCTCGCAATAATGATACGACATATGGTGTATACAGGCATAATGATAAATGGTTCCTCGGTGCTGATGAAATAGAGTTTCTACCAGGTGGCATCATCTGAGTTGGTGATTACAAGACATGTGGAACCCCCGGGCTATATGAAATTCTATTTTGCAAGGACTGAAAAGCGAAGATAGATGATGGCAAGAACACCGACTACATATTCTGGGATGATCCGAACAAGCTGGCTGGTATGTTGCAGCCACTTCTCGCTTCGCAAAGAGTTGGAAATTACTCCGACACTAACAAGATAATTTTAATCATCGAAGAACTTAAAGAGGGAGTTTACATATATTGAGCCGATTGGGTATCGCCAATGAACTGCACACATCTGCGAGATGCAACTACTGCCACTGCAAGGTCGTAATATGTGGGATGAACAGTCTATTTCAAGTCTACCTTGTCGAGATGATTCAATATGCTCGAGTCAACAAAGGCTGCAAATACATGTTGACAGTCGTCGATGCATATCGCAAATTTTCTAGGGTCAGACCAATCAAGTCGAAGAATGCACATAATGTCACCGAGGCCACAGCTGACATATTGTGGGAAGATTTCATCCCGAATAATCTACAAACAGACCAGGGCAAGGAATTCTACAAAGCAAAGTTCAAGGCTCTGATGAAGAAACATAAAATAAATCGTTACTCTATGTACAGCGATCTCAAAGCTTCGTCGAGAGGTTCAACAAGACTCTGAAAGGGAAAATGTGGAGGCATTTCACTGCGAACAGAAACTACAAGTGACTGACACATTACTGCCGAAACTTGTCCGCGAGTACAAGTCTACCGTTAATTCTACCACTCGCATGAAGTTCAAAGACGAGAAGAGCGGCTCCCTGGTTCGGACTGTGTACACTAACGAGAAAAGGAGGGACCCACACAATCCTAAAGCTATGGTTGGAGACATAGTGCGCATCTCTAAACAGAAAGGCATCTTCGAGAAAGGGTTCTTGGCGAATTGGAGACCTGAACTCATTCGTGTGTGACATATACACAAGGGTATAGTGGGACAATTCTGATCACGGAGCAAATCCTATCATAATAAGAAAACTGGCAACACTGGAAACAGCAAGCAGGAAGAAGACTTTGTCATCCAATCAGTCGCGAGTTAGGAGTCTTGGTGTTCGGTTCGTGAAAAGTTTTCGCCGGTATTATTAAATTTACAGTTTATAAGGATATCAATGTCGACACCAAGGTAAGTTACATTATTTTTTATCTCTAAATAAATGTTCATGTTTCAAAATAAGGCCTCGCAGTCACAGAAATTGATATTTTTGTAGTATCTTGGTTTTGTCTTGTAGTTTACTCATTGAGATATAATATCCATGTATTTGTTCCAATAAAAAGTAGTTTCTACTTAAAAGTTAGGCCTTCAGAGCTGGAAGTCAACAAAGCAGAGTAATTCCGATAAAGACATTGGGGCTATTCCGATCATAAATAAAAACGCATTTCTGTGTACAACAGAAGATAGAATGGGCACTAGTTATCTCCACATCTTAATAGCTGTTACTTGTTATTGTTTCACAGTCACATAAACTCAGCTGACAAAGACAAGGGTTCGCTTGGTGTATCAAGGTCAGTCCAGGCGATAAACATTCTCTTAATGTCTCTAATGTCTCCTACCTGTCGCCCTTCAGCAGTGGTGATGTTTATCTGTTTGACGAGGGGGGAGGGCATTCCTAGCGTCTAATGGTTTCACTGCTGCTGATAATACTGTGGTAGGTCGCACCCTAAATCGTTCAATAACAGATGGCTGGCTGGTCGCACTCAGTATAAGCTTAACTAATTGACATTAATATTTTCTATTCAGTAGTTACAAGAACAAATGCATCACCTATTCATAAAATATAAGACGAGAGGCATAAAATAATACAATACCAATTTGAGGATTGGTCAGTATACTGTTAAAACACTCAGCATCCCTATAAACCCTATTTTGTAGAGTTTTAAACTCTTGTCAATGTGTGTGTGGAATTACAATAACAATATCCAAATGTGGTCTGTGGGAACCATTTTGGCAGAAGATTTTTCAATGCATATCCATTTAGATTAGTTTATTAATTTGCCCATCCTAGATTTGCACCTCAAACCCCTTCTGGAATATAAGGCAAAGGCACTATAAATCCATGCTACCCAAGTGATTAGGTTGAACATATAATCTCATGCAATGCTTACCTATTCTTTCGTGTATTTTACAAGAGCCTTACCTGTGATGAAGAAATTATGATTGCAAATCAACATAAACTGGTGTCTTTATGAAGTTCAGAAGGCAAGAAACTACAAACGAAAAAACACTACACTTCAGTGGTCCGAGGAGTTGATGTAGCAGGCTATAAGCAGCATCCTCCGTGGGGATACAACCATCAGAGCAGCTGCTAGCTTACATCAGATACAGTTTACCACACTTCAAAATAGGATCCAAAAAGTGAAACTGCATCATTTATTTGGAACCAAGGGGAAAGAATATAAACACAGAGTAGGTCATCCATCTGTACTCAATGCTGAGGAAGAACAGGAACTGTATGAGAGACTGCTTAACTTGTCGAAGTGAGGCTTTGGTTTACCTACAATTCAGGTAAGAAATGCAGCATATGTGTATACGGGAGTGAAATGTCTCGAAGTTGACTGGAATAATTCCGAAAAATTAGCAGGTAAAGATTGGCTTGCTGGGTAAATGGGCAGACATCCTCAACTATCTTTGAGAAAACCGGAAGGTTTCTCAAAAATGAGAGCAGCTGCCATAAACGAAAAAGACTTTAGCGGTTTTTATGAGTGCTATGGAAATTTAACAGCTGAACTAGGCTCGGTGAGAAGCCAGAGAGAATTTTCAATGTGGATGAGTCAAGGTTTCCTTTGAACAACAAACCATAGAAAATAATTCGCGAAAGAGGCGAAAGAGAAATCATCAAGCTGACTAGTGTAGAATGTGGTTAAAATGTGTCAGTAGTGACTTGTTTCAGTGCTAGTGGGGTATACATCACACCATTCGTGATTTTCAAGGGTGTGCGGTATCGGGAGTCATACTGTGCGAATTTGCCATCTGGCTCTGTAGCAGCAATGTTTGAATCTGGTTACATAAACGAGGACTTGTTCCTCAAATGGTTGCAACATTTTCAGGAACACCGACTACCAGGGAAGTACCTCCTTATTTTGGATAGGCATGCATCGCATTATTCACTTAAATGTCTGAACTTCTGTACAACCAATGAAATTGAACTTCTCTGTTTGCCACCCCATACCACAGACATCCTCCAGCCCTTAGATCGAACATTGTCTAAACCATTAAAGACTTTCTACCACGAAGAAGCAACTGCATTCATTCTCAACAACCCAACACCATCAATTACCAAGTCTGACTTTGGAAATATTTTCACAGCAGCATGGAACAAGGCTGCATCCCATGGGAATGCTACCAAAGGGTTCACTGGCCTCTACCCATTTAACCCTAAAGTAATCTCAGTGGATAAATTTCTACCATCTGCAGCTTTCCAAGCTAACTATTCTTCAATCCCAACAGGAAGTCCTCCTACTATATCCACTGCAGGTCCATCTTCTGGTGTTTCTCGTGAATGTTCTCCAGACCATGCTAAATGTATGTCATGTTACCATCATTCCACATCCAAAAACACAGTTGATCGCTCCATTTCTCAAGTTTCACCTACCTTGTTTGTACCAGCTTCTACCTCAAACTCTCCCAACAAGCAGACAAATTCTCTATTTAATGACGTTATTCCCCTCCACAGAAGTCATCCAAAAATCCAAACAACCCGAAGTAAACAAGAAAGAAACAGACAGCTCGACACATGACATCGGAAGGAAACATCAAGGAAACTGCGGAAAAAGTTAAAATTGCGACAGAGAAAAAGAAACAAGTGGACGGCGCAGTGGAAAGGCGTAGACTGTTTACAGAAAAAGATATGTGCTCATGCAAAGAACAAACCCCTTTAATGACAGATTCGAATGATGCATCATGTGGTTTTTGAAACAGTAGATGGAGCCAGTCTGCTAACAGAGGGGATTGGATCAAGTGCCAGAAATATGGATGCTGGTATCACGAAATCTGTGTTGGTGCCGAAGGACTAAAGCATTTCATATGTGGTAGATGTCTGTGATCATAATTGCCTTAAAAATGATCGGATTTACCCCACTCATGATCGCAATTACCCCCCAAATTTTGTGTATCCTCTTATTTAATCTTTCACTAAAACTTTTTTTGTGAAAGTTAAACACGTTATTAGTATGCTAATTAATTGGTGGTTGCAAATATACATGTCGAAGTTCGTGTTCATGTATTTTTATTAACTAATTCATATTTCCACTAATTTTATTTACAAAACCGTTTGAATTGATCGGAATTGCCCAACTCTACCCTATCCTTTGAGGACCTACTTTCTCGATGATCTGATTAATGTTCCCATCCATGGTGGTTTATACGCAGAGGACATCGAGCCTACAAAGTTTCCATATGTGCATTTGGTCGCGAAGGTGCTGCAACGATGTAACAAAAGGGCATATGTCAAGTGGTGGGGTTGCTCTGCCCGTTTCAATTCCTGGCTCGCTGAAGCGGACATTGAGCGGTGAACACCGAAGACTGTAATTAATAAACCTGTATATTTTATTATGTGTACAATTAATTTTATGTAAAAAAATACACTGCATTTTATTTATTTTTAAAATCCCTCCAATTTAAATAAAAATTATTTTAAACAAAACTATTCGCATTTAAGAATAAAATTAAAAGAAATTAAATATGACAGTTTATGTGTTTTGCAGGAATGTTCAATAGCACCATTCGGTACAGACCGATAGCAGATGGCATAATCGAGAAATTTAAATAAATTTTTTGCGAATTTTTAGCATTTTTTAAGGGAAGAAGGGGAATTTTAAGGAAAAGGGAAATTTTTGGGGAAAAATGGCCGCCGGTGGATTAGAATTTTAAATAAGTTTTTAATAGTATATTAATATACTTTTTCATGTTGTAAAAATAATTTGTAATAATTATGTAATAACATTTTTTTTTATTTAAAAAAGTTGTATTAATTTTTGTTTTTTGGGGTCAAAGGTAGAAAGTCACTGGCTTCCAAAATAGCCGCCAGCCGATCGGAATGACAGAGCATGAACATCTCCGAGATCCGATCCCTTATCCCCTTGTCCCCGAAGGAACATAGCCCTAATACTTAGATACTCTTCAACATAATCCTTTAATTGCTACTGCGGTGTGTAACTCTATTATGGTTAAGATTATACTTGTGATCGTGACGAGAGAATTTTATGAGTAACACAGGAGAATGAGTCAATCATTCTCCTGTGTTAGAGACACAATCGCAGCGTGGTTGCTGCTACGATACGAGAATCTTCAGAATTATGAACTCGTACGTTCTTTCCGGAATATTTCATCTGGTTTACTCGTCTATTCTTCCAGTTACTGCACTCCTACATCGAAACACTTTGCCAAAGCTACGGCAACCAAAGTGTTCAAAATGCTATTTGCTGTTACGACCTGAATCTCTCGGCACAAGTTCAGGTTTTCGACTACCCTCATTACAACATTTATATCCAACTTTTCCAAAAATATAACACAGCGAAAAGCAACACAAGATATTTCTAGAGTGTGTAGTTTGAAGTCAAGGGCGATCAGTCCAAAGCACTTTTATTTTTTGTCAATTTTTCTCTGTGGTTTTTAAAAACTTATACAAAATCCTGCATGCAGATTATTGCGAAAATTTTACATATCCAAGACAGAGGGGACTGTTCCCGTTTGAAGGTGTCAGAATTTGTGCTTTCAGTAACCTTTTAGATGATAAGCGTGTACTTCCAAACTTTTTTTTTTTTTTTAATAGCCTGTGTTGTCTCAAAAGCCATGTATCTAATATACTTTATTAATTTTCAGGACGAGATGCTTGACATAAGATTGATTCACACATACCATCTTTGCATGAGGGAATCGTGCCGGACGATGCCGCTGATGGGCGGGTTTTCTCGGGGATCTCTCGTTTCCCCCACCCTTTCATTCCGGCGCTGCTCCATACTCATCTCATTTCACCCTCATCGGCAGCCTCAATATCTTCATTCGCTCCACCTTTCATCCCGCCCAAAAATTTATCCAACCAGTCTCAGGTGGCAAAATCAACATCGCCACTGCGGCGAGGCGAGACGAACGGCTGCTATGGTGATATATCTATCACATACAATATTTCTGAAATATCGCCAACTGAGATATGGTCCAACATTATAATGCGATATATCGCATATCGCGATATCAGCGATATGCGATATTAGCGAACTACGATGCTGGTGATATGCGATATTCGCGATATCAATTTGGCCTATGTTTGGGATGCCGATATGTCCTACATCTATATAAGCGATATATCGCAATCTATATTTAATACTCTCTGAGAACGATATATTGCATCGATACCGATATAGCCAGCGTGTTTTGAAACGATACTGCAAACTGGATATCGCACAGCCCTATAAACGGCACGGCACGAGGAACGCCGATCGCACGACAGCAGCACCTGCTGGGCCCACCTGCAGCCGACCAATGAACGGGCGAGGCCAAGAAGAGACGTGGATATAAAGGGTTGGTGGAGGGGCGGGGGGAGGTGGCTTCGCAGGCTCCTGGAGGGGATCAGCGCCACGCGAAGCCACAAAAGACGTCAGTAGGTCTTAATTATAATTAGCTTCGGCACACGACGGAGGAGAAGGTTGGATATAGAGAGAGTGGCAAAGGAGGTTGGAGTGAGCGAGATATATTTCTCAGAGCCGACGCAACCTCCTTGCCCGTATACAGACTGTATGTACGCTTTACCCTCGAAATAAAATGTAGTGATAACAAAATTTCTTTTTTCACTAATGCTTTCTGCGACATGTAAGTTCGGAAACCGTATTTGAAGTAGGGCCTATTATAAATTAAGCACACACAACCGCACATTCTATTAAAATTTTAACCGTACTTTCTCTTTACCATAATTCTCCGAATCGTGCTGAGGTACGTATAAACATGAGGCAGTCACTCGCTTTGGAACATGAACTTTGTTGCAATATTTCATCTGCCTTATGGACGGCTTATGCTCAGAATTTTGGCCACTTTTCATTTAACGTTCCCGATTTCAACTGTATTTCATGTGCTGAAATGTGTGGAGTCACAGCGACCCCTATTTTTACTTGAAACGTTGAAATCACAAAAAAATACTACGTTGAATTACTAAAGACTGATGACAAGGCTACTCGTTTGTCTTCTCGTCTCAACGAAACTACTTTATTTCCGCGGTAACTTTTTTTTCAACACCTAAACGCATGCTGTGAAATGATCTGTGGTTCGTGATGACAAAGTATGTAATCATATAACGCGAATATGAAACAAAAAGGTAAGAGATACAACAGGTTGATCAATTGCAGTAATTTTCTACAACGTGCTAAACGTTACAACGTGCTACAACGTGTTTCTTGTCTGACGTCACTCGGCTATACACGTTTCAGATGCCTCCAGAGCGCGGCACTGTATCGACGAAAACGGCCTGTATAGACGGTAAAACGTAATGACATTTACACTGAACATTTCAGTAAAACGTGAATGTTGTGTTTGTTTGCATATATATTTGGCCAAGCAACAGGAATGTTTGAGACTAATCATATCGAGGATTTGATATGCTCAATCGTTTATGTTTGGAAATTATTAAGCTCACATTTGAAGCGCGGCATTGTTTAGCAAAAGGAAACTGAAACTAATAAGGTTATGCACGGTGTAGAGTTACGTCAGTATTCATTACAGCAAATAAAAAAAGTACATGTTTCATTAGCATATGTGCACACAGCTCGGTAATTATAAATAAAGAATCGTGTATTTTCGGGAAATGGCAGAAATTTCTGAGAACTACATTTGCGGGCTTAGATATTCTGTTGAAGTATTATTACATAATATGCGTGATTGTATTACGTTATTTTTCCCCACCTAAAAGAAGGAAGTTGATGAATTACTTTTCAGTTTACTGGGAAACTAGACGAAACGAATTTTACTGTAACTATTTATTATTTTCCTTTTTTTATTTTTAAAACTTTTTGTTAGTTCATTTAAGTTAAATTTTATTCTATTGCTGCATTTATCTACCCCAGTATTTTCCTGTCATTCATAATCCTTCCCACCATCGCTTTACCAGTATTTTCCCACCCCTTTTTCCTTGGGAAATTTGCGCGGGCATAATGTATTTTAAATGGGAGCTGCGTGGCTGTGGCTGGTTGTCCTTTGCTCGACTCGGACGAGCTCGGCAATCTTCGGCTTGACTCAAGAGGTGCTCGGAAGCCATCGACTCGAGTTTGTCGAACATACCCGAAGGTGCTCGGCAGTTACGCCCACTAATTCTTCAAGCAAATACATCGGTTTCGAGTAAACATATTGGTTTTATAGGCATTGTCTTTTGTTTTGGCCCATAAAAAAAAAAGTTAACCAATGTTTTAATCATTTTTTCCTAGAACGAGATTTTTGAAAAGACATTTTCTTACTTACTGGTGGATCGGAGTTAAGTTACGCCGACAATGTACGTCCGTGATTTGCGGGCAGACACCTTAAGACGCTTAACACGTAAATAATCCAATCACTGGAGATGATCTGAACTAAAGTGTTATGGAATACAACTGGCAATGCAATCTTTTCGCGAAAATCGGGTATCCCGACTGATATCCAGTCGGTGCGCATGCCAGAGGTTGGGCAAGAAGCAGCACGAGGTACGGTAACCGAATGCCCCACTGTCGCAGACAAGTGACAACAAAAAAATAAAATAAAATAAAAGAAACCATGTTTGGCAGGGGGCGCTCACGCATACAAGATTGAGCAACCGCCTCATCTACAGGCTGTTCACGGTAAAGTGAGAACTTTTGAGGCCCTAGTTACTTTTTCTTTTCAGTCATTTTTTATCCTTTAACCACGTTTTAAAATAGATATTGCCATATAAGTAATAAACAAAGTGCGTAAATTCCACCGCACTCGTAAGTTAACGTCTAGGACTACAATAAAATATATTGACTATTATCCCAAATGAGAGGGCTTTCGAAAGTGCTCACTTTACCGTGAATAGCCTATTAGGGATTTGATTGCATTTACGCTCTAGGGGCAACAGTGGTTGAGCTGCTCGCCTCCCACCAAGGCGAGCCGGGTTCAATCACCGGACGATACCGCTGGTCGGCGCGCCTTCTCGGGGATCTCCCGTTTCCCCCGCCCTTGCATTCCGGCGCTGCTCCATTCTCACCTCATTTCACCCTCATTGGCTCTCAAGTCCTCGCTTTTACACGCTAGTTTCATTTTTTCTGCTTGGCAGTGCTGATCAGCCGCGAAAAGTTTCAACAGAACTGTGGTGCTGCATGACATTTTAATGCATCACGCCGCAATATTTATTATTTTTAAAATACAGTATAATACGCATAACTTAGCTCATCAGAATACCTTATTACTGCTACCAACAGAATATAAATATGAACTGAAATACACGGGAAGAAATTTCATATACTGCTTAAAAAAAAAGTTTTACAGTTTTACTCAAAATTCTATGATTTTTATTTGCGATTTTAAATATATTAGGAAGCGACTTTCCTAATAGGATGTATTTTTCATGATTGGTCACACCTTTCCTCCAAATTTTTTTAATACTCCTGTTGGGATTGTCAAATTTCGCGTGTAATAAAACAAATTAAAAATTCTTTAGTATGTGAAGACATGGCAAAATAAAATTTAACCCAGTTTGTCTGACATGCATTTCGTTCCCCAGATTTATAGCAGCTCTAATATAAACAAAAAACTGCCTGTTGCGTCGAAAATGAAGGAGCAAAAGGAGGGAGGGAAAAACGGGGAGGGGAGAGGGGTTTAGAACGAGAAGGGAAATTAATTAACCCTACTGTGTCCTGAGATCGGTGCGCAGACACTCTTAAAATGGTGTGTTACTAATTATTAGAAGTTACAGTGGCCATGATTTAACAAACAACCTACCCCCTATTTCTTCCGAAAAAAAATCCCATGTTACGTGTTTACAGGCTATTCACGGTAATGTGAGCACTTTTGAAAGCCCTATCATTTGAGATAATAGTCGGTAAATATATATTTATTTTATCTTTAGAAGTTAATTTCAGAGTGCGGTGGAATTTACACACTGTGTTTATCACCTACATGGCAGTATTTATTTACAAATGTGGTTAGAGAATAAAAATTGCTGAAATAAACCAGTACGTAGGGTTTCAAAAGTGCTCACTATACGGTGAACCGCCTATACCAAGTTAACTCCGCAGAAAGTAGACTACTGCACCCGACTGTACATAATGCAGAACTCAATCAAAAGTAGTACACGTATAACAATAATTATCAGACATGATATAAGTTGCATATGAAAGAAGAAAGTATACAATTTTTTGTAACATTGTGAAATATTTTGTTACAATTAACTTATTTAAATGCTTGAAGAATCATTTACTAAAAGATTTTTAAATTAAAATTTAAGTTTATTTCCACTCTGAATACTTAAGAATATACATTTTGCAAGAAAAAAATCATTACAGAACATTATTATTATAATTACACTGGTTGTACGTAGTAAAAATTAGTAAGGTTTTTACAAACAATTTTAAAAGTTAAATTTTATTTCCATGGGTTTCAGCCACGAAAGTTACTATTTGCAGGCCTGCAATGAACGTACACAGAATAATTTATCAAAAATATTTTGTTTAAGATTAGCACTTATATATTCTTACACACGACCATAATAATTATTACGATTGCCTAACATGACGAAGGATTTCTTCCAAAATGTGATTTCTTAAGAATTCTATATGGAAAAAGGTTTCAATTTTGATTAAAAATAGAGCTTTATTAATTGATTTTTAAAATATATAACTATCTAAATTTCAACAAAATATTTTACAGTATTACAAAATTACGTACTTTCTTATTCGATATGCAACTTATAAAGTGTGATATTTTTAATGAATTTTAGCAAGTTGTTAAGTCCAGTGTAGCCGACTGATCTACTGGAAGAACTCTGCTTCTACATTAAGGAGCCTCCATAGTAGTCATATTGGCCTCACTGGAAGCAGATCTATGTATTATAATTAAAGAAAACTATGGGATATTTGAATGTAGATATTTTTTTTCAGGGCAGAAAATAAAGTCAAGATTTGGTTACCAGTTTATAAATTTGGTTATTGAAACATAGATGTGGTAGTAGAATCGCTGTAAGTGGCCAGCCCCCGTTTACGATATTTATTCGTATATAAAACGGTGTTTCAAGCTATAACGGCTGTTCACGGTAAAATGAGCACTTTAAAAAACCCTGCTTAAGATCTACTTGTATGCACGATGTGTATTCCTCCAACACATGTAAAATTCTCTTTGCCGCTGGCCTCATCGCTTTCTTCATGCGTCGGTCAAGTGAAACTGTGGAATTGTTGGATAAGGAAATATTGAAAAAATCTGCCAATTTTTACACTTCGACACATAAAAAAAAAACGGAAAGCGATAGAAACTATTTAAGTTATCACAAATGGCTACCTAACACTTTTTAGTCGGCGTAAATTTCCCCTCCACAGTTACCAACTTTACTGGGTGCGTGTCACTCGGTGCGCCCGTTAAAGTATGTGCAAGTAGGAACAGTGACTTTTTTCGTAGGTTGATTTCAAAAGTGCTCACTGTATCGTGAACAGCCTTCAGCAACAACGCTGTATCTTTCCTGAACTTATTGCTGTATTGAAAACCTATAGTCACAACTGAAAATCCCGACAAAACAGAACTCCCGCGAAGCTTCACTCTAAGAATATATTCGGAAATTTACCATACCCAACGTATACGCTTAGTGAGAAAGCAGGAATGGTAATGTTTTCCCCTACATATTAGGTTTGATCGCGTGATATGCTTTTTCTACTATAGGCTGTTCACGGTAAAATTAGCACTTTTGAATGTCCTGCTGAACATCTACTTGTATGCACGTTGTGTTTTCTTCGGCCTCATGTAAAATTAACGTTGCCATGGACGTCATCACTTTATTCATGCATCGGTCAAGTTAAACTATAAAATTATTAGAAAACGAAAATTTCACAAATCTGTTCATTTTTACATTTCGCTGCATTAGAAAAAAAACAGGAAGCAAAATAAATAATTCAAGTCATTATGAGTTGTTACCTAACCCTTTTTATTCGACGTTAAAATGTGAAACTACTTTCCCTGCATCGTTACCAACTTTACTGGACACGTATCACTCAGTGCACCCGTTAAAATATACGCAGGCAGGGGCAGTGACTTTCTTTTTGTAAGGTTTAGCACTTTAGTTGCTGGAATGTGGGAAGGAAGGTGCGCGGCGCGGCCTGGCCCGCTCTCCTGTGAATGCTGTGAAGGAGGCTGGGCGGATAACACGCATTGCTAATAGCCGCAATAATGGCATCCTCCACCCCCCCCCCCCCCCCCCGGCGCATTCGTGGCCCTTCCCACGACTAGGTTACGGCTTTCTCGGATGTTGGATCCAGCGCGGCTCACCGCAATCCACGTTGAAGTGGTTGGCTTGCGGGGATGATGAGGGGAGGGGGGGTGGAGGAATGCGACCAGAACGCTTCGCCTGCAGCCACTTATGCCGGAATCACATAGCCCCGACCAACACAACACGACACGGTCAGAAACTCGACCACGACACATTTCAATGTGATTACTTGAATTTACAGCACGACCGACACTACGCTCTCTAGGCATTTAACCTAACTATTTAGTAGGCGCTGACACGCTACGTTAGTTTCGAAGGCGGTGAACAAGAGGGAAATCTGTAATACATAATGGTAACAATTGGTATCGCTAATGCATACAAAGGTAAAATTATTATTTTTAAGAGTTAGATACAGTAATTTTCAATTTGTTTTTCTTTTAAGCTGCGTATTTACCTTTGTAGGGAAATCTTGCAACACAATTTCATTTTTCAAGGCTGTAAATTCTGTGAAGAATATAAATATAAGAATATAGAAGAATATAAATAATTTCTAATCCAAAACTGCTGCTCGGACGACAAAATCGGTCGGGCCTACGACGATCTACCTTGTATTTCATTGGCTGTTGGCCGTCGTGTCGTGCGAGTCGGGGCTATGTGATTCCGGCATTACACGCGGAACCCCGCCGTCACATGTCGTTCCGGAGTAACCACACTGAATACGGGGGAGTTACTCCGACCGCAGATTATCACAGAACAGTAGTCAATTCTCGGCTACTTCCGACTTTTCTGAAGCGAACGGAAGACAGCTCGGGAGACGACTATTTTGTGGTTAAAACGAACACCGGTAGAAAGGGCAACACCCGCATTCAATGCATTCTGGCCAGCCAAGGAGAAACCACAGACCTTAAGCGGACTATCTAGCTGCGCGTCCAAGGTCAAGAAGCGAGGGAGCGATACGAGCGATAGTCGTTACAAGCACGCCTAGCGCCTCATCGCTCCTACGCGCAAGGCGTGCAGTGTTTCCGACGTAATGCTGTACTGTGCAAATTAGATCTCTAACATAGGACTTTTATTACACGCGATGAAAGCCCACAGATTAAACTACGTCCGTGTTTCTGTACTTTTCTCTTGCCGCTTAGGGAAACTGCATAGGAAAGTTTTAAAAATGTGATATTTAACAATTTTCATGAATTTTTTTCTCCAAGAATACACTTAATATGACAAACGTAAGAAAATAGGGCCATAGATTTTTTTTTTTTTTTTATCTTTTCTGACAAAAAAATATTTCCAGAACTCCTGCTTACTGAGATACGCATTTACGCGCAAATAACGATAGTGTACCATAAGATGTAGTAAAATCTGATCTTGATGTGTGAATTTTTCTGTTGAAATTTTAAGTATGAGACAATAAGGATGTAGACCAGGTATCGTTTACGTTTTGGGTGATTAGTAAATAATGTGAGATTTTGTTTCTGTAGGTGCCTACGGAGACGCGGTAAATTGGAAGGCAAGGGAAAGGCCTGCTCTGTTATTGGAACATGATTTTCTTTGGAAGTGAAGTGAAGAGGTCTTAAGAGCCAATGGCCGACCAGCGGCATCGTGCGGCACGATTCCCACATACGAAAATCCGAGAGCGACCCGGCTGGGGATTGAACCCGGTTCGCCTTGGTGTAAAGCGAGCAGTCAAACCGCTGTCACCATGATCTAAAAAAAAAAAAAAAAAAAGTTTACAAACGGATCTGTCAAGGTTACGGGATATACTAACCAACACTTGAGTTTTTCTAGTTTCGGTGTAGCGACCTCTGCTGTTATATAAGCATAATGCCGGGAAAACATATTCGAAGCTATTCCTCTCCTAAAATAGTCCACAGAATAATTGCGGAAAGTGACTGCTTGGGAGGTTTCGAGCAGTATGAGGGGAACAGTTGGGGGGGGGGGGGAAGGTTGGCTATAGGTTGCGCATAAAGAGGCCGCAAGTCGTAATCTTGCAGCCGTAATCCGCACACGCGCTATCAGCCCGGCGGGCCGCCTGGAGTTGTTTGTGAAGACAGTAAAACGAGATTACGGAGCTTCTCCTGCGGCCCGTACCAGCCGCCAGCTCGTCTAGTCTGATCGCGCCGAGATAACGGCGCGAACTGCAGTCCTTGTCTTGCAGCCCCTCGGGACAACTAGCGGGCTTACACCACGTGACTGGGAAAAGATTACTGCAACCCTTCACTGTCATTTAGACGTGTATCGCGATCTCCCGCTCAAGTCCATAAACCTGGACGAAGTTATTAACCCTCTGAGGAGCATGCACGTATATACCCGGGGCTACGTTTATAATGAACATTTATTTGCTCTCGAAGAAGAAGCCAACACAGATAGTTTTACTATTTCGCTGGACGTTATCACAACTAGTCTACATTTAAGTTATTATGAATAAAACTCTTGTTTTTAATACAGTACTTTCCTCAAAGAACATGATGGATTGTAAAACGTTTCACATTTGTCGCAATAAATTAATTGGCACACAGTCATTCGCGCGACTTCATTGGTCGAGAACGAGCCAGTAATAAACGTCGCAGAGTGCAGTACGCGTGTCCAGTGTATCAAGGGCCAATAGGACGATGGCAACTCTAAATACAGATGACGTAATAGATAGTCTATTACTGTAGTGGCGAGTATAGGCTGCTCACTTCAATCTTGTCCTCAGTGCCTGTAAATTTGTGCCGTCCTCAAAGAGTTAAATGAGAGAGATAATTCGGGTACGGCAAGTCGCGTGCACGCCGAAGAGGCGAAGTTCGTGGTAGAGACGACCTTTGAACGACGAAGATGTTCAAGATAATAGGCTGTTGTAAGCTGTTCGCTATTAATTGAACGCTTTTAAGAGCACTGCGTAGGATACACTTACCTTATGTACACGTGCCGACCTCCATGGCGCAGTCGGTTGGTGCGCCACTGATCTGATGTGCGGAAGGCTCTCTGTTTGAATCCCGCTAAGCTTTCAATCATTAAACCAGGGGACGTCAAATAACCCTTTACAATTACCTATGTACACGTAAAATAAACATTTTCACGGACAGCCTATAAGCGCAATGGCTCTGAACTGTCGTGCAGTGTTCTAGTCACACTGCATGTACCTATGGGACTTTCAACGGCGACCCTATTATTTTATTGGTGGAAAGTGTGTAGGATGATTCAAAGCAGGACCCTTGAGTAGTTTTGTATATATGTAACTGACGCCTTTATTTCGAGATACAGAACTTAGAAAATGCCGTTTTTTCCTTTTTTGGAGTAGCCCTACTCATAAAATGGTTTTTCTGGTGTGTGCGACGTCTTGAAAGCCTCAACATCCCTCGTCTAAAGTGTATTTTCTTTTCGTAGATTATCACATTGGAATCACGTTTAATAGTTTCCTGAGAAAAGCGAGTATATCAAACACACTGCAACGCAGTTCGAGCACCACAGGTAGACGGGTACCTTAAGATATACTTTTATAGGCTCTTCAGGGTAAAATAGAGCACTTTTGGAAGCTATGCTTAAGATCTACGTGTTTGCACGTTATGCATTCTTCCGCGTTATGTAAAATTAACACTGCCACGGGCCTCATCACGTTATGCATGCGTCAGTCAGGTGAAACTGAAATTATCGGAAATGTAAATATT
Organism: Dryococelus australis; assembly: GCA_029891345.1. Classification (NCBI taxonomy): domain Eukaryota; kingdom Metazoa; phylum Arthropoda; class Insecta; order Phasmatodea; family Phasmatidae; genus Dryococelus; species Dryococelus australis. The sequence continues at coordinate 43,207,360 of CM057003.1, forward strand.
TTACCAATCTGGTAGGTTTTACACTCCGGTGCATTGAAAAAAAAAAACAGAAAGTGAAAAAAAAAAAAAAAAAAAAAAAGTAATTTAAGTTGTCACAAATGAATACTTTACAATTTTTATTCTACTATAAGATATGGAACTGCTTCGCATCCATCGTTACCAACTTTACTGAGCGCGTGTCATTCACTGCGACCCTTAAAATTTATATGCAGTGACATTTTTTAAGGTTGCTTTCAAAAGTGCTCGCTTTATCGTGAACAGCCGTAAGGCAAGTTGTGTATTGTTCCACAATGTGTAAAATTAACATTATAATGGATCCGATCACTTTATTATTGCGTCGGTCAACTAAAACTGTGAAATAATTACTAACGAAAAAAATGTTACAGTTTTACTAATTCTTATTCTTTTATGCATTAAAAATAGACAGAAAGCGAAATAAATCTGTTCATTATTCACAAATGTTTACCTAAGACATTTCATTAAACGTGAAGACATGGAACTCCTTTCCCTCCATAGTTACCAACTTTACTGGGCGAATGCCAGCCATTGGTCTCGTTATAATATATACTAGCAGGGATAGTGATATTCTTCAAAGGCCAATGCTATTGGTTACTGCTGACACACCAACCATTTTAACTATTGGTTGCTTATTGTGCCGTGGATCTGCTGAAACCATTTCCATAGCTTCGGAAGTGTCAGTAGTTATAAGAAATTCGTACTTTCCACGACAAAAATTTCTTCTTTCGCAACCCCTGAAATGATAAATTAATGTGCAAAGTAAGGTTCAAATGAGAGAGTAATCTTTGCGCAGCTTTGAGGGAGGGAAGGTCGAAGGAGGAAGTGTAAGTAAGGTCTCTCCCGAGCACCTGCCGCTAGGGGGAGGAAAATCTCGTGACCCTGCTGGCGCTATACACACCATACTACTAACACCGCTCTACGACCGCGCTGGGCGACCTACTTTTTTTCGACGTTATATGCACACGTGGAACAGCTCTCGCCCAACAGTTCTCGGCCGCTGTCACTATTTAACTGAACAACCCCACCCCTTCCCCTTTGTGCACGGGCAATGGACTCTCCCGACTGGCCCGAAGCGTTTTCGACTTCTGCGCATTATTTTGGTATTCGGGCGAGCGAGCGAAAGGGATTTGGGTCTTGAGAGCGAAGTGAGCATGGAGCAGAGTCAGAATGAAAGGGCGGGGGAAACGGGAGATCCTCGGGAAAATCCGGGAGCGATCCCGTCGGGAATCGGACCTGGTTCGCCTTCGCGAGTTGGGAGGAGGGGGTAAAGTTTTTCTACTGTACCTCCGCAACGCACTTCGTGCGGCACCTAGGCGGAGCCATTGAGGGTGAAACAGTTGAGTCACTGCCCTCGCGCCAACATGAACTGATCAAGAGCGGCTGCAACCCAGCCCTGAGGTTGCCTTCAGGAGCAATCAGGCGGTGGGAGGACGTAACAGGGGCAGCCAAACAAACAACTGCCGGTCGCAATAGTGCGGAATTTGTGTGCGCAACAGCCACTCTGGTACGCATACATCATCATCCATCAACACACGTGACGGACAAGGAACGGAGTTCTCCCCCCTCCCCTCATCAAGAGTACTAGCATTTTCATTTCCATAGTTCACCTTCAACAAACTTCCCGAGCAGACGTAATCAACTTTACTCATTCGATGATGGGTCTAGCAGGCTTTTTAATAATATCTTAACGAAAAGCGACAGTAGAGTAAACCTTGAGTTCAATTCTCACGGCGTCTTTCAAAACTACTGCTGCGCCCATCGGAATTACTGTACATGCTCTCGGGTCAACAGTGCGACCTTGCATGATAACTAGGGCCACCTGTTTCTCGAGGAAAGATTCCACGCCTATTTTATTTTCAGAACACGTTAATTTCAGAAACGATTTCATGGTTGGATGGTTTTTAACTCTCGCGCTTCTTGGGTGTCTACCAGTCAGTCACCGACTTTCAACGTCGAGATAACTTAAGGCCAGGCTTCGCGGTGCATGGGCGTATAGGGAATTTGATCCTAAATTCGGACAAAGATCTCTCAGTCATTTCTTGTGGTAGAATTTCCAGCTAAAGATTTTTTATTGGAGATTTAACGCATCTAAATTTGTAAACCGTTCAAATTTTAAATTTTGAAAGAATTTTTTAATTATTTATAGAATCGCACAATTTTATAACTAATTAAAAACTGTATTTAAAATTTAAAAATAAATAAAATTTGGAAAGTTATCAAATCTAGATGCGTCCAATCTCTAACAAAAAATCTTTAGTTGAAAATACTACCACAAAAAACGACTGAGAGATCTTTGTCCGAATTTAGCAATTAATTCCCTATACGCCTATGCATCGTGAAACCTGGCCTTAATTTGGTTTTCTCGTTCGCAGCTTCGTAAGCCGCCTGTACACTATGTTCTGACGCAGCTGGTGTTTTTTATACGCATACATGTACAAGACTTGTTTGCGTATACGGAGAATTCCCGGTGGTGGTTTTTTGCTTTAGGCTGTTCACGGTAAAGTGAGCGCTTTTGAGGCCCTAGTTACTTTTTCCTTTCAGCCATTTCGTATCCTTTAACCGCCTTTATTAAATAAATATTGTCATGTAAGTAATAAACTCAGTATGCATAGTCCACCGCACTCTAAAGTTAACGTCCTAATAATATTCAAATAAATTTAATAGCTATGTTTTCAAACGAAAAAGCTTTCAAAAGTGCTCACTTTACCGTGAATAGCGTATAGCGTGAAGAAACAAGGAGGAACAATAGAGCAGGAAGTCGGTATTGGGGAAAAAAGATAAATTCCGAGGATAAAACAAGATGGACGCTGCTGACGAGGAATGGTAGAGCAGGAGGTTTCGGCATGACGTCGTACAAGATAGCCGCAGTGGATCCCGGTTCCCCGCCAGGATGCCAGGTGATGCAGAACCTACTATTTATAGCTACTTATGTATATCTGGTGCGTACACTCTAAGTTTGAATCAGTGAAGTAACCATCACTGAAAGACAGTTGACAAGCTACTGCTGACCGGCAAATCAAGCAAATTGACTGGGAACAGGTAGTTTATAGCAGTGGAATTATTTACATTCAGTGAGGATCACAAATAAAACAGCGAAATTCAGCCGATATATTAATTAGTTATCTGGCACTTGTTATCAGTTGCTCAATGTTCACCTTTTTCACTGGTTTATCTCAATTCTCACTGATTCAACTTTAGAGTGTATATTTTGAGATAGAGCGCTTTAAAGAAAAGCTGTTTTTAATTATTTTGGAGTGCTCTGCAATTACGTTTATAATGTGCGTGAGATTTTGGAGGCAATCAGCAGGTATCGCCTGAAGTGTGTGTTATTTTTGTAGAACAGTGTACTGGAAGGACGTTTAACAGTTTCGTGGGGGAACGTGTATTTGAAACACACTGCGATGCAGTTCAAGCACCAGTAGGAGGGTTCTTTAAGATGTATTTCTTTAAGTACGAAGTTAGCTGAGATCTGTTCCCGCAATAGTGGTACAGTAATTTCATATCACAAATTTTATCAAGTGATCATGAGGCAGGAAGCGAAATTTGCCTTTCCCTCGTCACGCTAGTAAAATGTTAACCCGTTCAGTCGCTGTGTTCACGGTCGAGGACACGTCGCAAATAAAGAACATTTATGGTGAAACTGTACTCAGCAAGAAACCAGTACCCAATGCCTTGAGAGTCTTCCCAACGGGTAGTGCGATTTGTGAACGTCACCATACTTCTCGCTTGTGACTGGCTGATGGTAACGGCGTCTTGGAGCACGTAGCACCTTGTTTATTTGATCGTAAGAAGTAGAACAGACGCGAGTACAGCTCACATCAAAATATTACACGTTCGCAACATTTCGGGCACACAAAATTTAATGGGTGACCGAACGGATTAAATATTCGTCGATTGAGGTCTCATGAATGCACTTTGTATCACTGCACGCCAGCCCTGTGCCTTGCACGTGAATGATTGGTGTGCGTGCCAGTAAATCCCTTAGCCCTCTGTGGGTTTTAAAGCCTCGGACACGCAAAACAGTTGCAGGTATAAGGCTCACTTCCCTCGTTTCTACCAATTTATTAATCTCCTAACTACACAAACTGTGCAAAAAAGGAAAATTAAAAAAAAGAGGATATAGGTACTACTTACACAGCTATCTACGAATTCGAAAACTTTTTATAAGGCAGTTTTTTACCGCAGTTAATTAAATTAACTAATACAAAATAACCAAAATATAGGTACGAACTGCTTAGAAGCATTTCAAAATGAAATCCAAGGAGAAAAGAAAAAAAAAATTACAAACCTCACGAAAAGACGGCGTAGCAGTGAGTTTAACCAATTTTTTTGTTTACGTCACAGAAGGCAAAATAATGTATTAAATTTAATTTAAAAAATTGGTTGACATATATTATCGATGGATCCGATTAAAATCCGTAGTATTCCTAGACGCGCGTATAAATAACGAGAAATTAAAATCATTAAAACGTAATTTTGTTACATGGCGGTCAAGCAGTGAGTAACACTTAGTCTACGAGTAGTTGTTTTGGAAAATCGATAGTGCTTGCGAACTCCCCAGTACTACACGTGTTAATAATTTAAGCATACAGACACATGTCGTGAATATGACGCCATTGAAAATAAAACCAGGCTATGTGATGTGATCAGTAAAACAATATTATTTCAATATTTTTGGCACAGATAAAGTTTCAATTTAAAATTCTTAATGTACATAAATTTTGTTGAACAAACGTATCTTCGGAGATACATCTTACCCTCTGTAAGTAAGTCGTTGTATATATTTTCAAAATAATTTGACAAATCGATAAGTTCTCACACTTTTCGAATGAAAAATATCAATGTGTGCTTACTACAGGATATATGTCCCACAAATTATTCGCGTTTGTTTACAATGTTTATTCCGATACAGTAAAATCAAATCAAACTGATACTAATCACTGCGTTAGTCTGAACCAGAAAATTCTTGTTTGTAAATGGTCAAACAAACCTGTTATTGGTCAACAAGACATTTCGCTGACTTACAAAATTAAGTGTTACAAAAATGGTTAGGATCATATAGTAAAAAATACAATTGAGTTTACTAAATTTCCCTATCAGACCAATAAAACAAATTTTGGTCAAATGAACTGCATATTTTATTATACATATACACTGCTTGCTGAAACAAACTTTTCAGTGTAACGTTTTACAAACTCGTGATCACAAGCGTATTTTAACAAACTATTTAGAAAAATAATTTGTTCAGTACTTTATAAGTTATTTATGTAAAAAATGTATGGACATAAGCGATTATATAGAGTAGAATCCATTGTTGGGTTGCAAATTGGCTTACGGTTTAGTTTTTATTTGGAACTCAAATGACGTAACTGATACTTCCAGTTTGTCAAATACGAAAATAATTGTACACTCTTATAGATAAAATTTCATAGGGTATTATGAATGACGTAACTGATACTTCCAGTTTGTCAAATACGAAAATAATTGTACACTCTTATAGATAAAATTTCATAAGGTATTATGAAGTTTATATTTTCACACTCTGTTATTTCAGTTAAACACACGTACGGTAACGGGACTGACTCGCCGCTCTCGTATGATATAAGTTTGATAAATTGATTTTTATTTTTTATTTACTGCAAATACATTCTTAATACATTGACTTTATAAAAATATCCATGGAAAAAGACAAATTTCTCACTTCTAATAACAAGAAGGTCGAGTTGGAAAATCTGTACGAGGATAATTTTACCATTACTGTCATTTGAATCTACCGGATATTTCACGAGTGTATTACTTAGGAGAAATTAGTGATACGTAGGGCCACCTGATCTTCGCGAAAATATTTCATGACTACCTGTACTCCAAAACACTAGAGCGCAGATTCACTTTCGTGATTGGATGATTCTGTCACGCATTGCAGGTGTCTACTCAGTGTCGGAGTTACCTAACCCTGATTAGCCCAGTCAAGTTAGGAACTGTCTCCCGACAAAGACAAGTGGCCAAAAATCACATTGCACGTATGCCATAGGAAATTGAAGTATGGCCTTTGCGTAAATCTTTTCGCGAAAAACAGGTGACCCTAGTGATAAGGGAGGGTAGGTTCGGTGGGAGGATGGGGGGGGGGGAGGATAAAGTTCATGCTATCTGAAAAAAAAGAGACTAAGATGGCCGCCATTCGCTGAAGCGTTGGGACAGTGTCAAGTCCTGGAATCCGAGAAAGGTCACCAGCGTGGCTCCGTAAAGGTCAAGTAATGCCTCTGCCTGACCATACGAACCTCTTGACTATTTGTAGCAACCCTAAAGGTAACACAACAATGTTACACTGGTCGATACTCACACTTACCACCGGCATTGTCGTTGCCAGGAAAGAGGTATCTAATCACGTGTTTTGGGCCGATAGTTGGCACCTAGGCCCGGCCACGAGGAATGGTGTTGGAGCCCAAAGACATGTGTGTGAATCAACGGGAGGATGTCAAGAAATCACCCGTCCCGTAAATTTTTTCCATGGCTCATGTAAGAAAAATCATCATTTTCCTGCAAGGGAAAGTAAGTGCTTTCCTTTAAAACTGACCATGCATGATGACTGATGAATTGAATCGACCACATATATGTAAAAATTAAAAAAAAAAAACCTTCCAGCCTACTTAGATGGAAAGTACTGGTTGGAAAACACACGACGCAACAGACGTCCAAGGTACATTAACTGTCAAAACCCAGGTTTTTGGTGAAGCGTAAAGATTCAGTTTCGCCCTTGGTGTAATTAATTTCATACCAAGCCCAGATTGGTGACATATAGCACCACAGTTTGTTTATAACCTACAAACTAGTGCATATTTACGCCACCAGACATCGGTTACATGGACTGGAAAACGCGAATATCCAAAAGTATTGAGTTCATTAGAAATACACCCCCCCCTCCCCAGGCTCCTTCAGTAAAAAGTTTAATTCGCACCCTGCCAAAATACTGAATTTCAGTGTGAATATATTCAAAGGCCACGATAATCGACTGCTAGCTTACGAATAGCCACAAGTGCCACAGGAAGTTTAAAAGTGTAACGAGATGATCGGTCTCGTGATACACAGAGGTTTTTTTTTATGGTGACCGGTCAATTAAGGTTGGAATCATGGTGGCAGTTGCTGAAAACTTCGCATGTTGTGATCTTGAAGGCAATCTCTCTCACACAAGAAAGGGCCAGAGCTGTGAGCGGCGACGACAGATCTCTGACGCCTTCCTTGACAGACAGTGGGGGCGAAGGTAGGACTCCTGCCAGTCTACGGATGTTTCTGAGAGAGAGAGAAATTTCTCAGATGTCGGACACAGACAGCGCAGGATTGCACCAAATTGTGGCATAGTTGCCTTGTCAACTGGCGTGTCAGCTGACTGAGCATATCATAATCCTTATCCAAATACGATCGTGCCTGGTTTCAACCCAAAATTGAACAATCACCGGGAATGGAAATTTCGCACGCTTTGTGACTGTGATAATCAGTGTTCGTAGTTACAGAAGGCGTGACTGGCTCTCGTGTGGAAAGGGAGGGGGGCATAACGAAAGAGGGGAAACAAGAAAGCAGAGAGGAGAAAAAAAAGAGGAGTGGAACAGATTAACGAGAAGTAAGAATATTTGATTTGCTCTTGATTCGCGGCGGCAGAGAGGAATATTAATACAAGCGATGTAGAAGACTGTCTCATCTCTTTTCTGAAACCTTCTAAATAAAAAAAAAAGCACAACTGGTAGGAACTAGTAATAAATCCGATAAAATGAGCCGCTGGAGTAATCGAGTAAGTTTTCACTGATTACAATGGAACCATTTTCATAGATTTGTGGTAATTTTCACGAATTAGTTTTCAAATACCATGCTGGTTTCGTATATATATATATATATATCTTTTCATGGGTATGGGTAACAGATAAACAGGTAAATTACAATGCAAGTATAAAAAATCCCGAAATATAAATCCTTGCTCACTTCATAAGGAAAAGATTTAAACAGCATTCACATTAATATCATGTTATGTGTTTATGTTTTTCCTTCTGCGGTGTGCAACTTTCTTGAATCGGGGCAAAGTAAAGCAATTGAAAAAGTAACAGTTTAATAACGCAAGTGGCACAAGAGATACTTAAAATACTGTACAAATCGATCGGGTACCTATAACAAGTTACCTCCGCTTACACCTTCTGTTTGCTGTTCTCTGGAATTAATAATTTTATATGTACATTTGCATAAAGGCATAACAAAACCACAGTGTTATTGTTTTTGGGACATACAGATAATAAAAACTAGCTCACCGAAATGCAATAATTAACACTGAAAGAAGATACTAGGAATTACTTAAAGAAATATTTAAAGTATCGTTAAAGGCTGTTCACGATAAAGTGAGCACTTTTGAATTCAACCTTAGAAAAAAGTCACTGCCCTGCCACTACCTGTGAATATTTTAACGGGCGCATCGAGTGTCTTCCCCCCCCCCCCCCCCCCCCAGTAAAGTTGGTAACGATGGAAGGAATATAGTTTCATACCTTGACGTCAAATAAAAAGTGTTAGGAAATTTGTCATAACATATATTATTTCTTTCGCTTTACGTTTTTTTAACGCATCGAAGTATAAAATTGAGCTAATTTGAAAAAAATTTTACGTTTCTAATAATTTCAGTTTCATTTGACCGATGTATGAATAAAGTGATGAGGCCCTAGCAATGTTAATTTTACATAAGGCGGAAGAATACACAACGTGCATAAAAGTATATCTTAAGCAGGGCTTTCAAAAGTGCTCATTTTACCCCGTGAATAGCCTGTAGGAATTTTTTCGCAATTCTTAAACATTGCTAAAATAATTTATTACGTTAGCAGTAGTCTGTGATTTTTGTAAAACAAATTTTGCTAAGCATATCTTATAATGAATTAAAGTGTGATAATCCGGTCACACTCGTTAAATGTTCTGTAAAATATTTTCGTTGATGTTATTTTTCCGTCCCGAAAACACTAAAATTGTAATTCTGACATACCATGAGACAAAAAAAGATAGACCCACATAAAAATTTTCTATGCAATGAAAGAGTACTTATAGGTTGTTCACGGTAAACTGAGCACTTTTGAAAGCCGTTCTTAAGATCTACTTGTAAGCACATTGTGTATCTTTTCTTTCGCCATGTGTAAAATCAACATTGCTGTGGACCTGATCCCTTTATTCATACGTTAGTAAAGGGAAACTGTACAATTATTATAAAAGTAAATATTTTACCAATTTTCTAATCGATACACTTATATAAAATTTAAAATACCAGAATTAAATATACATCATTGTCTTATTGACAAATGTTTACCAAACCGTCGAGACATGGCACTACTTTTCCTCTGTCGTTACCAACTTTAATGGGCGAATGCCACTACCTGTGCCCATGAAAACACACGCAGGTAGGGACAGTGACATTTTTCAAGGGTTGATTTAAAAAGTGCTCTCTTTATCGTGAACAGCCCTTAGAGAAATGTCTGCAAGTTTAATAGTATTTAGTAAAAATATAGAATAACGAATTTTTTAGTGGTCAGACAAAACGAAACTACTTTGCGAAGGATTAGCAGCGGAATGCAGAACAGTGAAAGATAATAGAAAACAGTTTCCCGGGAACGTAAACGTCCGGACTCCACGTAAATTTCTGTATACTAGGTTGGTTGACAATCCTACCAGGAACCCAAAACAACACACACCATAAAACCCTGGCTTGAACCCTGAAGCGACTCGTGGATGAATGACTCGAGCATACTGTAGCAAATAATAGTTAAGATTTAAGTTAAGCAACTGCCTATGGAGCACTGCACCCGACTGTACAATGTGAAGAACTCATATAATACACAAGTAATACAGATACAATAAAAATTGTCAGAAAAGTGCGACTTATGCTGTATACGAAAGAAGAATGTCTACATTTTGCAACGCTATAATATACTTTACTAAAATGTACTTTTCAAATGTAAAATAATAATCTATTGAAATAGTCTGTATCTTTAACCAAATTTAAGCACATTTCCATTCTGGATGCTTCAGAAAGCAGAATTTGCTAGAAAATCTTCGACATGGAATATCGCCATAATGTTTTCTATGATTGCGTTTAAGAGAATTGTAATAATAATGCAGGAAATAATTTTTATTGTTATTTTTATGTACGTCCATTTGTCACAAACATTTATGGCTGAAACTGAGGTAAATAAAGATAATTATAAAATTGATATGATACATCATTACTACGGCATTATTACACATGAACACAGCAAATATCATGAAGATCTTTCTTGAAGAAGATGTTCTTGCAAATTCTGCTTTCCGAAGCATCTAGAATGGAAATGCGCTAAAATATTGTTAAAAACACAGACTATTTTAATCAATGATTATTTATAAATTTTAAGAGTTTATTTTAGTAAAATATTTTACAATGTTGCAAGATATATACATTCTTCTTTCATACACAGCATAAATCGCAATTTTTCTGAATATTTTTTTTGGTGTCTGTACTACTTTTTAATGAGTTCATGTTGTACAGTCGGGTGCAGTGCTCCATAGGCAGTTGCTTTACTTCAATCTTACGTACGCAGAAGTAAAATGAAGGGACGGTCCCTTTGATGTGGGCGTATTCGTTCTCCGATTGGTAGCGCAAGTCTTTGGTAAAGTGCCTTGGCTCTGATTGGCCACTGCATGATTCGAAAGGTTCACTGGGCTACCAGCCGGGCGAGTAGGTTACCAGGCGCTGGAGTAACGTGTTGCCGGCCAGTCAAGCCATTTTGCTGGCGTGTGCAACTTGCGAGTTTGGGGGGGGGGTGGGGGGTGTTGTAGTGGTTAGGCTACTCGCCTCCCACATGGGTGAAAAGAGGGTTCGATCCCCCGCGGCTTCGGTCCCGGATTTTCGCGTTTGGGAATGGCGCTGGGCGATGCCGCTGATCAGTGGATTTCTCGGGGATCCCCTCCCCCCCCTCCATCCCAAACCTCGCTCAGTCCTCGATCGGCTCTCAAGCCCAAATCTCTTCGTTCCACTCGATCTTGCGGCACAAGCCGCTGTTTCGCGTCTGTATTCTTGAGTATCCTGTGGTCGTAGAGTGACGGAGGAGGTGGTGGAGGGGGGGGGATAAAGAATTTATAAGGGGGGATGGAGCAGGACCTGCGACACCTGCGAACCGCGCACAAGGCGAGAAGGAGACAGCTAGAGGAAATATCCGCCGCGTCACGTTCGGGCTGTCGACACAACACAGGAGAGCAGGACAATCGGCAGTCGTCGACCCCAAGAGCAAAACTGTAGTCGTTGAGGCGAGCAGCGCGCGGTTACGGCTGAAATGTGAGAGCGTAGGAGGGGGGGGGGGTGAGGAAGATATAATACTTCCTCGTCTCGACGACAGCCCTCGCCTGGCGTACGGCTCAAATGTCAGGGACGCCATCAGTCACCGAGCCGGCGCAGGAAGTGTGTGTCACGATGCACGAATATACCGTAAACTTTCCTTTTCATTTAAGTCTGTTCGAGATAAAGTGAGCACTTTTGAAATCAACATTAGAAAACATTCATTGCCCCTGCGTGGATATACTTCAAAGGGCGCACTGAGTGACATGCGCCCGGTAAGGTTGGTAACGATAGATGGAAGGTAGTTACATTTCTTTATGTCGAATAAAAAGTGTTAGGTAACCATTTGTGATAATTTTAATGATTTATTTTAGCTTTCTGGTTTTTCAATGCATCAGTGTATGAAAATTAGCAGATTTGTAAAACGGTTACTTTCCTAATAATTTCACAATGTCACTTCGACGCATGAATAAAGTGACGAGGCCCATGGCACTGTTAATTTTACATAAGACGGATAAAAATTATATCTTAAGCAGGGGTTTCAAAAGTGCTCATTTTACCGTGAACAGCCTATCGTGAGTGTTAATAAGGTACCCTTAACCCGAACAGTATACCAGTCATCCTTGCAGACATCTCCCCCTTTTTTTTTAACCAAAATAATTAGAAAACTCTAAGGGCTTTTTTTTCAGCTAGAGTAATATGAATGGTTAATCAACAATGCACGAATCAGTTTAAAGCCGGCCACACACTTGCCAGCTTGTCAGCCCGACAGTCGGGACAATAGATTGAAAGCGACTGTACGACTGTACGACTAGCGGTCCGCTTTATCTGCAATTGTGTTTTTTCGAGCGTACGCTGATGCCGCCGACTCTATCCACGTTTCTTAAAAATTGGAATTGCGTTAACAGGAACTAATTTAGTACAAGATATTTTGTCACGAAAGAGACGTAAAATGTCGGCAAAAAGAAAAAGTGGTCGATGCGAAGGAAAAAATGTACTCTCTCGTTGTTGAAAGAGCTGGAGTAAAATGATTTCCGCAATTATTTGGGAATGGACGAGGATTGCTTCTCCAAAGTACTCAGTATGGCGGAAATGTTGATAGAAAAACGTAATACATACTATTACTAGAGAATCTTTAAGTGCAGAAGAAAGACTAATAACAACACTTAGGTTTTTGGCAACGGGGTTGAAATATAAAGATTTGAAGCGAACGACCAACAAAAATTCCACGAGTTTACCTGGATGGCACATGAATAAAGTCATCAGGCTCGTGGAAATGTTAAATTTTACATACTGTGGAAGGGTATGATCATAGTAGTAGATTTTTAAGGCGGTAGTATCCAGTCAATTTTCTATTATTCTTATAAATCTTCGAAATGAAAATTTATGACCAGACATAAAAAAATCGAAGCTAAACATGGCACGGAGGATTGCTTAGCGGATTTTTCGAAATTTGCGCAGTTACAATTATACCTGTGTTATCCCATGTCTGATTGACATTACAATAATGTAGGAAATAAGTTTTGTAACTAATTTTATGTGCGTCCATTCGTCGCACACATGTATGGCTAAAAGTAACGTAATAAAGTAAATTATAAAATTGATATGATACATTATTATTACAATTTTCCATCAATCATAGTAAATTATGACAATCTTTCTCGAAGAAGATTTTATTGTAAATTCTGCTTTCTGAAGTATCCACAAAGGAAATGCGCTTAATTTATGTTAAAAATGCGGACTCTATCGATCGATTAATTTTTTACATTTAATAAGTATATTTTAGTAAAATATAATGTTGCCATATATATATATATATATATATATATATATATATATATATATATATATATATATATATATATATATATATATATATATATTCTTTCACATCAGCATAAATCGCACTTTTCTGACCAATTTTCATGGTGTCTGTATGACTTTTTTTTATGAGTTCTTCACGTTGTATAGTCGGGTGCAGTGCTCCATAGGCAGATGCTTTACTTCAACCTTAACAACGTTGTCTTGAGAGCCAATACGGGTGAAACGAAGTGGATATGGAGCCGGGGAAATCGGAGATACCCGAGAAAATCTGCTATCCAGCGGCACCGTCCGGCATGATTCCCAAGAAACCAAACAAACTAATTCAAGGACATGATCAACCACACATCACAGGGGCGCGTCCGTCGACAACTTCCACGTTTCAATATTTCTTTGACTTCTTCCTCCTTTCCGTTTTCCTCTTTCTTAGCCGCTCTTCCAGATCGGATTCGAGATTGAGTGAAGCAGGTTGGCGAGATCAAGCTTCACATCTCAGCGGAATAAAGCGTAATCTTACTGACGTGTCAGTGAAAACCCACACCAATCATGAAACGAAACGATCGTGTAGTTAGAATCCGGGATTCTCGATAATTCGATGTATGTCGCGTACGTATTGGACGACACCTTTAGAGCAACGGAAGGAATTTATGAAGACTAATTGATGTGCGAAACCGATGGGGGAAAAATTCCATATGACTCTTTTACCGTTTGTTTTCGAGAACCCATTTGATATTTGATAGGTACATTTTGCCGGATCCCAACCGTTTCTTTACATAAGCTAAGAAAATATATTCATGTAAACAACGTATTTATTTTTCACTATACCAACTGTTACAATTTCAGTTTTATTACACAACAAAATTTGCAAACACCAGCTTCATTAAAAACAAAAAGAGTTACACTATTATTTCGCGCGCAGACTACACACTGCAAGCGGGTTCAGTGCTATCTGGTTAAGTTTGGTTTGGTATTTCGGAAGGGGGAGGGGGGATCACACACCTCAAGCCCCCCCCCCCCCCAAGTAGATAGCGCGCTGCTCAGTCGCCCGGCGGCTGGGGGAATGATTGACAGCCGACTTTGCTGGTGTTGCGTCATAGCGCCTCGTCCCCCCTGCTGAAGGAGTCGACGACTTGAGAGGATGAACAAGCATTTCCTGGTAACACTGTCCGTTGGCGCAACGCCGCATTTGTAGAAGGTTCTGGACCATGGCCCGACGCTATGAATACCGCCGCGGCCGGAGGGTTGGGAGTTTATTGTTGTATAGGCTGTTCACGATAAAGTGAGCACTTTTGAAATCAACCTTAGAAAAAAGTCACTGCCTCTACATGTATATCTTTTAACGGATGCAATGAGTAACATTCGCTCAGTAAAGTTGGTAACGATGGACGGGAAAATAGTTCCATATATTAACGCCGAACGAAAAGTGTTAGGTAACCATTTTTGATAACTTAAATTATTTCTCTCGCTTTGTGAATTTTTTTTAATGCACAGAAGTGTAAAAATGAGCATATTTGTGCAATATTTACTTATCTAATAATTTCACAGTTTCACTTGAACGACGCATGAATAAAGTGATGAGGCCCGTGGCAATGCTAATGTTACATAAGGTGGAAGAACATACAATGTGTTACAAGTAGTTCTTAAGCACGGTATTCAAAAGTGCCCTGCTTATATATTCAAAAGTGCACTATAGCAGTCCTGCTAAAATGTGGTAATAGGGTAAAGTCTGGTGCAGCCAGTGACAGCGTAGACGAGCGACGGTGGATGGTACGAGACGACGCAGCCGACGAGGTGTTTGTGGTCTGAACAGACGAGAGGGCGTGATACCCGACTAGTAGAGGGCCAACTGTACATGGGGGCGCTCAGAGATCTCTAGGACATTTCAGACTGGTGGAATCTAGACTGAACTAAGGAGGGATTGTATGAACATGTGATACGGGATTGATTACAAATATTGGAACTGTCAAATATAGACATATAATTCATAAAATAATTCGATGGATTTTGACACGCTGTTTATTGGGACTTGTTTTAGTTATCTGATTACATTAATGTAATTGAGATGATTGTAAATAGTATTGGTTGCATTTATTAATTGTAAATAGCAAATGATAGCAATATATTGTGGGATATGAAGTCGAGGGTGTTTTATTCGCAGTTATTTATAATAAATTAGGAACTTATGACATCCATCCCTTAAACAGCCTGGCTAAGCCCACTAACTTTGGGAAATTGTAACACCATATTAGTTTAAGTTGCGGGCTACCAGCTATAAGCTCAAGGACTCCCAAGGGTCCGCGGACCACAGTTAAAGAATTGCTGAGTTAGAAGATCTTCTGTGCTAAGCGCCCCGACGTGTTAATCTGTCTTGGGGTTACGACGAGGTGATTCCGTCGTACTGCAAGAGAGAGAATTTGTCTGGGTCGCGCCAGCACTACTCTAGTAACCACCCTCTCACACCTGATGGAGCCAACGAGGGAGGAGGAGGAGGAGGAGGAGGCGAGGAAGTTACATCATCCCCCTCGCATGAACCCCCGCCATCCCCTCCCCGGCACAAGTGGCTTCCACCCCAGCGGAAACTTTACTGAAGACTCTCTCTCATTCCTCTTCGTCCGGAATCTCCCCCGAGGAGGGATAAACCTGAGGGCTTCGTTTGAGGAAACTTGGTTTGGTGGTCGGGAGAATTCAGGATACGGGACGACCCTCGCTTACCTAACCCCTACGTTTATATAATATCGTCATTTCGATACATCGATATTTTTTCCCAACATCCGTAAACCATCACAGGAGGAATCAGTCGTAGCCGAAGTACTCGCCGGCCCTTCATACGCAACAAATACCTGTGCAAGTTAGTGTTCTGTTAGTTACGTAACCTTCCACTTTCCCAACTCCAGTTACTTCTATAAGTGATTTTTCAAAACGTATTGAAAATTATAGATTAATAAGCGAAACGACTGTGGGCCTACTCGAAAGTATTATGAAATCAAATATAAAATTTTAATTCTTACTACCGATAAAAAAAGTTATATATATATAAATTACCACGAAAGCGTATCTTACAAAAATATATTGCATAATAACTTGCTTGATTAACCAGGTTTAAAAATATTACGTATGAAAAATAATACTTAGAGTGACGCTGATACCACCAAGGCGGCGGGAACCTAGAGACATAACATACGTGTAAGCATACTTAATGCCACTGGATGAAGGGGAGGGTGGAAGATGCGCACATTAATCTCAATGACGATATGTCTACACTAGCTGTGCTCTCACGTACGTGTAAGCTATAGATCTTTGCTCTTTTCTTCGTGATTTCAGGTGCTCTTCTACAGCCTGGAAGGATAAATTTGAACTACTGGCAAGACTTATCCTTTCCTGAAAACACTCTTATAATTAAAAAATAATCTGTAACCAAGTAGATAATCAGGAGATAATTTTCAGCCATACGCACAAACGGGATTTTCGTCAGGAGGTTTGTTTACGCATCTTTTGCTCTGGAGAAATATGGAATTAAGAAATATTTTGTTTAGTAAATTCATAAAAATGTTTCAACTTGTAGCAAGTACTTTTTAAGACTATAACATGCACACATGAAAATAAGGCTTGCACAGAGAATATTTTCAAGGAAGTAAAATGTGTAATTAATAGGATTATGATAAGTCTAGCGCACGGGAATGGGGAGTAGGAGCCAAACACCGACCGGCCGCCATCTTGGAATTTCCCATTTTTCTGTTTTTCCTGTAAAATTTCCCTTTTCCCCTTAAAATCGACTAAATTTCCATAATAATTTCCCTTTTTCCCTAAAAATTCTCCTTAAAATGTCGGTTTTTCCCATTTGCAAAAAACAATCCCCAGAAAGTCCATTTTCAAAGTCAGAGCAGGAGAGGACTCGTGACTCCGAGCCAGGGCAAGCGGACCGGGGAGGACCAGCGGACATGGACTTGGTCGCCATCTTGGTTCTGTCAGCCATCTTAGACGTCATATTGAATGCAGGTGACCTTTATCTTGATCCCATTACCTCGAATGACCTTAAACTCAAAATAAAAAAAAAAAATCATAAATGTCAGCGAGCTTATTTTTTAATGATTACTGCCATCTTGTATACATGTGACCTTGATCTTGACCCCATGACCTTGAATGACCTTAAAACCAAAAAATTAATAAGAGACAGCTAAAATATTATGTTACTGACTACTATCGCCCTCTTGGGTCCATGTGACATTGACCTAGACTATGTGACCTTGAAAGACCTTAAACCAAAAATAACAAAAAAAATACAAAAAATTCATTTGTCAGCGAGCATATTATATTACTGATTACTACCGCCATATTGGGTGCATGTGACCTTGATCCCGTGACATTGAGTGACCTTTAAACCAAAAAAATTCAAAACAATTCAAATATTCCAAAAAGTTTACTATTAAAAATCATTGAAATTTATTTAAAATTACTAAAGGTTCAAAAAAACTATTAATAAATTTACTTAAAAACTTAAATTACCTGAGGTCTCCCCTCACTCCTCGCCTATACTCATCCCTCCATCTTGTTTTTTTTTTTCATTTGTCATTTTTAAATAATTTGCTGTAGGCCGCCATCTTGGTTTTTTCGTCTGCCATATGTTTATAAATTGCTGAAGGACGCTATCTTCAATTTTTTCGTTTGCATTTGTTTATATGTTGCTAGAGGCAGCCATCTTCATTTTTTTTCGTTTGTTTTTTGTATATACTTTGCGGGAGTTTGTCTCTCACCTTCAACTGCCATATTAGATTTCATATATTTTTATCACCTATGTGATGCTAGTGTATTAATTCATCCACCACGTAGCAGCCATATTTGTTTATGTTTTTAAGGTATAGGTTGCGTTGTCGATATCCTCTATGTTGGATTCTATTTTCAACACACAAGCGGTGTTAATTTGTCGATTCCGCTGCCAAGCGAGCTATCGACAATGATATGTATTGGCATAAGAAAATCTGTAATTTTTCATTCCTATTAAAAAAAAAAATGTTTTTCCAATCAACAGTATACGCACATGAATAAATTATCCATGTAGGTATACTGTTATAATGTATAAAATATAAATTTTATTAAAGAAATTGAAGTTGTTCAGTTTTGAAAAGTATTTTTTATTTAATTATTTAATCGTACATATGGTACAATGGTGTGAAATAACTACACCAGTATAGCACTTGGATCGCGTGTTTAATTACATAGCCAAAGTATGGAGTGGCTGGTGTATATCACGGCTTTAAAGTCACATAATGTTAGCGAAACATATATTAATTTCTACACGTCCCGTGTCATAAAATATCAACGGGAGGTAATAAACAAGGTTATCACCGAACTACTACCACCGTGACCAACCCACGTATAAAATGCAGTTTTGTACACGCAAGCGACTCAAGTATTATGAACATCAAACAGAATGGAAAAGATAATGTTACGAGTTGTCACATTTCGCCGTACAAAAAGACTGATCACCGAAATTACCATACCTGGTAATGAACTGCCGCCCTCTTCGAAGCAGTAAGGGTCGCGTATAGCTGGAGAGCGGGTCACCCAAGAACCAACGTTGCCAACGCTGATTTGAATTTTTACCCGCATGTGTAATCTAAAATACCCGCTTTTACCCACAAGTCTGAAAAAAAAAAAAATTGGCGGGATAAGAATTAAAAGTGCCTTCAAAATACTAAATAAATATCGGTTTAAGGTGAATTTTGAGTACGTAGGAGACGTGTACACGTGAAAGTGTACATGTAAAATGAAGAAAATAATGATTTATAGTGACATTCGTCTTTGTGAAGCCAACATAACATTTAAAACAACACGTGCACCAGCTCAACCACTTCAATCATATATAACACGAAGCAAGTATGTCAACCTGGGACGTATGTATGTATGTATTTCTTGTGCTGGAATCAAATACAGCCTGTTTTGCAATGAACTGGTATGCAATGCATTGAACTTAGGAAACACTAAGGAATTTAAATACGTCAAGTAATGGCTAATTTAAATATTTCCCTGATTTCGAAACTTTTTATGTCTCTGAAAAGAATACCCTCATTTTACCCGAAACTGGTAAATACCCACATTTTTACCCACGAGTATGTAAAATACCCCACATTTGGGTAACCATCCGCACGTTGGCAACACTGCCAAGAACTAATACGAGCGGATGGCGTGCGACGTGGTGATCGCCCTTCTCTCCAACCCTACCTACGCCCTCTCCAGCAGACGATTTTTCTGCCACCGAGTCGGCCATCGAAGGAACAAGTGCTTCTAGAAGCCAGGAATTCGGTATGAAAAGACATTTTCTCTGCTTATGGAAGACAGAGAGAACCTGGCTTTGGAAACATGCATTTTAGGGGTATATTTCCTCCGCCTGAAATAGCTATTGGGGAGGGGTAACGTAAAAAGGGAGAAAATATAAAACATATGTACCTTTATACTTGTGTGTTTTAATTGTATTTTAGCTGGGATTTGGGATAATAGTTAAAACAAATGTTACTGATTTTTTCAGGATTAATACAAGTTGTGTGTGATAACCATGTTGGTTATAGAAAACGGTTTTTGTAGAATTATTTAGTTATACTTATAAAGTTTTTGAGAAACTAAGATTCTTTGGGTTCTCCTTCATACACCACACTTACTTATATTTTGAGCAACGCCACCTGACAGTTGCTTCTCTCTGCTTGAAGTAAAAATTAAGTATTTGGGGGAAAACCTGAAGGTACGGAAGTACGTATTTCGCCTGTCTGATGCTTCGGAGAATATCCGTTGCAATAGCTTTCATTCACACCAAGGCTTCTTAGTTGTTCCTGACGAGCAATGCTTTGCTATTAAATTTATGATCCATTTATTCAATCTCCTGAGGAACATTGGAACTGTACAATTTACGCGATCCTAAACGGAGGCTTTTTGGGAAATAGTACATTTTTAATGTAGGAGGTTATTTACAGTATTCAAGGCCGTAAGGAACTAAACTTGCCCGCAAAGATATTTTGAGGCCCCTCGGGAGGGAAACGAAAAAAATTAATTAACTTATAAATTCCTCTGCTGGCATACTGATCCAGTCCTTCAATAAACGTGGCGTCAGTACAAAACAATTATAGCTGTAGGGAGTGCACGACAGTTATACGTTTTTAGATTGTTAGGTAATTATCTTTTTCAAGAAACCAATCCAATTACGCAAAGGCTACCCGCAAAACACTTTGGCATTAATTAATTAATTAAATGAGCGATTTTTCTACCGTTCCATAAAATAACTTAATAAAGATAGAAGATATGTTTATATTGCATGGAACGACAGCTGTCTTCGAGATATTATATTGCGAAACACATAGTTATGATAATTATTCTCTATTTCCAATACAACTTCATTTCACAGCAGCTTCTCTACCTTCGATCCATCACCTGCCACCCCAAGACAAAAAATACGTTCCTTTTATAATTATGTTGGTTTTTACACATTAGTAATATCTAGCGGTCTTTTTATTTATTTCCCGAGTACAGAAATAGTGCGTGATTTATTAATTTGGGAAATAAGCTTACAAATAGCGCTGTAACTCAACATTTTACTGGAATCTCAAGTTCCGTATACCAACTTTTGCATAACTGATCCATTTTAACCTCGCCTCAGGTACAACAACATCGGGATATTTCTATTATGGCCCAGGATTCCAGCTAAACATTTTCGTTTCTACCTGTGAGCTGTATCTCGATACGTGCACAGAGGTTCCATTCCAGATTCATATTTCAGCTTCAGGCAAGACCGAAAGAAAGTAAATTGAGCCGTATGCTTTTCCACTCTCAGAAGTAAATTTTTCTTTGTCTGGCCAGCCTGAAGAAAGCATGGAAATAGATAGAGGTTCGGTGGAATGAAGACGGGGAACAAAAGGAAATCTGTTATACTTGCCATAGTCAACTGACTCAATTTTTGTCTACCGTAAATTGGCAGGAAGTTTATTATTAAATGAACAAATACTTGGCAGTAGTTAACAAATAATATTTTCAAGTCTGTACGCCGTGCAAAATCGTTTATGTTAGTTTTTCACTGTAAAGAAAACGATTGGATTAGAAAATAATTTAGTTGCAAAACTTCTTATTTTTTCACCATAAGTGATTGGAAGGTCGTGCTGGATATCTTGTGTATATGCAATTCACTGTAACATGGGCACTTTTTAAAGCCCTCTCATTTGGAATAATAGTCAATAAATATATTTTATTTTATCCTTGGAAGTTAACTTCCTACCGCGGTGGAATATACACGTTGTGTTTATTACGTAAACGGCAATATTTATTTGAAAAGGTGGTTAAATTATAAAAAATGGCTGAAGGAAAATTAACTAGGTCCTCAGAAGTGCTCATCTAACCTGAACAGCCTATAAAGGAAATTATGCACTTCATTTCATTTCACTAACCACGGGCTCCAGTTTGAAACAAATACACACTCCCAATGAAAATTTGCAAAATCTTGACTACTTATGTTAACCATTTTTGACTAAGTTTGGCCGCATGATGTCCGGCCGAACGGAATGCAAAACAACAACGAGTTTCACTTCAAACACCAGTGTTCGACATTGTGTAATATGGCGGCGCGCGCAATAATAATAATAATAAAACAACAGTAAAGGCTGCCCGCAAAACATTTAGACATTAATTACTTAAATGCACAATTTTTCTACCGTTCCAGGAAATCACTTAATAAAGATATAAATTGTAATTATTTGCTTGGTAACTAATTTGGTTTTGACTCTTTGTACTACTATCGATTCTGAAGTCATTATCAGAAAATAATAAGTAATTGATTCCCATTTATTCCACGTGATAAACAATGTTACGTAACTGATGTTAAAATCATTCAATCGTCTGAGTGATAAACTCTGTCCTGTCAAAGAATAAAATTCAATAATAAATGCTGAATACATTTTTTGACTAAAGAAGTATTGACACCGCAACGGTTTCCATCCCTCCCTTTTAAAATGCGAATTTCGGCGAGGTGTAGTGAGTAGTTGACTCGTCTAGGAAGAGAGAAGTGGCGAATGACGGTAGCTAGGCAAAGGCGAAGGGAGAGAGTCGGCGGAAATAGTGAAGGAAAGAGAGATTGAACAGCAGATGTGAAAGGTCGTCGTGCGGACAGGATCGCGGGATTGGCAGTATGGCTCCAATTATTCCAGCCCCTCCCCCATCACCCCCCCCCCCCTTCTGCGAGAACCCCTCCTTCGGGTAGGTGTTTTTACGAAAGCGCCCGTCCTCTCCGGCTTTGATTCGTTAACCCATTCCGGCCACTATCAAAGTGGCTGTGCAGGATCTAGCTTCTCTTTGAGTGCACGGGCTCTATACTCGTACGAGCTGCAGAAGGGCAGGCTTACATCCCCACGCGAGAAGTGGCAGGTGCCACCTGTGCTAAGGTAAAGCAACTAGTTCTTGCAAACAAAGACCAACCCGGTATTCGATTACACGGAGGGGGGGGGGGGGGGTCTCGGAAGTCAGAATGTGCTCGCGCGTAAGCAGTTCCTTTCATAAAAGGGGTTCGCTGAATGGCAGAGAACGTAGCCGTGTTAGCGGCACTAACAGAAATGCATAGGACTTATGATTTCCTGACAAGGCGTGGATTTGTCATTTATGTTTCACATTTGTCCATGTCTGTATAAATCAGTGTTTCCGCTTGTAACTGTATCTCAGTAAACAAATGGTATGTGTAACACTTCAGTATTGCAGTTGTTATGATAATTATTTTAATGTATTTGATTTGATGTAAATTTCACAAATTTTTTTATGTGTGAACGGTTTTGCGTAGAATTAGCAGGCAAGAGTGTTTATTTTGACAACTGTAATGTTTTGTAGGGGGTAATATTGTTACATTTATTCATAAGTTTTTTGTCTATACCAGAGAAAGTGTTTTGTTAATTTAACAGTCGTTTTTACGCTCTCGTTAAATCACGCTACACCAGTCGGGAAAAAAAAAAACAAAATTTTGGTTATGTGGAACAATCAGTAAAATAGAGCCTTACAAAATTTTTTTATGAAAGTTACCTTTTCGACAGAATAATGGTAAGCACCAAAGGCGCCGGGATTACTCAATATTTATGTCTGCAAACTGGTAAAATTTGAATAATTTGAAATAAATACGTATCGAAAGAAGAAAAGTAAAATAAGATTTGATAAAGTAACCCTCGGGAGAAAAATGACCGTACAATAAATGACGAGCCGGATGAATGCGGTTCTGTCAGTGAAGTCCGGCTAAGATTTACGACAGGACGACGCAACTTGAGCGACGGCTTCGAGAAGCACCAGTTCCAGGACCAGCTGACGTCTCCAGCACAAATCCAGGGAATAGTACGCGTCCAGAGTTCGCGCCTACCTCGTCGCCGTCCAGCTTTCCAGTCCTGGGGTTCGACGCAAGGTCCTGGTCGCAGAGCGACATAAGGACGTCTATCATCTGCTGATTGGCGACTCCAGGAGGACTGCACGAAGTGGAAAGGCAGAGCTACCATACAGTGTCGTCATCAGATCAGTTTTGGCTAAATAATTTTTGGCACCATTTTCGTTTAACGGATGATTAGTCCTGGTGTTTTGGCAAATGTTCGACGGTAGTCCTACCGGCTGGTGTAGTGATGGCTTAAACTTTTAAAAGTACTTAATTTATGTTGGATTCATTAATTTTTAATCTTTTAGAGGTGAAAAGATTAATTTCATTCTATGATATTTGTTCTCACGATGATGATAACTGATTTGTTCATTAATTCTGAATTTTTCTAAATATATATATATTTGACGTAACGGAAATTGAATACTGAGATTATTAATAACCTGTTATAGTGTTTATTGACATATGAAAATGTTAGGTGTTTTTCAGCTAAGCTCATAATTATTTCTGTGGTTCTATTTTGGAATATTTTTAACAGAAATTCTATTCCACATAGCCAAAGCATACATACACATATCTTAACCAAGTCATTTTACATATTCGCATACTCAAACTTTCTAATAATTGTGTAGCAGTCATAGTTGGTGGTGTTATATAATTATATTTCGGCACACAATGTGGGGCCAAGTAACGCCTGTTTGGTTCAACCATAGTTTTTGACTCTACATCTGCAATACAATTATTTCTCCAGAAGTGTAAAAAAAAAAAAAAAAAAAAAAAAAAAAACCAACACGTTTTACTTTTATCCTATTAAATACATTCAAAGAGGAAAAAATAGTGAACATGGTTAAAATCAGCATTTTTAGAGCTTTCCGGCACAGTCTCCTTAAAGGAAAAAAGAAAAAAAGTAGCAAGTCACTTCTGTAGTTTAATGCACTTGCTTTTACCGCATGTAATATCATCCTACACTCTAAAAAAATATTCTTAAAAAAGTTTTCTTTCCGGCAAAGAAAACCATTTCTTTGAGGCTGATTTGTTTAGAGTAAACCAATATTCTTTTAATTTAAAGGGAAGGTCACAGAAACATAGGTTTGCTGCTAATAAGTATTTTCTTTATAAGTTATTATTTTATGGCAACATTGCATTTTTTTATGGCAAATAAATAAATGTTCTCTGAATTGATTTCGTTCACAGTGAAGAAGTATTACTTCGTATTAAATGCAACGTTTTAGCGATGTTAGATGTCCTCTGTCGTTCATTGTCGCTTTCAGTACGTAATTGTTGTCCCGACATAAACATTGATAAAGGCTAAAGTAAGCACTTTTAAAATCAACCTTAGAAAAATGTCACTACCTCTGCTTACATATATACTAACGGATGACAAATATTAACATCGATAAGAAGTTTTAAATCGAAGTGTAAAAATGAGCAGATTTGTAAAATATTTGCTGTTATAATAATTTTAGAGTTTCACTTGACCGACGCATGAATAAAGTGATGAAGCCCATGGCAATGTTATTCTTACATAAGGCGGAAGACTACACAACGTGCATACAAGCACATCTTAAGCAGGGTTCTCGAAAGTTCTCATTATACCGTGAACAGCCTATAAACCAATATATTCTGTAGTTAAGAATCAGTAAGTGAGCAAATGTACAGTCCTCACTGAAAATAAAAAATACTTTTTGGCTGCTAGAGAATGTTTTGTTGGTGTACAAACAGCCAACAAATTTTGTGGTGAGCACAAATAATTTTGTAGCCAACACAAAATAAATTTTTAGAGGCCACAAATGTTTAGTGGTGACAACTAAAAAAATGTGTTCAACACAAAATAATTTTGCTGTGTGTATACCAACAAAACATTCTGTAGCAACCACAAAGTATTTTGTTCAGGCGTTTTATTTCATTCTGAGTTGCAGTGATACTCGCAAATCATTAACCTCAATTCCTTTCAAGTGGCGACTTTATATTCTGGCCCAAGTTAATACCTGGCATAACCAACATACCAAAAGTATACGAAACATTATAAAGTAAATATTAGGCAATGTGTGCAAATAAATATTTCAAGTTCTACAGCTTTACTTCTCAGTTTCTTGTTGCATTGTTTTTTAATGTGTTTATACGAGTGTTAAGCATCAGTAGATGCATTAACAAACCAGGTTACTATCCTAATTGTCATAAAAAATACAAACAAACTCTCGAGCTGTATTTCCGAACGAAGGCAGTCAAATGAGTGGCCAAACAAATATATATAGTTGATTCAACAAAATATTTAGCTGACAGTTTTTTTTTTTTTTTTTTTTTTTTTTTTTGCCTAGCACAGAAATTTTGTTTATTTACAACATATATTTAGCCTAGAAGAACAAAAGTAATTTTGTTGCTTTTCAAATTTTGTTGGCTCAACAATATATTTTGTTAAGGCAACTAAATATATAGTTGGCCCAATAGAAATAAATTTTTTCTTCGATTTTCTCTCGGTGCATATCTGAATTTTTAAATAATTTTATTTAACGATTCGCCGATGTCACGCCTAACATGCATTTACACTCACGTTAGGACCAGACACCTTATTTCAGTCTATCGTGGCACTCAAGGCAGGTAGCAGGCACTTTCTCAATGGAAGATATCCCACTTCCGGATAATTATTTTTTGCATCTTTCTCGTTTGAACCTTCTGAAAAAATAGCAATACACGGCGCAGCTTCCGTCCCTCTCGGCGCTACTTCCGGTATTTTTCTTTCACCTCCGAGTTTTTCTCGTGGTAGTTACTTGCCGACCACGCGCAATGGAGGTTCCCGTATCTCAAGCTCACGAGAGAATAAAAGAAGGGTCCCAAATTTTTCGCACGAGGGTGAGCTCGGTTGTATGTATTTTAAATATTTTTCGTGGAGCCAGCCTAACTAATTTAAACTTGCTGACTGCATACACATTTTCGCGAACGAATCAAGTTAATTTTGGGGTGAAAATTTTCGTGCTAGAATGATTTTTTTTTTTTCACCTGACGACCCAAGTTCAACGAGAGTTAATTTTTACTCCCCGCCCTGGTAGCCTTCACTTCTTCTTAGTTTGTTTATATTAACCCAGGGGTCCTTGGATACTGAGAGTCGGAAGGCGTACCAACCTGAGGGCTGTGAGTTTCTCGAACTTCCCTGGCTTAGAACTTTGATCGATTTGAGGTGCCATGCGACAAACGGATTTTACTCATATACAAACGTTTCTCATTAAATTTGTTCGAGTTTAATAAACTCTTATCCAAAATTACTTATTTTATTTTTTGACATTTGTTATTCGGGGGGGGTAACATTACGCTCCAAAAAATTACGCCAAAACCAATTTTCCCTGAACCACTGCATGCACGTTTACACAGATATGAAAGTTACAACTCAATGACGCAGTTGTCGAAACTGTAAGCGCGCAATACTTTTGTTGTAGTTAGTATGCGCGCGAGAATTTTTGTGTAAATAGTTACGTCTTTTGATTGACTGTATTTAATGGCTCTGTCTATCTAGCTTGCAGCCGCGGAATTCTAAAGAGGGAAAATCAACTTCCTAAGCTAATACGGTCAAGTTAAAAGTATTTTTTACAAATTCATTGACTGATTGATTTTTTGTAAAATGTATATTTTACTGATAAATGTTATAAAAATAACAGACGCAGAAATTTGTAATATTTACTAACGTTCCACTACTCCCTAAAAAAGGTCACGCAGAATACTTTCTGTTTGAAACAGTTATTTCTCAAAAGTGATGCCGTTTGAAGGAATTCCTTCAACATTGACTCCCCAAAATCTTTGGCCGCAAGCTTGGTAGGCAGGGCCCTTAAGTTTACCGATTTATGTCACGAGGTTAATCGCGGGGGTTGCTTACAGACTATCTACGAGGATATGTTGCTATTAATTAAATTGGCTTTTAAACATAACTACTTTTTAACATTCTCACTTTATGCCGGGAAGTTAACCTGGAGACGGCATATACGTATGCTATATAGTCGATTCAAGGTTACATCCAACTTCTATGAAAATATGCCTAAGTTCTACTTTCAAGCTATCCCTACGCCTCGTGCAAACAAATCTTTACTAAGTTAAAAAAAAAATCACCCCCAGCGCGACAACGCACCGCGTTTAATAACATTTTGCATGAGAACTATTTCTTACTAGGTATTACCAACACACCAAATATCTTTCTGTTTTTATTCATATAAACTATAAATTAAACATTATATGAATGAATGAAATAAAAGTTAAGTTCAATTCAACAAAAAATAAGGCAATTTTATGTTTAAAATGCTTGTGACACATGACATATTTAGGAAACAACCAAACACGTCATGTCTGGGGTGATTTTTTGAAGGTTTGGTTCAAAAACTGTTAGAGATACCGCAAGTACACTCTGCCCACGTAAACTCGCATATAAAACGACACGCGTAGGTAC
The DNA here is from genome assembly GCA_029891345.1 of Dryococelus australis. Lineage (NCBI taxonomy): Eukaryota > Metazoa > Arthropoda > Insecta > Phasmatodea > Phasmatidae > Dryococelus > Dryococelus australis. Next base: position 43,235,323 of record CM057003.1, read on the forward strand.
CGTCCGGAATATATCCCGGGGTCTCGCTGTTAGAATTATACTTCGAGCCCTCATCCACTGATATCGCCCAAAAACGAATCGTGAAAACATCCCATAGTATGCACAGATATTTTTGACCGCCCAAGGCTGGGATATCTGCAGAATTTCTCATCAGAAAGGCTGGAGGACTTACAGCGGCCAAAAGCTAACGTGCGGGCAGTAATTATTTCTGTGAAATATAGTCTCGGGAATAATATAATCTACGTAAACACTCAAAAATCGTTCACGAGAATGGCTTACGCAATTGAATTCATCAAGATACTACATGCGTGGAGGCCGCACGGGAAACTAAAACATTTACGTTGCAGCTACGCGAGTGTCGGGCTTGAGAGTGGAAACTCATTTTAAATACATCAAATCACCCTTGTCTCTCACGTTGACCCATCTAGTAGGCAGAGCCCACGCAAGAGCATGGGACGCCGAATGCACGAGGGCATCTACTGATCAACTGGCAGAATGATGCTAGGGTACGTCCGAGGAAAAAACACCGAGTACAGAGTACGTACGAACTATCCTGTATCATAATTGGTGACTTTTCTTTGCTGATAGATATATGCGCAGTTGTATGATTACTGTCCGTTAAACAGCGACCGGCTGCATTTATTTATCCAAAGGAATCACATTGATATGTCCATTCTTTTCGATGGAGGTGTAAACAAAAGAGACGCCAGGACTTAAAATCGTTAACGTTTCACTTACAACGTTAACGTTTCACTTACAACGTTAACGTTTCACTTACAACGTTAACCTACGGAAATAATTTTCCCAGAGAGTTGCCGACTTTACTAGGAACAAGCTAGTTAGCGTATCCTTTAAAATTCGTGCAGTTAAATGTTAACTTTAAAAGTGTTCCCTCCAAAAGAGAAGCAGTTACATATGCACACCCTTTGTACGGGTTACATATACATAACCTTTGTACGGGTGGCATGTTTGACGTTAATGTTTTGTTCTGGGGGTAGTATTTTTAACCAGCAAAAAAAAAAAACTGTTTTCGAATACACGACCGTATTTGTGACGCGATGGCTTATCTGACTCGCTCGCGGCCAACAGACTGCACAGGCCATTTTTTTTTTCCACGTCGTTTTCTAGCTACATTCCAGGCAAATTCCGATGCAGATCCTTATAAAAAGCATCCTCAATTCCCTAACCATCTGATTAAGTAATTGATCAGTGAATGTATACAAAGTGAATAGGTACTGATATTTTATTCGAAGGCAAAATAAATCTGTCTCCTGTGCGAGACTTCTCACGCGAGCTAGTGCAAATAATACTAAGTGATGTCAAATTTTACCTCGGCTAAATTTTTTTGTCGCCATAAAAAACAGAAACTTTGTGTCATATTTTGCACTTTGGTAACGTCAATATCAGTCAGCTGTTAGCCATGGTTGCCAAATATGTCACTCTAGTTGCCTCTCGCCTTCAATTATCATTATCTATAGCTGAAAATTGTTTCCGATCGACTCACGAGATTAGATAAGGAGTTTCATTGGCCCTGATTCTGTATACGTACGAGCAAATAGGCCCATGCTTCGTTACAGATAGCGTGAGATTTCAATGATCCGAGCGCTGTCAAAATCTTTCGCGGAAAATTCAGGAGCAAAATTCTCGGACGCATGTAAAGAAATCTTCGCCTATCTGCACGAAACGTCACCACTGGGGCCCTTAATGTGTTCGTTTCATTTACGGATTTTTGTTTATTTTACCCAGAAAGTATTCGACTTTCTTTTCCCATGTAACAGCACGAGTGCACGTGCTCATGTGATTACCTGCTCGAATTCCAACCGAAAGAGCTGCAAAGTTCTTGTGTATTATTTGCCGGTATTACTATGACTCCCATTTGCCGATTAAAATCCCTTCCCCCTCCAACACACTACCGTACTGAGGACAGAATTAACTTCAGGGGCTGATATTTCGTTGCGTTTTATTGTGCTATATATTGCAATTTCCGCGTACATATTTTTTACTGTTGGAATACGTCAGCGTAGTTATTTAATTACTATGTAATAATCAGTGTTGTAACGGTGGCAAGCTCAATTATTTAACAAAAAGATTCACGTTGACACATTTATTTCTTTTAGCCCGAGGTATTGCGACATTCCCAAGAATAGGGGTTTACATTCCACCCCTCCACAGAGAGAAATTTTCTCCCCGCCACAGACCAGATCTTTTCGAGTTATCGTTCCGGACAGGGACAGTCTAGCCTTCGTTTTCCTCGTGTTAGCCACACCTTACGGCTTCAAGTACAGATTAGACTGCTCCCCTCCCACAAAGGCGAACCGGGTTCAATCCGCGGCCGGGTCACTCCCGGATTTTAACAAGTGGGAACCGTGCCGGATGCCTCTGGTCGACGGGTTTTCTCGGGGATCTCCCGTCCCCCCCCCCGCCCTTGCATTCCAGTGCTGCTCCATTCTCACCTCATTCATTAATATCCGCCCAAATCTCTCAACTCAACTCAAACACGTCATACATTGGTGTGATTTTTCAAAGGTTTGATTCAAAAAGTGTGAATAAACCGCGAATGGACTATAGCAGGTATACGAGATGCTACAGGCTGTTCACGGTAAAATGAGCACTTCTGAAAGCCCTACTTAAGATATACTTTTATACACGTTGTGTGTTCTTTCGTCTTGTGTAAAATTAACACTGCCATGGGCTTCAACACTTTATTCGCGCTTTGGTCAAGCGAAACTGTGAAATTTTTAGAAAAGCAAATATTGCACAAATCTGCTCATTTTTACACTTAGATGCGTAAAAAAATTACAGAAAGCGAGAGAAATGATTTAAGTTGTCACAAATGGTTACTAACCTTTTTAGTTCGACGATAATACTTGGAACTACTTTCTCCGTCACCGTTACTGGATACATGTCACTCATTGCGCCCGTTAAAATATTTGCAGGTAGGGAGCAGTGGCATTTTTTCTAAGGTTGAATTGAAAAGTGGCCACTTTATCGTGGACAGCCTTTATCTACCAGGAAGGAGTGACAACACGGTCTGTCCGCAAAAAGGCACAAGCCGTCCTGCAGTGGTTCGTGTTGCGTTTGAAATAGGCGAGCCTCCGACAAGAGCCGAACGCTGAGGAGAGCGCGGGACAATGTAGCTGTCAGTAGCAGCCCTATCGCCAGCGACCACAATGAAGGTGACGGGGGGGGGGGGGGGTATCCAGGAGCTCACCCTTGTACTTCACCACACCCCTCGCCCATCCAGGCCATCCTCGGCGGGTGCCACGGACGGCTGTTTGCCCTTTATGCCTCCCCGCCCCCAACCCGCAGTTAGACGACCTGGAGACAATGGCGGTCGGGGCTGAGCAACTGTCACTTGGCCCGGACGGTGAAAAGGCGTCGGGACGCGATCGGGCGGCGGCGTCGTATCAGCTGAGGCGGCGGGGAACCTGTATCTGCGGCCGCAAGGGACGACGCGACGTCGAGGACGCTGTGGAATTTCGCGTCTATATACAGCTAGCGATCGCGTGTTTTCCCGGCGCGTCAACGACGGAGAGCCTGAAACTGATGTCGACAAGGGTAATGAATCCCCGCGTCCTCTCTGCGCTGCCGTGCCGTGACTCCGTCGTGAAGCTCTCGCCCATTGTGGGAAGTCTAAAGCGAAATTCCGTGCATTCGCCTATCGGATTTTTTTCGCACGCATACGGTGAAACGTTGTTCACGGAAACACACACATTTAGAAAGCCTTGATTAAGATCTACTTTTATGCACATTATGTATTCTTTCACCGTATGGTAAATTAACATTGAAGTGAGTTTGATATCTTCATTCGTGCGTGAGTGAAATTAAACCATATAACTATCATAAAAGTATTTTTTTTAAGCATGCTGATTCTTGCACTTAAGAGCATTAAAAAACCGGAAAGCTAAAAAATAATTTCAGTATTCGCAAATGTTTACCCGGCACTTTTAATTCGACATTAACACGTGAAATTATATTCTCTCCGTCGTTACCAACTTTACAGGGCGCATTCCACTCGCTGTGACCATTTATATGCATGCCGGTACGGCCAGTGATATTTTTCAAAGGTTGATTTCCAAAATTGTAATTAAACGTGAACGGCCTTTAGTAACAACCCAGTGAAGTCTTCTAAGACGGCAGTTTTACTTATATTTATTTCATATTAACTTACGTAATTTTTAAATATGTCTTGGTGGTTATCATCTACTATATCGTCGGAAGAGCGTTTTCTTTATTTAGCGAGCAGGCATACTGCGAATACGTTAAACAATTATACATTTTTAAAAAATGTTTTAAAACTAGCTTCAACGGAGGTAATCCAATCGAGTGGCCCTCGATGCCAAACGTTATGATTTCTTGCTTAACACAATCAAGAATCTTTACCCGTGTACGTTTAAGTACAGTATATAATAATTTTAAAACAGCGTATTAAAATTTGCAAATAATTACTTGCAAATCTGCGGGCTGGTAAAAATGTAAAATGTCTTCCTACAATTATCAAATTAATAACATTATTAAGTTTGAAATATCGAATGGCATCGTTTTACATATCCTAAAAAATATTTATTGTAAACAAATTTTTGGGTTCCGGAAAGAGTAGGGCAATGAATGCTCAGGGAGGTTGAATAGATCTTAATTCGTCAATTCTAATTCCTGTCACAACACTACGATGTGCATATACTATGTCATACATTTCATCACAAAAAAAAAAAAACTACTGTAAACTTGCTCTTTAAATCAAAAATTTCCATTGTTTTTCTCAAGCCTTGCGCGCTGGGTTTTCCGCCACATTGTTTTAATATACTTATACGCTGTTCACGGTAAACTGAACACTTTTGACAGTCCTACTTATGATCGACTTGTATACACGTTGTGTAATATTCCGCCTTATATAAAATTAACATTGCCTTGAGCCCCATTACTTTATTTAAGCGTTGGTCAAATGAAAGTGTAAAATTATTACAAACGTAACTATATTACAAAGCTGTTAATTTTTACACTTAACTGCATAAAAAACTGAAAGTTAAGGAAGTAATTTAAGAAGTCACAAATTATTTACCGAACACTTTTTATTAGGCGTCAAGATATGGAACTACTTTACATCTATCGTTATCAACTTTACTGGATGCATGTCACTCAGTGCGCCCGTTAAAATATATGAAGTTAGGAGCAGCGACTTTTTTTTAAGGTTGATTTCAAAAGTGCTTACTTTATTGGGAACTGCCTTTTACAGATCAGTTTCCTGAATGCTCTTTATCAAAGGGTTTTGCTCCCGATAAATATGCTAATCCAACGTCTCTTACAATGGAAAAAGAAATAAAGCTGATGAAATGATTTCTGATAACGAACTTGGGACCACTATCTCGTCCGTTTGAATTTTTGAACGTATATATTATTTATAGCCACATTTCGTTTTATTTCTTAACTTCACTTCTCGGATCATTGCCACTATTCATGGCCAATACTAAAACTTATATATGTTTGCGTACAAAAAAATCATATACTTGTTTTAAAATGGAGTAACTTTGAATAATATTGTATTAAATAAATGTTTATTACATTAACAATTTTTGATAAAATGACATGTGGGCCTATCGCACTAAACCAATTCATAATAAAAAAATCTCTAATTAAGGCGAATTCTAAGAACGAATACATTTTCCTTAAAGCTGTTCACGATAAAGTGAGCACTTTTTATATTAACCTTTGAAAAAAGTCACTGCCCCTGAACGCATATATTTTAATGGGCGTACTGAGTAACATTTGCTCAGTAAAGTTGGCAACGTTGATTGAAAAATAGTTCCATATCTTAACGTCGAATTAAAAAGTGTTAGGTAACACTTGTGATAACTTTAATTATGTCTTTCTCTTTCTGTTTTTTTTTTTTTAATGCATCGAAGTGTGAAAATTAGCAGATTTGTATAATATTTACTTTCCTAAAAATGTCGCAGTTTTACTTGACCGACGCATGAATAAACTGATGAGGTCCATGGCAATGTAAATTTTTACATAAGGCGGAAGAATATATAACGTGCTTACAAGTAGATCTTAATCAGGGCTTTCAAAAGTGCTCTTTTTATCGTCAACAGCCTATATATCGCAGTACTGTGCATTTTTATCGTGGCCTCAAGAGAGCATGATAAAAGGGGAGAGCGGAGAGGAGCATATATCCAAGCTCCTAACAATATTTTGCGTGACGACTTCCAGGTCCAAAGTTAGCGAGCATATATTTTATAATTGCCAGCAGAAAGCGACGGAATATTAGGTGAATACAAATATCAAAGCAATCCAGGTCGGAAATATTTCGCGCCCGCTCATGTTGTTTCGTAAGTCAGTTAGACATAAAATAAAAGTAAAATTAAAAAAATAATTTCCAAATCAGGTTTAAAAACGTGTGGGAACTGTGCTTCATGTTTTATAACAAACTAAATTTAAAACGGATTTTTTAAAATTATGTTTGACTATATAGAGTAAACTAATTTTTTATGTAATATTAAAAGCATGTTGTTACGTGTCGCTGGTCCATGACGCTGACGTTGGCCTGCCCCGCGTGAACAAGGGAAGAGAAGAAGAGAGAGTAGCTATACGATAGCGGCGGCAGCAGACAAAAGAAGTATCTGTTACATAAAGCGAGCTGACACGATAATTCTTTTTGCGGCCCGGTGTTTCCTTCGCGTGGGAAGGCACCGAGAGTTTGAGGTAAAATTTATAATTGTGAAGAAGCGAGGGGCCTATCATAAAGGACGCCGCCGCAAAACACCGATAAACTTATCGCAGCTCGAGCCTCTCTGAACCTTAGAAGCTCATATTTCTCCGTTTATCACTCAGGAATGACGTCAGCATCACCATTGCCTATCCCAGAACAACTGGGATTGCCGAGAAAGTTCTAGACGCCACCTACCTCAAGTATAAATACCACATGCGGACCTCTGAGGAGAGAATGATTAGGAGCCGAAAGTTTGGCGTCTCGTGCAACCTCCAGCGACATTTGGGAGATTCCAGAGCGGCAAGGGACGACTGCAGCGATCCGTGGGACTGTGGACTGGATGGGTGAGTGAAAATGCTTTCAGGACTATGGAAATAGACAGTTTTAACTAAACGTTTAGTAATAACTGGAGCAGTTTAAGGGACATTAGCAAGAGTAAAAACTGCGATAAAGACTCTAATGGAAATGGAGATAGTAGTTAAATATTGCGCTCAATAAGAACAATGAGTGATATTTGAATGAATAGAGCAATGGGGGGTGAATGACGAGATGGAGATTTTTGGACATTCGCTATTGCGATGCAGATGTCTGTCATGGAAAAAACAGGACTGAGCACAAAAAAATACTTTAAAAAGACAAGCAACCTATGGACGAGAATATAAATATACGTATACAACACCGGAAAATTCCAAAAGGGAATTGAGTAAAAAAAAACAGAACAGCAATTAATTACCAAAACTATGTATGTACATATACATGACCAACAGATAACACCAAGAAACCAACACCTGCAAGAAACCTGCTGACTTTATCTAATTTAATATATATGTATACGAAAAATAAAATATCTTGCTGTGTAGTGTGTCACCTGACAAAATTCAACAATGTGGGCCGAGTCTAGATGCCATCGTCTTTACATAGATATGTGTAGAAATATAACCAGCATATAAAGCAACTATTTGTTTTATATATATATATATATATATATATATATATATATATATATATATAATATAATTTGGAAGCAAGTAAGAGTTATTCAATTACAGAAGATCTCAGACATAGACTATTTAATGACCAACAACTACGTTATAATATCTCATGAAAAATAACAAGACAACACAACAAGACAACATAACATTTCAACAAACTTCAATTTTTTTTTTAATTTTTTTTTTAAGCTGCAATGTCAATAATTTGTTATTTTTATAAGCGATTTCATAGTTTTATTGATTGGGATCCCAAAACATAAAATAAGCGATGATCATTTCCTTAGTTACTTTAACAAGGTTATTTGAAACAAAAAAAAAATTTTGCTACGCAAAACAATGTTACGTTATTCAGGACAAAATAGCTACAAACAGAAGTTCCAAAAATAAATTAATGTTGGACGAGCGACTTAAACGTTGAATGCTGGTGCATGCACATATAAACTGATGGAAAACAGGTATATTACATGATGGACTTCCCTCACAATCCAACGTCCGAAGTTTACTGGAAAGGCCTTGCCATCGCCAAAGTTCAGAAACGGTCACACATCAGCCAAAACGGTCACACATCAGCCAAAACGCAACAACACGAGCAGTTGCATGGTCGTGGACACGCCTCACCAAGGCATCATCAAGTCCCAACCGGGAGACCGCTAGCACACACGAAAAACACCAGAAAAATAGAAGCACCGCACTAAATAATAATTTACAAGATAGGGGTACAAAGGAGAAATAAAGGGAGCTTACCAAATGCTGGAAAGTCGGAAGATTAGTCCAGAATTAAATTATGAGAAAAGTAATGATCTAAAAACGAAGAAGCTACGCCATTATTAGTCTCGAGGAAGAAGGAAGAGAAAATTCGGAAAGTAACATTGACTGTCACAGATACCATGTCGCTTGACGCAACACCAAAAACAATAAAACAATTCTGAGATTTTACGATGATAATGGTTAGCACAAAAGAACTGACTGGAAAATTACAAACAAGCAAATTATCATTTTCCACAGCAATATTTTATACAATTATTTTGGTTTCAAGAAAAATTATTTTAAAATACTTCCAAACTGATACGATCAGATTCGGATCTGGTCACCTATGAATATTGAAATTACAATGAATTACTGATGAAAATATACAAACATTACTGATTAAATATACAGAACTGCCAAAATGGCGATCATGACTTAATTAAACGCGATGGTAAATGACAATACATAAATAAATGAAATAGTAGGTGCTGAAAAAGAAACAGGCTTTGCCGTAAAAAAAAAAAATTAAATCTCGAAAAGAGAAAACATAAAAAATAAAATTTAGGGAGTGGCTAAAATGTCACAACAGCAGTGTCCACCCTGTTCAAGGCTGGGAGATCTTGCAATGTTGTTTCTTGCCCTCCCCAGTCCACATAATTTGTCCTTAACCAAGTAAAGGCCGTGCAGTGCAGCGGGTTCCAATTCCGGCCGGCTAATGAGACCGGACGACAAGATCTGCGCACTGGACCAAACTCTGGAAACTCAACATCCTGTAGTACTCCGCAAAAATGGGGTTGGTAGTGCGTGGTAAAGGTTGGTGAAGAGGTTTCAATGTCGGTACCATTGAAGCAACGTACGGTATAGCAAGCATGCGCAGCGCGGATGCCAACTTTGTAGTATTGCCTATGGATATGCACATTTGTAAGTTGCACGGACTTAAGTTAGACTTGAACTCATGTATGCCCTATTTACTATACACCTCGAAAAAAAAAGTCTTACTAAGTCGCTCAGGGTCCATGAGAAACTGTATGATGAAAATACACGCTGTCTGTAGAGAATATAGTCTACTAGCGGTTTCTTCACACTTTTTCAATCAAACATTTAATAAGTCACCCCAAGTACGACCTGTTTGGTTGTATGGTAAATAAGTCGTGTATTACAAGCGTTTTGTACTTCTGTTCATATTAAAATATATCTTATTTGTTTTTTAATTGAACTTCTAGTTACGTTTAATTTCCAAATTATATAATTTAATTTATAATCAATATGAATAAACACAGTGAGAAATTAATTGTGTTGATAATACCCACTAAGAAATAGTTCAATGCAAAATATTACAACACTGAGTGCGCACGAATGAGGTTCATTGTCCTTTTGGTGTAGTTTTCAGTTAAGCTTTGTTTGCATGAGGCGGAGGAATATCCTGAAAGTAGAACTTTAGCAGGGCTTTAGAAAAGTTGGAAGTAGCCGTGAATGGAAAATACCACGCTGTACTATCATGCCTCTGTGTAATGCGGCTATAGGCTGTTCACGGTAAAGTGATCACTTTTTTGACCCTAGTTAATTTTCCCATCAGCCATTTTTTTTATCCGTCCACCACATTTTCAAATAAATATTTCCATGTAAGTAATAAACACAATGTTTATATTTTACGCACTCGAAATTTAACTTCTAAGGCTATATTGAAATATATTTATTGACTATTATTCAAAATGAGAGGGCTTCAAAAAGAGCTCACTTTACCGTGAACAGCCTTTACTAGCGAAATTCCTTAACACAACCAATTACAGACAGCGAAAAAATTCTTGAGGTGTGTATTTGAACAGGTTTCAATATAAACCATTTCCTCAATATTCAACGGTCCGTACGTGAGCCAGAATGTTAGTATGTAAATGGGACTACACATACAATCCGCAGTTATGAAAGGAGGCTGGCACAACAGTTGATATAGGCTGTTCACGGTAAACTGAGCACGTTTGAAAGCCCTGCTTAAGACCTACTTGTATGCGCGTTATGTATCCTTCCGCCATATGTAAATTTGACATTAACATGGGCCTGATCACTTTATTCATGCGTGGGCGAAGTGAAACCCTAAGCAGCGTGCTTAGAATATAAACCAATGTGTTCAGGCTGCAGTGTGCGGATCGTGTGCGTTCTTGGCTTTACTTAAGATATCGTTATATTTTTTATAACTTAAGTACAAGTCAAGACGAAGTAGCCAATCAGTGCACATTGTTGTTGGCGGGAAATTGTATTTACATCTTGGATTTAGGTTATGTCGTATTGTGAAATCGTTCTCAATTTGTTATTTTAATCGTGACACAAAATTCGCTTAATTTAAAGAACAGTTCGTGGTAATATCTTATTTCTTTGAAAAGCTATTGAATTCTCTTTGATTAACTTATTCATATTCATTGAAGTAAATGCCAAATGTTGGCATCGGCTCCCCTTCTATAAGATTTCGCGAGTTTTTCAAAACGATTACACGAGCAGTAACCACAAATAATTAAATATATGTAAATAATCTTCATACTTGTCCATTTTTCCAGGTTATGTCAGGTGCTTTCCTTTCCTAAGATTCTGATTGGCTAGATTTAACAGTTGCATAATCAATTATAAACTGCAAAACTTATGACTCGTTAAGTACACAGAAAATAAGTAAAATTCTTCATTCTTCAGTCTTTAATGGCAAACCCACCCTTAGTCTTGGGGAGGACTTATAAATGTCATCTTCCCGAATATAACGTAGTGTCCTCTTACCTTTATTAACAAAGTCGTTGTATAGGCCATTCACGGTTATTTTCAAAATTTCTGAAGTCCTACTAAATTTCTACTTCTAGTGTAGTCCTCCGCCTCATGTAAACAAAGCTTAACCGAGTCTAGAAAATTACACCAAAGGGACAGCTCACCGTTTTCATGCGCACTCAGTGTAATACTATTTTGCACAACAACTATCTATTACTAGGTATTACCAACACAAATATCTTCTCCCTGTTTTTATTTTTATTAATTATAAGTGTACATATTATAATTTATAGAGAAAATGCCACGGGACTGATCAAATTATTCATAAGTCGGTTAAGTGAAACTGTAAAATTAGTAGAAATTTTTTTTTTTTTTTTTTACAAATTTGCTAATTCTTACACTTGTGAAATAAAAAAAAAAATTAAGTGCAAAAGATATTAGTTCAGTATTCACAAATGTTTGCCTGACACTTTAAATTCAATGTTAAGACATGGAACTATTTTCACACCGTCGTTACCAACTTTACTGAGCTTGTGACAGTCGGCGTGACCGATAAAATATACGCGAGTAGATCCAGTGACATTTTTCAAAAGTTGATCTCGGAAGTGCTCGCTTTATCGTGAACATCCTTTATAGTATGTTCACGGTAAAATGAGCACTTTTGGAAGCTGTGCTCAAGAGCTACTTGTATACACGTTCTGTATTCTTCCGCCTTATGTAAAATTAACACTGCCATGGGCCTCATCACTTTATTCATGCGTCGGTCAAATGAAACTGTGAAATTATTAAGAAAGTAAATACTTTAATAATATGCTCATTTTTACACTTCGATATGCATTAAGAGGACAGAAAGCGAAAGAAATAATTTAAAGTTATCGCAAACGGTTACCTAATGCTTTTTATTCGACGTTAGAGGTAATTAGTCTCCCTTACATGTAACGGAATTTCACCTCAATTTTTTTTTACTGCGTACGTGAAACATAGACGACAAAACTGGACACATTGCTTGCCAATAAAGGCGTCGACAACATGAAATCCTGGGAAACACATGCTTAACTTAGACGGGCACTATCCCGTGGGAAAACTGTCCTTGGAGCTGCGGAATGAAGGCGAGCACTTAAGGAAGCAGAATCCCTTGAATATGCCGGTTTACCGACAGTATTCCTCTGATCTCTACCAGGGAAGACCCATAATTTTAAGGGATTGCTCTCGACAGCATGACTCCGCCAGTTCTGGATGTGTGTCGCTCAACAGTACGTCTGGATTCGCTATATCTCCAGTACTCGAGTACGGGTGCCATCCATGGCCAGACTAAACTTGGACTCGTCACTAATAGCAACGCATCGTCGGTCTCCAGCCGGCAATGCCACCCGATTACAATAAAGCTGCAAAATGAAGTTGCCATTGTCGGGTTGTCAATGGAAGACGGGACAAGGGACGTCAATAATGAAAATCCTCTTCACTTTAAGTCGCCTCGCAATAGTGCGCGTGGAAACAGGGGTCAATATGTACACTGTAAAAAATTTTCTGGCAAACTTCCTAAACAGTAATGGAAATTTTTATCCCATACACTGTATGGTAACAATACCACACATCAAGCTGCAGATATAGGAATGTTTAGCAGCGCTACTAGACAAAGTTGGAAGCTTCCTTTATGAATTTGACTGTTTCCTAGCAAATGTAGGAACTCTACAATGAATCTATAGGGGAACACATTGCCATTCCTGCTTTCTCACTAAGTGTACACACTGGTATGGTAGTTTCCGAATAATTTCTTAGAGTGTAGTCATGCCATTGCTTGTCCCTGGATGGCAGACAAGAGATAGTGTTGAGTTAGCACATATTGGATCATGAAACGCCCCTCTCTTCTGGTGATCATTCTGGGTCGTCCGAAGTCTTCCCGGCGACTACGTATTTCCTCGTGTCCCCACTGATCCCAACACATTCCCACAGTTCAGTCGCAACGGTAGAGAGTGGCGGGCAGTTCAACGTGACGACCACGCTGCGCCATCGTAGTCGAAAGATTCACACTCTTTCACACTCTGTAACCTGTTCACGCCTGTGCCAAATACGTCACCGAAGTAGACTTTCAACTCACTGACGCATTATGCTTATACTCCACGCAAATTCATCCTAGGGTCTTTCACATCACCATGGTTGCAGCTGTTTTAGCGCTCCCTATTGATCGTTCTACGCGGCCAATCGCAGCCAAACAAAAATAAATTGCAATATTACCTCTAAAGATGTTGGAAAAGTGAGATCTTTTGAAAGCCCTCTCATTTGGAATAATGGCCAATAAATATATTTAATTTTAGCCTTATGCGCTAATTTCCGAGTGCGGTGGAATATACACACTGTGTTATTACTTACATAGCAATATTTATTTAAAACGGTGGTTCAAGGTTAGATTTCTTGGGGTAGGGAAAGGGAAAGTTTCGCATGAATACACAGTAGGGGTTATATATGTAATAAGCGTATTCCTGCATGCTTGCAACTAAATATTCGTTTAAAATCATATAAAATAACATACGAAATATTTCAAACTTTTCAATGATACAAACAAATGGTTTCTTTTTTAAAATGGGCGAAAACATATTGCGTATAAGTCTGCAGCGTGGAGCAACAAAGCCGAATGAATATTTCACCCACGTCCGTTTCATCGTTACAATAAAATTTAATTTCTTAGGGTAAAATTCGAATATTCTGTAATCGAAAAACGAATATACACTCGCATCCAAGTAGTTTAGAAACGAATGGAAATGTTTGTCGTTGAACATACGCGTTTTCCCCCACCCCCTCCTTGACCCCACTCTTTTAATTTTAATTCTCCTGTCAATGCTTCACACTCTGAATACGTTGAACTGCAAAAAAAAAAAAAAAAAAAAGTATGAATTTATTGGTAACGCGCTAACTTTTGAGAGCAACTGGAACAGCTGAGGCGGATTGAACGGTGGCGGGATTCCCAGCTCAGGTGGTTGGTCTGTGAAAAGGGAAGGGGGAGGGGAGGAAGGGGTTGGGGATGTGACTACTGCCGGGGTGAGATGTGCAGGGTGGCGCGGATGGTAATTAATTTTTCAAGCGCAGCTCTGATGGTGGGGGGTAGGAAGTGAAAGGGCGCGGTGTGCGCGTGTGGGATGAGCAGCCGGGGGGGGGGGGGGGTGCGAAAATCGGGGCTTAGGCAACCGCAAGGAATATTCGTAAAAAAAAAATATATATATATATATATACACACGCTACCTGTTTTGGTTGACGGTCGCTCCACCAACACCAACACCTCCACCCAGTTTCTGCGCTCTGGTTTTCACGCCGAATGATTGCTCGGTGCACGCTCCCCGGATCTTCTCCGAGGCTTGCTGCGGAGGAACGATCAGCGCATAATTATTACCGGCCCTCCAACATTCGCACTGCGCCAGTCGGGGCCTCTGACGGCCGAGAAACGTTTGTTCAACTGGGAGGAGAGGAGAGAGAGAGAGAGAGAGAGAGAGGAGAGAGAGAGAGAGAGAGAGAGAGAGAGAGAGGGTGGCTGAAAAGTATCCATTCGGAACGGTTACCTCTCCGGAAATTTTGCATCCAAAATTGCGCAGAAAAAATCCGGAATGGTGACCATTCACATTTTATTAGCAAAGCATTGCGTTACGCAATCCTGAAAAGTATCCACTTAAGGAATGGTTACCATTCCGGATTTTTGCACCGACATTCACATCCCAAATATCCTGAATAGTGCCCACAGTCGGTATGTGTGTTTTTTAGTTGTCATCCAAACAAGCCTGAAAACTGTCCACTGCCTGAATGGTAACAACCAATCTGTCTTTTTTCGCGTCAGCAAGGCTTGGAGTTTCCTTAAAATGATTGTTGCGTGTAACCTATTTGCATTGAGAAATAATGTGTGTGTGTTTTGCAATTTAACATATTTTTGTACTATCTGTAATATTACTGTAATATGGTCAACATATTTTCACACTTGAGTGCTGAATGATTACCATTCAGGCAGTGGAAAGTTTTCAGGCTTTTGTGGATGACGACTAAAACATCCCATTACCGGAATTGTAAACATTCCGACTGTGGGCACTTTTCAGGATATTTGGGATGTGAATGTCGGTACAAAAATCTGGAATGGTAACCACTGCTACAATGGATACTTTCCAGGATTATGTAACGCAATGCTTTGGTATAAAATCGGAACGGTAACCATTCCGGATCTTTCTGCTCAAGTATGGATGCAAAATTTCCGGAATGGTAACCATTCTGAATGGATACTTTTCAGTCGCCCCGTTCAACTCAACAAAACCATCTGAAAAAAAATTGGGTTTGGCTGTGTTGGGGACACGGCCGTTTGTTTTGCGTGAATACGTCTACGTTGACTCGCTCGGACGTCTTGATGTTTATTTTACGTTCCCGACACCGCTTCACTCAATCATATGGGGTTTTATGGGTATTATTGGGTTGATTTTGAGATTATCTTTCCAACTGTATACGATTTCTGTATTTCGACTTGGTTTTTTGACGAGTATAGGCCGAAATTGTGTTAAGTTTTCCTGATTTTTTACATTAATCGCAAACAATTTTACCATAACCAAGCCTCACAAAAGTTTCTATGCACGCAATCGATCTATCTTGACGAGAACTGTCGATTGCAACTTAAACGAGCGTCGTAGCTTCTTCTAGTCAAAAGTTATACAACACGAAAGTTATGAGACGGAGCGAAACGAACTCAAAATTGCACCCCCCCCCCCCCAAATAAATCCTTGATGCTTCGCAGTCCCCACTCAGCGTAACATATTCTTTGATCCTTTTGCTATCGAGTGGTGCAATTGAATTTTGAATGTAGACGATAGATTCGGAGCTGCAATGTCAAACAGTATCCTGCGATTTTGTTAGAGTCTGATTTTCTGGATTGCTTTCCACGTCAAAACCAATTATTACCGAAATATAACAGACAACGAAATAATTGTAGGTCTCCTTACCGAATAGTTAAACTATCGGGATTCTTTCTGAGGTATCATTCTTGTTGTTAAGTGTCGGTTCGCAGTTTTAGGCGAAGGTCGTTTCATGAAATTACGACTTGTCTGCGTATTATATAACATATTATTTGGGCCGCGAACCACTGATTTGACGTTTTAGCCAGGACACATTTATTGTAAAAATAATAACCTCTACCAGAATTGGAATGATACATAATTTTTTTGCCTCTCCTGCAGAAGAGGAATCAACGTTGATTCTGACACAAATATTTTTTTTTCTCTATCAACACAGCGATGTATAACAATGACATCATAGTTTTAACAACATCGCCCACCTCTTCACGACCACGGGTGACGCGAAAAGTTTGAAATAGATTTGTTTAGATTTAGAAGTTAAATCTTCTGTCACAGAATATTTAGGTATGTATACACATACAAATAAAGCTAAACGATTCCTGACAAAGGAGTAATGGTATAGATGTGTTTCGATTGGGGGGGGGGGGGGGGAGGTAAAGGGATGCCCGGGCAGATTTCCTGCAAATAATTCAAGAATTATTGGAGAAGAGAAGACGTGAACTGCATGGGAAAAAAATACAAATGACGGCAGCGAAAAATCTGCGGATTTCTTTCAAGGTAATTTTTCTTTTCTTAGTACTGAATTCGCCCGTTCGTATCAGTGATTAATAGAGCTCGTCACTGACACAGCAATCAAGAGATGCAGATCGAGCGTATTTAGTCGTGATCCGTACGTCGCAGCTTAAAAACCGCCGGTATAAATTAAGATTAGAGTAAGCGGTTCACCTCCAGTCGGGTTTCATGTTTCCCGCCACTCACAGCCACGCACTCGAAAATCAAAACAGCAAACACTCCTCCAAATCAGAGAATTTGTCTGCAGATCTGTTGATGCTGTTCCATTTCAACCAGTCTAACTGTATATATTATTTTAGTTGCTGGTATTCAATGATTAAACAGTGATTTCTACTGATTCCTAGCAAATTGCACTCGCCTGGCAGTAAAGCCCCAGTGAATATCACAGATCCGCCAGTAGATAAAGGCTGTTCACGATAACGTGAGCACTTTTGAAATCAACCTTAGAAAAAAGTAGGGGCTATCTGCGTTTATTTTAATTGGCGCATTGAGTGACATGCGCCCGGTAAAGTTGGTAACGATTTAGGAAAAGTAGTTCTATGTCTTCACGACGAATTAAAAGTGTTAGGGACCTTATTTACTTTTCTAATAATTTCAAAGTTTCACTTGACCGACGCATTAATAAAGTGATGAGGCGCATGGCAATGTTAATTTTATATAAGGCGGAAGATTACACAACGTGCACACAAGTAGATCTTAAGCAGGTCTTTCGAAAGTGCGCATTTAACCGTGAACATCCTTTAGCAGCTCATAAACTGAATATTCAGTGAAATAATTGTACTGGCTGAATCCACTGATATAAGTTTAAATTGTAAATAAAGAAAACTGACGGTACGAGAGCCCATAGTATCGGATAAATACAACGTAAAAGAGGCATGTTTCAAGATTTTTAGAGTAAAAAAAAGGAGCATGTAACGTAAACTCTACTATACGAAAAGAAACGTCCTTCCCAGTGCGGAGTGAGGCCAACATGAGAAATGTATGAAGCGAGATCATGCGAGGGCGGTGTAGTGAAATATAATGCAGAGGGTTGAAACGGGAATACTCTAAGTAAAGACTCGTAAAAAAAATGTAGCGTCTGTTGCAACGTGCACTTTTTCTTCTAATAACATCAGTCGAGTAACTTATTGGACGAATGTTAAATTTAGACGTGAATAGGTCTTTAAAATCAGAGCGACACGCGGGGTACAAGGACGCAAACGGCGATATAACGTTTGCAGGGCGATCCATGCCGACAACGTAACACGATTAAAATTAATACAATCTCGTTCGATCGGTTATACGATTGAGTTGGCGCAGCGCATGCGCAAGGCGTGGGTGGGGGCCGGCGGCGACCGGGCGGGTGAGGGCGAAAATTTCCGGCAGTATATCTCGCGACTCCGATGTGGTAGCGTGGCGATTTTGACGCCAAACGAAAGCTCTCGTCTAGATCTTTCGATTTAAGCCTTTATCATATCCCAAAGAGTGGCGTGAAGAGGTGTGGACGGTTATTAACATCAAGGTCTCGAGAGCCAATGAGAGTGAAGTGAGGTGAGTATGGAACAGCGTCGGAACACAATGGCGCGGGGCGGGGCGGGGGGGAGATCCCCGAGAAAACTCGCCGACCGGCAGCATCGTCCAGCACGATTCCCACTGCGAAAATCCGGTAGCGACCCCACCGTGAATCAAACCCGGTTCACCTTGATGGGAGGTGAGTAGTCTAACCACTATACCACAGCGGCCCCCACATCCACATCCCAAAGAAAATCCTACTAGCTTATTCAAACGTATTTACGTAAATCTTATGGTCTTACCGCCGACACATTCACGCCTCGACATTTTTTAAACCAATCGGGTGAATTTCGGGGGGGGGGGGGGGAACCATTCTTCACACAGGCTCCTTTTCCCTTCTCGCAAATAAAATCCACAACAGGTTTGCACCGCGCGCTATTCCCGTGTGACGTCAAGTGCCCGCGATTCACGGCAACAATATATCTATGGCTCGTTCGGTAGGGCGCCGAGTGCAATAAATAACGGTCTTAATTAAATACGAGGAGCGCGATAAACAACACTGACGTGGGCTGCTCCCCCCTTTTTTTTTTCTTTACGTGCGGCATCGCGGAGATACACCGCTGACTTTAGGACTGGCCCGCGTCATAAACGAGAAGGTGCACAGCCCCACCGATAAAACGGTAGCTGCGGTCGGAAAGGTAGGGCCATAATACAACACGGCGTGGTTTTACGCCCACGAAAGGCGAACAGCGAACGGAGCTGGTTCCAATCACAGACTAAAGATGAGGTAGACCGATCTCGCTGGCTGCGCACAACCAATCTCCGTGTACCAGCATTGAACTCCTTTTCTGCCAACATGTCTAGCGAAAAAAGCATGGTTTGGATTTTACGTCAGAAAACTGATTTGTAAAAAAAATGCTTTGAGACGTATTTATACTTCCTCTAACCGATTTGTAATGTAGGTTAATTAAATTCCAATTGGTGAAGGTATTCTATTCATATAATAGTGCTTGCCATTTAAAAAATTACGATATAAACAAACACGTTCATTACTGCTAAGTGACTTTGACAGCTGTGTGCTTTTGGGGTAAGTCAATGTTGGGTGCATGCGCAGAAGACGAATAAGCGGTCTACCTCATATTTAGTCTATGGTTCCAATCTATTTCCACGTGGGTAGCCTCCAGGAATTCTGTATGACAGTGTTTCCTAGGTAAATGCTGTTCATGATAAACTGAGCACATTTAAAAGCCCTGATGAAGATATAAATTTTATGCACGTAGTGCTTTCTTACAACTTATGAAAAATTAACATTGCCATGGGCCTCATCACTTTATTCGTGCGTCGGTCGAGTGAAACTGTAAAATTATAAGAAACGCAAATATTTTATAAATCTGCTCGTTTTTACACTTCGATGCATTAAAAAAAAAAGAAAAAAAAAACAGAAAGCAGAAGTAATAATTTAAGTTATCACAAATGGTTACCTAACAATTTTTATTCGACGTTTAGATCATGGATCTACTTTCCCTCTATAGTTACCAACTTTTCTAGGCGCGTGTCACTCAGTGCGCCCGTTAAAATATATATGCATGTAGGAGCAGTGACTTTTTCCTAAGGTTGATTTCAAAAGTGCTCACTTAATCGTGAACAGCCTTTACTTGCATGCACATTGTGTATTCTTCCACAGTACGTAAAATTAACATTGTCAAGAGTCTGATCAGCACTTTGTTCATGCGTCGGTCAAGTAAAACTGAGGAATCATTATAAAAATAAATATTATACAAATTGTAATTCTTAAACTTAAATGCATTTAAAAAAAAAAACAAGAAAGAGAATAAGTTATTTCAGTATCCACTAAATTCAACGTTAAGTTATGGAGCTAATTTCTCTACGTCACTGCTAACTTGATTGAGACCTTACCAGCCAGTGTGACCGTTAAAATTATACACAGGTAGGGTCAATGATCTATTTCCACGGTTAATCTTAAAAATGCTTAAATAACCGTGCACAACCTACACTGCAAGACATTTCCTGGTAAACTTTCTAAACTGTAATTAAAGTTTTTAACCTATACGCAATATGGTAATAATACCGCACATCAAACTGCAGATAAAGGAATGTTTAGCGTCGTTACCATACAAAGTTGGGAACTTCCGTACGCATTTGACTGTTTCCTGAGCAAATGTAAGAATTCTACAATGAATGCTTAGGAGAAAAGGGGGGGGGGGGGGGAAATTACCATTCCCGCTTTCTCACTAAGCGTATACACTGGTACGGTAAATTTCCGAATAACTTCTTAGATTGTATAACGTGTGATTCTAGAACGGCGGCGTTGTGTAAACAACTTAAACCAAAGGGCATGTGCTGTGGATGAACAAGGGTAGAGAAAAATCCCCCGGGCATTCACATTCGAACCAATACAGCCTGAATATGCAACGTTCTACAAGAACCACGAAACTGATCAACGGAGCTGTGTTATGATTAGCATATAATTGAGTTTTCCTTTCGATTTTTGATGGTGTAGGGTACTTCTAGGTGGTGACAATAATTCTAAAATAATAAATGGCAAGATGCAGTAGGCCAGCTTAACTTCAATCCAGGAATTTAAAATTTACACAGAATTTTCTGGTTTTGAGTATGTATTGTACAATCCCTAACAGATATTTATGTGTATATATTACTCATAAATAATTAATACAAGATCCTAAAATAAATTAATTTTTGTTAATCTTATCGTGTTCATTTTACAAAAATATCATAATAACATGGAAGCAGTCAACTATACACAAATTATAGTGTAAGGAAAAAATCATAAATCTCCGTGTTCACGTAACATGAAGAAACGGATCAGAACGGCTGTTAAAAATAATACCACTTCCGATATCTCAGACTTGGAGAAGCTGCATTTGAAGGAATCTGAAAAATGCGTACG
The DNA here is from genome assembly GCA_029891345.1 of Dryococelus australis. Classification (NCBI taxonomy): domain Eukaryota; kingdom Metazoa; phylum Arthropoda; class Insecta; order Phasmatodea; family Phasmatidae; genus Dryococelus; species Dryococelus australis. Next base: position 43,256,542 of record CM057003.1, read on the forward strand.
AAGCTGGGCTACTCTGTGGCTGAGGTCGCAAAGATGTTACGCCCAAATGACAGGTAGGTAACAAAGAAGACGCTTGACACCATTCCATGTCGTGACTCACTCAGTGAGCGCCGAACAAGCAAGTGGTTCGGAGCCCACTGATATCAGAGAGTCCTTTCTTCAGTCTTCTAGTGTGGGACCGTGCGACGTAAAACCCAAACTTTAGGAAGCGAATGCACAAACTTTTAAGGGGACTATGTAGCTGCGCGTCCAAGGTCAAGAAGCGAGGGAACCATACGGGCGACAGTTACACGCGCGCCTAGCGCCTCATCGCTCCTACGCGCAAGGCTTGCAGTGTTTCCGGCGTAACGCTGTACTGTGCGAATTAGATCTGTAACGTAACATTGGGGTTTCATTACACTCGCTGAAAACCCACAGATTAAATTACGTCCGTATCTTTGTACTTTTCTCTTGCCGCTTAAAGAAAAAGCATAGGCAAGTTATAAAAATACTACATTTGACAATTTTCACGATTTTTTTTCCTCCGTGAATACACGAAATATGACAAAAGTAAAAAAATAAAATAAAATAACGGCATAGATAATAATTTTTGTTTTATGTTTTTTTCTTTCTGAGAAAAAGTCGTATTTGAAGAACTTACATTCTCCGAGGTAGGCGTATTCGCGCAAACGATTTCACAGAAAACGTTTCAGTACATGCCATGTTCCAAGGATACTTCACCAGATATTCCTTGTATTTTTATTCACTTATACATTATATTCTAAAATACAGCAATTCTACTTGTTAATAAGAGAGGGTGTTGGGGCTGCAGTGGTGGAGTGGTTAGACTACTCGCCTCCCACCAAGGCAAACCGGGTTCCATTCCCAGCGGGTTCACCCCCGGATTTTCGCGTGTGGTAATAGTGCCGGACGATGCCGCTAGTCGGCGGGGTTTTTTTTTTCTCGGTAATCTCCTGTTTTCCCCACGCTTACATTCACCTCACTTCACCCTCATCAACTCTCAAAACCTCGATGTTAGGAGCCGCCAAAATCTCTTTTCTCACCCACTTGCGGTTGTTTTGGTCTCGTTAAAATTGTCGTATAGTGCCACGAAATTTGAAATTAGTTGGGGTGCATGAATCACTATAAGCAAAAAGACAGTGATGTCCATTCAAGCCCGGAGGAATGTGGGATAGGCAGCTAGCTGATGATAACGGTCACTTGTAAATGCCCATTTTTTTTTCATTTAAGTCAAAGCTTCGATAATAGATCAGCGTTGTGGCGCAACAAATGCTTGTCATCGCAGTTATGTGCCTGACTTAAAACATAATTATATTTAGTTAAATTTTTACAATAATTACTTTTGAAAAAATTTTCTAATGTTTTTACGATACATACAGTTTCGTTTCTGAGTTATATTAATATCCCTATGTTTATGCAACGTGTAAATGAGGTATCATTGCACCAAAATTAATTTTATATTCGAAACAAAAAATGTCTAATATGGTCGCCTAAAGGTTTGCCCCTAGTAAACTGAAGACGTAGTTTAGCCACTGGTTCGGCCCATTTTTCGTACATCGACGGACGAACGTTTGTTATCACATAAAAGATAAAGTGATAAACCCTTATGGTGGACGGGTTTGGCATGAGAGACGTGAGAGAGAGGGGAGAGGGAAGATGTGTATTACGAAAGATGTTCCGTCATCTTTCCACATTTACAGAACGGCTTTAACATCAAAGTCTTTAATAAGAACTCATTAAAGTAAATTCCATAAATTGTTGGTAAAACGATACAGAAAGACCACACTGAGAGCTTTGTTGCCACAAAAAAAATAATAGACTATTTACTTTAACAAAATATTTTGCGGTAAGAAGAGTAATTATTTTTATTGTCAGTTTTAATCATCTACCACGGCAACTGAAAGTTCAACATTGATGTAGTTACTTTCGCACGCCGTGGAAAGAAGTTTTCCAGTTCGCGTGTAAACAGCCTCGCGTGCGTTCTGAGCAGAAAAACGACTACGCCAGGTTTTTTCCGGTCGCGAAACTCCAATTACGAAGTAGCGAGTCATCTTCCTAACAGTCCTCCAGGGACTTCCCGGAAAGAGAGTGTAAAACACCCCGCCTTCATCTCTCCCGTGCCCGCAAGACCGGAAATGATATATCTTCCAGCCTCACGCCTCCGAAGTAGCAAACAGCGACTTGTAAAAAAAAAGTAGAGAGCGGGGAGGTGCAGCTCTCGGGTTTTCGCATGTGGGAATCGTGCCAGGCGATGCCACTGGTCGGCGGGTTTTCTCAGGGATATCCCGTTTCTCCCGCCCTTGCATTCCGGCACTGCTCCATACTAAAATTGCTTCACCCTCATCGGCTCTCTCAAGACCTCGATGTTAAGATCCGCCCAAATCTCTCCACGCCACTCCTAACTGCAGCATAAACCGACGATTTTCCATTCACAACTACAAAGATCTTTTCGTGCGATCTCGGCACAATTTTCCGTCGAAAACGCAAGCCACTCTACTTTATGGCTATAGACACACGCTTTCATGGTTAGGTCCGCAGTTTATCGCCACCCCAGAGTAGTGGCAAGGAACAAGTATCTGAGGTTCAGGAGGCGGAATGCTAGAGCGGAGAATGTTGGAGATTCCAGAGAAAACCCGCTGGTCACTGGCAACATCCTCCACGTTTTCCCCGCCAGTAATCGAACCCGGATCGCCGCGCCGCCGTGGCGGAAGGACGGGGATGTTGCCCACTCCACACGCCGTTCACTGAAACTCGTTAATTTCTTATTTAAAGAATATCTACAAATTGCACATTTTTTCAACTGTGTAAGGTATTCCGTGTATCTTGTTTAGTAGCCAAGTAGTAATGCTGTTAGGTGAACAGGACGCTGACCCGTGTAAGTATCTTCCAACTCGAAGGCCCGGCGTACTTATCTTCATCTATTGGCTGTTCACGGTAAAGTGACCACTTTGAAAGCCCGGCTCAAGATCTACTTCTATGCACGCTGTGTAGTCTTCCGCCTTATGTAAGTTTAACATTGTCGTGGGCCTCGTCACTTTATTCGTGCGTCGATCAAGTGAAACTGTGGAAGTATATGAAAACTGAATATTTTACAAATCTGCTCATTTTTATACCCCGATGCATAAAAAAAAAACCAGAAAGCGAAAGAAAAATTGAAATTATTAGAAATAATTATGTAACACTTTTTATTCGACGTTAAGATACGGAACTACTTCCCATACATCGTTGACAACTTTACTGGGCGCGTGTCACTCAAGGCGCCCGTTAAAATATATGCAGGTAGGGGCAGTGACTTTTTTCTAAGGTTGATTTCAAAAGTGATCACTTTACCGTGAATAGCCTTTAGCCGTGCTTCTGATACCTGTTTAGCCCGGGTGTACTTACCAGGAGATCAGATCATTGCGACATCTGTCTCTAAAGGTATCATCACATTGAGAAATAACTCTATAAAGGCAACTGAAATGTGATATAGTTTGGGAGCTAAAATGATAACGTAACACAGAGTAAGAAAATGAAAAAAAAAACCCGTGCTATGAAAAAGATCGTACCATAATAAAGGAGCCTATGTTTGTGCAAGTCAGATAACATTACCTAAGTTGCAAGTGTTACATTTTTCCAGTGTGTAGTGGCCTTCAAGTCGTACTACGCACACTTACTAAGACATTTTGACCTAGTAGAGGGCCTTGAAACGCCAAGGAGAGATCTGAGTTAATGTTAAACATGTAACACTTGAATGGTTGAGTTTCGTAAAAACCGAGTCGGACAGACCAATCGAACAGTGTGGAACTGTATGGTTATAACTTATGATCGTTCAAAAGCAGTTTTCAGAAGCCTCTGAGGATACTTTATGGCTTCGTGACATGATATCAATAACAACTTGATAAAAATACCAAATCATTTTAAAAATTATATTCACCTAGGTTCTTATAAGCGTAAATATAGGACTTTTAACTTAAAGTATTGATGTTTATAAATGTGAAACGTTACTTTGACACAAAGTTTGGTTTAAGTTATAAATTATTTTCTGAATACGAACAAGTGTTTGTTATGACGGCAATTTCTTTTTGAAGTCTGACACTTGTTTAAATGCGATAATTGTTTAGCTATTAACTCTTTTGACTTTAAATGTTATATGGAAATTTAAAATTTAAATACGGATGAAAAGTATATAAAATAACCAAGAAAATATTCTCATGGCATTCCGATGACAATGACCCTAATTTGGAGCTTTAACCGTCTTAGTTTTGTTCCATTTTAAGATTTTCACAAAAAAAAAAGTTATAAATTTACGTTAATTTAATTTCTTTTACAAGTTCTATTAAAGTTAATCCTCCGCCATTCCCGTAGACTATTATTCCATGTAGCAAAACAAAAATATGTACACTACTTACTAAGAGAATAATTTTCTACTCTTGAACACTCTTTATCTTCCGTCGAATGCTATGTTATCGGAGACGAAACCAGCGGGTCTTGGCCTGGACTGACTTAGGAAAAACGTGGAAAGTCGAAGTCAGGCTGTAAAAATAACCAATCCATAAATCTAATGGTTTGTTAATTTTCTTATACAAATTTATAGAAAATAATTTTTAAAAATTAGACAACTCATCGATGCGACGGTTAGCTGAAAAAAAAATCAAATTAAGCACGTGCAAGATCTCTGATAAGAGGAAATTCCACGAGCAACTATGACGTCAAGGAAAATCGAATACTCAACAGCATTAGCTGGTCAGTCCGAATGAACATTTATAAACTGTAGTAGCTGTAAACAAAGACCGAGAGTAAACAAATCCCTATTCACATATGCCTTTTGTACGTGTATCCTTACTTCACGCAACAAAGCACAGAAGTCCGAACCGAATGACAGTATGACTGCAGACAAATTCCGTGCGCTGCGCATACAAACCGCAATCCAAATTTCGCTGCCCCGATGGGAAAAGCTAATATACAGAGCTGTAATGCATGCATAATGAGGCGTATTACGGTATGCTTGAAAATTCGTTTTTTTTTTTTCTCTTCAGAGCGGCGTTATCCACATGGGTTCTCTTCGGGATTCTTCTCACGCGGACCGAACCAAAGACTAACGGAAACTAAAGGCTGTTCACGATAAAGTGAGCACTTTTGAAATCAACCTTAGAAAAAGTCGCTATCCCCACCTGCTGTAGCGTGCGATTTGCATTTCAACACACTTTAAGTTAGCATCGAATCTATCATAAGAGCACAAGCACGTTTATTTTGTAAACAAATATTATGAATGTCACGTGTCTCACATGTAATATTGTTATATCATAATTTTATTTTCATAATTTTACGTAATATTAATGTACACGCAGCAGCTGAAATGTTAATTTTCCATTTGTGAATTGTTGTAATTTTATTTTGTTTTATCAGGTTTCAAGTAACTTGTTTGTGTGTGCAAGTTGGCAACATTTGGGCGCACCTTTTTGAATCGCCACGGTATTGGAAAGCACCCTGGATTAAGCCCTATGTACCCTGTATTAATTTGAATATTTAACCGCTGCCGATAATGGATGGTGACGGAATGTTGCATACTCCATTTTGAATTAAGTAGGTCACAACGGCAGCAGGCTAGTGAGGCCTTAGTTCTACGTTTAAAGTATAAATTAAATGTTTTAAGGTCAATTAGAACCAAAAAGTATATTAAAATTTGAGTTATAAGCCAACGGTACACGGTACTACCGTCAGAACAGGTCTACATATAAAATAACTCTACATTTATATAAGATATGATCCCACCTTAATGTACAGTGACCGTTACACGTACGTGAGAGTGTTTAATAAACTTTTAAAGGAAGCATCATCATTTCCCGCCACGTTTCAGTGGTCATAAAGTGCCTGAGATTTAAATAAGTATCTGATTCCTCTACCGTCATAAACAGTGCTAGCGAGGAGCATTTGAAATGTGTAATTATACAGCCACGTAATTGATTGTAACGGCCAAGTGTGAGAACATTAGCGACTTTTATTATGAACTTAATTAAATCTACTCTGCAAAACTTTAAGTCTGTGCAACATTCAAGATGTCTAAATAATATTTTTTTTTTTACTTTCAAATACTTTATTCCCTTAATTGGCATTTACAGCAGGCATAATGAGAGATATCTTTATAGACCTAGCCCAGCTGCTGCGTGCATATTCCTTGAATTTTTAACACTACCAAGGAATGAAACTTTTCAGGCAATTTATTTTAAATATATTTTTCCACATTAAACTATTGCTTAAAAATTGGAAGCCTTTCATTTGCTTTAAATAACTACATTGTTGGTTCCTATGTCGTCCGGTGTGTTTTGTAGTGTTGTATAGCTATGCAGGGGTCTGCCCAGGACCTTATTGTGAGCAGGGCTATCCAGGTAATTGAAATTCTGTTGGTGTGGAATACCACATACTTCGACGATGGTTTGCGGTATGCAAAATAACTGCCAGTTGGCTAAAGTTTGATGTTAATTTTATTGCTACGGAGTTCTCCCAAGTCGCTGCACTTTAATTATGCAGTTCTGCCTGTATACATTACATTTGACTAGAAAACCATAGCAGGGTTCGCCTGTTTTCTTATAGGGGCTAGTACTCATGCGTGGGGTATACGTAAACTATATCTCTCTCCGAGTTTTCCTCACACAGTATTTCTTACACTGCATATATTTAAACGGGCGAGCTAAGTGACCTACACCCAGTAAAGTTGGTAACGACGAATGGAAAGTAGTTCCATATCTTAACATCGGATAAATAGTGTCAGGTAAGCATTTGTGATAACTATGGGCACCTAATTTTTGCGAAAAGATTTCAAGACAAATTGTGTTCCAATGCATTTTAGTTCAGTGCCTCTTTCGTGGTTGGACCATTTGTATAGTTACGCATCGTACCTGTCTACCCGCGATTTATGTATGATCAGTATCGGAGAAACTTAATTCTGATTGGCTTACTCACATATACGAGACTGTATACACACAAATTCAAGCGGCCAATACTTAAATTGAAAACTGCAAGTGTGCACATAGGATATTGAAGCCTAGCCTCCGCGTGAATATTTTCTCGAAAAACACGTGGCCCTAATGATAACTTAAGTTATTTCTTTCACTTTATGTTTTTTTTTTAATGCATCGAAGTGCAAAAATGAGCAGATTTGCCTAATATTTTCTTTCGTAATAATTTCTCAGTTACACATGACCGACGCATGAATAAAGTGACGAGGCCCATGGCAATGTTAATTTTACGTATGATGGAAGAATACACAACGTGCATACAAGTAGATCTTAAGCAGAGCTTTCAAAAGTGCTCATTTTACCGCGAAGAGCCTATAAATGCCAGCAAAAGGTGTACAAATGGCATATGGTTAACAGACATATTTCAAGGACGATACAGAAAACATAACAACGAAATAAAAAATCATGTATTCCTTGCAACTTCTTCTCAGAGAGCAATGCGCTCCAAAAATTAAGCGGTAAGTGGTTTAAACACTTTAAAATAAATTTAGGGGTAATAATAATGCTACGCTTCCAGTGAGAAGTGAAACCTAGCCACAGTAGGCTTACAAACTAGTTGCCTGTTAAGCTCAGTGGCCAATGATCTTACCTGTGGGTAAATGATTCGCAAACCTTCTTACTGGTCTAGTTTATAACTGTTTCATATAACTGTAGCCGAAAATATTGTCTACAGCTCATTGGCTGTGACAACGAAACTGGTATTGTGTCGACTTTAGAATTGCACGGATCATAAAATTTTTGGTTTGCAACAACTGAAACCTTAAATTAAAGTGGGTCTGAAAGGGTTGCGAGGAGCCAAACAGTCTCTGAATAATGATTTATAAAGGACGTAAGACTATATGGACGTAAGTTGAAGCGCAGTTACAGAGTATGTACTTATATATGCATAAATAAATACACACATACAACTAAACAAACTATGACACCATAGACACGCACACACAAAAAAAATCCTTACCAAGCATTCTTTACGGCAAAGAAAACCAATTTCTTTGAGACTGTTTTGTTTACAGTAACACAATATTGCTTTAATTCAAAGAGAAGGTTACGGAAACATATTTGCTGTAAATAAAGTTATCCTTTATGCGTTTTTGTTTTATGGCAATATTACCTTTCTTTAATCGCGCAGAAATAAACACTCATTGAACTGCTTTTGTTCACAGTAAAAAACACTACTTCGTTACAAATGTAACATTTTGGTGATATTAAATATTTTCTGCTGTGTATTGTAGTTTTCAATACGTAACAGTGGTCCAAACGCAAGGATCCATAAACCACTATATCCTGAAATAGGAAAGTAACTGCAACTGACCAAATGTATAGTCCTCTTGGAGATTCTTAATGTCATCCTGAGTTGCAGTGTTCAAGAATTATGTTTGCAGCAAATCTACTTTGTAGTGCACTCTAAATTCTAAACAGATGGAAACCACTAACTCGCAGTGAAATTCAACTACTCTAATCAGCGGAAATGGCTCCACTTAGAATCAGTGGAAAACCACACATTGTTTCAGTGAAAGAATTTCACTGATTGAATTAGTGACGGCCGACTACAGTGGCGAATTAAGTATGGCTTTTTATTGAATGTAAGCAAATAATTACGTGAAATAAACATATTTACGATGGTTCACTATTTATATTGTATAATTTACCATACTATTAAAAAAGTAAAAACGTTTCGCAGGTTGCCGGGATTGAAATCGTGCAGCCTTCATATCTAAGCCGTTACCTAGCCATCTGAGCTACCACGTCAAGTTGATGTTATGGGAAGAAAATATGTTTTTCCTATTTCCGCTGTGAAATCGTGTAGTTTGGAGTTGTATGCTCGTACTTTTCGTGTCTGCTTTGATTGGCACCTTTAGGATTGTTAAAACGAATAGTTATGAATACTCTCTCTTCGCCACATTAAATGCAGTTTAAACCTTCAAACAGAGCGCTGCGACGATTACAGGGAATCGAAATGAAAGACTTAAAAACGGAACGAAGGCCTGTGTGTTCGTATTACCTCGTAAAATTGCGTTTTGGAAGACACATTTTAGAAAGTATTTTCTACTAGTTTTATTCGTTTATTCGTTGTTCCTTCACTTGATACACGTTGTTTAGAGGGCATTTTTAAACGATGTTCTACGGTCATTTTTACATATCGTTTCACTGATACATCAGTCAAAAATAATTAGAGACGGAGCAAGTTGCTCAGATGTTTCCCTGGTCCATCAGTCAAAAAATAAACCACTGAGAAAACAGTGGAAAAAATTACTGACGAATCAGTGGGGAATGTCACTGAATCAATCAGTGAAGGAAATATGGCATTTTTCCCCCACTGATTCATCAGTAGAGACCCGAAAATTCCGCGAGTTCATTTCTAGACAAGTTGGAATTCACACACATGTACGTTCATGTTACGTTTGTAATTGGTCGACGTGTTGTATAAAACCTCGTTGAGATAAATGAGCCAATAACCAACATGCAACAAATTGTGCGCCTAGCCACAGCTTTGTACTCCATAACAACCAACCAATAAACAGTTGATATCTGTATGAGAGTATGAAAGACTGTGAAGTCTAGCCTACAGGCCACTGAACTCGCGAATTTCTCGGGTCTCTATTCATCAGTTAAATTCACTGAAGTGACTGTTGTATCAGTCAGATATGTTTGACTGATTGAAACAGTGAAATTCTCACTGATTCAGATTTAGGGTGTGGTTCATATTTAAACAAATTGTATGTGTTACAGCAAAGAAAGGGTTTTTACAATGATGATCTCTTTACTTCCCCGGCCTTAGATGCACTCGTACTTCACGACACAACGCCTGAGTTCACGTACACAAGCTTCGCTGTAATCCATTCACGGTTACCTCACACTTCTCTGAAGCCCTGCTAAAGTTCTACTTCCAGGATATTCCTCCGCCTCATTTACACAAACCTTAACAAAGTCTAGGGAATCACATCAAAGTGACAGCGCGCCGCATTCGTGCACACTCAGTGTAATACAATTTCGCATAAGAACTATCTCTTACTGAACATTACCAAAACACATATTTTCTCACTTTTTTAATTTAAGTTATAAATATAATATTATAATTTGTAAATGGAATATTAGTAAAGATTCTATTTAACCAACAATAAGGTAATTTTATATTAACACAAATATAAAATGTTCGTGATAAACGACATATATAGGAAACAGCCAAACACATAATACACAGGGTATTTTTCAAAACCTGTGAAGAAACTGCGACTAGATAATAATCAAGCCAGTGCAACGTGTAGCACTCCGAACTGGCAGGGATGCTGGACGTCTGCAGTACAACGGCACGCCTGGCCTATGTTCATTTGTTTACTAGCTGCTGCCTCTGTGGGACGCCGTCAGCATGTCGGATTGTCTCACACGCTAGTTGCGTGTTTATTGCCGGCCACCTTCTCTTCTACGAGGCATGCCAAATAAACTGGGGCCCGAGATTAAACAAGTCGACGGAAGGAAACGCCTGTAAACATAATCCGATCATGACGAACCTCAATCAGTTACATGCATGCAGCGGAGCACAAGTTACCGTAAAGTCGATTGATAAGCCTGAGCAATGGCCAATCAGTTGAACTGGGAACCTATTTATCAGTATTTTAAGCTGTTCACGGCAAAGTGAGCACTTTTGAGGCCCTGGTTATTATTTACTTGCTGTCATTTTTTACTCTTTAACTACCATTTTTAATCGATATTGTCATGTAAGTAATAAACACAGCGTGTGTATTTCACCGCACTCGGAAGTTAACGCATAAGACTAAAAGTAAAATATATGAAATAACTATTATTCCAAATGAGATGACTTTCTAACGTGCTCACTTTACCGTGAATAGCCTATAGTCACAGAGTATAGTCTATTCCCAGAGTCTTCACACTTTTTTAAAATTAAACATTAGACAAATCACCCCATGTATGACGTATTTAGTTATTTCCTAAATATGCCATGTACCACAAGAGTTTTATACCTCTGTGTTAACATAAAAATGTATTATTTTTCGCTAAATTATAGTTTTACTTATATTTTATCTATAAAATATAATATTTCATTCATAATAAATAAGAATACAAACAGTTGTGTGTTGGTAGCGCCTAGTATAAATAGTTCTCATGCACAATATTATTACAACAGAGTGCGTACGAAATTGGTGCGTTGTCCTTTGGTGTAATTTTCCAGAGTTAGTTCAGCTTTGGTTGCACGAGGCGGAGAAATATTTTGGAATTAGAACTTGGACAGGGCTTCAAAAAGTTGTGAAGTAACCGTGAATGGATTATAGTTAAGTAGACAGAAGCAAAATTGTGGTCTCATTGATTCGGGCATACCCATTCGCTAATTGGCTGCGCGAGGCTCTGGAAGCGGTTTTTGTGTCTGATTGGCTACTGCGTGCTGAGGAAAGTCCCCTTGTTGGCTGGCAAGTAGGTATACCTAGCGTTGATTGGCGATCGGCATTCCAACACGTTGCTGGCAAGCGACGCCATTTTGCTGGCGTGTGCAGCTGAGTTCGTGGTATAAGGCAGTTGTTTCACATCTATATTGTTAATTACTCTATGGAGTAAGGGGCTGGGGTGGCTGAGCGGTTAGCGTACTCGCCTCCCAGCAATGCGATCTGGGTTCAATCCCCGGCCGGGTCACTCCCGGATTTTCGCATGTGGGAATCGCGCCGGACGGTGCCATTGGTCAGCGGATCTTCTCGGGGATCTCCCGTTTAACCCGCCCTTTCGTTCCGGCGCCGCTCCATACTCACCTCAATCGGCTCTCAAGACCTCGATGTTAAGAGCCGTCCAAATCTCTTCACTTACTCTGTGGAGTAGCGGTAGGTATTCACAGGATTTCAGCGGAAATCGCCACTCATAGGGACCTACAAAATTCCCGTTATTTTTTGACATCTAGCGAAAATTCATATTACTATATATACTCGAGCCACCGTCATTTCTCAATTGGTTGCAGCATAAATGTTAAGTCGCGCCTTTCTGAGTGAACTGCACGTGATTGGGGCACACTATTGTGAAGTGTTCATTTATTGGCGCAAAACTACCCGGTGCGTGTCAAATAAAGAATGGTCCAATGACACGTGTATTGTAAGGGAAAAGTGTTTAAGTTTAACATGTCCTCAAATAATAACGCGAATTTTGCAGGTCTCTAGCCATTGATTTTGTAAAATTCAGCGACAGTATTAACAATTTAGTTGCCGCTTATTTCCGATGCAGCATTTTAAAATTATTTCGCCGATGTTGTGCAATGGCGACAATTTCAAGTGCAAAGTTTTGCCGAAAAAACGACGTGAAATTTCAGCTTGTAGTTTGACAAAGTAATCCATCTGAAATTTAATTAACCCAAGATTCTGATTCTTTAACGACCACGCAGAATTTTTTACACGTGTGATATTGAAAATACCTTTATTCGTGCTAATAAAAAGGAAATAAAAGTTTAACATTTCTGTAGCTTCGGAAGACATAATAGTTATCCGGAATTTGCCATAGTACCTAGTGGCGTGATATGGTAGCATGGTGTAAAATTCGAAATCTGTGATGTACCGAGAAGTTGTGTGTGGTGAACTGTTGCAAGGTAAGTTGGCGTTAGCTGTGTGCTGTACCCTGTTGCTTGCTAGTTGACACTTCCGCCAGTAAAACGTAGCTCGGCAGCTGACGCCACAGGACGCGTATAATTGGTCCCTTGCTGCTCGCTTGTGAGTGGTCCGAATGCATTCAGTCTCTCTATAGGTTGCACGGCGGTTACTGGCTCCTGCTGCGTGCACCGAGAATGTACAGCATTGAGTAAGTACCAGCTTACCTTGCAACAGTTCAACACACGCCACTGGTACCAAGTACAATATTTTAGCAGCCATTTCTTCACTAACTGCTATCTTTTAGCAGCCATTTCTTCACTAACTGCTATGTTTTTGGGGAGGGAAGGGATTGCTTCTTGAGCTGGCTTTGCCGTTTACACCGTATACAACTTTCATATTTTCACAATCACTCATTTGGAAATTACAGTTGTTGATAAGATTTTATCGTGACTCTACAGCACAATAATTCAGCAAAAGTACAAAACTGTTTATGTAGCTCAATGTTTATAGTAAACTTGAAGTCTACAACACTTGCTTGTTAAAATTCGACATAAGTTTTACACATTCCAACTAAGGTTATGCGCAATTTACTCGAATTTATTTGTAGTATGACAAAACTATCTTTTGTAACTAGCTTCCAAAGAACGCCTTGTATAAATACAAAAATAATATTATAGGTCCTTATATATTACAGTGTAGTTGCCAAGATTATTATTGTAATACCACAATTCATTTAGAGTAAATGTTATAACACATTATTGTGGAAAGTGCGAAATGAATGTTGAATTTTAACAACCAATTAGTTAAAAAAAAATTTCATGCACATGAAAATAGCTAGGCTACCCTGTTTTTTCGAGATACGATTTACTCCGAGGCTAGATTTCAATATCCTGTGTGCACATTAACACTCTTTATTCGACTATTAGCTGCTTGTCTTTGTGTAAGGACATTCTGTTTATGGTTGAGCCAATAGAACTAAGTTTCTTCGATACCGACCGTAACTATTCAAATGATCCAATCACGAAAGTGGTCCCGAACTAAAGTGCATTGGAACACAACTTGTCCTGAAATCTTTTCGCGAAAAACAGGTGCCCCTAGAAATACGTAATCAATAGTAGTACAGTTTGGTATGTCCTGAGACAGAGGACCGGAGCTCGGAGCTGTTCATGCAGTCATTCTCATCACCCGTCCGCCATATTGTAAGCCAGTAAAATGCGTGTTTTATTATGGGGCTAACGAGTATTTGAGTTTTCTCAGAGTGCTCCCAGACCACGAAGGTTAATTGTGAATACGAAGGCCTAACTTGGACGTAAACGATCATGGATCCGCGACCTTAGCACACAAACATCGCGTTTGTGTGCTAATTTTTTTTTTAATGGCAAAAATATTATATAAAAAAAAGAGACCGTTTGAAATCCTGCGATATATGCTATTTCGTAAGTAGCTTCTCGTGAATTGAGCATACTAGTAATAAAGTCGAGAAAGCAATTTACGCCCGTGTGAGAACATTCCTTATCACCACTGTGAGTTGAGTTGTCACACGTACATCGGCCGCACACGAGACCACTTTAGTTGCTTGTCGCGGGCCACTATTAAGAGTAACCTGACCAGTTTCATCATGGATGTGGTAGAAAGTGCGTGCGTTTTTGCTCTCGTTCTCCGGAACAGGAGAAGGAAGCATCGTCACGGAGCGTTTTCAGTTCATCCGTTTGCCAGCCAAAGGTTTCTGAAAGGACACTTTTACACTTTGCACAATGATCTTAGACAATATCCAAACAAATTTTTTTAATTTCTATAGAATGAGCGCAGAAACTTTTGATGAGCTTGTAAAAATGTTTGGCCTAGTGTTCGTCCCTCAAGATACCGTGATGAGGAAATGCATTCCACTAGAGGAGAGGATTTCAGTAACATAAAAGTACTGTATGTAAAAAACTGTATTGCCTTAAGTTTTATGTTTTATTTACTATAAATTACAGAGCTACTTTACCAAATCACAAAATTCAGAGCCTTCAGAATACATCGATAAGTCAGATTGTTGTGAAGTAGATGAATCACGTGATACAGGACGTGAGACATGAGACTCCGTGTAGTTTGGCGTGCAGCTTGTCATGGCTGACGTTGATGGCTGTATACAAAGTGGTGGTTCTCCCCAGCTTGAAATCAACTTTGCGGAAGGCTGCAGTAAGAAGTGTTGGTTAAATGTGGTTTTCACGGATGGACCATTCATGCATTCTACCCGCCTCATGGCACTGAGAATCTCGATTTTGGCTGTGTATTTTTGATCAAGTCAAATTTTTTAAAGTCGCCTGGAAGTGAAAGAAAAAACATTTTGTCATCGTCGTCCTCGCTTTTATTTTGCAATATGTATGTGACGAAGTTGTTCTTCGTATGTAGGGCTCTTCTCCTTCCTCTTGTTGGCACACACTTTTCGTACTCGTTTCCTCCTAGTCCCTGCAGATGCTCGCTGATTCCTCATCCTCGGCTTCCTCTTTATCTTCGTTATCTTCATCATATATATCTTCAGGTGTGTTATAATTCCCAAATGTTTTACGTGCTTCAAGAGTGGACTGAAGAAAGAGAAGACTTTCAAAATAAATATACCTTTTTCTTTTTTGTGGGCTCAGTCACTCTCTTGCTGCTTATTCATTTCTCGTTTGAATCAATCCCGGAGAGATTTCCAACGTCGCTGAACAAATATATCTGAAACAAATAATGAAATGGTATTATCCATGTAAAATTTACCCATGCACAAATAAATTACATTTTTACTAGTTTAAAATAAAATACTATTAATATTCACAGTACATCACTGATGAAACACTTGTGATGCGATACAGTTGCTTATATATATATATGCGATACAGTCACTTATATGTATATACATTACGTATACACACCAGACTGTGACAGCTATTTCCGCCAATGTATCTAAAGCATATTAAAATATCACATTTGAAATACAGAAACATCAGATGATTTTCAGTGAAGCAGTCGCGTCATCCCTGAATAATATGCCCTTGTGTTTGAGCAGCTTGGCATAACATATTGCAACAGGATATCAGAATTTGTTCCGGCCTACAGAATATTTTGTAACGGCAACTGTATATTTTTTGCACAATTAAAAAAATTTATATATTTTATGTGTTTCATATTTTTTTTCTCGGTGTGGACATTTCCGTTACAGTACTGTACTACGGGTGGGGATTAAGCGCAATTAATGGAGAATTTCAGTGGTACTATTTCTAAGGACACCCGAATGTCACGAAAAGATTTCACGACCAGTTGTATTTCATATCACTTTAGCTCAGACCCACTTTTGTTATTGGAGATGTAGATGTTGCGCGTCTTAAGTGTCTGCCCGCGAATCAGAGAAGAAAAGTATCGGAGTAACTTAATTCTGATTGGCCAGTCAACGAAGAAAATGTCCTCTCACAAACACGCGCAGCCAATAAGCAAAAGTAAACTACTGGTACGCTCGTAGGGTATTGAAATCTAGCATGTGTGCAAATCTTTTCGCGAAATTCGGGCGTCACTAACTATTTCTCATAAAGTGTCATCTCGTGAGGCAAATAAAGTTTTTCAAAATGAGAGAATAGGCCTGTGTGTTTACTCACCTCTCTGTGTTCTCTCTTGTGGTGTACGTGACGTCCAATCGTCGACGACTGCTTCCCACAGCTCCTTCTACAACCTCACTTTATCCACGCAAACTGCTATCGTACAATGCTGGGCGATTTTAGATCTCTGAAATAAGATCTTCTACATCCAAACTATCCGCCTCCATTGCAACGGCTTCACGTGTCTACCGTATGAAAAGCTGGGCGAGAACTGGTTTGTCATCTGTATGGTACACTATTTGCGTCGTTTTCTTCACACGCGCAGAAGGTCGTGCCACAAAATGTCGCCCGTCTAAGGTTCCCTATATGAGATCATGATTCTTAAAATGTGTGGCTCGGCCACACCAAAATCGCGTGACTCGGAAAATAGAACCAGAAGCAACTTTTAGTGGCCGAGCCACTTCTTGTGGCTTGTGTGCGGGTTATAGTATATTTAATATTGTTTCCATTCCGAAAAAGTGGCCGCCTCGCACGAGTATTACAACGATACACTTAATAGTTAATATTTTGTCAAATTTATAATTTTAATAAATATCTGTATCTGCTTGAAATATAGGTATAATCTGACAATTATTGACCAAAGCCATACTTTATTTAAGGCTAAGATAAAACCGAAATAAGAATTAAACTTTTTTTTTGCTACACTGCTGAAAGAACATATCCAACTTTTTTTTTTTTTTTTTTATGCTCTCATTAAGTTCAAAGTGACCTGTGTGCTTAGAAAATTATTATTTTAAGTCGTGACATTGATCACTCCTGCAAGAACTTCACCTGCTTCCTGTCACTGGCGGAGTGCCTGTAGAATGAGAGAGAAGCACGGAGAATTAATGGGGACAATAGTCGAGCTGAGTTAGAGAGCGGAAATATTGCACATTCGCCCTTACCGTATATTTCAAGTAACATGGTTAAATGGCATCGCTAGTCCTAGTATGAAAACCCAACAGCGTTCGCCCTGGTAATAAAAGTAACTTATTCAGCCCGTGCTTACACCGCGGCGAGAGAGTTTTCTTCCGCGCCATTAGCCTCGTAGAACTGCGATTTACAGCACCGATTCTGCCAAACGCTACGTGCTCTACAGAAACATTGCACGAGTTGAAGCTTTTACTTAGCTGAGGGTGGTCCAAATATTATGACGAGATATTATTAACCAGGTACTTTGCGACACAACACAAAGTTTTAAAAGGGTCCACTATTTTAAAAATTGAAGGACTTTTATTTTTTGCGAATATAGTTACGAAATCCATTTCACACCCACGTCAAAACAGAACTGAAGAACTGTACGGAGGAATATAGCGGGAACAATTAATGTCTCCTTGACAAATAAACACGAGTGCATGTCTTTATTTATGTAATTATTTATTTAACATACACTGCAACACGGTTAACACAGAACCTGCATGTCTACAAGAATATATATATATATGTGTGTGTGTGTGTGTGTGTGTGTGTGTGTGTGTGTGTGGAATTTGCCACAACAGTATCCTCATGCATCTTTCTGTTTTTTTTTTTTCATGTGCTTATATTATGCCACTTCCTAATCGAAAATAATTTAATAACATTACATTTATATCTTTAGTCTTAACTTATACTTAGAGATCAGAAAAATTCGCGGGTTCAATGACCCGCCGGCTAGACGTGACATTTGTTTGTCCAACAAAGCAGGTACTTGTATCTCACTAGTTGGTTGCTGCCCTAGTCTGCGTTTGGTTCAGTGTTTACCTTTGGCCCAGAGTCCTCCAAGAGGTGTCAGCTTGAGTCGTGGGCCAGTCGCAAAGAAGCACAAACGTACATTCGTTTGAAGTCTAGCTCGTCCCTGAAACGAAAACTTCAGCGATACACCCCTTAAAGCCTTTTCTGTAAAATTATTGTTAAAAGGAACTTTTGAAATCATTCATGAATGGCTGTTACAGTAGATAGCAAATGTCTACGGAAAATCACCAGTGTTTGTCACGTGAAACTGCGGTTTCAGTTAGTGAAATGTAGCTTGGATGGAAATCACGACGTTTCCCCTTTTGCTAACTGACAAGTAGATGGCGTGTGTATGTGCTGTAAACAAGTGTTCCCAGAATACAGCAGTTCGGCGCGAATAATATAACTTACCCAGAAATTTCGCGAATTCATTTCCGGACAATCTAGACTTCAAATGCATGCACAGTTGAATTTCTTTTTCTGTTGGCTCGCAGTTTACAAGCCACGCCCTGGACGCATTTGAGCCAATAACTAAACTGCGAGGAAGACAAGGCCGAATTCCGTGCTACCTCTCGTAAGAGTAGGTGTGGAAATTCAAACATGGTTTGAATTTCCACACCTACTAGTACCTGAGTAAGGTTTAAGTAACAGCGTAAATTTATATAGGTCTTTCTTGACCCCAAATGAGCGTGTAATATGTGGACTTCTAATGCAAACCTTATTAGTACCAGAACTTTTATCAATGCTCAGATGAAAATGTATAGTCATGTATAATGATATCAAGCCGACTTTTATTACACGTAAAAGAACGACACTGAATCAGAACTACAGAAACTATGCATTTTACTAGTAATGAAAACTAATTTCAATGCAAATCCACAGACAATTCACAAATAAGAGAGACTGAGAAATTATATATACAGATTCTACTCCAGCATACTCGTGAATGAGAACCCCAGTAGTTATTTAATTCCACCAATAAATGGTAATTTGTGAAATTATGGAAGTTTTGTTAGATTCCAGCATAAAAAACTTAATTCTTAGCTTTGAAAACAAAAACTTCCTTATCAATCATCACCGGCTTTTGTGATATAATCCTGTTTCTCAGGTATCTTCTGGGTTAATTATAATCAGTATGGTTTAATGTTAATCATACTATTACCATTTATTCTAAGCGCAGTTCTCTAAAAAGCATATGTAAAATTTAACATTACCAGCATAACATCAACGCGAATTTTACCATCTCCTACAATATAAAATATTTTTTGCGGAAATATTTTTAATTGTGCAGGATCCATATATAACATCAAAGGCCTCTTCGGAATACCCTAATTATCATTTCCTGTCCTATACGTTCCCTTTTACAAATGCCATTTCTTCTAGAATGGATTTGATCAATAGTAATATTTAAATTATACAATAGCTAGTTCTTAAAACTAGTCCTCTCTGAAACACAAAATAAAGACTGAATAATTATTTTTTACAGTTTTTTTCATACAGAGCAACCAGCCACGTCAAGTATTCAGTCATTAAAATAACATAATATAATTTTACTCTTAGCACAGCAACAAACATAAATTTACAAGTGTAGATTTGCATTCCACTTTGCCTCGTTATGCGAAATTAAAATAATATGCTAATAATCTTCTTCCTTTAAATATACATATATAATTAAAATCTAAGACAACTTTAAATAGTAAAATTATTAGACTGCTTTGCAGACGGGTACATATACAACGTGTTAATGTAGGTAGAGGTCTATAGGAGATAAAATATAAAATTTTATTTCACTCCTTGCGCTCTTCTGGGGTAGAACTGAAGCACCAGCCTATGATCACTAACTGAAGCTGAAGTACACAAAGTATTGTGAGTCTATCTTGTTGCCCAAATGAATCCACAAAATTTCTGCGTCTCCGGAACTAAGTAAAATCGTACCAATTAAATTATTTTTAGTTTAACACTGATTCCAACGATACTGTTGTAGTAGACCGGTAAATCGTTTCACGTATTCAGCTTTTCCGTGTAAGTGGAAACTCTATACGTGACTTGTTAAAGATATACTTTTAACTCAGTACTACGAAGTTTAAAACATATCTCATAAATGTGACTAGACTTGTAAAATTATAAACAGATGATGTTTACCGTGTGCACTTTAAGAATACTTACCTAAAATATTTGCTCAGTGCACTTCAAATGCACATAAATGTAAAAAATATATTTATATTGTTTCGATGGATCGATAGGACTTCAAATCCATTCTTCAGAAACGGAGGCCTTTAATAGTACTGTTGTAAATACACAGATAGTCATTACATGACCTCACGAAATATATTCTGGCAGTTCTGATAAAAAAAAACTCCTTTATAATGAAAAAAATATCACCCTACGAGAAAATAATGAAATCTTGATATTCTCAAATGTTTTAAAAAATAACATTTTATAATCGTATTTAGCAACCTAATTATACCTATATAAAGAGTTTTGGATTAATTAGAGTTTAATTATAAACTTGACCCATGGAACTGCCTGCTCTATAAATATATATTTTACATTGGAAATAGTAATTTAATGAAAATATCCAGTAATAACGTACACAAGTTTATTACAACGTAAACACGAAGTGAAAATGTTAGCCCAATTACGGAGTTTTACGGCTTCCTTTCATAGAAACTTTTAACAGCTGTTTTAATTACTTAATGTACGTACGTACAGCACAGTATTTTACTGCATAATCTGCTCATTGCGTCGAAAGTTTTAAAACTGTATGTCTAGTCTGAACTGTCACCGAATGATGGATGAGAAATATGGTCAAACTTCGTGTATTGTGCAAAAGCGCTGTAGCTTCATAAGCTAAGTATCGTAAAGTCAGTTTTTCTGTGTGCTAAGCGTCTATGAAAACAATGTATAAACAATCACAGATGACTTTAGAGATTTATTAACATTTTCGATAAAAAAAATCGTAAATAGCAAAAAAAAAAAATATTTCTTTTTAATTTATAACCTCTCTAAATTTATTTCAGGCGGTATCGAAAATATTTAATAGTGGCTTGAACAGTGATTCTGTTGCTAAAAATCTTTAGTAAAACTCTTTAAAATGTTTGTCTCTATAAATAAAAAAATTTCAGAGACAGAAAATAAAATTAAAGAGGTTTATACTGGCAATTTTTCTTCATCGCCGATATACCGATAAACCTGAAAAAACATGTTAGCAGTGGTTACAGCTATCGTATTGATGACTATTTAGTGCAATGGCACGTCGCTCGAAGTAACTAAGGCGTTTATTTTCAGTTCGAGCAATGTCGGTTCGAAGTACGCATGAGAACTTGAAATTGTGAAGTAATAGAATCGAAGTCATATTACGTTAGCTGTTAATGACAATTCTGGTAGCTAAAGGAATCAATGTTAAGGTTAACTCATTAATACCTTGACTGTAAACCAATGAGAGTTACTCTCCAAGTAAAAGAATATATAAATAGTATGTGAAGAGACTTGTGCGGCTCTTAACAGCGAGGTCTTGAGAGCCGACGTAGGTGATTGACGTGAATATGGGGTGCCGGAATGAAGAAGCGGGGGAAACGGGAGATCCCTGAGAAAATCCGCCAACCAAAAGCCTCGTCCGGCACGATTCCCACTTGCGAAAACCCGGTGACCCGGCGTGGGGATTGATCCCGGTTCGCCTTGGTGGGAGGCGAGCAGTCTAATCGCTCAGCCACCGTGGCCCCCTATAATATTAAGGAAATTATGTTATTTTAAGGAAATAAACTTTACACCCCAAGAATGTGGCACTCTATTAAGGAGTATATCGACTAAAACTTAGAATATGAAAACATAATAATAGTTAAGTGTAAAAAAATTATGACCCACTTAAGGGCTGCAATGGTGTCGGGGGTTAAGCCGTACAAAAGAACAAGTTACTGATATTAGCTTTTTAAGAGTAGTGCGATTAAAACTTAGACCCGTAGCCTGTATGTATATCTTTATTATCAAACAGTATACCATTACTCCACGAAACCGAATTGTACGACGGACTATTTTAACACGTACTTGAAATTTGCAAATAATAATCCACGTGCACAAAAAAAAAAAAGGCAGGCCACTGTTCTTTAGTTGTGTGATGAGCGTGGAGTCGCAAACACATGCTCAAGACGCGATTTCATTGTTATGATGCCCTTGCTTGATAGCCGCCGCTTATAAAGAACCCGAAAATTAAATACGCCAGCAAATAACTCGGCAGCAAAGGAGAAACTACAAGTTCATGACAGCGTAATCGAGCGCAGGCAGAAATGGATGGCACTATTACACTCCATCATGCAAGTTATGTACCGTGGGTTGCATCCATGACGTCTACTTGCAGGTGATTTCAAGGCCACGTAAAAAAAAAAGAAGAAGTTTGAAGAGTAACTTGATAAAAAACCCACTCAGTCCGCACAGTGAAAAGCCTTGTATATTTACAAGTGTAGCAATCGCATCGATGCAGAAACATAATGCCAAGAAAGTTGAAATTCACTTAACTACTAAGAGAATCTTATAAGCCGAGGCAAAGTCTCTACAAATTGTAGGTAGTATAACTAATGATAATTCTATTCACATTATGGCCTGCCACTACATGGCTAGTCGTTTGAAATAACTGCTACACGACTTCCAGAATCCCAAGGATATGTTTATAACTCCAAATAAGTAGGTTACGGTAAAAATAATTAAGTACCTTTACAAGGTAATGTTGGAAACTAATACTGGAAAAACTATACAAAATTTTAATTTGTGTTAAAATTTAGTCGAAATCTTGTTAGAAATATGTGGGTATATTAATTATTGAGCGACAACTTTATTATAATGACAATCAACCTTGACCTCCTGCCTTGGTGAATTTCTTTTCTGTTTTCAAAAGTTTCTGGTATTCTTCTAAAACTCAATCTCGTAAAAATTCCAACAATTCATACGCCACGCAACAAAAGTAAATGGTGTTAAAAATTTAGGACAGTATTTCATAAATTTAGTAACTTCATAATTAGGAATAAGGAGAGATAAAATTTAGCCAATAGGTATGAATTTTGTTTCATGCTACAGTAAATAGAGTAAAGATAAGTATCCAGTAGTGTACGCATCCTAGTAATAAGCGAAATTACGAGGTTATATGTAAGAGTGTTTCATAAAAGACACGCATTAATATTTGATAACGTTTTTGAGATTTCGTGGAAGAGAATCAGATTAATTAAACTCGGATAGTTATTAGAGTATCTTCATTGCTGAATACGAGGAAAAACAACCAATGGTGAAATAATTGGCACATAAACATATGTTTAACAAAAAATTTAATATTTGTGCAAAAAATGTTTAAACAAAATTTAACCAAACATAACATTAAAAAAAAATGCTGCATTATGAACAAAATGGGTAACCCAGGCGTCAATTTATCAAATAAAATACACAAGAAACTAAATATTAAAAATAAATTATAATGAGAACAATAAGGACAAAAATAAATCAGTAACATCATAGAGAGGTTGAAGAGAAATGAAGCTGTGGAAGATAAACACGACACAACGTCACGAATGTACGGCATATGTAAATCAGTAACATCATAGAGAGGTTGAAGAGAAATGAAGCAGTGGAAGATAAACACGACACAACGTCACGAATGTACGGCAGATGTAAATCAGTAACATCATAGAGAGGTTGAAGAGAAATGAAGCAGTGGAAGATAAACACGACACAACGTCACGAATGTACGGCAGATGTAAATCAGTAACATCATAGAGAGGTTGAAGAGAAATGAAGCAGTGGAAGATAAACACGACACAACGTCACGAATGTACGGCAGATGTAAATCAGTAACATCATAGAGAGGTTGAAGAGAAATGAAGCAGTGGAAGATAAACACGACACAACGTCACGAATGTACGGCAGATGTAAATCAGTAACATTATAGAGAGGTTGAAGAGAAATGTAGCAGTGGAAGATAAACACGACACAACGTCACGAATGTACGGCAGATGTAAATCAGTAACATCATAGAGAGGTTGAAGAGAAATGAAGCAGTGGAAGATAAACACGACACAACGTCACGAATGTACGGCAGATGTAAATCAGTAACATTATAGAGAGGTTGAAGAGAAATGAAGCAGTGGAAGATAAACACGACACAACGTCACGAATGTACGGCAGATGTAAATCAGTAACATCATAGAGAGGTTGAAGAGAAATGAAGCAGTGGAAGATAAACACGACACAACGTCACGAATGTACGGCAGATGTAAATCAGTAACATCATAGAGAGGTTGAAGAGAAATGAAGCAGTGGAAGATAAACACGACACAACGTCACGAATGTACGGCAGATGTAAATCAGTAACATTATAGAGAGGTTGAAGAGAAATGAAGCAGTGGAAGATAAACACGACACAACGTCACGAATGTACGGCAGATGTAAATCAGTAACATCATAGAGAGGTTGAAGAGAAATGAAGCAGTGGAAGATAAACACGACACAACGTCACGAATGTACGGCAGATGTAAATCAGTAACATCATAGAGAGGTTGAAGAGAAATGAAGCAGTGGAAGATAAACACGACACAACGTCACGAATGTACGGCAGATGTAAATCAGTAACATTATAGAGAGGTTGAAGAGAAATGAAGCAGTGGAAGATAAACACGACACAACGTCACGAATGTACGGCAGATGTAAATCAGTAACATCATAGAGAGGTTGAAGAGAAATGAAGCAGTGGAAGATAAACACGACACAACGTCACGAATGTACGGCAGATGTAAATCAGTAACATTATAGAGAGGTTGAAGAGAAATGAAGCAGTGGAAGATAAACACGACACAACGTCACGAATGTACGGCAGATGTAAATCAGTAACATCATAGAGAGGTTGAAGAGAAATGAAGCAGTGGAAGATAAACACGACACAACGTCACGAATGTACGGCAGATGTAAATCAGTAACATCATAGAGAGGTTGAAGAGAAATGAAGCAGTGGAAGATAAACACGACACAACGTCACGAATGTACGGCAGATGTAAATCAGTAACATTATAGAGAGGTTGAAGAGAAATGAAGCAGTGGAAGATAAACACGACACAACGTCACGAATGTACGGCAGATGTAAATCAGTAACATCATAGAGAGGTTGAAGAGAAATGAAGCAGTGGAAGATAAACACGACACAACGTCACGAATGTACGGCAGATGTAAATCAGTAACATTATAGAGAGGTTGAAGAGAAATGAAGCAGTGGAAGATAAACACGACACAACGTCACGAATGTACGGCAGATGTAAATCAGTAACATTATAGAGAGGTTGAAGAGAAATGAAGCAGTGGAAGATAAACACGACACAACGTCACGAATGTACGGCAGATGTAAATCAGTAACATCATAGAGAGGTTGAAGAGAAATGAAGCAGTGGAAGATAAACACGACACAACGTCACGAATGTACGGCAGATGTAAATCAGTAACATTATAGAGAGGTTGAAGAGAAATGAAGCAGTGGAAGATAAACACGACACAACGTCACGAATGTACGGCAGATGTAAATCAGTAACATCATAGAGAGGTTGAAGAGAAATGAAGCAGTGGAAGATAAACACGACACAACGTCACGAATGTACGGCAGATGTAAATCAGTAACATTATAGAGAGGTTGAAGAGAAATGAAGCAGTGGAAGATAAACACGACACAACGTCCCGAATGTACGGCAGATGTAAATCAGTACAAAACACACATATCAAACGGCACAACGTAGATGAAGGTTCTTTTCTATTATTTTGTGTTGCTGTCAATTATCCTTTTTTAGTTTTCGCTGGAAATTTTGTCTCCAATTTTATGTAATACTGCATTTTAATTCTTGCATATTTATTCAGTATAGTTAATTATTTCGAATATGTACTTTTTTAATTTTCTGCGAAAATTATGTTTTTACTTGGTTTTTAGTTGAACATACGTATATACAAATGAGTTTACCTCTGGTTGTTCTTCCCGTAATTAGCTTCCTACAAATTTCTGAGGTGACCAAACTTCTGAGTAATACCTCTTTTCATTTTCAACACGCGGAGAAAACTAAGAAGGTAAAAAATTCTTGTGGATTTATTATGTGGTTTATTTTAAATTCTGAATACTTAAAATCAGAACTTGGCAGAGCAGGCTTAACCTAGTTTCAAGCTAGGTTTTACCACAAGACAAATGCTTTCGGCAATAAAAGTAACAAAGAAAATCGGAGACAGCTGATACTTTTGGATGCAACATTCCAGTTCAATTAAGTGCTGGGAGAAGAAAGAACGAGAGACACGTCAGCAAGGAACGCTTTATTTCTCCCATTAAACGACGGTGAACGCCGCCTAGGAATGGCCATCGAAGGCCGATGTTTTCGGAACATCGATGTTTCGAGATCGATGTCCGATAGTTTTTACATCGACGGTTAAGTGCCGATGATTATCGAAAATCGATGTTTAACAGTCGATGTCTGAATGCAGATGTTAACATCGGCATAAGTATATTAATGACGAGAGTATAATATGTTGTAGGTCCTTTCTTATTTTAAAATTAACGTTTGTCTTGACTATGGTGGTGTATGTATTCATTCATTTACTTACATATTTATTTTCGTTTGTTATCGTTGTTATTGAGTTTGTACATTCGAAAAAGTATGTGTTAACAACGAGTTTTTCTCTGTGTATATTTTTAAAATAAGAACATGCCTCCGAAAAGTTATTGGTGGAAACATTCCTACCGATGTTTTGATACAAAACAAAAACATCATGATTTGAAACCGATAGTATCATCACATCGATGTTTCCCTTTCGATAAACGATTGATATGAAATGTCAATGTTTTTCTTTCGATGGCGATCCCTAACGCAGTTCGAGGTTGGGAACCAGCATCCCGGGAGTAAACAAGAGGCGCCGCAGTCACGAAGCTGCGCGGAATATTCCCCGGGGCCGTAGAAAAAGGGAGGGGGGGGGAAGGAAAGCCGGTGTAGAGCCATAACAACACGCGCCATCTTCTCAGATAAGCGCCTGCGGGCCCACTGGAATATTATCTGCCACTTTGGAGTGTTTGCCGACTGACATCAGCGCGCGGCTGGGAATCAAAACAAGTGCGCCCGCCCTCCGCTGTGCTCCGGGCCCGCCCTAGGCCGCTAAAAGGGGAATAAATGAAGCAGGCGAGCCCAGGAAAAGCGCGTCTAGTTGCCAGGAATCAAGACAAAAGGAGATAAGCCAACTCCTCTGTTGTTGTAACCGAGTGAAGTTAAAACAGCTTGTACCGTCTCCCTCTTCCCTGACACTTATTCTGACCACTGAACCACTAGTCTTCTCCTTAGAGTTACAATGACACACAGACACACGACTGTTCTTCTCCCTCTTCACTTTAAATTTTATAAGCTCGAGGTCACAGCTGTGCCGATCACGCCTTAATACTGGGTGGTGGGTAATCACAGTTCCCTACAATACGCCATAGGGATACATGATAATTTTTAATTTTTGTTGTGGGGGTGAATAAGGTTGGAAAGGGGGAGGGGGGAGTGTATTGTTACGACGTATCTTACACTACAACTTCTGTGTGTGAAAAAATATATACAAACAGTCTGCATGTTCAAGATAACTAACGACTCCACCAAAACCAGAAAACTCACTGTGCAAGCGTTAACAAACACAACCATCTCACTGATCACCCAGCAGTAAACCATTCAATGTTATAAGATTTTTTTTTCTTCAGTTTTGATGCGGTAGTTTGTGTAACATCCCAATTTTCCTAACGTCATGATAATTATATGAAAGTCCGTAATTTTATGTATGTTTCGTAAGTATTAAATGTGTGAATTGTTTTACATAGATTTAGTATAAAATGTTTTATTTTGAAAGTTCTATTACTCAATAGTGTGAGAAATTGTTAGCTTAAACGTAAAATTTGTCTGTGCAATTGAAAGGGTTTTGTCAGTAAAATAGTTTATTATAATGTTTTCTGTTAATCACGATGTACCAGCCAGAAACAACAACATTTTGCTTCTGTTAGGAACATTGTAGTAAAATAGAACATTTTTAAAACATTCTAACTGTAGCTGTCTTGATGGAAGGAATAAAGAAACGAAGGACGCCCAAAAACTACTTGATTATTCTGTTTGTAAGTTCATCGCATGTTAATAAGTTAATACCTTCGAATACTAGAAGAATGAACAAATAGCAATATTTAACGAATTAAAGCTGAGAAGACGTAATCATTTCAAGACAAGTTATGCGCCCGAAGGCGATGAGACCGTCTACAAATCCTGCATCAATTTGACGACAGCTTAAGGACCAGAGGACGTTTCCAGCCCAAAAAAAAAGGAAGTCTTACGCTGTTCCTGAGATTGCAGGATCTACTGCCTGCAACACAGACGTCTGGAGGACCAGCCCGGAGTTCGACGCTATGGAGCGAGCTGAGCAGAACGAAATCGCGATGCCCACTGTATGTTGAGTTGGATTCGACGCCGAGGTTCCTGGTTCACAGAGGAGTAGCAGGACATCAATCGCCCGCAGTACCAGATGCAGAGGAAAAGTGGTGCTGCACTACAGTTTCGACGACAGCTAAGTTCTCGCCTACGAAATCAGTGCCCATTTCTGTTTATTTAAAGCACTAGTTCTATTGATAGTTTGGCAGTTGTAGAGCGGTAGTTTTTCTGGCTGACGTATCGTTGGTTAGTTGTTGTTTGAATTTTTAATAATTAATGTTATTGAAGTTCTAGTGTTCATATGTTTATCTTCCTTATGCTATGTTGGTTAGTAATTTATTTCTCAATCTTGACTAGTAGGGGAAAGTGGGGGAAAACCGCGTAGGTGGGTCAAACCGGATACCTCGATATCTGAGACTAGTGCTGCGATAACTACTAGGAGTCTCCATTTTGTGCATTCGGAGTTGACATACAGTGGTAAAAGCGAATTGATTTTAGCGCAGTATTTTTTTTTTTTTTTAATTTTTCTGTGAAATTTAGCGATTTCAGTTCTTCCATATGCAGTGTTTTTACGACAAACATCCCGTCATCAGAAATAGGTTAGTAAACATTGTTAATAAGCGTGTTTTACTGCGTATTTTAACGTTTATAAATAGCATCTAGTGTGAAATTTAACCTAGTTACGTCATGTTTAATTCAATTAGTCACTGTGGGGCAAAACCGGGTCCACAGTGTGGGGTTGAACCGGGTATACCCGGTTTTACCCCGTACCTTGGAAAATCATATTACTTCGCTGTTTAGATTACAAAAGAAAGTTGCAGGCGAGTATTTCAAAATAAAAATGCAACAAAATTAATTGTAATTGTGTTCCTTACCTTGATTATTTGTTGTAGCTTAAATCCTAATCTTCGAATATGTAAAGAAGGAAGTTTGTCTGTGTGTTTGTCTGTCTGCCTGTGTGTTCTTTATACAAATCTACAGTTTTTATCTGATCTTAATGAAATTTTGCACACTTACCCTTCAAAACAAGGGAAAAATACTTTCTACATTAGATTCCGAAAAAAACCATCCCCACCCCTTTTTCCCACTCTCCCATGCACCGACACCTAGTCGTACTATATAATGGTTGCATGTTTTTTTGTTTCAGGAAGCCATACCACGAAATTTTAAACGGACGGCCAACAGGTAGAGCTGGTCACAGGACTCCATGTCGTCTGCTATTGAAGAAGTCATGGAGGGGTGTCCCTCAGACGACACTGGAAGACAGGGTGAAGAAAGCTCGTCTCCAAAATCTCACACCTGAGTCGGCAGCAGAAAAGCAACTGGGAAGGTACCAAACAATTTTTTCAGTAAAACAAGAATTTGACCTTCTCAAGCACTTGTTACTTTTAGAAGAAAGATTATTCGGAGTAACCCTATATGATCTGCGCAAATTAGCATATGAACTTCCGGAAAAGAATGGTATAATCCATTCTTTTAATAAAGAGAGACAAATGGCCGGAAAAGACTGGATGTATGGATTTCTCAAAAGACATCCTAAACTTTCTTTAAGAAATCTGAAACAAAAAAAAAAACTCTCTGGCAAGAGCCAGGGGCTTCAATCAGGCGGTGGTGGACAAATTTTTTGACTTGTTAGAGTCGATTTATGTAGAGCACAATATCCAGTCCACTGACATATATAATGTCGATGAAACGGCGATACTTAATGTTCCCAACAAGCCTTCAAAAGTGTTGACTCTCAAAGCCAAAAAACAAGTTGGCTGCATATCCTCTGCTGAGCGTGGGATTTTAGTGACAGCAGAGATTTGTATGAGTATTTCGGGGAACTTTATGTCCCCGATGTTTGTTTTTCCTCGAAAAAAGGAAAACCCACTGCTGATGGATGTTGGACCACATGGATCCTTCGCAGTTTTCCACGAAAGTGGGTGGATAAACAAAGAATATTTCATATTATGGTCCTCCAACCCTTCAGCAAAGAAGCCAGTCTTATTAATACTAGATGGTCATTCAATACATGCTAAGAGCCTTAAGCTTATTGAATTAGCCAGGGAAAATAATGTAATTCTTTTGTGCTTCCCACCCCACGCCACACATCGCGTACAACCGTTGGATGTGTCATTCATGTTTCCTTTGAACAAGTATTACGAACAAGAAGTCAGACAATGGATGGTTAATCCCCTTGGACGAAAAGTCACTATTTACCAAGTTGGAAAACCGTTCAAAAGTGCTTTCGCTCGTGCAGCTCTGATGCAAACAGCCCTAGAAGGCTTTGAAAAAACAGGTATATATCCTTTGAATAGAAACATTTTTCCCTGACCATATGTTTGTCCCATCAGGAACACAGACCGGCAGCTACTAAAGGCCTCAAGCCGAAACACTCAAGTCAAAGCATCTCAAGCCACAACACCTCAAGCTGAAGCACTCAAGACAAGCGTCTCAAGCCAAGCATCTCAACACAACCCCTCAAGCTGAAGCACCTGAAGACAAAGTGCTCAAGCAAGCATCTAAACCCACAACACCTCAAGCTGAAGACCTCAAGACAAAGTGCTCAAGCCAAAGCATCTCAAGCCACAACACTCAAGCTTAAGCACTGAAGACAAAGTGCATCAAGCCAAAGATCTAAAGCCACAACACTCAAGCGAAGCACCTCAAGACAAGGGTCTCAACCCAAAGTTTCTCAGCGTCTTAATCAAAGGATTGCCAGACCCACAGACTAATTATTGCTGTTCCTGGAACTTCTGAATGGCGTCGTCATTCTTTGTGCCACCAACTGTTCTAATGCCTCCTCCGAAGGGCGACTTGGTAGAAAGTACAAGGAAGAAAACCATAAGAAAAAAAAGGAAAAACAGTAATATTGACCTCCTCGCCATACAAAAATGAGCTGGAAGGTGGAGAAAAAACCAAAATAAAAAAGGAGAAAAGCAGAATTTCAAGAGAGAACTTCTTAGTAAGAACCAAACACGGGAAGCTGTGAAACACTTGAAGAAGCAAAAAATAGAGGAACACCCGAAAACTGCACGAAAAATCTTGAAAGAAACTTTACGTGATTGTATGAGTTTTTCAGAAGAAGAAGACTCAGAAGAGCCATGCAGACTCGATGTCTAAAGAGAGTGATCCAGTGCCTTTCTTGTCGTGGCTAGGTCCATGAAGCATGCTCAATTTCTGAGGAAGAAGATGACTTCTTTATCTGCGACTTTCGTTTGTAATAAATTTTTTGAATTTTTCCAAATCTATTTTAAACCAATTTTAATAATTACCGTAGTCTAAAGCAGTCGAAAAGAGTAGTTGTACTGATTTCCTGTATTTACACTATGTTTTCACCAGTGTAATACACTTTTTTTTTCAACTTTCAAATTTTTTACATTGATTTAAATGAGTACCCGATTTTACCCCACGGGCGACGCAAAACCGGGTTTTTTGCACCTATCGAAGTAATTATTTTCTTATGATGAAATGGTTGAATTTTAAGATCAATTAACTCTAACATCGCGTTGTTTAATATTTGAGAGATCTGAAAAACCTTAGTTTGTTAAGTAATTTTTCATGGAAAGTAATCCATATGATGTTAAAGATTAGGTACCCGGTTTTGCCCCACTTCACCTTATGTTATGTAAAGACCCGAGATTTCATTGAATACACTTCACTTCACATAGCTGGAACTAATCTTGGTACTATTTTAATTTGTTTTAATTTAAACTGTCATGTGTGTTTTTAAAGTGTTTCTCTAAATTGATTTTCAAATGCTTAATTGATTCTCTTTTAATAATTTTCAACAAAAATTCTATTTCCCCAAAGCCGAGGCATAAACATACATCCATCTATCACACACATATTTGGATATATTTGCATATTCCAACCATTAATAGTGTAGCGGTATTGTGTGATGTTACACATATATTAATTTGGTGCCAACTCTTAGGCTAGTAACACTTAGGTCTTACATAATATTTTAATTTACGCCCATACGTGTGGCAATATTATACAATACCAGCTGTCGCCATATTGTGCCACTTCATATGCATATGTAACACTAGAAGTGCTACACTTGTTTTTATTGATTTATGTAACCCATGAATCCTAAATTTAAATCACATGTAGCATAACTTTAATGTAATTCAAGATTTGAAAATGTTATATAAATAAATATGTAGGTACAATCTAACTATTAATTTATCTCAGTTGCAATGTGACGTCCATCCACGTATACAAGCGGCACGCATACAACATTTATATTTATAGGCGGTATGCTAAGGAAACAATTTCTAGAACCACTACCATACACTTCGGCACTAGGAGTAGACCGACTGGTAAGTTCTGCACCCTGATTACAGAATACTAAAGAATATAGAAGCGAAGCAGTGCCTTTCAACGCGAACTCCAGTCTCGCACGCCAACAAAATGCCGTCCCTGACCAGCAACGCCAATCGTCAATCAGAATCAGGTAAATTATAGATTGTTCACGATAAAGTGACCACTTTTGAAATCAACCTTAGAAAAATGAAACTGCCCCTGCCTGCACATATTTCAACGGGCGCACTTAGTGACGTGCGTCCAGTAAAGTTGGTAATGATGGATGGAAAGTAATTCCATATCTTATCGTCAACTAAAAAATGTTAGGTAACCATTTTCAAAAACTTAAATTATTTAATTGGCTTTCTGTTTTTTATGCATCGAAGTGTAAAAACGAAAAATGAACAGATCTGTAAAATATTTAGTTTTCTAATAATTTCAACGTTTCACTTGACCTACGCACGAATAAAGTGATGAGGCCCATGACAATGTTAATTTTACATAAGGCGGAAGAATACACAACGTGCATACAAGTATATCTTAAGCAGGGCTTTCTTTTACCGTGAACAGCATATAATTACTTGCAAAATCACCAAGGGCTCAGCTCACCCGAGCTAGCTGCCTAACATTGTGTAACAAGATGGCTAACTTCCCTTTAAAAAATTTACTTACACATATTCTCCAAAAACCGACCAATCACGAGAGGGCTAATTCAAATTTACTAACCATACTACTAAAAACTACGATAACGATCCAATAACACAGAATTATACATGGCCTTCTAGATAAACATAGGTACTTAATGCAAGAATGGAAAGACATATAAATACAGTTGGAAAATTAGAATTGTCGGCTTAGACAAGTTGCGCCTGTAAGAAAATAAATGCTGAGCGCAATTAAAATATCACACATAAATAATATGATAACTGATAAACATAAAAAATCACATATCATTAAATACTATGTTTAGGCCCAAAAATGACATTACACTGGCTAAACACTTAACCCAAGTATGTTATTCTACAGTAAGAGCTCGCCAATCAAACCTTCCATGATATGCTGACCTCTTCTAGTGGTCAACTCCGTTGTATCCGAGCTTTGGTTCATCAATGAAAGCCGCCCCTAGTAATTGCCGAGGTTATTTACAGCCATCCTGTGTATGCAGATGCATAACAACACAAAGTAATAAACGTCGAAAAGCCCCTTTGTGTTGCCAAACGGCCTGCGGCAGACAGTCCCCTCCTCCATTTGTAGTTTGAGAAGCGCTTACAAATTCAATTAAAACAAAATCGAAGCTTTCATCGGTTCAGAATGAAAATGCATGACATGCACTACCCGAAAAGTGAGCTTTTAATGCATGGAAACAACAGCAATGGGTGTTTTTTTAATAAATTGTGCATCACTCTAATCTCTATAGAAGAGTAAATACACAATACATCCATTAACTGGAAGTCGCTTCACGAGCTGCGTATTTTGAAATCCACGACTTAGTTGATTGAATTTTTTTTCTGTTGTTGTAAATTAGTTTAATAAAATTTCACACATTTTATTATGCTACCACTGACACACTGAACCTTTTTTTTTTAGGTCGAATCATAGAACCATTATAAAATTATTGCAATATTCCTCTTAGCAAAAATTGCTATGTTCTGTTACCTACAGAAATATAAATATGGCAAGTGAATAATTGTTTTGTTATTATACGCCGATTTCAGAACCCCAAGCCTTGACGTTTGGTAACACCTTTATTTTAAAAAATAAAAAAATATAAAAAATGGATAGATGCTGAAGTAATTTCATGTTGGGCTAAATTGTCAAAACTTTAGCATATGCGTTACTTTCGTATATATTTGGAGGTTCAAAACCATACCCACAAAAATACGCTGTCTGAAACATGTACCTTGTAGTAAGGCTACGAACAAAAGGATAACCAGTTGCAGAGACTTGGTACTTAGATGGATGTTGACCCGTACCTACAGATATTCGAAGTGACTAGTTACTTACGATACTTAGTTCGCAAAGCGTTCCTCAAACTAGCTTTTTCTTATTTACACAGAAGCAAGCAAACCACTTCAAAGGCTATATGTGTTATTGAGGGGACAGTACGGGCGAAGTTTACCTAGTCATCGCATAGTTCCAATCTAATAAATAATTCGTAAATTTACACCATACGTGTATACATACAGTGAGAAGGATGGTAAATTATTTTCCCATACATTCATGGTAGCGTGGCTACTGCTGCGGCTGGCCACAGTAAGCGTTGCCAAGCAGCGAGCTGATGCAAGGCGCCGGGCGACCTCGGCCAGCCGAGACGCTGTTGTGGAAGACACATTCCGGGGGAAGGAGCGCGAGGACGGGAAGGCGGTATATAACCCCGGAGCCGGCGCCATCTTGCCTGAGCGCCGAAGGCCCTGCCCGAGGACCGCCTGCCTGCCGAGAGGACCACCTGCCGTGGTCCTGCTTCAACGCCCGACGATGCCCGCTGTCGAGAGAGCCTCGTCGTTGACGTCGCCTGCAATAAGGGTAAATATACTCCCTGGTAGGGCGACTACGGTACTAGAGACTTCGGGACAGGCAAAGGCTAGAGTAAGCTCCCTCAGAGTAGCTACCTTAATCCCCCTACTTAACGCGTGACCTGGTCCCCTCAGGACAGGCCACAGCACTACGTTCGCTCAGGAATGAATCAAATGGGTAGGGAAGTTCCCAACATTGTAAAGTAGTAATACTAAATATTCCTATAATTGCAGCCTGATATGTGGTATCATTTCCATACACTATATGGGTTTAAAACTTCCGTTACATCTTAGGAATTAACAAGAAATATTTTACAGCGTACATAGCCTTCTATGCACAACATACTGTACACGTGCATAGTGATGAATTCGAAGACAGCACTGGGATACTTGGTTCAAACGTTTTCAATATTTTCCTTTGAATTGATATAAGCGCGACTGTTAATACTTTTGAGAAAATATTGTCTGTTGTTACTTACACGGTTTAACTTAATCAGCTCACTTGTTATAACTTAAAATGTACGATCTTACGCACACAAAAACTGACAGTTCCGGCGACATACCATACACTGACTCCACAATTTTCACTATAAGGTATATGGACTTTAAAAATCAACCAGATTGCAGTAAATCAAGTCGCATTCCAAAAAATTTCAAGTGGACTCTGCAGCCAACACAATAGCAAACGAATTGTGACGTGCGTGGTTTTGGGTTATAGTACATGCTGTTTTTTTTTTTTAAGTTAAGTTACTTTTAATACTGACGTCTATAACACATAAAGTTCTAAGTATTTCAATGAGAAACTCAACAAGCTACGTCTCTAAACACTGAACTGTCAGTGAAATTTTGAAATTGATCCACTTATCGGTTCGGTACCGCTTCATTTAGCTTTTAGTGAGGAAAGAGTAACCTAAATGTAATTATGTATATGTGTATCGGGGAGGGTGGGTGCACATTAGGGTAGAGTACCGGGTGATGGTCATTCAAGACAATAACGTTTAAACGCAAGAGCGGTATTTTCCACCGCTCCTACTACCACGAGAAAACCTGCAGACACAAACAACGTCCGTCCTATTTCGCCACACACTAAAATCCAGGAAGACCCCGCCGAGAATCGAACCCAAATAACTGTGGATGGGAGGGCCAATATAGAATAATTCTGCAAAAATTAATTTTAAATGTAGCCGTTGGCACTAACAGAATATTCAATTATTCGTTTTAGATAGAACATTCTTAATAATAGTGCGTTTGTGCAACTAATGAACGAGTACTTTTCCGAAATATCTCCAAACCAGATTTTCCTCACAATGATACCACCGTAGCTTTGATTTTTTTATGGCTTGATCAATTTACATGTCATTTCATCAACGCTAAACCTAGGCTTCAGTTTTGCTAGGAACGAATTCAAAATGCCAAATGTATGAGATAAACGATTCCTCTTACAAAGAGCATTAACAGAAGGAATTTTGAAGCTTTACAAGAAAAAATTACTTACTTTTTACTCCCTTTTTAAAATAAGTCCACTGTATTATTCCTTACAGTGAATACATTATATGAATAAAAATCGCTATAGATTGAACGGCAAGAACACGCCAATTAAGTCAATTATCACGGGCGGCTGGAAGAACAGAAACAAAGTTCAACTCAATGCATTTTATCCCGAAAACATCACATTTATTTCTTGTTTTCCCGTTGTCCAAGCAGCCTAATTTAGGCAACAGTTCTCGTGTGAAATAAGTGTACAATAGTTTTTCATCGCTTTTTCTCTTTCTTAACTGTGACATTATGCAACTGTGTACGCCACCATGTACTCTGCAGCCACAAAATATTCCCCTTCCAGTAAAAGCGAAAGACCGAGATAACGATAGAAGTATCGATACTATCCACGTGGCGAGGCTGCCTGGCCCCGCACAGCACTTTTCCCTTGACTAGAAAGAGAATACCCGATGATCTGTCAAATAACTCTCCTCCTCTTTCTCTCTTTCTCTCATGGCGGCATAATCTGCTTCCGCCCCGCTTCCTGGACCGCTCTTCAATTATTCTCCTTCATCTTCGTAATGCGACCAGCAGCGCAGGGAACATTTTGTATAGATCCCTCTTTCGGCTGTTTCTTAAAGTGCGCATCAACCATTCACAAGCAAGGAAAGGAAAGTGGGGGGGATGGGGGGGGGGGTGCGGAGGAGAGACTAATGCTCTCGGATGGCACCGCCCAGGGTAAACCCGGGACTAACATTTACTGAACAAGCTGACTCCTGTCTGCGCGTATTTTTTGTTCGTATGAGGAACAAAAACGAAATACGAAATGAACTCGTACTGTGATGGAAAAAAAAATATATATACTGTTGGCCAAGCCGTTGATGGTTTCGCACACTTCGAGCGTCGTGTTAGCACGTATGGTTTTTTTTTTTTTTTTTTTTTTTTAATCTGTTAATTACGAGCTCCCGCTGCCATTAGCCTCCATGGCCATTTTTTGTGACGTAAAACCAAAACCTAACAATTTTTCGGCTCTTATATTTTAACACACAACTTTTCATTCGCTGCCCAAAAATGCCACCTTTATTCCATACGTAAAATTACGCTAGTCTCTGGCACTTGCTGTATCACGTCACTGGTCCACACGGTGTTTGGCACCTCCTAAGTCATGCGAAGCTATGGTAGACCCGAAACAAAATAAATTTAACGAGCAGGTTAGTAGAATTTCGACACTTATTAGGATATCTAAAATAAACGTGGCATAATATACACTTTCAAAACAGAAACAAATGATCCGATGCACACTTGATGCACACTTCGTCAAATTTTTTGAGCGAAAACAAACGTTTAGAAACACTAACAATAACGTCTATGCTTTTGTCAGATGCTTTACAGCACTGTAACTGATAAAAACGTAAGTACTAGGTTAACTGAATCATACGTTAGCTGTGAACTACTAAGCCAGAAAGTTATTTCCTAGAGCACACATTTTCTCCAATTACACAAGTGTCTTTGGTGTAATTTTTACAGACTTACGCACTCCAATTGCGGCTTTGCATGTGGTAGCTTGCAGCTGAAGGCAAACATAATTACAAATGTACTTACTTTGTATTTATATGTTATACCAGCTTGCAAGTCATGCTCATAAAGGAATTTTTTTTTTCCATCTGAGAAAACTTTCAGGTTTCTCCGTCATATATTTAAAGAGTAAAATCACACTGTAGCCGTATGCTTTTTTTGTAAACTCTCATTAACACCCCCGGCCGTAATAAATATAACCGTCAGGATTTAAGAACGTTTGACGCTGGATTATTGAGCGGTGTGACCTAACGAAAGTGGTCGTCTTGTTGTAACTGCCCAAGATACGCCGTTTTCGAGCAATAATGCTCACAAAACTTAAAGCCGCAGCGATACGGTTTCATGGGCTAGGGCGATACCAATACTTCCTTCAGGGAATCACGCACCGGCTTTCGTCCGAAACAGACAACTTTTATTCTGTACGCTTATTAATGCATGGTGCATGTTGTTTACGATAAGTGTTAAGTGCTCTTCGCCATCGTGTGTGCAACGGGCACAGTATCATACTATAGACGAATGTAGATATAATCCATTCACGGTTACTTCGCACTTTTCTGAAGCCCTGCTAAAGTTCTACTTTACGGATACTCCTGCGCCTCGTGAAAATTAAGCTTAACTAAGTCTACAAAAGCGCGCCGAATTCGTGCGCACTCAGTTCGCTTTGTCAGTGGCATTCAGCAATCTTGAAATAACCGGCAAATGTCATCTCGTATTTATTACATCTTCATACGCACTGTCGAGGGGTGTTAATACAATTTAACTTTCCATTTAAAGTAACAAGGTTGACCTTTGCATCTTCTTTGTCCTTACACGTACGGGGAAAATATCACTATCACGTTGGTAGCGCCGTGTACCCTAGGAACTTTTCTTTGAAACATTTTCTTCTACCACTGAAGATTGCAGTGTTATTCAGGTGGCGTGCCTTAGGTGCCTCATCCTTATACACACAAGTTTTTTTTTTTTTTTTTTAATAACATGAAATTCAAACCACAGCGTCTATGGACTAATATAAACAGAAAATGTAGCAAAATGTTCTGGAAATTCATGTAGGAATTTTAAATTTAATTTGAAGTTTGCCATAGCAACGATAGGAGTCCACAAATTACGAACGTGCGTGCACAAGTTGCATGCCACGAAGGTGAACGGAATTAGCGAGAAACGTCTACATGAGATAATTCGTTTCCATAGTGGCTTTATGATTCCGCTCGCCTTCGTGGTATGCAACTAGTTATGCATGTAGGTACGTATGTGTAGTTGCTGACTCCCGGCGTTCTTACGGCTAACTTCAAATTCAATTTAGAAAATACTAGATGAATTTTCCGAACATTTTGCAACAAGTAGGCATTAGTAGTCTCTAGATCCCGTGGTTCGGAATTCAACATGTAATTCAAAAACACCTTGGGTTACACACACACACACACACACACACACAGGATGTTTTTCAATTAGACAGACAAAATTCGTGAGGTGATTCCTAATGTAAAAAGAAATAGAAAATATACAAGACACGTACTACCTGATCTGAATATTAAGGGAGTTATAAGCCTTTGGAAAGTGAGATATTGAAATGTATTTTTGCAATATATCCGAAACAAAGCAAAATTAAATTACAATTCGTCAATCATTGTTCTATGTTAATGGGATCTTTTACTCACATCAATACCTTCCCCGTACAGGAAACAACTGGGGCGGCCACCCTATTTTTCCTGGCAACTCTTTTACAGTCTGGAATTTCGAACTTTTGACGATGAATTATTGAGCAGCGTGGCCTAAGCGTTACCATTAATATTAATCATGTACATTTCAATGTATTGTTCCAGATGATGCAAATAAGAAATATTTTGACGTGTGCTGTATTCGAGCCAACCCAGCACTCGTTTAGTTATCACTTCCTATAACCTTTAAAGTATTGTGTTCGGTGTTAAAGGTTATTAAATATTCATAACCTAGAGTAGTAGCATGGGTTACGTATTAGTTACAGACAGCGGAGATCATTAATCATTGGGCATCGCAGTGAGTAGTAAATGCCAAAAAAAATTTCTGTGTTCTGGACCTGCATGGGTTTAGATGCTGTGTTTCGGTTAGAACCTAACATGACCCCATTCCCTTTGTACAAAAAAAAAGGCACAAATCGTACACTAGATACAAAATAACCCTAGAAAGTAAAGGGAATTAACATCAAAAAATAATAATTAAGAAGTTTTTATCTGTAATAAGGTGAGTTCAGCTCACTTACATCAACCCATTTCTACAACCAGAACAAGACACTATCAAGTTTGACAATTGAAAAAGCCAATACTCAGTGTAATTGAGTTAGGGACAGATTAAATAAAGGCACCCAAGGCCTCTATTATCTCGTGACAATAACAATTTTCGAGTGAACGCAGTCATTCACATTTCAATAACCACTCGCAGTGACGGGAATCCAGGCTGCTGTCTCAAAACGTCACGTCAAACAGGCGTGGCGGGAACAAGAACACAATTAAGTCTAAAATTATGCAGAGTAACACAAGTTGATAATGAAGGCATTTTAAGTACTCAAAATACACTGGTAACAATAAAGAAAATTTCACACGCAACAAACTATCGGGAACAATTTTAAGAATTGAACAATAAACGCCAAATTATATGAGCGTCTCACAAGGGGATAATACATCTGGTAGGACACAATATTAAAAACATTAAACGCCTAAAAGATCTACAAAGAAGGCACTGCGCCAATATTTAAATTAAAAGCCTTCTCAGATGAGACACCAAACTTAAAGGGACGTACCGAAAGGCGGCAGCCTGCAGCCCGTCAAAGCTCCGAACGGAAATACAAATTAAAACTTTACATTAAAAAGCGATATTCCCTTACAGACTGGTCAGAAGCACCTGCAAATAACTAAAGTAAAACAGCGGACCATTAAAGCTCTAACCAGTAAATGAAGACACTTAACGCAAAAGGTAAAAGAGGTTACTAAACAAGTAATGAGTGGAAGCTGCAGTTGACAACTAAGGCGTTGATAGCTTAATAGGGCCATGAGCTTGACTTTAACACCCGAAATGTCTAAATAATGCTGGCCGGACAAACGTAATTAAAATAGAAATCAAGTTCACGAAGTATACTAGAAAAATATCAAGCACAAAATAAATACACGACCAGCTAATAAGGACTACACTATCATTAAATCAATTAAAAAAGGGTTAAAAACACACACTACGGCCTCCAACTCACTACTTCAAAAGATCAACTTCTCATTAAACCCCAATATGCAACTACTAACATATTAAAAAACGTTAAAAAGAATTCACCACGGAATCGATATTACATTTTGATGAAGCTCAGGCGAAAACATTGGTAGCTACAAAACGCTAGTCCACAGGCCTATCGGAGTATCATGTCATCGCAACACTTCGTCGAGGCCAGACTGCCTACACCTGAGGTAGATCAAGAAGTGCCTTCAGTGGGGAAAAAATATTAATGCCGAAGCCGACGGAGGGGTACACGCAATCAGGAGGGGAAGAGGGGTAGGGGAAGCATTGGATTAAGGAAGGAGAAAGAGACATCAGATGGAGGCCAGCGCGAGCGCAGTAATCAAGGCGGCGGCCAAACTAGAACAAATCGGCGCTAGTGTCGCTGAGAAATACCGCGACTGTCACAGTTCTGTATTGAGGGCGCCTCATAACCTTAAGAAAGCAGGGTGATCAATGGAAAGTTCAAATCTTCGGCCGTGCCCAACGAACACGTTGCACCTTGACGACGCCGGCACTTGCAGAAATCCTCCAAGATACTCTCATTCTGGAACAGATTTATCCGCCAGTACTAAGAGACTGGAATTTCGCGAAATTCGTTTGAGGAAAAGCTAAAACTTCAACCACATGCAAATTTGAGTTTCTGCTTCTATTGGACCACAGTTTACTAGACACGCCCCAGACAACTTTCACCAGAAAACGAACCTCCAAGCACAAAATGGACCGAATCCCGTGCTACGTGGTATGGTGTTAAGCTGGTGCAACAATCAATGCAAAACTAACTGATTCTCGAATGCACAAAGGATTGTTGAGTATAGCCTGTTACCGAATGGATTGTGAGTAGTTGTAAAAGGGTGATTCTGGTCCACAATGCTGCCGCAACCTACAAAATACTAACTAGGGAGGATGCCTATCTAGCCTGTTATAGCAATTGTGGAAAAACACAGTAGAATTAAATGTCGTTGAAATGTGATCGATTACTGGTTCGGATATGGATTTTGAGGGAGGATATTGTACCATCTATTCACACTCTACCTCCACTATTGTACAGTCAAAATTTCGCTGCCTCTTCTGGACCTCACCAGGCGGGCACAGAGGATGTCCTCCTGCTGTCCGACGCCACACCTGGGGGTCTTCAAGCTCTCCACTTCATTAGCCAGGAATGGACACGAGCGGGAGGGGGGAAGGATAAGGGACAGAGGACACTGTTCCCCGGAGGCCAATTACGTAACTTGCCGGCCGGCTGCGAGATTCAATTAATAACTTGAGGGGGGGGGGTCGAGCGAGAGGGGAGGATCAGCCCTAATTGGGATGGCAGAAAGGGAGAGCGGAAAACAATGGGTGGACCCTGTTGAAAGGAAGGGGGGGGGGGGAGGGATGGAGCCACCTGTGAGGACACGCGGTGCTGGGTGTACTAGCCTCCTGCGATTCCATGGTCGACCAGCAGTAGAAGGAGAAGTAAGGGAGAGGGTAAATCGGTGCGTTCATTCGGATCCTCGTGCGAACCAGCAGATTCTCTTTCTACCATGGACATAATCAAACGCTACTGAAATTAGATTAACAACAGACTTTTCACACATGCATCTGAGAAGATAGGTAGGCTATCTATGTACATGGAAGTAGATGCATGTCTCACTGGACACGTGATACGTAAATTACAGACACCTTAACATTGTTATTTTTCCAGAAACCAGCATAGGTGAAGAATACTAGTGTGTTTTTAACTCTCTCATGCCCACTTTAATTTACAGCTTCAGGTTCTGAAAACATGGAATTTTTTATAAGTGCTGTGTTAGTCAACAAAACACTTACTTTGTTGTTACGACCAATGAACTGCAGGTTTCGTGTTCAGCTATAGTAAAATGAAACCATGCATAACCTGGAACAGAAGCACGGTTTACGAATCATTACCCACAAGGACGATTATCAGGTTCTGTGGCGTGTAGTATACAATAACACCAAAAACAATCTTCCTGTGCGGTGTGTAGGCTACACAGTTGTGTACACTGGGTTAAATGAGTTAATAAAAACTGTTACGAACACAATAAAATCAGCACCACATTCGAGCCATTGCGTTATATATCACACCGACGACTCATGGCTAGGGATGGGAAAATTTCGCGAGTTCAATGACCTGTAGGCTAGGATCCACAGTCCTGTGTATACTCGAGCCTCAGCTGTGTGTCCATTGGTTGTTTCCCCAGAGAGTAGCTTGGAAATATGGGATTCGGTACTTGTTTCCTTTCCAGTCTGATATTGGTTCAAAATTGTCTAGAGCGTGTCTAATAAAGTGCGAACCAATTACGAAGTCAATTTCAGTGTGTGCATGTGTGACGTCTATCTTGTCCTGAAATGAACTCGCGAAACGTTCCTATCCCTACTCATAACTGACCCCGTTTAGAGGATGG
The DNA here is from genome assembly GCA_029891345.1 of Dryococelus australis. Lineage (NCBI taxonomy): Eukaryota > Metazoa > Arthropoda > Insecta > Phasmatodea > Phasmatidae > Dryococelus > Dryococelus australis. Next base: position 43,300,357 of record CM057003.1, read on the forward strand.
CGAGTGGCCGTATTGGTTCTCTATGTCTTGAAGTTAATAGCTCGGTCACAAAATTAGGACTTTCAAAGCTTTGTCAGTGAGAATCCATGGTAAACAATATTAAATGCCTCAAGGTCACATTCAGCAATAAGGAAGCATTGGGACGGCGGCGATGGAAAATAGCGTAAACAAGCTGCGCGTGTCTTCTGTTTCCTCACAGTTTTAAGCAATGACTATACGTATTGGGCAGTCATATTTCACGAAAATATTTCAACACAAGACACGCAGTTAAAAAGCATTGTAGGGTCGCTCAGGTTTTCGATTGGCTGGAACGTGTTATAGTCCGTGTAAACTGTTTACGCACGAATCACGAAGGTCCAGTACTGGAGTTACGGAATCCTGACTGGCTTGGTCAAATGCGGAAACGACACGAACAACCCGTGGAAGTATGACAACAGCTGAGGCGTATATATAGTATTGAAGTCTACTGTGTACTCCGATTTTATTGCGAAAAATCGCTGGCCGTAACTGTACAGTTTTAATACGGCAATCTGTTCAGGAACGATACAGAATTGTCACCATAGTTTAAAACTGTGTTTTATACAAGAATATACATCGTAAGTAGAGGGCTACTCACAACAATTGAGGCTAACTTTGAAATCTTTCGGCGACACTGTTAATATTCAATAACCAAATTTATGAATGGGCAACACAGTATCAAATTTAATTTGTTTAAATGAAAATATATTTTTTGAAATATTCCACAGTTTTTTAATTATAGTATACATGCCTGCTTACAATGGGACCTACGCTGTAAAAAAAATTGTATGGTAAAGTTCCTCAACGACAATGGAAGTTTTTAACCTATGCACTGTATGATAATAATATGTACATCAAACTGTACATAATAGGACTGTTAGCGTCGCTACTGAACAAAGTTGGGAACTTCCCTAAGCATTTGACTATGTCCAGAGAAAATGCAAGAACGCTGCAACGAACGTATAGGGGGAAAAATTACCTTTCCCGATTTCTCACTAAGTCTATACACTGGTATGGTAAATTTCTGAATAATTTCTTAGAGTGTATATAACAACTAGGGAAGCCCCTTAAAGCATTAACTAAACGAACTATAGTAAAATGAGATGTCTATACATTTACGAACATCTTTAGCAAATTAACATTATCTGTTATAATCACCATACACACCACGAACACAGAGACTTTTCTTCAGCTGGGTAAGCTACTGGTTCCACTTTTATCACTGTAGCAGTTACTTCCAAGAGCGCCTGAGACCTGGTGGACACTCAGCTGCTCCCAAGACCTCGTTGTTAACAGCGGTTTTAATCTCTCATCTCTCTCGACAATGAACACGCTTGTGGTAACCTACAAGTACCTGGAAGCCACTGCGAGGAAACCAAAGTAGAGAATACTATTCAGAACTGTGCAGACCTTCGAAATCTACAGTTTTATGGCTGAAAGAGTAGTGTTTTCCTGATAGTTCAGTTTAGGCCCCGAAAATATGTAAACTTTAGCTCAACCCTTGACGTAACTGTTAGAGGACGATGGTTCAGAAAGAGCTATAATTAACAAAATATCTTCCCGCTACCAACAGACAATGAGACTGAACTGTACTTCCAACAAAACGTATCACCAAAATGTTTTTCCAATCGCTTTGCAAGCAGGGAGATATTATCAACTTCATAAAGTGAACACAAAGGATGCCACCTGTCCATTTACTAAATTCTTCATCGCGTCTACGCACAAGACACTAAAATGGCGTGTAGTATTTCTGTAATGGCAATACCAATTTACTTATAAATATAAAAGTATGCTCGAAATCCATGTACTAATTTAAAATTTCTCAAGTGTGATTTTCCTAATTTAATTCTGTTGTGAGAAGATGCATCTCTCTTTCTCGAAAAAAAAAAAAAATTGAATTACCATGAAGGTATAAATCCACTCTTGCATGAATGCGTGAGAAGTGTCTTCAATGTCTTTCGTAGTCATGCCTGAAAATTGTATGGCCAGTAATTTCTTCAGCAAGGGGCAGATTCGTTGGGGTTCTGCACACTTCTTCATGGCATAAATGTTGACGTCGCGACCTATTTGCATGTCAGTATACCCACGGTCCACACAGTATGTACGCAGGGACGAGATGGCACGGCGGTCCCTTTGATGTCAGCGTAACAGTTGTCTGATTAGCTGTGCCAGATTCTATCAACGGGCATTGTTTCTGATTGGGTACTGCATGCCGCGATAGTTTCCCGATCGATAGCACTTACGGCTGGCGAGTACGCTGCCGATTAGCTAATGGTATTCCGACATTTTGCTGGCCAGTAATGCCATTTTGCTGGCATTTGCGGGTGGAGTTCGCTGTATAAGCGATTGTTTCATCTCTGTATATGCTGTTCACGGTAAAATGAGCACTTTTGAAAGCCCTGCTTAAGATTTACTTGTATACACATTGTGTGTTCTTCCCCACCTTATGTAAAATTAACATTGCCATGGGCCTAGTGCAATTTATTCATGCGTCGGTCAAGTGAAACTGTAAAATTATTAGAAAAGTAAATATTGTACAAATATGTTCATTTTTGTACTTCGCAGCAATAAAAAACAGAAAACGAGGGAATAATTCAAGTTATCGCAAATGGTTACCTAACATTTTTAGTTCGACGTTAATATATGGAACTACTTTCCCCTCCATCGTTGCCAACTTTACTGGGCATGCAGGTAGGGGCAGTGAGTGAGTGAAGAGATTTGGACGGCTCTTAACATCGAGGTCTTGAGAGCCGATGAGGGTGATTGAGGTGAGTATGGAGCAGCGCCGGAATGAAGGGGCGGGGGAAACGCGAAATCCCCGAGAAAACCCACCGACCAACGGCATCGTTCGGTACGATTATCACATGGAAAAATCCGGCCGGGGATCGAACCCTAATCGCCTAACCTCTCAGCCACCGTGGACCCGTAGGGGCAGTGACTTTTTTCTAAGGTTGATTTCAAAAGTACTCACTTTACATTAACTGCCTTTATTCTTAAGTACCCTGTGATACTGTCCTTTTGGCGTGGGCAGACGTCCCGAAATATTCAAGGACTGCTAACTGCAGTGATTGCGGGGCACGTGCGCAGTGTCCAGCTGCACATACAAGTGCGTCAGTCAAGCGGCGAAGCGGAGTCGGTGTCGTCGTGTTAAGCCTAGTACACATGGGCATCTTTCTTGTACAAGAGAGTGAAAATAGAGGTGAACAACAAGTTGAACACTACAGTGCGTACTAGCTAGTACGCAAGGAATTGTGTGATCCATACACACGACACTAGCTGGTGAGCAAGAAAGTGGATGGTTTATGTCAACTATGTATGATATGGAAGCAGTTTTTGGGGCTGTGGGTGTAATTTGTGCATTATCAGTAGCATACGACATAAAAAAATAAAAGATTTAGTCCAATCAGACATATTTCTAACAATAAATATTTATACATGTAGAATATCTACTACCCCTCACAGAAAAAAGACAGGACTCTCTATTTTTTTAAATTCATTCACATAATTATTTACGATAGTGGGGACTATTAAACATTTTATGGTATTAAAAACATTAACATATCTGCTTATTGCCAGTATCAACAAAATATATGTTTTGTTTACATTCTAATTGTACTAGAAAGATGATGAAAATAGGATCATATCTATATGGCGCTAGCTAGCTAGTATACAAGCTTTTGTGTGCTATAGGCTATTCACGGTAAAGTGAGCACTTTTTAAGGCCCTGCTAAATTTTTCCTTTCAATTAATTTCTACCTTTCCGCCACTTTTTAATGTAAACATTGCAATATGACCAATAAACACAGTGTATATATTTCATCACTCTCAATACTTAACGTCTGAGACTGCAATAAAAAATATTTATTAAGGGTTAATGCGTTTTGGGAGGGCCTTAAAAAGTGCTCACTTTACCGTGAACAGTCTATAGTAACTAGCATACTCGGGGGGCCATTCACACGATGCAAGTCGGTGTGTACAAGAACGTGCTCACTTTCTTGTACCAGAAAGCTGGTCGTGTGTACTAGGCTTTACAGACCGACGACGGACTCCCCCGAGGTGACCGCAAAACCAGCGTAAACACCGAGCGCCAGGGGAGGAAACACACCCGCGGGACGGCGCCGCCACGTAAACAAAGCTACACAACCCCGTCGTGAATTTCCTCAGGCGATCGTCACTTGTTCTGCGGCGCTCTCGCGGCGGAATATCCTGTTGAGGGGAAATGGGGAAGAGTGTGTGCCCAACTTGCGCAGGAGCCACTCCGTGTCCCGACATTGGACTGTCTTCCCGCCAATACGACTGTCATAAGCGATGTGAGATTAGAGCACTGGTTATGTAAACAGGTCGCTCTAACCAATTTGTAATGCAATAAGATTATATTCAAATTGGGGAATTTATTTCATTAACATAAAAGGGCTTGTCTTTCGAAAATTAAAATATAAACAAACATTTATCATCATCACAGTTCACCATGTGACTTTGACGGGTGCATTGATGTAGGATAGGTCAATGTTGGATATATGCGCAGAAGACGTTTACCTCATCTTTAGTCTATGGAATATCCCCGGTTTGCTCCTTCTCGCTCTGACTGCAGTGGAAACATGCTGGATTTGTACTCGGGAGGATGTAGGGTTCGTCTCCCCGGACGACGTCATTCTGATATTCACGTCAATAAACGAATATCATTAATTTCGCCTTGATACATGCCTTGTATGATTCCTTTCCCGCTCATGACTACATTTTAACGCAGCCTACCAGACCTATACGGGCCATCCCGCGTCTCAGCCATAGACTAAAGATGAGGTAGACCGATCTCGTTGGCTGCGCACAACCAATCTCCGTGTCCCAACATTGAACTGCTTTTCTGTCAATACGGCTAGCAAAAACGGCGTGGGTTGGATTTGAGGTTAGAACACTAATTAGTAAACAAGTGACTTGAGGGGCATGTAAACTTCCTCTAACCAATTCTAATGTCTTGTGATTAAATTCGAACTCGTTGAAGTATTTTATTAATATGTATAATAGTGCTTGTCATTTAAAAATTAAGATACAAACATTTTCATCACTATTTATCATGTGATTTTGACAGTTGTGTTCCTTTGAGGTAGGTCAATGTTGGGTACTTGCGCAGAAGACGAATAAGCGGTCTACCTCATCGTTAGTCTATGGCGTGAGACGCCCAATCGGTGAGGGACAAGGAATCACACTCCATCACCTCGGGTGCTCCCAGCTATCATTTTTTGTTAGCAGACAATAAATACCCAGAATGGTGCTTTTGACGGTCATGCTCTCCCACGAGTGCCAAGGCCCTCGTTACTCATTAGCGCCCGTGGTCTGGCCGGGGCACTATCAAACCGCGGATGTCTCTCGACATCACAAGAATGATGTCAGAGCTAATCTCACCGACCATTCAATGGGAAGGGATCCATCATGACCTGTAGCATGCAGAGTTAATCACTGCCATCACAGATTCAACCTCAGTGTATGGTTCAATCAAACTGACCACCCCGTGGTTATGGGTTTGACAGGACTGGATGCGCGGTGGCAGACAGGTGACATGATTACTCATGCAGCTCCGTAAGACACAAGAATTTGGGAGAGTCAGTACTGTGTTGCCCTATGACGTGCGGTAATAACCGCTGCTTTACAACACGGCACTGAGATGAGAAGACATTGGATGCTCGTCTGGAGTTTTTCCACCCATGCCGCTTCGATGCGTGCACAAAGTGCATCCGCTGTGGTCGTGGGTGTCGTATGGCTACGAACAGTGATTTTTCGCGAAAAAATTTGAGTACACCGTAGACTTCAATACTATATATACACCTCAGCTGTTGTCATACTTCCACGGGTTGTTCGTGTCGTTTCCGCATTTGACCGAGCCAGCCAGGATTCCTCAACTCCGACACTGAACCTTCGTGATTCGTGCGCAAATAGTTTGCACGGACCAGAGCATGTTTCAGCCAATCAGAAAGCTGGACGACCCTACAGTGCTTTGAACTGTATCTTGTCTCGAAACATTTTCGCGAAATATCACAGCCCCTAACTATGGCAGGCCAGTCGTCGTCCGACCATAGACCACACGTTTTCGATGGGCTCTGAGAGATCCAAAGAACACATAGGCCAAGGGAGCTGTGTGGCATGGTGGTTGTCCAACAATCGTCGGAAGATGTGCGCCACATGCGGTCAAACATTGTCCTGATGGTAAAGGGCCCCGTGTTGGACCTGAAGATAGGGAATAGCAACAGACTCCAACAACTCCGTGATGCGACAGTTGCTGGTCAGCATACCAGAGATGCGGAATAGGTGCGAGCGGGATTGGAGTGTAAAAAAACTTCTGGTAAACTTCCTAAACTGTAATGGATGTCTTTAACCTATACAGTGTAAACGTTACCATGCATGTTTGGGAAAATGCTTTACCATTCGCGCTTTGTCACTGTGCGTTTACACTGACACAAATAACTTCTTATAGTGTGGAATTCGATGGCACCCACGACATAAATCCAGGTGCTGGGCCGGCACGAAGGTGCGTGATGCAGGACTCGGCCAGGCGTGCTATACACGGGTGCGACCATCTTTGCGCTGCAATCACGAGCGGGGGGTCGTTGGAGCAGAAGATGGCGTGCCACACGTCCCTCCACGCCCGATGTTCCACGCACCACTGCGCCGTAGACGTCCTGATGGCTGCAGACGGCGTAGGGACACACATGTTTGGTTTCAATGCTGTGGCGGTCAAAGGCGGATACCTGTTCGTATGGTTGTCGTGTTACTCGAGGCGGCGTGTTCATTTCGTTTGTGCACGCTAATGGCAGGGAAGCACAGCGCCATTACCTCTCAACATATTTTTTTTTCTAACCCACCTTGATACTCAGAGGAGAGTCGGCGGTCCAGGGTAGGAATAGGACCTAAGTGCATCTCAGGGTTGAGCTCCATACGCCTAGGCATGCAGGGAAGTTTCTAACTATAGGCTGTTCACGATAAAGTGAGCACTTTTTAAGTCCCTCCCAACAGGCATTAACCGCTAATAAATATATCTTATTGCAGCCTCAGGCATTAAATTTTGATGGTAGTGAAATATATACACTATGTTTGTTGGTCACATTGTAATGTTTATATTAAAAAGCAGCACGAAGATGGAAATTGGATGAAAGGAAAAATTTATATGGGCCTTAAAAAGTGCTCACTTTACCGTGAATAGCCTATAAAAGGGCACATGATCGCGGCTTTACTGGGACTGGGCAAACTTGGTCGCGATTGGGGCCAAGTTTACCTCCGATGCTAACTTAACCTGAACTACAAGGGAGGGAGGGGGGAACAGGCATAGGCACCGTAAAAACCCCATGACAGAAAATAATTGCAAGATCGCATGCTATTAATGAAGTAGAAAAATACTTCTACTATAGAAAAGAGAATGGGAAAGGATAATCTTTATTGAAAAGGTGTTTGGAACACTAGATGAGAAAGACTGTAAAAGAGGGGGGGGTGGGGGAGGGGTGTCTCAACGGTTCACCGACCTCCGTTTATATACAGCTTATCAGCGTTGCAATTGGCAGGCGTTGCTGCGCCACCAGGCGGAACAGCTTATCGCGTGATTGTCTTGCCCTGCGCAATGCATTCCCCCCAGTGTGGGGTGTTTCATGTGCGTCGTTCTTGTGTTGCAATTATATCAGCCATCAATTCAAGTCACGCTACAACCACCTTATTCTCAGTCTGTGCCTCCGCGCAGTTAGCAGTGTGTCCTGTTGTGAAATAATTATGTATACAAAGAATGGCGTCGTTTACGCCCACAACTACTCTGCGAAAAAGCTGCAGAAAAAAATTTCCCAGAGCAGTTTTGCAATCGGTTTGAAGATAGTAGCATGCCAACTTCCGCAACGAACGTCTTACTCCTATGTTAGTCCGTTCAATTTCGAGTAGCTGCAGAAACGAGTACTGCTCAAGTTGTTCAGCTATACACATTATCAAAAGGGCACAGTTCAACATCCCCAGCCTCGAAATTGTGACTTAAAACGAGCAATAAAAATATATTCCATTGCATTTCTCTCTCAATATCAAACCAAACTGATGTCATTTTCCGAGTCTACGGGTCATAAAGTGTTGTCAAAATTCAAATTATTTGAAACATCTGGGTTTTCTTTTGTAGCGTGGTATTTTAAATCCTTGTAAAATATTTCTACAAATGTTAAAAAAAAATTAAGATTTTTAAAATAGCAAATACAGTCCCGCGTTTGTGGTGTGCAGTTGAAAAAAATTAACATAAATTATAATATATACTCAGCTGCTTCAGATATTGTGGAATAATATACTGAAAACATGCCACTCTGCTAACGTATGCTCTTTATAATTATATAATAATATCATAACTGTATCGTCAGTTTTAATATTTGCTTATAATTAATTTTTCAGGCCTTGCCCCGCATCACATGACAAAACCACTGTGATGTGTTGCTGATGATGTACGGACACACGAATAACGTTACCCACTTTCCTACCTGTCAAATCACTGCAGAGATACAACGAACACTGTCTGGCGGGGGTGGTGGGTGGTGGCCGCAAGGAAACACTACCCGCGCGCGGACAGTGGCGAGAGAGCGATTATGTTGCTGATGGTGTTGACAGAGGCGGCGCTACCTCGAGAGCTGCGTAAATACTGACCAGGCGCCCGCCCGCCACCGCGCCTTGAGGGAGTTTACACACGTTCGCAGTGCAGTTGCGCCGAACGCCCGCCAGACTGCGCTGATAGACAGCTCTCCAATGTGTGGTCGATTTATTTTTCTTACACTTACCGCCTCTCCAACAACGCAGACAGCCGCCAAGACCTCGTTTCAAGCATTACAATCCATCTTAGAGATCTCGGGGGGGGGGGGGGGGAGAAAAAAAAACCCATTTGATACACGAAAAAAAAAATTGTTTGGTTGTTCTCTTAGATACCAGTTACAAACGAGAGCTAAATACGTTTATTATATTCTACCGTTATCAGAAAACTAAACGAAAAAACACAAGAAGCAGTGTTACAAATCAGTTTTAACAATCCACATTAGTAATAACTCTGGTCACGTGCTGTGTAGTAGTGGCGTATAGGTGAAGTGTTGCAAGGTAAGCTGGTACCTAATCACTGCTGCACCTTCTCGGTGCACGCAGCAGGAGAGCCAGTAACCGCCGTGCAGCCCAGGGTAACTGAATGCTTATCGACCATTCACACGCGAGTAAATTATACGCGTCCTGTGGCGTCAGCTATGTTTTAGTGGCGGAAGTGTGAACTAGCAAGCAACAGGGTGCAACACAGAGCTAACGCCAGCTTACCTTGGAAACAGCACACACAGCTAACGCCAGCTTACCTTGGAAACAGCACACACAGCTAACGCCAGCTTACCTTGCAACAGTTCACCACACGCCACTGCTGTGCAGCTATATCCAACACCGTGAAACGTAAGATTTTTGTGCGACGAAAGAATGAACATCAAATTCCAGCAGAAATGTAAACTATAGTGAATTCACGGTTACTTCGCACTTTTCTGAAGCCCTGCCAAAGTTATACTTCCAGGATATTAATCCCCCTCGAGCAAGCAAACTTTAATCAAGTACAAAACAATTAGACCAAAGAGACAATGCACCGCTTTCGTGCGCACCAAGTGCAATAATATTTTGCATACATATTTTCTCTCTGTTTTTATTCATATTAATTATAGATGAAATATTATAATGTACAGGTAAAATATAAGTAAAAGTGCAATTTAACCCAAATAAGGTACTTTTACGTTAATAGAAGTATAAAACGCTTGTGATACATGGCGTATTTAGTATACAACAAAACACGTCATACATGGGGAGATTTTTCAAAGGTTTGATTCGAATATTGTGAAAAAACCGCGAATAGACTACAGGGTCTTTCACACAATTTCTTGTCACTTTAATTTCCAAATATTTCTCTCAGCAGGAACAACTTACAGGTATTACAGGTAACTGCTTCGGAACGTCGAAGGCATGTTGCAAGTGAAGGATACTTACGACCGGTGCTGTACGCAGGACGGAATCGTTGCCCGGTGTTTATAGCATTGTCTATGTGAAACTGATTTGCTACAGATTCTGCACCTCTCATTTACGAGTGGCTGATGCTGATAACACCGAGCACGTACACTCTAGAAAAAAATGCTGGTAAACTTCCTAAACTGAGTTGGAAGTTTTTAACCCATATATACTATGAAATTATTACACACAGCTGGCTACGCACATGGAATGCTTAGCGTCGCTACCATGCAAAGTTGGGAAGTTGCCTACGCGTCTGACTGTATCTGGAACAAATGTAGGCTCGACAGAATGAATGTATGGGAAATCACTTTACCATTCGTGCTTTCTTCCTCTACGTATACACTCATATGTAAACTTGCGAATAATTTCTTAGAGTGTTGCACGTTGTTCTCTGGCTACGATAAGTACGCTCGTTATGGTATATTCGCGGAATCTCCATACTTTGTGAATCAAACCTTTGAAAAACTACCCCATGTAAAAAGTGTTTAGTTATTTTCTAAATACGCCATGTACCATAAGCTTTTTGTACCTCTGTTAAAATGAAAGTATCTTATTATTCGTTAAATTGGAGTTTTGACTGTATTTTATTTATAAATTGTAATATATAATTTATAATACATATGAATAACAACAGTGAGAAAACATACATGTTGGTAGCGCCTAGTAAGAAATAGTTCCCATGCAAAACACTACTACAAATGAGTGCACATGAATTCGGTGCGTTGTCATTTGGTGTAATTTCCTAGGCTTAGTTAAGCTTAGTTTGAACGAGGCGGAGGAATATCCTGGAAGTAGAACTTTAGCACGGTTTCAGAAAAGTGTAAAGTAACCGTGAATGGATTATACAAGTAAAGCGTACACCACGCTATTGCATGGTTACAACGCCTGAGTTCGTAAATGAATACAGGAGTGAAAGTGCAAACTGGTGACAAAATTTCTAGGCGGAGAGTTCCCAGCTAATTTCTGCAGCTTCCAAATCGTTGCCCAGTTACAGTCGATATGGAGTTAACCCCTTACCACATTACACCGAGTACATTCGTTCACGTACGACGTGTTGCAGAATTGCTCGGAATTATTGCCAGCATCTTTTTCCTTGTTAATGTTATACGCTGCTGTTCGCGCACCAGAATGTTATTATGGGTTGTTAGCGATGCCCCTGGCAAATGGAAATTTTCCTCATGTGTTCCATTGTGTAAGTTATTACAAGGAATTCGTAAGTACTTGTCAGACCAAAAATCTTCTTTTTTACAACACTTGGAACGAAAAGGAAATGTGTAAGTTAGTGCACGTGCAGTATGCGGTGTACTCGCGGGAAGGTAGAAATTATCGGATCAAACTTCTATTGTATTTTCTGTTTGCAATTTAGCCCAGCTTCAATAGTATCTAGTACCTAAACTCGTCAAATGATAATCGTGAATACAAAGCAAGTATAAACACTTTTATCGCAAGTATTATTTCGTGGTGCTAAACATCTTATCGATTAACATTGCCCTGTTTTTACACTTCACGTTTTATTTTAGGGTTTTTCCATATAATATGGCGTTCACTTGATGGTACCGATGTTATATCAGATACTGTAAACAAGCAAGGTCAAAACAATTTCTTACATAAGAATATTTTATTATATATTCTACATTCACATATATCAAAGTTGCGAAATTCTTCTTAAAGATATTTTTAGATAACTAGTCACGATATTTTTTTTGTACTTGCAACTGTCGAATATATGTAAATCAAAAATACACTTTTTTGCAGAGGAAGTTAGAATGCACTATTCCTTCAAATGTTTTGTATATCAATTGAATCAAGAGTCGTGAACAATAGGTATGTATTTCTTTTTTTCGCACTCGAGTGTCGCACAAGGCTATTTATAAAGCTTTATTTTTAAATGATCAATAACATAGCCCACACCATACAACCTTTTCAGGTTGTTCCTGGTTATAATAAATATGTGGTTAAAAAAAATTCCTAGCTGTGAAAAAAAAAGGTTAATTTAAATTGACTGTGTTTAAAAGGCACTACTTCCAATTATTTATATAACCTACAATACGGTATCAAGCTATCAGTATAAGCTCAGTTAGTAAAATTTAATCGCCTCTGCATGAACGAGAGTATGAAAACTGTCACCTCCAATTAACCGTTCACAACATAATCCAGATTTCAGCCCGTAAGTTTTTCATTATGTTACAATTAAAAATTAATACCACTGCTACGGGAATTCACGGAGGAGAGAAAATTTCTACGACACAGGGCGACCCGAGTATAAATCTAACCCGTGCTTCAAAATTTCCATTATCTTGATAACCACGCATGAAAAAATGCGAGACTACAAAAAGTTTTAGAAGCGGCTAGAAACACGTTTGTGTGAGAGTTTCTTAAATCCTTAGGCAGTTGCGATTGCAATCGTAATTGGTTACAACATAAGGCAAGCAATCACCACAAAGGAATTGCGCACAATGATCACTTTTGTAATCAACCTTATAGTATGTTCGTAATACATTCACATTTTTACTATAGCATGTTCACGATAAAATGAGCACCTTTGAAAGCCCTGCTTAAGATCTACTTGTAGGCACGTTGTGTATTCTTTCACCTTACGTAAAATTAACATTACCATGGGCCTCATCACTTTATTCATGCGTCGGTAAAGTAAAACTGTGAAATTATTATAAAAGTAAATGTTTTGCAAATTTCCCTATCATTAGGCCTGCATTTTCGTACATTAAAAAATATGAAACAAAAGGACAAATTTAAGTATTCATAAATGTTTACTTCTTTTAATTCAACGTTGAGACATGGAACTATTTTCCCTCAGTAGTTACCAACCTCAGTGGCCGCATGCCACTAAGTGCGCCCGTTAAAATATATGCAGGTAGTGGCAGTGACAATTTCCAGAGGTTGATTTCAAAAGTGCTCACTTTATCGTGAACAGCCTGCAGAATTAAACCTTTGAAAATCCACCCCACTTATTGTGTGTGGTTCTTTCGTAAATACGTCATGAATCACAAGAAATATGTACTTCCCTCAACATAAAAGTCTAGTTTTCGTCCAAGCTGTAACTTTACTTACATTTTATCTGTAAATTATAATATTTAGTTTTTTAATTAATTTAAATAAGACCAGAGAGAAAATAGGTATGTTGGTCATGCCTAGTAAGAAACCGTTCTTATGCAAAATATTACTGAACTAGCTGTTATAGACTATTCACAGTAAAATGAGCCCTCTCATTTGGACTATTAGTAGGGATAGGAAAATTTCGCGAACTCATTTCAGGACAAGATAGACGCCAAACCCGTGTACACTGAAGTCACCTTTCCAATTGGATCACAGTTCATTAGACACGCCCTGGACGACTCTGAGCCAATAGCAGACTTGCAAGGAAAACAAGTAGCAAGTGCTATATTGCCAGGTGTGTAATAACACAGGATACTGTGTGGGACAGCAGCCAATGAACAAACATGTGAGTCTCGAGTGTACACAGTACTGTGGAGTCTAGCCAGCAGGTCATTGAACTCGCGAAATTTTCCTATCCCTAACTATTAGTCAGTAAATATATGTTATTTCAACCTTAAGCTTTGACTTCCAAGCACGGTGGAATATATACACTGTGTTTATTACTTTCATGGTAGTATTTATATTAAAAGATGGTTAAAGGATAAAACTAGGGTCTCAAAAGTGCTCACTTTACCGTGAACAGCCTATTCCCACGGCTACACCCACGTGCAAAGATAAAAAATTAATTATAATGACCAAGTACTCTATCTTAATTGTTCTTCTTTATTGCCCTTATAGATTAGCACATAGGATATTTTTAATCGCGGAAAAACGAATATTTCCTTTAAGAATTAAAAAAAACAGACCATCAACCAGTGCCTACTCAAATGGTGGGTGGCATATTTGATATATTTCCTAAGAAACTGTTCGTTTTTTCTGAGATAAAGAGTACCCTATATGCTAATGGGAGAATGTATTCTACCCCTGCACAAACTTTCACTCAAATCCGTCGAACCGTTACGACGCGATTGAATGAGAAACTAACATACAAACTTTCGCATTTATAATATTATTAAGATTGTACGAACATTGATGCGGCGCGTTGTCTCGTTGGCGTAATCGTCTAGATATAATTAAGCTTTGTTAGCGTGATACGGAGGAATTGTGGGAAAGCGGAGAAATTCATCAGGGCTTGAAAAATGTTGGAAGTAACCATGCATGGACTATAGAAAAAAATTCACTGCCCATAACTACACGTAGCTATAATCCATTCCCAGTTACTTCAAAATTTCCAAAGCCCTGCTAAAGTTCGAGTTCCAGGATGTTCCTCCGCCTCACGCAAACAAAGCTGGAAAATTACGACAAAAGGATCACGCGACGCATTCGAGCGCACTCACTTTAATTAATATTTTGAATGAGAACTATTTATTACTAGGTATTGTCAACACATCTATTTTCTCACTGTTTTATCCATATTAATTATAAATTAAATTTTATTATGTATAGATAAAATATAAGTAAAAGTTCAATTGAATAAAAAAAAAGATACTTTCATATTAAAAGAAGTATAAAACGGTTGTGCTACATGACTAGAGACCTGAAAAATTCGCGTGTTCAATGGCCCGCGTGCTAGACTCTACAGTCTTACGTACAAATGTGCCGATGTCGAATGCACATTGGTTGTCTGCTGTCACAGCGGAAGGAGGCGATTGGACCAGCGTTCTCCAGGTAGTGTCAAACACCGTGTGGACCAATGGCTAAAGTTATATAAACACACGTGTTTTGAATTCTAGCTTGTCCTAAAAGGAAATCGCGAATTCTTCAGGTCTCTATACATGACATATTCAGGAAACATGCCAACACCTCATCATGGTGTGGTTAACTTTTCATTGATTCAGAAAGTGTGGAGAAACCGCAAATAGACTACATCACTTGTTTTGTGCACATTAAGTAGGAATCTGCACATTAGTGACACATTTAGGAAGTCCCTAACCATTCCACTGTTTCACTTGGCTGGCGCATGAATTAAGTGATCAGGCCCATGGCAATGCTAATTTTACGCATGGGAGAAGGATACAAAATTATCCCAAGCAGGGCCCTCGAAAGTGCCCACTTGAACGTGAACAGACTATACTCAGTGTTGCGGGTCCAGAACCAACTGGATACCTCCTCGGTAGTCAAATTCTGAGCCATAGCATTTGCTAGTCCCGGGGCAAAGTTGATTCGGTTTTCTGATTACACGTCCGTGACTTGAAACTTAGTCTGTGTCCGAATTCACCTGGATGCATACTTGTGCGTACCTGTCCCCGGAAGTGACATCACAAGTGCTGTCCGAATAGCTAGTGAAGTATGCAAGTATACTAGTATATGACGATGTATACTTCTCGTGTACTTACTGTATATGTACTGTCATTTTGAGAAGCAATTTGTAGGTTTCTATTGATATTTGACGTATTTATTTTATTTAAATTTTAGTAGGGCCACCTTACTGATTGGTAGCTTAGAATTTTGCATTTAGTAAGTTATTATCGTTAAGGTGCACCTTAAAGTATAATCTAAACGATAATTTCGCAGTAGGCCAACGTTCATAACCTACAAAAGGTACGATAAAACAAGCAATCAGAATTGCAAACTTGCGTACATTCAGCAAAACAACAAAAGTTATATAACTCAAATTGAAATATTATTTAATCCTTTAGTGAACCCTATAGGTTTCTGCAATTATCTGGTTATTTGTAATAATACACATTCAAATTATGGCTAATAGAAGATGCCGAAGCCAACACGATTGCCTGTCCGAATTCATCAAGTTTGGTTCCAAAGATAAGTAAAGTATGCAAGGATGCAAGTACACAAGTATATACCTGAATTCAGACAAGGCCTTAGTTACACTGCACCCATTCCCAAAGTACGGAATAGGTTAAGTGCACAGACATGAAGTGGCATGGTGGCTCCTTTGATGAGCGGGCTAAAGTAATTTCTACCACAGGTTCTGAAGATTAATGTTAAATGTTTGGCTAAGGGAAAACTTTCGTCACTAGGTAAGCGCTATTGTCGGCAAGGAACCACATTTTCTCTATTTTCTACGTTAAAAAACAGGATGATGGCAATAATCATTAATCACATGTAAAATAACTTCGTAATAAGTAAAACTTTTTTCTTTATAATCCACGTGGCTTACGATTAAAATTAAAATTAAACTTATGGAACACTGCACACTTAGTGTCAGAAATTTTTTCCTTTGCCAAACTCTCCCACAAGAAATCTCATATTGTTCGGAACCTGTAAAGGCTGTTCACGGCAAACTGAGCACATTTGAAAGCCCTGCTTAAGAGCTACTTGCAGGCACGATATGTATTCCTCTGCCTTGTGTAAAATTGGCATTACCATGGGCCTCATCACTTGATTCGTGTTTTCATTTACTGTTGCCCAGCACCTGGCAGTTATGGGATTCGCAAGGTGATTCTTTGCAAGTCTGCTATTGGCTTAGAGGCGTGCAGGGCGGGTCTAATAAACTGTGATCCAATTGCGAAGGCGACTTCACTGTATACGTATTTAACGTCTATCTTGTCCCGAAATGAATTCGCGAAATTTTCTTATCCCTAGGTATAAGCGGCTGTTTCACTTTCTCATTATTAAGAAGTATTCTTTGCTCAAAGTGAGATCTGGACCCAGGACTTTGCCAGTTAGCGCACGCAAACACACGCTATATACCCGGTCGTCATGAATGACTGAGATTTCCACCCGACGAATATATGGGATTCATCAGCTCAGCAGCTTTTTTTGAGACAGCTCGTATTTGTTTACAGTCGGGTAGGAAATATTACAATTTCCCGAAAAGCATCCAACTGCAAGGTTCCTGCTGATTGGTTGTTTTCCTTGCGCTCTGTCCGTTCACCAGCTCTTCCTCCCCTCCAACCACCACAACAATAACCCTTATCTGCGCGTAAGCTGTACGAGAAATTGTGATAAACCGTGGGCTGGCGAGGACAGAAAATAATAATTTAACCCTTCGCTGGAAAAGCCGTTTCTAAAATTCTATGTTAAAAAAAAAACAGCCGAAAAGCCAGCAATGTCGGCGGGATAATTCGTTTGAGCTCACTCAACATAGCGTCCCCTGACACAGACAGTTTATTAATTACTGTGTCGGGTATGAAAGTGAAAAATGGAAACCAAAGAACGGAGAAACGTTTGTTAATTAACTTTTCGTTCTGTCTGAGGAAATATAAAAATAACCACGAGACCCAGGCAAGAACGTTCTCGTGCCTAGAAAATCCAATATTTTCCAGAAATACATATCAGCGTGTTAAGAAGACACACGTTTATTTTCCGACGTGCGATCCATGTGGCAGTACTTTTAGACTAACATAATGCACCCTGAGCTACTTATTATGTCGTACGAAAGATTTGCAAAAAAAATGGAGGCGGAGGGATATTCTAAGATACTTACAAACTTGCCTGTCCACGAATGATCAACACTCACTGGATGACAACATTTGTGCTACTTTGGGAATATATTCCAGCTACAAAATTAATATCATTTGAGTATATTTGAACTGTTTTAGCGCAATTTTCCTGGAGAGAGAGAAGAAGAATATCCGTCTACTCTTTCATCAAACTCCACTTGCTCACCCACTTGCTCACCAGCGTTCTAACTTACCAATCAATAGGGGTAGTGAAATTTCGCAAAAATATTCCAAGACAAGTTATATTTCAAAACACTGAAGGGTCGTTTACCTGCCTTGATTGGCTGAATAATTTTTTTACACGTGTTAACTGTCTGCACACGAATCTCGTAGGAGCCGTGCTGATGTTTCCAAATTCTGAGTGGCCCGGTCCAGTGGCGGCTGCTGAGGGAAGGCTGCGGGGCGCAGCCCCCCTCCCCCTAATAAAATCTCAGAACACAGACCTCTACTTATCTGCTACTCAGTAAATAATACTGCGTGCGAATACGGAGGTTATTTCGCAGCCAATGTTTTTGAGATGGACGAGACTCTTGTCACAGGAGAAGAGTTTTTGGGAATGTCGAGTTGGAGGGAGGGAGGGGCTACAGATTGTTCGCCCCGAGATGGGTGGAGCGAGAGAGATGACCGTACCAATTGACGAGGGGTGCTACAGGCTGCTCCGGGAGGGAGGGAAGACTTCAGAGGCTCGTCCCTTTTCAGCCAATCACATGCTGTAAATCAAAGAGAGCAGGGCGCGCCCCTACTTTCACACAAAAACGGTTTCCTGGAACTTGACAAGGCTACCAATACTGAAACTTCGAATTCCACTGTTTAACAGAATGTGTTCTACAGTTATACACTACATGTTTTGTAGGCACACTTTCGCGCTCCGCTCTTTTGCAGTTGTTAAACGAATTTCATTACAATAATTATATTTATTTCGAATAGTTACTATTTACAGATATCGTTAAAACTCGAGTGAGCTTCAAATATAGTGTGTTATATTCTGAATAAGTTTGTTATTAACGACGAGTCATGAGGATCGGTCAGGAGCAGGGTTGAATTGTTGTTAATATCGTGTTGTGTAAACTTGTAAATAATGGATAATTCTGCGAGTAACATTTTAAACCTTATTACAACAACAAATTTGAATTACGAGAATAAACTGGAGCTTAAGAATGTGGGACCAGCAAGGCCACCGTTAAATATAACAAAACAGCAAAGCCAAGGTGGTAAACGCATTGGTTCGTATACGCAAAAATTCAATATAAGTACATACAATTTCGCGGACTGGCTATGCGAGTGTGAAATTAGAAATGCATTGTTTTGTTTAATTTTTTTGATAGCGAAGCCTAATAATCTTGCATGGACTGTCAATGGGTTAAATATTTGAAACATTTGGGAGACAAGTTAAAATACATTTAACCCCTTTACAACATATAAAAATAGTTATAAAATTTTCATTGATTGGTAAGGTGAATATCCACTGCCAGTTATATAGCGCGTACTGGTTGAATAATATACTTTGTTTACAAATATATTAATTACGATATGCCACTTTCATCCTCTAATTTAAATTTGACAGGCATTTTGTATGTGCTGTATGCAAATTAGTATAGTTTTTAAAAATATTTGTTTTAGTATATTTAAGTTATCATCAATATTAGTATGGCAGAACTAGTATTATTATCATCTTATCTCTCGTCTCGGATAATGTACCACACCACGTAGGTACTGGTTGGAAGGCATATAACCTACACAAACTTAAAATAAACAAATACCTGTGCTAGTGATTAGCTCTGAACCAGTGGCCACAGTATGTTGACCATTACAAATCGAGCCATGATATTTTTTTTTCCCTTCAAACAAGCCCTTATCGCTGTTCCAATTTAAAAAATGCTATTTGTAATGATCTGAGTAGGATCGCCACAGCCCTCCCAGTTTCAAAAGTCACCAACCGCCACTGGCCCGGTCAAATATGAAAACTCCTTCTCAAGTAGACATCAATAAATGGAAATAGACAAACTGCGGTTGGGTGCATATAATATCAAAGTCTACCATGTACTGATATTTTTTCGCGAAAAATCACACTAGCTTTACCAATCAACCACCCACCAAATCAACCACCCACCAAATCAACCACCCACTCACCCACCCATTACCCACACACCCACTCACTCGATCACTCTCAGTCACTCTTATTCACTCATTCTCACCCACTCTCTGCGTGCGTGTAAGAACGAGCTCGTAGTTTAGGTCGCTAAAGCATTACCTTTGGAACTTTAGGTCCCGGGTTTCAGTCCCGTATAAGCTGCGGATGTATCCGCCGTATTCCGCTTAAAGTTCGTATCTTACTGAACCTGTGTTCAGGGGATTTGAGGTGGCACCAACTCTGAAAAGTTTTAAAGAGGGCGCTGCCAATTACAGACTGCGCTATAGTTCAGAACCTGATGCGTAGAGGTTATAATGTAAACAACGGACGTGCCTGTATCGCCCTTGCGCCCCTTCCAGAACATAGACTAAAGATGAGGTAGACCGATTATTCGTCTTCTGCGTATGTACCCAACAATGACCAACCCCAAAGGAACACAACTTTCAAAGTCACATGGTCAACAGTGATGAAAGTGTTTGTGTATATCTTAATATCTAAATTACAAGCACTATTATATGAATGAACTACTTTTAATAGTTTGAATTTAATCAAACTGCGTTACAAATTGGTTAGAGGCAGAAGACATACATCTCGAAACATATGTTTACAAACCAGTTTTCTAACCTAAAATCCAAAACACGCTGTTTTCGCTAGACGTGTCGGCAGAAAAGCAGTTCAGTGTTGGGACACGGAGATTGGTTGTGTGCAGCCAGCGAGATCGCTCTACCTCATCTTTAGTCTATGTTCCAGAATGACCAGTTGGCAGACGGGCAGTCGGCAGTCAGACATTAATGTGTGTATATCCGAATGGGTTTCCACAATGAGCAGTCGTGCAGTCATGCAGTCGGCTGCCCGCAGTCGAGCTGTTGCAGATCGGTGAACCTGAACTTGGGACTCCCGACTGCCCGACTGCAAGTTGCTTATCAGAACTCGTCATACTTGCAACGTCATTTCCCGACATTTTCTTCCAGAGATAAAAAAAGAAACTTATAAACAAACAGCGCAAATATAACCTTAAAATAAATGCTCAAAATTATTTGATGGAATTAACACTTGTGCGAATAGGTAAATATAATAATAATAATAATAATAATAATAATAATAATAATAATAATAAATGATAATAATGCTATACTTGCTGTTCGGTGTCTGCCTGGTGGCAAGATTCGTTTGCTAGAGAATATTCAAACAGTCATTAATCTTAATTTTTGATAGCCAAGTATATATTTCAAAACATTAAACAAGATAAAAATACAGCTTAAGGTAAATAAATAATAACCTATAAAAACATTTTGAATTCAAACACTTTTGTAAGTAAATAATTTTAAAATACCGATACCATTTTAGATATTAATTTTTTCGAGAGACAGGTTTTTAATTTGTTTTTTTCTGTGGAAATAACAACAGTTTTATTTCCGCCAGTATTTTGTCGACCGCTCACTGTGAACAGCACTTTGGCGACTGCCAGCTGCCGACTGCACATTCTGGAAGGGACCTTGGCGTTCCCGCGCTTCTCCGCCTTCGGGATGAAAAATATCTCCAGCCAGTGCGCGCACAGGTTCCGTGCAAGTAAGAAGATAGGTTCCCTCAAACAAGATTTTCAAACGTAATCCTCGGTTGCCATTACGTAGAACTGCAGGGTGGGCAAGTCTAACAACCTTGCTCCACGACACCAGCTAGACTAGTTGCGCAACTCGCCTAAAAAGAGATCAGCATAAAAAGAGCCACTGATTTTTTATTTACCTCTTTTAATGCTTCGCCGGGCCATTAAGGTACACACCTACATAAATATACGTGTGCGACAGAGAGAGAGAGAGAGAGAGAGAGAGAGGAGAGAGAGGAGAGAGAGAGAGAGAGAGAGAGAGAGAAGTGAGTGCAGAGGTGATAAGCTCAATCTTCGCACTCGGGTGGAATGTGCATTCGGCTTTATGACTCCACCTTGCAAACATCCATAAAACTGTTTTTTTTTTTTTTTCCTTTCTAAATATTAAGTTTTTATTTACACCAGCAAAGTAAGGAAAGACTTTGCTTGACTTTTACTTCACCGCCATAATCTCATTCCCCACGTTTCAGTCAGTAATTTTATATTCTTTCAGCCTTGACAGCTTGGCATACAAGACTTAACTATAATTGCCAATAAACGTTATTAATCTTTCAGTCTGTTACGATTTTATAAAATTATTTGATGCAAATGAATAGTTTAAATCGACTCTACGTTCATGAGAAAATGTTCGTTTACAAAATTGCATCGATGAGAAATCTACATTTTGTTTCACTTCGTTTGCTCGTTCTGGATAGTGCATGCATCACATTTCTGAGCAATACGTCCGCAATAATAAATGCAAGGACTGAAAGTGTTGGTACGTAATTTATTCGTCAAATTGACTGGAGCACAGAATTGGTACATGCACAATATACGTTGAATAAGGCGGCGTTACCTTTGATGTAAGCGTACACATTCTTTTATTGGTTGCGCGAGGCGCTGGAAATGGCTCTAGTCCCTGATTGGCTACTGCATGCAGCGGGAAAATTCCCTACGGTGACTTGCAAATCGGCTGTTAAGTATGTTGTCAGGCACTAAATGGCTAACGGCGTTCCGACATGCTAAAGACTGTTCGCGGTGTAATGAGCACTTTTGAAAGCCCTGTTTACGATCTAATTGTATGCACGTCGTGTCTTCGTCCGCTTTGTCTAAAATTTACATTGCCATGGGTCTCATCGCTTCATCCATACGTCGGTAAAGTTAACTGTGAAATTATTATAAAAGTAAATGTTTTACAAATCTGCTCATTTTTACACTTCTATGCCTTAAAAAAAACCACAAAGGGAAAGAAATAATTTAAGTTATCACAAATGATTACCTGACACTTTTTATCCGACGTAAGGATATGGAACTACTTTCCCTCCATCGTTGCCAGCTTTACTGGGCGAATTTCACTCAGTGCACCCGTTAAAATATATGCACTAGGGGGGCAGTACGAGGCTGGAGTTTTCGATATAAGCTGTTTTTACGCTCATCTGTCCTCAACGCGGAAGCTTACCCGGCTCTTGAACTGTGATGCAATGTGTATGATTTTTTTTTTTAATGGAAACTAGTGAACGTGCGTCCAAAATTCTTATCTACGGAATAAAAATAATACTTCAGACTAGTGGTACATGCAACAGTCCCGGGGTTTTCGTAGAAACCTGACAGCACTCGGCCACAAGCACAGCACAGACTCCAATTACGAAACCATGTCATTCGTAATTAAAGTCGAAGGTAAAAAAAATTTAGATAATACTTTTTAGCTTGGTGGTGATTAAGGACACTCGGGTGACAGAATTAATTAAAAAAAAAACCTACTACGTTTCAAATTATAATTTTACGGGCATTCTCTTTTGTAAATTCACAATATTCGTTTTCTCTCATTTACAATACTGTGAAGGAAAAAAAATGCCCCATAGAGACCTGAAAAATTCGCGGATTGATTTCGGGACAAGCTAGAAATAAAAAAGTATACGTATGTGTAAATTTCCCCATTTATCCGTGCGTAATTTGACGCCTCGTTCAGATATTTGGGCCAGTAATAAGTTTACAACAAAATGCATGCCCAATCAACGCCACCCACCCTGACAGTAAGCAACTAATGAGACATTGATATATGACTGTTTGAATATAAGACTGTGAATTCTAACCTACAAGTCAATGAATTCGCGGAATTTTTAGGTCTCTACTAATAACCTTCGTCTAAATTCCCACTTTTTGCAGAATTACTTGACCAATTAACAAGTGCAAACATTCCGGGACTCTAAATACAACCGAATAAACCAGCGTAGCACTACAAACATTAAGCGCAATGATAGTTGATACTTGCACTCGTCGATAAAGTAACTACATTAGCCAAAGAAATTACAATCCAGTCACGGTTACTGCACGGATTTCCGAAGCCCTGCTAAAGTTCTACTTCCAGGGTATTCCTCCGCCTCGAGCAAACGAAGCTTAACTAAGTCTACAATATTACACCAAAGGACAACGCACCGAATTCGTGCGCACTCAGTTGGAATAATGTTTTGCAAGGGAACTATTTCTTACTAGGCGCTACCAACATACATGTTTTCTCACTGTTTTTATTAATATTTGTTATAAATTAAAAATTGTAATTTGTAAATAAAATACAACTAAAACTTCGATTAAAAAAAAAAAAAAAAAAAAAAGATGCTTTCATTTTAACAGGGGTATAAAACGAGTATGATACATAGCATATTTAGGAAATAACTAAACACGTCTTACATGCGGTGATTTTTATAAGATTTGATTCACAAAGTGTGAAGAAACGGCTAATAGATATACATTAATTACACGAATTTTTGTATGTACATTCAATATATCACGCACATTAGAAACATTATTTTAGTATAATGTATAGGACTTTTTTTTTTAACGTCCCCCGGTTTTATACTTAGCTTACGAGGAGGCGGATTACTGACTAACTTAGAACCTAACTTAAATTAACACCCATCCCTTACCCGGGATTCAAACCCTGAGCCTCCCGTACCCCAGATCGGTGGTGCCCCAACCGACTGCGGCACGGGAGCCATTGTTTTAGTGCCATCCAGTATGGCTGTAAACGAATTCACGCGAAACCACGACATCGAAGAGCGCACTGGACTTTGCTACAGAGTCCCGTCGTATAAAATGGCAGAGTCACCGCTTGAATCCTCGTAGACCCAACAGTGCAATCGGAACATTGCACACAGAGTTCACAACTTTGAGCATAGAGGCGATATCGCTTTACACGCGCCAGCCAACGTCGGCCGTAGCGCTTCGTCGATTTTTGCCTCACTCGCTCAAACACGAGCGCCCTTCGCTAGGAGTCATCATTAAGTATTCTGTGGCTGGATAACGATACGCCTGTCACAGCCAGCCTCCATTTAGTGCCAGTATTTTCTCAATTCCCTGTAATAATCCGACGGATTTTGATTTTTATATCGGCGATGCTCTCAAGAGTATTTTTAATCCTGACCCATTAGGGACACCCGAATTTCGCCAAAAGATTTCCGCTCAAGCTAGATTTCAATATCATACGGGCACACCGACAGTATTCTTTTGCTTATAGGCGGCGTGTGTTTGTAAGAACACATTTTCTTACTTGACTGGCCAATCAAAATTAGGTTACTCCGCTGCTCTACGTCTATGATTCGCGGGCAGACGCGTTAACACCTGGACCATCCAATCGCCGACGTGTATCTGAGCTAAAGTGTTATGAAATACAACTGGTCGTGAAATCTTTTCGCGAAATTCGGGTACCTCTAACTATGATCGAATGTAGATCGAGCAAAGCTAATTTGAAATTTTCTTTGTCGTTCAGAACAAAACTCGCATGGACGTGCAGTCCTTGTTCAGCTAGTGTTTAAAACATGACCTCACAAGAACACGACAGCGCAGTAACAATTATATTGCTAACGATAGAATTTTTTTTATAGTTAGGCCAATAATTTTATGCGAAAAAATCGTTGTAGTAAGTTACTAAATCAGCACCTGAAATATATGTAGGTTAAATCAGTATGTTTGAGATACAAAACACTCATAGTTCTGATCCAAAGCCGATCTGTTCCATAAAATCATTAATTCTAGTGGCAAAATGTCTATTTTGGTGTTTCCACAGACACTTTATTCAAATAACGCGATTGTAAGCCCTATCTAGTGTCTCCCCCTGCAGTAGACGTCAATACTATATATACACCTCAGCTGTTGTCATACTTCCACCGGTTGTTTGTGTCGTTTCCGCATTTGACCGAGCCACTCAGGATTCCTTAACTCCGACACTGAACCTTCGTGATTCGTGCGCAAACAGTTTGCACGGACCAGAACATGTTTCAGCCAATCAAAAAGCTGGACAACCCTACAGTGCTTTGAACGATTTCTTGCCTCGAAATCTTTTCGCGAAATATCGCTGCCCCTATTTATAGTCACTCAAAGGGACATGATTGATTGCAGATAGTTTTATACGATAAAGGACATTTGATTGGGTCAATATCAGTTCTGCTCTCCATTGGTTGATGACCGGCCAATAATTAACGCTGTAAAGTACAGGGAAGTGTCCGGTGTGGTATGGACTAATAGGACGATGTTAAGTTCTAACACAGAGACCAACAGAACCGATGTTCTTGCAGTAGTGGATATAGGTGACTCGGTTCTAATTTGTCTCAAAGTCCCAGTAATATGTGCAGACCCCAATGTGTTAAGCTCCACGACCCTATGCATCCTCTAGTTTCAGTTAATTGTTCGTTGGTAGCTGCCCCAGTGAAAGGCCTGACCAAGAAGTGCGGGAAAAGGTCATTTTCTCTTGCAAATCTTCTGCTAACTCGGAGTTACCAGGGCACAACGTAGTTAAGAATAGATAGTTGAAACCAAGACTTATTCCACGGGCTCCGCCGCACACGCCAGCAGAACTACGTCACTCGCCAACAACACGACGCAGCACCGTTCGCCAATCAGCGCATGTGAACCTGTTTGCCAGCCGGCAAGCCTGCCAATAGGGAACCTTCCGCAGCATGCTGTAGCCAATCAGACACAACACTTGTTCCCGGAGCCTTGCGCAACCAATCAACGAGCGGGTACTTCCGCATTACAGTACCCGCCACGTCATTTTGCTTCTAAGTAATAACTAATGCCCGGTTGCACCAACATCTTCCCCGATCCGAGATCGAATGATCCTAGTTCCGAACCAGGACCCAGTTTCAGCACAATGTAAAAGTGTTGCACCAAGAGGATTGCATGATTCTGGATATTCGATTCGTCAATCTTAGTTCCAAAGTATGAGACAAATTTTGCTATTGGTTCGTAATATATGATGTCATGGAAGTAGGCGTATTTTTCACTATAGATAGAACTACATGTGCGATGTTTTATCTGTTTTAAGTGAATTATTCTTATAGTCTACGAATTTTACTGAATAATATTTAAGTGCGTATAATTCTTATAGTCTACGAATTTTACTAAATAATATCCAAGTGCGTATAATGTTGTTTTGATTCCCAAGAAAACACTCGAACGTAATTCTACCTGTTGGCGTATTTTCAAACTACATTTGTCGATGATGGCTACTGATCTCGGATCGAGATTTCAAACCGCCAATATCGGCGGTTCGAAATGAACTTCATCTCGATCTCCAGTACAGCTCTGAACTCGAATGGTGCAACAGTTTTCTGTGACGATCTCAGTGTGCACATAGGATATTGAAGTCTAGTCTAGCCTCCGCGTAAATATTTTCGCGAAAAACAGGGGACCCTACCTATGGTGCAACACTGGCTACTATCTGGAGCCACAACCAATGAATACGCAGCTGAAGTTCGAGTATACACAGGGATGTGGGTTATAGACTACACGTCATTGAACTCGTGAAATTTTCCTATCCCTATAAATAATTAACTGAATTGTACACTTATCTGAAGTTTAGCTTGTCCTTAAATACGTTCGCGAAATTATCTGCGTGCTATAAACACGTTCTCAACATTACTTTTATATGGAAATGTCAAAAATGAATCTGTAAATAAAGTCAAACTTTAAATTTCGTATGCCAAATATAGAGGGGTTGTTTTATCCTCCTCCAAAGAATAATAAAATGAAAATGGAGGAGGTGTGTTCCACTGCTGAAGAACTAACGAACAGTAAACCGCGATATAATTTTGGGTTGGGCCCCAAGAGCAGCGAACAGACCCCAGGATGACAACGACACCCTTGCGGCAATCCACAGACTGCTCCTCATATTCGAGCCGACAAATCGATGCCGGGCTA
The DNA here is from genome assembly GCA_029891345.1 of Dryococelus australis. NCBI lineage: Eukaryota > Metazoa > Arthropoda > Insecta > Phasmatodea > Phasmatidae > Dryococelus > Dryococelus australis. The sequence continues at coordinate 43,327,766 of CM057003.1, forward strand.
AAAATAAATTCGCTGAGTTAGAGCTTCTTTATACCCCGTGCTCGAACCGAGGTAGAAATAAAACGGAGATGCTTGCTTGGGCTTGTAAAAAATACGTACCACAAATTTACGAAGCATATGAATATTATTATTTTTCATCGCTGCGGGCGTCTCACCGGACAGCGCATCCCATCGGTGCTTTTAGCCGCACGATGTTCGAAAACAAAAATAATATTATGGAAATAAAATATAGTGCATTACATTATATATCTCCTTTTCGTGAGCTCCTGTGCGACGTACGGCCCAGTTCAAAATCGGGAAAGGGAATAACCAGAGGTAAGGCTGTAAGCACGTCGTAAAGTTTTTCCAACGATCCGATGATCCAATTTGCCTCTTCGGTGGCGGGTCTCATTATATCTGGAAGCGAAAAGGTCATTAGAATTGCTCGGGCGAGGCTCTTCTTGAGGCAACAAGGGTCTATGTCCGTGGGCGTTCCTTTCTCGACAGCTGCAAATTCACGCGCCATTTTCGAACGATAGAGGGAACTGCAACTATACGAACCACGAATTTCGTCAATATGGTTGTGGCCTTAAAATCATAAGTAGGTGATGCGAGGTTGTATCACTAAAAATAGGGGATTTCAGCGATGTGGAAGTTCAACTCCAGGTCGATCAGGGCTGGAATATTTATTACGGGCGGGTTATCTGTAGAGACCAGAAAAATTAGCGATATTATTTGGGGACACGTTAAACTTTAAGCACACGTGCCTTTGCAATACGTTTGTTATTCGACCATACTATATTTGACACGCCCTGGGTAACTCTGTGCCAATAAATGAACACTTCACCAGTGAGTAAGCCAATCAGGTGCAGTCCAGACACAAAGGGCGTGACTTCGCCTCTATGCAGCACCCAATGGAGAAACGACACCGGCCCGAGTATATATAGTACTGTGAAGTTTCGCCTGAATCCAAATAATAGCGCGAATTTCGCAGGTCCCTAGTTATCTGAGTATTATCTTGTTTCCCACACTTTCCCGTTGGCTTCTGGGTTGGAAAGTATAACGGACCTCATTAAAATAATGTTAAGTCGCCCATGAATGCACATAACCACACGATCGAAACAAAACTCTCGGGGTATGTTCCAATTGGCAACTTAGTAAGTTATTATGCAATTAAATTACTATGGTTCAATACAGTTCATCGGAAACTCTGTTGGCAGTCACATGTTTAGTAATGCTGTAGTCAGCATGACAGAGTAAAGACTGTTTGCGATAAAGTGAGAACTTTTGAAATTAACCTTTGAAACATATCACTTCACCTACCTGCATAAATTTCTAAGGGTGCAGTGATTGGCATGCGCCCAGCAGTGTTTGTAACCATGGATGGAGAGCAGTTCTATGTCTCAACGTCGAATTAATAATGTTAGGTAAACATTTATGTAAATTAAAATTATTACAGTTTTTTTCTGTTTTAAATGCATCTATGCGCTATTCACGGTAAAATAAGCACTTTTGAAAGCCCTGCTTAAGATCTACTTGTATGCACGTTGCGTCTTCCTTCACCTTATGTTAACTTAACGTTACCACGAGCCTCATCACTTTATTCATGTTTCGGTAAATTGACAATTCGAAATTATTACAAAAGTAAATATTTAGCAAATCTTCTCATGTTTACACTTCCATACATTAGAATAGAAGAAAGTGGAAGGAATAATTTAAGTTATCACAAATGGTTACGTGGCACTCTTTATTCGAGGTTAAGATATGGAACTACTTTACATTCATCGTTACCAACTTTACTGGACGTAGGTCAGTAAGTTCGCCCATTAAAATGTATGCAGGTATGAGCAATAACATTTTTCTAAGGTTGATTTAAAAAGTGCTCATTTTATCGCGAACAGTCTTTAAGTGCAAGAATCAGCAGATCTGTAAAATATGTATACTTTTCTAATAATTTCACAGTTTCACTTTTCCGACGCGTGAATAAAGTGAACAGGCTGATGGCACTGTTAGTTTTACATATGGCGGAAGAATACATCATGTTCATACACGTAGATCTTAAGCAGGGCTTTCAAGAGTACTCAGTTCACTGTGAATAGCCTTTAAATAAGCATGCAGATGCGAAATTGCGTAGTGGTTGTTTCGATGTGGGCGTGCCCATTTTCTCATTGGCTCAGAACGAGCCTCGTGTCTGAATGACTGCCGCAAGTTGCGGAAGGTTCCCTATTGGTTGGGCTGCCGGTTGGCAAATCAATTACCAGGCGATGATTGGCGAACGGCGTTCCGACACGATGCTAGCTGGTGGCGCCATGTTTCTGTCGTAGAGACCCCGAGAATTTCGCGGGTTCATCTCCAGACAAGTTGTAATTCACGCACATGTACGTTCATGTTACGTTTGTAATTGGTCGACATGTTTTTTTGACACCTCCTGGCGAAAAATAATCTAATAACAAACATTCAAGAAATTGTGCGCCCAACCACCGCCTTGTACTACCATGACAATGAACCAATATACAATTGATATCTTTATGAGAGTATATAAGAATGTAAAGTCTAGCCTGCAGGTTATTGAACTCGCGAATTTCTCGGGTCTCTATTCTGACGTGTCCGGTTGGAGTCCGCGGGATAAGCGGCTGTTTCAACCATAGAGCAAAGATGAGGTAGACCACTTATTCGTCTTCTGCGCATGTACCCAACATTGACCTACCCCAAAGGAACACAATTGTCAAAGTCACATGGTCAACAGTGATGAACGTGTTTGTTTATATCTTTATTTTTAAATGATAACCACTATTATATTAATAAAATACTTTCACCACTTTGTATTTAATCAAAAAATATTACGAATTGCTCGGAGGAAGTATATATACATCTCAAAATCACTTGTCTACTAAGCAGTGTTCTAACCTCAAAACCCAATCCATACCATTCTTGCTAGCTGTATTGGCATAAAAGCAGTTCCATGTTGAGACACGGGAAATTGGATGAGCGCAGACAGCGAGATTGGTCTACCTCATCTTTAGTCTATTGTTTCAACTCTATATTTCCAGTACTCTGTGTCAGATTTCTGCATGACTAGAGACCTACAAAATTCGCGTTATTCTTTCGCGGCAAGCTAAAATTCACAGTACTGTATATACTCAATTCGGCTTCATTTCTCCATCGGCTGCTGCCTTGACGTTAAGCGAATCCCTTTCTGAGTGAACTGCACGTGATTGGGGCACACGGTTGTGGAGCGTTCATTTATTGGCGCAGAGTTACCAGGGGCGTGTCAAATAAAGACTGGTCCAATGACAAACGTATTAGAAAGAGAAATGTTTTTTACATGTCCTCAAATAAAAACGCGAATTTTGCAGATCTCTATGCACAACTAGGGCCAGTGATTTTTCGTGAAAAAATCGGAGTACACAGTAGACTCCAATACTATATATACACCTCAGCTGTTGCCATACTTCCACCGGTTGCTCGTGTCGTTTCCGCATTTGACCGAGCCACTCAGGATTCTGTAACTCCAGTACTGAACCTTCGTGATTAGTGTGCAAACAGTTTACACGGACCAGAACATGTTTCAGCCAATCAAAAAGCTGGACAACCCTACAGTGCTTTGAACGGTATCTTGTCTAGAAATATTTGATTCATAACACTATGACAGTTCCATAAGATCTGGTAACCAAAATTTTTACGAGAAAAACTCACGCACAAAATATTATTTTTTTTTCATTAGGTATGTTTACAATAAAACGCATGACATTCTATAAGAAGTAACAGGAATTAAGTTCGTGTAGGTATACAATGATTAGCTTATGTATATATTTATTCGACTAAGTGAATTCGTAAAAAAAAATATATGTTTTATTTGCAGTATCGAGTTAAAAAAAAATATTGGCGATATTTAAGATTTAATAAATTACTTTTTAGTATGTTTGGTTGCATTCTTAAAACTAAAAACACTAACCTAATACGTCACAGTATTACTATATTAATTCGAGTCACGCCACTGTTTAGTAAATTAACTCTGCAAATTGGAACACGGCCTCTGAGATTTTAGTCTTGTATACTAAAATCTTGGTAGCCTGTATCGGGGCCATAATTCGTAATTCCTTGAAAATAGGTACTGCCTAATACGAGCATACAAATGGAATCACGCAAGTGAGGAAATGCATCAAATGCGATGTTTGCTCTCTCGATATACGGTATGTGGACCTGCAAAATTCGCGTTATTATTTGTCATCAGGCTGAACTTCACTGTGATGTATACACTCGAGCCGGCGTCGGTTCTCTATTGGCTGTTGCATAGAAGTGAAGTCACTAGTCTTTAGACTGGACTTCACATCACTGGACTACACAATTGTGAAGTCTTCGTTTACTGGCGCAGAGTTACCCAGGGCGTGTCAAATAAAGTATGATCCAATGACAATCTTATTGCGCTGTTATTTGTTTTTGAATTTTAACGTGTACCCAAATAATAACGCGAATTTTGCGGGTCTCTAGGTACTTGGGAGGAAAAAAAATTACTAAAATTGCAAATACGCATGATTTTTAACGTAACGAACTATTTACGGAATGACCGCAGAACGATCACAGTACATTCACACTGCAAACGTACGCCCAAACGTTTTCCGCGCAAAGATCGGCTTTAAACAAACACAAATTTTAAGCTTGCATCAACACGGTTCCGAATGTAACAGAGTAATAGCAATACTATGAAAATGATCTACTGAGTCTATTCTTCCGAATGGTTTTTATTATTTGTAACTTATTAATAGTGAGAGTTTACACGAGATATTTTAAATTCTACGGAGGCATGCACGCCATTTAGCCGCTTTTCGTATTGTCACCGACAGGGAAATTAAAACGAGGGTAATATAATTGAAAATTTTCAGGGCGGAGTAGGGGGGGGGGGCGGATGTCAAAGGGCTTAAAAGTTGACAATTAACCCGCACGGCAGATGCCGTTGTAATGCAATATAGCAGATGGTGATAAAGACGAAGGGAAAGTGGGGCTTGAAAGTAAGGTGGGCTGGATTCTTCCAGCTCGGTGGTAATGTACGTGGGTGCTGACGTCGCGTGCAGGTGCGTACCCGCAATGTGAAAAATAACGGCAAACTTACCTAACAAGCGTAAGGTAATATTCGCAAACTTGTGGGGGGGGGGGGCATAGTTTTCCTTACGGGCAAGGTAAAATTACCGTACTCTGGAGTAAAATTCACGTACATGGTAGTGGAAATCTCATAGGCCTATATGGATGGGAAAACTACCTTACGACGTGTGGACCTCCTCGTCCATTTGTAACTATTTAATAACTGCATTTTATATATATTTTTTTACCATGGAATTAATTTTTATTGCAACATTTTTCTTTATATGTAAGGTATAATTACCGCACTCTGGAGTGAAATTCACGTACATAATTGAATGGGAAAATTACCTTATGACGCGTGCATATCTTCAGCATTGTCTTAACAGCTAAATTTGGGGGCGGGGGGTAGAAAAAAAAAACAATCGTTTAACAAGCTATCATTCACGGATACCGTCACGTTGTCGTCGTGGTGTAATGGTAGCTCATTGACCTATCGTGATAGAAAACCGTAGTTCGCGCCCACTCACCAGCAAGTGTTGACTACTATTTATCAGCGGACATAGGTAATAAAAATCAACAGTACTAATACTCCGGGGTAGCTTTAAATATAATTTTATTATACAATATAAGCTATTTCCCCCACCCCCAACCCCTCCCTAAACTTTTGTCAGGTACTCTTTCCGTACGACTAGGAAATAGTACTTTACTTGTTATGTAAATTCACTCTACATCTAAGAGGTAATTTTACCTTACACGTAGAGGTAGTTAGCTTCCCTTACACGTAAGGGAATTTTGCCTCCATTTTTTTTTACAGTGCGGCCACTGCATTCGGGTCTCGAGTTCAAACCCAGCGGGCCCTACCCACTACGCGAGATAGTACACTGCAAATATAAATCCTGTATTTTTTAAAGTTATTAGTAGGGGCAGTGATATTTCGCGAAAATATTTCCAGACAAGATACAGTTCAAAGCACTGAGAGGTCGTCCAGCATTTTGATTGGCTGAAACATGCTCTGGCCCATGTAAACTGTTTGCGAACGAATCACGGAGTTGAGGAATCCTGAGTGGCTCGGTCAAATGCGTAAACGACACGAGCAACCAATGGAAGTATGGCAACAGCTGAGGTGTATATATAGTGTTAAAGTCTACTGTGAAGGCCTACTCCGATATATTTTTTTTCGCGAAAAATCACTGGCCCTAGTTATTAGGGAACTTAGTTTTCAAGAAGGAAATTTTTGTAACATCACAAGGGAATACGAGCAAATTTTACAAAACGTCGATGTGGAATATCACCAGGTTCTAAGTGAAGACTTGGCAAAAATATTCCATTGAAGCCTCGGTATTCACTGGTTCTACACGGGGGGAGAATAAGTTTTCATAATCCCTCATACCACTCATTCCTTCCGAGTACCTTTTCAAATTTAAGAGATTGTGATTACACTCTGCAGGTCAATTTTGTTCTGACTACACTCTAATATTCAGAAATTTACCTTATCAGTGTATATGCTTAGTGAGAAAGCGGTAATGGGTAATGTTTTCCCCTATACATTCATCGTGGAGTTCCTACATTTGCTCAGGAAACAGTCCAACTCAAAGGGAAATTCCCAACTTTGTATAGTAGTGACGTTAAACATTCCTATATCTTCAGCTTGATGTGTGGTATTATTACCATACAGCGTCTAGATTAAAAACTTCCAATGCCGTTTGGGAAGTTTAACAGAAATGTTTTTACAGTGTATGTGGCAGGAATAGATCGAGGGAGGATTGTTTCTTACACATGCAGCCCTACGTGACCTGCTCCGAGTTCATTTAGTAGCTGGAATTTCTACACTCTAAATTTTAAACAGTGAGAACTGAGCCGAATCAGTGAAAACACTGAAAATTCCGAAGCCAACAATCAGTGCATGATAACTAATGAACATGCTGGCCGAATTTCACTGATTTATTTGTGATTCCCACTGAATGTCGAGGATTCCACTTGTATAATTCACTTGTTCCCAGTTAATTTGCTTGATTATCTATTTGGGAGTAGCTTATCAAGTGACTTTCAGTGAATTTTATTTCACTGATTGATAGAGACAGTGAGTTTTCGCGAATAGATTGGAGTCCACGGTAGACTTCAATACTATAAACACCCACCAGCAGTTTGTCTATTGCCATTGGATGATGTCTGCTTGAGAAGGCGTTTTCAAACTTGACCGGGCCACTCAGAATTCGGCAACATCGGCACGGCTCCTACGTGATTCGTGTGCAGACAGTTAACATGCGTCAAAAAGTAATTCAGCCAATCAATATTAGTAAAGGAAAAGGACCCTACAGTGTTTTGAAATATAACTTGTCTTAAAATATTTCCGCAAAATTTCACTACCCCTACTGATTGATATCACTGATACGGGCTTAAAGTGTAGCACCTAGCAGCAAAACCACTAACGTGGTGTAGGGAGAGGTCCTTTGCTAAGGTAAATTAGTATTTGCTTGGTGTTGTACACGTAGGCAGAAAGCTAGTTATATATATATGGATCTATACACACACACACACACACATACATAATATATATATATATATATATATATATATATATATATATATATATATATATTTATATATATATATATATATAGATGTAGAGATAGAAAAAATCATTCGCAGCCAGCTTTCGAAGAATTGTTTGTAAAACATACAAAAATATTTTACTGTACACCCCAGCCCGTAAAGGGAATGTATGGTAGAGTGCTCGTCCCGTATGCGCAGTAAACACATGCTTTATTTTGTCAACAACACTTCCATAATAGGCATGGATAGCAATTGAGGTCAGAAAATCATTCATCTAATTAAGTTCTTTGAACGGCTATTACATTTACGCTGACCTAGTTTTAAATAATGCAGCCAGAATACACTTAAGTTATTTTGTTTCTACAGAAGGGTGAGCGTGTTGTAAAACCGAACGTACGCAAACGAATGCGTTCATCAGTGTCGACCATGTAAATTTAACAGTTCTATTTGCGATGAGAGCGTCTACTTCAATTTTACCAAGCGAACTCGCGTTCGTGAGGATACTGGTTCGTGAGGATACTGGTTCGTGAGGATACTGGTTCGATTCCCGGTCCGGCCATCCTGGTTTCGGCTTCCCATGGTTTTCCAAAATCACCTGAGGTGCATGCTGGAGTGGTTCCTCAGCACAGGCAATGGCCAATTACCTCGCAGCTCCTGTCGCAATTTGTTCCTTCGTCGCAGTCGATAAGACGTTAAGCCTTACCTTCCTATTTCATCTTTAGTCAGTGCCTAAACCCCTGCTCGAGTATGGTTTCCTACGCTGTGGATAGTCGGTCCACAGTATGATCGTAGCTGAAAATAGTTCCGAGGGTATTTTCAAAATGTTAAAAGTCGAACGTAATGTTACAGGAAGCCAGAGGGCGCATTCGAGTTCACGAAGGTCTGAGATCTAATAAAAATGAAAGATATAAATTTGATTTCTAATTTTTCCACAAAAAAAAATATTTACAGCATTAATCTATGTGTATATCACTATTACTTATGTTATCCTCGAAAAGCGCAATATTTAACGAGTATCTCAAATCTAATTAAAGTCATTCTCAATGTGTCTATGTTGATTACAGTCATTTATATGCTGTTCACGGTAAAATGCGCACATTTTGAAAGCCCTGCTTAAGATTTACTTGTATACACATTGTGTATTCTTCTGCCTTAAGTACCATGGGCCTCATCACTATATTCATACGTCGGTCAACTCAAACTGTGACATTATTAGAAAAGTATATATTTTAAAAATCTTCATTTTTACACTTCGGCGCATAAAAAAAAAAAAACAGAAACCGAGAGAAATAATTTAAGTTATCGCAAATGGTTACCTAACACTTTTTATTCGACGTTAATATATGGAACTGATTTTTCCCTCCAACGTTGCGCACTTTACTAGAATCATATCACTCATTGCGCCCGTTAAAATACATGCAGGTAGGGGCAGTGACTTTTTTCTAAAGTTTATTTCAAAAGTGCTCACTTTATCGTGAACAGCCTATAACAGTTCTTATTAGTGCATTCATTGGTGATTAATAGTGGCGTAAAATCAAAATAAGAGCAGTTCAGCAGGAAATTAAATAGCAACATTGTAAAGTTTTAAATATTTTATTTATTTACTTGCGTTGTCCTGTATTTGAAATGTATATTAAAAAACATTCCTAGTTCGTCGGTAATCACTGTAGCTGACGTTACTGGAGAGTAGCGCTCGGGCGCAAATGGTCCGGCTTCAAATCTCCGTGCCCCCACTTCTTTATACAACTATAACTGTTTAATGAACGCAAAGCCAAACAAATTTTTAGTTGCACAAGCCGAATCTTATAGTGTGGGGTAGCCAATAAGATTGACAAAATAATTTGGTTTCAACAAAATATTTAATTGCCACTATACAAACACTTAATTTGGTTGAGCCAAACAAACTTTTATTTTTATTCATCAAAGCATTGTTCCCAGTGCAACGTATGTGTCGGAGCAGGTATAGGCTGTTCACGGTAAAGTTAGCACTTTTGAAACCCCAGTTACATTTTTCTATCAGCAATTTTTAAACCTTCCACCACGTTTTTATACACATATTGCCATATAAGTAATAACAGCAGTGTTAATATTTCACCGGATTGGAAAGTTAATGCCTCAGGTTACAATAAAGTGTATTTATTGACTATTATTACAAAGGAGAGGGCTTCAAGAAGTGCTCACTTTACCGTGAATAGCCTATTACAACCGATACATTCCAAGTGCGCAGAAATGCGGTATGATAAAAGCTTTCACCTCGAAATGGATGAAGTGTATCTCTACAGCAAGCGTACTCTGAGGCTGTTTTCTTATTTAGCTATCCTCGCTGGAATTAATTTACGTCGCCCCCGCGGAATTCGCACACCCGAGATCGCTAATGCATCACGCTGATATGTGGTGATGGCTCCTACGAGCCATCGCTTAACTACGAATACGTTCATTAGCGTTGCGTTGCGGCCATTTTGAAAATTCAATAACATTGTCGGGTTTCCGTACATATCGGATTTGTGTTCTGCAACGAACGCTGGGATAGCTGGGTATGGTTCGTCTCTCGAGTTATATATATATAGTTACTTTTAATTTACGGGATTACATGCATCCATCTTTCTGTATGAATATAATTTTGTTTTAATTTTTCTGTAGTGGTTATACTAGTTAAAAAAAAAAATTCTCCTTTTTTTACGCAGCTATTACATAGTTCTCTATTTAGTCAATGAAATAATTAAGAACGTCCAGTTAAATTCTTGGCGTGTCTTTAAATAATGTGTAGCGTGATTAGAAAGTTATTAATTATTTAATTTCGAAAAATTATAGAAACTCCAAGCAATAAACTGACCTAAGCTTTTAACACAATGGAAACTAGTTTTTTTCTACAATACGTTAGGAAGGTGATAATTAAAAATTTAATAAATTCTCGATGACTTACAATTTTCTGTCATCCCCAATCGTTGTAGCGTATAATTAATAGCAAATGTATTAAAATCTTACAAACTCCAGTTTCGTGCAAAATAAACATTTTTTTTTTTTTGTATTCGAAGGGGAAATATATTATGTTAAGTATTTATAGTTGGAAATTACTGACATTAGCAGTGGCGTACTTTCTCAGCACTTCTTTCCAAAGTATCGATGCATACCTTCAGTTCACTCTACGCTGGGAATCTCTGTCGAACACAAACATCCGTATCATTGCCTATATTAAATATCGTGGTTACTCCTACGTTATTGCTTTCCATTTAAGTGTATTTACACTGGCCACCCATGGTCGGTCATGACCCGCGAAAAAGTCACGTTTAACGATAGCGGAAGCGCCGACACTGAAGAAGAATTGCAAGTGCCAAACAACGCAGTTTGAAGATTTATGTACAGAACCTTGCAACCAATTTGATGTGATTTTCGTTTGTGACGTTACGACTGTGGGTTCCAGATTTACTCCAGCCGTATATTATTTTATAATATCGTAATATTATTTCTAATATCGCAACTACGATATATTCCAAAAATGTAATGCAATAAATCCTGTATTGAGATATTAGCGACATGTGATATTTGCAATATACTGCACTAGCGATATTATCGATATACGATATCAGTGATACGCTACACTCGTGATTTTGCGGTATTTGCGATACTGCTGTGTTCCGGTATCGGGCTACTTGAAAATTTCTCCAATGTTGCTATTTTCGCACATTAAAAAGTATTGCTAATTCCCCGCATAACAATTCCCAACAGCCACGTGTTACCCCTGTGCATGTGGAGATAATACAAATTATCCAGTAAACGCCAACCTTATCAGTTTCTCCCTTCACACACGCGAATGACAAATTTTCATACCATGGATGCAGCCTTAGCAGTGAAACCAAATCTGGTTCCGAAAATCCCTTCGGTTAGCACTCGAAAACCCACGATTTTTCAGCCAAATCCACTGCAAAAATTGTGATTTTCCAGCCTCAATTAATTGTTTTATATTATACAGCTTGTGATATTTCAATACTCAGTATACTTGCGACCATGGTTGCTGTCATTGGCCAATCTGCCACTTCAACGTGATCAAAACTACACTATAAAAAAATTGAGGTAAATTTCCCTTAAATGTGAGGGAAGCTAATTATCTCTACATGCAAGGTAAAATTGTCTCTTAAATGTAGAGTAAATTTACTTAACAAGTAATTTACTATTTCCTCATTGTACGGGAAAAGTACGTGACAAAAGTGGAGAAAACCCCATAAAAGTAAGGGGAAAATTAACTATAATTTATAATAAAATTATACGCAAATTACCCCGGAGTATTAGTACTGCTTATCTTTGAATTACCTATATCCTCTGATAGATCGTAACCGAAACCTCAACACTAAAATCCTCGACACTTGTTGGTGGGTGGGAGCGAACCATGGCCTTGTATCACGTTAGGCCGATGAGCTATTCGTTACACCACAACGACAGCGTAGTGGCAGACGTGAATATTAGTGTGTTAAACGATTGTTTATTTTACCAGCCCCCCCCCCACTTAGCTGTTAAGACAATGCTGAAGATGTACACGGGTCGTAAGGTAATTATCCATCCATGTATGGGATTTTCCACTACCATGTACGTGAATTTTACTCCCGTGTGTGGTAATTTTACCTTAGCTGTAAGGAAAAACTATGTTATCCCCACAAGTCTGCGAATATTACCTTACACTTGTCGGGTAATTTTCCCATTATTTTTTACCATGTAGGTGTGCCTTTTGGACACTGGTAGGCAAGGGTCGCATTTTAGTCTTCAGTATATGTAAAAGAACCTAACTGAACGAAAAATAGCCTAGGGTTTTCGGCGAATTACAGTTTCAGAATTAATTATAAAAATTTAATGCAAAATATAGCATACAGTTAAAACACATTTTCTTCACCCTGATTTCACAATTTCCCCTATTTTACACATTATCCTATTGGTACCATCTAATACACATGCAGCATAAATTTCCCTCTTTTTGCTCTTTCCCGCATTTTGCAAAAAAAAATTTCCTGATCCTCTGAAAAGTGTAAAAAACGAGGTTTCATCATAAATTGCAAGAACGTGCTGTTCGCTTCGTTGTATGCGATACTCCTCGCTCGTTCGACAGTATACTTCACCGTGAAACGATACCTGTGTCATTACTAGCAAAATTCTGATAGATTAACTAATAAAATGTTTCAATCTGTTTGCCAACAGCTCGGCGAACATTCTGCGAGGGAAAGTCAGGAAACCTCAATACGACCCTGCCAACTCCAGTATACAACAGATCAAAAGTTCGGAGGTGTTACTGAGTTTTATAGCCGGAAAAGTTACTCCCTCTCCCGCCACAAAGGCACTGCTTACTGCGCGACCAGAAGAGCGAAACGATAGGGTTTTACACTTTAAATGGTTTTAAAAATGTCTCAGCTTCCTTTCACAATACCTCTTTATAATAATTCGCGGTTTATTCGGACGTTTAAACACAAACCTTTGAAAAATCACCCCATGTATTACGTATTTAGTTATTTTCTAAATACGCCACGTATCAACCGTTTTATACCTCTGTAAACACAGATGTATCTTATTTTTCGTTCAATTGAAGTTTTACCTGCATTTTATTTATACTTTATAATATTTTTTAAAATAATAAACACGAATCAAAAGAGTGAGGAAAAAAGTGTGTGTTGGTAGCTGCTAGTAATACATAGTTATCGTGCAAAATAACATTTGAACTGAGTGCGCAGGAAATCTGTGCGTTGTCCTCCGGTGTGATTTTTCAGTCTTGGTTAAGCTTAGCTTGCACGAGACGGAGGAATATCCTGGAAATGGAACTTGAGCAGGGTTTCAGAATACGTGTGAAGTAACCGCGAATGGATTATAGAATAAACTTCGTGCTCTATGAAGAGGGGGGCAAGTAGGAGTAACTTAAGGCTCCCACATAACTGCCGCTTGGAATGCGTTGCAGTGAGTTTTAAATACTCGTTTTTTCTACGAAACTGTCAAACGTGCGTCCAGTGTGCTGATCCACGAAAAGAACACGCATTTCAGGCGAGGGCTGTTGAGTACTTTCAAGACGCCACGTACATTAGGAACACCATTTAAAAGTACTCCGACATGGCTTTTAAAAAAAAACGGCATTTTCAAAGTGTTCTATCTCAAAATTTGCTGTTAACGGCGATGGCGCACTTGACGTGCGTGGCGTGACCAGTACAGTTGATAACGATGAATGGAAAGTAGTTCCGTATATTAACATCGTATAAAAAGTGTTAGGTAACCATCTGTGATATATTTAATAATTTATTTCGATTTTTTTAATGCATCGAAGTACAAAAATGAGCAAATTTGAAAAATATTTACTTTTCTCATAATGTCACAGTTTATCTTGATCGATACATGAATAAAGTGATGAGGCCCCTGGCAGTGTTAATTTTGCATAAGGCGGAAGAATTAACAACGTGCATACAAGTATAGGTTGTCCACAGTAAAGTGAGCACTTTTGAAGTTCTAGTTACTTTTATCCCTAGTGGCCTTTTTTTGTATCCTTCCACCACTTTTTAAAATAAACGACTCGGAAGTTGACGTCTAAGGCTACGATGAAAATATTTATTGACTATTATTCCTAATGAGAAGGCTTCGAAAAGTGCTCACTTTATTGTGAGTAGCCCATATATCTTAATCAGGGCTTTCATAAGTGCACATTTTACCGTGAATATGCTGTAACATGTAAAAACCCTATACTTTCACTCTGCCCGGCATGAGGCAACCGTGCCGAGTGCTGCGACGCGATAGCCAGATGTAACGGGGGAACCCGCCAAACATGCAATTGCGAATAAATAAATGTAGCAACGTTTTTATTGCCATCCTAATAGGTACTGCGTTGTCGTGTTTGTGCCTGCGAGAGCGGGGCTTCCAAACGCTCGGGAACGCTTGCGTAACTCCAGTCGTTTATGGGCTTCGCCATTTTTAACATACGCACATTCCGTTTTGTTGTTTTTTTTTTTTTTTTTTTTTTCACAACACCATTTCCTGTACAAAACAACAAAATCCTGGTGACGCCAGGAAATAAAAGCCACCAGGTCTGGAACCAGGAACGGAAATATGTTCCTATAAGGTGCTAAATTCCAGCAACAGAATGTCATCCCGAGTGAGATAAACATTTCAAGGCGAAAAATTCGGGTCGTACGTTGCAAGACAAGTGCATTCGAGTACGCGTGACGACGTGCCTTCTATTCGTTTCGGTTTCGCAAAAAAATTAATTTTCGCTGCAAGGGAATGGCGTAATTACTAGGGAGGAGAGGGTGTACTGTACAACCTCCCCCCACCACCTCCAAATTTATTCAAAAGAGCGCCAAAATGAGAGTAGGCCTAAATGGGCACCCAGACTGCTTTTTTTTAACCAGGAATGCATTGATATATTGTATATAGTCTATTCGCGGTGTCTTCACACTTTTTGAATCAAGCCTTTGAAAAACTACCCCATGTACGTGTTTGGTTGTTTACTAAACATGTCAAGCATTACAAGCGTTTTATACGCTTGTTGCCAAAAATTACCTTATTTTTATATAAATTAAACTTTAATTTACATTATACCAATACATTATTATAATATTTCATTTATAATTAACTACCGACCCACCCCAGCCTCGCTCGGGTAAGATTTACAAATATGGCTTTGTTTAGGTTTACAGCAAGTATACACACTAAATGAGGTCACTGACATAGGGTTAATACTGTGTTGTTCAAAAAGTCTTCGTAAGTGAACCGCTATTTTTAATTAAATTTTAATAGACAAAAATGGTTACTGTGGGTCATCCTTAAAAGATAAACATATGCCGTAACGGACTTTTTGTAGCCCTTTTTGAGATTTACAATTGTGTAGCACATTAATTTGGTGTATCTCTTATGGTTTAGTGAGCGTAAACCATGTAAGCGCCCGAAAAGTGGCTTTTTCCGACTTTATTATAAAACGTCGACATTTCTGTACTATACTTACATTAAATATTAACATATTATGTACCCAAACCTTACTCAAAAAATTTCTCTAAATAATAGGAAAAACCACATCAAAATCCATCAAGTAATTTAGAAGTCTTAGCCGAATACACAGACACAAGCGGCCGGGCAACTTAGTTTTATGCTGTGTATAGTAATGAATGAAAACAGGGAGGAAATAGGCGTGTTGGTAGTGCCCGGTAAGAAATAGCTCTTATGTAAAATAATGTTACATTGAGTGTACACAAATACGATGCGTAGTCACTTTTGTGTGGTTTTCTGTACACACTATATCTGAATCAGTGACAATTTTCACTGTTTCAATCAGTCAAACGTATCTGACTGACACAGCAGTCACTTCAGTGAATTTAACCGATGAACCAGTGAAAAAAAATGCCATATTTCCTTCACTGATTGATTCAGCGACATTTCCCACTGATTCATCAGTTTTTTTTTTTTTTCCAATGGTTTATTTTTTGACTGATGGACCAGTGAAACTGCGTGTAAAATTGGCCGTCGAACAACGTTTAAGAATGGCCGCTAAAGAACGTGCAGTGACAACGAATAACCGAATAAAACTTATACAAAAGACTTTCTAAAATGTGCTTCGTCTTTCAAAACGCCATTTTACGAGGCAATATGAACACACGAAGAGAGTGCACTCATATGTACTATTCATTTTAACTATCCTAAAGGTACGAATCAAACCAAACACGAAAATTATAAGCATACATCATCTTACTACACGATTTCGCAGCCGAATTATAAGAAAAACACTTTCCTCTGGTGGTTTACACTTGGAGTGATAGATCGTATGGCAAGGCAACGGCCTAGAGTGGAAGGGTGCGCGAGTTCAACCCCGGTCACCTGAGAATTTTTTCTTGTTTTTTTTTTTTTTTTAAATTACGGTGAATTCCACAATATAAATAGTAAACTATCGTAAATATGTTTATTTCACGTAATTCTTTGTCTGCATTCAATAAAAACGACATTTAATGCGCCACTGCGGTCGGCCGTCACGTATTCAATCAGTGAAATTGTTTTACGTCACGTATTCAATCAGTGAAATTGTTTTACGTCACTAATTCAATCAGTGAAATTTTTTCACTGGAGCGATCAGTGTGTTCCACTGATTCTAAGTGGAGCCATTTTCACTGATTAGAATAGTTAAATAATGTATTTATAATACTTTATACATCTTCGCTTCTGGGCCATACACACTCTACTCTATCTTTTAAGCAACGTGTAATTTAGGATTTGATCGCAACAGTATGAAATTTATAATAGAAGCAAAAATGTCTTATGGGGGCGAGCCTAAATGTCCTAACCCCCACTCGCCTAAAGGGGTATCCTAAAGGTGTGCCATCTCCTAAGTTGGAGACGTTTCGTCGTGCTCTTACAGATTCGCTTTTTCGCTACACTAACGTGTCACATGAATACTCACGCTCAAAAATACCCACGACGGGAAGTGACGTAGTGAATATTCCCATCTGCGATTTGAGTGTCGGTCATCGTTATATTACGTTCTCAAAGAGTAACTCACAAAAAATTTGATTCTTCAGTCTACTCAGTGCTAGAATAGAGAATCGAATGTATTGTCCCTAAGCTGAATAGGCGATTATCATCAATATACTAAAGATATTAAAATTCAAACAATCGCCGTTTGTATGGGTAATTTGCGAAGGCCAGCTTGAGGATTAAGTTTATATCTATTTCATTATTGGCATCTTGCATTTGTTTCAGAGCCGATTGTGGCACATGAACCAGTGAGAATATGTCATTTATGTACATTTTGAGCCACACGTGGCAACTCTGCCCACGAAAATACAAATTATTCTGTTCCATTTAGCAATCTGTTCCAATGATAAATTGCAATATTTCAGTGTTGCCAATCCTGTCTGTTGGTATGATTAATCACAGAAGTTACCTTCTGCTGGTATATTTTAATTGTAATTATACATTGCATTTAGAAAACTTCCCTGAAACTCAACTAAACTATTTCCCGTGATAGATACGAATTTATTATATACTCTATAGTAACTAAACTTATGCCACAAACAGCGTATTTATAGTAGGCCTACTTTTGGCAACACTGGACCCGTCAGCTGTCAACGACGAGTGAGTGAGTGAAGAGATTTTGGCGGCTCTAAACATCGAGGTCTTGAGGGCCGATTAGGGTGAAGCGAGGTGAGTATGGAGCAGCGCCGGAACGAAAGGGCGGGGGAAACGGGATATCCCCGAGAAAAACCCGCCGACCAGCGGCATCGTCCGGCACGATTCCCACGTGCGAAAATCCGGGAGCGACCCCGCCGGGAATCGAACCCGGTTCGCCTGGGTGGGAGGGGAAGTAGTCTAGCCACTATACCACCGCGGCCCAGTCCACGACGAACTCGGCCAGCCCTCTGCCCCCTCCCCCCCTCCCTCGAAGTGCGAGCGGTCGCCTACCAACTGCGACGTGGTGGTATCCTTTCCCACGGCGGCCTTCTGGGGCAGGTCTTGTAGGAGAGGTCGCGTCTCTCAATTACAACTTCCCTCGCTCCCCTCCCTCCATGTTCTCACTTCTCCAACCTCACAACACAGCATCTCCACATCCTTCCTGTCATCTCGCCGGCCTGCGATTCAAGGCCACTCATCTCGGTCACGTGACAAACCGCAAGTCGTCTATCCACCCTCGGCGTCTCACATCCCCACATGTATAGGCTGTTCACGGCAAAGTCAGCACTTTTGAAAGCACTTTCGTTTGGAATAAGAGTCAAAAAATATGTTTTATTGTAGCCTTAGATTTTAAATTCCGACTGCGGTGGAATATACACACCTGTTTATTACATACTTTGCAATATTTATTTAAAAAACTTGATTAAAATCTAAAAAATGGCTGAAAGATAAAAGTAACTAAGGCCTCAGAAGTGCTCACTTTACCATGAACAGCCTATACACAATAAATAAATATAATCCATTCCCGTTACTTGAGCCTTTTCTGAAGCCCTGCTAAAGTTCTACTTCCAGGATATTCCTCCGCCTCGTGCAAACTAAGCTTAACTAAGTCTGGAGAATTACACCAGGGGGACAACGCACCGCGTTCGTGCGCACTAACTGTAACAGTGTTTTGTATAAGAACTATTTTTTACTAGGTGCTACCAACACACGTGTTTTCTCACCGATTTTTTATTAAAATTATTTATAAATGAAGCATTATAATCTATATATAAAATATGAATAACATTTCAGTTTAACAGAAAAAAAAAAAGTAACTTTTTTGAACACACGTATAAAACCTTTGCGATATATGGCATATGTTGGAAATAACTAAACACGTCATACTTGGGGAGATTTTTCAAAGGTTTGATCCAAAAAGGCCGAAGAAACCGCGAATGGACTATATAACGTGTTCGCGGTTTTTTCAACACTTTTTGAATGAAACCTTCAAAATAACACCCCATGTATGATGTGTTTGGTCGTTTCCTAAATATGCCATCTATCACAAGCGTTTTATACTTGTGTAAACACAAAATCACCCAATTTCTAGTTAAACTGAATTTTTACTCATATTTTATCTGCAAATTTTAATATTTTATCCATAGTTTATATGAATAAAGTCGGAGAGAAAGTAGGTGTGTTGGTAATACCTAGTAATAAATAGTTCTTATATAAATATGATTATTTTTACTCACAATTTACTTTTCCTTGCTCTCACGTAGCAAGGTTCTTCTCACCAAATGACGCAAAGTGCCTTTTTTTCCCCCCCTGAAAGCGGTAGGTACTGCGAAAGGCAGCTAAGACAGGCCTAAAGTGGTCGTCTCTCTCGGCCGGGTCACGCACAAGGCGGCGTCCTTGAGATTTACTTTAATGTTCATTTTGTACCATTCCATCATACATTTCCGAGGACCCAGCCGCTTTATTCGTGCGACATCAAAATTTCCAGGAACGTAAATCTGACATTTACACACGCGCATAACGCAGGCAACAAACGACGTTAAATAATTTCACTGTCAACCAATTTAGAAGCAACGCTTTCAATATGATGTCACGACTTGGAACTTCTTTGACAATGCCGTTACCAACTTTTCTGGGAGAATGTCACTGACGGAGTTCGCTCAAATATAATTAGTGATCTGGGGCAAGGAAGAGAGTTTGCCGCTCACAAGCTATAAAACTGTGTACATGATGGCTGACCGTGTTCGCGGACTTTGATCCACTGATTCATAACCATGAGGATCCCTGTTCAAAACCTAGATAAGAAAAGATGCGTAAATGCGTCTTTTTCAAATTTATGGTTAGTCTAATTTAATTTTGAGATCCGTCTCCCCTCCTTCCTCCCGATTAGACCTCCCGCGTGAAAGCGAGGCTGCGATGTAACTCAATCAAATAAAAATATAATTCAATTATGAAAGTGAAAAACATTTACCACATGAAGATGTACGCCGTGTATCAACTAAGATTCCTTCGCGTGTTGTGTATGCCTGTCCGAGCTTAACGAGAGAGAAAAATTTCAATTTAGTTAAGATTTTTTGCTCGCATTACAGTGCGCTTTGACAAAAAAAAATACAGATGTAACGTAGCTAGGGTTGCTTCAAAACACAAGGGAAATATTTTCTAATAGGATCCGCCTGTAGACTCTCGACTGTTAGTCTGTTAAAACCACTCACCACTGAAATACAATCGCATACTAGTCATCAAGAATAAAAAATAATAATTCCACGTGATTCAATTGGCTACATTTAAAAGAAAATTCGCTGTAAAAATAACCAAATATTTATTATTCCAAATACGTTCTTCCAATTCTTTTACTTAAGGGCACTGGTCGCGAAAAAAAGAAATCATTATTTTATATTTACACTAAATAGCCTACTGTTTATCTCGCAGGTATTACAAATACTATTTCATAGCATAAATTTTTTTTTAGACCACGTATGTTTTGCATAATGGCGTGTTAGAATCTCAACTATAGGGGTTATTTTTGGGACGTAGGGGAGACCGGGGCTGGTTGTCACAAAGTTAATTCCACGGCCGCTAGAGCGCGGAGGCAGTCAGGCTCGCTATTGTCGTTCGCCGCCATCCGTAGTAGTTCATTGTTGTCTGAGCGAAGATAGTACGATAAGTGTGGCAGCTGGAAGTGATGTTTTACCAAGTCGATCGGTGCGTAAAAGTTCTCAACTTAAGTTTTTATTTTCAGTTATTTTTTCTATTGTATGTTACTCTTAGAAAATTTAGCGTAGTTAACTGCTTACTGTGTCTCACACGTTCCAATGCTTGTCTTAAAGTTGCCGTAATTTGTTCAGGCCACACAATATTACTAACATAAAATGGCGGGACGATGCAGGTTGTCTTAAGTAGGGTGGGGCTGGTTGTCACAAAAGACTCCAAACCAATGAAAGTCTCGTTTTTTCTTTACAGATTCCTGCATACAAAAATGGTTCGGCACTTCAAGAAAAAAACTAACCGAGGAGAAGTGAGTTCCGATGTTATGTTAACAGCAGCGAGATCTGTTTTTCGAGACCACAAGTCGATCAGACAAGCCGCAAAATAATTCAGTATTAACTATCGAACTCTTGCAAAAAAAAAAAAAAAAATGAATGAATGACGACCAACAATTTTTTCCGTCGATTCCTGTCGGATATCAAAAATATCGCCAGGTATTCAATGAATCCCAAGAAAAGAAGCTTGTAGGTTATATCTTACAAGCATCAGACATTTACTTTGGCTTATCTCCTAAACAAGTTAAAAATTGCTTACCAGGTAGCTTTAGGAAACGGAATAAAAATGCCACAATCGTAGATCGAAAAAAAAAAAAAAATTGCTGGGGCTGATGGGTTTTGTAGTTTTTAAAGCGACATCCAACAATGTCAATAAGAACACCTGGAGCAACTAGTCTGGCCAGAGCCTCTGCTTCCAACAAAACCAACGTGGAATTGTTTCTTAACAATTTGACCGAAGTCATGACACGGCTTGAGTTCCAAACGCACGGAATATGGAATATGGATGAGACAGGTGTGACAACAGTGCAAGTTCCCGACAAAGTTGTAGCTCGTCGAGGGTTTAAAAGGTTGGTACTATAGTTCCTGCCGAGAGAGGTGGTCTGGTGACAATTGCATGTGCGCTGTCAGCAGTCGGTGATCATATGCCTCCTTTTCTTCGTCTTTCCCAGGGCGAACTTCAGAGGACGTTTTATTGCGAATGGTCCTCCTGGCTCAAGAGGTGTTGCGAATCCTTCAGGATGGATGCAAGAAACAACATTTTCTGGAATTTTTTTTAGCACTTTCACGACCACGCAACCACAACTCTCATCTCAGCATTGATGGTTTAAATTATGCAAAAGCAAACGGCATTGTAATTCTTTATTTCGCGCCACATTGCAGTCATAAATTACAACCGTTGGATAGGTCTGTTTATGGTCCATTAAAAAAGATTTACGAATTCGGCTTGTGATAGTTGGACGAAACAGTATGTGCATTATTAGTTCACTGCTAATATAATATTCTATTTTTACCCATTTTTTAGTTGCAGCAAAACCAATTTTATTCACAAAAGTAACTCAGCTTTGCAAGTTATAACATGTGATAATATAATTGTTGTGTATTGTAGTTATATCATAAATCATTTACTTAAACACTTAAAGTGTTTAAATTCATTTTACAATACCTTTCCGTATATTATAATTACTTTAAGAACAATATGTTAAATTCTTAGTGATGTTTCTTGCACTGAAAAAAAAAAACTGGGACAACCAACCCCGATACTTGAGACAATCATCCCCAGAGTGAGATTGAAAATCACACTCTGCAAATGTTTCTAAATTCGAATTTTCTAAGCCTTCCAAGTTTAATAGAATGATGTTGATTTTTCCTAAGCTGTGTGAAACACCGTATTTTTAATTACTGTATAAAGAACTTCATTATTTCGCACCAACATTTCAATAAAAATTAATATGTAAAAAGTGGGACAACCAGCTCCGGTCTCCCCTACAAATGATAAAGACTAACTTAATTACCGAAATAAGATGTTCCGCTTTAAAAAAATATACGATGAGTTGCGTCAAAAATATTTAAATCGCGCTATGAAAATTTCCCGCAATTTTTATAAATTTCTTGAAATAGGGAAATTGTTGCATATTTAATTTTTGTTGCAGTCTGCGATTTTTGTAAAATAGATTTTGCTAGGAATGTCTCAAAATAAATACATACATGATCTTTAATTTATTCCTGTTAAATTTTTTGTAAACATCTTACTTTTTTTTTTTACTTGTATGTCCCAAATAAACTGGAATTGTGATTTTGACGTGCCATGAAACGAAAACCGCATGACCTATTTTTTTTTAATTCGAGAAAAGCGTATACTTATAAGCAGTGGTTACAGGATGAACGGTATTTAATACGAATACAAAATAACGTTTTTTTCCCTAACCTACCCCATTTCTAAGTGTTAAGTGTGCGCCCGAGGTAAGGACAGGAGCTAATCGCGTCTCAGGGCGAATCCCTTACTTCCTACAAAGGAAGGAATTCATGCAAGGAGACATGCATCGCGGCAGAGAAGGATTGGGGAGCCATGGCCAGCGATTGGGGCCATGACAACCTCCCTAAGTATACATATAGCTAAGCTATCACTAGAAGAGACTGGGCAAAACTGGCATACACAACGTAGAAAACCTGCAGGAAACAGAGAGGTTGGAACCATGCTCTATATTAGCGGGAAAGAAAGACTAGTAGAGAGGGAACGGACATCTTAATTTAATTAATAGGGTCTGGCTTAACCAGAATGATGCTTGCACATCACTCTGGCGACGGAATGACAGTAACTTGTACATGCTCCGATATGATGTCATAATGAGCACAGCAACCTGCGATGCACCTATATCTGCCAGCTGTCAGCGTCAACGACGTGTGCCATCTGCGGCTGGGGAAGACGGAGCGTAACGTGATTTCTCTCTCGACTGTCGGGACCCACTTCGGACAAGAACGAGAGACAAGGCAGTTCGCATTGTGCGATGCCATCCGAGACAAGCCGGGGACAGTTCTGTCCGAGGCGGCTGGTAAAGCACAACGCTGCGGGCGGCCGGGCGGGCGGGCGCTTATCGAGTTCCCCGGCGGAACCAATCAGAAGAAACGTAATCAGCGCCACGTCATTACGGTCCCCCTCGCGCTGTAGCGGCGCCCTGCAGACAGTGCCGCCGGCCAAATTGGCGACTTTATTACGGCGCTGTGGACTGCGTTCGTTACGGCGGCGATGCGCCATCTGGCCGTGTCACGCCCACCCTCAAAGTTTCCGCTTTCTTGTCAAACCTCCTCCCGAGGGGCCCGCGGTGGCTGATTGGTTAGACTGCTCGCCTCCCACCAAGGCGAACCGGGCTCGATTCCCGGCCGGGCCACACCCGGATTTTTCGCGAGCGGGAATTGTGGCGAATTATGCCACCGTTCGGCGGGCCCTCTCGGAGACTCCCCCCCCCCTGACCAATCGCCCTTGCACCATTCTCGCCTCATTCCATTCACCATCATCGGCTCTCGAGACCTCTTTGTCAAGAGCCGCCCAAATCTCTCTCAGCTCAACCACACATCCGTGATCCGTGAACCACGCAGTGGTGATTACTACCAACAAAAAGTAGCGTCTTTAATATTGACATTTAATTCTATGTAAAATTTTAGTTTATCGTGGGTGAGAACACATGAACACATGAGAACATGTGAACACATGAAATCAAAAAAAATTTGATACTTTAGCCGAGTGCTATTGTGATGTCTTGTAGGTAGAAAGTTTAATGTTGTAAATACTAGCTGTGTGAATAAATTAAAAATACAATTAGGTTCTTTTCTTTTTATTAAGACCTCCATACCTCACGAACTCAGCTACACCCCTCTGGCGTCTTTTAACAATATCTCATTTCTTCCTGGCAGTCGCTAGTAAAAATTCACCAAGATGACATTTTAATAAATCTTCATAAGCGATCATTTTTGCTCTGGCATTCGAAAATTTTCGTTAAACCTGTTTAAATGGAACTTGTGGCCATAAAACTGATGAATCCAAGATGGCAGGTAATGATAACCCTTAACACGTTCGAAAATTCGACCTCGAAGGGGCCACGGTGGCTGAGCGGTTAGCTTGCTCGCCTCCCACCATGGCCGGGTCACTCCGGATTTTTGCATGTGGGAATCGTGCCGTTGGTCGGCGGGTCTTCTCGGGGATCTCCCGTTTCCCCCCGCCTTTTCATTCTGGTGCTGCACCATACTCACCTCGATCACCCTCATCGGCTCTCAAGACCTCGTTGAGACGTGAATGAGTTAAGTTGGAAGCCCCGATGACGCCAAGTTCTGCGCTGCTCGTACTGGAACGACATCGCTCAAACAAATGGCAAACGCTCATACTCGTTCGTCTCTGCACGGAAGAGACCCCATAGTACCGGAAGCCCTACGGAGTAACGCCTTCCTCGGAGCTGGAACAAAAGACCCTGGAACTTATTCCAGAGCGAGTCCCGCACTCCCGCGGCATATTAAACGCCCACGACTTTTATAATTTCCATAAGCCCGGCAAAGAGGACTACCCGCCTGTTTTGCTGTTTTTTTTTTTGCATGGTGCGTGGGAGGGGAAAAAAAACATTTTTGAAGTATACGCGTTTTCTTTCGCCGTGGTCTAAATACGCGTGGCAGAGCAACAGCGCTAAACAAACAGCCGATAATAACGACCTTTGAAATTGTTTCATCTCAAAACCGTGCAAATAAATCACTTCTGCAGTATGTTTAATTCATCTTGTAGCAGTCTTGTAGCAGGCAAGAATAATTAGAAACACTGATGCATTTTCAAAAAGTTAAACTTCTCATACCATGAATTACTATAAAGAAATGATTCGGATTTGAAACGAAAAGGTAGCCATCCTGACCCTAAACCTCGGAGTTAAACAACGCACAAAGAAACTGACTTTACTTCAAGTGCAATTTCTTGGAGGCAAATCATAATTTTAAAGAAATTTCAAATAAATGTTTAACATTTTCAGTACCACAGGAGTTTAGAAGTTTCTTGGTTACAGAGTTATCGTAGGCTACTAATTGTAGAATTTTCACTTCATAGAATCTACTTTTAAAAAAATACACACATTAAAATAGCACTACGAATTTCCGCAATTACAAACTGTTGGTTACAAAAATATCTTATTTTCACGTGCCATGTTTTCAGAAATTTCTTTAATAAATATATCTTTATAACATTACAGGGAAAGCTGAATGGCTACAAGTTCAACTGATGGTATAGAAACAAGCTATCATTTTTCTTAGCATTTCCAGAAACGGGAATTCCTGTCGACAAACGGACTCGCCAGAAACCTTGAATTCTTCTTTATTTCTTATAATAATTATCTAGTTGCAGGAATAGGAAAATATTAGCATATATATTAATTTTACTCTTAGAGGCCTATTAGGAACACACTAATTGATGAAGTACCGAGAGACAAATTAACTAATTGTCACGGCGATTGTCTAGAAGAGGGATGAAAAAATCACGCAGTAAAAATAGCAGTGTTTTAATTGGTTAGGACCGAACCCATCACGAAAGTTGTAGGTTTTTGCCAGACTATTAATGGCGAGTCTCGAACAATATATCGAATATAAACCTACACCTAAAAACTACACACGCATGAACGCCGAAGTATTCCCTTCGATAGCAGCTCAATTTATGTTCCAGATAAAATTTCACGGTAAACTGAGCACACGTATTGAGTGAGTGCTACCTTTAAACACGCTCAGTCCGGACCGAACACATTAATCAAATGGTGATCGTGTCCATTTGTCCACCCTAGTGTTTGGGCTGAACCCAAAACCGAATCGAGAATTGACTCCAGGCAAAAAAAAAAAAAAAAAAAAAAAAAAAAGGACTGAAACTAAAATTCATAATAAGTATAGTCGTTTACTGTTGGTAATTCAACCTAAGCTGTGAGTAATTTATCAAGTGAAAGTTACATGCTTAAGATTTGATTGAAATTATGTTTCGTGAGTCATTTGTTCAGTGGTAGATGCTTTCTATCTTTATCACAACAGTTTCTTACTTCGTCCACCGAACGCGTTAGGTTCGTGCAGTGAGGATGGAGTCCTTCCAAATCTAAACTCATTAAGGTGAAAGTCCCTAAAAAGGATCTTCATAAAATGGATAAATATTTAGATAATTAAAACGGTGACTGCGCTTCCATTTCTGATAACATTTCAACCCTATTAAACTTAATTCTAAAAACAAATATTTCCAGTGCATAATACAGTGTAAGTGCGGCCCAAGTTCTGTCCTGAGGTGACAGATTACTCTAGCATTTCCAGTCAACGTGTCTTGAATATGGGACGTCGAATAGGATGTGTTTTACGATCCATACCGTACAGGGCAGAAAACAGCGTTGTTTGAGGCCTGTTATACGTGGTCTCAAAAAGAGTTGGTGCCAGTAACCTCAATCATAGGTGCATTTTTAGTATAGGCTGTTCACGGTAAAGTGAGCACTTTTTAAGGCCCTGCAAAATTTTTTTCTTTTCAGCCAACTTCTAGCTTTCTGGCACTTTTTAATACAGGCCTAAGCATTGGCATGTGACTAATACACACAGTGAAAATATTCCACCACTCTCAAAAGGTAACGTCTGAGGCTGCAATAAAATATGTTTATTAGTGGTTAGTGCCTGTTGGGAGCGCCTTAATTAGTGCTCACTTTACCATGAATAGCCAATAGATAAGCTGTATCACAGGGCGTTATAATGGTACTAGTGCAGTTCCGAATAAAAATTTGTTCGTTGCGACGTTGCCTATGACTGGAAGGGCACAGGGTAGCAGAAAATTTCTGTGGGACGAGCTCTGAAGTTCAAGGCCGGTGTGGAAGTTCGAGTGGCTCCAAATCACAGCCTAACATCGCACCAGAGGCTAGCCAGCGGCGAATCGCCGGATGACTGCAGTAACCAGGGGCGTTTAGTTCATTCACGGTTATTTCACACTTTTCTAAGGCCTTGCTAAAGCTCTGCTTCCATGATAATGCTCCGCTTCGTGCAATCCAAGCTTAATCACGTCTAGAAAAGTACAGCAATGGGATGACGCAACGCGTTCGTGCACACTTAGCGTGACAATATTTTGCATAACAACTATTTCTTACTGGGCATTACCAACACGCCTATTTTGTCATTATTTTATTCATAATAATTATACATTAAACAATACCATTTATAGATAAAATATAAATGAGACTTGAACAGAAGTATAATACGCTTGTGATACATGACATATTTGGAAATAACTAAACACGTCATCCATGGGGTGATTTTTTCAAAGGTTTGATCCAAAATGTGAGAAGAAACCGCAAACATACTATAGTCGCACAATCCTGCATTCCTGGAATTCTCTGACATCAACATTTGTTAGGTGGAAGGTGGGGCGGAAACACCGGTACATATTTCCTAATTCAAGTGGGTAGACTAAAATGTGATGAATATCTTGCAAGAACTTTATCTTACATCGATAAAGATCATTAATATATGAACGTTACATTTTTATTTTCTACTTTAATAAGGAAGCGACTGTACCGAAAACAAACGAACAGAGTTAGCTTGTAGGCATCTTGGCGCGGGAACACAGAACATGGTGGGTTGGAGGTCGGAGCGGGCGCGCCCGTAATGTTGCCAACTGCAACAAGGTGTGAGTCCCAACTGTATAACAAATCGTGTCATGGTAGCGGTTATCATTCGAGTGTCATAATTGTTTTTTTTTTTTTTAATTCATAGCGCCTGTCTGTAATATAACGTGTCGATGTTTCTGAACAAAGAGTGCACGACGTTCATAATCACAAACTGTCGGTCGTTGTAATTCTGTTTTCATAAGTTTACTACAAGGAAATCGTTTGATTACAGATAAACGATGCTTGCGCAAAATAAAAATTCCCACAGAGCAGTGTCGGGACGGCGCTCTGCTAGTTGCCCTAACAAAATATATTGTTGAGTAAACGAAATTTGAACATTAACCAAATTACTTTTGCTCATCTAACAAAATATATGTTTGAATAAAGAAAATCTCTGTGTTGGGCCAAAAACAATTAAGACTGTCAACTAAATATTTTGTTGAATAAACTGTATATATTTGTTTGGCCACTCATTTAACTGCCTTCGTCCGAAAATACAGCTTGAGAGTTTGTTTGTGCATATATTGATGTTTTATCAATCGTATAAACACATTAATAAAACAAGAAACTGACGAGTAAAGCTGTAAAACAAAAAAATATTTGTTTGCATAAGTTGCCCAATATTTGCAGTACATCTACTTAAAAGTTTCCACTGACAGCAGTTGTCGCATTAGCTGAAGTTACTACGGCGTAACGCTCAGACGCAGGTGATCTAGGTTCTAAACCTGGTCGAACCTGTAACGTCTTTCTATATCGGCCCAAACTGTTTAATGTACGTGTAGCCAAGCAAATCTTTACTTGCACCAACCAAATCTTACAGTTCGAGGCAACCAAATGAGAACAAGAAAATAATTTGGTTTCTCCAACAAAATATTTCATTGCCCCTATACAAACAAATAGTTTCGTTGCACCAAACAAATCTTGTTTGATTCAACAAAACCTTTTTCTCAGTGTAGCTCGAGAGCATTTCGGGAGAAGTAGAAATCAAATACGTGTGCGTATGTGTCAATTCTGCTACTTATCAGTGCGTCATTTGACACCTCGTTCAGATATTTGGGCCAATAATAAGTTTACAACAAAATGTATGCCCAATCAACGCCATCCACCCTGATAGTAAGCAACCAATGTGACGTTTGATATGTGACTGTTCGAACAGAAGACTCAATCCTAACCTACAAGTAAATGAATTCGCGCAATTCTCAGGTTTCCACCTATAGCTATTTTCGCTTCCGAGGCAGAGAAGCGCGGCAGCGATTCGGGCAGCGATTCGGGCGACAATGTCGCGCTCCTCAAGTGCACTATCGCTCCTACACGCACGGCTCCGAACGGGGATGTAATGTTCTCGCCATGCTGCCTGTACATATGGGACTTTAAGCGGTGACCCTGTCATGTTATTCATGGAAAGTGTGTAGCAAGTTGAATACAGGCTCCTGTCATAATTTCGCTCGGGTCCAGGTAGTATGTTTCAAGAGACAACAGTCTGAAAAATCTTTTTTTAATCATGCGGGTGGAAATCAAAATAATATTTATAGCATGGGTGATATCGTAATAGTTTCATTCTGTCCTCGTGTGGAGTGTGTTTCCTGTTCGTAGGAAATCATAAAGGACACGTTTAAAAGTTATATAGACCTGCACGTTTATCGTGAAATAGTTGTTTGCGCGAATACGCGTATCTCAGTAAATAAATATCCTGCAAATACGACCTTTTGTCAGAAAAGATAGAAAAAAAAATTATCTATGTCCCTATCATTTTACTTTTGTCATATTTGGAATATTCTTGGAGAAAAAAATTCGTTAAGATGGTCAAATATCGTGTTTTTAAAGCCAGCCTGTGCAGTTTCCTTAAACGGTAAGAGAAAAGTACAAACGTACGGACGTGGTTTAATCTGTGGGCTTTCATCGCGTGAAATGAAACCCCACTGTTACAGATCGAATTTGTACATTACAGCGTCACGACGGAAACACTGCACGCCTTGCGCGTAGGAGCGATGAGACACTAGGCGTGCGTGTTAGTATCGCCCGTATCGCTCACTCGCTTGTTGACTTTGGACGCGCAGATACAACTAACTCTTAAGAGTGTCTCGATTTCTTGAAACAACCTATATTTCAAAAAATTTGTTGCAACGCAGTTCAAGAGACGAGATAGGCAACAGAGAGAGATAGAGAGAGAGAGAGAGAGAGAGAGAGAGAGAGAGAGAGAGAGAGAGAGAGAGATAAGAGGGGTAGATGTAGAGAGGGAGGGAAGGGAGAGAGGGAGAAAGAGAGAGAGAAAGATAGAAAGATAGAAGAGAAGAGAGAGAGAGAGAGAGAGAGAGAGAGAGAGAGAGAGAGAGAGCGTGTGTGTAAGTGGTAAACACATATATATAAAATAATTTCAGAAACTTTTCGGTTCTCAAATTTTCAATTACGCTTCACCACCGGAAACTAGAGCTATGTAAATATGGAAGAAATTTCCTCAACAGTGCTCCCCCCCCCCCCCCCCCTCCATCCAAGGAAGAAGTAAATTGCAGAATTTTTTAAGTTGGGACGAAAGCCGGTTTCAAATACACGCGGAAGGAAATATAAGCATTAAATTATAAATAATTTCTCGAAGCGCTCCAGTTTTCCGAAGCGGATTTGCGTGCTCGGGGTTGGGACAAGGCTGCGCGGAGGCGGGCGTTTTGACTACCCGTTCCCACACCACTTCCCGCTTGTAGTTCTCCGAGGACTTCAAAAGGCGGGCCTACCGTTTTGTGGGAGCATAATAAACATGAAGGTGAGTTCTGCGTCTCCATATTTCTTTCATATTTCTCTTGCTGAATTCATGTCAATACAAAACTGTTTAAGGTAACGAGTATAAAACATCAATGGGCATGAAATACTTATTAAATACTACTCATAACCAATCTCAGATCAAAATTACTTACCATATTTTTTTATGTGTGCACCGATGAGAATCATGTGATAGAAGTGATGTTTATCACGTTAGTGAGTATATTACAAATGTTTTTAACTGCATGAAAAAAAAAAAATTTCGGATAGCGAGCCAGCAAATTTGCAGCCGCATGGGTTTGCAATTACTGGCAGATACGCACTGATCAGTCCAGTATCCGCCTCCTGAAGATTAACCCTCGGATCGTGGCATCAAGAAGAAGTACTTAACGTAAACTAAATGAAACTATCTCATTGCAGTAAAATATGACTAACTGGATACTGAAGGGGACGTGCACGAGTACAAAGTAATGATCTGGATGTACCCTGCAGAAGCCCACTGTAATAAAGCCAATGAGAGTGCGCGGCAGACGTACCTGCAGCCAACACAAAGAGTTTGTGCGCGAGCATTCGTATTTGTATAGTAAACAAATAAAGGATGTATACGTGTACATTCATATAAGCGGCAGTTCCGACGAGAAATCATGTCGTTATTTGGTCGTGAACTTGAAATGCGGCAGGTGTGCGTCGCACAGTAAGGGGAATACCTCAACAACAGCAGGAGGCTGGGTGTCGCAGAGTATTAGATGTCCGTGTGTGTGGAAGGTCTGCCCTGTTGTAATGCTATTCAGCACATCTCTGCAGGTAACACGAAGACGCTTCATAGGGTGGAGAATGAGTACTCCGAAGGAAAACTGTTAAAAGTCTTACCAGAGGACACGATCAGCCTCCGTTATGTCCCCTGCATGTTCGCACAATCGAATATAAAGCGTACTGTATAAGAATCGAATACGTAGAACCTTTTCACCGCGTTTTTGACGCTATCTTTTAAGCCCAACTTCATCAACTCACTAACGGCTAGAGAGTTGTATGAAACGATTTTGTGCTGGCGAGGGAAATAATAATAGTAACAATAATTTAAGGCATTGTCGCCTTCTCTGTGTTGTTGAGGCGTTATCTACGAATCGGCACCTCTAAACTATATTCCACTCAGGTTGGGAAACTCAGTGCTTTTAGTTCGGCAACTAAAAATTTTCGCCACTAGGTAGACGCAGTTCGCGGTAAATTGAGCACTTTTGAAAGACCTGCTTAGTATCTACTTGTTTGCACGTTGTGTAAGCTCACGCCTTATGTTAAATTAACATTGTCATGGGCCTCATCACTTTATTCATGCGTCGATCACTTGACACGGTGAAATTATTAGATAAATAATATTCTACAAATCTACCCATTTTTACTCTTAGATACATGTAAAAAAAAAAAAAAAACAGAAAGCGAAAGAAATAATTTAAGTTATCGCAAATGGTAAACTGGCACTTTTTATGCGACGTTAAAACATGGAACTGCTTTCCCTCCGCCGTTACCCACTTTACAGGGCACAAGTCACTCAGTGCGCCCGTTAAAATATATGCAATTGGGAGCAGTGACTTTTTCTACGATTGAATTCAAAAGTGCTCCATTTATCGTGAACAGCATTTAAGCGGTAGTGTCTCATGTGTACCATATTTTTCTCTATTTCGACGTTAAAATAAAACAGGTTGATTGCAACAAACATAAATTAAATACAAAATAAATTCTAACTAGGTAAAATCTTTCTCTTTTATCATTAAAATTGTTATTAAAAAGCGATTTCTTTGAAACACTGCGCACCTATCGACGGACATTTTTCCCTATGTCAAACTATCCCGTAAGGAAACTCTTTTGTTCAACCTGAATATAAAGAACCTTAACACCACTCAAGCGGGCCAGGGACACTAGAAGCCGTCCCACTTTACCGAAGGTTCCTCGAGGAGGCACGTAAGAGTAATTGACGGGCAATTGGAACGACTTGCTGGTGATCAGGAGCCGAGCTTTGTCTTCCCGGGTATCGCCTCCTTGACGAAACACTATCGCCGTCACGCTCGGAAACAGTGAGTGAAGAGATTCGGGCTGCTCTTAAAAGCGAGGCTTTGAGAGCCGATGAGGGTGATTGAGCCATCGCGGCCCCTCGGAAACAGTGTCCTGATTTTATCGTGACGGACGTATTCTGCGACCATTATATTTAGAGTTGAGTCGAGAGTTTTTGAGAGCCGGTGAGGGTGAGTAAGGGTAGGGGGGAACGGGAATGCCGCGAGAAAACCCGCCGGCCAAGGATAACGTCAGCAAACGTTTCCCAAACGCGAGAATCCGGTTTCACCCCGCCTGGATTCGAACCAGGTTCGCCTTGGTGCGAAGCGAGTGTCTGACTACGACACTACCGTGGGCCTATATTCTGATCAGAACAATCCAAGAAATATTTACCGGCGATTCGCAAGCGCTGGACAACGCATTACTCTGTTGCGAGTGAAATCAAACAGGTTGTTAAAATTCAACACGATGTTCGTCTTTGTAAGAAGCTATTTATCGTGGTTATTTTAATGGCCTAAGTGAGAGTTATACCGCTGTGATAATGAACGTCCTTGATTCAGACGCATACAGCTAAGGCGTAGGAGGTTTGAATTAATCTATTCAAAATAAAAAGCCATAGTGCTTATAAAAAATAAAACATTTGAAATATCTTCTCAGTAAATTACACTGGATATAAGAACAATATTAACTCCGCCAAAATGCGAAATAAAAAATATCCTCCGGGAACGTTAAAAACATTATATATATATATATATAATATATATATACTATTGCATGCGTGTGTTGTATTTGGATTGGATGTGTACACACATACACACACGCATAATTACATTAAAGTCTTTAATTTCAAAGTACTAAGGAGAATTGTTTGATATTTTGTTTTTAAATTTATAACGTTAATGCACAGTGCTTAGCCGAGAAAAAATTCCACATGCACACACACGACTCAGTTCAAATAATAACACAGTAGCCTGCACGGATAGCACAATTATTGCGAGGGAAAGATGGCTATTCCATTGGCTGAATACTTCCTGGAATGCTGGAAAGTTGACTGGATGGTTAAACAGCGGACCCGAGTGGCAAAGTTCAGCGAAGAATGGTGATGATGAATATCCTAAACTCGGTAGGCCTTTCCGTCATTAGGAAAGGAATGAGAGTCTTACGTCCTAAATACACCCTAATTCTGTTCTTAAAAAGACACACGCGAATACACACACATAGTGTGCAGAGATTCGAAATAAAAACACCTCGAATAAGGTTACGGACATACATTTATAGTTTGTGTACTGTATCTTCACAGATTTTAAATCAAACATCTGAAAAATACATCTGAAAAATAACCCCGTGTATAACATATTTTGTTGTTTCCTAAATATGTCGTACACTCTAAATTCGAATCAGTGGGAAACCACTGATTCGCAGTGAAATTCAACTACTGTAATCAATGAAAATGGCTCCACTTAGAGTCAGGTGAAAACCACTGATTGTTTCGGTGAAAAATTTCACTGATTGAATTAGTGACGTGAAACAATTTCACTGATTGAATTAATGACGGCTGACTGCAGTGGCGAATTAAATATTGCTTTTAGTGAATGTAGGCAAATAATTACATCAAATAAACATATTTACGATAGTTTACTATTTATATTATGCAATTTACCGTAATTTAAAAAAGTGTAGAAAACATTTTGCAGGTGGCCGGGATTGAACTCGCCCACCCTTCCCTTCCAGGCCGTTGCCTTACCTGAGCTATCACACCAAGTCGAGATTGTTTGAGGAAAACATATATTTTATAGTACCGCTGTGCGAAATCGTATAGTTTGGAATTCTTTGCTCATACTTTTTGTTTTTGATTTGATTGGTACCGTTAGGATCGTTAAAACGAATAGTACATATGAGTGGACTCTCTTCGCCGCATTAAATGCAGTTTAAATCTTCAAACAGAGCGCTGTGACGATTACATGCAAACGAAATGAAAGACGTAGAGACGAAATGAAAAAAGTAAAAACGGAATGAAAGTTTGTGTGTTAATATTACCTCGTAAAATTGCGTTTTGAAAGAAGAAACGCATTTTAGAAAATATTTTGTATTTGTTTTATTCGTTTATTCGATGTAACGGTAATTCACTTGATACACGTCATTTAACGGCCATTTTTAAACGACGTTCTACGGCCATTTGTACGTACAGTTTCACTGATACATCAGTAAAAAATAATTAGAGACGGAGCAAGTTGCTCAGATGTTTCACTGGACCATCAGTCAACAAATAAACCAC
Organism: Dryococelus australis; assembly: GCA_029891345.1. Classification (NCBI taxonomy): domain Eukaryota; kingdom Metazoa; phylum Arthropoda; class Insecta; order Phasmatodea; family Phasmatidae; genus Dryococelus; species Dryococelus australis. The sequence goes on from CM057003.1 coordinate 43,363,024, forward strand.
TGAGAAAACAGTGGAATAAATGACTGACGAATCAGTGGGAAATGTCACTGAATCAGTTAGTGAAGGAAATGTGGCATTTTTTCACTGGTTCATCAGTTAAATTCACTGAAGTGACTGTTGTATTAGTCAGATACGCTTGACTGATTGAAACAGTGAAATTCCCACTGATTCAGATTTAGAGTGTATATCACATGCGTTTTATGCTTCTGTTAACATCAAAATGTATCTTGTTTTTATTGAATCAGAAATTTTACTTATATGTTATTAATAACTTATATTATTTCATTTATTATTAAAGCTGATAAAAACAGAGATAAAATAGGTGTGTTGGTAATGCCTAGTAAGAAATAGTTCTTATGCAATAATATGTTATTTAAACGAGTGCGAACGAGTGCGCACGAGTGCTGTGCGTTGTCCCTGTGACATAATTTTCCAGACTTTTGTTAAGATTTGTTTGCATGAGGCGGAGGAATATGCTGAAAATAGAGCTTTAGAAGGGCTTCAGAATAGTTGGAAGTACCAGCGAACGGACTACACACGGAGGTATGCATCAGCTTGCACCTAATGCCCGGTTGCACCAACATCTTCCCTGATCCGAGATCGAATGATCCTAGTTCTGAACCAGGATCCAGTTTGATCTTGATTCCAATGTGGAAGTGGTGCACCAACGAAATTTTGTGATTCTGGATCTCCGATTCGTCCATCTTGGTAACAAAGTGAGATATCGATATTAAGTATGAGACAAATTTTTCTAATGGTTCGTAATATATGACGTTATGGAGTAGGCGTATTTTTCACTGTAGAAAGAACTAGATGTGCAATGTTTGATCTGTTTTACGAGAATTATTGTTGTACGAATTTTACTGAATAATATTCAAGTGTGTATAATGTAAGTTTTAATTTCCCAAGAAAACAATCGAACGTAGTTTTATCTGTTGCCGTATTTTCAAACTACATTGGTCGACGATGGCTGCTGATGTCGGATCGAGATTTCGAACCGCCAATTTCGGCGGTTCTAAATGAACTTCATCTCGATCTCCAGTCCAGCTCTGAACTCGAATGGTGTAACAGTTTTCTGTGTCGATCTTAGATCCGATCTCGGATCGAGTTTTGAACAACGATGGTGCAACCGGGCATAAGACATTTACCATCTTCCAGGTGCCATGTGTAATTCCTCACAGGGCAATATTTCAGTACTCAAATTGTGGTCCTTTCTGAACAGCCGCTGGATGCAGTCATTTTCGTCAGGCTATTGCATCTACCGGCATGATCTTTGAACATAGGGTTATTTACCAGCTGCAGTTTATTAATATGGCTGTCATGTGGCGATATAAATTTAATGGTACAATATATATTTTTTTCTCTACTATGATATGGTCAAAAAATAGAGAAATATGTAAGCATTTTCTATTCAGTTTCGATATTCTTTATACCTAGTATCAATATTTAAGATGTCGGGATCAGTGACGTGTTTAATATTTATGATGTTGACTTTTGCAATATAACTAAGTGACATTTGCGGTATACCTCCACCATATATTTTTCCAACACTTTAGTGGAGCAACACATCGCATCGATATAGAGTATTAGCATGTCTGAAAACGGCATTGAAAAATGGATATCGCCCAGTCCTGTTCACCAATACCACTAATTTCAGGGTTGCCTAAAGAGAGCAATAAGACGGTACAAGCACCCACACATAAAAGAATCAATATCACTGTGCAGCCTTGCGTCAGCGTAGTAATTAACATGTATGTCCCGAACTCATCTGCACGAACACTTGACAGAAATACAGCAAGGACGTCATTCCACAGCATCAGCACATAACCAGATATTCCACACCTTGACCTGAGCAACAGAGAGACTTCCAAGCATGGCGTGGCCAAACAATCACAAGACCCGCAACCAATCAGCGAATGGGTACATTTACATAATTTACGCCATTCCGCTTCCCTTTACTTAATTTTCAGTGTACGCACGGATACACAATCGTATTAAACTCAATATCTAACAAAGTAAATACATTTCATACCGCCAAGAAACAAATGTCAGTAACAAAATCACATATTGTATTACTGCACGGCATTCTCTGACCTGGTCATTTGGGTACCTTGACGATTCATTCTTCACCTCTGACGGTTGTACGGATGGCGTACTCACCAACCGTCAATCTAGTGTAGATTAACCAGCTATTAAAAAATAATACTTCGTTTGAAAATCAAACCAACGTCGGTCTCTTTCTCTCTTTTTACAAACACCCGGGCAATTGGGGTTTGTTTGACAATAGAACCAACTTCTTAGTTTTTTTTATATTCCAATCAGTGACATTTGCAGCAGTTATGCCTTTGGCTGCAGGGATTTACAGAATTTTCTCTCTATGTTGTTCAAGTATTTAAAGGCTGTACATGATTAAGTGAGCACTTTTGAAATCCACCTTAGAAAAAAGTCACTGCCCCTACCTGCATTCATCTTAACGAGCGCTATGAGTGACACGTGTCCAGTAAAGTTGGTAACGACGGAGGGGAAAGTAGTTCCATATATTTACGTCCAACAAAAAGTGTTAGGTAACCATTTGTGATAACTTAAATTATTTCTCTCTTTTTATGTATTTTTCAATGCATCGAAGTGTAAAACTGAGCAGATTTGTACAATATTTACTTATCTAGAAATTTCACAGTTTCACTTGACCGACGGATGAATAAAGTGATGAGGCGCATGGCAATGTTAATTTTACATAAGGCGGAAGAACACACAACGTGTATACAAGAAAATCTTAAGCAGGGCTTTTGAAAGTGCTCCTTTTACCGTAAACAGCCTATATCGTACTTTCCGGCTCAAAAGACTATCAAGTAAAATTGAATAAACTGTGGATGAAACTGCGAAACCAAACCAAATGTACGTAATTATTTGGTGTATATGTAATATGGTGTTCAGTGCTGGCTTAACCACACTATGGGAAATCCATTTGAATTAACATATCCCTCCCCTTAAAACTTCTGTCAGTAACATGGCAATATTTGTAAGAGATGACACTGGCTAAAAGAAGACCACTGAGAGAAATCATTGATTTTGGTTTGGGTCACTCTACAGAGAACATTTGCTTATGTTTGTTGGAAATCGCGCATTTCGGCGAATAACTCAAGCCATGTAAATTTTTTGTTCATATGCAATAAATGTTTTTTTTTTATTTGCACATGGGTCGCAATACACATCACAAATAATTCCATTGCGTTTGCCTTCAGACGTTCCTCTTACATAAAAGAAGCTTTGAAATTTGTTTCAAGTATTAGAATTATGCGCATTAAAGATGAGTTGGCCAGCTGCACAGTTATAATTTTATTTTCCGTGTTGATTAATTTTCCTAAATGACGCTTGTTAATTAAAACATTTTCAGATAGTACAGCAGGGGCGAAATGACAGAAGTAGTTGGGAACTACAAGAGTCAATCGACAAGGTTTACTAATGCACCGCTTCAAATTAGTGAAATTGAATTGCAAATTAGGCGATGGAAGCTGTCCTGATGGAATCATTGGAAATTCGCTCATAACACCAAAGTCGGAATTACGCAGATTTAATGGAGTTTTCTACAAAAACATTTAACGAACCCCTCTCTTCAGAGGCGCTGGCATGAAGTTAATTCCGTTTATTTGACTGCCAGTAGCATGTTATCACCTGAATTTTCTGTGAATAGTATTATACTGAATTAAACCCCTGTTTCAAGTTAAGTAACATGGTTAGAAAGTTGCTCCAGCAGGTATCAATAGATTAATGTTGTGGTTTACCACACCTTCAGTTTATAACAGCATATCCCCTTCGGTCTACCCCACCAGCTCTCTACAAAATATTGTGAAACTTCACTTTACCTGCAGTCACCGCAGTGACTTGTAGTACGGTGTGTGCTGATCGACCAGTTCAGTCGCACGAGAGTACCAACTTGCTCCCGCGCCTCTCTGAGCACTGCATGGTCACGGTGATTTCCAGTTCCAGGCTACAGGACCTGTGCCACAAAGAGACGACAGGTAAGACAAAATTTCAACAACGTAAAATATAAACAGAGAAATATTCAAATTAGCAGTGTAAATGTCTCCGCAAACGAACACAGCAGCTTCACATAAACAAAAAAAAACCCTGAAGTAATGAGTTATAACTTCATTGGGCTATCAGTGATTTACACACGTCAAAGTGATTTCCACATCTGCTAGGTACAGGCACCCGACATATTAGAATTTATTAGTCGAAAATCGCAAAATCATTCCATTTTCAGTTAGATGTAATTCACTGAACAGTAATTAACGTAATGAACAAACTTCAGAGTGTAAAGTAGTTTACAGTGGACAGCCTGAGATAAAGAAGTTTTTGTTTGAGTTCATAATGTTTGTAGTTATTAAGTGAAAGTTGTTAGCACACAAAACTGGTAACCTCGGTTCTGTCCCAAGTGCAAGCAGGCTTAGTAATTTTCCTGGCAAAGATTCCCGTGTAGGTTATGTAAGGACAATATCGTGATGTGGGTGGGGCAAAGGGTTGTTCCTAGGGACTTCTGTTTCTTACCCCAAATTTTCTCCGATGTTGCTGCACCCTTTCGACTGGAGGGAGGATATCAGTAGAATGTGCATGTCTGCTGCGCACTGCACCGTCTCCCAACATTGAGCATCTTTTCTTCCCGCATAGGTCTAACTGTCAAACCCACGTGGTTACGACTAAGATTAGCACACTATTCTCTAAAATAAGGGCTTTGATCTGCTAGTATAATCCATTCACGGTTACTTCACACTTTCCTGAAACCTTTCTGAAGTTCTACTTCCTTTGATATTCCTCCGCATCGTGCCAACTAAGCTTAACTAAGTCTAGAAATTAACACCAAAAGACAACGCACCGAATTCGTGCGCACTCAGTTCTAATATTATTTTGCATAAGAACTATTTCTTACTAGCGCACACGTTTTCTAACTATTTTTGTTCATATTTATTATGAACGTAATATTATAATTTATAAATAAAATATAGGTAAAACTTCAGTTTAACGAAATATGCTTTCATGTTAACAGAGGTATACAACTATTTTGATAAATAGCATATTTAGGAAATAACTAAAGACGTCATACATGGAGGTGATACTTCAAATTTTTTATTAAAAAAGTGAGAAGAACCCGCGAATAGACTACACACAATTTTCGACTAAGTTGTAACAAAATTCTATAAAATTAAATTATGCAAAATGTATTTTTTATGTGTAAAAACTTGGGTTCACGCCACATCGTTGTTGAAACACGCGAATTCGACAATTCTTGAATCAATGTTGAGGGCAAGCGCTGAAGGCGAAAATCTGTCTAGTCCATATCTAGTTTATGCTCCACCCCTACCGTAAACTGGCCAGGAACGACAGATAAGTTACTAGGGTAGGGCAGCCGGCTATTTCAAGCCTTCTACAGCCCGTACGCGAAAATATAGGCTATTCACGGTAAAGTGAGCACTTTATTAAGCCCTCTCGTTTGGATTAATAGTCAATAAATATTTACTTAATTTTAGTCTTATACGTTAACCTCCGTGCGCGGTGCAATATAAAAACTGTGTTTATTACTTACATAACAATATTTATTTAAAAAGTTGCTTTAAGGATTTAAAAAAAAGGCCGAAAGGAAATAGTATTGTTAGAGTTTCTCTCTCTAGGCATTAAGTGGGCTATACCAATTTCGTTAAGGGATGGAGGTCTTAATCAAATAAAAGAATTAATTATAATTTCCTTATTTTATTTACAATAACTACAGCAAAATTCTCTGAACTCAAATTCTCACAATAAATTAAAGTTATTTACTATTCACAATTGACACCAATTAATAACATTTATAATTACGACAGTGAAATCAATGAAATTAAATAATTAAAGACAGTCCCAATATACAGGATATCAACCTATTCAATTATTTTATAACTTATGCTTCCATATTAGACAGTTCGAATATTTACAATAAAATCAGTATTACACTTCCATTCAGTCCCACCTCAGTTCAGTCCATGTCCCGCCAGTCGCAATGTTCTAGAGTCCTCCAAGCACCCTCACGTACAGTAGGCTTTACTCGTCGGTTTCTCACCCTCTCGTCCATTCAAGCCTCGAACACCTCGCCCGCCGTCGTTCCGCAATCTCCTGTCGTCGTCCACATTTCACTTAGTTCGCGCACACTCGGCCAGGCGGCTTCCATCAAAGACTGCCGGCCGCTGGGTTGCGGCAGTATATATAGTGTCTTAGGCCAACACCTAGAATCTTCCCAACTCGCGTGATAAGTCGCGGAGGTCTGAGGCGCCAGCCAGTCTCACCAGAACATTCTTGCGTCTTCGCTAAACTTATCGGAAACTCTAGCAGGCGATAAACAACTGCCACTTCCAGACGCTACACAACTTCCGGTTACAACCACGCTCAGTCCACTATCGCAACTGATAACATCCTGTTACATGCAACACACACACACACACACACAAGTGCAAACATGGTGGCCAACATAAACATTTGATCCACCAACTTAACATACATAATTACTCCTTTCGGGCATGTTAAAGGGATTTCATCGAGAGGAAAAGAGGGGGGAATGAATTTAACTCTTCTTGCATGACTTTTGTCAATATAATGTTATATATATATATATATATATATATATCTGTAAACCATGTTGGACATTTCCCTAAGGAAGCTAGATAAATTTCGCTATTAATTTTAATAACAGGAATTTTGAAGGGTGCACTTTTTGAGTATCTAATGCGATGTCCTTGATATGTATTTATATCACTCCGTATATTTAATATCATAAAATAAAAGTTCAAATATCCCCCCCCCCCTCCAAAAAAAACACCACCCTTTTTAATACAAAGGAAAGGAATATAAAAATACGAAAAAACGCCGCAGTACATTTCGTACCTACAAAATATAAAAATAAATTACACATAATCACGGACTGAAAAACAATTCCATGACTAAGAATATGTATGTCGCTAGTAGTACCAAATAATTTCCGATACAACTAGGATACTGAAACCTGACTGCCAAATAAGTTTTCACGCAGTTGACGTAGACAAGACGACGAGAGAAGTTCAGTTGAGAGACATAGCTGTACACACATTTTCAGGGCAGGAAGACAGTCAAGGAGCAGGAGAGAAGCATATCACAATGTCCGCTGGCATCAAGCGGAATGCTCAAAGTGGCCCAAGAGTTGTAGGCAACACCTTCATGGAAGGACGTTTAGTGTGGCTTTACGACAAAAAAAAAAAAACACTCTGAGGGGGCTACACATATCTGTGCCAAAGATGTTGGGAAGGCCCCTACCAAAATTTTTAAGGGAAGAAGTGATATATCTTTACAGATCTGTCTTCAGGAATCCTTCGAAGAGATTCCTAAGGTTGTGCGTATTGACCGACTGGCGCTTTACAAAGGTCCAGATGTTTGAGATCTGTTTGGAAGAAACAGTGTTGTTACATTGACTGTCGACATTCACGATATTCCTAGAAGGGGCCGCGAGCGCATCGTTCCACGAAGAGGGGAGGGCGAGGTGTGTCTCCGATTACGGCGCGGGGCAGCTGAGTTGGCGCCAGCTGCAGCACGTAAGAGTATATAGGGCCTCAAAAGTTCTCACTTTACCGTAAACAGCATATACCAATTTATATTTTCTTTAGCATGTATTATCCGGTTATAGGCTGTTCTATGATTAAGTGAGCACGTTCGAAGTAAACCTTTGAAAAATTGCATTGCCCCTTCCTGAATAATATAATGCAAGCACACTGACCGTCAAACATCCGGTAAAGTTGGTATAACCACGGAGAGAAAATAGTTCCATGTCTTAACGTCAGATTGAAAGTGCAAGGTAGATATTTCGAATATTGAAATTATTTCGATAATTATAACGAGCACATGCGTAAAAATATTTACTTTTTAAATAATTTCACAGTTTCACTTGAGCGACGCATGAATAAAGGGGTGAGGCCGATTGCAATGTTAATTTTGTATAGGATGGACGGATACAAAATGTGCATGCAGATAGATCTAAAGCAGGGCTTTCAAAACTGCTCAGTATACCGTGGACATCCTATATCTTAAGATGCAAACAGCTGTTAGAATTTTGTGAGGATTATTCCAAACAAATTTACTTAAGTAGGTATACGACTGACACACGCTGCCGCGCTACACATAATACATGTTTGCGGCCGCTGCTACAAAGGGCATGAAGAGGGAATAACACAATTCTCTTTCATGTGCGTTAAATGACGTAACTCGTTAGCTACGTACAACTATAGATCACCTAATACGTTCACTACATACGTTATCTCGCCTTATCTTTTATTTTTGCTTGAAGTGACAGTTATCCATTTCTATAATTCAACGGGATAGTTCCTTATACATAGGGACACCAGAATTTGACGAAAAGATTTCACGACCAATTGTATTTCACAACACTTTAGCTCAGATACACTTCAGCGATTGGATGACATAGGTGTTACGCATCTTGTGTGCCTGCGCAGACGTAGAGCAGCGGAGTAACCTTATTCTGATTGGCCAGTCAAGTAAGAGAATACTGCTGGTATGCCCACGGGATATTGGAACCTAGCATGTGCGGAAATCTTTCCGCGAAATTCGGGCGTCCCTACTTCACGTGAAGGTAGTCCGCAACTGACACATGCGAAAGAAATATTTCTATAGTCAGTGAGCCAAACGAAAATGAATAAAAGCATAAAATGTTTATTTATCTAGCAATAAGAATATTTTAGTAACAACAGATCCACGCACAAGCGCAGCGTGAGTTCGGATTCCTTACACATTTTCTAAAAGTGTCCTTGGAGTAAGTTGGTATGCAGTCGAACCTACTAATAGATTCAAGCAAAACAAACACATAGTAATAACAGGCACGATTTTTTTTTTTTTTGTAATTTGAGTAAAAGGCATGTTATATTTTTCTAACAAATAAATCTTGTGCAGGGTTACTTTATACAGGCCTATCCTGTATAGCAGAGTCAGTTTCACACTGTCAGTTACTTAACGTTGCAGAATTTAGCAAAGAAAAATACGCTGTACTCACAACTATTTCTAAAGTCAGCACCGATGTTGTCTGTGCTGGTTTCTCAACACTTCGAGTAGACAGTTTCTCTCGTAGTTCACTTCGCTTCTATTCCTAGCACCCGCAAAACCAAAGGTGCTACAAAATAATTTTATCAAAACATTTTTACAGAAGGTATAGCGGGAAAGAAAAATACAGAATTTGTTCAAAGGATACTTGAAACCAAAATAATAGCATGGAGTTTCTCATAGCTTTGTATAGAAATATGTAACAGGGATTAATTAATATATTTCCACTGACATGACAAAGGTAAACTATTTTCCGTGCCCTCTATCGCAGCGAATATAGGATCGATAGGGACCTGCAAAATTCGCGTCATTTTTTTACACTGATCTAAAATTCATAGTACTATATACACTCAATACGGCGTCATTTCTTCATTGGTTGCTACATAAATGTCAATTCACACCCTTTCTGAGTGAACTACACGTGACTGGGGAACACAAATGTTGCAGTGTTCGCTTATTGGCGCAGAGCTACCCGGGGCGTGTCAAAAAAAAAAAAAAAAAAAAAAAAAAAAACGAATGGTCCAATGACACACACATTGCAAAGAAAAAGTGTTTTGTTTAACATGTCCTCAAATAATAATAACGCGAATTTCGCAGGTCTCCAATGATCAAATAACTTAGAAAAGTGTAGCGTGTAACATGAAACCATCTGCACAATTATATACACCCCCTTCCCAGTAAATGTGAGCTCTGCACATTTCCCGAATTTAGTGTTACAGCTCAACACCGAAATTATTTCACATTTAACAATTACCACACGCAAAATTTACTGTTGTCTCTTGTAATTATCGTGCAGCTTGAACACAAAAGGTTATATTTACGAGGCGTCCCCGTGATTAAAAAAAAAAAAAAAAAAGCGCGTAACATGACGCCGAGCAGGGTAGAGATTTTTCGAGCCGAAACGGTCGAGTTACCGAAGCTATCACTTACGCCAACCAAACAATAGCACGTACACACATCGGCGGGGTCTGTTCTCCCTCGTATCATATCTCCGACGTAATCAAATTAGCACGCGGGGGGGGGGGGGTGCGAACCGCGTACCGCGGCCGTGTTTTTACGGTTCGGACGAGCGCGGGACTTCTTTCCCGGCAGCGACGAAGGGTTGCTATAACGGGTCGGGGGGGGGGGGGCGGAGGTTCGGGTCGGGGCGTGACGTCACTAACTGGAACCTGTACCTGCTAAATTACAGCCTACAGTCCATTAACGGTACCTTTCAACTTTTCTGGAGCCCTGCTGGAGTTCCACTTCCAGGATATTCCTCCGCCCCAGGAGCACTCCAATCTTAACACGTTAAGGACTACGCTCGAGTGTAGCTCGAGCAAAAATATTTCGAAAATTTCTGTGTCATTGAAAAGAAAACTAGCATTTCCATGCGGTCGTTGTACTGCCTGTGTTTAACAGGATCTTACAAGAACTCTGCAGCTCAGTAATGATAACTTCCTTGGCTACAAAAATTAGGTTTGTTACATCTTCGCAAAAGGACAGGTGTGATTGTAAAATATCTTACACAAATAAAGACATTTGATTGGGACACAATCAACTCAGCGCCTCAGTGTCTGACGACCAGCCAATAATGAACTTTGTAAAGCACAGTAGGCGTTCCTGCAGTGGTGTATATAAGTAACATATTTCTAACTTGTCTTGGCTCTCTTGTAAATGTCTGCTGACCTCAAAGTGTTAACCGAGTCTAGGAAAACACCAAAGGGACAGCGCACCGAATTCTTGCGCTTGCAGTGATAAGAACTATTTCTTACTAAGCGTTCCCCACACATTTATCTTCCAATTTTTTAAAAATCATACCAATTATAATAAATTTAATATTATGTATAGGTTATAAAATATATATACATATACATACACATATATAAAATGTCAATTTAACAAACAAATACGATAGTTTTATTTTAACGCAAGTATAAAACACTTGTGTGTCATGGCACATTTAGAAAACAATCAAACACGTCATGCATGGAGTGATTTCTCTTAGGTCTGATTCAAAAAGTGGTTAGACCGCCATTTTACATCACTGGGACGCTACTCCCTCAGCGCGGGGGTAGATCGGCTCCTTGTGAGGGACCTTGGCCACCCAGTTAGTTGTCAGTTAGCTTGCGGAGGCGAGGAGAAGCTAACCCCCTCCCCCCTCCACACCCATCAAACATACTTCAAGCTGCAAAGCAACATTATTGTACAGGATTCCCAGGGTAGCGCCTGGGAGCTGTTTCCATAACTGATTTTTACTCTCTTTTTCCCTGCCTGTACGGGATAAAAGAGAGTGGTGGAGAAAAGTGGTTAGAAACTGTGCATAGCCTATATTTAACTTCACAGCTGTTGGTCTGGCATCATTGTTACCAGCGCCCATCACGAAGTAATACGTGATTTCACGTGAGACTTGATAAAATACTTTCCTTTTAAATTATTATCCCAGCGTTCCAAAGAAACTACGTAAACACACTGTTAATAGAATGTTCGTTCATTTTACGGAAAAGGGCTCGTAAACACTTTTTCCATAAATGACCATAAACTCTCCATAAGATTACGGGTACGTTGGTTTTCAAAAACGGACCTTCCGTAAATTATACATAACTTTCCAAGAATTCACATGTTCTCTCCACAGATTTGCTGGTTAGTTTTCCTGTACTTCCAGTTTCAAAGAAGGGATAAGGAAAAAGAAATATTTAATTTTAGTTACGTGATTGCTTTGCTATAGATTAAAAAAATATATTTAAAATAGTTAAAATATTTTATACCCGAGCCAGATTTGAACCCGGGTCAAAAGATTGAGAAATCAGTGACTACCACTGACCTATAACCTTCGTGCGAAGTCTTGGAGTGTAAACGCTTTCTACGGCAGTCAAATAATGAACTTTTTCAAAAGTTTCTATTTAAGGTGGTGTATTTTAAGTGTTGCTAAATGTTAGTTGCCTGATGCTGATTTCTGATGTTTGAAATGTATTGACTGCCGCAGAAACGATAATTTTCTGGTTACAGTGGCGAATAAAGCTTCGTGTATTTTCGGCAATGTTCGTTCCCGAAACACGAAGCTGCAGAAAATACGGAGTCAGTAGTAGGAGAAATTACCAGTTAGAGTGCTTAGTAAAGTAACTATAAGTTACATTTCCCATTGCTTCTTTTAAAAAACTCGGCAGAATTTACATCAAGAGTAAGTTGCAAACTTTACCACTGTACGGGTATTTTACTGTTGAAATTGAAATACCAATGTTAAAAGTAAATGCATTTTTGTAAATTTGTCCGATATATTTCTTTGCTACATTTACTCTAGACATCACTTAACTTACAAATTTTGTATTAACTTATACGGTACGGTTCGATATTTTGAAGCCTCGATTGTATTTTTGAGAGAGAATGAGAGAGAGAGGATAAAAGAGAGAGAGAGAGAGAGAGAGAGAGAGAGAGAGAGAGAGAGAGTGAGTGAGAGAGAGAAAACAATCAATCACTAAACGAAAATAATTTAATATAACGACGCTGCATTCACAACTTCACAAGTATAGACGAAACGAAAATAAACTGACAAACAAATGACAACCAGAATTATGTAGCAGCGAGATCAACCAACACACGAAAACAAAGTTTCTTGTGATGGATTGTAATCACAGATAGTCCTACGTCTAAAGCTAAACATTTATTTATTTATTTGTATAAGAATATTTCGGGTAGAGTATATCAAAACAAATCTTAAATAATAAAATCCACGTGTTAAAACTGTAACGCGAAAAGTAACGACATTTATTGTTATTTAGAGAGACTATGCGTAATTCAGATACTTACAATTAACGTGCCTGAAAAACATACAAGTTATCGAAAAAAGTAGCTGTTACAAGTAATGGTGTTATTTGTAACGCGCTACTTCCAGTACCTAGAACATAATTCATAAATATGTTTTTTTATTGAACTGTAACAAAATTAACCTTGAAATTACACTGGTGGCCATTAATATTACAATCCCCACAACGAAGTAAGCGGTCACAACCAGATTTATTGGACAGAATCACATCACACGCAGGTGACGTGATTACGCTTGCAGCTCGGTAATACATAAAGAACATAGGGGAAATTAGTATTGTGTTGCCTCATCACAGGTGCCAAAAAAAGCTGATACACGATGCGGCATTCAGAAGAAGAGACTTTGGATGCTGCTTCGATGCGCGCCCGAAGTTCATCCGTTGTAACCGCGGATGTCCTGTGGCAAGCCAGTCGTCGTCCGACCATAGACCACGCGTTTCCGATAGGCGAGAAATCTGGTGAGCGCGCAGGCCAATAGAGCAGTGTGACATAGCGGTCATCCAGGAACCGTCGGACGATGTGTGCCACATGCGGACGCGCATTGTCCTGTTGGCACAAGGCCCCATGCTGGCCGACAGCAACAGGCTCCAACAACACCGCGATGTCTTGGTTGCTGGTGAACGTACCAGCGATACATACTAGGCGCGAGCGGGAATGCAATCCAATGCCACCCCATAACTGTGACTCCAGGTTCTGGGCTGGTATGACGGTGCGGTCCTATGTACAGAAACAGTTTCAGTGAAATCGCTGTTTGCACGTACACGCGTATCTCGGTAAATAAAAGTTCTGGAAAACGACTTTTTGTCAGAAAAGAAAAAAAAAAACAATTATCTATGGCCAATTTTTTTTTACTTTTATCATATTAAGTGTATTTTTGGAGAAAAAAATTGTAAAATATCGCATTTTTAAAACTTGCCTATGCAGTTTCTTTAAGTAGTAAGAGAAAAGTACAAATACACGGACGTATTTTAATCTGTGGGCTTTCATAGCGTGTAATAAAACAACACTGTTACTGATCTAATTTGCACAATACAGCGTTACGGCGGAAACACTGCACGCCTTGCGCGTAGGAGCGATGAGACACTAGGCGTCCGTGTTAGTGTCGCCCGTATCGCTCCCTCGCTTCTTGACCTTGAACGCGCAACTACATAGTCGGCCAGGCGTGCTCCACGTTGCCACCAGACAAGGATGCGATCATTGTAAAGCTGCAAGCACCTACCTCTAGTGAGTATTCGGTAGTAACCGCGATAACTGATGTCTCGAAATGATGCTCTGATGCTGCAGACGGCGACTCGGCGTGCATGCAGGCAGAAATTAATGTGCCACACACCAAAACTCCTGAGCGAGGGTGTTTGATGTGGCTGTACGGTTTGTAATCGCCGTTCGCACCACATGTCTGCCGTCGCGCTTGTTTGTACTACGTGCTGCTGCCCGGCGCTGTGGCGGTGGACCCACCTCAATTCTCCCTCCCTTTCTCTGGGGTTAACTCCCTACCCCTCTTTCTGGGAAACCCGCGAATAATGGGCAGCGGCCGTCGGGCTGTCTCGCTGCTTGGCTCTTTTCATGCGTCATGGCCCCTTTCCCTTACGGGAGGTTTCGACGGGTCTGGCGACGACGCAAGAATGTTCTGGTGAGACTGGCTGGCGCCTCGGCCCTCCGCGACGCATCACGGGTGCTGGGGAAGATTTTAGGTGGCGGTCTAAAACACTATATATACTGCCGCAATCCAATGGCCGGCAGTCTTTGATGGAGGCCGCCTGGCCGAGTGTGCGCGAACTAAGTGAAATGTGGACGACGACGACAGGAGATTGCGGGACGACGGCGGGAGAGGTGTTCGTGGTGTAAATGGACGAGAGGGTGTAAAATCGACGAGTGAAGCCTATTGTGCGTGAGGGTGCTTGCATGACTCTAGAACATTGCGACTGGTGGGACATGGACTGAACTGAGATGGGACTGAATGGAAGTGTAATATGGATTTTATTGTAAATATTCGAACTGTCAATTGGGGCACATATCTTATAGAATATTTGAGTAGGTTGATACAGTGTCCATTGGGACTGATCCTTAATTATTTAATTTAATTGATTTCTTTGCGGTAATTATAAATTGTATGAAATTGGAGTAATTAGTTGTAAACAGTAAGTTGTATCAATTTATTGTGAGATTTTTAGTTCAGAGAATTTTGCTGTAGTTATTGTAAAAAAAATGAAATTATAATTAATTCTTTTATTTAATTAATACTTCCATTCCTTTACGAACTTGGTACAACCCACTTAATTTCTACAGAGAGAAATTGTAAAAGTACAATGGGACCATTGGCTTCGTGTACGTCGCTCAGCACATCCATCCTTCACATCTTTCTCCACATGACTTATTTCGCTTTGTTAGACCTCCCATGCTATTTAGGAGCAATATCTTACTAATGCCAGTGTTGTCGCTCACATGGCAAGTGCCTCAGGCGCACATTTTAAATGCTGGGTATATACTCCAACAAACCGATCGAGGTCAACTACAAATACATCAACATGTTTCGTTATTATTTCCGCTATCAACAGTTTCCTTCTGCGTTAGCTTCATTAAAGCCGCGACCATTAATGACAAAACTGTGCGTTGCAAGCGTTTGTTTGACGCAGTACAACGTTGCTGTAAACGCCATTTTCAAGATGCTCTATCGGAAAACCATGCAAATAAATGATAAACTTGTATAAGTGATGACATTGCAGCTTTTCCATTAATTTAATGAAGTGATATTCAGGGGAGAGCGATGAACAGTCGGCGATAATATCATTATTTGCTCTCACTGACTTCCCCTCAGTTATTTGTATTTCTGTGTCCCATGTGATAAAAAGCAAGTAACCGTAATTTCGCCTCATTTTAATGCACGATTTAGAAATAGCACTTTTTCTCCTCTCAGCGGAAAAGTGGGTATTTTAGAGTTTGTGAGCAAAATGGAACTGCGAAGACATTTTATATTCCAGAACAGTCGCCAAATTTTCCCGAGTAATGGATCGGTGTGCCTTTTAAGAGATATGTTTGAAAACTTAGGGTTGCTGATATGACACATTAACTACGAACATTTTATGAGGCCGTTCATATGGAAGCCTTAGCTGGCTACGAGGACGTCGTAGATAACAAAAGCGGCGAACTTTGTTTTTGCCAAGCCAGCTTATTTTAAGGGACGATGTGGTAATAAATGAGTTCGATGAGCGCATTATGAAGTGTGAATGCGTTGGAGGAATTCAGGTGTCCAATAAATCATACATTAAGATGAAATGCCCCAATACTTATTTACAGTAAACAGTAAAATGTTTAACTGGATGGCAAACTGAAATAATGCTGATTTACAAGAAAAATAATTATAAAATATAAACACAGCCGAACATTTAAAATGGTAAAATCTTAATCGTCAGAAGCTAAAAATCGTTACGGAAAATAATACAAATGTGTTCAGCAACACATCTTCTTAAACCAGTCTGCATAACCATGCACCACGAGAAAATTACTAGTTTTTGGAACGGCCCAAGAAACAGTTTTAAAGAAATGTGATTGATGAATCGTCAATTCCAGCAGATATATATATAAAAACAGTGTTGTTGAGTACTGCCTGTTGCTGAAATTTCCAAGCGTTCTTCCTGTTGGCGACAATTAAATAGAATACTGGCAGAAAAAACATGGTTCCAAATGTATAACAGTAATTTAAATGTTATTTGTAACATGAACTAAAACCATGTTATTGTTTACCAGAGATGGATTCAAGATAGCGCCAATCGCGGAGATCCTTAAATCATAACATAGACCGGTGCTCTTGCCTGTATCCAATCGAGTTGTTTAGTTGAAAGATTTGTGTGACTCTTAACAACGATGTCTCAAGAGCCGATGAGGGTGAAATGAGGTGAGAATGGAGCAGCGCTGAAATTCAAGGGCGGGGGGAAACGGGATATCCCCGAGAAAACCCGCCGACCAGCAGCATAGTCCGGCACGACTCCCACTTGCGAAAATCCGGGAGTGGTCCGGCCGGGGATTGGACCCGGCTCGCATTGGTGGGCGGCGAGCCGGCTAACCGCTCCACCACCGCGGCCCCTGTAGCCGAGCGAGTTTAGTTAGGTATTAAAGAAAAGACGCAAGTCTAGTTGGCTTGGCGACACGTTTCACGGGGAAAGAGACAAACGAGGCATGCTGTAGTCTCGTTCTGCAAAGTCCCCGAGGGCCACCCGGTGCATTAAACAGGGGCGTGGGTCAGTGCAGTAGGATCAGAATGTTAAAAATACCGAGCCCAAGATCCTCTGGCACAATAAATTATTCCGACACTCGAACTTTCGTATGCAGGAAGCACGGGGCCAAACAGCCACGCCCAGGCTGCGAGAAGATATAACGTCGCAGGACATAAAAGGTAAATAGATGTCCCGACTTCGTCCCTTGGAGGGGTCACTTCCGTCAGATATTCACGTCTCTGCAACGCCGACGATTCAGAACAATTTATTGTCATGCCGATTGCTTACGTGAATTAATATTTTCACCGTGGGACTTGGTAGACTCGAAGGCAAAGTATTTTTTAAATATATAATGTATTTTTGAGTTTGCAACTAACCAGAAAAAAAACTTGTGATTTAAATGGACAGTTTGTAGAAAAAATTTCCTAGGTAATCAGGTTAAAGGTATCATTTATTCAAGTATGCCAGAGATTTCTGAATAATCACAACAGCTAGTAAGTAACTTTGTTTTATTTTTACGAATATTTCGGAACGTTTTTGCTTACCAGCTAGGCAATGTCGAAAAAGAAGATTTTAAAAATTGATTTCCTGTTTTTGTCATATTGATTTGCGTGTATTAATTCACAATGAATTGCATTTTCAATATAATAAAATACAGTAACACTGTATTAGGCTATAATATTTCTGTAAGGTAACAGTAATCAGTAAGGACTGTTCACGATACTGTAAGCACTTAAGAAATGAACCTTAAAGAAAAGTCACTGTCCCCGTATGCATATATTTTAATGGGCACTCTAAGTGATATTCACCCAGTAAAGTTGGTAACGATGGGTGGAAAGTAGTTCCATATCTTAATGTCAAATATAAAGTGTTTGGAAATTATTTGATAGTCCTAACTTTAAATCATTTCTTTCGCTTTTTTTAATGCACCGAAGTGTAAAAATGAACAGATTTGTAAAGTATTTACTCTCTTAATAATTTCACAGTTTCATTTGACCGAAGCATGACTAAAGTTATGAGACCCATAGCACTGTTAATTTTACATAAGGCGGAGGAATACACAACGTGTATACAAGCAGATCTTAAGCAGGGCTTTCAAAAGTGCTCATTTTACCGCGAACAGCCTACAGCTGTCAAGTGTATGGTTACTGTGTGTGTGTATTTAGCTAAATGTTATGTATGGTAATAATTTGTCTTGCGTTAACCCTCACGCACTGGCAAATAACGTGCCCTGGCCGTCGATTTCGCTTCTAGCAATGTATAACACATCACTCACTCGCTAACCACAAGACTGGCACCTGTCACGTGGAGCCATCATCACGACAGCACGAAAACACAAAACTTTCACTCCGCAGCCAGACTGTCACTTCTTTGTTCGTGCCGAGCTCTGCGGATATTATTTTTTATTTCAGTGCCCCGCGTCACGGAAGGCTGGAATGCCCGAGTGCACTTTATGCGGGAACATTAAAATAACACAGCGAACTTGTAAACCCGGCCCTGGCAGCGGGCCACCGTGGAGAAGTTTACAGCGCGGAAGTTCGGCAGCAGCGCCGCGAGCGCCTTTCGCCTGCGAGCGTATCCCTCAAGCGTAAGAGCCACGCAAAGTCTTTCTCGCTAAAAAAATAAACTCGGCGAGTTTTTGAAACGAAGACCCTCAACTTCGCCCCCCCCCCCCCCCCCCCCCCGTCGGAACTTCGTTACGAAACTCGCGAACAATTTCGAAATAACGCCGGCGAAAGATACCGAACGTGCTGGGAATACGCGTCTCTTCGGCGGCCAACGCGCGCGGTACTTCGGGCCGGGAAAACGTTCTGAAAGCGGAAGTTCCCGGATTTCCCACCGCTCTGCGAAATCGACGATGAAGGAACGAGACCTACGCGCCACTCGTAGAAACCGCGCAGACTGGGAACAATTCTCGAGCCAGTTGCTGCTAGACAAGTCTTCGCCATTCGTGAACACCGAGAGAAGCTATCGACGATAAGGTTTCATTTTCACTCGAGGCGGAAAGATGATGAGAAGTGGCAGAAAGAAGAAACAAAGGCGGGTTCGAGCCTGCACAAACATGGAAGTCACTGCACTGGAGCATAGATTCGTCACGCTACACTCGCGTGATTTTCTTCTATAAAATGATGATTTCTCTCAAGTTGTCAATCTAGTGTTTGCGATATCGAATCGTATTAATTAAACGGCTCAAGAAAACTTCGCTGTTAATAAGCAGAGTTATTAAAATACTATTGGAATGTCGAACATACAGTACCAAACGGTTCCAAAATGACACATCTTCAAATCAAAATATAGAAGAAAGGTATTAACAATGAAGGCCTTTAAAGGTAATTACGGACCCGTATTTTATAATTTAATTAAATAAATGCTAATCAGTTAAATTATTCTTCCATGAAACAATTTATGACAAGGTTACATTAACATTATGTCTTTTTCTGGAAGAGCTGTAAATATAAACATACGAGACACTATTACTACTGCCTAAAATGTATAATAATAGCAAATTGTATTTTATTAAGTAAGATGTAAACAGAGATTTAATAATTTGTTCTATGTATTGAGAGAAAATATCAAAGGTAACTTTATCTGTTTTATTTGGTCAACCTCGATTTTAATACCATTGGATTTTAAGTAAACCTTAAACGTTACTCAGTTACACACAAGGATGTTTTTAATGTTCACAGTTCTCTCAAATATTGTATTTTAAGCAAACTATTGCTACGTTAGAGCTTACAAGAGGTTTGTGTCGTTTTATGAGAAAGGGAACGTGTGTTAAATGTAATTAGTGACATTTAAATCTATACTAAAACAATTATTTTGCTTTGACGGCAAAGTTAAAGGCAATACTGACGTCATGATGCAGTTCATGAACATATAGCGTCAAGACGTCACTTTAACAGGCAGAACTCATCGCACGATTCCGCAGAAAAATGGAAAATTTTAGTTCCACTTATAGGACTTAAGATGCGCAATATTTTCGGTACGTCAACGCATCGTTTAGAACATAATTTTGAACATATAATATCTTCATTAATGATAAACACCAGGGGTCGGGCCCGCGGAAACCTCGGGCTGAGCCACCAAAGATGAAGCAGGTATTTATGGTGCAATGTCGTCTAGGAGTTTCGGCATGTGCTCGCTGCGCCTATCAGCGCGCGCTCGCACATCCCGACATGCAGTAGCAATTCTAGTAAAAGTAAGACTTAAGACTTAATCCTTAAGACATAAAACTTAAGACTTATGCCTTAGGCTTACAAAGGGCCTAACTACCAATTTTTTTTGGGGGGGGGGGGCACTCAAAGGTACCCCTACCCTCAAAGCACACCTCCAATCTCGCACAAAATGGAAAACATACCCCGCTTGTCACTCTAACTCCTCCCAGGGAGTGAGAGGGGGACATTTGGGGGGGGGGAGGGTTTCAAAGAGAAAGGATGAGGGATCAGTGAGTATTGGTCGACTTCCCTCTCTTCCCTTCTGTTTACCCATAACGGCCCTCCAAAAACAGCGTTTTTCGTGCAAAAAATTCCGTTCTTGATTATAAAGTATGAACAACCTAAAAATATCAACCTAAACTAAAAAAAAAAAAAAATATGTTTTTTTCGACTGTGAGATATGACACAATTTACATACGTAATTCCTTCGAATGCAATTAATGGACCTTCCCGTATACGTAGTCCAAAGATATATTTTGTATTTTTTTTTGTTGCCCTAATTAAATCACTTTTTTTCTGTCGTTATAGTTAAATGCGTTGCAACTAGCATCAATTCTCTTTTAGTTGAGCCCAAACCTCTGACCGACGTTTGACACTGCAATTTTCCAAAAGACTATCATCACAAAATATGATTATAGCACTGAGTCTTACTAAACATTTTCACTTGGATTTTGTGTATAAATTATAATATTTATTTCAAAAACAATATGCAACAAAGCAGAAATAAAAGACGCGTGCTGGTGACTCATCCTTAAGTATAAAATGAGTGAATTGAGTTTTGGTACGTTGTCCGTAAAATAAACGTTTCTTGTTGACACATCTTCGTTTTCAGGTCAAAGTGTGGGGAAAAAATATTGTTATTATATAAAAATAATTATTTTGGTTATTTGTCCAGTGTCCAAATACGATGCGTAATATAATACTTGCTGTTTTCCTCTAAACGTGTATGTTTTGTTTACACGTGGCGGAAGGATGCTTAGTGAGTAGCCCGAAATTATAACTTAAGCAGGGCTTCAGCAAAGTTGGAAGTTAGTAGTATTAATACCTCGATCAAGTGAGAATATTAAATTGTTAGAAACATATTTATTTTCTGTTAGACCAATTATCGCATTATTTTGTTCCAGAAGAAAGCTCGTACTTCGTGTTCAGGATAGCCAGGCCGTCTTCGAATTACGGAGTACCAGGGTAGAATCGATTTTTTTATTTTTGTATGTAAGTTTAGGTTAGTACAGCATGTAATAAGTCGCCAGATTAGCCTTCCGTAACAAAGCGGATATTATAAATATCAGCGATTACATATATATTTCAAAGAAAGAAAAATAGTCGAAAACAGTAAATTACAATCGCCACTTGTATATCTACCTATTACTCTTTTATAGGCTGTTCACGCTCAACTGAGCATTTTGAAAGTCCAGCTTACGATACACTTATCTTTTTCAATTAGTATACTTCCACTTTACGTAAAATTAAAGGCCCTGATACAATGAGCCGATCATCTGCAGTGCAGTTCTGACGACTGCATTGCTGGTCCCTCACTTGCTGTGTGCTACACTGAAATGCTGATGGTCAGCTAGTAAGGATTATTATTTTGGCCCTTAGGCCTAATAGGAGGCAAAACAATCACCAGGTTTTTTTAATTGTTTACATTCGTTTCGCGAATATTTATTTCATGTTAATTGTTTACTTCCGTAAATACAGAGTGTAATTCAATGCAATTATTTTTTTAAAGATTTTTTTAAATCGGTTCCATGATAGTTGAGCTACGGTTAGCTACTGGCTTTGTAACGTGAATAACTGTTTGCACATACTAATTTATTGCAACTCGGCGACCAAATCTGCTCGTATCACAAAGAAAATAAATATTTAATACATCAACAGCGGTGTACTCGATTCGATAATCGATACATATTTGTTTACGATTGGAACAGTTTATAGTTTTCCCGCACTTATCGTGCGCATACGCTTTACGAGTCTACATTTCATTGGCTCACGACCTGTGACGCACGTCCCTTGGCCAATCACAAGCAGAGTGCCGATCGGCTGCCGACCCGAGATGAAACTTGAAGTGGTTCACCGGCACAGCAAAGCACTGCAGTGACGTCACAGTCACGCGGGCCAATCAAATTCCAGAATAGCACAGGCACTGCGCTGCACTCAAGACGATCGGCTCATTGTAGAAGGGCCTAATATGCTGTCTCACTTGATTCACGCGGCATCCGAGAGAAACAGTGGAATTTTCAGGGAAAGAAAATACGTTGATAATTAGCAAATACGAGATTTCGTGTGTAAAAAACAAGATACTCCGACTAAAGTGGTCATAAATTTTATCTTCAGACTCGCGAAACAACGCTAGGAGTTAGTTATTGTTTGCAATAACTCGCTGCTGACTTAACTAGTGCCTGCATGCCAGTGTGTGTTGTAGCTTACATGCAGTCATAGTCAGTTTCACAACTTGATTCCAAAAGTGACTCACTTTCGTGAACAGCACATAATGTTATCACGAGCAACTTCTTTTCGCTATTATCTTTCAGCATCGTTGCGTGTATACCAGCGAGTGTTTAAATTACAGGTTTGGTTCTAATTGTAGAGGGAAACTGCAGTAGAGTGCGCATGTCCGACGCGCATTAACCAACTCAGTGTGCCGACAATGACCTGCATCTCTTAGTAAGTACACAACTGTCAAAGCCACTTGGCTTCGAGTGAGACTAGCACACTGTATACTAAAATCAGTGTGCTTATGTTTGTTCACGACTTTTGGCTGAGTAGGCTACTAACGCAAATCTACACATAGTATAAAACAAAACCACCCGGCCACGTGTTTCTGTGTATTCCGCTAAGGCTTCTAAATTACTTGATGGGATTTGATCCGGTTTTCACCATCATTTAGAAAAATTCTTGAGGAAGGTTTAGGTATATAATACATTAATATTTAATGTAAGGATAGTAGAGAAATGTCGACGTTTTCTAATACAGTCGGAAAAAGCTGCTTTTCGGGCTCTTACACACACCAAATTAATGTACTAATGTACTACAGAATTGTAGATCTCTAAAATGTCTTCAAAAAAAGTCCACGACATAGTATGTTTATCGTTTAAAGATGACCCACAGTAACCATTTTTTCCTTTTAAAATAAGAATAAAACTAGCGGTTCACTTACGAAGACTTTGTGAACAGCATAATATTAATCATATGTTAGTTATCTTAGGAGTGGGATGGACCCCACGTTTTTTGTCAAATTGTGCAATAGCTGTTTGCGCGAATACGCGTATCTCTGTCAATAAATGTTCTGCAAATACGACTTTTTGTCAGGGGAAAAAAAAAACAATTATCTATGCCCCTATTCTTTTACTTTTGTCATATTAAGTGTATTATTAGAGGAGAAAATCGTGAAATGGTCAAGCATCGCATTTTTAAAGCTTGTCTATGCAGTTTCCTTAAGCGGTAAGATAGAAGTACAAAGATACGGGCGTAGTTTAATCTGTGGCATTTTATCGCGTGTAATAAATCCCCACTGTTACAGATCTAGATTGCACAGTACAGCGTTACGACGATAACAGTGCACGCCTTGCGCGTAAGGGCGATAAGGCACTAGGCGTGCTTGTTAGTGTCACCCGTATCGCTCCCTCACTTCTTGACCTTAGACGCGGTGTTCCCACGGGGAACTCTTAAGCATTTAGTGTATATATTTGCTGTAAACCTAACGAACGCCATATTTGTAAATCGCACCCGAGCGAGGCCGGGCCCGGTCGCTAGTACTATATTACATAATGAAGTTGCGCAAAATATAATTTTTTGTAAAAGCAACAGTTTGAGGTTAAAACCAGATGTAAACAAAAGTCAGATCATAGTTGAAACAAGTGAATTTGGAAGTTCTTTAGAAGGTCTTCAACCATTATTAGGACTCGCAAAAATTCGTATGATACGAAAAAAGTTATGTCTTATATTTAGCCTTATGGTTCTAAATAAACTGGGCAAACTCATATGGGGGGCAGGTGTGTCAGAAACCACAATATTTGCATACGTAAAGTTTAGACCTGAAATTGCAGCATTCACCGACAGAGTGCGTCGAAAATTATTTTCACAGCGCCCGCCAGCAGGCAACCGTCAGAGAGCCGTGTCAGCTGCAGAACTCGCATAACGCCTTATGTACATACAATTAACAATGCCACGGGCATCATCACTTTATTTATGCGTCGATCAGGTGAAACTGTGAAATTATTAGAAATGTAAATTTTCTACAAATCTGGTGATTTTTATACTTCGATGCAGCAAAAAAAAAAAAAAAAAAAAAAAAACAGAAAGAGAAAGAACTAATTTAAGTTATCACAAATAGTTACCAAACATATTTTATTCCACGTTAAGACATGTAACTCCTCTTTCATCCATCGTTACCAACTTTACTAAGGCATGTCACTCAGTACGCCTGTTAAAATACACGCAGGCAGAGGCAGTGACTTTCTTCTAAGGTTAATTTCAAAATCGCTCATTTTTTCGTGAACAGCCTTCAAATCGATATCATCTTCAATGCACGTCCCGAACAATGACCCAATAACCGCCAGGACAACTTTAAAATTCGCGTGTTTCAACACTGATTTAATATTTGTCTACGTTAAGAAAGAAGAAAAACGCGTTTCGCGAAAATAAT
The DNA here is from genome assembly GCA_029891345.1 of Dryococelus australis. NCBI lineage: Eukaryota > Metazoa > Arthropoda > Insecta > Phasmatodea > Phasmatidae > Dryococelus > Dryococelus australis. Next base: position 43,387,998 of record CM057003.1, read on the forward strand.
TTGTTTCGCATACCTAGATTCTATCGTTTGAAGTGGTGTGCTAGCATATTGAAGAATTTAGTGAAATAAATAATGCACAAATCTGCGCACTCTACCCCTACATTTAATTAACGATCCCGGCCAACAGGTTACCTTTCAAATGTAATACATTTGCCACTACTGACCGACGTCTACGCCTAACGGCTGCAATAGTAACTCACTGGACTCGCATTCGGGAGGACCCGGATTCGATTCCCTGTCCGGCCATCCTGATTTCAGTTTTCCATGGTTTTCCGAAATCGCTCTAGGCTAGTGCTGGGATGACCCTAACAAAGGCCATTGCCGATTCCTTCATATTCCTTTCCCGATCCCTCTTCCCTGTGCAACTTACGCCGTCTCTAATGACCTCGCTGTCGACGAGACGTTAAGTCCAACTACCTAAAGGCTGTTCACGATAAAGTGAACACTTTTGAAATCAACCTTAGAAAAAAGTCACTGCTCCTGCGTGCATATATTTCAATGGGCACACTGAGTGACATGCGCCCAGTAAAGTTGGCAACGATGGAGGGAAAATAGTTCCATATCTTAAAGTCGAATAAAAAGTGTTAGGTAGACCCTAACCATTTGTGATAACTTATATTGTTTCTTTCGCTTCCTGTTATGTATCCATCAAAGAGTAAAAATGAGAATATTTGTAAAATATTTACTTTTATAATAATTTCACAGTTTCACTTGGCCAACGCATGAATAAAGTGATGAGGCCCCTGGTAATGATAATTTTACATAGGGCGCAAGTATACACGACGTGCTTACAAGTAGATCTTAGGCAGGGCTTTCAAAAGTACTCACTTTACCGTGAACAGCGTATACCTACCTACTATCTAATGGCCATTGTGGTGAAATGGCAAATGATCGTGTCTGCAACATACGCAACTTGCATGGCTCTACTGTGTTGAAGGTTGCTTACTGGAAAGGCGCTACACGGCATACTCCGACGTAATTTCTAGGCAGTCGGAAAATGAAAGATTGCATTTCTAGGGCATGGATTTACGAAAGAACCATTCGTATTTTCGCCTCTTGTACCCATCCGTGTATGAGTTTCTCCAATTAATTTCGAAAAATCGCGTTCTTGCCATTACTGGTAGGCATACCTCTCCACCGCGCCCCCAGGTTGAAATCACAAAATGTTTAATTAACCATCGAGCAACAATATGTGCAGGACGAGTGTCTCAACATCCACCTGACAAAATGAAATCAAGTTACTTAGATCTACTGTCTGAGTACCACTCACTCACTTGGCTGGAATATTGCAGTTACTCTGAAACTACCGCCTGAGTACCAATCACTTGGCTGGAATATTGCAGTTACTCTGAAACTACTGCCTGAGTACCACTCACTCACTTGGCTGGAATATTGCAGTTACTATGAAACTACTGCCCGAGTACCACTCACTCACTTGGCTGGAATATTGCAGTTACTCTGGAACTAATGCCTGAGTACCACTCACTCACTTGGCTGGAATATTGCAGTTACTCTGAAACTACTGCCTGAGTACCACTCACTCACTTGGCTGGAATATTGCAGTTACTCTGAAACTACTGCCTGAGTACCACTCACTCACTTGGCTGGAATATTGCAGTTACTATGAAACTACTGCCCGAGTACCACTCACTCACTTGGCTGGAATATTGCAGTTACTCTGGAACTAATGCCTGAGTACCACTCACTCACTTGGCTGGAATATTGCAGTTACTCTGAAACTACTGCCTGAGTACCACTCACTCACTTGGCTGGAATATTGCAGTTACTCTGAAACTACTGCCTGAGTACCACTCACTCACTTGGCTGGAATATTGCAGTTACTCTGAAACAGGCACAGTTTTACCTACGTTGCTAAAACTCGTAAACCAAATTCGTTTAACTTCGCACTATTTTGTTTTTAAGTATTATTATTTAAAAAGTTTAAATTAAAATACGGGTGAACAGTATATAAAATTACTAGGAAATTATTTATAAGACGTGGACAATACTGTTAGGCTGTAGACCAATGTATTAACTTTGTTCAATTTTAAGAATAATACGAAAATACATAAAAAATGTAACACTCCTATAATATCTTTCATTAGTTTTATTGAAGACATTTTCCACGGTTTTCACACTTTTTCAGACTATTATTTCACGTCACAAAAAAATTGTGGTTGAAAATGTAGAAAATCATTTCAGACTATTAAACGCCCTTAAAAACTAAACTTTTCCTTTGGAAACAAGGTTGTCAACTTTTTTTTATTAATTATGTCAACACTGTTGCAAGGGCGTATTACCATAAATGCGTACATATTCTTAAAGAAATATAATAATCCTTCCTTCATTCTGAATAGTTAATATAGGTCCCTAGTGAAACCGCATGTACGCTCAGTGCACGGTTTTATATCACAATAATTGCTTTTAGTAGGGCTTGTAAAGCTGCATCACTATGAAAAGTAATATCACGTTTGTTTGGTTTGAGAGGTGTCACTCATCTGTCTGGAAAAGTAAAATAGTCTCTGTTATAATAAAAAATATCGTGAAGAATGTTACATACGAACACTATGAGTGCTGGGGGTGGCATGGTGTCACAACACAGTTACTCGTTCCAAGTAGACAGATTTCATAAATACAGCGAGAGTGCCTCAGATGTTCAAAAAGGCATCTTATGAATGTCCTTCACTGAAAGAAACGTTAAAATCACAAGAACAATTTTTTACTGGAATAACAGTACAGATTTGACACGAGGCGGTTTTTAGGACTCATACTTCCATGAATGTTTATGCATGGGAAAAGATTAAGGAATACTTAAAAAAAAAAAAAAAAGCCAAAGATTTTCTTAACATCTCTGCTATAAACAATTGCTACAGAAAAACTGAAGTGTGATGTCGAACAGCGTTTTCTACCGATAACGTCTGCCATTCTTCTCCCAGGTTTTGGCGGAACTCAGCTTCGTGGACACGTGTGCAGTCCAGCATGTTAAGGGTCCTATGTACTGAAACGTTTTCTGTGAAATCATTGATTGCGCGTAAACGCGTGTCTCGGCAAATAAATGATCTAGAAATACGAAGTTTTGCCAGAAATGATAAAAAAATCTATTGCCTATGTTGCCATATTTTTACTTTTATCATTTAAGCATATTAATGGAGGAAAAAATCGTGAAAGTGGTCCAATATCGCATTTTCAAAGCTTGCCTATGAAGATTCTTTAAGCGGTAAGAGAAAAGTACGACTATCATACGCAGGTAGTTTGATCTGTGTACTTTCATCGCGTGTAATAAAACCCCACTGTTACACATCTAATTTGCACAGTACAGCGTTACGACGGAAACACTGCACGCCTTGCGCGTAGGAGCGATGAGGCGCTAGACGTGCATGTAACTGTCGCCCGTGTTGCTCCCTCGCTTCTCGATCTTGGACGTGCAGTTACATAGTCCCCTTAATGCAGCAATCGGAATCGCTCTCGTGGCCAGTTCTAATTATCACACGCCAAAAGCGCAGGCACATGTGCAACCCATATTTTCAGGTCCATGCACTGCGTATTTGGTAGGATTGCACGCACCCTCTGGATCACAATACTGTACAGCTTCTGTCGAAAGGTTGAGAGCGCCCATTCAGGAACAACACACTATTTTACTGTTTAAAGCATGTGTTCTATAAATGTTTGAAGTAATCGATGACATCTCCTTCCGTTTTAATACAAAATTTATTTTTGTAAACAAGTTGCTTTAGCAAATCGTTGCTTTTCTGTGTAGTGTATAAAAAGTGATATTCGCCCCAATTCGTAAACTCGTTCCGTCTACGTATCCCGTGTCCATCTGCTTATGCGCCAATGCACTGTAGAGCGGGTGTAAGCATGTACAGCAAGTAGCTTGCGGTGTTAAGTTATTTTTAAGTGGAAAGTGTATTTTGTTCCATTACTTTTTTAAAAATATAACTTAAACACGGACGGAGATATTTAAAAGTTCTTTTTATGAAAATGTTTTATTTTACAAATAAAATCTACACACAGTATAAAACAAAATCGTCCGGCCGCGTGTGTCTGTGAATTCGGCTAAGGCTTCTAAACTACTTAATGGATTTTGTTGCGGTTTACGCCATCATTTAGAGGATTTTTTGAATAAGGTTTTGGTATATAATACATTAATATTTAATGCAAGGATAGTAGATAAATGTCGACATTTTTTAATCAAGTCGGACAAAGCCTCTTTTCGGGCGCCTGCATGGCTTACGCTAACTAAACCATAAGAGATACACCAAAATAATTTACTACAGAACTGTAGATCTCAAAAAGGTCTACAAAAAATTCCGTGAGAGAATGTTTATATTTATGATCCACAGCAACCATTTTTTCTTTTGAAAATAGGGGTTCACTTACGAAGACTTTTTGAACAACACAGTATTAACCCTTATCAAATGCAATATGTTACTTGCCTTAAGCATTTAGTGTTCATAATTACTGTAAACCTAAACAACGCCATATCTGTAAATCGCACCCGAGCGAGGCCGGGGCGGGTTGCGAGTAATAAATTATTTATTACAAACTAATTAACTTAGACATTTAATATAAATGATAGTTTGTGTAAAATGGCTGGGGGTCTGAAACTTTTCATAGAAGCTGTAGGTAATGGATGCAGTCGCATCTCTAGAAATATAGTCCGTACAGCTTCTTCTATGTGCATGGCGTGTGACTTGGTTTCTAGCGCTCCTCAGCGTAGAGGCGGCAGAAACCTATGTTTGTTCGCAGAGAATGTACCAGTCTAGCCGGATGAACCTTTTTGCCGCCTTGTCGTCATCCAAAATGTATTAGGTTTTTTTTTTTTTTAGATTTCGGTCTCTAGTCGAGCATTAGGATACGTCGCTTCGTCTCGTCGGCACTTTGTTTTGTGCAAACTGGGTGCTCGCCTTACGACAGGGTAGTTGTGGCTTTGAAAACATGCATATTCTCGCATGTACTTTTTTGCTTCTATCAGCTTGCTAACGCACGGAACGTGAATTTTTTTTTTGCAAAATTAAAAGTTTTTCATTATCTGATTCTATTTAAAGAGTGCATAGACCCTTCTGGATATATCGTTTCAAAATTAATATCACCAACTCCACTCCCCAAAAATTCCACTCATTATTTCTGTTTGAAAACATTTTTAAAACTAATGAGTGGTCGTGGTCTTGAGAGTAGATGCGAGTGAAGTGAGGTGCGCATGGAGCAGCGCCGGAATGGGGGGGGGGCTGGGGTAACGGGAGATCCCCGAGAAAAGCCGCCGATCAGCGGCATCGTCCGGCACGATTCCCACTTGCGAAAATCCGGAGTGAACCGGCCGGAGATTGAACCCGGTTCGCCTTGGTGGAAGGTGAGCAGGCTAACCGCTCAGCCACCTTGACCCCTTTGAAATTAATGCACTGAATGACTTCTTTAAAACGAAGTTTCCCGTTCACACTTCGCTGTTACTAACGGGTAGCGAGGGCCCTTAAACAATTTGTGAAAAACAGCAAATGCTTTTCTTAAGTGATTTTAGTCAGCGTTATGTACCGTGACAGACCTAGTTATTTACTAAGTGTGAGAACGTTCTCCCAGCTATAGTTACCAGTTACCTCTCAACTCCTTTATATTCATTGGGTCGTCGTGGGCCTTGACGGTAAGGAGTCACTGTCATGTAGTGAGGTAGCAGGCCCGGTAATAGTAGATGGACAGTCTTCAGTATCGCTTATTTTGGCCAGAATATCAGTTGATACCAAAGTGGTCATGGCCATATGGCATATTAATCAAACTTCAAATCCCCCCCCCCCCACCATCGCCTTATTTTTTGTTTCTCTTTTGTCTGAGTACATGTTTTCAGTTTCGCTATCATTTCTTTATTAAAGTATCAGCTCTTTTGTCCTTTTATTTCGCTACGATTTTCGAAGAGAACTTGTCCAAGGAAGACGTATAAAGAAAAAAACAATAATCCATATTTCCTTTAATGCGACGAGAGTAAAGGCTATTCACGGTAAAGTGAGCACTTGTGAAAGCCCTCTCATTTGGAATAATAGTCAACAAGTATGCTTTACTTTAGCCTTAGGCGTTAATTTCCGAGTGCGGTGGAATATACATACGTTGATTATTACTTAAATTACAATATTTATTTAAAAATATGTTTAAAGGGTAAAAAAAATGGCTGAAAGGAAAAAGTAACCAGGCCGTCAAAAGTGCTCACTTTACCGTGAACAGCCTATAACAAGATTTTTAATCTGAACGGCGAGGAATGTGTGGCGTTGTGGGGTGGGTGTCTTATAAAGGAACTGCAGGAGTATTTGCCTGGAAAGAAGCCGGAAAAGAAATTGCGATAAACCACCCATAACGCAGTTTGCCGATATCAAACCCACGACCTGCCGAATGCGAATCAGACACGTTAACGCACGGCAAAACACGCTCCGTCGTGTGCAAACCCAGTTCTGCACTACTCTAAAAATAAAAAAAAACTCTTGGACGCACGGCCGACCCAACTCGCTGGAAGGCTTACGGTGAAAGTTACAATGGACTGTGTCCGATGCCAGATGTGCGTTACCTGGCTTAGGTTCGGCAATTAACGCAGCCCGTTTAAACTTAAAATGCAAGCCACCTACCATTCCTGTTAAATTTCAAGGATAATACCACAGAGTAGATAAGTAGGTATAGGCTGTTCACGGTAAAGTGAGCACTCTTGAAAACCCTCTCATTTGGAATAATAGTCAATAAATTAATATTATTTTGGCATTAACTGATGTCTTTCGAGTAAGGTGGAATATACACACTGTGTTTATTACTTACATTGCAATACTTACTTAAAAAGGTGGTTAAAGGATTAAAAAAATAGCTGACTGCTGTTTACGGTAAAATGAGAACTTTTGAATATCCTGCTTACAATCTACTTGTATGCGCATTGTGCATTCTTTCGCCTTGTGTAAAATTAACTTTGCCATTGGGCCTCATTACTTGAGTTTGTAATGCGATGCAGCGTGTTTCAAAAATACGATGTTTTATTAAACTATCAAACGTGCCTCCAACAGTTTTAGCTACGAAAAGAAATGTACATTCCAGATGATGACGGAATGGCACTATTAACACATTAAGGTGGGATTCCACTGAGGCAACAAGCGACAGGCGACAGGCGACATTTTGTCACCATGTAGAATGCAACATGTAGAAAAGGCAACAAGTATCCTGTCGATAATAGGAAAATCAGATAAGTAGAATAATCATCTGAGTTCTGGTACATCGGAGTCGGATTCGGATTCAGCCGGCCGCCATCTTGGAATCTCCCTTTTATCCCTAAATTTCCCTAACAATGTACCTTTTCCTTAAAAAATTTCCCTTTTTTCCCAAAAAATTCTCGTTTTTCCCAGGGCTGGAGAGGTGGACTCGTCACTCCGGAGAGACGGATCAGTGACTCCGTGCCAGGAGAGCAGGACTGAGGACTCAGAACCTTAGACCATTGACCGGCACCACGCCCAGCAGACGACTGTCTCGCTCACCCCCACTCCCCTCACCCATACTAATTCTATCGTATGTCACCATCTTGTTTTTTTTTTTTCGTTTGTTGTTTGTTTTGGAGTTATTCTCACACCTTCGTTCGACTACCATCTTAGATTGCATATGTTTTCATCACCTAGGTGGCACTAGTGTAGTAATTCTCCCACCAGGCAACAGCCATATTTGTTTATGTTTTTTTAATATATAGGTTGCGCTGCCGACACCCTCCATATTAGATGCTATTTTTACAATAAAACCGGCGGCCGTTAATTTCTCGGTTCTGCCATCAGGTGAGCTGCCGACGCTTATATTTATAGGCTTAGGAAAAGCTGTTATTTGGCAATCGACAGTATACCTACATGCATTATTCAATAAATATGTATTTTTTTTATTAAAAACTTAAATTTATACAATTGTAAAAAGTATTTTTTATTTAATTATATAATTGTACATATAGTACAATAGTACTTTATACAAAACTTTTTAATAAAATTTATTTTATTTCAGTACCTATCGAATTTTTAATTATATTATGGCAGATTAGGTACCCTAAACATGAAATAAAAAACACTTTTTTCCACACACTTTTAGATTCAATTAATTTATTGCAGTCTTTCATGCCTTCGAAAAAAATTACATGTTCTTCGATATATATATATATATATATATATATATATAATTATGATTATGTGTGTGTGTGTGTGTGTGTGTGTGTGTGTGTGTGTGTGTGTGGATGCCGAACATCCCACAGTACTGGTAACCGCCTGTACACCTCAATAAAATACACAGTTTTTTCTTTGGACCATTCCATGTTGCCTCCCCAACGCCGCCTGTTTCTCAGCTCGAGTGGGAAGCTCGGCGACAGCTGGCAACACGTGGCAGGCGACATGATTATCAGAAAGTGTGTCGCGTTTGACACTGTTGCTTGTGACGTTCGACATGTGCCGAACCAGTGTATTCACTCGAGGCTCGGGCGACAGTGTCGCTTGCTACATGTTGCCAAAATGTCGCTTCGGTGGAATCCCGCCTTTACGCACACTGGAAACATTATTTCCATGCTCCCAAGCTAAAAATAACTTTTTCAGACTTTTGTATCTCATTGTATATGAACTCGATATGCTCTACGAAATTATTCGCAAATTTGCCACATCGGTGTATACATATACAGGCTGTTCACGATAAAGTGAGCACTTTAAAATCTACCCTAGGAAAATGCCACTACCTCTTTTTGCGTATATTTTAACGGGCACACTGAGTGACATGCGCCCAGTAAAGTTGGTAATAATGGATGGGAAATAGTTCCATATCTTAACGTCAAATAAATAGTGTTAGGTAACCATATATGATAACTAAAATATTTTTTTCGCGTTTAGTTTTTTAATGCATCGAAGTGTAAAAAGGAGAAGATTTGTAAAATATTTACTTTTTCAATAATTTCAGAATTTCACTTGACCGACGCATGCATAAAGTGAAGAGGCATACGGTAATGTTAATTTTACAGAAGGCGAAAGAATACACAATCTACATTCAAGTAGATCTCAAGCACGGCTTTCAAAAGTGCTCATTTTACCGTGAACAGCCTATAGCAAAAAACCGTGAATGGTATGGTCGTTTCCCATGCATCAAAGGTGGCGTTCCTGCATCTGCTCAGGAGACAGTCAAATGCGTAGGGAAGTTGCAAACTTTGTATAGTAGTGACGCTAAACATTCCTATATTTGCAGCCTGACGTGTGGTATCATTTCCATAACACGTGTAGGTTAAAAACTTTCATTACTGTACAGGAAGTTGACTGGGAAATTACGACCGAGGCAAGCACTGGACTTCCCTACAGGGTCGCGTTCAAGGCAGATCGCCGACGGAAATATTGCACGCCGGTTGAGAGCCTTGCGCGTAGAGGCGATACCGAATCACATACGCCGCTCTGCGTCACCCGTAGCACTTAATCGATTCGTGCCTCTCTCACGCAAACATATCCATCACTCAGTGGCGTGTGGTGAAGTGTTGCGAGGTAAGCTGGTGCTTTCTCAGTGCTGTACACACTCGGTGCACGCAGCAGGAACCAGTAACCAGAGTGGAACCACAGTGGAAACTGAATGTATTGCGGTCACTCACGAGAGAGCGGCGAGGCACACATTTTGTGACGTCAACTGCACTAGTACGTTTAAGTGGCCAATGTGTAAACTACCTAACGATTGAGTACAGCACAGAGCAAAATACACCTTGCAACAGTTCACCACACGCTGCTGCCATCACTAGACGACCGCCTTAATACGCAAGAGGAAGACGTACGCCCGATCATGGAACTCTGAGGATAGGTGATGCAGACCCAGTCGCCGGACCGGGAAGGGGAGTATTAATAATAAGTCGCGACGTGGATCCGTCGTCGGAGAACAATGAAGGAGCAGCGGCTGATTGAGGTCGCCGCTAAACTTGCAGTCCTCAGGCGTCGCACGTAGCGTCAAGGTCAACCGGCGGCGTCGCGTAGGGGGAAAACTGGTCGCATCGCCTAGCTCCAGGCAGACAAGCGACGTCATCCCAAGACAATCTCGGCTTCGACGCCGCTGTAAGAAGCATCGGTGGACAGGTGTTCACGACTCCTTCCCCCAGGTCAAACAGACCTTGAGAGTGGAGATATTTGGGTGGCTCTTAACATCGAGGTCTTGAGAGCCGATGAAGGTGAAACGAGGTGAGTATGGAGCAGCGCCCGAATGCAAGGGCGGATAAAACGGGAGATTCCCGACAAAACCCACCGACCTCCGGTACGAATCCCACATGATAAAATCCTAATGTGAGCACTTTTGAAGCCCTAGTTACTTTTTTCATTCAACCAATTTATATACTTCCACCACTTGTTAATGTATACCCTGTCATGTGAGTAATGAAGATAGTACACATTCACCATACCCAAAACCAAAAGTTCGAATGAAATGTATTTATTAGTTATTATGTCTGATGAAACAGCTTCAAAAAGTGCTCACTTTACCGTGAACGGCCTTTAGTCATAAAGTCCTACATATGGGAATTTGCTGAGGAAGTAGCTTTAATGGTCTGCACTGCACAGCACGAAACAACTACCCATAACGGAAATCAGCCCCTCGCATGTGGAAGAGTTCATTCGTTTTATGAAACCACCGACCAACTCTTGGTATGGTTGTGCGCGACGGCAAACCAATTATCCCTTAAAGAGCGGACCCCATTGTCCGGAAAAGCACGATTTGGTCCCCTGTCGGGCCTGTTCTATTGCCGACGCGGTCACCAGATCTGACACCTCTAGACTATTTTCTTTCGAGTGCTATGAAGGGCATGGTGTACGAGACTCTTTTACCATCATAGGAGGACCTTATAGCACGAATCCACGCAGCGACTGAACCTCAGAGCAAGTAAGGAGACAAGAGCGGACACTTCCATGTTGTAACGACCTTCTTATTTTAAAGTCTTTTTCAGGGGTGTTGGGTGGGTGGTAGGTGCATGGATTAATACACCAACAGCAGACACGCGTTACGAAAAATAATCACCTAGTATAATAATACAGATATAATAATTTTTAATGATTACTTTGTGATAAACACGCTTCATTGAAGTAGTTAATAATCACGTTGCGTTCAATGTTTAATAAAATAGCTTATTTACAAAAAATTAATTTTTATTGTTTTTTATGCTATTGATATGTAGCATTTATAGTATGTTTACAGCTTACATTATTCTTGCGAGGTGCTAGAACGAAGTTTTAAAATTGCTTAATTAAAACCTACTTGCCTAACACCATTTAGTTGCCCAATGCTGTTTTCGGCAATAATTAAATATATACCTGTGCTGTTTGTGTTAGCTCTGTATTTTAGATATTTACGTTACCTCAAATGTGACCAATAGAATAAACGGATTAAATATTCCTAATCGTTTTAGTAGGTTATGAATTCAGCACCTGGAATAGATGTAGGTTAAATCAGTATGAGATACAAAACACTCATAGTTTTGACTAAAAACCGATCGGTTCCGTAAAATCATTAATTCTACGGGCATAATGTATGTGTTGGTGTTTCCACAGGCACTTACTTCAAATAACGCGATTGTAAGCGCTATCTATTGTCAACCCCCTGGACTGAACTACACGTAGTCAACCATGTGCATCAATCTCTGCACCACCAATGTAAGGTCTGTAATAACGCGATTGTAAGCGCTATCTATTGCCAACACCCTGGACTGAACTACACGTAGTCAACCATGTGCATCAATCTCTGCACCACCAATGTAAGGTCTGTAATAACGCGATTGTAAGCGCTATCTATTGCCAACCCCCTGGACTGAACTACACGTAGTTAACCATGTGCATCAATCTCTGCACCACCAATGTAAGGTCTGTAATAACGCGATTGTAAGCGCTATCTACTGTCAACCCCCTGGACTGAACTACACGTAGTCAACCATGTGCATCAATCTCTGCACCACCAATGTAAGGTCTGTAATAACGCGATTGTAAGCGCTATCTATTGCCAACCCCCTGGACTGAACTACACGTAGTTAATCATGTGCATCAATCTCTGCACCACCAATATAAGGTCTGTAATAACGTAAAGGGTTTACGATTCGAAGCCCTTTTGTAATTTACTGCTCGGCGTGGTGCTCTTGTTGGGTTGGTGGTAGTTCCTCGCACGATGTGGAGCCCATCGCTATTTACGAAGCTTTGGTAAACGTTGACGTCTTACAGTGCCCAAACCATGCTTTACCGGGCATGGACCTCTTCTTGGAAAATGATCGGTTTACCGTCCTGCACAACATGCTAAGCGTTATTGATGTTGATTTGAATTATTCCGTATATTCCGCAGTCTCATTAGCAGCTGTTAATAGTAACATCAAGTAGAAACGTATTTTTATAGGTCCCGATTTATCACACAGTGTTATAACGATACTAGTACAGTTCGGAACAAAAAAGTTGTTCGTCGCAACGCTTAAAGTGACAGAAAGGGTTTACGTCTCGTGGACAGTGGGTCATTCGAGGAGCAACTAGCTGTGACAAGCCGGGGGAGAGTGGGGGAGAGAGAGAGAGAGAGAGAGAAATAGGCAATGGCCTGTAGCCAGCATTTGTCTGAAGTGATATCTGGAAACCAAGGGAAACAGAAATCAGGATCACTGAATAGGGATTCGAACCCGTGCCCTCCCGACTGCGAGTTCAGTGGATTACCACTGCACAAACGCTCTGTAATTAAGCGGAGGAAATAATATTTAGCTACAACTAAACCCAGCGCAGTTTACCCGTGATTTATGGGCTGAAAGCTAAAATATCTAGTTAAGTTTTTTTACGTCATCTTATGAACAAAAATTCCTTCACAAACAAAAAAAAAATACATAGTTCGAAAAAAATCAAACAGCAGCATTCTCAATATATTCTCACACATATTAATAATCGCTATTCATTTCTTGATTTTCACAGATTGGCATTGCAAAATGTTTGGTTATACGGTTAATCAAACTGGTATTCATTTGTTTCGTAATCATAATGTCGTATCAGAACAATTAGCAGAAACCAACTTAACCCCAATGTTCACGCAATCCGCGGAACGAAAAAAAAAAAACTTCATTTTTGGAATTATTTTAAAAAATAAGTTATTCTATATCTTCCACCTGTATTCATTCATCAATCAGAAAAATAGCGCTTACGACACATTCCGACACATACATATGCAATTATGTTTATTTATAACTATTGTGATCATCTGTGATAAATTGGTTACCAAATATTGTGTTATGTTTAAAATATTAGTCGTTTAACAATGTTATATGTGTATGTGTGTGTGTGTGTGTGTGTGTGTGTGTGTGTGTGTGCGCGCGCACGCGTGTGTCCCTATCGAAATAATGTGTAGCAACAGCGATGCTGACAGATTTATCCACTATTTTATTTTTCCATCCACGATATGAAATAACTTATTTTTTATGAAAAAGTTTTATTGCGGTAAATGGAAAGCCCTGAGGAAATATAAAGACTTCATTAGAAGCTTCATGACACTATTAATTTGCAGATAGCGTATTTATTTCAACCACTATATTAACAAATTCATTTCTAGAGTTTTCCAACAGGTATTACAAGAAGAAAACTGAATGCTCTTGACTCAAGTTTAAATGGAAATTTTTGAAAGCTGCCTTTAGTTTCTTCTTCCTGCCCATTTCTTATCCTTCTGTCAAATGTGGAGATTAACATTCAGTTTGATCTCATCATTTGCTTTCTCGCCTCGATCAGGAAACACTGTAATGTTGGTGGAAATAGAACCAAACGAAACGCGTTTCAGTGGCAATAGTTTCAAACATTAAACTTCCAATCAGACTTAAATGTACGTCTACGCACTTTCTCCTTTATCTACATTAATATATATGTAATTTGGAACAAGAAAAGACTAGTTTAAATGTTTTCAATTAACAGTGAGCCAGCCATACATTCTAAACCCGAAGACTCCAGATAAAATTGGCTTCACCGGAATTCAGCGAGAGCTTACTGATTAATGAGGTGGCTGAAAACAACTGATTTCATGGTGAGTTTCGCACAATTCCAGTGAGTCTTATATCTAAGAAACGTTGGTTTCCACTACGTTTGACAGATTAGAGAGTCCGTGGCAGCTTCTTAACCGACTTTTAATGACTGGTCGCTATTTCGGGTTTAAAGTGTATCTCAAAATCATCCTTTTTTCAGAGACAGTAATTAAGATTGGTTTCGTGCACCACACTGAACACCATATATCTACTTGGACTAGCACACTTAAATTAAAATGTTACAAATTTACATACATTTTAACAACGACAAAAAAAATATTAAGACTAGGACTAGGCTACTTTTATTAACATTAAAATGACAATTTTGAGCAAAAAAAAAAATTTCAGAGCACAAATCCATAATTAGTCAAAATCTTAATTTTCTCGTAGCAGGCCACAAAAACAACCATGAACCTTTGAGCATATATTGCATTTCTATCAATGGGAATACAATACTACCGGATATCATGTACCTACATATATAGACTATTTCTAAGACTTTTAACTTTCTTTTTATTGCCACATTTTTGAAGCTGCTTTATTAATTTAAATTTATTTTGTGTTTTACAATACATAATACATTTGTGGACACCTGTTGTTTACCGCTGTCTCCAATTGTAAATAACCAATTACAAGTTTTATAAGCTATTTCATTAGCTGCGTCTGAGTGACATGCAAGGAATTGGGTTCCTCTTTTTTTTGTACTGCGGGGAGAACATAAATAAATAATGGCATAACCAATCCTTTTCGAATAGTTTATGAAAAAAAATTTAAAAATTAATTAACAAAAAATAAATAACTAACTATAACTACCGTACTTGAAGTTAATTAACATGAATATAATTTCTCTCCATGTTGTTTGTCATTTTAATGTTTGGTGGTAACAGAAATGACAGTTACTCTCAAGTTTTATTTTAATTCATTTGAAACTGTGCAGCATAAAAACAAATTAAAACTCGTTCTATATGAAACATTTAGCCATTTTTTGTATCACAGCTGTGTGCTGGCGACGTTTTAATGACGTCACAACTACCCATCCTTTTTATAGCAAATGTGTACGAAGCAGTTTAATATTTTGGCAGGGTGACAAAGGCTTTGGGAATGACAGATGCAGAGTCCGGGTAATCTCGACGATGAGGAATACAAGAGGCGGGAGTTAATTTCTGTGGATTCGAGCTGAAGCAGAGCAGTCGGCTGAACATCCTGGTTTCCCGTCGGAGGTAGAGCATGGATGGCAGGGCACCTGCAGATGCACGAGAGAGAGAGAGAGAGAGAGATGTCGCCGGGAGAACAATGTAGTCGCGAGGAGAGCAGGGGTAGAGCCAGTGCGCGGTGCATCTCGGCAAGTGTTTCATCTGCGTGGAGCAGCCATTGTCTGGAAACACCGAGTCCCTTCCCGCGCTCCTAACACATACACACTCGGGATTCCCTCGCTCCATCATGCCTCGCTCTGCCTTAGCTCCGCGGCGACCATCCCTGCTTCACAGCTTGAGAAATAATCCGACGAGATGATCCACCGCTAGCACGGAACATATTCGTTATTTCTGTCTCCCGGCCCTTCTCCCTCCCAACAATCAACCCCCCCCCCACCCCCCAGGCCAACTCTAAACCCCCGCGTCAACGGGTGGTTCATTCACAGCTCCGTGCGTATCTTCCTCATTTACTCATTATTTTTTTCCTTTCTCTCCTCGGGCGGAAGAAGGCGATTTAGCCTCCGTGTTTCTTCATAGAGAGTTTTTGCAAATGTCTGCGAATTACGGATGCATCGGGGAGTCGCGGAGTGGTATCAACTCCACATCAGCGGATATGAAACTTTCAGAAATACGTTCGGCTGGCAAGTCATCATCAAACCAGCGTTGCGCAGAGGTTATTATTCTGTCGAAAGGCAATCTCATATACAGCAGGGAAGTTACTTTAAAAATTCATATAAACAACTTTATTATTGTTACAAATCGCTACAGGTATATCCAAGTTCGTGAGAAATGAATGTTTGAATAAAATAACCATTTTTTTTTCTCGTAATCTATTTGAAATGGTATAAAAATACATACATCTGTAATTTACTAAATACAACAGTATGTCGCTACTATTAACACTTATGATTTATACCAGTGTGCGCAATTATTATGCTAACATTAATTATTTTTTAAGCCATGGCCCCTGTCCTAATACTTCCTAAAGACACTTGATCTTCACTCTTTATTACGTAGTGAAGCAACCAACACAATGTAACTGATTCTATACGCAAAAGTCTTCCACAAATTGCAGGCAAAATATCACACTGAGAAAAAGGTCTTGTTGAATAAAACAAGATTTGTTTGGTACAACCAAATTATCTATTTGTATAGGGGCAAAGAAATATTTTGTTGCTGAAGCCAAATTATTTTGTTGTTCTCATTTGGTTGCCCCAAAATGTAAGACTTATTGGTGCAACTAAAGATTTGTTTGGCTACACGCACATTAAACAGTTGGGCCGATATAAAAAAAATGTACAAGTTCGACCGAGTTCCGGACCTAGACCACTTGTGTCCGGGCACCACGCTTTTAGTAATCTCAGCTAATGTCACAACTTATGACGCCGGAAAGCTTTTGAATAGATATACTGCAAATATTGGGCAACGTGTGCGAACAAATATTTCAAGTTTTACAGCTTTAATTGTCAGTTTCTTGTTGCATTGTTTTATTAATGTGTTTATACGATTGTTAAACATCAATAGAGGCACTAACAAACACGGTTACTATCCTAATTGTCACAAAAATACAAATAAACTCTCGAACTGTATTTTCGAACGAAGGAAGCCAAATAAGTGGCCAAACAAATGCATACAGTTTATTCATCAAAATATTAGTTTACAGTCTAATTTTTTTGCCAACACAGATATTTTGTTTATTCAAATATTTTGTTAGATGATAAAGTAATTTTGTTGCTTTTCGAATTTTGTTTACTAACTAATATATTTTGTTAGGGCAACTAATTATATTTGGCCCTATACAAACAAAATTTGTTCGGTTTTCTCTCAGTGCACTTGTTTGGGACAAATTAATGCGCTCCATTAATATAGTAACGCGTAAAAAAAATTTATGTAAAAGTACAGACATCGAATTTCAACGAATTTTAACGCACAGACTAGACCTCAATACCGTAAGTTGCACATAACGAGTTTCCTTTGGTTACTGTGGCGTGTCATTGTGAGAAAGACATTTCGGTTCTTGACTGCAAATATCAGAATTAAAATTACACGTTCACGTTACATGCGACATTTCTGAATCCTGCTAAAGTTCTACTTCCAGACTAATCTTCGTCATGCAAAGATATCTTAATCAAGTCTAAAAAATACACTAAAGAATGACAACGCACCGCAATCGTGTTGGACTTCACTCCAATAATTTGCATGAACTATTCTTGCTAAGGTATTACCCAACACATTTTCTCTGTTCTTATTCTATTAAGTACAAACTTAATTTAGCAAAAAAAAAAAAAAAGATATATTACATGTTAACAGAAATATTAACAAAAAATTAATATACGACAGGTGACATATTTAGGAAACGACCAAACACGTCATACATGGAGTGATGTTTCTATGGTTTTATTCAGAAAGTGCTGAGGTACAGCGAAGACTGCAGGCCCCTAAGATGCCTGGTGATAAAAACAATCCAATCGCGGAAGTGTATCTGAGCTGACAGGAGGTATTTATCGCCACAATCGATTGTCTTTGGCTGCACACCAATCCACTTTCGTAGTTGCGAGCATGCCAATACTTCTTTACAGGAACACCCCCCGAGGATGCAAGCCGCTGCCCTGAACAGGGGCAAGCATCAGGAACGTGAGCGAGAAAGGGGGGAATAGACTGATAAGTTTTTCGCGAAATATTTACGCGGAGGCTAGACTTCAATATCCTTTGTGCAAACTTTCAGTTTTCGGTTATTGGCCTCTTGGCTTTGCGTGTATACAGTCTGGTAGTGAGTAAGCCAATCAGAATTAAGTTTTTCCGATACTGACCAACCGTGAATCGCGGGTAGGCAGGTACGATGTGTAACAATTCAAATGATCCAATCGCGAAAGTGGTTCTGAGCTTGTCCTGAAATTTTTTCGCGAAAAACAGGTGCCCCTAGTGATAAGCCAACACTCGAGCCTTTTTTCCATTTCAGGGTCAGGTTAGGTTGGGGTCACTTGCTGGCTAAACATATTCAGACAGTTGAGTGTGTGTGTGTATATATATATATAACGCTAAACGAATCAATCAACATTTTCACTTGGAAAATTGCTTTCTGATAATTCATTACGCATTTAACCAATCCTACAAAAACTGGACGGCTATTGCATAAACACCGTTTCACTCAGTAAGTTAGTAGATTCTACACAAATAGATAATTTTAGTGTAGTTGTAGAGCACATTTCTGCACAGCACTGCAACATCGCACTGCACTTCACTACAGCGACCACGGTTGGATGAAACGGATCTTTCGACCGCCAATGGGGAACACGAGCGGGTCTGCTATCAGCCCCATAAACTAAAGAGGAGGTAAACTGGTTTTTCATCTTCTGTGCATGTATCCCAACATTGATCTACCGCACATCAATAAAACTGTCAAAGTTGCATGGTCAATAGTGATTAACGTGTTTGTGTATATCTCAATTTTCAAAAGACAAGTCCTTTTACACGAATAAAATTCTTTTGCACAAATTGAATTTATTCTAACTTCATTACAAATTATAGGGCCACGGTAACTGAGCAGATAGACTGCTCGCCTCACACCAAGGCGAAACGGGTTCGATCCCCGGGCTGGTTAACTCCGGATTTTCGCAAGTGGGAATCGTTCCGGACGATGCTGCTGGTCGGTGGGTTTTCTCGGGGATCTCCCGTTTCCCCCGCTCCTTCATTCCGGCGCTGTTCCATGCTCACCTCACTTCACCCTCATCGTATCTCAAGACCCCGATGTTAAGAGCCGCCCAAGTCTCTTCACTCACTCACTCACTTCCAATTTAATCTCACTGATCACGGTAAAGTGAACACTTTTGAAAGCCCTGTTTACACTGTGTATTCTTCCACCTTATGCAAAATTAACATTGACATGGTCTAGTGCAACTGTGAAACTATTGCAAAAGAAAATGTTTCGCAAATCAGCCCATTTTAACACTTAGATGCATTAGAAAAACAGAAAATGAAAGAAATATTTTTAATTATCGCAAATGGTTACCTGACACATTTTTTTCGACGTTAAGGTATAGAAATAATTTCAATTCATCGGAACCAACTTCACTGGGCTCATGCCACTCAGTTTGCCTGTTAAAATATATGTAGGTAGGGATAGTGATTTTTTTCTAAGGTTGATTTCAAAAGTGCTCACTATCATGAACAGCATTTGTTTATGTAAGTAGTGTTCTAATTTAAAATCATATCGACGTCGTTTATGATAATGGTATTTGCAGGAAAGGAGTTCGATGTTGAGACACGGAGACAGGTTTTACGCAGCTAACGTGATCACTCTATCTCTATATTCAGTTTACGATCGGTCCAATACGGGCGTCCTGTTGGCTGAACAACAAGCCGCTATAGGCTGTTCACGATAAAGTGAGCACGTTTTAAGGCCCTTCCAACAGACATCAACCGTTAATAAATATATCTTATTGCCGCCTCAGGCATTAAATTTTGATGGTGGTGAAATGTATACACTGTGTTTATTGGCCACGTTGCAATTTTTACATTAAAAAGCAGCAGGAAGGTGGAAATTGGATGAAAGGAAAAATTGATAAGGCCCTTAAAAAGTGCCCACTATACCTTGAACAGTCTATACCACGTGTATTCTGCCGTCAAGACCCTGTAGATGTCGGCTTACCGCTTATCCCGTTGGCTTCTCCGAGAGCGGAAGAGACATAGACCCGCACGAGGAAGGATTTCCTCCTCCGCATCGGGCTTTAGCCAGCCTTCCGGGATATCCGCTCCAAACATCACGTGACGAAGATAAAAAAAAGTCTTTGTGTTAGCCCAGTTCATTACGTTTCCCCCCTTTTTGAGCCGTTATTTATTTTTCAGATACACCGTGGTCTAATGATTGATCCAATGTGGGTTAGGACACTCAACTCACCTGAAGAGGCGAAGAAATGCCAGTTTCCGAAACGTCGCTACGGCTTCGCCGTAAAACACCTATCGCGCCCTCTGGTGTCCGTTGCACCAACATCTTCCCCCATCCGAGATCGAATAATCCTAGTTCCGAACCAGGATCCAGTTTGATCTTGGTTCCAATGTAACAGTGTTGTACCAACGAAATTCCATGATTCTGGATCTCCGATTCGTCGATCTTGGTTCCAAACAGAGAGATCGAGATTAGTATGCCGATGATGGCTGCTGATCTCGGATCGAGATTCCGAACCGCCAATTTTGGCGCGGTTCGAAATGAACTTCATCTCGATATCCAGTCCAGCTCTGAACATCGTATGATGAAACAGTTTTCTGTGTCGATCTTAGATCAAATCTCGGATCGAGTTTCGAACCACGATGGTGTAACAGAGAGTGAGTCGTCTTTGTTGTGTCGTATCGTGAGTACATATTTAAGTCTGTGATGTCTTATTTGTAGCCAAGTGTTGCAGAGTTGTACCTGCACTTACTGCCTTTATTGTTTTTTTTTTTCTTACTCGTTCTGTTGTTTTTGTCACGCTTAGTTGGGGAATACTGGCTTAAATCTACCGACGTAACTATTAGGATAGTATTGGCAACAAATAATGTTGCGTTATTTTCGGTATCTGTCTCAGATTCGGGTTTACAGCAACAGCAAAGCTCTGCAACGGCGGTTTTCTATGTTGACAGACTATTACATTTTCCAGGATTTCCAATGCAGAAATAAGGTCTATTTTCGTATGCATATATATAACCCTTCCCCATTGGAAGCAACTTTCTCGGAGCCCTGCTAAATATCTACTTGCAGGCCCGTTTCGTATCCTTCTGCCAAATGTAAACAAACATTGCCATGTGACTGCCATGTAGCATCTGTCAAACTCAATGATTGCATCTCATTGTGTGTGTATACGTGTTCGTATATTTTCGCTACACTTAAAAATAAACATTGAAATGTGACTTCAACTTTTATACCTGTCAAATGTGTTGTTTACTTGTTTACAGCTTTTCAAAGAATTCTGTCTTGCGTCTATTTCAAAAACCATTTCGTATGAATATTCACAGTTTAGGCCTATAACATTCTTTAGGTCAGCTTTATGACGTTTCAAAAATGCCTGAATTAACGATTATTCTTACGGTTACGTTACAGTAACATATTTGTTTTCCACGACATAGTACATACACGTAATGCACGTTAATGTTTTGCCGCGACTCTTAAACTGTTACAACTGCGGGGTAATGAACTGTAGTATTTAACTTTTTGTTATTGATATGTCTTGGGCTATTTCTTTAAAAGGACGGCCTCAGTTCGAATAACGAAGGAATAGACAGTCCAACAAAAAAGCGACATTTAAATCAAGCACGCAACTCGTGTCGCTCATTTTTTGTTATAGAAACTTAAAAGATAGCGGTGAACATGCACACAAATAAGCCTACCGTAACTTTTATTCCGTTTATATTTTTATGTATTGCTACTTACTTTGTATTAGGTTTATTGAAATTTATTGGGGTCGGGCTTGGTTATTTTGTTGATTGGTGGTAAATCACGTTACACGACTGTGTTTCAAACATCCACCAAGGCAAAGGTACAACGTTGTGATAAATAAACAGGCGTGACTGTAAATAAATAACTTCGCCATAAAAACAGTTCACATTTACAATCTATAAATAGTTAATATCAAATATTTGAAATCACGGACACACAGGGCCAGCGTATCGACCACGATACACAGAGGCACGCCATTTCACAGACGCAGTGATAAACGAAACACACGTCATAGTATATTTATTACTGCCGTGGAAAAACAGATTTATCACAACATCGTAACTTGCCTGGGTAGGTTTAATAAACACGTCTACAAACATGATGTGGTAATTTGCAGTATTTTTCTGAGTAAGTATAATTTATGCTTCGTTTGGTAAAAGAGCAACACGCCATGCCATGGCTCACCACGTCCATCAATTTCAATTTGTTTCTGCCCCGCCATCATATCTAAGTATATTACAATAAGTATTCAAACATTAAAATATATTTTTAGTTGTAAATTACAAATTCAAAAATCATTATTTTGCTGTAATAAGTATGTAATATTCTACAATTAAAAATATGTACAATTTTTCGTCGTATTAGCGAAGTGAAACTTCCCGAGTGTGAAAGAGACAAAGGCAGAGAGAGAGAGAGCGATAAGCCTCGCTCAGCAGACAGTTGCTTCAAAGTTGTTCTCGCTCGATAAAACACTGTATAATTACGGCCGACTCACGATATTTTCCGCTGTTATTTTAAACTGTAAAAGTAAGATATTCTGCCATCGGGGCAACCTAAGCATTTCAATATTTCAATAGGCACCGTTTAATTTACAAATAGTATATTAAAAAACCAGGTTAAAATAATATTTCAACTGTGAACTATTTCTTACCCCCCGTTGCCAACACGTCGCTGCTCTCGCTGCTGTTAATTCATATTTAAAAATAAATAGCTAGTACAAGTTATAAAAGATATTAAGGTAAAGTTTCATTTATTCAATAAAACAGTACTCTAAAATTAACCACAGAGTTATATATTTTTGGAATACATGTTATTGAAAAAACAGGTTGACATGTTATGCTTGGAGTGTTTTTTCAAAGGTTAATTTTCATAAGTTGCTCCCAATCGGGAATAGAATATATATATATATATATATATATATATATATATATATATATATATATATATATATATATATATATATATATATATATATATATATATGTGTGTGTGTGTGTGTGTGTGTGTGTGTGTGTGTGTGTGTGTGTGAGTGCGTGCATGTGTATGTATGTATCCTGAGAAAATATGATGGTTTAGAAACTCCGGCGAAAAATGTATGTTGAAAATGTTAACCTACAAAATCCGTTAAAATTTTTAAAACGTGTCATATCTTCAGTGCGTAGGCTACTAGTTGGTTTGTCAAGAAAATTATGTTTATGACCCTGCTATTGCGTGTTACGAATTGTAGTTCCTACCTAGCATGTACGGGAGTCCTCGATGACATGGATAATGTGCTAATATTATCAAATACTATTACCGTAATTGTTTTAAAAAAATGTTGCTTTTGTCACTGCGACATTATAATGTTTTTCAGATATAAAGAAAGATAGTTACAAAAAATCGGATAATATTTTGCTGCGTGTGTCGTTCTTGTCTAAGAAGATTTGCTTTTCATGATGCATACTGAACATTTTTTTAATAAATATAATTTAGAATTTCACTCTTGTAATTGAATTATCACAAAAACCTCTTTTGTACTCTAAAAAAAGATTCTTGTTAACTGGTAATAAAATGCAAGGAATTTTTTCATTGTTTTTATGGTAAATACAATTATATGAAAATGTAATTTGTAAATTTACCGGTTTCAAAAATTAAACCAATATTCCCAACTCTAATTGTACATCCAAATTTTAAATATGTTTGACTACCTGACTGGATTAGTCTCACGCTATTAATTTTGTAGTCTTACCAAACTAACAGGCACAAATTTTGATTAATACTTAGAAAAAAGATCATTTTTATTTGTCTGGAATGAGCTAGAAAACTAAGTGAGAAAAACCACCTTCAATAAATCCGATCTGATTTCAAACCACAAGCTAACAAATGCTACTCGCGACTGTTACTGTATAAACATACATGCTCAATATTCACAAGTAAAATTTGGCAATTAATGAATGGAAATTTAAAACCACAGCACTCTATTTTCTTCTTGAGGCAGTAAAATCGTAATCCACTGATTGTCTATCAACACTAGACACTGAGTTTGCACTTTGTGGGGCGGAAAACTAAAAAAATAGTTGTAATTGACCAACGATGTCAACAACCAAAAAGTTTCAAACCAGTCCGGGATTTTGTGCACCATGCCTCCTTCCCCACTTAGTAAGGGGAATTAAAAATGCTGTGACATTGGTGGTTCATTAAATGCTGTTGCCGTGTAAGTTATAAACACAGTGCGTATATTCCACTCGGAAGCTAACGTATAAGGTTAATATATAATATACTTATTGGCTATTATTCCGACGTAAATAGCCTATAAAGCCACTACATGCTACTGGTAGCGATTATCTTGTTTGTCAACATACTCATAACTGTACACCGCCCTTTAAAATAGCGAGAGTGGTTCGTGAAGGTCGAATAGAGAATCGATAAAGAATTGATTAATCGCGCGGAGACAAGATACTGACGTTTGCCTCGGGCTCCGAGACACGTCTGGGTGCGCCTGACAGGCTCTTACAAATGACAAGACTCGCGTCTGTGGAGAGAGCGTCAAGTGAGAGCTTAAGATGGGGTATGTCGTCCGTTGCCAGTACAACTGTAAAAGTCACGTGGTTAACTGTTATAAACGTGTCTGTTTACTTCGTAATTTTCAGCTGATACACACAATTATACGAATAAACTGCAACATAGGCTATTCACGGTAAAGTGAGCATTTTTGAAAGCCCTCTCATTTGGAATAATAGTCAATAAATATATTTTATTGTAGCCTTAGACGTTAGTTCAGAGTGCGTAGGAATATACACATTGTGTTTACTACTTACATGGAAATATTTATTTTAAAAAAATTTCAAAGGAAAAGGTATCTAGGGCGCTAAAAGTGCTCACTTTACCGTGAACAGATTATAGCATTAAAACTAGGTTACAGGCAGCGTACAAACACCTGGAAACTCTTACTTACACCGGGGGGGGGGGGGGGGTTGTGGCTGAGTGGATATACTGCTTGCCTCCCTCCAAGGCGAACCGGGCTCAATCCCCGGCTGGGCCACTCCCGGATTTTCGCATGTGGGAATCGTGCCGGCGATGCCGCTGGTCGGTGACTTTTCTCGGGCATCTCCCGTTTCACCCGGTCCCTTCATTCCGGCACTGCTTCATAATCACCTCGCTTCACCTTCATCGGCTCTCAAGACCTCGATGTTAAGAGCCGCCAAAATCTCTTCATCCACTTCACTTACTCTCATAAACAGCGTTCTAACTTCGAGTGCTATCCACGTTGTTTTTACAAGCTTCTATTTAATATTTAACTTCACTTTTTTGTATGTACGGTAGGGGTCTGTGAGGTGACTGTCCGGCGCCCACCGAATCACAAGCAATCACGATGTATTTGGTGGACAAGTTGTCGATTTCTGGTGGCGTGTAGAGTTTCAGTGCCGGGGAAGTCCTCATTTATAGGCTATTCACGGTAACTGAGCACTTTTTAAAGCCCTGCTTGAGATCTACTTGTATGCACATTGTGTATTCTTCCGCCTTATGTAAGATCAACATTGTCATGAGCCTCATCACTTTATTCATGCGTCGGTCAAGTGAAATTGTGAAATTATTAGAAAAATAAATATTTTACCAATCTGTTCAGGTTTACATTTCATTTCAATGCAGTAAAAAACTACAGAAGCTAAAGAAAATATTTAAATTGTCAGAAATGGTTACCTAACACTTTTATTCGACGTTAAGATATGGAACTACTTTCCATCCATCGTTACCAACTTTACTGGACGCATGTCACTCAGGGTTCCTTTTTTAAAATATATGGAGATAAGTGCAGTGACGTTTTTCTAAGTTATATTTAAAAAGTGCTCACTTTATCGTGAACAGCCTTTACTCATGGTTGTGTGGGTAAAAGTCTATCCAAACTTTGAAACACAAGAAGGAATTCAAATGATCGACAGCGTGTGTGTATGTGAAATACCGTTTGAAGATTCCGATCTGCGTGAACTCGTATTGAAAGGTCAAATACTTCGACATATACGTGTAAGATGAATAATGAATATTTGCCCTCGAATCAACTGCCCTCGAAAAGAGTGCGCTGAAACTCGCCTGATCGCAAGCAATACCGATGACGGACGAGTCTGTGAATGTATAAATATTACACCTATATAATAAAAATGAATGAGACTAAAAAGTGAAGAAGTAATTCACTGTAAAAAAACCCTTTAAAACCCAGTTTTTTTATAAATGATCTAAAAAGATAAAAGTAATTATAGGAGTAGTTACAGATTTTCTAAAACTTGTACGACGTGGTCTAACAGTCATACTAAACTTTACTACAAATTAATATTTTCGTAACAATTTATATTTAGTATATAAAATCTTAGCACAATGTAGAACGTATACCTCATTTGCGTAAGCGTAGTAAGCACATATATTGCGTAAGATATTTTGGTGTTGCCTTATAATATTAAAAATTCATTACTTCTACAATACATAACCTAACCCAATGAAATCTTACGTAGTTTATACATATGAATGCAAGGTGTTAGAAATAAATTGGCATGGCTCTTGCGGCAAACGTTTAGGTTCTATAAGACGTTCCATTCTTTTACACTGTGATCCTAAACTTTCGACCGATACTGTAATCACATAAGCCCAGGAAACTTCGCATTTCAGTTTTATTAGTTGGCAAGAGGCCAATCTCTTATTGCTCTGGTCTGCTCTGGATCTGTTTCAACCCCAAGGGCCAACACAACATGGCCCAAGGAATTAATTTCTCAGGAACTAATTTCAGGTTGACTGCCGCTATTTTCTGAAACACCGAGTCTAGGCGTGTCAGGAGCTCTTCGATATGTTCTGCCTATGATCACAATGTCGTCTAGGTACACCTGGCAAATGTCTAAAGCCCCTGTCCCACTGTCAAATTTTTCTGGCAAACTGCTTCCTATAAGTTTACTCAAATAAAGTTGGACAGTTATGACGTCATCTAAACGTCATAAACGCCGCCATTTTTGCCTGAGACAGTTGGGTGGCTTCAGTTTCCATCAGACATTTGAAAATTGGATCGGTTCTAAAACTTATTTGATGTTTGACGCTCTCGGCCCATCAGAATCGTGCACGACGAAGTAAGTTATGAAGAGAATTAATTTATGTAGAAGCTGTCTGGGCATGAATGCTATTTTAGGTGAATATTGCACATAATATTACGAACTCAGAGGCATTAAATTTCATTGTGCAGGAAATATCTCTGATAAATCAAATTTTAATTTAGTAAAGAAGCGAAAATAAATTACAACATTCCTTTCATTGCTTTCTTTAGTGGACTGCATGGAAAAACAAAATCAGTATCTCGCTATGAAAATAATTTTTTAATAATAATTCCAATTAGATTCTTCCAGTAGAAAAATTTGACGGAGTGGCACATTTTCAAACACATTCTAGATTATCTGATAGTATTTGTTGGAGGGAAAAACTTGATGGCCGATTTTCGTCCTCAAATTTTATTGTCAAATATAGTTGAAGACAGTGTGACAGGTGCTTTAGGGTAGAACTTTCTCCATCGGTCGTTCAGAGGTGCCAGGGGCATTGCATAGCCCAAAGGCCATAACCTTGAATTGCCTGGTTCCTTTCCCATGGATAATAACTTTTGGCCTGATTACATTACACATTATAAGGTATGCATTAATTATAACGGTAATATTTTAAATCGCACAGCAGTAAACTTTGTGTAAAAATTGTTCATAGACTTTGTGTTAGGTACAACTTGAGGCTCATCCCCCCACCTCCCCTTCGCTTTCCTTTCTCCATCCCCCAACGAACCACGATCGCTTCGTACGGCTACGGCAATGAAAGGTACAAATCACTATGACAAAAGATTTGTTCGCAAAGTTGGCAATAGCAGTCGCGCATAATTCCGCTTTTTCCACGGTTTTTCTAAACTGGCCTGCTCCTGCTTTGCACGCCAGTTCCACGCTCAGTCAGTTCGGCAGTTAGGCGCGCGGCGCCCACGACGCAGCACGAGCGGACGTGCTAACAAACCTCCAACGCCCACCCCCCCCCCCTCCCCTCCTGTCGTATGCAGGCGGCCGAACAGTTATTTATAAAGGTTTGTTGTCCTTCGCGGCGGGCGTAAATCAACCTGCGGGTTTGTTACGCTCTCCCCGGGCCGAGCGAAAACGACCACGTGCTACCTGCTTTGTTTTCTCTCTCTCTCTCTCTCTCTTTCTCTCTCTCTCTATCTCCTCCGGGAAGAAATCGCTCGCTATAGTGTATTCGCGGTTTCTTAACACTTGTTGAATTAAACCTTTGAAAAATCACACCATGTATGACGCGTATGGTTGTTTCCTAAATATGCGTATCCCAAGCGTATTATACTTGTTTTAGCATAAAATAGCATAAAAGTACTTTATTTTTGGTTAAATTGATTTCTTAAAATTCTATCTATAAATTATAACATTTCGTTTATATTTAATATAAATAAAAACAGTGAGAAAATAAGTGGGTTGTCCCTTTGGTGTAATTTTCTAAACTTGGGATAAGCTTTGTCTGCCTGAGGCGGAAGAATATCCTTGAAGTATAACTTGAGCAGGGCTTCACAAAAGTTTTTAAGTACAACCGTGAATGGACTATAGATTTTTCCCCCCCTTCGGGAAAGAAATCGCCCGCTAGCACGCACGCGCCCACACGTCCGGGACGGCAAACAGTTTTGGTTGGCCAACCTGCGATCGTGCGTGGCAGATTTACCAGCCTACCTTCCCCCCCTCACCCCTCTTCCAGCAACTAACGAGCGAGCAGCCGTAGGCGTTCGCGACTGTAAACAGCTCAGAAGGCTTATCTGCGATGTGGGAAGGAGTACCACCCGGGAAGGTCGCCCGCGGAAAGATTTAGAAGCAATTCGTTACGCTGATAAGCCACTGAGATCTTGCGAAACGGTGCTCCGTCTTTACCGCGTTTTGAAGAAGCTGTATCACTCCTAATACCGAAATTATTTTTTTATTCGCGTTATTATTTGTTATCAGGCTAAACTTCACTGTAATATACTCGAACCGCCGTCGTGTATCTATTGGCTGCAGCCTACGTGTGAAGTTACGCCCTTTCTGACTGTACTGAACGTGATTGGGGCACACAATTGTGAAGTGTTAACTTATTGACGCAGAGTTACCCAGGGCGTGTCAAATACAGTATGGCCCAATGGCAAATCTAGTGAAAAGGCACACGTACTTAAATTTTAACTTGTCCCGAAAAAATAACGCGAATTTTGCAGGTCATAACAAGTCATAACAAGAGACCCGAGAAATTAGCGAGTTAAATGACCTGTAGACTAGACTTCACAGTCTTATATACTCTCATACAGATACCAACTGTTTATTGGTTGATTGTTGTGGTAGTAAAAGTCGGTGGTTGGGCGCACAATTTATTACATGTTTGTTATTGGTTCATTTATCCACAAGAGGTATCAAACAACACGTCGACGTAACATGGACGTAAATGTGTGTGAATTCCAACTTGTCAATAAATGAACCCGCGAAATTCTCGGGTCTTTAGTGTCATAACTGAACATGTTTCATGTATTACATTTCATGGTTATGTGCGAATTTTTGTACCTGATTGTTAATAGGTGTCCCCTCGTTATTAAAGTGAAAGAATGAATTAATATATAAGAATGTTAAATTGAGTTACTTGTTACATAGATATGCGTTAGTACTTCATATATATTATATCCGCAATGATGGCTAAGCTTATAATGTCACATTTTTAAACAAATCATCTTAAATTTGTACCAAGAAGAAATAAATTTAAAAAAAAATAAATATGGCGGGTGACGCAGGCTCGTAAGTAACTTCACAATTTTTCTCCTCCTCCGTGTTAGGAATTCAAAACATTTGCTTTCAAGAGGTACTGGTAGGATTCGCGTTTGGGTGATGTTTACTAAAACGCATCACCCCGGTTAGGTACTGGAACGCTGTAAAAATACTCCTTTAACTTAGTCCGCGTTAGTGGCTTTAAAATGCAAGAGAACGACATAGATGCCCGTACCATGGTCAACAAGCACAATATCTGGCAAACATGCCTCCTTCCTAAAGTTTTGACCAACACTGCGACAACTGAAGATTTCTAATGACTAGGGGCACACGAATGTCGCGAAAAGATTTCACGACCTATTGTATTTGAAAGCTCAGATCCACTTTTGTGATTGGGTGATCTAGATGTTACGCGTGTCCCCGAATCAGAGACGTACAGTATCGGAGTAACTTAATTCTTATTGGCTAGTCAACTAAGAAAATGTTTCTCACAGACACACACCGCCAATAAGCAAAAGGGAACTGCTGGCACGCTCGTAGGGTATCCCTACTAATGACCAATGTCTCTCAACAATGATCAATGATCATTCTTGAGAGACATTGGTCTAGTCTGGTCTTAGTTTATAGTTTCAAAATTCCTTCCTACGATGTTCACAAATATTCAGAGAATTAGGATATTAACGAAATCTTAGACAGTCAGCAGTAAGGTTTATATTTTTCTGCTTTATGCAGAGCGTTGAAATGACATGTTCATATTACGCCATTCGTCTGCCAGTATTTTATTTCACCGGCAGCCACTGCCTCCAAGGATTCAGTATGTTATAACTTATTGTTCTTAATATGGCCTAATAATTTTAATCGCGTGCTAGGTGCTGGCGAAAGTCCAGCGAAAACCACCACCAGCGAGCGATTGTCAGTGGTTGTTAAGCTGACGTTAATAATCAGCGGAATCCAGACAACGGGTACTGAGAATTGCTTTTCCACTGCTAAGCACAGAAAATGTCAACATTCAGCTTACGTTTTGCCTCTCTTGAGTCTTTCTTACATTCAAACCACTGGGCACTTCAATAGTTACTGCCTCCGACGTTGTCTGGGGCTTTATTGTCTTTATATAAAGACACTTACAGCTTAACTATCTTTACGAGGCGAAATTGTATTCTGCAAACTCAGTGTGTCTCCATGATGGTCTTTTCAATGTCTCGTGATTGTCTATATACAAACCGGCCAACAAGGTGTCCTTATGAATGAAAGTGGAACGAAAATGGCTGACGTATTGAGATTTATTCTACAAATACGTCTCGCAGAAAAGAAAATGTTTTAAAATGCCCTAAACATGAGAAATATTATATTCTGTTATATTTCCGCACAAATTAACTGTGTCTGGAATACACTTAAGGAGTATATTTTATAATTCGCTGGTGATACTCTCACTTTGGCGTAACTACGAAGTGACAGATTCGGCCATGGGTCAATGCTGGTGCCTCGTGATGCTCAAAATGAAATAGTTCCACCTGAAATTTGTATTCATATAAGAAGTAATATTTTAGAAGTATTATTCGAAAATGCATTAAGAAATACATTTAAGTTATAGCTAAAAATGCACTACAATAACAAAATTTGTGACATAATGCATTCTGTAATAACGGGGAAAAAATCAAATAGGCAGATCGTTGATTTCAGAACACAGCCCATTGCGTTGCCAAACCTACATCTTTACACAAAGATATCAGTAAAGACATGGTTTACAGGATACCACATAAAGACGCCTACGAGTAACCATCGTTATGGCCCCCTTAATGATAAAGACGACCACGTTGACTGTCTTTAAGCAAGCTCAAGTTAGATAATAGGGCCCTTGATCGGTTACTGGGTGCTGTGAAAGATGGCATCCCGCCAAGATGGGTCGTTTTCGCTGGCCGGTGCTCTCGAAGTTTGCGATAACTGTGACGTTACGTGAGTGAACAATTTGGCAGTCGATACGAGTGAATTATTGTTTCTCGGCCGAAGCCAGGCTTCTTTTTTTTCTCTAAACTACCTGATTCTAAGTGTTATGTTAAGTTAAGGCCCGAAGGTCGGGAGGGATTTTATTACGTCTCAGGGCTAACCCCTTACTCCTACTAGGAAGGAAAATCATGCAAGGAGACGCATCGCGGCAAAGAGGGATTGGGCAGCCATGGCCTGCACTTTGAGGCCATGACTACCTCCCTAAGTGTACTTAGAGCTAGTCTTAACTAGGAAGAGCAAGGGAAAAACCGTCAAGAGAGACTTAAAAACCCTTGCGACAGAGAAGTAAAAATTTCAAAAATTATTGTATGCATTAAATTAAATTAAATTAAATAGTATGCTACAGGAAACAAGTGTTTGGAAAACATGCGCTTAGTTAAAAGAGTTGGAAAGACTAGAAGAGAGGGGGCAGGAGTTACTTTTTACTTTGAGCCACTTTTTATACTTTAACAATATTTACAAATAAATGTTGCCATGTAAGTAATAAACACAGTTTTTATAATCCATCGCACTCTGAAGTTGATGTCTAGGGCTAAAATAAAATTCATTTACTTACTATTATGCCAAATGAGAGGGCTTTGAAAAGTACTCATTTTACAGTGAATAGCCTATACCGGTTCTATTCAGGGAATTACCGGAGCACTACTTTACCTAACTACTCGTACTATGTTGAAGTCTTCAACCTATCTACGCCTAATTATGGTCTTGGGAAACACTGTGGAAATTTCTGTGTGCCATCTCACCCTAGAAATTCACGTAGCATCCGCGTCTAAGCCACCGCTGAATTCTGCATTTTCGGAAATTCACCAACAGATCCAACAGTGGTGAATGTACTGGTGTGCACAGGTGAAACCTACACCGAACATCAGCTTATTTATATGTTTTTGTTATGAATGCAAATTAGTTAATTCATACAAGCAAAATAACTTTATAATACAGGAAGCTGTGCTAACGTATTTTTAATACATGTGCTCTTTTTTTTATATAAAATCCAAATTACGTCTAGCATCTTTCTGCGATGTATGTGCACATTTAAAGGCACAACAGTTTTCGTTGCATTAGAACGTGGCCATTCACCTTTCTTTGACTTTACCGTCCACAAGTGCTTCATATATATTTACACATGTGTTTGTGAGTTCGTGTCCGAAAATTCATCGGCTGATGTACTGGGGAGCACATCCCCCCAACGTAAGGTGCCTGAGGGTATTATGGCCCGGCTGGCAATAATGGCCCATCTGTTATTGTGAGCGTACTTTGCGTAGCAGGCGCGAGATGGCAGTGCCATGTTGTTCGGGAGGTACAGAAGGGAGCGTCGAGGCGGTAGATGGCACCAGCAGTTGCACCTCGTCGTGTTGAGCCGCCATTGTTCGACAGTTCTCCGTCGCATAAATAAAGCTTCTTATATTTCGCTCGGTAAGTTACATTATAATAATGCATCTAACCAACATATTAGTTTGAATTATTTTCGGTAATGGTTTACTATTTAATGCAGAATCGAACGGATGTATAGTTATTTGTGTATATGATACATGTAAATTATTGCGAAGGATGTTTGTCGAAATCACCAGTGTTGCTAATATGGCCCACGTGGGCCATATAACCTATGCATTGGCCATATTACTTAAACATGGGCCATATTACCTACACTGTATAAAAAGTTTGTACGTTTACAAAAGGAATCCTTGGACACCCAGTTTGAATCCTTGTAGTGAAATTATGTTAAGTTTTAATTTTCTTTTTTTGTGCAGTTTGAAATTGTACAATTTTTTTTTTTCGTTGACAATACAAAGTTGTGCTTTATACTTAGTTACTTTAATACCTGAGTAATTTCCCCTGCACTATGCTTCATGTTACTTTCAATGCGAAAAACTTTCACATTCTACGAAATCACAAATAGGTGGGCCACTAAATGGGCCATGTTAACGTTAACAAGACTGGCGTCACTTCTGCTCGCTGGAAGAGTAACCGACTTGAGAGCCGATGCGAGAATTTTCTGCTCATCACCTTCCATCGGCGCGACTCGAGATACGAAGAACGTTCTGAGCCAGGGTCACCTCACCTATAAAAGTCGCGCCATGCCCCTGTGTCGGCAGTCTTGACCGGTCATTTGTGCCGGTTGTAGTATGCGACTAACGGGAGAGCAGAGACTGGAGCTGACCGACTGGACTGTAAGAAAATGAGATTTTTTTTTTTTTTGTGAGTGACGGACAGTTGAATGATGTAAATGTATGGCAGTGCACATTTTCATCAGCTATTTGTAGGGGCACCTGTTTTTAGCGAAAAAAATTCCGGTCAAGTTGTGTTCCAATGCACTTAATCTCAGAAGCACTTTCGTGATTGAACAATTTGAATTGTTACTCATCGCACCTGTCTACTCGCGATTCACGAACAGTCAGTATCGGAGAAACTTAATTCTGATTGGCTTACTCACATATACCAGACTGTATACACGCAAAGCCAAGCGGCAAATAATCAAATGAAAACTGCAAGTGCGCACTTAGGATATTGAAGTCTAGCCTCCGCGTAAATCTTTTCGCGAAAAACATGTGGCCCTAGTTATTTGTAATCTATGAGGGAAGATTCAGTTACTGTAGTCAGTATAAAGACAGTGATCAGACCTTTAATTATAGCTGTGTGTAGAATAAAATTTGGGCTCTCTGATAAAAATAGTACATGTTAATAGAAGGAATTGGCAGTATATTTTGTAAATACGTGGTTGCCGTATATATTTTATACCACTATGGGGCCTTGAGGGATGCACTGATGTCGAGTAAGTGCATCCGTGGAAACTCAATAAATGCTTTAGTTGACAGTCCATCTGTCAATGTAACCAGCAAATCCTACCCCGTATGGGGATGGGTGAGGGAGAGTAACTGGCGCCCTAAAACTGGGTCTCCTCGACTAAGGTATGGTAACCCCGACAGAAGAGTCCCTGGTCCTCCAGGTTGGAGGTTGCGCGAAGGGCTAGTAACCCTTCCACGGATAAACATATATTACTCGTAAACCTCAGAAGAAGAAAACTCGGATGGATTTTATGATGATGATGACAACGGTAAGGACAAAGGATAAACTGTAAATAAATTCGGAAATCAATTCCAATTCTTTTATTTCATTACGACCTATATACATCAAAAATTTGGCTATACCCAAAGTGCTTTATAACTGTATGCTGTGGCATGGCAGACATTTAACCAACGAGTCTTTCTTCCACCAACAGAGATCGTTTTACAGTTGGGCTAAGGTGCGGTGTCAGCCTTACTTGTCCACATCCTCGACCTTTATTTGGAGGAAGGCTGTCCAGAAAGCACGAATTCCAAGTTCGTGTCCGTATCACATTATTCTAAGGCTCTTCTTTGTCCCCCGCGATGAGGAGATGATAGAGAAGCGAAAGGTATGCAATACTGGTGGAAACGGGGCTGCCCACACTGTAAAAATATTCTGATAAACTTCCTAAACTATAATGGAAGTTTTGAACCTATGCATTGTATAGAAAATTACCCATTCATCAGGTTGCGAATATGGGAATGATGCTATACGAAGTTGTGACCATTCCTACGCATTTGACTCTTTTCTGAGCAAACTTATGAAAGCTATAATCCATTCACGGTTACTTCAGCCTTTTCTGAATCCCTGCCAAAGTTCTACTTCCAGGATATTTCTTCGCCTCTTGCAAACTAAGCTTGACTAAGTCTGAAAAATTACACCAGAGGACAACGCACAAAGTTAGTGCGCACTAAGTGTAACCGTATTTTGTATAAGAACTGTTTTTTACCAGGTGCTACCAACACACAGGTTTTCTCACTGTATTTATTCAAATGATTTTCAAATGAAGCATTATAATTTATAGGTAACATATGAATAATATTTCAATTTAACATAAAAAAAGTAACTTATATGAACACAAGTATAAACGCTTGTAATACATTGCGTATGTTCGAAAGAACTAAACACGCCGTACATGGGGAGATTTTTCAAAGGTTTTATTAAAAAAGGGTGAAGAAACAGAGAATAGACTATGTCATAAATGTATGGATGTAGAGTGTTCACGGTAAACTGAGCATTTTTGAAAGCCCTACTTAAGATCTGCTTGTATGCACGTTGTGTATTCTTGTATTGTGGGCCTCATCACTCTATTCCTGCATCGGTCAAGTACACTGTGAAATTATTACAAAAGGAAAATTTCAAAAATATGCTCATTTTTAAACTTCGGTGCGTTAGAAAAAAAAGCAAAACTGAAAGCGAAAGAAATAATTTAAGTCATTATAAATGGTCATCTAAGATATGGAACTAATTTCCCTCCTTCGTTACCAACTTTACTGGGCACATGTCACTCAGTGAGCACGTTAAAATATATGCAGGCAGGATCAGTTACTTTTTCTACGGTAGATTTCAAAAGTGCTCACTTTATCGTGAACAGCCTTTAATAACTTTGCCATCCACGCTTTCCGACTGTAGGTGTGTGTACACTTACGTAGTAAATTTGCGAATAATCTCTTATAGTGCAGATAAAAACGAGCGACCAACGGCGGACACCCGCCACGTTTCCGGACTCAGTTCGCCGTGAAGAGAGGCAAAGCTGTGACACCACCGCGGCCCCACGATTGTCTAGTATTCATTTAGTGTCCCCGACCTTGGGACTACGACATGCGCACTCACGGGCTCTAGGCGGAGACTTTCCCGCCCGGGAGCCGACATGCCTGAGCGTGCAGCCACGATCCACAGTCGCGCCGACCGGAACAACTGTCGTCCGCCGGCTTTCTAATGGCCGGTTGCACCATCGTGGTTCGAAACTCGATCCGAGATCGGATCTAAGATCGACACAGAAAACTGTTGCACCATTCGAGTTCAGAGCTGGACTGGGGATCGAGATGAAGATAATTTCGAATCGCCGAAATTGGCGGTTCGAAATCTCGATCCTAGATCAACACCATTGTCGACAAATGTAGTTTAAAAATACGCCGACAAATAGAATTACGTTCGATTGTTTTCTTGGGAAATTAAAATAACATTATACGCACTTGCATATTATTCACTAAAATTCGTACAACAATGATTCACTTAAAACAGATAAAACAACGCACATCTAGTTCTATCTATTATGAAATATACGCCTACTTCCATGACGTCATATATTACGTACTAATAGCAAAATTTGTCTCATACTTAATCTCGATCTCTCACTTTGGAACCAAGATCGACGAATCGGAGATCCAGAATCATGAGATTTCGTTGGTGGAACACTTTTACATTGGGACCAAGATCAAACTGGATCCTGGTTCGGAACTAGAATCATGCTATCTCGGATCGGGGAAGATGTTGGTGCAACCGGGCATAAGTGCCGCCACCTCAACCACTACGACGGGAGGAGGGAGGGGGGGGGGGGCGTTTACGGACCTGCTACATCGTCCGACAAGACAGAAAAACTCGGCCGGTGTTCTAAGCCTGGTATGGCAAACGTGGTACGTATATCACTGAAGATTACGACATACGACTTTCCCCAGATAGATTATAGTCCGTTCGTGGTTACTTCCAACTTCTCTAAAGCCCTGATAAAGTTCTACTTATAGGATGTTCCTCCACCTCATACAAAGAAAGTTTAACCGAATGTAGAAAATTACACCACAGGGATGACATGCCACATTCGTGCGCACTCAGTGTAATTATGGTTTGCATCAGAACTATTTCTTACTATAGGCATTAACAACACACCTGTTTTCTCACTTTACGTAATTTATATTAATTATGTCTGAAATATTATAATTTACAGATAAAATAACTAATTAAAAGTTGAAACTAACCAAAAATATAGATATTAATTTTTAATCAACAAATAGTATAAAATGCTTGCGATGCATGGCTAGAAACACGGAAATTTCGCGGATTCATTTAAACACAAGTTAAAGTGCATTCATATGTACATATGTGTTTGTGCTCCCATTGGTCCTTAGTTTGCTAGACACGCCCCGAACGACTTTCAACCAATAACGAACCTGCGAGAAAAATGAGAACCGAATCCTGTGCTAGCTGGTCTGGGGTTAAATTGGAGTAACAGCCAATGAACTGTTGCTCGAATGTACGAAGGATTGTGGAATACGGCTTGTTGCCGAATGAATCCGCGAAATTTCCAGGTCTCTATACATGGCTTACTTAGGAAATAACCACGATCAAGACCTACATGGGATGATTTTTCAAATGTTAGTTTCAAAATGGGTGGCGAAACCATACATAGATGGCACTTAGGCATATTGCGGTAAAACAGCCGATGTATACCTAGAGGCACCTTTTTTTTCTCTCTCCGAGAAATGGTTTCAGGACAAGTTGTGTTTCAACACACTTTAGTTCAGAACCACTTTCGTGATTGGGTCATTTGGTTTGTTACGCGTCTATCTATGTCTGTTCACGAATCACGGACGGCCAATATCGGAGAAACTTAATCCCGATTGGCTCACTCATGCAACAGACTGTCTTCACGTAAAGACAAGCGGCCAATAGTCAAATGAAGACTGCAAGTGTGAACATAGAATATTGCAGTCTAACCTCCGCGTGTTATAGCGCTCCTTCGCTTGAACCCGGTGACCTGCTCGCCAGCCGGCGGCCCAGCAGATAGGGAACCGTCCACAATACGCAGTGTAGCCAATCACGCACAATGCGCGTCCGTCAGAACCTCGTGCGGCCAATCAGGGAATGGGTGAGCGCGCATCAAAATAACCGCCACGTCATTTCGTCTCTCTGTGCTTTTCCTGACCTTGCGCCTACAGCCTACAGGACTGACATGTTACGACATACACCATCCTCCGGAAGTCCTCATACATAAGCACCAGTGCCTAGGATTCCCCACGAATGTGACATAAAAAAGTATAGGCTGTTCATCGTAAAGTGAGCACTTTTGAAATAAACCTTTGAAAAATGGCACTGCCCCTACGAGCACACTGACTGGCATTGGGCCCCTGCACATTGGCAACAACGGAGGGAAACTATTTTCATGTTTTAACGTTTACTAAACGAATACTAAATTATTTATTTAACCTTTTTTAATGCATATACGTAAATGTAAGAATTAGCAAATTTTTTAAATATTTAATATTTAAATAATTTTACAGTTTTCCTTGACGGACGCAGGAATTAAGTGCTGAGAGGCCCATGACAACGTTAATTTTACATATGGCGCAAGAATATACAACGTGCATGCAAGTAGATCTTAAGCAGGGCTTCAAAAAATGCTCATTTAACCGTGAACAGTCATTAAATATTTTTTAATGTTCTCGTGGATTACTGTTTTCAACTGACAAGAGATCACGTTTCGAATTGCTATTCACAAAACTGGAGATGATATTTTTTCCGGTTTGGCTTATAAAGCGTACAAAATGCGTAAATGGTACATACATCTCCAAGATGGCGCAACTCCGGCGCCCCGAGAAGATGATCTTTCTCGTCAAACTCGAGTACCGGCAGCTATCTCTACACACGCCTTCAACAATCTTGATCGTGCAACCAGAACTGCGTCGGCGCTTTGATACATTTATCTCTTATGCTCCTGGTATACCACGTACTTGTCTCTGATCGCAATTTTTGACACGCCCATTTAAATATTTTCAATTTTAATAGCTTCAGTAATTTCAAAAATGAATGTTTTCGCTCTTATTTTCCCATTTTGTTCTTGATTATTCGTTCTTTGTCTGGACCATAGTGATGTTGATAGGCGTTACTCCGAGATCTCTTTTGAAGTTGTCAGTATAATTCTTTGTTCCTTACGTT
The DNA here is from genome assembly GCA_029891345.1 of Dryococelus australis. Taxonomy (NCBI): domain Eukaryota; kingdom Metazoa; phylum Arthropoda; class Insecta; order Phasmatodea; family Phasmatidae; genus Dryococelus; species Dryococelus australis. The sequence continues at coordinate 43,427,409 of CM057003.1, forward strand.
GGTAGATTCTTGATTTTTGTTCGATAATGTACTGTTGTAATCTTTCCATTAAAATTATATTTTCAGTACAACAGAATATTGGAATTTTATTTCTGTGGTCCATTTTTTCTTCGTTGTTTGTCATTTTTGTTAATAATTTCTTATATTTTTTGTTTGCAGTTTAGTCGACGGCTGGCATACTTACATCTTACAACGTAAGATCGAGAAACAACGTTTGTAAGGGGAACTGATATCGTGCCGAGAGTCCAGACGTAGGACTGTAGTGATGAGACCTCTTAGTCACATGTAAGCAATATTAAACAAAAGTACAGAGACATATCATTACTTGTTAATATATCCATTTTTGTGTTTGTTTTTGTATTGTGTGCGCGTACGTACCGTAACTCAATTGAAACAGGATTATAAGCTATTCACTGTAAAGTGAGCACTTTAAGGCCCTTATAAATTTTTCCTTTCAATTAATTTCTACTTTTCCGCCACTTTTTAATGTAAACATTGCAATATGATTAATAAACACAGTGTAACTTTCCATCACTCTCAAAAGATGACGTCTGAGACTGCAATAAAATATATTTATTATGGGTTAATGCTTTTTGGGAGGGCCTTAAAAACTGCTCACTTTACCGTGAATAGCCTATGGGCTGGTTTAATTTGAATTTCGAGTCATCGTTCTATTATCACCTAATATAAACCATATTACGAAAAGTGACCTTCATTCATTTCATGGACTTTAACACTCCGTCACGTTATTTTATGGAAAATTCACTCTCGTGTGTAAAATGCACTCTACGATTTATGTTAAAATGAAAGAGAATATGTAATAGAATAAAATTCGTCACAAAATCAAACTCGAATTAAGGAGCAGTTTTATCCCTGTGGAACTGATCTTAATTATTTGCAAGTTAGCACGTGTTTCAGCAAAAGATTTTCCTTGTAAACTTTCCAGGGCACTAAGAGACATGTTGCGCGCACAAATGTGATCCTATCAGTTTCTCGCAACTTGCAGGTAACTAGGCGCCAGGCTTGTACACTCGCATGTTTGCACCTCTAGGAGACTGGAAGTGTAAATCATCTGTAGAAAGAGATTTCTACATCACGGCGCGAGTCTGCCCGGTTATCTATGGGGATGTAAATCTGCAAGTTTTCCAGGAATGTCGGGATATAAAAAATTATACTCAGAAAGCTGTGGGCAAAAAGTACAAAACATCGTTCAGAACTGCATGGTGGTAGAAAATAAAAATACGTTTCGGGGATTTTTTTTATAAAAAAAACTGCGCAGCATAGCGGCTTTAGGGAGGAATTTTTACCGGCGCTGGATAGCAAATACAAAACACCGATAATTTATAATTGTATCAGATGTCAATGAAAAAAGTCAATCCATGGCTTCTACGTAACCGCACGTCAAAATCATCTTTACGGATTTCAAAAGCACAATTAAAACAAACCATACATTTTACAAAAGAAAATTAAACAAGATACACCATTAAGTATTGTTTTATTATATAATTTTGTAATGCGTTCAGCACAAAATACTTTACCAAGATTGAAGTATAACTACTAATTAAAAAGTTGCAAAACTATCTTCTTATTACGTGCCTACGATTATATTTTGAGGTATTACTATTATGGCATATCTTTACGATAACCATTTTTTGCTTATTTATAAGAGTAATTGTGAATTAGTTTTTATTTTATGTACCACGAAAAAGATGCACTGAAAAAAAAATCGTTAGTGGCTACCAAAACTATTTGGTTGATGCTTTCCAAAGCGAAATTTTTTTGCTGGTAAAAACAGATTGTGATACCCAGCAACACATAGATTTACTAGTAATACAGCTATGTCGTGCTCACTAACTATGATTATTGGCTGCCACGAAATATTTAGTTGGCAGCAACATCATTCATGTCATCCACAGTAAGACATTTTGCTGCGACTGCAAAGCTAAATACATTATATTCTGCGCATGCGCTCTGGCATATTCGAAGTGACCACCCTCTGTCAGACCACGACGCCGTATTTGTCTGTGTTCGGTTCATTGAGTCAGGTATACTAAAGTACTTATGAACGTATTATATCATTCCTTTATTCCAAGTAAGTAAATATTACACGTAAATGATTCAAGAAAATTAACTTTCCATGGGGCGAAGTGTGCAAGCTTTGTCGTGTGTGTCACTTATTAGACTTCTGGCTGAAGACTGCACGTTAATCTCGAGCAAGGTAGCGTAATGGTAACACGTTGAGCTCGCAGTCGAGGAGCCCAAGGCTCGAAACCCGCTTATAACGACTTTGAATTTAGTTGTTACCTGTTGTTAGACGATACCTACCTACAAAAGTCCACAGCCCGCATAACACCTTCGTGAAACTCACGATCCAGTATTCCTGCTACCATCGTAATATTTTCGCTGCGTCTAACTAACACATTACTGCCTACAAAAACACTGAATTTATTGGTGGCCAGAAACGTCATTTTGTGGTTTCCTCTAATTACTGGAAATACAAGATTTATTTTGGCACCACAAAATATTTTGTCATGTCTATATTGACAAAAGAGTTTTGTGATCGCCAAAAATTTTTTTTGGTCCCCACAAAACTGTTTTTTTCAGTGTGCGATTTAGACATGTGATTAGACACAACACATACACACACGCGTATATGTTTACATAGGCCTAAACTGTAATATCTACTGAACAGTATTTCTTTTTGTTTTTAACTTCTTTGAGGTGGATGTAGTCATCTCCCTTCATTAATTTCCTGTCGAGAATTACTAAACATTATGGTTTTTATCTCACACGGTAAAACTTAACATTCAACGAAACTTACAAAGGTTTTGATGTGTATATTATTACTTCTGATACTAAATGAACGACTTTCAAACATTTATAACCTCACACAAGCTATCACGCTGTACTAGTGGAAATTTAAACCCTGGTTTTATGTGGTAAATAAAAAGTCTTATACATATACCATGTATAAGCCAGAATCACAAGATTATGTTTAACATTCGATTCAATGAATAATCACTGAAACACAGTTTAATAGTGACAATGGAATCCGAAACTATCTAACACTTTAATTACCAACATAAATTAAACTTCCTAGTGCGGGCCCCAGTCAATTATTTTTTGTGGTGAGCACAAATGTTTTTAGTTGTCACCACTAAACTTTTGTGGCCACTAAAACTGTGTATTGTAGTGGCTACAAAAAGTTGTGTTTACCACAACAAAGTTTGGCAGAGTGACTACAAAGAAAGCACTTAGGAACCGGCAAAAAATAGTTTTTTGTTTCCAATGTGGGAATGAGCTTTGTGTCTGATTGGCTACTAAGTGCTCCGAAACCTTCCCTACTGGCTGGTCTGCCAGTGAGAGAGAAGTTTACCAAGCTCTGATTGGCGGACGGAGTTCCACCATTTTGCTGACCAGTCATGTATTTATTATGATGTGTGCGGCTGGATTTCGCTGTATAAGCAGATGTTTCATCCTTAATAATCATAATTGCCGATGGCATTAACCCCCTGATAACCTGGCTGTCGTCTGGTCGCCGTGGTCCAACAGGGATTGGCGGGGTCAGTACTTGGATGGGTGACCGTCCGGCCACTAGGGACGTCACAATAATAGGCATGACGGCGGTGTCGCTTCGGCCAGGTGCACCAGGTTGTACCTGCCCGCTTGTATTCCTAAGTGTAGCGTGGTCTCCGGCGCACCGCTCAGCGCCGGCAAACCCACAGCAGGCTGCCGCGTTCGCGTCGAGTACAGTTTTGCTGAGGAGGAACCTGTGCTGGTATGTCATGGCCCTGCCCCGATGGCTGTGTGCTCTCTGCCTCAGATGCGATCCTATCAGTCGGCTGACCGCGTCGCTCGAACTTCAAGACTTCTACAAATTGTGTGTCGATACACCTACATCAAGTACTGCGTGGGCAGAAGTGTTTCATTTACTGTTAGGAGTATGTGTGGAGATGATGGTTTGTCGCGGGAAAAGTTGACTGTTTGCTAGGATTCAACATACTATACACATTCCCCGCAGCTTTCTTTTCTTATTGGCTGTCATGCATGTATGAAGCTACTACCCCATTTCACTGGGCCAATGAGGATTCTGATACTATAAGGCAGGACTTTCGTGATTGATCTGCTAACAACTTAACTGAGTGAAAACCTTTTTTATCCAACCATGAAAGAATAAACTAGTAGAGTGTTGTAGAAAATATGTTAGCTCAAAATTTTGTTGCGATTTTCCATCATCTCTAGGTGTGGCTGTGTATGTGTCTGAGCGTGTATGTGTCCACGAACCACCCCTTCCTCCCCCCCCCAACAATTTCTGAACGCGTGAACCAAATTTCACCAAACTCGGTACAAATATAATACTAAGTAAGGGCACGTGAATTTCATTGTTTTGGACCACGCCGGGTAAATACTTTCAAAATGGCGGCCATTTATAAATGTAGGGCTATATGTTATAATCTCTGAAAACATTTAACCGTTTTTAACTAAATTTAATATGCTGACAACGCAGATTGTAAGCATTACATTCATTGGTGAATATTGTTGTTGGCTCACTTGTTTGGAAGATTAGCACCACATGAAAAAATTAAGCTTTTACATTATATCTCGAAAACTACATTACCTATTTTCGCCAAATTTGGCACGTTAGTATTACTATGATCAGCTACGTAACTGTCAGTAATTTAACTTAATTAGACACTTATTTACAAAATGGCGGTCATACTAATATTTGAGATTTATTTGGTATAACTACCATACCATTTAACCAAATTCAACCAAGTTTTGTACGCTGGTGGTATGTATTACAAGTCTAGGCCTAATGTAAGCTAAACAACAACCACTTTTGTCCGCCATTTTGAAAGATAGCGCTGCATGTAAAAATAAATCTTTTACATTATATCTCGAAAACTACTGCACCAATTTTCGCCAAATTTGGCAAAGTAAGAAATAATATGATAGGCCTGATAAATATGGGTAATTGAACTTTATTAGGTACGTATTTTCAAATTGGCGGTCATATGAATATTTTAGGTTCATTTGGTATAATTACCATTCCATTGGACCAATTTCAACCAAATTTTGTACGCTGACAATATCTATTACAAGTATTAACTAAGACAAAAAGCAGCCACTTTTGTAGGCCATTTTATAAGATAGCGCTATATAAATTTATTAATTTTTGTGTAGTTTCCCGGGGATCAATTGTCAGATTCCTACTAATTGGGCAATCAAGTATTACTGCCGCATTTGAAATGTACAAATATGTTACAAGTGTATCAGACACTTATTTTCATAATAGTGGCTATCTAGATGTTTTAGCATAGCGTGTTATAGCTTTGAAAACATTTAACAAATTCAAACTTAACTTTGTATGCTGAGAGTATATATAAACAACAACACATCTGCCTACACGGATCCTCTTTTCTTCTCCATTTTGTAAGATAGTGTCACACGAATAAATAAAGTTTTTATATCTAATCTCGGGAAACAGACCGATTACTACCAAATGTGGCAAACAATTATTACTGCGGCAGATAATGTTAACTGATATGCTTTGGGCATGTCAGACACTTATTTTAAAAATGGCGGCCGCATAGCTATTTTAGTTCATAGTGTTATATGCTTACTGCTTCGCATCCCGCGCGAGCGAAGAGAAGGGGAGAGAGTCGTTATATGATAGCGGCGGCAGCGCGAGCGATTAAGCCGGTGGCCACGTATCAGTTACATAAAGCTAACCGACAGGATAATCTCTTATTGCGGCGTGCACTGCTGGCCCTGGTTGTATTGATTTCTGCGTTGAAGAATGCTCTGGATTACAGACCTCGTTCTCTCAGCGTGACTCGGGGTGCGTTGAACATTCCAGGTGGTAGGGCCAACACTATAAATATTGCGGCAGGCTTACTGGCCGCGAATTGAGTTGGAGTTTATGAATGCATGAGTGGTGGAGTTCCGAGCGATAGAAGACGAGAAGCGGGAGAAGTTTCCAGCGGAAGGGAAGTCTGCGACTGCGGGTATCAAGCAGTGAAGTGTGCGACTGGCAGGCTGGACTATTGAACTAGACGCGTGAATGAAATACATTATAAATATCGGCAACAGATAGACTGGACACATGTTGATTGCGGGTATAAGTTCATTGACTGTAACCAACAGAGACAATTAAGCAGGACGTTAATTAGAGTTGAAATAGGCATCAAATATAGCGCTTGCTGTTAAATAAAAAGAGTAAAAGTGGAGACATAATTTAATGCTGTAAATAATAGCGGAATGAATAAATTAGAAATCAAATAATACTTCTTTTATTTTATTTACTAAGAACTCCATCCCTCGCGAACTCAGATACACCCCTCAGGCGCCTCCCATGTATAGGCCATTCATGGTAAAGCGAGCACTTTTTAAGGCCCTGCAAATTCAATTTAGCTAATTTCTATCTTTTCGCTAATTTTTAATGTAAACATTGCCATGTGACAAATAAACACCTCTCCAAAAAGTTAACGTCCGAGACGTCAATAAACCATATTTATTCTTTGAAAGGGCCTTAAAAAGTGCTCACTTTATCGTGAACGGCCTATAACGATACGTACAAAATTACGTAACCAAAATTGTCGAATTGTATAGTAGTGAATAAATGTAAAATTGTTTCGTTGGGTACCCACTGCAACCTAGGAGTGCGACGCACTATAGTCAGCCTCGCAGCTCGCGCTTTCTCCCAGACGGCCGGTCGCGGAGGCAATGCGTGTGGCAGGTATCTGGTCCGCGCACGCCGCGAAGGTCGACCGGGCGCGGACGGACCGACGCACGCATTGATCGCCGAGATATATCGCGCGCGCGCTGGCGACACACGCCGCTCGCTGCTGCTAGTTTCTTTTATTTTCCTTTCGTTCCCTTCTCTCGTTCCCGCCGAGGCGGATGCTTGCTCCAGCGAGCGGTCCGACGGCCGTTGGCTAATCGCCCTCCGCGCCGACCGCGTCGAACGCGAGCGACCGGCCAAATGCGCAGAAGGAATATGGCGTAGAGCGCGCACGCGGGTTCCGCAGCAAACTCCCTCGTGTTCATATACTCACTCCACTGGAATTTTTTTGTCGACAACACTATCGAAAATGTGGTTAGGATTTGAGGTTATAAAACGGTTTATGTCGGTAGAGGCTGATCAAGGTAAAGTGAGCATTTTTCAAAGCCTGGCTTAAGTTCTATTTGTATGCACATTGTGTATTCTTACACCACGTGTAAAATTAACGTTGCCATGGGCCTAATCACTTTATTCAAGCATCGGTCACGTGGAAATGTGAAATTATAAAAATAAAAAAAAGTCAATATAAAAAACTGAAAGTAAAATTAATAATTCCATTATTTTCGGTTATACATACTTCTAAGTATAGTCTGTTCACGGTAAAATTAGCACTTTTAAGGCCCTAGTTACTCTTTCCTTTCATCCATTTTTTTATCCGTTTAACCACATTTTAAAATAAATATAGCCATGTAAGGAATGAACATAATGTGTATATTCCACCGCACTCGGAAGTTAACGTACAAGGCTAAAATAAAATATATTTATTGACTATTATTTCAAATGAGAGGGCTTTCAAAGGTGCTCACGTTACCATGATTGCCTATGCGGAATATCAGGAGTGCTTAAAACGTGCCAAAATGCGTATACACTGTCGAAAACGTAGTGTTAGCCCATTCAGACCCGGTGTACATAATTGTGCACGTAACACGGCTCAGTGTTCTAATGATCTTCACTACGGGTTAGTAATTTGTCAACCGTGACTGTTCTAGACTATAAGTGGTTCGTTACTCTACAGGCGGACACAACAAAGCCTACAGCGTATTAAACGTGATAACGATACTAGTGATAAGTCGGCTTGAAGTACAGCACTGCTTATTTGCCACGCCTGGGAACATAGATGAAGTCAGATCTCACAAGGTTAAATTGCACGCTCTAGTCTTGTGTAAAATCTCAGTAGAATTGTGCGTGCAGCACGCCTTAACACATACACGGTTAACATATGTTACTGGCTCGCGGTCTTTCAGAGTGCAATAAGCCAACCGTCACAGTAAGATGATTCTACAGGTGTTTCTAGGCTAGCCCATGAACAAATATCTTAAGCATAATCCATTCACGGTTTATCCACACGTTTCCTCCGCCTCGTTGGAACAAAGGTTAACTATGTCTGGAAAATAAATAAAATCAAAGGGTAGCGATCCGAATTCGTGCGCACTCAGTTGTAATAATATTTTGGATGAGAACTATCTCTTACTAGGCACTACCAACACACATATTTTCTCACTGTTTTTATTCATATTAAATATAAATTAAATATTAGGTATAATTTATAAATAAACTATAAATAAAACTTTCATTTAACGAAAAATGAGATCATTTCATGTTAACAGGGGTATACAACGTTTGTGTTACATGGGTTATGTAGGAAATAACTATGCACGTTATACATGGGGTGATTTTTCAAAGTTTTGATTCAAAAAGTGCCAAGAAACCACGAATAGACTATGTCTCAAATTCTGGCTGTTTTAATAATTTACAAACCATAAAATCGCCCACAAATACAAATATCCGTCGGGGTAGTTAGTATTCCACACATTACTGAAACAACAAGTTTGCGAAAGCAAGACGAACTGCAGCCAGAAAAATTATTGCTATCAGTTTTAGACTCGTCTTAGCAATGAATCTAACAGCGAAATAAATATTACAAAAGTAAAAGAAACAAATAACTGAACTGAACTGAATTCCGAAAATTGCATGTCCAGATTAAGACTATAAAAAATGTGAACACGAGGACAGCGCAAGGAAAAACAAGTTGGCCAAAAACGGGTTACTCAGAAAAGCAAGACCCCAGTCGGATAGTGAAAACAGTCTGTGGATAACCCTGGCCGCGGTTTCTGCGCATGCGTTGTGGCCGGCCATCATTACTGCGCACGTGAGTTTCCACCCGTCATTTTCCAATATTGTATCCTGACTTAACATAACCATCTAAACTATAGTCTATTCTCGGTTTCTTCACACTTTTTGAATCAAACTTTTGAAAAATCTCATGTATAACGTATTTGGTTTTTTCCTAAATATGCCATGTATCAGAAGCGTTTTATACCTCTGTTGACATAAAGGTATCTCATTGTTACATGAGAGAGGACGCCTGCGGGGCGTATCTGAGTTCGTGAGGGACGGAGGTCATAGCAAAATAATAAAAGAAAGCAACATAAATTTGATCTCTAATTTATTCACTATGTTACTATGTACAGCATCAAATTGTCTGTCTCCACTTTTACTCTTTTTATTTAACAGTAAGCGCAATATTTAATATCTACTTCAACTCTAATTGGTGTCCTTCTAATTATTTCTGTCAATTAACTCATACCCATTATTAGCATGTGTTCAGTCTGTTTCCATAATTTATAATTAGGGGCAGTGATATTTCGCGAAAAGATTTCCAAACAAGATACCGTCCAAAGCACTGTAGGGTCGTCCAGCTTTTTGATTGGCTGAAACATGTTCTGGTCCATGTAAACTGTTTGCGAACGAATCACCAAGGTTCAGTGTCGGAGTTGAGGAATCCTGAGTGGCTCGGTCAAATGCGGAAACGACACGAGCAACCGGTGGAAGTATGACAGCAGCTGAGGTGTATATATATATAGTATTGACGTCTACTGTGTGTTCCGATATTTTCGCGAAAAATCACTGGCCCTATTTATAGGGGCACCTGTTTTTCACGAGAAAATTTCCGGACAAGTTGTGTTCCAGTGCACTTAAGTTCAGAACCACTTTCATGATTGGATCATTTGAATTGTTACGCATCGTACCTGTCTACCCGCTATTCGTGGATGGTAGGTATAGGAGAAACTCAATTCTGATTGGCTTATTCACATACCAGACTGCATACACATAAAGTCAAGCGGACAGTAATAAAATGAAAACTGAAAGTGTGCACATAGGATATTGAAGTCTAACCTCCGCGTAAATCTTTTCGAGAAAAATAGGTGGCCCTACCTACTTATAATGCATTTCACCCACGCATTTAGTCCAATAGTCCAGCCTGCCAGCCACATGTCCTTCAAACATTGACACTCGAAGTCGCCGCCTTCCCTTCACCGCTGCTTGTCATGTCGCTCGCTCTTCTATCGCTCGGAATTCATCAGCTCCTCACACTCCAACTCAACTTAAACTCCCGGCCCCGAGGCCTCTGCGATATTTATAGTCTCAGCGCCACCGTCTGGAAAGTTCTACGCACCCCGAGACGCGCTGAGGTAACGAGGTCAGTAATCCAGAGCATTCTTCAGAAATCGGCCGAAATAAATACGACCAGAGACCGTGACGCGCATCTGTAATTCGATACCCGTCACTGCCTCCCGCCGCCGGCGATATCATAGTCCAACTCTATTCCCGTCCCTTTGCTCGCTTGAGATGCGCGGGAAGTGGAGAGACGAGCACGCAACATATTTTTTGGTTATATTGAACTTTTGCTTACATTTTGTATATTGTCCATTTCATGTAAGAGGGATCAATTTTGACAGTTCTAGAAAAGTAGCACGGCCACAATGTTTCCTCCCACCGCAGCTGTTTTGTCATTGAAGAAAAAGACGTTTGCAAACAAATGATTTGAGTCCAATGCACGCTTGCATTTTCCTCCTTCCTCGTGTTCCCTGTCATGGCATGGACTTCCGTCCAGTAATTAATGTGGGATATTATAGCTAGGATGGCATTCCAAACTGTTATATTTTTTAATTACAGAGTTAAATTTGTTGAGGATATTTATTTCATTTCGAAGGGAAAAGAAACAGTGAGCATTAGGGTGAGAGGCTTTAGTTTTAAGTCTTTCGTGAGACGAAATTATTTTGATCTTCTTACGAGTGTGTGGCATTTTGAGTTATATACTTTTTCGATGGAGCAGTCGAAAATTTTGCTCGTATAGAAATAACATTTAAATTATTTAACTTGGAACAGTTTAACTTCAATGAAAAAGCAAAACGCTATACATACGTCGCTGTTGGTATCTATACAGATGCAGAAATATACATATACACACACACACACAGCCTTTGACCGAAGTTAACTGTACACACTATAATTTACGATATAGACAAATAAACAAGTATTATTTATTCACAACGAGAGTGTGAAAAGTGCGGCTTTTTCAGGCCATGTGCATTTCACTAATTATATTAACGGTTTACAAATACATTTACAAAACACGCTAACTTACTGTTTGTAAAATTCGCAACCTCTTGAACACGTGTTTTTCTATGGCAATATTTGCAAGTTTACACTAAAATCACGTTTGTTCGTCACTAGCATTAAATAATTAATTTGCAGAATCATTAAGTAAAATCAACACTGCGCCCGTTTCCAGAAACCAACAAACTTTAACTTAGATACGTATATTATATTCGTGTCACTTCATTGCGGACTGCAGTAAGGAAAATGGCGGAACGAGCAGTTTTAACGGAGCAGCAATCACGTGCCGATTGATATTTCATTTCACTCAATAAAACGCACTACAGCGGTACCTACAACCAAATATGCTTGAAAAAATAAATCAGAAAATAATTAAATACTGATTAAATATCCCGACAACACCAACAAGATATTCGTATAATAAACACGATGAGAAAAAAGGACACACACAACAGCCTTCACCGGGCTAGAAACTGGAAACATAAACATGGCTAGCCATTGGCTGGAAACGTTTACTGTTCAAACGTGTCGATATACTCTGTCATAAATGCTAAACATGTTTTGAAAGTTGTCACTAATAGCCAAGAAAATTTAATACTGCTTTGAAAACATAATTTAAACCATGAATGTTGTAAGTATAACTAAGATTTTATATTATAACTGTTAATTCTGAGTACTATTTTCTTCAAAAGCCATCATCAAAATAGCCAACCTAACAACACGGATCCCCAATATAAATATTATCGACGTAGATAGTAATTGCAACATAACTCTATGTTGTGTTTCGTCTGTGAGTGGCCCAGTCACACTGAGAAAATAATATGGTTGTGAGAACCATATTTCTGTACCCACAACCCATCTGCTGTACTGTTAATGAAGGGAATGCAATCATAATGGTTGTTAATACAATATAAATATTATCGATGTAGATAGTAATTGCAACATAACTCTATGTTGTGTGTCGTCTGTGAGTGCATCTGTAACTACAGGCTGATAGAGAGAGCACCTTTGAAATAAACCTAAGAAAAAAGTCACTGCACTGCCTGCATATATTTTAACGGGCACACTGAGTGACTCATGTCCAGTAAAGTTACTAACGATAGGTGGAACAATAGTTCCATATCTTAACGTCGAATAAAAGTGTTAGAACCATTTGTGATAACATTATTTCTTTCGTTCTCCGGTTTTTTTTTTAATGCATCGACGTATAAAAATGAGCAGATTTGAAAAATATTTACTTTTATAATAATCTCATAGTTTCGCTTGACCGACGCATGAATAAAGTGCTGAGGCCCATGGCAATGCTTTTTTTACATAAGGCGGAAGAATAAACAACGTGCATACAAGTAGATCTTAAGCAGAGCTTTCAAAAGTGCTCATTTTACCGTGAACAGCCTTATGAATACCTATAGTCCGTACAGTAGGGGGACCAGGGTGGTGTAGTGGTTAGACTACTCGCCTCCCAACAAGGCGAACTGGGTTCGATTACCGGCCGGGTCGCTCCCGGATTTTCGCGTATGGGAATCGTGTAGGGCGGTGCCGCCGGTCGGCGGGTCTCCTCGGATATCCCCCATTTCTCCTGATATTGCATTCAGACGCTGCTCCATTTTTACCGCACTTCACCCTCATCGGCTCTTCAGACCTCGATGTCAAGAGGCGCCCAAATCACTCCACTCCATGCAGGCAAAATAAATAAATAAAAGAAATTTAAGCACGGAATGTGAAGCGATCAGCAGATCTCCCATCACTGTTTTGCATTCCGTTGATGGTTATAATGAGGTTTAATAAGTAATGAAGACATTAAAAAGGAAATAATGAAAAGATTTTTTTGGCTTGGGGAACAAATGGCATGCTCAATAAATATAAAATTTGTAAGTTAAATAAAACATTTTAAGGCATTAAGAAAATAAAAGAAGAACCAAAAATATAAAACAAGAAGCACAAGCAAAATTTGAGCCTGTTTTCTTTAGAACGCCCTGCGCGGTACTTAAGTTCTTATTCCCACTCTTATAACCGAATATAGCATCTTAAGACTCGTTGGGATTTGTGGTTCAGGCTCGCACCCAAAGATAGAACTCTTTTTATTTACCAGTCCACTTTCGTTCCACCTTCTGTTTTCTTATTACATTCGATTTCACGTGTTTATGCACACAGCGAGGCCTAAATCGAAGAGATCTCCCGCTGGTAGTGGGCTCTTATCTGCCTACTTGCAGGCACCGTGCTCACATTTGACCACAGATAAGTTACGAATACAGAGGTGAAGCAGCAAAATGGCGTCTCTGGCCAGGAAAATTTCGAGACTCCGTTCGTCAATCAGCGCCTGGTAACCTGTACTCGTCAAGCGGCAGACTAACCAATAGGGAACCTTCGCTGCACACGTTTACCAATCAGACACAAGGACCGTTCCCCGAGTCTCGCGCAGCCAATCAGAAAACGGGTACGCCATTATCAAAGGAACCACCACGCCGTTTCGCCTCTGTTTACTTACCTACTCTGTAGTTTTATGCTGTACCCTGGACAGGACTTGAAATATCAGAGGGGCTAGGGGGGTGTAGTGGTAAGACTGCTCACCTCCCACCAAGGCGAACCGTGCTCGATTCCCAGTGGGGTCACTCCCGGATTTTCGCATGTGGGAATTGTGTCGGACGATGCCACTGGTCGGCGGGTTTTCTCAGGGATCTCCCGTTTTCCGCGACCTTGCATTCCGGCGCTGCTCCGCACTCACATCTCTTCACCCTCATCGGTTCTCAAGATCTAAGTGTTAAGAAACGCCCCAAATCTTTCCATTCTCCATTCTCTGAAATAGCATACGCTTAGGCCTCCCCGCTTCGCGACCGATCATGATCGTCAAGAACCCCGCATTCCTTCTTGTTTGTGTCCCAGTCCAGGTTGTAAAGTTCTAGGTAATCAATTTCGCTCATTTATTCCACGTCTGTCGCGTGTTTATTCCAGTCCGCATGCGAACCGGCCTGTCATTTTCACTATTGCGCAGGCTAGGGGGCTTGCGCGAATTTCGCGGTTAAGGGTCGTATGTACCTGCGCGTCCAAGGTCAAGAAGCGAGGGAGCGATACGGGCGACACTAACGCGCACGCCTAGCGCCTCATCGCTCCTACGCGCATGGCGTGCAGTGTTGCCGTCGTAACGCTGTACTGTGCAAATTAGACATGTAACAGTCGGGTTTTATTACACGCGATGAAAGACCACAGATTTAAACTACGTCAGTATCTTCGTACTTTTCTCTTGCCGCTTAAGGAAACTGCATAGGCAAGCTTTAAAAATGCGATTTTTGACCACTTTCACGATTTATTTTCTCCAAGAATACACTAAATATGACAAAAGTGAAACGATAGGGATATAGACAATATTTTTTTTATCCTTTCTGTCAGAAAGTCGTATTTCGATGACTTTTATTTACCGAAATACGCGTTTGCGCGCAAAGGACGATTTCACAGAAAATGTTCCTGTACATAATCGCCTTAAGTGGCTCCCGTCGCGCGAGGGGACGACCGCAGAAAGTTGGTCTGCGACGACGCAGTCGGCGAGGGCAGACGTCCCGCTGCGGCGCGCGGAGAGAAAACTGGTCCAGGTCACACACGACGCTGGACACGCCCGTGGCTGGCATCTCGGGGCTATGCAACTCCGTGGGGAGGGACATCTCAGCCGACCAAGTATACTGGCTGCGCTCGGGCCTGTTTGCACGCCACGCCGTCACTTGAATGTCCGCGGCATCACATGCCGTCAGTGACACCACTCCGCCGACGAGACCATAGATTAAAAACGAGATGGACCGATTATTCGTCTTCTGCTCATGTACCCAACATTGATCTACCCCAAACAACCTAACTGTCAGTCACATGGTCAACACTGATATAGGCTATTCACGATAAAGTGAACACTTTTTAAGGCCCTCCAAACAAGCCTTAATCGCTAACAAATATAATTTATTGCAGCCTCAGACTTAAGTTTTGAGAGTGGTGAAAAGTATACACTGTATTTATTTGTAACACAGCAATATTTGTATTCGAAAGTTGCAGAAAGATAGAAATAGGCTGAAAGGAAAATTTTTGCAGGGTCTTAAAAAGTGCCCGCCCCGGCCTCACTCGGGTACGATTTACAAATATGGAGTTGTTTAGTGAAGATATTTGGACAGCTCTTAACAACGAGATCTTAAGAGCCGAAGAGCGTGATTGAGGTAAGTATTGAGCAGCGCTGGAAAGAAAGGGCGGGGGAAACGGGAGATCCCGGAGAAAATCTGCCGACCAACGGCATCGTCCGGCACGATTCCCACATGCGAAAATCCGGAGTGACACAGCCGGGGATTTAACCTGGATCGCCTTGGTGGGATGCGAGCAGGCTAACCGCTCGGCCACCGTGGCCCCACATGGCGTTGTTTAGGCTTACAGCAAGTATATTAGCCTACAGTTAATGGGTAAGGTAACACACATAGGATTAATACTGTGTTATGTTCGTAAGTGAACCCCTATTTTTAATCAAATTTTAAAAGACAAAAATGGTTACTGTGGGTCATCCTTAAAAGATATGGTGTCGTGGGCTTTTTTGTAGACCTTTTTGAGATGCAGACTACAGTTAAAATCTGTAGTACATTAATCTGGTGTATCTCTTATGGTTTAGTCAGCGTAAGCCATGTAAGCGCTCGAAAAGCGGCCTTTTCCAATTTTATCAAAAAACGTCGGCTGCTATATACTATCATTACATTAAATATCAACGTATTATAAACCTGAAACTTTCTCAAGAAATTCTCCAAATGATGGTGAAAGCCTCATCAAAATCTATAGGCCTGTAGTAATTTAGAAGCTTTAGTCTAATACACAGACACACGCGGCTGGACGACTTTGTTTTTTACTGTGTATAGATTTTCAAAAGACAAGCTATTTTATATGCATAAAATACTCTTTGCCAATTTGAATTTGATCAAACTGCATTATAAATCAGTTAGAGAAGGCATAAAAACGTCTCAAAGAACTTGTTTACTAAACAGTGTTCTAATCTCAAATCCAATCCAAGCCGTTTTTGTTAGTCGTGTTGGCAGAAAAGCAGTTCAACGTTGGGACACGGAGACTAGTTGTGCGCTGCCTGCGAGATCGCCCTACCCCGTACTCAGTCTACGGACGAGACTTCATCACAGAGTACTTACTGTTATGATGCGATCAGACCTTAGGCTGACGGCCTGCCTGATCACACCTTCAAACATTGAACCAGGACACGAGCGGGATTGCAACAACACACTGCGAAAAGTAAGGTGCAGAAACCCCCTCCACCGGCCAATAATCGGGGCCAAATATGTCTAACAACTCGCCGATATAGGCCAGCGTCACCCTCATCAGAGCATCGCCAAGAGAAGGACATGGGGCTGGGTATATCCGGCCGTCGATAACCGTCGACCAGGAATAAGGTGGGGACTTTCCAATTAGCTTGCAATAGTAGTGGCGTGTGGTAAATGATCATAAAGGCTGTTCACGGTAAAATGAGCACTTTTGAAAGCCCTGCTTACGATCTACTTATATGCACGATATGCATTCTTCCGCCTTAGGTAAAATTAACATTGCCACGAACCTCATCACTTTAATCATACTTCGGTCGAGTAAAACTGAGAAAATATTATAAAAGTAAATATTTTATAACCTGCTTACTTTTACACTTCGATGCATTAAAAATAAGAAACCAAGAGAAATAATTTGAATCATTACAAATAGTTACAGTAAACATTTTATATGACGTTATGATATGTAACTACTTTCCATCAATCGTTATCAACTTTACTGAGCGAATGTCACTCGGTGCGCCCATTAAAATACATGGAGATATATGCAGGCAGGAGAAATTACTTTTTTCTAAGGTTGATTTCAAAAGTGCTCACTTTATCGTGAACAACCTTTAACATAACGAATACAGAGGCGGAACAAGCCGCGTATTCCTCCAACGCCAGCCGAACACGCGAGCAAAAGTTCGCCAACCAGCGCACGTGAACCTACTTGCCAGCCGGCAGCCCGGCCAAAAGGAAACCTTACACGGTACGCAGTAGCCAATCAGGCACAAGGCCCGTTCCCCCAGAACTTCGCGCGGCCAATCAGACAGTGCGTGCGCCCACATCAGCGGGACTACCACGCCGTTTCGCCTCTGTCTACTTACCTTGTTATGATTAGAGACCTGAAAATTCACGGATTCATTTTGAGAAAAGCTAGAAATCATAAACGTGTACGTAAGAGTCACTTTTACTATCTATCTGTGCTTTATTTGACACCTCGTTCAGATATTTTGGCCAATAACAAACTGACAACAAAATTACATGCCTAATCAACACCATCTACTCTGACAGTAAGCCACCAATGTGACATTGGTATGTGACTGAAAATAAAACTGTGAGTTCTAACCTACAAGTCAATGAATTCGGAAAATTTTCAGGTCTCAGTTATGAACCAGTAAAGGCGGACAAGACCAGAGAACTCCAGCGACGCGTCGGTATCCAGGCCAGGAACGAAAAATCCAACACGCATTTCAACAATAATAGTTTATTAAACATAGCAGAGAAGCGCCAGCTGAGCTCTCCTCCCAGCGGCGCTGTATTAGGGATAATTACGCCACCAGAAACTACACTATCTACCAAAAAGTAATTGGGCACCTGTCCACGATGTTTGCTCGGTGGTTGTCACCCCGTTAGAATCTCGTAGGGCCACCTCTTGCAGCTATAACAACAGCCACCCTGTCTGGCATGCTCTCTACGAGTGTTTGCAGGACATCCACGGAGATTTGTCGCCATTCCTCTTGCAGCCATTCCATGAGTCGAGCAATGGATTTTGGTCGCGCCTTACGAGCCCTCACATGGCGATCCAATTCGTCCCAAATATGTTCTGTAGGGTTGAGGTCGGGGCTCTGGGCGGGCCAGTCCAATCGGCGAACATTGTTGTCGGCGTGCCGCTGCATAGTAGCCCTTGAAACATGGCACCTGGCATTGTCATCCTGGAAGTAACACGGGCCCATTCCGTAAAAACGCCACAATGTTGGCAGCATTTCATCATCCAGAATGTTACAATAGGCCTCTGTGTTCATGCTACCAGCGGTCCTATGCCGAAGGCCATGAAACACAAGTCAACTGACGTACTGAATTGCCTATCTTCACGGGTGCCCAATTACTTTTTGGTAGATAGTGTATACAATACTTGGCAACACTTTGTGCGCGGTATGAAGCCATGAATATACAGCTTGACGTGTCACTCGTCGCTTTCCGACACAACACTCAGTCTCCGGCGACTGTATCATTCAGGTTAGCCATATACTATAAAAGGACATCCTTCGCCAATACCTATATTTAATGTATATCATAATATTTGAATGAAATGTGTATACTGTCTTCATACATTACCTCATTTAAAATACTTATTAACACCCTAGTACCTAGCCTTACATATTCAAAACATACCAGGCTGTTATTCGGGCGGAGCTTTCACTGTCGTACATAACAGCCAAGGCATAGTCTCGATAAACACGACCCCTATTAAATATTGCTGTGCCTGCAGCGATCTATAGTATCGACAGACCAATTGTCTTTGGTCAGGCGGCTAGATAGCATTCGAGGCGTTACGTGGCTAGTTACATCCGCCTGCAAAGAGGGTGGTTTAACCTGTTCGGTAAAGGTTAAGTGACATTAAAATTTTCTTTCGTTCATTATAGATTTTAGAAGCTAACGAAACTTTCTAAATGCTACGTTACGAAATAATCAATTACTTATATCATCGATATAATATCGTTAACCTTCAAAATACAGTAACTGAATTTATGACAAAGGATAATGCTGAACTACTGTACCAACAATGCAAGTTTATTATTACCAGTAATATATAATAATGAAAAAAAAATGTTGTGGCAAGCTCACTATGCAGAGGTTCACAAAGAGAAATATTTTTTCCGCAACAACATGCGTTGCAGCAAAGTACGTGTCATTAGAGTATAAGTTCCTGTTAAATAATAGAGAATCGGTGAATTTATGTTAGTAAGTGTTTTATTTTTCGTGACAAATAGTTTTTGAAATATCGCTAGCAAGAAGCTACACTCGAGGGTAGTAATCGAAGTATTATACTTTTACTAAAGGCTGTTCACGATAAACTGAGCACTTTTGAAATTAACCTTTGAAAAAAGTCACTTGCATATATTTTAACGGGCGCACTGAGTGACAAGTGATGAGGCCCATGACACTGTTAATTTTACATAAGGCGGAAGAATACACAATGTGCATACAAGTAGATCTCAAGCAGTAGATCTTTCGAAAGTGCTCATTTTACCGTGAATAGTCTTTATCTCCTATTGCCCCTTAGCCTTGAAGACGCTGAATCGAAACAGTCTGCATATCAGTTCCTCTACACAGTGATTTCGTAACGTGTGACTGGTAGCAACGATTCCCGCAGCGCAAAGCAATATTTATGTGTAAGCTAGTTAATTTTCTTCCATGGTATAAAGCGGGTCGATTTTTTCTACGCATGTCAAAGTGGAAATCATTTTTTTTTTCGATTACCAAATAGTGGAGTGGGGTGGGGTGAAAAGATTTGGGTGGCTCTTAACATCGAGGTCTTGAGAGCCGATGAGGGTGAGGCGAAGTGAGTACGGAGCAGCGCCAGAATGGAAGGGTTGGCGAAAACCCGCCGACCAGCCGACCAGCGATTTCGTCCAGCACGATTCTTCCCACATGCGAAAATCGGGAGCGGTGGGGGGGGGGGGGGTTGGGAATCGAACCCAGTTCGCCTTGGTGGGATTATGGAAACTCGGGCTTGACATTGTGGAGTGGCCTGCCACCAGTCGACCGGAGTATAATACGTAGATACCCGAGAATTTCGCGGATTCATTTCAAGACAAGTTGGAATTCACACACATGTAAGTTTGTAATTGGTCTACATGTTGTTTGGCACCTCCTGGGGATAAATAAGCCAATAACAAACATGCAATAAATTGTGCGCCCAACCACATCTTTTTATTACCACCACAGTCAACCAATAAACAGTTGATATCTGTTTGAAAGTATATAAGACTGTGAAGTACAGCCCACAGGTCATTGACCTCGCGAATTTCTCGGGTCTCTAATTTAATACGTATGTCGGCAAAAGCTGCTTCCATTACTGTGTTACTGTTGTGGGCAGACTTCCTCTATTTAGCATAACTGTATTGCAACGCGCATGGACAATATTGACGGTTTACTTTACACCTGACATCCATCCATACACTGCTTGAAGTGCTGCCTGACACGCAACCAACACTCATTCAGAGGCAGTGCAGCGAGTCCGACCATACCCATACGCCAGTAACAAGTGTATGGCTCTGGTTCGTAAATGTTGAAGAAATATGTACGTGCACTGTGCGAATTTAGAGTTTCTAATACTAATAGCATGCTACCAGCGATGGTTTAAAACGTGTAATAATATACATTTTGGAACAAGTGATATAGGCTGTTCACGGTAAAATGAGCACTTTTGAAAGCCTTGCTTGAGATCTACTTGTATGTACAGTACATTGTGTATTCTTCCGAATTATATAAAAATTAACATTCCCACGGGCCTCGGCACTTTATTCATGCGGCAATGTAGTGAAACTGTGAAATTATAGGAAAAGCAAATCTTTTACAAATGTGGTTATTTTTACACTTCCGATGCGTTAAAAAAGAGAAAGCGAAGGAATTAATTTAAGTTATCACATATGGTTACCTAACACTTTTTATTCGACGTTAAATATGGAACCACTTTCAATCCATCGTTATCAACTTTACAGGGCGCATGTCACCCAGTGAGCCGGTTGAAATATACGCAGGCAGCGGCAGTGACATATTTCTAAGGTTCATTTGAAAAATGCTCACTTTATCGTGATCAGCCTTTAGCATTCTTCGCGGTACAGTTAAGCTAAAATTTTTATCATAATTAATTTTAATACCACATTTATTGCGTTTATAAACAGTCTGAATCATTGTGATATTTAACTAGAGGGCAAAGATCTCAGACGCTTGCATTGTAAAAAGTGCACAAGATGGTAGGTGAAATATAAATTTGAAACCAGCCACGTAAAAATATACTCTCTCCTATTGGGATCTCTTCATATAGCCTACAGTAGTATCACAGACGATGACATACGATTATAAAAGGTCTCAAAAATTGAAGGCAATAAGGGGGCGCTAGCGATGGCCAGGCTCACTCGCCTCGATTCCCGTCGGTGTAGAAGCCGGATTTTCGCGAGTACATTTAACTACATCTTACTGCGCTGGCAGGAGCTAGCGTTTTTTTCCTTCCATCACTGCGTCCCGTGGCTGTGCTACGTTTACATTTGGCACCACTCCTATAGCTGCTATGCGCCGCACAAAAACAACCTGACTCGACTGCAAAAAAAAAAAACACATCAAAAGCGCAAACTAGTGTGCGTAGTAGAAACGAAACTTCCAACTACACAAATTCGACATTGCATGACCTAGCGCCGCAGGATCTTTAACGAAAAAGCCCAAAATTCCTGGTACTAACGACGACGAAGTTCAAAGAGGCCAAACTAGGGAAGCAGCCATCACTATGCAATCAACTGTCGCAAAAGACGTAGCACATCCATGGGCGTAGCCAGGATTTCAATCAGGGATGGGCAAAATTTGATTTTGGAGACAACGTATAGCCAGGATCTCAACCGACCCGGGAAAGGGGAGGAAGGTTCGAAATGCAATTTTTTTAAATGGAAAATGCATTAATATTATTATTTTTTCCTCAAAAAATTTAATTTTGACACAAGATACACTTATTGGGATTATTTATGCTAGAAGCAGTCCTAGCGGATCTCCAATAAAAAAAAAAAAATAGAGAGTAAAAACTGATATCAACAATAATTTCGGACATAAACTTACCTCCAACATTTTTTAATACAGATTTTCAAAACACAACACTGCATAGGTACAGACATTTCTACGCGCAACGGGAATTACAGAAAGACTCACAAAGATATTAGTGTTCACGATTTCGCTGTCGTTCGTGTAACTTCGCGAATGTTCGTGCGTCACTTCGGGGACCGAAGTCATAAAATCATTTCAAGAAATTGCGTGTGGTGTCGAAATAATTATAATATTTATATTCGTAAAGCTCTGCTTAGTCACTGGTTTGTTATTACAAAATATAGACTTGTATTTTGTGGAATGTAGAGTGTAATACATCTGGAATTCGAGTCTATTCGCTGTTTCTTCACACTTTTCTAATCAAATCGTTGAAAAATCACCCCACGCATGGCGTGCTTAGTTATTTCTTAAATATGCAATGCATCACACGCGTATGTACTTGTGTTAACATGAAAGTACGTTATTTTCGGGTTAATTGAACTTTTACTTACACTTTATCTATAAAATATAACATTTCATTGATAATTAAGATAAATAAAAATAGGGAGAAAATAAATGTTTTGGTAATACCTAGTAAAAAAAATAGTTCTTACGCAATATATTATTAAGATGAGTGCACACGAATTCTGTGCTCTGCCCTTTGGTGTAATTTTCTAGAATCGTCTTTAGTTTTGTTTGCATAGGGCCGAGGAGTATCCTGGAAGTAGAATTTAAGCGGGGCTTCAGAAAAGTTGGAAGTAACCGTGAACGGTCTATATTATATTTTCTTTATGATGTTCATAATATAATAATTTCTCACCTGTGATCCGTGGTAAGGGTGAGGTGCCCATACCTGCCCCACCCTAGTTACGCCCACGCGCACATCTGCCTTATGCCACAGCGCGCAGCTTTCACAAAGGCTCGATAAAGTGAGCACTTTTGAAATCAACCACAGAAAAAAAATCACTGCCCCTTACTTGCATATATTTTAACGCGCGCACTGAGCGACATGCGCTCGGTAAAGTTGGTAACGATGGATGGAGAGTAGTTCCATATCTTAACGTCGAATAAAAAGTGTTAGGTAATCACGTGTGAACTCTTACATTATTACTTTCAATTTCTGATTTTTTTTTTAAATACATTGAAGTATACAAATAACCAGATTTGTAACACATTTGCATTTATAATAATTCCACAGTTTCACTTGACCGGCGCATGAATAAAGTGACGAGTCCTATTGCAATGTTAATTTTACATAAGGCGGAATAATACACGACGTGCATACAAGCAGATCTTAAGCAGGGCTTTCAAAAGTGGTCATTTTTACCGTGAAAAGCCAGCCTATATTAGCCTCGCATTTCCTCCCGCGACTCCGGCTGTCCTCCATTCCCTTCATTACCGCAGACGACCCTTTCCTTCATCGGCAAGTCTTTCCAAATGAATACCTCTCCGTCCGAGGGTCATGGGACGAGGAAGAGGGGAGGGGGACATACGTCGGCTTCTGCTAGCGCTGAAGCCCGGGGGCGAAACGACAGCAGTTAAGAGCGAGCCCCCACCCCAGCTGGCAGCGATTCAAGTCACCATTGCTATGCAAATTCCTGGCAACCAGCGCGTCTCTCAGCCGACCGTTCTTACAACCCGGGCCCGTACCCGCTCTCCCAGTTTCACATTCTATTTTTTTTTTTGTTATAAAACAGCATTAAGAGCAATGCGAGCATAAGACCCACACACTCTAAAACCGCTTCCTTTGCTGAAACATATTATTTACTGTCGCAAAGTAGAAATGCCTCAAACAACATTTTCGTTTGACTTATAATATTAATGACATTGGAGTGAGCGAAGAGATTTGAGCGGCTCTTAACATCGGGGTTTCGAGAGCTGATGAGGGCGAAGCGAGGTGAGTATGGGACAGCGCCGGAATGAAAGGATATGAAAATGGGAGATCCCTGAGAAACCCCTAAGACCAGCGGCATCGTCCGGCACGATTCCCACATGCGAAAATCCGGTAGCGACCCCGCTAGACATCGAACCCGGTTCGATAAGGTGGTAGGAGAGTAATATAACCACTAGACCACCGCGACCTCTTTAATGAGATTGGAAACCTTGCATAGTCCATAGCAGTATTCTCTGTGGTCAAGTCAGTTACTTTGTTTTGTAGGTTAAACAATTAGGCTATATCGATGATTTAAGGAACCGGAATTAGTTTTTTATAACTTAGCGTTTTGAACACTTCGTTAAGTACTTTAAAATAAAATATATGAAAGAAATATATGTGATATCACTTGCCCTTTCTTTTGGTATAAAGGAAGATGTCTTAAGTCTAAACAAAACAAGCCCAAATAAACTTTTATCTTTGCTATAAAGAAAGGTAGTACTGTCATAAAACAAAAAGCATAAAAAGAAAAAATACACACCAACAAACGTAAGTTTCTCTAAATCCCTTTGAATGAAAGCCAGTTTTGGTTACTGTAAACAATGTAGCCTCAAAGTAATTGTTTTCTTTCATATAATGAAACCGTTTTCATGGGGTTGGCACAGCCTGTCTGTATGACTAAAAAGTGCTCAGAAATTCAGAAATGTAGCTCTTATTTATAAACTGGGTATTATATTTTCACTGACACATCTTTATGCATATATTTGAATAACAGTTTCACTTAACAGTCTGAGGATCAATGACCTAGTGTAGCTCAAGCAATGATAGCACGGAATTTTCTGTCATTATTAACAAAACTGGGATCAATAAAGTGACACAGTGTCGCTATGCTTCATCAGGAACTTACAAAAAACACTGCACCGTATTAACAAAAATTTCCGCGAATATAAAATATAGGTTATGGTTATATATTATAATTGAAATGAACATGCTCATTATACTTTGCGAAAAGTGTCGTAGTCTAAAGCCACAATACTCATATCTGTGAAAAGTTAGGGTTTTATAAAAAGTAGCAAAATACATTCGCAAAATTAACTTTTAAGTGTTAGCATGGCGCACTCAACTTTCCAAGAACGGCTTTAGGGAAATTGAATTTTTAATACTTTCAATTTCTCTCTGCCTACTGGTGCGAAAACGTATTGAGGGTGAGGCTTAAAAACAGTCACTGGAGAAACCTTGAAAAGACGCTGGGAGCAGAGATTTTTAATGGCCTGGAATTACGTTCGAAACGAGAAAGATACGAGAGCATAAAGGGCTGAAAATTTCTAAAATAAAAAATTCGGGTCTCACATTACAGATGTGGAAAAATTTTGACCCCGCGCCAACATTTTAAAGTTACCACGATGAGCAACCACATTAGTTCTGCAAACGAAGTCTAAAAAAAAAACCGTTAAATATTTTTAGTTTTTTTTTCTCACTTATCTTATTCTCCAACTAAAGTGACCAAATAATAGAAAAATAGACAGAGACTATATGGCGTGGAGATTCTTTTGATATGCGCATACCCATTCGCTGACTGGATGTGCGAAACTCGGAGAACTTGGTTTCTGATTGGCTATAGCGTGCTGTCGAAAGGTCCCTTAATGGCTAGACTAACATCAGTTAAGACCTGCGAAATTCTCGTTATTTTCCCACTGCAGACTAAACTCCAAGACTTTGTATGCTGGGTTGACGTCTGCCATTCGCCGACAACTTCAGTGAAACATTCCAAAGGACGCTTTCAGCCAGTAGTTAAGGCTGGACGATTGAGCAGCCAATTTACGGCGAAGCTTCGCAATACGTTCGTCATTGGAGCATACTTTATGTGACTCGCCCTGGGTGGCTCTGCACCAATAAAGGAATACTTCACAATTGTGTGCCCCAATCACGTGCAGTTCAGCCTTAGACGGAGTGACTTCACATCTGTGCAGCAGCCAATGGAGAAACGACGCCGGCATACAGTACTGTGAAGTCCAGCCTGATGCCAAATAATAACGCGAATTTTGCATGTCCCTACCCACTAGTCACAAGGTGTCGAGGCGAACTAGAGCTCTGTATACAGAGAGCATGGCCATTCAACCAGTGACAGCCATCTTGTAGCCGTCCAGACTCGCAGAGCGCACCGCTGGCAGTGACAGAGCGAACGCAACTCGTCATTCAACTCGCTCTTTTTCCAATGTTATTAAAAAAAATATATCATTACAATTTCTCCACTAGTCCTACACGTCGTGGGGATTCATATGGATTTGTCATATTTCATCCACGCGTTACTAATGACATTTAAAGGCTGTTCACGATAAAGTGAGCACTTTTGAAATCAACCTTAAAACAAAATCCACTGCCTCTACGTGCATGTATTTTTAACGGGCGCAATGAGTGACATGTGTCCAGTAAAGTTGGTAACGATGGAAGGGAAAGTAGTTTCAAACAGGCTATTAGCATCGAACAAAAAATGTTAGGTAACCATTTGTGATAACTTAATATTCTCGCTCTCTCTTTCTCTCTTTATCTCGCTCTCTCTCTCTCTCTTTCTGTATTTTTTAATGCATCGAAGTGTAAAAATTATCAGATTTGTACAGCATTTACCTTTCAAATAATTTCACATTCTGCTGGCGTGTGCGGGTGGAGTTTTGTAACAAGCGGCTACTCGACCACTGTGGTAGCGCCATATAGTAACTAATTTGTAAGTCTACAGTTTTGTCTTGTAACTTATAAAAGATATTCGGTAACTCCCCCGAAATAATTCCGGAAGTCATTCTGATTTTTTGTTGAAAATGAGGTAGACACGCGTAGTGCAACTTAAGCGTAACCAAACTGCTAAGGGAGAGAGATATTTGCCCTTAAAAATCGTGTTTATAAATAGTATTTTCACAAAATATCGGGAAACCCGTGAAATTAAATTGCTGTTTTCTGTATAATGTTTAGTGCTATCGGGATGTTTAATTATGAAAAAACCGGTGTTAAGACTTTCCGCCTTCATTAAAATAACAGGGGTGGCCACCCTACAATTGCATTCAGTAGCTTTGACTTCAAGTTTTATGGAATTTGATGCCGCCGTATTGAGAAGTACGTCCTACCTAACAAAAACATATCTTGTTGCAAGTATCTAGGACCCACCGTTTCCTATTAAAATGTACACAAATTATTCAGCAGCGACGATGCACTGCCAGACACGTAGGCAATACTTCACACACGCGGAAGTAAAAACACTGTAAGCAACCTCTGTTGGGCGGACTATCCTTAAGTGGACTTAACTGTGACTTAAGTGGGAAATGCACTGAAGTAACACAATATCATGTGCTTGCGTATATCATAACTTGCACTGTTGCTGTGATCTCGCTTAGACGCGCATAAAGGTGCAGAACGAGTTAGCAAGTACCAAACAACTGCACAGTACAATAATTAAGTATTATGATGGTTAATGTACCTTTTCTCCTCAAGCGTTGATCAATTGCCACAAACGTCCCATGATGAGGGGCCAACCGGTTTGGGTATTCCTGCTGTTACAAAATACATGCTCTCAGACCACTGCAGTCTATACCGTACAGTACAGTACATCTAGTGCATGTCAGCCAGTTGCTCCTACGTAAACCTTGACAAGATGTCTACACTGCAGTCCCACATACGTGTAAGCTCAGCACACACCTTCTGTTTCGTTTCACTCGGGCTTCCAATATCGCTGTTGCTTACGATGTGTTTACTTCCGCGTAAGCGATGAATACATCGCTTACGTGCCAGGCATTGTATCGCCACTGCTGAAACCTTTTGTTTCCGCTTTAGAAGGTAACGTCGGTTCTAGGTAGTTGCAACAAGAGACCTCTGCTATTAAGTAAGGCGTACTGCTCAATATGACGGCATCAACATTCCATAAAACTTTAAGGTAGAACAATTGCGCGCAGTTAGAGGGAGGCCCCCCCCCCCCAATTGTTTTACGAAGGCGGAAGGTCTTAACACCGGTTTTTTCATCGACTGAAGATTTCGATGGCACTAAGCAATGCCCAGAGAGTGGTAGTTTAATTCCAAGCCGTTTTCGATATTTTGCGAAATTACTTCTTATAAATTCGATTTTCAAGGGTGGGCATCTCCCTTGGGAGTTGGGCTAAACTATAACAAGTGCCATTAAATATGTCTACCTCATTTTCCACTAGGAATGACCTCCCGAAATATTTGTTGAGTTTCCGGACAGCCTGTGTAGTAATGAAAATTAAGTTGGGAATTCGGAATGTGTTTACAAGAAGCAACCAAAGGAATAATAAATACACCGACGGAAAATTTTCCAACATTTTAAAGACTACAATCTAATTGAACGTGTTGCATACTTGAGGAAAAATGTTTCAAGGTCATCGACCAACAGACGGTGCTGCACCATTCACATCGTTGCGCCGGGCACATCGACGCACCAGACGGTGCTGCACCATTCACATCGTTGCGCCGGGCACATCGACCAACAGACGGTGCTGCACCATTCACATCGTTGCGCCGGGCACATCAACCAACAGACGGTGCTGCACCATTCACATCGTTGCGCCGGGCACATCAACCAACAGACGGTGCTGCACCATTCACATCGTTGCGCCGGGCACATCAACCAACAGACGGTGCTGCACCATTCACATCGTTGCGCCGGGCACATTGACGCACCAGACAGTACCGTGTGCTCCTGGAAGTTAATGTTGAACGTGTCTGGAATATGATGGGACGACGTCTGACTCAGTCTGTACGGCCAGCACCTAACCTTGCACACCTGCGACTACAGGTGCAGGAAGCTTGGAACACTATACCTCAAGATGATATTCGTTTTCATGCACGATCGTCTACGTGCGAGAATACACGCCTGTTTTGATACCCCGAGGGTGTATACTGTATATTGATGTGGCGGTAAGCTCAGTCAATACATGTCTTCTATTTATTGGTTTGGTCTGTACTGTTGATCATGTAATATAATTACCTATAGGTTGAATCGTGAATAATGTGAAATACCAGTCACAGTGTTGCAGTTTTTTTCCGTCAGTGTGTGATAAAACTGCAGTTTATATTCCTTAGAACAGTTATTTTTTAATAACGCGGATACGCTACGAATAATGATTAATACACAGATGTATGTAAAGTAATTTTTACTTTACAAAACTGTGCTGATCTCAAGAGAAATGGGGGCTGTGGTGGCCGAGCTGTTAGCCCGTTAGCCCGCCTCCTATCAAGGCGAACCGGGTTCAATCCCCGGCCGGGTCACCGGATTTTCGCATGCGGGAATCGTGCCGGACGATGCCGTTGGTCGGCGGGTTTTCACGGGGATCTCCCGTTTCCCCCGCCCCTTCATTCCGGCACTGCTACATACTCACATCTATCACCCTCATGGGCTCTCAAGACCTCGCTGTTAAGAGCCACCCAAATCTCTTCACTTCACTTCAAGAGAAATTGCACCTCGTTCCATAGCATTATATAGATACGAACATGGCTGCGCTCATGCCTTGTAACAGTTCGCTGATTTTGTGGGTCGTATTTTGTTTATTTATTTGCTTGAAAATCAACGAACGTGTTCCACTATTGTTATAATATTCATGTCAGTGGGCTACGCATTACACAACTATCGCGTATTCGTCGTCGTTAATACGTCATAAAATGCGAGGCCACAGCACGAATATTTCATCTTCAGCTCTACATGAAATCTCATAACGTGGCGGTCATAACGGCGAGAGCGCATTTCAAACACATGCGGAAGCCGACCTTCTCGCTACTTCTCACTCACCCCCGTAATACACACACACACGCCACGGCAAGCTTCGCGTAAGGTGCCGGCCAGGTCAAGGGGTAGGGCGGGAGGACCACAGAAAGGAAACACAAATAAATAATGAGAGGCGGGGAACTCACCACCCGCCAGCGAAGCGTGAGATCATGAATAAGGTAACCCGTTTCGCTGAAGATACAAGCAATGCGAGGGGAGACTAATGTTGCTGTGGGACTGAATCCAAATTGTTGGATTATCCGTGAATTGATGGGCGCCGACAGGCTCCAAGATTTCGTTTTTATACGCGGCATCCTTCAGAATAGACTCAAATGTTGCAGGTATCATGCACGGTCAGAAATCAGCACTAACAAAACCAGTTTACTGAAAAGTTTATAATACGTCTGATGGACACGTATAAACTATTGGTGTAGGTCCCGTGTGTAATTTAATGGCATAGTACTACAAGTGCGGATCAAACCGATTCCTACTGTTTTGCAATTGGTGAAATGAACAGTGTTAGTTAACGGGATAAACAAATCAAACACGTTTTGGTGGCGGGGGCCGCAGTGATGTAATGGGAAATTCCCAAGCCCACCTTCTCATCAGGCCTCCGCCAACCTTGTTCGAGTCCCAGCGAGGCCAAACCCTGATTTTTTTTCGTGCTGGAAACGTGGCGGATGCTGCTGATCGCTGATGGGGATTTTTAAGGCACTCAACGGCATTCCATGGTCGTTCCTCCCCAGTCCCCTCCCCCCAACTACTCAATTTAAATCATACTTTACTTGAAAAGACTAACCCTGGGCAAATGGAGGAATGCCACACCGGTTAAACATCGAGCGGTTGTTAATCCTAAGATCTAGCTATCCCATCAAGGAATCCTCTGCTCCAAAACTATGGGCCACCACGCATACTGGATCTTCTGTATTTTGTGAATACTTTATTTTGCTTATTAATGAATAGTTAAAGACTGAGCGTACATTACGCAGTACAGATGAAATATATAGCGGGACCTGGATATATACTTTTTTAAAGCGAAGTTATTAAATAAAATGTTCGCATTTCTGATTTTACAGAAAAGACTATATAAGTTTTGTTTAAAATGCATGAATATCTTTTTCACTTGCGATCTACACACACATACACCGCACTTAGCACCACAATCACAATCAGCACTCACTTAGCACCACAGCACCGCAATCATCACCACAATTAATACCGTAATCAGCACCACAATTAACACCGCAATCAGGGGTCATTATGGGTCGATGGGGTCAATGGGCTCAGACTTGTGCGGGGGGTCGGTCCGACAATAGGAGTCAGTTGTCTACTTTAAGTGTGACCATTATTTATAGGTCAGCGAAGAACTTGTCTGAAAGAAACTGTTGAAGATATAACTGCATGGTAATGTGTCAAGGAACTAGCATCTAAAGCCTGCATACGTGCCTGTGTGTAATATCTCAATGTTCGCATGTGATTGGTTAGCTGCAATCATGTGGTAACTTGATGATTGACTGGTCGGTGTCTGCACAATGCATTAATGGTGCGTACGATTGGTTCAAAGTCAATATGACGCCATAAGGCTTGCACACTTGTATATTATAAGCAGTAGGGAGGTAAGCTGAGAGGTTTAGTTTGATAACAGCTGAGTGGTGGAAGGTGGATCCTCTCGACTATCTTCTGCCTCTTCACATAGAATTTTTCTCGAGTTTTTGTTTTTAGGTCATTCAAGGTCATGGGGGTCAAGGTCGAGGTATTCTGCATCTAATATGGTGGTGGTAGTCTGTAATGTATTAGGCTTGTTGACTTTTATGTATTTTTCTAAGTTTTTATTTTCAAGGTTGTTCACGATCATGGGGTTAAGGTCGAGGTAGTCAGCATCTAATATGGCAGTGGTAGTCTGTAATGTATTATGCTTGTTGACTTGTATGTATTATTCCTCGGATTTTTTATTTTCAAGGTCATTAAAGGTCACGGGCTCAAGAACGAGGTAGTCTGCATCTGATATGGTGGCAGTAGTCTGTTATGTAATATGTTTGTTGATTTTTATGTATATTTTTTCGAGTTTTTATTTTCAAGGTCATGACGTCAAGGTTGAGGTAGTCAGCATCTATTATGGTGGTGGTAGTCTGTAATGTATAATACTTGTTTACTTTTATGCATTGTTCCTCGAGTTCTTTATTTTCAAGGTCATTAAAGGTCATGGGGTCAAGGTCGAGGTAGTCTGCATCTGATATGGAGGTAGTAGTCTGTTATGTATTACGTTTGTTGACTTTTATGTATTTTTTCTCAAGTTTTTATTTTAAAGGTCATTAAAAGTCATGGGGTCAAGGTTGAAGCAGTCTGCATCTAATATGGTGGCGGTAATCTGTAATGTATTATGCTGGTTGACTTTAATGTATTTTTCTCGAGTTTTTATTTTAAAAGTCACAGGTAAAATGCCAATTGCTATTGGGCATTGTCTTCCAAGATGGTGGATGGGTGATCTATACCAAGATGGTGGTAACCTATCAAGATGGCGGTCGCCTACCAAGATGGTGGCCTCCAGTAATGTATAAACAAATGACAGACGAAAAATTAATATGTCAGCATCCAGTAACATATAAACAAAGATGGCTGCCTCCAATAGCATGTAAACAAACGACGAACGAAAAATCAAGATGGCGGAATGAGTATAGATGAGGGGAGTGGGTGCGAGGGAATCAGTTGTCTGCTGGATTCGAACAGAGGTGAGTAATTGATGGTGTGGGGAGAGACCTCAGGAAATGTAAGTTTTTAATTAAATTTTTAAGGGAAATTTTATATGGAAAAAGGGGAAAATGGCCACCGCGGTTAAAGCCTTTTTAATTAAGAAATGTTCTAAACAAAATTTTATAAAAATCAATTTTTTATAGGTTTTTTTATATTTTATTTTTAAACGATTTTTAAATCACATGTTTTAATAATGAATTCTTTATAAGCCTTATAATTGCTTTTTAAATTTTTGGGATTTTTTTTATTTTTAAACATTTTTTTTTGGATTTTTTAATTTTTAATGTCAAAGATCATATGTCCTGATCCCAATTACTTGGCTCGGAGTCACTGATCCCAGTGGCCAGAGTCGCTGATCCCTGTTAGCAATCATGGGAAAATGATTCATTTCTGTGGATCCTTTTAATAATTTTTAAAATCATTTTTTATAATTTTTGTTAATAAATTGTTCCAGAATTTTTTTGGAATTTTTTGGAATTTGTAAGGTTTTTCAGTGGTTTTTAGGTCAAAGGTCCATGGGGTCAAGGGTAAGGTCAAAGGTCACACGGATCTGGGGTAAAAAGTCAATTACATCCAAATGGCGGTCGTGTGACGTAACAAGATGCGCGGTCGGGCGACGTAACAAGATGGCGGCTCCCTCGGCTCCGGCTCTGATTCCCCAATCTCTTGTCCCCAAACATACATTTTCCTACTACTTATGCCCATACCGGTGTTAGCCTCTGTGTTGGATTTTAATGATCACTTCATTATTATAGCAAATATAAATTCAGTTTATAATTACACTCCTAAAATTGATTACTTCAAAGAACAATCATGCATTGTTATTATAAAAGAAATTCATTTTGGAAACGGGAAAAGATGGTTAGTACTGACATGGTTTAAAACGGCTCGATTTCATATACAAAAAAAAAAGCGTAACAGTCGAGAAAATCATAAATAAAAACTATTAACTATGTACTGCAAAATGTAAGTGTTAATTCGACGGGGCACAGTCTTCATGAAGTTCAGACAAGCTATACAATGACAGGATAATTAATCACGTTTATTGTATGTTAAGATTTTTGAAAGTTGACTTAGTTTCTTCTATTGACCAACTAGGTATTTTTCTGGCACAAGTAAAATTTAACAATTACTTGAAGTTTCCATACATGGATTGATTTAAACTGTCAAATATTTTAAATCGTAAACATGCTAACAATATTTTTACTTTTACTCTGATTTTTTATGGAAAGTACTTTCGTCGAGAAGTTATGACGTATGACATACTTTCTTATTTATATCTAAAAAGTAATTCAGCTCTCCGATCAGTATTTATATTAAAATATGTACAATTACGGGTAGGATAACAGGTTGATTTCAAAACTGCTCACTCAACCGTGAAACAGCGAAATATGCCTCAACCTAAGCATGTACCAACCACCTCAGAACTCTTACACAAGCAAAGGCCTCAATTTAAACTGGCAAGGTCTGAAAATGCTATGACATATGTACACATGAACAAAATTCCACATTTAGTTTTGCAATGGTATTAAATAACGCAGCTTTCACAACCAGAATGATTTCACGCGTGACCTGACGTTCGCCGGACTAGGGTGTGTAGGCGTCAACTGTGCAAGGAAATTTACATAGTCGAGTGACTGACCAAGAAAACACATCCGCAGAATTATATCTTAGTCACTACCAAGGAATACGAGGGAAACATATGCTACATATACATTTGAAGCTGATGGCTATACAACGCAGCTGACTGCAAACGAATAAATATAGTACTCGTTCTCATATATTATACAAGTAGCGAAAGTTAACATAGTAACATACTGAACATCATATACGTGGGCTTAGGGGATATTAAAAATGTGCATAATTGTGAAAATACCATGTCATACTGGAAACAACCCAAGTACGACCATGTTAAAGAAAAACCAAATGCGGCATGTCTTCCACTAAATAAGGAAATCGGTGCAAATGCCGTCGTGAAACCAACGATTTATTACCTATCGTAGCAAGCACTGAACACTGGGAAATTGGTCCTGGAAACTGTCTTCGTCTGAACAAATTATGTACTCTACAAAAGGCAATGTGCTTTACTATGAACCACGTAAATAACTAAACCAAGCAAATATCAACTAGAGCTCACCAGGAGCGAGTTTGTGACAAGAATACACGGATACATGGAATAAGATCGTCATCTGAAAGACTAGTTCACTTAGACAAAAAATATGTGAATGCAAAATACAGGATGAGTCTTTTAAAAGAGGCCCCGTGGGACAAGTGTGTAACGGAGAGAGGGAATGAGGAAATACAGTCCAGTGTGACTGTACAAATTAAGTGTGGTGCATCAGTTGCTGGATGTGGACAAGGTAGCTTGAGTGCAGTTCTGTGAGTGGTTCCTGTCCAATATTGCTCCTGAGGTGTTGCAGGATGGATACGTATTCTTTTCCGATAAACCATGGTTCCATCTGTCAGGATACGTAAACTCTCAGAACATGCTCCGCTGCATCCTCAGAAACTCGATATCTGGTGTGCCGTGTCATCACGCCACATCATCCCCGTGTTCTTCCATGAGAATGTGAACTCGGCTCGTTACATCGAACACATTTTACAATGTTTTTGCGGCACAACCGACGGAGGATGAGCGCAACGATGCTTACTTTCAGCAGGATGGAGCCACGACGCATACTGCACGTGCAACGATCGCGCGCATTGAGACGGTGTTCCAGCCTGATCGTGTCATGAGCCGCGGAACAAACCAACCTATGCCACCCCATTCTCCAGATTTATCCGTGTGTGATTCCTTCTTTTGGTGCGTTCTAAAAGGATAGGTCTACAGCAAACAACCCACACACACTCTAAGAACTCCAGGCCAACATTATCACAGCTATCGATGCCATCCCACAGCATGTCCTCGCCCTTGCCTTTCACAACTTTTGGTGTCGTCTGCACACTTGCTTCGAGGACAATGGCGGCCACTTTCAGCACCTATTCTAGATATTTTGTTGTCACACTGGACTGTATTTCCTCATTCCCTCGCTCCGTTAAAAACATGTCCCACGGGGCCTCTTTTAAACGACTCATCCTGTATATCTAACGGTGGCAGCAAGCCAATAATTGGGGAAAAAAATAAAACTCTTTCTACCTTTCACTGTGCCACCCATATCACACGAACTATTTCTATGACGGAACCTAACTTTCAGGAATACTCAAGCAGCATTTCAACCTCTGTACATTTACGATGACAGTAACATGTCCGCCTGTTTCCACATCACCTGATCCACTAGGTTGTGTGAACGGGTTCGAATTCAAGTCAAAATTCAATACTGGCTTCTGGATAGTCGAGTCTTGCGTGACCACGTCTGGGATAATTCGCCAAGTAAAACGAGACTTTCACGTCATTAATCTGAGAAATGAGGGGGGGGGGGGGAGTTGAAAAGGGTTTAGGCGGGGATATGTTGAACCCTGCGCACCAACAAACAGCGTGACGTAGTGAAACCAGTGTGGACCACCTCAGCACGAGTCCTATATAAGCAGAACGTACGCGTACAGTGACCGGTCTTACGTACAGTAGACCACAACACGACCTGTTGTAGGAAGGTACAAACCAGTCCACAAGACACTGTACCTTTAGTCAAGAACATGCCCATCAGGCTGGTCTTTCCCAAATTAAGTAAGGCCGGTGTCATACTATGCGTTTTTGCTGCTGCAGCAAAAACGCTCCGGTTTGACACGGTGGGCACAACACATTGATATAAATGTCAGGTATCACAATTGTATGACACCGGCCTAAGCCTGGTAAAAAGTCCAGTCGGTTTCTCCCTAGCCTGCTGTACTCAGTCAGAAGTCTTAGGCCAATAACACTCTGGCTATGTACATACATAGATTCAGCTTCCAGCCGATCCACAAAGCCACCTCAAAATATAGACCTTCGAAACCAACTCATGTGATCGGCAATGGCGCAAGCAGTAGGCATTGAAACGCTGACATCCCTTGGTTCTCGTGACGTTTCTATGCAATACGCACAGGATTTTCACCAACATAAAACCCGCTCTTGAAGACTTGCAAGCTCTACCTAAGATCAGCCTCAGTTTGAGGCAGAACTTAATTGAGTAAGAGTAGAACGACAACAACCACATCACACAAAAGCCAGACAAAGTATAAACTCCGTGATCCTTAGCCTAATTTAGATCATCCTTTAGTATCACGTAGGTCAAACATGAAAGGAAGGGTCGAGTGTGTGCGAAGCAGAGGAGAGACGAGAAAGACAAGGGGAATACAAGAAGGCGAAAACACAGCAGTACACGAATAGGAAAGAGCAGAGAGTGCACAAAGGGTTTAACGACGATTTCAACATGTCGGCATCACTCAGTAGCACACATATACTTACAAATGAAGTCTGAACAGTTATTCTGGCAAATTATGAAAACTACGTAAATAAGATAGAAATTTTCGTTGATCTTCTGCTGTAACTTTTAATAAAACTATGAAACTATTTAAACTAAGATAGGAATTTTCATTGATTTTCTGCTGTGACTTTTAATGAAATGTATAGTTGATTCACGGTATCTTCGGCCTTTTCTGAAGGCCTCCTAAAGTTCTACTTCCAGGATATTCCTCCGCCTCGTGCAAACTAAGCTTCACTACGTATGGATGATTACACCAGAGGGACAACACACCGGATTCATGCGCTCTATGTTGTAACAGTATTTTGTATAAGAACTATTTCTTACTAGGCGCTACCAACACACATTTTTAATTTTTTTTTTCTAATTATTTATAAATAAATCATTATAATTTATTCATAAAACATTAATAACATTTCAATTTAACACAAAAAAAGTAACTTTTATATTAACACAAGTATAAAACGTTTGATATATATGTTATATGTTGGAAAAAACCTAGCAAGTCATACATGGGGAGATTTTTCAAAGGTTTGATTCAAAAAGACCGAAGAAACCTAGAATGGGCTATAGTCATGCGGCATAGTCAGTGAATTTTATTAGATCTTAAATGGTTGGTTACTCTTACTAGTATCAAGCATGCAATCGTCATCGCAAAGTGATTATCAAGTAAACTTACGAATACCACTGAGATATGCCAAACCTTCCAGAGCCAAAATTTGTAATAATAATTGGCATTCAATCAACGGCAGAAAAAAATATCAGGAAGCTTCTGTATCTCCCTCGCACCAGAAAAGTTTTTGTATACTTAACTAATCACATTAAAACGTACTCATATAACAAGACTTAATGGCTTACTCTGGATCCGAAACCAAAATAAAATTCCAAGACGCTTCAGAAAATTTGGTTACAGAGGGTACCTACGCAAGAAAAGAAAGAGCGGAAAAAATCGCAGGAATAAAAACGCCGAACCAACAGTTTAGGCTTCCGCATTGGGTAGCTTGTTAGTCGCATGAAAACGTTAATTGGCTTTTGAGCATATTGGATGCCGTCGTGGATGGGGCGGGATTTCGAAAAGGGCCCCACGTTATTTACTGAATTAAATTCAAATTTTTACTAAAAGGGCACACGCGCCTTGATTAATTTCAGCTTACTTATACCGGGACCATTCGCTCCATAAACCACCAATTAACCAACAAACCACGGAGTTCGATATTAAAATTCATGTTATAGTCCATTCACGGTTACTTCACCCTTTTATTATGTCCTGCTAAAGTTCTACTTCCAGGATATCCCTCCGCCTCGTGCAAACAAAACTTAACCAAGTCTAGAAAATTGCACCGCATTCGTGCGCACTCATTGTAATCATATTTGGCATAAGAACTATTTCTTACTAGGCATTGCCAGCACACCTATTTTCTAACTGTTTTAATTTATTAAATTATAAATGAAATAATATAATATATAAGTAAAATATAAATCAAATTTCATTTAATTAAAAATAAGGTACGTTTATGTTAACATAAGTATATAATACTGTGATGCGTGGCATATTTAGGAAACAACCAAACACGTCATACATTGGGTGATTTTTCATAGGTTTGATTTTAAAAAGTGTGAAGAAATAGAGAATAGACTATATCTCGGGACATACTCTGTATGTTACATCTCATTCCTTTTTCCTTATATGACTTTCTACCATTTAGATGAAATGACAGATCAGTTAAGTGTACAGACACCAAATAGCTTGGCTGTCCCCTTGTTGTATGCGCCTGAAGTCAACAATTACCCCTTCGCGATTATTTGGAAACAGGCATTGTGTCTAAAGGGTTACGTCACGCCTCGGCGCTATCTCGTTTAGGCTAGCGCTTATAGAGGTTGTCTCCAGTCAATCCCTCGTTATAGAATATTTATCACATTGTTGCTGAGTGTTCGGCTATTTCTGTGGGCAGTACGACTGTATATGGGCTGTTCACGATAAAGTGAGCACTTTTGAAATCAACCTTAGAAAAAAGTCACTGCTCCTGCCTGCATATACTTTAACGGGCGCACTGAGTGACATGCGCCCAGTAAAGTTGGTAATAATGGATGGGAAATAGTTCCATATCTTAACGTCAAATAAATAGTGTTAGGTGACCATTTTTGGAAACTGAAATTATTTATTTTCCTCTCTTTTTTTATTAATGCGTCTAAGTTTAAGAATGAGCGGATTTGTAACATTTTTTTCTAATAAGTCTACATTTTCCCTTGGCCGGAACCATGGATAAAGTGATAAGACCCATGATTATGTTAATTTTACATAAGGCGGAGGAATACACAACGTGCGTAAAAGTATATCTTAAGCAGGGCTTTCAAAAGTGCTCATTTCACCGTGAACAGCCTATATCAATACAGACTATGAATGTTCTCATCTGTGTGTTCGATTCTGTAACTAAATAAAGAACACTTCAATGTTGGATCAATGCTATCAATTATGATAGTCCATTTAAAAAGACTAATGGACTAATGATAGATATGTGTCGCTTTTTCCCATGTTACGGGCAATATAATTCACTTGTGCACGGAACTGAAATTATTAACCAATAACTTCGTTGTTTAAGCGTTTATTATAAGTTTATTGTCTTTCAAACGTTACTTAAAATATATATATATAAAAAAAAAAAAGTCTCCTGACAGAAAATAAGTCGCAGCTATTTCAGGTATCTTCTTAAACACTACTAACATCTAAGATTTCGGACTGAGCTAGTGAGATATTCGTCTTAATTTTTTACATTTCGGAGACACTTCCACATGCACATAAAGTTATATTCATGGACGAACTATTGAAGAGAACAACGTGACTTGGCCCCAAGGCCGCGACCACGACTGTCACTCGGCTCATGATGTCATAAAATCTCATTCAATCAGTTGAACATGGAACTAATTATTCTGCGTATGGCCCGACCCCTGAGTCGGTCTGCAAACACGCGTAAAGGGGAAGCACGGAATGCTGTAACACACAGACCTTAATGCATCCGACCACCTAACGTGTGAACTGCGTTGCACGTTCCATATGGAAAGTTGACATAGTAATGAAGCCGAGCTTACAGTTTAAAATGTATAGGACTCGAAAACACGACCTTGCGGCTGGCTGACGCTCTCTGTAACACCGCCGGATGTTAGTTCCCTATCTGATAAGCCACGGTTTGCAAATACGAGCGGAATTTCTGTGGTACAGTAGCCATGCGAGGGCTAGGTAACGGAGTGTCTAGACAACTCCTTTATTTCTCTTTGTGGACGCGCAGCTGAAGAAAGAAGTAAGGGCTTCGTTTCAGCTGGCCCGACTCGAGGGATGCTCGACGTCTTTCTGCACTAGACTGTTCGATAAATTTGCGGTGGAGGATGAATAAGAAAAATAAGGGGGGCGGAAGGAATTCACCTATCAATACTTCTGGTTTCTATTATTTTATTCCTGTACCTAACGGCCCGAATGAAACAACCGCAGTCATTTTTCCCGAACTCTTCTTTATAGCTAGATGACCTGTGGTACGTTGTACATATAAGGTGAGGTGGCGCAGTGGTAACAGGCTGGGCTCGTATTCGGGAGGACCCGGGTTCGAATACCGGTCTGGCCATCCTAATTTCGGCCTTCCATGGTCTACGAAATTCATGTGGAATAGTTCCTTGTCCGAGTCATTCCCCGTACCTGTTGTCGACGAGACATTAAGCTGTGAGTACAGGTTCTCCTGTTTCAAAATGCATCCCTACCTAACGGTAGTAGGATACGTACCGATGTGCTCACACAAGAAGTCACCGCCACAATTGCAACGTCTGCTAGTGTGTATGACGCAATATCGTGCAGCTCCTTAGCACACCAGTTGCCGCCGCACGGCGCCAATTCCGAAGGAATTTAGATCGTGTGAACTGCCGCTGGGTCTGTAACCGACTAAGGAAAAGGGCGACGTATTTAGAGGTGTGAACGCGTGAGGGGAATGCTGCACGAGGAAACACGTGAAAGTGTTTTCGGGGTTGCGCGTGAGAAAGGCTGAATGCGACATCAGACTCTTCTTGAACCCCTTACGTTAAGCTCTAGCCACTCGAGAGCTTACACAATGCTCATTAATTATGAGTCATGGTTGGGTGTGAACACTGATCTTCTAACGAGTGTGTGCTCGTAACTACGTCACTGAAGTGGACAATGATTCTATACAGGGATAGACATCGAAACCGGATGACACGAATGCATTTATGAATTTATTGGGGTTAATAATGGCCGATAACGTCCTGGTAAGGGACAAAGAAGAAGACCTGATAAATTAAGCACAAATTAGATGATATGGACATATAAGATAAGACAAATTAAAGACAGCAATATTGTTCAATAAAACCGTGAAAAATTATATATATATATATATATATATATATATATATATTATATATATATTAGTAGGCCTGAACGAATATCAAGAGCGAAAGTAGAAGAGCTAGTATAAAGGGGAGTCCAGTCCAAAGGCTGGAAGAAGATTTAGATGACGATTGCAGTGATTGATATATCTTGGAATTTGAGTAAGTGCAGTTCTTGCCTTACACTCACGAGCTGAGGGTTCAAATCTCGGGAGGAAAGTCGAACTAGTTTATACGACAGTACACGTTTAGCAAGCGAGCCGGTTCATCGGAATAGCCTTCAATGGCGCGTGTGGAGGACTTGCAGAAACACTGCAGACGTCCTTTCTTTTTTTATCTCTCTAACGGCGTGGACGACCTCAATCTAAACAAGTATCTACGCCCATAGCAGCTTCGGAACACGCGTTTTCCACTCCACCGTCGATGAGGTTGGCGAAACAGCTGGGAGAAGTGACACAGATACCCAAAATTATTATTCGCATTCGGCTCAGCCGTGCCAAATAGCAGCCGTAAAGAATTATGAACGTGCCGTTTCCCCGTGACTTATGTGGCTGGCTAA
The DNA here is from genome assembly GCA_029891345.1 of Dryococelus australis. Classification (NCBI taxonomy): domain Eukaryota; kingdom Metazoa; phylum Arthropoda; class Insecta; order Phasmatodea; family Phasmatidae; genus Dryococelus; species Dryococelus australis. The sequence continues at coordinate 43,469,159 of CM057003.1, forward strand.
CTGCCAGGTGGCTTCTCAGGTGACATTTACACACTCGCTGCCCGGCGCGGCGTGTAGTGCCGTGTGTCATGCGCCAGAAAAATGTTCCTACGTGCGGGTTTTAATTGCCACTTTCACTCTTTGGGTGCCGGAGTTCAAATTTAACGAAGCCATTAACGTTCGAGCAGGTGCTACATTATGGTAGCAAGCACAGGGAGTAAATGTTAGGTAACGCCATAAGACGCAATGTATCGCCTAATAACTTAATCTCGCGTCACACGAGGGGTCTAAAAACTTGAGGAACACGTTTACAAATCAGAGCCTGATGTTAAAAATAACTCTGGTTACTTGGTTTCTAACAGCCACCTCATTTGCACAAATACTACCGAACATAAACACAAGAGAGCAACAAAACGGAAAAAGAAAAATATCTGGTTTCGGCAAGCAGGTCCAGTGTTCAAACCTAAAAACCAACGTGCCGGCTTTATAACTAAAAAGGCCAAAATAAAAATATATAAGAAAATGAGATGAGACTTTATGAGCAAGTCAACATCTGACAACTACACACAGCGCAGCCCTTAATTTTTGCCGTCAAGGGCGCCATTTAGCTGGAACTTTTTTCACGCGTTTGAGGCACTGTAGCAAGGGGAGTAATAAGGGCGAAACTGGCATTGATCTTATCTGCTAGACTCTGAACTGGCGTGCAGTGTTTTCGTCTTTCTGCGTACTTGTGGGACTTTAATCGGCGACCATATAATTTTATTGGGTGAAGGTCTGCATCAGAATTAGGTGCAGGTCCCTATAATAGCCTAACACGTTTCCGAACAGTATAGTTTGAAATACAGCAGTGTGAAAAAGTCGTTTGTAGCAATGTAGGAGGGCTCGGAAATGTGGAGGTTAAAGCGAAGTGAGTAGGGGAGCAGCACTGGAATACAAAAGGCGAGGGAAATGGGAGAGCCCGAAAAAAACCCTCCTACCAGCGGCATCTTCCGGCACTATTCGCGCGCGCCAAAAACAGGGAGCGACTCCGCCGGAAATCGAACCCAGTTCACAGTGGTGGGAGGCGAGCGCCCTAGCCGCTGCTTCACAGCCCCCCCCCCCCCCCAACCCGAGGGGTTGAGTAAAACATGTGAAAGGCGCGATGCATATTCCACTGGAACCAGGGTTTGCTGGGAGTACTCGGCTACCCTATAAGAACTGTGGCACTGGCCTGGAATATTTTGATGGGTGTGGGAGGGGGAGAGGGTTAGCTTCTCCTTTCTCCTACATTACACATGAGACCGCCTGGGTGGTAAAGGGCCCTCACAAGGGCCCGGGCTACCCCCGCTCTGAGCTTCGGCAGTGATTAGAAATGGCATATTCCACTTGTCAGTCGAACCGGCGTCGTCGGGCCAAGCTGATTCTACAGCACGCCTTCACTATAGTTAGGGCCGCAGGTTTTTCGCGAAAAGATTTCACAACAAGTTGTGTTCCAATTCAGTTTAGCTCAGAACCACTTTCGTGATTGGATCATTTGAATTGTTGCGCATCGCACCTGTCTACTCGCGATTCATGGATGGTCATTATCGGAGAAACTTAATTCTGATTGGTTTACTCACATACCAGACTGTATACACACAAAGCCAAGCAGCCAATTTGCAAATGAAAACTGAAAGTGTGCAGATAGGATATTGAAGTCTAGAATCCGCGTGAATATTTTCGCGATAAACAAGTGCCCTATGTATTGTTAAGCCTCAGCGTCACCCACAACATGCGATTCTTCCATTTCCTGCTCATTTAAGCTTTTGCGAAGTAAATTTTTTAAAAATTCTACTAAAGAATGTGAGCTATCTGTTTTACTCTGTGTCCCCGGCCAAGCCACTCCTGATTTCCGCTTGTGGGAATCGTACCGGACGATGCCGTTGGTCGGCGGGTTTTCTCGGGGATATCCCGTTTTCTCCGCCCTTTCATTCCGGCGCTGCTCCATGCTCACCTCTATCAACCTCATCGGCTCTCAATACCTCGATGTTAAGAGCCGCCCATATCTCTTCACTTCACTGTTTTTCTCTGCAGTAAAGACATTAAATCTTTAATGACCAAAGTAAAATTGTGTTACAAATAGCATAATATAAACATTAAAATATCAATACGTTTCTGACTCTTTACAACTACAATATGACACGTTATAAGATTAATTACAAAACATAACTAAGAGTCCATTTTCTATAGTCATAAAATACCAATAATCACTCCGGTAATGATATGATTACACCAGAACAAAGAATTTCTACTGAAGATGCGATGTCGAACCTTATGTACTGTTTGGCCGTACCACGCATAAACGGTTGTCAGTTGTCAGGAACACAAAAAAAAAAAAAAAAAAAAAAAAAAGGAGATTTCTTGTTATTGGACGGTGAACCAACACTGCGTGATATTCGACGTAAGATTAGTCGCATGAATTCGGTCAATTTTCAGGTGTGGCACTAATGTAATGAGACATCCATCTCATAATGAGCTGTTGTGCAGCTCATTATTGTAGGTACTGACGTCCTGCAAAAACTGTTAGGTTCCAAAATATTCAGGCAATATTTTATCACGGAAACACGAATTCTACAATTTGTTTAGACACTACAAAAAAAAAAAAAAAAAACTAAAATAAATAAGGTATTATCAGACATTATAGCGTTAAACATGTTGCATTGACGCTAACAAAAAAGTTGCCGTTTCGGAAAGAAAAACATTAATTACGAAACATTTCTCGACAGTAACATTTTAAAGAGCTTAAGTAAATTAAGGTAACGCTTTATTAATGACCTAAGTTCGAGAGCAATAAACCCCGAGGAAATAAGGCTAATTAAGTTCTTAAAATAACTCGCTTCTCTTGAAAGTTTTTTTTACCGAGGCTGGTAAGGAGGCCGGTAATTTTCCACGAGTGAAGAGCGCCGAACAGCAGGGCGTATTTCGCGCGGGAGCACTAAGGACAACACGGGCACGCGCTATAGCCTATTCACGTGTATCTTCGCCCTTTTAGAACTAAACCTTTGGGAAATACCCTCTTGTATGACACGCGTGGTTATTTCGTCAGCATTTTATACTTCTGTTCATAAAAGTGCCATTTTTATGGTTAAATAAAAATATTATTTATATTTTATCTATAAATTACAATACTTCATTTATAATTAATACGAATATAAACTGTGAGAAAATAGTGAGTTGGTAACGCCTAGAAAAAAAATTGACCTTACGCCAAAAATTATTACACTGAGTGCGCACGAATGTAGCGCGTTAAACTCGATTAAGCTTGAGGAACATCCCGGAAGAAGAACTTTAGCATAGGGTTTCAGAAAAGTGTGAAGTAACTTGAATGGGCTATACCGCATACCTCATCATATCTTCTCTAGCCGAGGTATAGGCTGTTCTCAGTAAACTGAGCACTTTTGAAAAGTCACGTTTAAGATATAGTTGTATGCACCTTGTGTAATCTTCCGCCTCATGAAAAGTTAACGTATCCACGGGCCTCATCACTTCATTCACGCGCCGGTCAAGTGAAAATGTGAAATTATTAGAAAAGTACATATTCCACAAATATGCTAATTTTCACACTTCGTTGCATTAAAACAAACAGGAAGCGAATGAAATAATTTTAAGTTATCACAAATGATTACCTAACCCTTTTTATTCGACGTTAAGATATGGAATTACTTTCCCTCCATCGCTACCATTTTTACTGGGCACATGTCACTCAGTGCGCTCGTTAAAATATATGCAGGTAGGAGTAATGACTTTTTTCTAAGGCTGATTTCACAAGTGCTCACTTTATCGCGAACAGCCTTTTCTGTGTAAGATTTTGTGTGGCAGCTCTGAAATTTTAAGGTGTAAAGTCCTGAATCATAGAATTCGTACCTGAAAATGGCTGTAAAACACCCATTTCAACCATTTCCAAATTTAAACAAGTGGGCATTAAATACTGGAAAAGATCCCGGGAACCAGTCTTCGCACGCCAAAAGTTCCTTAAATTACACTAATAATAAGACATTACTAACAATTCTGAACTGCTTTAAAATAAGCTGTTCACTGTAGCTCTATCCGCCATTTGAGTGTGCAGGTAAAGAGACAGCAAATTGTAGTGTGAGCAATTATACAAAGCACAAACTGTGACTAAATATAGTACAGACTTCTCATTTCCTTATAAGCAGCTGTTTCGTAACAGCTCCCGCCGTTTATCATACATGTTCCACTGCCGTAACTCAGGAATGCCAACTTCCCACAGATCGGAAATAAATAATTCAGAAGAAGTATGGTAACTCAATTCTTAATTTAAATACATCATGACTTCAAAGTTCTTCTGAAGGATACTTAGATATCTGTTGTTACTTGTGCAGGAAGTATTACTGTTCAAAAGTAGTGGTTTTCTTTCATTTCGACTTAAACACTTATTCCAACACGTGACTAGTGTTCTCTTAAATGGTTACAGTTAGCAGTCGAAGTACTTGAAGTCCTTTGCAAATTAGATAAAAACCTACAAACAACATTCGACCTTACAGATAGCCCAAGGCTGACTGCGACTAGAACACGATAACTTCCGTACAACACAGGGCCTTACAGCATGTCAATGGAGATAAAGTTAACGTTATCAACTTCGCAATTTAAAACGACTAGGAGGAAGAACGAACACTCGTAAATAAAATTGATAAAGGAAAAAAACTTCAAAATATAAAACTGTACGTAGATAACATAAAAATCGTTTTAATTATTATATAGCAATGTAATATTGTTATAGTGTACTTATGACATGTAGTCGCAGAGTTTATAAAGGTTATCAGAAATGATAACAGAGATAGGTAATGTATGTTCGGGGGCAAGGGCTGGGGACTGAAGCGCCAAGGTGCCGCCGCCATCTCGGATTCCACTATTTCGGATGACATCACAGCTACCATCTTAAATTCCGCCATCTCGTGTCGTTGATGTTGACCTTTGTCGTCCAACTTGATTCCAGTCGTTATCTTGTTTCCGGCTGCTATTTTGTTTTCGCCCGCCATCTTGATTTTCGCCCGCCATATTGTTTCCCAGTTACTCAATTTAGTTTGGCTCCCACCATCTTGGATGCCATCTGCTGTAGTTCTCTCGCCGTCCGCTTGAGTGCACCACTGATTCCTCTAATGTTGTTTATTGATGCCAGAGTGTATCACCATCGTCCGCCATCTTGTTTCCACTTACCCTTCGTTCAACTGCCGCCTGCTAGGGGCGCAGCTATTTAATTTTCGCAGTGTTCAAAATATCGTCAGGAGTAGGGCAAGGTGGACGCCTTAGATCACTTGGCCACCGAGACAGGAGGGAAAGTAGGGTTTTAAATGTGGTTTATGCATTGCAACACTCCTCATCACCACCCACCTAAAAAATTATAAAAAAGCGCAAACAATAAAAATAATCATTCTAAAAATCGAGGAACATATAATGTAGCCTCACCCTACACCCTTAACCAACAAACACCCTCGACCATTACCACCACCGTCCTCTCCCCAAATCAAACATTGGCCTTATTTAACACATTATCCTTTCACCCATACCAATTAATAGTATCTGTTCAGTGGCCACTAAATTACACCTTTAACACACATATTTTTTTCAGTATCGGACACTAGATAGTGTTTGTATCTTATGTTTCAAGCATCAGCTGCTAGAGATAATTTACTATCGACAAGAGTGCTATGGACCTGTTCCAAATGGTGACGATACTCCCTGCAAAGTATGTAAATTGACGTATTTAATTATTTTGTTTTATTTTCTACATAATTATTTTTATGAAAAATTTGTTATATAAATACAGGTTTTTGAAACAAATAAAACAAAATATATTTTAAAAAAAATTAATTATAACATGAGGAAACAAATAAGCATATTTGAAAATTTATCTTCTGTAGTTGGTTTTGCATATTACAAGGCACTGTATTCCAGTGAGTCCTGATTTCCGAGGGTAATTGGTATAGTGCTTAAAACATTGTTTTCAGATATGAACTTTGTACCCATGCGAAGTAATCTGCGAGTTAACCAGTCGTGAAAAGTTTTTTTATGGAACAATAATGTGAAATATTCTTAGTTTCGTCTTCGTCATCATAAGACCTAGATGTCCAGATTTCTCGTTCTTAGTCACACATGTTGGCACCACTTTTCCCCTAACATTAAGTGAGTACACATTTGCCTACACGCCAGGGTTGTTGTTCTCAAAGACCCTTATTTGCTGTAAGGAGTCGAAAAATCCAGTCTGCTAAAATCAAACTTTTCTTCCATCTCGACATATCTCTTGTCCACACGCTGTGGATGCGATGTCCAGCCAACAATGACTACTTGAAACATTGGTTGTCATAGTCGTGGGGCTTGATTACGGCATGCTTGTGTTTGATGAAGTCTGGAAGGTCAACATATGTCGATAACTGTGAAGGTTTATTCTCTATGATATTACATATTCATAGGCAACCTTAGAGCATCCTGACATGAAATCGACACCCCACACTTCGAACACACGTGCCTTAATTGGGTTGGGCTCTTTGTACAGCCATGCTTCTCATGTCGTCGGGCTTTGCTGCTACAAGCGAAGGTCTTTTCACAAAAGCGACACATAATTTTGGAATGGTTCAGCAGAGGTGGTTGTCCATACAGTTGTTTCTGGAACAGATGTTGATGGTCCAGTTGGCGATGCAGTTGTCACAGCTGAAGAACTGGATGAGACCTTCTGCAGTCCCAAAGTCCAACATTTCCCAAAGATCCTGGGAATTCCGGTCCCTCAGCCGAAGAGGTAGATGATATAACTGAAGAGGAAAAGTCAACACACGAAGAAGTCGATAGTGATATTGGTACCATTCCCATAGCATAAGACAAGGGTTCTAATGTAGGCAGCCCATCCAAAGAGGTCGATGGCGATGCTACTATAGGCATGCAACTCGAATAAATCGATGGCACTGCTGGCGCCCCTCCCGAAGAAGTCAATGACACTGCCGTATATATCATTAGCTCTGGAATGTCCGACGACATCGCAGATGCAAAATATGTCATCGAATTTAAAAGCTAAATGTTAAAATAAAGCAATTTAGCTATCGCCCCCTTACAATCTGAACTTTTGCAAAGTATTGCCTGAAACAAACCTGCGTGTGTCCTTGTTTTCTTTACACCGAATGGATGTGTATAAACGTTTACAAAAGTTAAACTGAGCCTGTGTCAACTATCGTCGCAGGATAACAGCCACAGAACTTACACCACCATCGAGAAAATAAACCACAATTAAAGCCAGATTATGTGTTAACAACATCGTTCTGTTCGTTTAAAAGGTGTTTATCTCAGAGTGTTTCCGAACAGTTCCGAACAATTAAAAAAATCGTGTCCTCGCAAGTTTGCGACATCACCAAATGCCATTAACACTTATCTCAAACAAATATTGTGTTTATATTAATTCTAGGCAAACGTTTATGTTTGAAAAAAAGTTATGGTATTAGGCCAGATAATACTTCGTAGAGCTTCGTTCTAAAAACAGCCTCTTACTCGGATTCAAAACGCAGCGAGCTGAATTTGTAACAGCCTTCTCAGTATCGACCGTGCCTGTCAAACTGGGAACAACAAGCCAATTTCCATCAGTTATAATTAATTATTCCACTTGTTCCCTTTCAGATGGGAAAGACAGGTTTCAACGATCTACAGTTGGCCTCTGTGCATGATGTTGTGAACCCAAGGAATATTTGATTTCTTTTGTCGTTGCCAAACAGTGAAGGTTTTGTAAGAAAACAATTTATTTGTCATCCGTTACGTTCTTGCACCTGCCACGCGTGTCTGATGCTATGTTCTTCCAACTGTTTCCTAAAAATTTTGAAAGAAAACTAAAAAAGAAACCAAACTTCAGTTAGGAAAAAAACAGTTTTGCCAATGTATGCTTATCACCAATATAGTCTAAGGTGATAAAATTATTCGTGGTATCTACATATTTGTTCACCGCATATTACAAAAGTTTTCTAGTAATCGATAACTGCTTTATTCTGTGATAACCAGTATTTTTACATCTTCAAAAATATGTTGCGAGTTTTATTTTGGCAAAGTTGTTTTCAGTGTTGGTATACGTCTCCTCCAGTGTTCATAGACATGACATCTTTCTCCTTTCCCAAATACATCCTGATCATTTTCATTTTAATATTTTACCAGGCCCTGCGGGGTTTGTACTTTTGGTGCAAGAATCATTGGGTTCGAGTCTCTGTGATCTGTGCCGTTTATAAGCACATTTTATTTTTAATTAGTCATATTATTAAGAGGACGTCAATTATTTTTCCAGCACAGAACAAGTGCATTAATAATTAAACTCAACCCAATATTAATTGTTTCAACTTGGTAACTACTTCCAGGTTTATGAAATTTCCGGTAAATACATTTTGGTATTACTTTTACGTCGAATCCCTGAAAAGGATATTCCAAATCAATTATTAACTGGCGCCCTATAGTCCAAATTTCATCACCTTAATAAACCCACTTTCACTATTGCATAAGTTTGTAAACATATTACCTGCTGTTCAACCAAAAATTATTAAAAGTACTTTCAATAATACAGCAACATCACTTATCTCACAAGGCTTTTTCAGCAATGAACTGAAATACAGTATTCTCCTCCCTCTTCGAGTTTGCTGTTTTATAATGACACAATTTTTGAGAAAAGGATTTATTTGAACGTTCTTACTTGAAAAATAAAGATATTTTGTAGACACTTACAGGCCTTTCTGTGTCCAAACATATGTAATTGTACATATCCTGATTAACAGTTAAACGAATATTTAAGACGTCCTACTTATGTAAGTGTAATTAATTTTAGTTTTACTTATTAATACCTTAATTTATGCCGGGAGACCAATAAGCGGCATGATCACTAACCTAAACCCAAGTGTGCACTTGAATACAGATTCTTGGCTTAAATGAGAGTTTAATACATCGCACCTAATACTGTAAACTGGCATTACCAGTCAACCAAACACACGAAGGTGGGCAAATTATGGTAATGAAATTAGCATAGTGGCTATGGTTATGGTTACGGCTTAAGGTCTCGTCGATAGTTGTGTATTAGAGACGAAGCCTATGGTGTTGTTTGGTGTTATCGCAAAAAATAACACTAATGCATTGGTCATGTGTAACAGGTAGGTTATTATAAACGCAGAAATAATGTTACGCATTGGTCGCTTCGTAGAGCTATAAGACGGCGGGTAAGTAGAACCACAGGTTATGTACGTAACGTTTGAAAACAAACATGGCGACCGCCGCAAGTACACAAATTCACCCAGCAAGTAAGCAACTTCGTGTACTTGGCAAGTACAGACGTTGTGTATACTAGACAAGGAATTAGGCTGGCGCAAGTATATACATAGTGACGTCACAGGCGGGGCGAAGTATGGACGTGTATATAATTGAAGGGAATTGGGATGCATCCTAAGCTTACCCGAGTCTAGAAAATTACACCAAAGGGGCAACGCACCAAATTCATGCCCACTCGCTGTAATAATTTTTCGGAAATAACCAAACACATCATCCATGGGGTGATTTTACAAAGGTTAGATTTGAAAAGTGTGAAGAAACCGCGAATGGAGTATATTAACCATTTCACAGGCCATGGGAGGGTAGAATATTTATTGTTGGGAAAGGAGAGGCGTACTTCTTATACATGTACCTTAAAACCGTATTCATCCCACCCTTTTTTAAAATACGCTTATTAAATACACGTTATTGAAAAAAAAAACGAATAGTCCGTAATTTAATATAGATGTCTTGATAATTTGTAACCGATGCTTTCCGTAATTTTACGGACATTTTTTTCTAACAGTGTGTCTTCTCGGAAACGAGGGAAATCAGTGCTGCCCCCCCGGGGGGGGGGGGGGGCGTTGAATGTCACTTGAACGCTGAGAGAAAGATTTGTTCCCGCAAACAAAATATTTGTTTGTATGGGGTCAAACATTTTTAGTTGCCTCAACAAAGCATTTTTTTTGAGTAAACAAAACTTCAAAAGCAAACAACAAAATACATGCCTAAATAAAAACAAAACCTCTGTGTTGGGCCAAAATATATCAGACTGTCAACAAAACATTTATGTAGTTAAGTCAACTCTATATACAGAATGTCCCAGGACTCGCACATAAGAACCATACCACGTGAATCCTGAGTGAAATTGTTAGTGGCAAAATGTCGTACGGTGACATTTTTCGTATACAATGCGACAATACAGCACGGAGTTAGTCCCCTCATTTGTAGTACAATGGTCTACACGTTGTGCAAACTACACGTTGAACAAATGTTAGAACTGCATAGGAGCTGAACCCGCGCCCATAATATGATGGCCAGGCCAGTGGTAGTACAATATCAGTGGAGAGCAAGAGAGGACTAACTACGGGCTGTGTTGCCACATTGCAAACACGAAAGGTGTCATCGTACGACATTTTGCCACTAACATGTTCGTCTCCATTTTCGCTCAGGATTCACGTGGTGTGGTACTTGTGGGCGCGTTCTGGGACACCCTTTGGCCACTTATTTGATTGCCTTTGTTCGAAAATACAGCTGGAGTGTTTCTTTTGAAATTTCTGTGACACAACGCTAACAGTGTTTCTTAGTGCATTTATTCATGCTTAATAATAGTATAAAAGTTCTAATAAATTAAGTTCTCAACAGGAAACTAAAAAGTATGACTGTAAAACTTGAAATATTTGTTCGCCCACTATGTCCAGTATTTGAAATGAATTTATGTAAAAACATTCCCACCAGGTAAGAAAAATTGGCTATTCACGGTGAAGTGAGCACTTTCGAAAGCCCTCTCAAATGGAATAATAGTCAATAAATATATTTTATTGTGGCCTTAGATGTTAACTTCCGAGTACTGTGGAATATACATACTGTGTAATATGGCAATATTTGTTTTAAAGGGTGGCCACAGGATAAAAGATGGAAAGAATAAAGTAACTTGGGCCTGAAAAGTGCTCACTTTACCGTGAACAGCATATAGTAATCTTTGCTGAGGTTACTATGGCATCTAGCACTTGCCCGTAGGTAATCTAGGTTCAAATCTCGGTCGGGTTGTAAATTTTATTTATATTAACCGAAGTTGTTTATATGTCGGTACGTAGACCCAAACAAATTCTTAGCTGAACCAAGGAAATCGTACTGTTTAGGGGACAACAAAATAAAAACAAAACAATTAGGTATTAATGACAGAATATTTCATTGCCCGCACACAAGCAATTAATCTGATCACGCCAAACAAATTTCGTTTGATTCAACAAAACATTCTTCTCAGGGAAGTAACCTTGTGACTTCGCTGTATTTTCTCTCGGAAGGTTTGGAGAGAAGAAAGCATGTTGGTAGCGTGCGACGATGGCTGCGCGGCGCACAGCCTTGTGGGCAGAAGTGCTTAACAGACCGAGGCCGTGTCCGAAGCGACAAACTCGAAATTTTGTAATTTGTCATTTCGTAAGTTTCAATCCAACTTTGTCGGCAATCACTTGTTTATCACTCGTGGCAACGCATTTTTACTTTAACAGTAAAAAAAAAAAAAAAAAAAAAATCTAAATTTAATGCTTAAAACGGACGTAATATTTCTACAATCATCAATGGAATACTGCGAATACGTTAATAAATAATAAAATAATAAATAATGCAATAACGACTTAAAAAAATTTTGTGGCGGAATATATAAACAAAGTACAACACTTACATGCTTTTTAAAACATGCCTAGTGTATTTTATGAACAGTTATTTGTTATAAAAAACATTTTATTTACGCATTCGCCCATTTGTTTTGAAGGTAGTAACCAACGTAGCGCTGATTTTGTCATTTTGTGTTTATTTGCTAACATCCGCTGGATACAAAATGCAAAATACCAAATTACCAAATACGTCATAAATTTTTTTAAATACAAAATCGGGTTACGTAATAATTTTTTTCAACAAAATCTGCCATTTCGGACACGGCCTGAGAAACGACTCGCAGCTCGTGTTGTAGATGCAAGAGCAATAGAGCGCGAGGATGTAATGAGAGATGTACACAATGCAACAGCTCACCGAAAGGAAATGAATGTGCGCGCTACTTAATAGATCGAGCACACTCCGGTCGAAACGACGCCGCGCAGACATCCTCTGACTTGGTCGAAAACATCCTTCACTCATTTGCAGGCGATTCAAAGGCAACTTCTTCGTCGCGTTATTAAATACACCCTTGGTTTGAGATTCCTTGCATTTTTTTTGAGGCAACAAACATAGTACTAATATACTAATGTGATAAAATAACGAACTCAAGATAAACAACTTCTCAGATAAGACGACAAGTTGTTGTCCGGTGGTTAACCCCTAGTGTACTCACAGGGAACTTCTATCATCATAATTTATTTAATATTTACCGTCATTTATATTATGCATTTTATAGCATAAATGTTTCAATATTTAGAAAACTGATAGTTAAACTATGAAAGAGAAATGGTTTTTTTTTTTTTACATATGCCAACAAGAATGTAATCAACGTGCTTCATGTTGCATGTTCGATTCATTAGAGCAGTTATAATTTCATTTAAAATGTCTCGAATTTTATCCACCACATCTGCTGCTTGGCTCTAGGCTCTAGGTTTTTTTTATATCACATTAATATAAAACTTTTTAGTTTCAAGCCTATTCCGCGCGCCGTATAGTCTATTCCCGGTTTCTTCACACTTTTTGAATAGAACATTTGAAAAACCACCCCATGTACAACGTTTTTAGTTGTTCCCTAAAAATGCCATGTATCACAAGCATTTTATGCATCTGTTAACATAAAATTATCTTAATTTTCGTTAAATTGAAGTTTCATTTACATTTTATTTACAAATTATAATTATTGTATTTACAATAAATACGAGTTAAAATAGTGAGAAAACGTGTGTGTTGGTAGCGCCTAGTAATAAATATTATTACAACTGAGTGCGCACGAATTCGGTGCGTTATCCTTTGGTGTAATTAGTTAAGCTTAGTTTGCACGAGTCGGAGGAATATCCTGGAAGTGGAACTTCACCAGGGCTTCAGAAAAGTATGGAGTAACCGTGGGTGGGTTATAGCCCTCAAGCTGACTTGCCACGTGGCGTGTATACATAGGCCTACACCGCGGTCACGCTATCACCAAGTTGCACACAGGCTGTTCACGATAAAATGAGCACTTTTGAAAGCCCTGCTTGAGATCCACTTGTATGCACGTTGTGTATTGTCCCACCATATGTAAAATTAACACTGCCATGGGCCTCGTCACTTTATCCTTGCGTCGGTCAAGTGAAACTTTCAAATTATTATAAAAGTAAATATTTCACAAATATGCTCTTTTTACACTTACGTGCATTAAAAAAAGTACAAAGCGAAAGAATTATTTTAAGTTATTACAAAAGGTTACCTAAAACTTTTAATCTGACGTTAAGAAAAGGAACATATTTCCATCCATCGTTACCAACTTTACTGGGCGAATGTCTCTCAGTGCGTCCGTTATAATATATGCAGGCAGGGGCAGTGACTTTTTTCTATGGTTGAGTTCAAAAGTGCTCACTTTATCGTGAAGAGCCTTTACCAAGACCACACTCCCAAGCCTTCTGAATGGACAACGATTATAACATATTGAACATTCCTCGATACTCGAAAATCTTTGAAGGTTTCACGTGGAAGAGCAGATAGAACACGTGTATTGAGGTAACAGTGATGTACGTTGTTTATTTGAAAATACTGCTTGGGTGTTTGTATACTAATAATATGGAGGTTCGTTATGGAGACTCAGTAGACAACCCAGGCGATGTGCTGAGATATCCACGCAACCCTTTATAAATAACAGGCGAGGTAAACTGCGCACAGTAACATTCACTCTCAGCACTGGGAAATTTTTTCCTTTTGGCGACATGAATTCGCTTCTTTTGCGACATCCGCAAGTCGACAAACATGCCTTTTTTTTTTTTTTTTCCGCTTCGTCTCCATAATTTCGCTTCGCCCTGTCATCCCACAATTCCCCAGCGGGCACAGCCCCTCGTCAGCCTTATTTCTCATGCGCCCCTTTTAATCCGCCGCATCATCTTCCTCGTTGATGGAGAGGTCATCGGAGCTTTTTGTCGAGCTGCAACCTCCAGCGCCGTGCTGTGGACGGGATGCTCGGTAGCCTGCCTAGGGCTAATCACGGGTTTCCTTTCAGGGGCAGGCGATGAATCACCGCCAAAGAACCTGTCGTAATAGAGAAGAGGAGCAATGAGAAGATAAGGAAAAAAAGGCGTTCTTGAAAACTGAGCCAAGGCAGCATTATACATAAAGCCTTCCGCTGTGTAAAAATAGAGGTTGTATGGACTCTGCACTTGCGACTTTGCGTTAACTTGCGATGAACAGCTTGACAAACAAGAGACAAAGTAGAAAGTGAACTTGCTTCAGCCCGAAATGTTTCACTTCGCATTATTAGTAGCGACACCCGAATTTCGCGAAAAGATTCCCGCATGTTCTAGACTTCAATACCCTACGGTGTACCAGCAGTTTTCTTTTCGTTATTGGTGGCGTGTGTTTCAGAGAAGTAGTTTTCTTACTTGACTGGCCAATCAGAATTAAGTTACTCTGATATTGTACGTCTGTGATTCGCGGGTAGGCACCAACGCCGCGTAACACCGAGATCATCCAATCACGAAAGTGGACCACAGCCAAAGTGTTATGAAATACAACAGGTCCTGAAATCTTTTTCGCGAGAATCGAGTGTTCCTAGTTATTAGACCACACTCCTTTGAGTTTTGGCCATTCTTAATTATTTTTCGAGCTTTTTCGGAAGCTACACCGACAAAATAAGCGAATCAATCAGAATGAATGGCCAAAATCGGACACGCTTACCATTGCTGGGTGTTTAAACGATTAGTTGCAATGATTTGTAATGTATTGACCCGCCACCAGAGTGCATCAGTTGTTCCACCTCGATTACAGCGATAGTGTTGTAAGGCGTGTATGACGCATCAGTAAGTCAACCCTGTGAGGGTCGCCAAACACGGAGACGCTTCAGACAGGATTACAAGAGCACGACGGAGTTTGAGAGGACCCGCGCTGTGGGTCTACATGGGACCGGGTGGACGTATCATGTGATTGCTAGGCATGTGAAGCATACTGATGTCACAGTAGCCCGATGTCGGAACCAATGGGTATACATTCCAGTCGACGAAGACAGACCCCACCAAGGAAGGGTCGCCGCGTTGTGTGTCAAGCATTATGTACACTCTAAGAAATTATTCGTCAATTTACCACATCGGTGTATACGTACAGTGAGAAAATGCGAATGTTAAAATTATTTTCTCATACATTCTTGGTAGCGTCACTACGTTTGCTCAGGAAAGAGTCGAATAGGGAAGGAAGTTCCCAACCTTGTATAGTAGTAATGTTAACCATTCCTATATTTGGAGCCTGAATTGTCATTTCCATTAATGTATAGGTTAAAAACTTCCATTACAGTTTAGGAAGTTTACAAGGAAAAGGTTTTACAGTGTAGCCCCATGAAATTGGCTGCTGCTTTCCGAGCACAGCTACTGGATACTTTACATCAACAGTTAGCCTGCTCGCCTCTCACCAAGACGATCCGGGTTTAATCCCCGGCAGGGTCCTCCGAATTTTCGCATGTGGGAATCGTGCCGGACGATGCCGTTGGTTGGCGGGTTTTCTCGGGGATCTCCCGTTTCCCCCGCCCTTTCATTACGGCGCTGCTCCATACTCACCTCAATCAACCTCATCGGCTCTCAAGACCTCTATGTTAAGAGTCGTCCAAATCTCTTCCTCACTCACTCACTTTACAACACGTGTCATCCGACACCATGTATATAGGCGGCTGATATCAACCAGAGTACAGTTGAGTTGATTTGAGCGAGAGATTTCGGCGGCTCTTGAGAGCCGATGAGCGTGAAATGAAGTGGGAATGGAGCAGCGCCGGAATGAAAGGACGCGGAAACGGGAGAAAACCCGTCGACCAGCGGTGCGATTCCCACATGCGAAAATCCGGGAGTGATCCGGCCGGGGATTGAAGCCGGTTCGCATTGTTGGGAGGCGAGTAGTCTAACCGCTCAGCCACCGCGGCCCCAGCCAGACTACAGGTTCGCCGTCCCATGCGTAGGCAACTGAAATCTAAGGCATTTTGTTATATATACACAGAAGAGCACGAGTTTGCATTTTATTACTTTCTTAAAAATTCCTTGGTTTCGACTTGGATGACGCATGAATAACGTGAGACAGTCCATGGCAACGTTTGTCTTACATATTGCTACAGACCTGAAGAATCCGTGGTTTCATTTCGGCACGCACGGAAATTCAAAAACTTGTACAGTCATGCTACTTTTGCAATTTGTCCAAGCGCTGTTTAACAGCCCATGTTGAATCCTGAACCAATAACAAACACGCAACAAGTTGCATGCCCAATCATCGCCTCTTGTCGTGATAGCTTGCAATCAATCAGCAGTTGACATCTACATAGCTGTACACAAGATTGTGGAGTCTAGCCTACAGACCACATACATCGCGAATTCTTCATGCCTCTACATGTAGCGTAAGGATACATAATGAGAGGGGAAAAAGATCCTAAGCAGGGCTTTCAAAAGTGCTCAAGAGACAGTGAACAACGTGTAAGATTAAAAACTTCGTACTGTAAATATTGTCTACTTCGGAACCTTGTATTGATGGGCTAACGAACTAAATTTTCCGACGGTAGAGTGTCATCAGGGCGAGGGGAAAATACCTTACAAGGCTTTACACGAGCTTTGCATTATATCTTCAGTGTTACAAACTATCTACCCATGCAAAATAAAATAACGTGTTTGTTCATGTAAAACAATTTAAAGCGAGAGCCAAATAACCGTATGAGTAGTCCGGTGGAGTCACTTCACTTTCGTTTGGTCAGAGAACTTGTTTAACAGTCAATTTGGAAACTTTGCATATAAAATGTTTAAATGACGGGCAGGTAACCTGCCTTAGTGTCTGATAATTGAGTGAGTATCTAACAATCACTTGGTTATATGACAGCTGAGAAACATATTATTATGCACTAATAAAAACGGAGTGTGCAAGGCAACTAACATCGCCCAGGCTAAAGCATTATTACCAAGCAAACAACAAGCAGGAAACAACAAATTACGTTGATTGATGCTCTGAGGAATGTGTAATATCCGACCCACGCATCCGCGTTGGTGCACAAATTTTCTGCCTCATTAATTAAGCTTGAACGAAATTAATTTACAATGAATTTAGGCGTTTTAAAGCATATTTAAAATCACAGATCGTGAAAAATATATACTCTGATATTTCCTAATGACGCCATTTTCAAGCCCATTAACAACTTTTTCTGGCCAAAGAACTAAGTTGACAAACAAGTAAATTTTATTTTCCTTCGAAGGTTGAAACCATACAGAAAATATCCCAAAGAGACAGAACTACAGAAACACGTTGCCGTCATTATTACGTACAAAGTTTATATTAAAACTGGCCTTCAGTGCCTGATCGTTGAAAACACAAGCATTTAATGTTACATCACAGAAGACATGGCAATAACAAACCCTTGAAAGTAAATTCGCTAGTAGTGAACTCTTGTGTACTATAAGTATCATTCACGCTTCCTTCCCGCGAAATACAAACGGAACGAGCAATAGCTTAGCCGAATTCGAAGATGATACTAAGAATTTATTAGGGAATGTGAAAAAGAATTGTTCCATTAGCATTAACTAAGGACCGGAAAATTTGTCGAATTCCTTTTTATCCAATTTTAGATGTTTGCACATTTGGGTCTCTTTTTGACGTGAATACGTCTTTAAATTTGGAACCATAGCGGGAGGCAATCCAGAAAATCCGATGATAACAAAATCGGGGGATAAGAGTTTCGCATTGTAGCTCTGAATTTATCGTCTACATTCAAAATTCAGTTACACCGCTCGATTTCCAAAGGATCAAAGAATATATTACGTTGAGTGAGGACTGCAAAGCTTTGCGGGGAAGGGGGGGGGGGGGCAATTTTGAGTTCGTTTCGCCGCGTCTCATAACTTCCGCGTAGTATAACTTATGACTAGGAGAAGCTACGACACTCGTTTAGGTTTTAATCGACAGCTCTCGTCAAGAACAATCGATTACGTGTATAAAAACATCTATGTGGCGTGTTTATGGCGAAATTGTAAGCGTTTAATGTAAAAAATTAAGAAAACATATGACAATTTCGGCCTATACTCGTCAAAAAACTAAGTCGGAATACAGAAATTGTATACGGTTGGAAAGAGCATCTCAAAAGCTGCCCAGTGATACCCATAAAATCCCATCTGATCGAGTGAAGCGATGCTGTCAACGTAAAATAAACATCAAGGCGCCCGAGCGCGTCAACGTAGACGTATTCACGTAAAACAAACGGCCGTGTCCCCAACACAGCCAAAAACAATTTTTTTTTTCGGTTGGACAGCAAAGTATTTGAAACAGAATAAAGTACTAACGAAATGGGATGCGGCTGAGTCAGGCGAAGTAGAGGGTGTTTAACAGCTTGGACTTGAGCTCCCATGGGAATAAAGTGAATTGAAGATGGAGTAACGACGGAATGCAAAGGCAGTGGAAACGGCAGTACCCCGGGGACGCCTCCATTCAAAGGAAACGACCGATACGTTTCTCGCGAGCAAAAATCGAGTCTGACCTCGTCGGGAATCGAACCTTGATCACCTTCGGGTAGGGGCTTGTGCTCTAGCCACGCAGTCGCCGCGACCCCGCGAAATGTGATAACACATTAACCACTTATATGGACCAACTTGGTCTATAACGGGGATGGAAAACTACGTGGGTAAGGCAACAAGTTCAATTATCCTAAATTTAACCCTTCCATACGCAAATTTAAGCAGCAGTGTCTACATTTATTTTGGCATCGGGGTAAAAACAACTTAAGAAATCTGTACATAGTATTTTTGTTTTAATACGATCAAAGTAATTTATATGCGCGATATGGAAAATATATAATAAAAAATAATACACACTGGTAAGGATATTTCCCGTGGCACCATAAACTCTCAACTACTTGCGAAGAATTCCAACTTTATAAACAGGTTAGTTAGGTATATTTTAGGCATTGCGTAATAAATGACACGCTGGGGCAGCACCTTCAATATCTTTCTCTGAATCTGGTTAAGTGTGCGTGTTAAAGCATATTTCGTTTTGCGTTGCACGGTAACACGCAAATATTTAAACACGATAGGCTTTCCCAATTGTAGTGGAATCAGAGGCACTCAAAATTCCGAAGAGGTACTTGAATTCTGACGCCAGTAAAGGTTTCTCATCTTCACCCACTTGATCCCCTCGTCACAAGAGCAATCTACCTATACAGCCTTTCAAATGAGGAGCATTAAGTTACAATTATGTTTCTTCTCCATCCACTAGCCTGAGCAACCCTATTTGACCATTATCCCTCAAACCAGAGCTGCGAAAGTCGTAACGGTGAAACTGTCTGGAGGTACTTTCTTCACATATAGTGATTATTAACTGAACATCAAGGAGTCCCTTAATAAATTAGATTAAATTTTTTTTATCGAAAATCAGTTTAATGCACTGGAAATATTTGCGTATCTTATTTTTGAGGTTACTTCTATGGATTTAAACAAAACTTTCGCTAACTAAATTAATCTGAAGATAATCGTTTAGCACTGTGTTTAAATAATACCCAAGCAAAAGATTCGTTTTTAAGGTTCAAAGTTGGCCAAATTCCATCTCTTGCGCACCCTACGGACCAACAGTCTTCGAATTTTAAATTGCAGCTATAGGCTCAATAGCCAAATGGGTTAAATTTAGGTGCATAACAAAACTTGATTGCTCTCCTAATGGCACAAACTTACCGAACCGACACCATACAAGTATCGAAAATTATAGCGAAGGAAGCCCGTCTACTTAGAGTGCGAATTGCATTACAGCGTGTTTGAAATATATCTTTCTAAAATAAATTGCCGGACGTGTTCACAATGTGATTTCCTAAAATAAACAAATCTTCCGACTTCTGCTATGACGGCATCGCGCAAATCTTTAAGCTCTATCGCGTAACCAAAAAACAACCGAATTTTCAGACAGACGTACCTTTAAATATTCTTCGTGAATATATCTGAACCGTGCACTGTCATTTTCTACAAACTTTCAAATACTTTAATATTCAGAGTCGCCACTTTAAGTCCATTAGTTAAACGCAGCAAGACTATATGCCTACACGCCAGTTCACTGCTTTGCGCGTAGAGGCGACAGGACATTTGGTAGGTCTGCCAGGATCTTCCTTATCGTTTTCTTGCTTCTGGGCCTCACTTCACACAGACAGGCGCATTAATGTCGATTAACATGGGACTCGTGACGTTAAATTTACATTAATTCTATGTCTCAATTATCTACTATTTATTCATAATTCCGACACAGAGTTAATGACAAGTTAACGGCCTTAAGACTCCCGTCTACATTATGTTTATTTTCTGCGCCTGAGGCCCAGAAGCAAGGTAGCTGTAAAGGCGACCCTGGCACACCTATCAAATGTCCTGTCGCCTCTACGCGCAAAGTAGTGAATTGACAGTCAATGTGTTCGCCTTGAAGAAATGAACTGCATTATCACTAAGTGAGCCGTATTGGAGAACTACCGAATATAACTGGGAACCGGAAAAATTTCGTTAAAGTTACGATGTACAAGTAGATTTCAATATAGTTATCATACGTATAGGCACCTGTCATATGCATGTTTAAATTTACGCAAGTAGATGCCAGTGACTCACCTGTTCACATATCTGACCACCATTTGCGTTCATTAATACTCATTAACTTCGACATTTTTGACAACCAAGATTGCTCACAGCAAAACCAATGAAAACATCTTGCACTGCATTCGTATTAAGTTCTCAACATTGTTATCTTAACCTTTGTAATGATACGACTCACAGTTCTGGCGGGTATTGGTAATGATCGAAATGAATACAGACAACCCAAATAAAATTAATGGTTTCTCAACTCTCATTCGCTGTCACTATGCTACATTTACGTCAAGTCGATGTTGGTTAAACTTTTCACACGGAATCTCTAATTTACGCCAGTATTAATTTAATGGCAAAACACTGCTTTTCCCACCTTAACTGAAATGTGAACCGGCTTTTAAGGCACAAGTAACGAGACTTCCAGTGTAGTGCTACACCCACTGTACAGCATGTAGAACTAAATAAAAAGTAGAACAGACACTACCAACATTGTCAGAAGAGTACGATTTTAGCTGCACATGAAAGAATAAAGCACGTACATTCTAACACAAAAAAAAAAAAGCCACAATTAATTTATTTAAACGGCTTTCAATATCAAACAATAAGAGTCTAGTGTTATTTGAAAAGATTTTAGCGCATTTACATTTTGGATGCTTTAAAAACCACATTTTGCAAAAAAATAAAAAACCGTCATTGATTTAAAAACCTATAAAATAATACCCTTTTTGTTTGCAATAAAAATTAGTAATAACGTTTAGAAATATATTTATGGCTGATTTTATGCACATGCACTTCAATTATAAAATTATAAATATCGTAACTGAAATGGAATAGTTGTTCAAATATTTGTAGACATTATTAATAATTCTTTAGTGCATAAAATCAGAATAGTTATTATAATAATCTTGTTTGATTTTTTTTGTTAAATAGGCTTTCTGAAGCAACCACAATGAAAATACCCTTAAATTTTTATTAATTATTTGATCAATTAAAAATATCAGTAAATTCTAGCAAAATTTTTTGTTCGGTGTTACAAAATATATCTTGATTTTTTCATCATACGCAACGTGTGTACTAATTTATAGTGAACTCTGCTTGTTGTAGGTACTTTCGGATGAAGCCAGTCTACTTCTAACTTGATCCTCTCCCTCCCCCACCCCACGTGAATTAAAAGAAAAAATCTCAAGGTCACTTGTGGCCGTAAGGAAGCATTGCAAAAGCGATGGAAAATAAGCATGAACAAGCTTCGCGTTAAGTTCTGTTTGCTCAGAATTTTAAGCGGCGAGTGTAGGATTTTAATACATTAATCAGTTCAGGAAAGACACAGCCTTGTTGCTATAGTATGAAACAAAATTTTACAGAAGAGAATATATCGTAAACAGAGGGCTACAGGATGTTCACGTGACATTGAGCACTTTTGGAAGCCCTGCTTATGATCTAATTGTATGCATGTTGTGTATTCCTCCGCTTTATGTAAAATTAACATTGCCACGGGCCTCATCACTTTATTCATGCGTCGGTCAAATGAAACTGTTAAATTATTAAGAAAGTAAATAATTTACAAATATGTTTTTTTTTTTTTTTTTTTTTTTTTTTTACACTTCGATGCCTTAAAAAACCAGAAAGCGAAAGAAATAATTTTACCTAACACTTTTTATTCGACGTTAAAATATGTAATTACTTTCCAGCCATCGTTACCAACTTCACTGGGCACCCGTTAAAATATATGCAGGCAGTGACTTTTTTCTAAGGTTCGTTTCTAAAGTGCTCACTTTATCGTGAACAGCCTTTACTTACAGCGATTTTTGCTGACTTTTGACGCTTCGCAACGACCACATTTATGTTTCAGTAATAAAATGTTTACATTGGCAACAAGATATCTACATTCATTTCTGTTCTGAAAAAAAAAAACATTTACATTGAAATATTCCTTTTCTGATTATTTTAATTATAATAGAAGCGACTCTTTACAATGATGCTCATATGACCCTTTGCGTAAGGCGTAAGTAAGTCGCAAGACGAGAGAACTCCCAAGCGAGCGTGACTCGGGGGAAGTGTGGGTGAGGGGAAGGGAGAGTGATACAGTTCCCCGCCATTTCACGTCACACTCCGTGCACGCGCGCCCGCGTCCTTGTTTGGCGCCCCGACGCCACGATCGGGCGGACGAGAGGGTAAACACCGAAACACCGAGCGTCTTGCTTGCCTAGCTCCGTCACGTCTCCATTCCTAAACCCCCTCCCCCCTTCCACCGACCACTCGTGGTCGCTTCTCCAGTCCGCTCATTGAGTATGTAGCGGCGGCCTCAGTGACAATTTCGGACTCTTTCTGCGGCCAAGCGACAGCGTCGTTTGTTTCCTAATGCACTGCTCTCTAGAAGAAAAATTACTCTTTCCTCAGACCGAGACAGTCGTACCTGTCCAATAGCCTTGCGTTATTACACAGGGTCCCTCGCATACGATTGCGCAAGATTGAGCACTTCCGCAATTTTGAAAGCCGTGCTTCATATACTCTTTCTTCATAATTTTGTACCCTTCCACCGTATGTGGAGTTTAAAGCCCTCGCACAATTGAAAAACTTCAGCATTTGACTTTAAACTTCCTTTACTTTGATGAAACAATACAATTGTGAAGTCAAACTTCAGACAACTGAAAATCGATTGTGCAGTTTTCGTAAAACAAAATGTGTATCTTGTTGTATAAATCATTATTTTATATCACGCGGAAATGCATTTTACGTAAAAGTAACAGTTGTAAAAATAATCTTAAACATTTACGTAAATAATTTTTGTTCCCGCCTAATAAATTGCTTGTTTACCCTATTCATGCGTTCCCTCTTCACATTACATTCGTTTGTCTATACAAGTTTGGTTTAATATACCGAAATTAAAATCGCTTTTCAATAAACAAGTATTCACACGCCAAAAGCTTTCACAGATTCTCGGGAAAATGTCTGCTTGACTGTGATTTTAACTTTCAACTCTTCGAAATCGTAAAGTCAAGAGTGCTTGACTTTATCTTTTGACAGTTCCCATTGTGTCGAGCTCCATTGAGAACCACAAGTCGGGAAATAAACGTAAAGTCAAATGCTAAAGTTTTCGATTGCGTAAGACGATTCATTCTGCGATGGAGCCTGAACACTATTCACTCGTGCAGTTAAGTGGGAACGTCTAAGTATTGCTGGGAACATAAATGTGTTGCTGATATGCCATTTCGAACTTTAATGGGTACAAAGTAGAAAATACACGAACCTGCTGTGTTATATACAGAACACTCGCAATATAATTTCAAGGCTTGGAACTATTTTCTTAACACGCTGCAAATTTGACTGAGAGCTTGTATGCCAGCATGAACGGCACACTGTAAAAAAAAAAAAAATTCCTTCATTTTACGGAAAAGTGCTAGCAAAAATGTATCCAGAAGTGTCCGCAAACTCACCGTAAAATTACGGACACATTGATTTTCAGAAACTGACTTTCCGTAAATTTCACGGACTCTTTCCGTCAATTTCCAAGTTAGTATTCTGCACTTTCCGTTTAAAATAAAAATAGATAATCAAAATGTCTTTAATTTTCGTTATGTGGGTGTTCTACCATGTATAAAAAATGATATTAAAAAATTACAAAATTTTGCACTTAAGCGAGGTTTGAACCCGAGTCAAAAAGTTACGAGTCCACGACATAGGGACACAAAACGATATGAACATTTGGTGAACTGGTTTTACTGACAAAGTCGATGAACACATAAAAAATTATTTAACGTGAGGGGCAGCGCATGGCGTACACCCCGACACGGGACACTGACTTATAACACTACCACCTATCGACGATTATTACTGGAACATTAAATTGTACACTTGTAGGGACCTAGAGGTGGGCAGCGCACTGCGTACACCCAACCTCGGTAATATACACGCACTTCCTGTAGGCGTGAACGTCAGAATGAAAATAAAAAATTGCCGTACCACTGACGCAATGTGCCACGCCGCGAGCTACCATTCACCTACAATTTTCTCCTGAAGTTTGTGCTATAACAAAGACATAAAGCAAAAATTATGTTTCTATTAAATTTAGTGCATTTTTAGTGTTGCCAGACGTTACAGACGCCTGATGTTATTTTTTAATGTTTGGAAGATTAGGTCATAGTCGCGTGGATAACCTTAACTGCCGCATTAATTTTCTTGTTTCAGTGGCAAAGAAAGCTTCGTGTAGAATCGGCATTGTTCGTCCCCGTAACTCGAAGCCAAGGGGAATACGGAGTCTTTCCGTATTTTGTACTTACGGACTTAACTCCGTTTTTCGTCATTACGGATTGCCTTTCCGTATATACACTGTAAATTTCCGTAAAACATTCCGTAAATATACGGAAATTTTTAACAGTGTAGCATCTATGTAGTTAATATACAGTGATTTTTTACGAGGGTTGGTTTAAAAGCGCTCACGTTACCATGAGCAGCCTATATTATTATACGTGGTTACTAGTATGCAAAAGCCACCTTTGCCAGCGGATGTTGACTATAGGTTGTTCACGGTAAAATGAGCCCTTTTGAAACACCTTCTTAAATTCTACTTGTACGTACGTTTTGTATTCCTCCGCCTTATGTAAGATTAGCATTGTCGTGGGCCTCATCACTTTATCCATGCGTCGGTTAAGTGAAACTGTGAAATTATCTGTTAAGTAAACATCTATCAAATTTGCTGATTTTTACACTTCGGTGCATTAAAAAATAAATACAAAGAGAAAGAAATAATTCAAGTTACCATAAATGGTTACTTAACATTTTTTATTCGACGTTAAGATACGAAACTACGTCCCATTCATCGTTACCAACTTTACTGGGCGCATGTCATTCAGGGCACCCGTTGAAATATATGCAGGTAGGGGCAGTGACTTTTTTCTACCGTTCATTTCAAAAGTGCTCACCCTATCGTGAACAGCCTTTAATAATTTTACACGGTTGCGCACTTCTTGTTATAATTTCTTATGCTTTTGAAAACCGGCGTGCTAAAACTTTGTCATAGCATATAACATAAATTACAGGTAAACTTTATCAATGAAAATAAAATAAAAATAATTTAAAGGTAAATTTTATTTTTTAAATTTTTTACACGTGCATATAAAAGAAACTACGAGCATTTTACTAATATGACTGCCAACATCGAAAAAATTTGCGAGGTACGTTCTTTGAAAAAAAAAAAAAAAAATTAATTGAACCACACAAACACATTTCTCCCCTGTCTAGACATTATTAATATGAAATTTGATCAGTCGTATTCGACTAACAATACAGTTTGTACTTAACGTGTTGTGCCCAGGAACCTGCAAGCTGTTGGCAGCCAAAGTCTCTCAGGCGTTTCATCGCGTAATAAGGGCATAAGGGCGAGCGATATTAGCTCGAGCTTAAAACGACCTATATCCCCCCCCCTTTTTTTTTTGTCATAATGCAGAAAGTAGAAGCAAGAGGTTCAGAGCACACGTCCCTCTCGCCTTTGGTCGAATTATAATTCGACCAAAGGCGAGAAAAATGTTTTGTTGAATCAAACTGTTACTACCCTAATCATCACAAAAAATACAAATTCTCGAGCTGTATTTTCCAACGAAGATAATCGAATGAGTGGCCAAACAAATACATAGAGTTGATTTAACTAAATACTTTGTTGACTGGTCCAGCACAGAGATTCTGTTAATTCAAGCATGCATTTTATTAGATGAACATAACTAATTTTGGTGCTTTTCAAGTGTGTGTGTGTGTGTGTGTGTGTGGTTTTTTTTTTTTTTTTTTTTTTTTTTTTACTCAACGAAATATTTTGTCGGTACGACGAAATATACATTAGCTCCGTACAAACCAACATTTTATTTCTCTCAGTTAGACATAACGGTATGAGTTCTCATGCATACTGGGCGTATTGTACACTGGGTGTGACAACTGTGAATAAATACAGAGAGGATTAATAATATAGAGAGGTTTATTTCACTGCGTCCCTATTTATTTATAAATAATAACTGTTTTTAATGGATTCAATTTAATTCACATGTTATTTGCAAGTGTCCCTTGCCGTTGCAAGTATATAAACGTAATTTATTAAATAATTAACGAAGCATTAATATAAACGAAACCACAAAAACTGGCTTGTTCTCCCACGACAGAAATAAATTCAAACTGCTTCAATTTAAATACACGCATTACTTGTTAGTGTTGCGCTGACTGTCTCATACACGGAAGCCTTTTAAAATCGCTCAAGTTCAGAAAAACTGGCGTGAATTCATTTAGCGACAGGCTAGATTTTAAACAATAATGAATCCGCGCCATTTTTCAGATTGGGCCAAGGTTTATTTCACGATTTCACGCGCCTTAACAACTGGAAAAGCTCCAAATCAAGTTCAGACCGTACAAGACTAATTAGAAAACCAACAGTAGGCCACGTATGAACGAAAACGTTTATGGTATGTTCAAGATCCCGAAGTCAGACCCGCAGATCATAAAACCCATCGAAAATTCCGATCTCTAGCGATAAAACAACGTTTGAGGAACAAGGTCGTATACTCTGCGTACTTTCCCGCGACTAAGGAAAAACTTGCCCGGCACTAAATCTTCCGCTTCAACACTGTTAAGTAAGTAAAAGATGGAAATTTTTCAGCACACTGAGTGGCCACATCGTATATTTCTGCAGGGAAATTTATCGTTGTTTAAAACCGTCGAGCACTAAATCTTTCGAGCATTTAACCAAGCGAAGGATGGAAACGTTCGCACCCTTGTTTCTAGCAAACCTCTAGCATGTTCAGTTAATTATAATGAAATATATACACGGACAGTGGAGTGGTGCAACCAATATTCATATCACACTCAAGGCACAAGCTTTAGACAGACGCGAACGTCTGAAGTGCAGTTTTGACAAGAAACTGACGATGGCTAGTAGTAAAAATAAATAAATAAATAAACGTTTGAACCTACCAAAGAAATTTCAAATGATTTGTAACTGGAAAAAAAAATTATATAAAAGTTATAATATTAAGTACTGTAAATTACAAAAAAAATAAATAAATAACATCAAGACGAAGAAATTTAATAATTTACATTCTACTTCAGTATAACAGTATACGTGCACAAGGTTTATATTTTTATTTTGACGATTCATACAAACACTACGCGACTGATGATTTTCCCGTTCACTAACAATTGCGTATTATTTACGGGGTCCACAAACTGGATAATCTTTGGCAGGCAAAAAATTGTTTGCTTGTCTTTCAGCATCCTAAAGAGGAAAAGTTAGAAATCATGAATAGGGTTTCTGTCATTGGATTAGCGAACGGTGTTCATTAGCTTGCTTAATGATCAACATTGGAATTTCCGAATGCGCTTTTTCGTGAAGGATATTTATGTGTCGAGCTTTCCTGCGTCGAAGGTGCACACGCAAAGTCAAGGGAAATGCGCATATTTAGAGGGAAGTAGGTTAATTATTTACGTCGATAACGTTTTGTTTACCTCAAATAGCCTTCACGTTAAAATTAAGGTTAAATTATTTAGCTCAACAACACGTGAGTTATAAAAAACATAATGATATCAACTTTGAAAACTGTCTATGGTAGGGTGGC
The DNA here is from genome assembly GCA_029891345.1 of Dryococelus australis. NCBI lineage: Eukaryota > Metazoa > Arthropoda > Insecta > Phasmatodea > Phasmatidae > Dryococelus > Dryococelus australis. The sequence continues at coordinate 43,497,450 of CM057003.1, forward strand.
GACACTGACTTGCCATGACGTTCCAAAAGAATCCCGTTTCGGGACTTCCATACATTAAAAGACATACAGGTATGAAGACATAGAAGATGACTTAATTTAGTGTCAGTAAACTTCTGGGGTTGACGGAGGTATAAAGTGGAAATAGTTAATTACTACATGTTCGGATGGAATTAGTTAATGAGTCCGTGATCGGAAGCAAGATAGTTTCTTAGCGACAATACAAAAATTAATGTTTATAATATGCGTTTGGATTTTTAATTATATAAATCACGTAGATTGAGGAAATAATGAACAATGCGAATTAGTTATACAATTCCATGGACATTCCACTCCCGGTTATGTTAAATATATAATTGTAACTGCTCGACTTGGACGATGCATTTTTTTGACAATTCGTTAGTTTTATAATTAATTAACCCCTTTTTGTGCAGCTTTTTAGAATGTTAAATATTTAAAAAATATTTTGTACAGCTAATAATTTTATGGGAATTTGTTTAACTACGAGTTAAGTTCACCCTGTTCGTTCTACTAATGATGCCACTTATTTCACGTGGGTTAGTGACTATTTACTTTGTACTTTAACATATAAAATATTCCCTATTCCCGAGCTCAATCACCAATGCTGACCCTACCCAGATTCACGCTTGGACTTACTTATTTATTCATTCACAAATACCATTCTTGCAAACTTATTCATATTATTATTGGATCCCTGATCGTTCTGGTCGCTAACAATTGTTCTAAGCGCCGTGAAATTGTAATTGATTCATGTTCTCCGTGATGGAAAAATGAAACATGACTAGAGACCCGGAAATTTCGCGGATACATCTGAGTACAAGTTCAATTGCATGCACGTGTACATATGTGTTTGTGCTCCCATTGGTCCATAGTTTGTCA